>OX380334.1:26805084-29205084 GCA_947425015.1 Pterostichus niger | reverse complement strand
GCGGATTTCTTTGAAAGCTTCCAAATAGGGAAAACATTAAATATCATATTCATATTCGATCCCCACAGGCGACAAACAATTTTCACCAATTTAAAAAATCTACCCCTGTGGCTCCTCCACCACTAATATCTTTGGAGGTCGTAATTTGACGGCTGGTAACCGCACTTCACGCGAAAAAATATATCACTTACCGAGATCTGCTTAGGCAGAGTGCCACACCTAGTGATGGGTAAAAGGCGTGATGATATATTTATATTTATTTTATTTACTGTTTTATAGTTTAAAACTTTATTTTTCGCTGTGAATAACAAATCAAAACGATATTCCTCTCTTTCTCAGTGTAATAATGACGTTTGTGATGAATATAGCTACATTATTTTTCTAGGAATAAAAATATGCTAAAAAAATGGGCTGTAGCATCATTTATGAATGTTGGTTTTGTTTATTCTTTACCGAATTACTTCTATTCCAGCGAGTTTTATTAGTTTGTATATTGTATAATAAAATTAAAAATATTTTTTTAAGATACACCGGTTTAATTGGCGAAAATGATTAATGCAATTCTATTATTAAAAAATATGAAGATAAACGATATCAAGCAAATATTATTATTGAGAATATAATAAATATAGTTGATAAACTATTAAACTCAAATAAACATTCACCTAACTTTATCGATATTTTATGTGAAATTTTAAACTCTTTAGAATTTTATTTAAATCAACTTTCAGAGAGATTTTTTTATTATTAGACTTAAGCAAAAGATTATCGCTAGTTTTAATAAAATTAAAAACAAATAATATGTTTAGAATACTAAGATACTTTTATGAAATGTTACTTATTTTGTATTCGTATTTAAGCCTCTTATATATCTTTCAGAAAAAGAACTCCATTTATTAAATATTCAAATTAATATTATGTGGTGAAATTTTAAATTGGATGTATTCAGACACTTTATTGCCTATTATATTTATTTTACGTTTATATACTGCTTTCCTTTCAGTTATCGGTCGCGCACTTCTCTTAAGAAATAAATAAATAATTCAAGCATAACTTTTGTTAATAAATTTTAGTTTCCGAAACAAATATATTGCACACTTAAATACGTAAGTTATAAAGCAATATTTTCCCTATTTAGATGTTGAGGAATGAATTTTCCGAATTCTTTATTTTATGTAGTCTCTGTATGTCTTGTACCATAAACAAATACAGTGCTTCAATTGTCTTTACATTTACATGACGTATATTTACTTTATGTTCATTGTTACATTCAAAATTTTAAAAAATACTGAAGTATTTAGAAACATTTGTCCCCTGCGGAGGTTTTCTCGCCGGCGCTACTGATAGGAAACACGCTACAGTAATTTCCACGGTTTAGAAAACACCCCAGGCTGCGAAGTTGGCCAAGTAAATATGTATTAATGTACGCGGAATCCAACACTGAACACTCGAACACTGACTCGCTTATAGACACACACAAATATATGCTTACGAGTACATTGTACACCACATACTGCATGGAATTGTGACCACTGACCGCTTAGAATAGTACAGCGAGTGCACCACCCAGCCACGTGCATTGTTTCATATACAGTACAGTGTGGTTTCTAATGGAATATATTGAATATTGTGGGACTATGAATTATTTGCCATGTAGAAAGCGAGAAAGATATAGCAATATTAAACATTTCTTTTAACAATTTTCTATTTATATGTGAGCTTTTCATAAAAGCGTTCATTTGATTTGATGTCAAACACGACAAGATTGAGAAAAAAAATTACAAAACAATTGGCATACACTCGGACATAATTTTTCATAGTTTTGTTTGACATATTACTTAAAATTAATAAAAGTTTACAGCAGGGAAGACTTGTCACTTCGTTCATCACTTTTCTGTCAGTAACTTTATGACAAGAAAAGTTTGCTATTTCATTTTCTTGTTGCTAAAATTTAATAACTAGGCAGGCTTGTCACTGCGTGCATTGAGTCTCCAAATAAAGTTACAGTTACCTTTTTTTACAATGTACATTTAATTCAAATCTGATAGCAATCAGCTTGCTATGAAAGAAACAAATCATAATTTTTGGTTTGTTTGATTAATCATTAAATAATGTCAACACGATTATTTTGTGAACAATGATTTAGTTAATTGGTGAAGTATATTTGAATTAAATTAATGTCAATTTAATATGCATTTTTCTTAAACATTTTGTCTTTGTTTAATTCAGAATAAAATTCTCTGCCACACCCAAAAAAAATGGTTCCCATTTAAAAATTTTTTAAATGCATCCAGTATTTATGGGATAAGTGGTATCGAGTCGGCTTGTGGATTTGAGAACCCGGGTTTCATTCCCACAGCCAACAAACTATTGTCAGCAATTTAAATCTATCCCTGAGACTTTCTAACTAACATCTTGGGTTTGATTTGATGGCTTGTAATCGCACTTAATGCGAAGAAATATATCATTTACCGAGATCTGCTACGACAGAGTACCACAGTCAGTAATGGGTAAAAGGCATGATGATATGTACCTATATAAAATGTATACTCATACTCTCATAGTTATTTGTGGAACTAATGTTAAAAAATGTAATAAGCAATGCGATCAGAATTGTTCTACCGGTATTGGATGTATTAGAGATGTCGACTTCGTATGAATGTCAAAAATCATTCTCAACAAGAAAGCACTTACTGCCCGTAATACTTACAATACGTAAAATGAATAGAGTGTATATGACTAGCAGTCGGGTCGACTTAGTCGACGATCACGCTCTGCTCCCAGACATTGAATTAGGATTCACTTTTATAAGATAGCACAATTCTAATGAAAACAAAATAACCAAAATAATTGCCGTTGAATTATTTGTAGATTTTGAACGCAAGCCCATCAAATATCATTAGGAGCAGATACGAAATAAAAACATCTATCGTGCATAAATATAATGCCTTCCTTCTTTGCGTAAAAAACCTTTGCATTGTCGGATTTACTTCCATTTTTCCCTCGCACATGTAAACATGGCTGCAAGCAACGCGAACACACATTTTGTCATGCTCATGCGATGTTTTATCACCCACGATCACACATGTGCAAATGTGCAGCTCTTGACACAACTATAGCAACAGTAAGCTATACCAACCAATTATGCTGAAAAGCTTTTAGAGCTTGAAAGTTGGTACTTCGTAGACGACACTGCTGCAAACCTTAAATAGATTACTGAAGATCTGACTGTGCATACATACTGACAGTGTGTATGTTTAAATATTATTGCTAGATTAATATGAAGAATACTAAATCTTGTGTGGGTATTTTATTCATGTATTGCTGGATTCATATTTGAACATGGTGGATGTTTATATTTAGTCTAGTTTCCAGTTCGAAAATCAAATTCGAGATAGAACTTATATTTTATTTATATTCTGTAATATGCTTTGATATTATAATTTGCCTTTCTGAAATTCGCAGATGTATTTGAAAATTTTAATATTTTATTTATTCGTTCCAGTTCTATTTCAGCCCACGCCAAAAACTTTTCAGAATAGTGGCGGACTCATAAACTAACAACGCCATCCAATAATACGAGGTATTATACAGCTAAGGAGAGAAATGCTTCTGAATACAAAAACACCGAGGGAAAAATAGCATTCTTCCCTGAAGTGTATAAACTATTTTTTTCATGAACTGTAAGATTAAAAACGAAAAAAGTAATTTTAAAATATAATTTATTCATAGATTTTTTTTAATAATAATTTTAAAATGAATAAATTTCATTTTAAAATTATTAGGTTTCATTAACAAGAAAATAAAATTTCTTTAACAACAGTAAAAATGTATGAAAACAAATTTGTTTATGGTAAATTACATGGTACAATTATTTCTAAATTGGAATAACAAGAATACATCGAAGAACTCTCCGAAGAATCGCAAGAAATTGATGCAGCTTTTGCAGCAGTTCTTAAGTTTTTATTTGTTTCATTGTACTCTATTGTATTTTAAATATATTTGACAGCTGATCTGTCTAAATAATACAAGCACGTTATTTCTCTATGGGCAAAATATTTTACTTCTGTATCAGAAAGGGTCAAATACTCCAGGTCGTGAAAAAAATATAAATTTTTCTAAATACTATACATTTACAGTTTAGCGGCTTTCACAGTTATGCAATTAGTAATTACGATTAGTAATTACAATTATAAGATAAAGAGTAACTATTAATTGAAATTGCTAATTGAATTATTATTATTATTAATGACTAATTAAATAACTTTAAACAAAGATTCAGAATAGTGTATTAATTAGGGTAATTATGTTTGTTTTTATTTTTCTAAATTTCATTATACACAATAGGAAAAACAAGTCTAGAAGAAAAATATATGCAAAAAATTGACTTATTATTTACTTGTACTCGTACATCTAGAACTAGAATCACAAAATTCACAAAAGAGTTTTCGTTAATCCTGAATTTTACTTTAGTCGAATTAAGCTAAACCATTTTCTCAAAAAAGTTTAAATAAATTCTAATATAATCTTGTTTCTATTTAGTTTCCGGAAATTGATTTGAATTAACTTTTTGAAATCTAACTAGAATAAGATTAACTAATTTAAAACTATGACTATTAATTATGTATATATCATCACGAGTTTTACCCTATAGGGTGTGGCACTCTGCCGTAGCAGATCTCGGTAAATGGTATATTTATTCGCATGAAGTATCAGCTGTCAAATAACGATCCCAAGGATAATTTTAATGTAGTGAAAATTATTTGTCAACTGTGGGAATCGAATCCGGGTTCTCAAATTCAGTCTGTCTCGATACCACTGAACCACTAATTAGATAGCTGTAAATACAGCTTTATATTTTAAACAGCCAACATGAAGTAATTACAAGTTACGTCCCTAAAATATCAACACTCCCTGTTACATTTCTCCAATCCCTTCCGGTTTCAATTCCATTCACATTCTCACACACCCTGTTTCCCTAGACATCCTCACACATGTTCTCCATACGACACGCTCAGATCTCAGACTTAAGACAAACACACATACATACACACCGTCATACAGTAGCCATGACCGCGGTACCACTCTGCGCTAAATATATCCGAAGGCGAGACGCCGCCGTTCGAAATTTGAGAGAACGCTGAGAGTTTTGTTAAGCTAGTGCACGCAGGAGGTAAGAGTGAATGTTGGGGGAGATATATTTAGAAGGTTTGACATCGTGTGGGGCTGGAGACGAGGTTGAGGACAAGAAACAGGAATGGAATGTTTAAATGTATGAAAGCTAATCATACTAAGGAGTAAAGGCCAAGTACAAGTAATATATCATCAACCTAATGTGTGTAGTTATTGATGAAATTTATCGAGTTTGAGCCGAAAATATTCGTTCATTTTTATTACAAAAGTTAACATATCATATATATCACGCCTTTTATCCATTACTGAGTGTGGCACTCTGCTGTAGTAAATGCTCGGTAAATGATATCTTTCTTCCCGTGAAGTACGGTTTCCAGTCGTCAAATCACGGCGTCCAAAGATGTTAATGGAGGGGGAACCACAGGGATAGTTCTTATTATGGGAAAAATTTGTTTTTATTTGTGGCTTCCTGTGTGATGAAGTGAGCCACCTACCCTATGTATATTAGAGGATCAGCTTTTACCAACGACGGTACTTATACCACCAGAACAGTAAGTATATTAAAACATTCCTGACACCAAGGATGTAATGAATCATTTTCCGCCCATAGGCGGTAAATAAAAATTTTATATTTATTCCGTGTGATTACAGTAACCATCATTATTTATATAATTAACAAGTAAAATAAATAAGTGTCCTAACAATATTATGTTCTAGTATTTTAGTGACCACTCGATAACAGCAAATGACAAGTGAATTAAATAAATATATCATCACGCCTTTTACCCATTACTGGGTGCGACACTCTGCCTAAGCAGATATCGGTAAGTGATATATTTTTCGCGTGAAGTGCGGTTACCAGCCGTAAAATCACGGCCCCCAAATATATTAGTGGAGGGGGAGCCACAGGGGTAGTATAAGTGAACTATTTAATGATATTGTAAAATGATTTAAATTTTGTCAATGAAATCTTATGTCAAATTCTTATCTGACAAGAACTAGAAATTCCAAAATTTTAACATACTTTTCGTATACAAACGTCTGGTAAAGGTTACAGGTTTTTTAGATATTTAAATTTAATACTAATAAAAATTCGACATGAAATTTAAGATTAAATTTATTTCAAAATTTAAACAAAAATAATAATTAAGAAATAACCGTGTTTTAATAATTGCCTACCCATAATATTACTCATCGAACCTGACAGATTCATTCAAAATATTTAATAAATTTTAATTTATTTGTCGCTGGGGGCAGAAAAATTGTTGTATGGGCCTCGAGAGTTAAGTGAATGTAAACGTGTTAGATCTTGTCCTAAACAAAATTAATTAAATTTAACTGTATAGAATATATTCAAGTTACGTATTCAACTCTTCATTTCAATTTCACCAATCTTGGTTAACGTTAACCTTTTTTTCATGTACTGTAATTAATGTGGTCTGAAGTGTTTCCAAAAATAAAACTTATCTATATGACTAACGCTATCATAACTTCCTGCCTTGCCTTTAAACTCATATATAAATAAGTATAAGTACAAGATGTACACATCGTCTTCTAGGTGAGACAAAAAAGCTTAAACAAAGTCACTTTATTTACTGAAAAGGAAAAGGATAAATTGTATGAAATGCATCTGCATGAATTATGTATTAATACACTTGAACATTATGATGCTGTTGTTTACAAACAATTGAAATTATTCATCAATGGAACTAGTGAATTTCGTGTTTGCGTTGTTCTCATTTGCAAATTCATTACAAATGAAGGATTTAGAATTTCATGATTACTATCTCTCTTTCAACGTTACATGCCTAATCTTTCACTAAATACATACGTTTTCAGTTCAAGGCATAAAGAACTTGGTATTAAGTTACGATAATTATATTTTAAAAAGTAATTTTTTAGAATTACAATCTTAAGCAAGTTTTTAGCCATCTCTCATTATTTATTTATTTGCTACATAATAGGAACTTCATCCCAATTACAGTACAGGGGACCTTCAGTTTATAGTGACAGTAGTATATTTTTTTGATAGATATAAGTTGAAGTAAGGTCCCGGGTTCAATTCTCCCAGCCGATAAATCAATTTCACAACAATAAAATGACCCCTATAGCTCTTCCTACAATAACATACAGGATGGCCGTGATTTGACGGTTGGTAACCGAAGTTCGCGCGTATAAATATATCACTTACCGAATCAGATAGTATTAATAAGTAATGACATGATCGCGAAGGAAAACAATTAATAACATCAGTATTGTAACAATATTTCTAATTTTCAATATCAGTTTTCTCGAAATAATTATTATACGAATGCAACTCTATAAAATATTTATATCGTTGAAATCAAAAGAAAATTATTTAGGCTAAACAATACTATTTTGTTCTACTAGTTGAGAAACACTGGTTGAATATAGGATTCATTATTACTTATAAATTAGCCTTTAACTCTTGATCATTTTAAGTACATAACATTTTTCTCTTAAGTCGTTAGTTCGCCCAATAAAGCACTGGTTTTTCAAAGAAAACATTTTTTTTTTAATACTTTGTTTCAATCTGAGCTTTTATTAAATTTATATATTATTATTTATTTAATAATAATACTAGTTTCTATTTCAATATTTGTTAAATAATTAATGGTGAACAAACAAAAATTTAAAGATTTTATAAAAAAAATTATGATGTTTTTCAAACTAAAGCGTGAAAATTTTTCATTTTAGCAGCAAAACCGTAAGGAGAAACTAATGAGGCAGCTTTACAGCCTTACGTACAAGAGTTTACCCTCTCTATTCATGTCAACTATTACAAATTTTTATTCTGCGCTAAATCTGCAAGATCATTAAAATACAAGAAGAAAAGTTTTTTTCACGACAGATGTTGAAGAGATATTTTGTGTGCCAGTAATGAATATATACTGTTTAATTGAATCTACTTTTAATAAATTATTCTTTTCAAAAATACTGTTCCTTATTAATTACGAGTATTAGAAATTTATTGAATAAGCACGGTATAAGCACTATAACCTAAAAACGCGATGAAATTTTGGATGGAAACTTTGTATTCAAGTTTTTAACGAAAAACTAGAACTTATCACTTACTAATTCAAATGGACCCTAATTTGATTTTAAATAACTTTTGTGTGAAACATTTTTCAAAATTATAATCAGTTCTTTTAAATTAAATAAATAAATAAATATATCATCACGCCATTTACCCAGTACTGAGTGAGGCAATCTGTCGTAGTAGATCTCGATAAGTGATACATTTAAACTCGTGTATGGTTACCAACCGTCAAATCGTTGTTTCCAAAGATGTTAGGAGAGAGGAATCCAAAGGGATAATTTGAATGTGGTGAAAATTGTTTATTACAGTTCAACATTATACTACAGAAAAACATTATTATTGTGAAACATGTGAAGAATATAAATACTCAAAATCATAATATAAAATTATATATCTTATGATTTATAATTAATAAAATTACACATAAGTGTTCATCAGTTGTTTTTTTCAAAAATTATTTAAATTAAAGCTCTCTGTCAGAGAAGTTTAGTAAAAGTAGCAGAAATAATATTTAAGTGAATGTCAATGATTTCTTTTTAAATTTGTTGAATTTTTACTGACTGATATAACTTTAAAGCCCTCATGGAGGAATCTTAATCTTAACTTACTTTTGGGAAAGTAGAATGGTACAGATTTTTAGTATTAATAATGTCTCCAATTTTTTTTTCAGAGGGTCCAAAAATTTGATTTATGGTCCTGCCTATATTTATAATTTTATTTACTCGTGCAAACTATAATTCAATCTAAATATTATTACAATTTTTGAAATATAATTGTTTAAACTGGACGGTAATTAATATTATTAAAATCATTATCATAATAAATCAGTGAACTATATCAATTTTTGTGCGTCTGTTTTAATTCCAATCATACGTATTATGTACATAAATATTATTATTATTTTGATAACAACGTTATACAATTAATAATATTTAAACTTAATTTTATAAATAAATTCAATATGCGTCATTCATCGACATATATAAATAAATTATGGTCACGTGACCAAAAATTAATAGCAGTGAGCATGAGCTGACAACCTAATTATTTATTAATATATGTACGCACATAATAACTTTTAATTAATTTTAAATTAACATATCAGCTATTATTCCTTACACATAAATCAAGGATACGCTGAATTATATTCCTTTCATTCTATGCACGTGAAAATATCATTAATAATGTTATTAGTGAAGTAAACTCACATTTTCAGTCATTTCTTACTGAATTTTTGCCCACAATTTTATTTAATTGTGGAATAAATAGTATCTAATTTCAAAAATGTGTCCATTTTTTTTTGTAGTAACAAACTAAATTTAGTGAATGCACATTGACATACAATACCAAGAAATAGCTTAAACGAAATTAATTTCCTTTCGAATTTTTGCCAATATCGTAAAAACAATAGATAATATCAATTTGATTTTCTCAATCGATTTCATGGATCAAATGACATTTCCCTTAAGTACCCACATGTCTATATTTTGAATAACTATTTTTTCAAGAATATCCAATTATTAAATGACGGACCAAATGAATTTTCCGGAGGATGAAACTTAGATCATTTTCTAAAAGAAACATTATTATACCAAATTTCATGAAAAGAGATCGAGATAGTTGACACACACAGGTAAATAATGTCCCATATAAGAAGGTAGCATTGCTCAGATAGGAAGTATTTGACCTTGATTGTGATTGGCTAACAAAACTTCAAAATGAAGTTTACACAGCACAAAAAAAATGGTAGCAGTTTGACATCGCTGCATCAGTATTAAATTTTATTTTTATAAATAAATAAATAAATATATCATCACGTCTTTTACCCATTACTGGATGTGGCACTCCGCCGAAGCAGATCTCGGTAAGTGATATATTTCTTTGCGTGAAGTGCGGTTACCAGCCATCAAATCACGGCCCACAAAGATATTAGTGGAGGGGGAGCCACAGGGGTAGATATAATTTGGTGAAAATTGTTTGTCGGCTGTGGGAATTGAACCAGGGTTCTCAGATCCACAGGCCGACTCGATACCACTGAGCCACCTATTCCATAAATTTTATTTTTGATGTTTATATAAAGTTAGCCTTAGATATTATCTCCAAATTTAATGGAAGAAATTTATTTGAAAATTACTAACTATTGAGATATTCAATTACTTAGATGTATGTCAAATTTGACATAAAAGTACGCTTTTAGTTGGTCTATATAAGCTTATCATTACTGTCACTTTTATTGTATGTTTGCTAATAGCGTGTTTTTTTATTAAATCATATAGAATTTAGTTCTGTGTTGTCGCTTTTAGATACCTACAAATTTAAGTATATAAGTTCATAGGTTCTTTTAATAGTGTAGGTTTTTCTTAATTGAAATTAGGTCTTTTAGTACAATATTAGTTAAAATTATAGTTTTATAACCTTCATTATTGTAAATATTAGTTATATTTAATATTTAAATGGGGTAGGTGGCTCAGTGGTATCGAGTCGGTCTGTGGATCTTGAGAACCCTGGTTCGATTTCCACAGCCGACAAACAATTTTCACCAATTTAAATCTACCCCTGTGGTTCCCCCTCCACTAACATCTTTGGGGGCCGTGATTTGATGGCTGGTAACCGCACTTCACGCGAAGAAATATATCACATACCAAGATTTGCTTCGGCAGAGTGCCACACCCAGTAATGGGTAAAAGGCGTGATGATATATTTATTTATTTATTTATAATATTTAATTGTTCTCGAAACACATGAAATAAATTCATGAATTATCTTCACATAAAAATGCATTTGCTAAATATTTAATATTTAGATCAAGAAATAAAACATTCTAATTACAAAATATACCAGCTCTAGTGTTGATTGTATCTTGATTGTGTCTTGACTTTGCAGAACACGAAGTTGTAATACAAAATATTACCAAGGTTGTACTTAAAACTAAATGTTCATCTAATATTTTAATTACTTTAATAGTTAAAATAATTTCCATATTTTATTCCACACCGTAACGCACTTGAAAGTACAGTTAAAAGAAAACCGTATTTAATGCGAACAAATAACAGTAAAATTCGAACATAGCGGTTGCAGGAGCATCCAACAATAACTCAATTATTCGTAAGATTAAAATTCACATTTAAAATCATTAACACTATCCACACTAATTAGATTTATCTATCTGAGTATACCAAATTAAATTATCACCGAAAACATTTTCTAAAATTTTCCCCCGTTTGACATAAAACTCAATTATAGCCTCCATTCAAAATAATACTCGCAGAGCGAAAAATAATTTTAATTGGTGTAATCCTATTAACACTGTTGACAATATTTCTACAATTATACTTAATTGCATGACACACTATTTAAACATTAATGAGTACCTTTTTAAACAATCGGTGGATATTAAAATCATTAAAATATAAAATAAACACTTGGCTAAGTCTCACAAAATTCAGACTCCAAGTCTGTGAGACTTAGCCAAGTGTTTATTTTATATTTTATTAAACCTAGTTTCATCAAGTGTATGGACGACAATTAATTTTGTCTTTGTTGTTATTAAAATTATTAATTTTTACATTTTTCCAATACTTCTTTCTTTTGCAATGATTAAGTTCTCAATTTTCCAGTAGCCTTTTGAGATAAATGTTTTACCAAATTAAATAAAATAAATATATTATCTCGCCTTTCACCCACTACCCTGTTGTAGCATGCATGACATACGAGTATTTAGCTATTTAGTTGCTCGGCTGCGGACATCCAACTCGGGTTGTCAAATCTACAGGTCGACACGATAAAATATTTTATATAAATAAATACAACATTTTTGTGTATAAAGTACAGTGCCCAGCCGTCAAATCACGGCCCCCAAAGATTAAGAATATTTTGTTTAAAATAATTTGATTAAAAATAAAACTTTAATTGGTCAGTTGCAGCAACAAAACTTAAATTTTAAACTTTGTTGAAATTAATAAAAGCAAAATCAAAGTTACATATCATATGGAATAAATGATATTGCTGTCTAGCATTCAATATCCGTTTATTTATATCAGTTTTGTTGGTACAACTGGCTAAATAATATTTATCTCTTCAGTACATAATAAAAAACTGTTAGCATAAATATCAAATAAAAATAACTATAAATAATATATAATAAGGTTTTTCTTCCAACTGTAAAATGATATTAAATTATTAAAAATATGTTTTTTATGTAAATACTTAACAATATATGAAATCAAATTGAATTATATTAAGAGCATTAAACCGGAGTTCAAAAGTCACATCCCCCTATCCTGACGGTATTCCAATTTGTCTGTGTATTATTCAATTTCAATTATTTTTTTGCATGTTATCATGAAAGATAACCAAAAATCGATTAGGAAGTGATATATTTTAAACTATTTTTAAAAGTAAAAAATTGTGAAAAAAGTAAAAATAGTGAAAATAGTAAGCACATACAATATCAATGATTTAATTTTTTTCTCAATATTATTATTTATTTACCTACATGAAGATAATTTAAAATTTACCAATATATATTGAAATTTTAACTTTCGTCAGAATAATTTTTAATTGTTATCTTCGTAAAAATTACATACAAAACATGTAATGACAGTATATTTTTTTCACTCATTTGATTGATAACTCATTCATACAGTACTAGTTGTACAAATAACTATTTTCCAACTTTTATTTGAAACATTTATCTGCAATTAATTTAAAAACGTTTAATAGTTACAAAATAAAAATAGTTCACTTTTAATATTTGTTTTTAATAGCGAACATTATTTTAAATTATTTTCAAAATTAAAATATATGCGTATACAATAATAATTAAATCTTACCTTTAACAGTAGAGATAAAAATCAAGGCTCCAACAATACACCAAATATTTGTCGCCATTGTCACCCACTTAAAAACTTTTTAACTGTTTTTTTTTTATAAATCTTGTCACCTTACATATTAAACAAAACCATCAATAATCAAAAACACAAACATAACCAAACCACTAAAAAGTTATTAAAAATCCACAACAATGAAACAAAAAAAATATTTCGCACTGTTAACTTCGCAAACAATGAAAAAAGTCACTAAGCACATCCAAAACGTCAAAGACACTTGTTCGCGAGTTCGCAACTGTTTCACCAGCCTTCGCGATGTTTCCTGCCTTCAGGGAGAGCGAACAATACCAACCTAACCTCGCAATGTAGCGCGACGCACTGAATTATATTTCAGACGCAGTGAATACCCTCGCGATACTTCGTGAAAGCTCGGGAAAGCTCGCGGACTCGCGGAGCTTTGTATCTGTTTTGTTTTAACTTTTCTCCTTTATTTTTTAAATACTTTACGAAAAATTTAAGAAAGTTTCGTTGATTATCATTATTTTTAAGAAATATATTATATACAAGATACTTTTGGGGTGGAATCGAGTTGATCTGTGGATTTAAAAATCTGAGTTCGATTCCCGCAACCGACAAACTTCACTTCACATTATAATTATCCCTATGACTCTTCCTTCATAATCATTTTTGGGGGCCGTGATTTTGCGGCTAGCAACCACACTTCACACACAAAATATATCATTTAACTGAGATCTGCTACGACTGAGTGCCAAATCCAGTAATACAATCGTTTTCACTGACTAAAATATTTAAATCCATGACAACCACAAACAAGTAACAATTTATACCAATGCAACAGCTTGACAACAGTGCTTCATTTCATAAAATTGCCATTGTAAGATAAAACGTTGTATATTACACGTGAATGAAATGTCATTACATGCTCGTGAGAATTATCAATTATCAAAAGTATTAATCATCCCACTTGCGTATAATGACTTTTTCATTCACCTTGAGTTTATTTCAACGTGAAACATTAGATTTGTCATATCCATAATTACGAATTTGATAGTAATGTATTGGAGCGTTTCTTTAAAAATTAAATAAGCAATAAAATATTTTGATGAACTATTTAAGAAATAAAAATAAAAACATTAATTATTCACTATCAAACAATGCTCTAGATGGTTATAAAAATCAGTCATAATATTAGATATTTAGGCACCTGTAATAGTTCCAGGCACGTTTTGAAACTGAATTTTTAATTCTTCTAAATTGAATATATGAAATATGTAAAACCATTATAGTATATTTGTAGCCAAATTAAACACGATATAAATATTGTTAATATTATTATGTGAATTGTGTCAATATACTTAGTTAAAAATATCATGCATAATATCGGGTTATTTTTTAAAATGGTATCAAATCATTCCATGAAAAAAGTATGTCTGAAATTAATTAGGTAAATATCTGTCATAATTGATAATGAAAAATGTCACCGATTATTCAATTTAGAAGGACCTTTTTTTAATGAAATAAATGTAATTGGTTCAAATATAATTATTTTGGTGGTTGGTGAAAGCCATACTGTTTAAATTTTACAATAATCAATAAGATTCAAAATCATAAATTTGAAATTAATTCTCTATCACAATTGACAAATTATCTGTCATAATTGACAGTGAAATATGTCACGGATTGTAGTAAGCTCAGACATGCTCATTATATCTATCTTTGTTTTTCATGACATGATTTGATGACATTTTTTTTAATCACACTATATATTAAACTGGTAATAATAATAAAGGGCTAAAAAATATATTTTTAACATTCCTCAATAAAAAAAATTACAATGGTGTTAGATCGGGAAACTTAGCAGACGTACTATTTGAATATTTTCTTTAATTGTGTTTTAATAAATGACAAATTAATTAATATCCAAAGTAAATAAAATTTATTGATTCAAACGACAGTAGAACTTTGGACAATAATACTATATATGCCATAAAATAAATAAAATTGATTCCAATTTTTTATTTTAAATATATTTACAATGGAAGCAAATTTATTCTGTCTTTTATATAACCGGGCATTAACAACCTATGTTTCATTATATGCTTTGATACATTCGTGTCTATTTCGTAACAATTAATATGGAAATTCAATGTTTCACTTTAAATTAAACTCACGGTATTTCAATCTTATAACAAAGTTCGAAATAAATTTATGTCAGACAAAAAAAATGTATCGAAATCATGGTTCACATTATAAAAATTATATTAATTGTTAATCTATGATATGCTATTTTTTGTTTGTTAGATAAATCAATATATTAGAAACTTTGTAAGAAGATTGAACTATTGGTCCTAAATGAGACATATTGGTAGATACCACAAGCTCTGTTTTCGCTTGTTTTAAGAACAGTGTATTTGGGTGTTTTAACTATCTCTAACACGATAAAACCATTCTCTTAAAACACCCAAAAATAAAATTTGTGGTACCAGTCATTATGTATTGTACATTTTTTAAGTTAGAAAGTATTGTAGTAACTTTGAAAACATTAATTTGTGATTAAATAATAATGAAGAATTATTTCAAAATTTACACCTAATTTCTCAAAAACGATTAGGAGAAAGGTAAAAGTATATTTATTATAATAATCTATATCTCACGAAATATTTATTTCATTTAAATTCCATATTTTTTTGATAAATATATTATTATATTATTTTTATACAGTTGTAAAATTTCGGAACAAAAAAGTTACATTCGTTTATTATCAGAAATTAACAAGAGCTGAGAGATCTGTACAGTACATTTTATATATTTTTAAATGATTCGTAACTTTAATTAAACAAGTTACAACAGATCTAATTAATTATATTGTATCGTTGAAAAACGTAGGTTCGAGCTGTTCTAAGCTAGTCCAATGCAGTGAGAATGTTCATAAATATACTAGTGATAAAATAAACAAAAATCATAGAGTACATAAAACGACTGTTTAATATGATTGCCTAGTCACGGATTGCCCGGCAACGACTGGTTAATAGTATATTATGTAACAAGTTTTATTTATGTCTCTTTAGTTATGAGTGTAAAAAAACGAGTATCTAAAGAGTACATACAAGTACTTTTTCAACGACCGCAAATTAAGACAATAAAACAAATATGTTAAGTTCTACTAATTATTTGAAAAGTAAGGTTAAGTTACAATGATAGATGCAGAAAGCTGTTGTTAACTTTACGTTCTAACTAAAATTTTCGAAGTCACAGCTTGTCAACATGTGATTAAGATAATATTTAGCGCCGTAGACACCAGTACGTTAAATAACTTTATGCACTGTTTTCCATGAATGCCAATAATATATGAATGGTATTTAATAAGTACGAATATTTTAAGTAAATATGTAATAACTGATGAAATTAAATTGAATTATAAAATTGGAATATCGCCAGGATGGCACATAACAAAATAGAAAAAAAGTTGAATATCAGTTTTGAATCACATGGCGACCGTAACTTAATTGAGTTAACGGATATGATATATCTTACTACCTTACTTTCTTTTTATAATAATTTAATTTTCTGTAAACATTAGGGTAGGTGGCTCAGTGGTATCGAGTCGTCTTGTGGATTTGAGAACCCATGTTCAATTTCCACAGCGAAAATTAAAACTACCCCTGTGGCTCCCTCTCCACTAACATCTTTGGGGCCGTGATTTGACAATTAATAACCGCATTTCACTTTATGAAATACTCGTATATCACTTACCGAGATCTGCTACCTTTGAATACCACACCCAGTAATGGGTAAAAGGCGTGATGATATTTTTTTGTATTAATCAGAATTTCTTGAAACATGATTAAATATGCCCGAAAATAAATTAGTTTTTATTTAATAATTTTTCGTAGTGATTAAACATGAACCATTCCTAAAACTAAAACATATATTTTTTGTGAAATACAAATCCCCCTTTTGAATTCTATACTCATGTAGCCTCATCCACTCACATCACAGGATATGAACACACATGGCATCCAAAAAAACAAGCTTCATGATGACGCGCATTATTATTCACATCCACATGTGTTCGAATTTCAACGTCACATATTTTTAAAATAAATACTACACACTAGAAATATGTACAATTTTAGTTACAGGCCCTCAGTGCTATTACAAACGAAATATTTATATTGAAATAATCGTGAGTTGGATAGCATACAATGTACCTATTTCTACGCATTAAATTTAAAATTAAAACATTGCCAGAACTCTGTTCCCCTTCGTGCAAATTCGTCAAGAGGATATATTTTCAAATTAACTAACTTATTCCATTTTGACATTATTGAATAAGTTTGTCTGGCAGTACGGTAGTATGTTTGGCTTTATAGCATTCGAATCTCACTCAGGCTAAAAATATATGAAATACTATATTGTAACTTAGTGAGTCCGGACCTTGTACTGTAATTGGGATTAAATATCTGTTGTACAGAATAGCATAAATAATTAAAGTAATTAAGAGGAATCATGCGCTTAATTGGGCCTGAAATTTACACACGAACATTGATCTTTTGAACTACTATATCAATCTTACAATGAATTAAACATATGGTAACGTTTGTGGGTTTTAACACTTTTTATTTAAACTAAAAAAATCTTAAAAACAAATACCTAATAATAATTGTACATATTTCATTATGTTACAAATTATCTTTCATTACTGTTAAAAGTAATTTAGAAATTAAATGTAAAACGATGTTTGTAGAAAAAAATATTTGCTGGTATACGTGTTAAAAGTTATTTTATTTCGTTAGTGGAGTTGATTCACTCGGCGTGGCCTCGTTCTGTAAACTTCCCTACTCACTCATAAAATACCAGTTTCAACCCTTATATAATAAATAACTATTATAATACTTGAATAATTATTTATGGGATAGGTAGCTCAGTGGTATCGAGTCGACCTGTTGGTTTTGAGAACCTAGGTCCGTTTCCCTCATACGACAAACAATTTTCACTACGTTGAAACTACCCCTGTGGCTCTCCCTACACTAACATCGTTGGGGCCCGTGATTTGACGGCTGGTAACCGCACTTCACGCGAAGATATATATCAAATACCGAGATCTGCTATGGCAGAATGCCACACCCAGTAGTGGGTAAAAGCCGTGATAATATATGTATTTATAATAATTATTTGGAATGAATTTATCGACATTGTAACGACTAAGAATTATTTATACAAATAACTGGAAACTCATGTTATAATTGTATTAGAAGGAGAAAGTTTGAAGCTGAAGTAAGTTATTTCAGATTCCTTACAGAATATAGTTCAGTAAGTCTAAGAACGCACCTAAGGCCCTTTATGACTTCATAATGCCCTTGGCATTTTACGTACAATAACTTATTAAATTTTCAGATTCATTTTCTATCTGCTTTTGTGTGGAATTCTTTCAATACAAGCACAGATATTGCTCACTTCCTTTCTTATCTTTTTCGATTTGTTAGAAGAGTGTGCCCAAGTTATTTAAGGTGTTTTGAGGTTATGAAACGTATGTCGAATGAAAAATTAATTAAAAAGATGTAAAAGAGTGAATAGATGAATGTGATTGAAGTTTTGTTGCATAAGGAAAAAATGAGCTTGAGAACTATGAAAGTGGTTGAAGCGAGGATGGTGTACTAGGATGTTAATATTAGACGAGAAATAATTATTTAATAAATCCGACGAGGGAACGGTAGTATTTCTAGGGTTCGTGCTACCTCATTTTATGGAATATGAACAATCACATCGGCATGATCTACTATTTAATTTGTTATATTTTAAGCACTCAAAATGATAAGCCTTATAAAATAAAATAAAAATTATTCCAAAATGGCGATTGTAAGAAATATGTAGACCCGGTTTAAAAATACGAACCAACTGATTAACAGATGAAAAAAGTAGGTATATAAACTGCACATTGTGTATAAAAGAATGAAAAAAATGTTGTGAGACCAGTTTTAAAAAATCACGAAAACGATAAAACTTATTTTAATTGCATTAAACAAAGCATAAACCTCATAAAAAGTTATCTTCATACAAACACACTCAACACATCCAAACAAATGAAAAACCCTTCGTATAACTCTCAAAAACACATTGAGTTCGTGTACAGCGAGTGGTAGAGTGACACAAACTCACGCACTTTCACGTTCACGCGTCACGCGGGAATTGAGAGATTACGCACGCTACAACTCTCACGCGACGACTTTACAACAGTTTCATAAATGAGTCGTGTGTGGCGCTAGTTTCAATGCGGTAGGGTTTGGGGTTGGTGCTGGTAGGTTGGTACTCGTGCGGTGACAGCGATTATGATAATTTATTCTATTTCCGTCAGCGAATCTCTCTTTTTACATTATGCATTATTTAAATCCTGTTTAGGCAAATTGGGAATGTTCTGTATGTATAATTTCAACAGCAGAAATATAAAATTTGATTTATGCAATAGGTTATAAAAAATTAAATACCTACATACCTGAATTTAATATGTTTGTAAATTTTACAAGTCAGTTATAGATAAAAAAAATATTTTCATAAATGTTTATTATATTTTTTCAACGTTTCGCAAATGCATTGGTCATCTTCAAGAGCTTCAAAGATACAAAATATTTTTATCTGAAACTGACAGGAAAATAAACATTTACCTGAACTTTAAGACTCAGGAAAGCTTTGCTTTGCGTGCCTAGGCAGGAAAATAACATATTGTCTGCCTAGGCAAGTAATGAAAAAAACGTGAGTGTCTAGTTACTTGGCAACATAAAATACTGACTAAATATATAAGTCAAATATTTATTTTAATTTAAATTAATTTAAAATATTTATTATTTGTTTATAAGTTTCACGTAAAATGTTATACGTAACACGTCAATGAAGCGTCGTACAGGATTCGTAAGTTGTTTCAAGCCTTGCTGTCGCTCGGTATGAAACTAACTCCTCATCCTGTAATTGAACGCTTTCCTGATTTTTTTTTACTATTATTGAATATTTAAATTAGATCAATTACATAAATTTAACTAGGAATTAACTAATGCACATTTTATATAGCCATTAAATTTAACAATTATATTATTTTATGTTTTTTAATTATTGATTAAACATTCACGATACGAATAATTATATAAAACAAATTAATAAATACATAATTATAGAAACAATCACAACTAAAACTTTAGCTATTAACATTGTAGATTTATTTTTTTATAATTATTTATATTGTTACTCTTCTACATAACAGGAATCTAATCCCAATTACAGTACAGAGGGATTACAGTTTATAATAGATTTCAAATCATTCACACATAATCGAATTTTTGAGATATAAGTTTTAAGTCAGCAAGATTTAAAAACACGACCTCTTGCATGTTAATTAGGAAACACAAATTTTACTTCCATTTTATCCAATGGGTTAAGATTGCTATAGACGCAACCATTTGTTCACTACTGTAAATAGTAAAAAAGTAGTCTATATTCTTTTTAAATTTTTATCCACTTGTTTTGTTTGTCTAATGCAGTTATTTTTCAACTGCGCGTCGTTACCCTTTCTCAGAGAATCGCGAAAATATTGAAGGGAGGGTCGCCGAATGCTACTTACAAATTTTTAAAAACTTTTTATTTAAAGACACTATACCTAAGTTCTTATTAAGAAGTTTTTCTTTTACTAATTTTTGTAACATACATTATTAAATCAGCCTCCTTCTAATTTTAATCTTAACACATAAAAGTAAGGAGGTCACGAAAGAATTTATTTGTATTAAAAAGAAATGAATTTGGTTAGGGCTGAAATAGAATATTAAAAACCAGATATAAATCTAACCCGTCTAATTACTAAACTAAGTACTACAAGTCAACGTAAGGATGACGACGGAGCGGATGCTGCCTCAGCGGTACTCTGGTGCGCGGTTAGCCAGCTGAAAAGAGAAATAACATAAGAAGTTACTCAGTGAGGAATCAACTGCCACCACACACACACACCCACAATCACTCAACAGATGATCGCTCGAAATAACACATACAACAACACGTCACTCTGAGAGTCGTCTCAAGGACAGCGCCAACCAGAGTGACCAGAACCAGTGCTCAACACCCACCCACCGGATTGCCTAACCTGGGCACCGGGAGTGTGGATTGAAAGCCAAGTAGAAACCCACACTCCACCCGCAATCGCGGGGTGTTAGCGAAACGTTGGGCACCTCCTGAATTAACACTAAAGATGGCAGGCCAGGGCACCGTTGGCACGAGGGCTAGCGGGTCGTGCTTCGTTGGCTGCATACTTGGCTGTCACTCCCCGTCAACCCTGCAGGGGACTTCCCTGGAGTGACCGCAGCATATACAAGGAATAGGCTCACATACTCATACACCACGTGTGGTAACACCACTTGACTCAACTCACCAATTCGTTCTCAAGGAATCTCCCTCCTAACACAACACGATATACAACCACTCACTGTCAAATCTCACCATAAACTGGAATGAAATGCATAGTTAATTAGCTATTTAAATGATGTTCTTATCCAACAGCACTCGTAATCCACCTAAACGCTAGAATGAAGTAGAAAACATAATCAATTAAGAAATAAAGACATTACGTTTAAAAATTACGCTAACAGTTCGGCTGTCCTGACCATTTCTCGTCCTCGAGGAATCAATCTGCAACTCTGAAAATAAGGACCGTTCCTATGCGACGACATTGCGTAATGCTGATCCAGTTGTTCAATCCAGCTATGCATAAAGAAGAAAAACGTTATTCAGATCCCACTTCTGAAATATTAAAAAGAAATGAATTTGGTTAGGGCTGAAATAGAATATTAAAAACCAGATATAAATCTAACCCGTCTAATTACTAAACTAAGTACTACAAGTCAACGTAAGGATGACGACGGAGCGGATGCTGCCTCAGCGGTACTCTGGTGCGCGGTTAGCCAGCTGAAAAGAGAAATAACATAAGAAGTTACTCAGTGAGGAATCAACTGCCACCACACACACACACCCACAATCACTCAACAGATGATCGCTCGAAATAACACATACAACAACACGTCACTCTGAGAGTCGTCTCAAGGACAGCGCCAACCAGAGTGACCAGAACCAGTGCTCAACACCCACCCACCGGATTGCCTAACCTGGGCACCGGGAGTGTGGATTGAAAGCCAAGTAGAAACCCACACTCCACCCGCAATCGCGGGGTGTTAGCGAAACGTTGGGCACCTCCTGAATTAACACTAAAGATGGCAGGCCAGGGCACCGTTGGCACGAGGGCTAGCGGGTCGTGCTTCGTTGGCTGCATACTTGGCTGTCACTCCCCGTCAACCCTGCAGGGGACTTCCCTGGAGTGACCGCAGCATATACAAGGAATAGGCTCACATACTCATACACCACGTGTGGTAACACCACTTGACTCAACTCACCAATTCGTTCTCAAGGAATCTCCCTCCTAACACAACACGATATACAACCACTCACTGTCAAATCTCACCATAAACTGGAATGAAATGCATAGTTAATTAGCTATTTAAATGATGTTCTTATCCAACAGCACTCGTAATCCACCTAAACGCTAGAATGAAGTAGAAAACATAATCAATTAAGAAATAAAGACATTACGTTTAAAAATTACGCTAACATTTGTGATTTCTGCCTCTAAGAGGGTCACAGCTCAGAAATGTTTAAAAATTACTGATCTAGTAAGAACAAATGCAAGCAGTAATGTGGAATAAAAGAATACCTTATTTCGGTTCCGAAATTTTGTTTGATTTTAACATTTAAATATTTGACTGTTTCTATGATAACAAAAATCGAAGTAGAAGTAAAACATTTTATATACGACTAACTAATAATATTATCATTATATATGCGTTTTTGCTATATAATGCTATATATTAATCCCGCCGGGAATAATGAGTCGGGAATAATGGTCATTATTCCCGCTCGTGATCCAATCAAAATGCTTAAAACATGGATCATTGTTTTATTGTGCCATGGGAACAGTGTTGCCAGGGCCGTCTTTACCCGGGGGCTCAAGGGGTGCGGGCGCACCCGGGCGTAGAGTCCTAGGGGCGCACACAAGCCGAGTGCTAGAAATTTCGATATTTCATTAAACCCCAAGTCATTCAATAACAACGTCATTGTACCATTTTGTGCACAAAATAAAAATATAGACACCAATAATAAATTATGTTATTAAACACACCTCATACCGCTTTCGGTATTTGTTATACCGCTCACAATGTACAAGTTAAAATAGCTCTTATTACTACACACCTAACAATTATCGAAACTGCGTCCCCGAAAAAGATATTTTAATTACGAGGCTACAGATGAGCCCATTTTAGACCCAATGGAAAAATTTAAAATAAATTTTTATTTTATTTACTTGACACGGCTATCTCGAAATTAAATGAGAGATTCAAGTTGCTAATGGATCAGAATAATAATAATAATCTGTTAAATAAAGAAAAGGCTTCAGAATCCAATGTTTTTATAAAATATTTATTTGTGGACGTTTCGAGCAAAAATATTAGCTCATCATCAGCATCTTAAAATATAAATACAATAATTATAATATAAAACTAGCAAATTAATCAAAATGTCAAACCTTTAAAAAACGTAAAAATATAAAACAATATTTGTAAAATGTCAATAATAACAAAACAGAAAAAAGATACATATGAAAAACAAAAATAGAAAAAACAAAAAATAATAAATAATTAAAATAAAATATATAAAAATTAAATTGTTAAATTCCCTAAAAAAATTTTGAGTATAATAAATTATGATACGAATCAGTTTGATAATTAATCGAGGTATCATGGTGTAAATTTATATGTAACGTTTCAAAAATAAGTCTATGCTTTTTATTTTCCATAACATCAATAATTTTGGCTTCAGAAAAATTAAAAATATGTCCAGTCTCCTGATAATAACGAGTTAAAGCACTATGATTTGTATCAAGAAGCTTGCAATAATAATTTTAATTTATTATGCTCAAATTTTTTAGGGAATTTAACAATTTAATTTTTATATATTTTATTTTAATTATTTATTATTTTTTGTTTTTTCTATTTTTATTTTTCATATGTATCTTTTTTCTTTTTTGTTTTTTTACAAATATTGTTTTATATTTTTACGTTTTTTAAAGGTTTGACGGTAAAACCGTAGTTGACGGACAAGCCTGAAGTTGGCTGCGAGTCGCTAGTGACTTTTGGTGAAATCGGCACAAGTCGAACATAGAAAAACCCGGCAAATTTGAATGTCAAGATAATTTAAAAACGTTTTGTTAGCAAAGTCGGATGTTTTTTTAAATAATAAACACCACTAACCATGCCTGACCTAGTATAGAACGTATTTTTATGGTAAAAAGTAACAAACCGCTTGCTTCTTATGTCGAACTTGTACCGTTCGAACTGCCGTCCCTAGCGTCCTGCGGCCAACTTCAGGTTTAGCCGGTTTGACATTTTGATTAATTTCCTAGTTTTATATTATAATTATTGTATTTACATTTTAAGGTGCTGATGATGAGCTAATATTTTTACTCGAAACGTCCACAAATAAATATTTTATAAAAAACATTGGATTCTGAAGCCTTTTCTTTATTTAATATATTATATAATTGAATCCTTTTTAAAATATATATATTATAAATAATAATAATCAGAATAAAATGGTAGCTATTAAATAATAATATAAAATAAAATATTACTGATGTATTGTTTCCGAAAAAAAATATGTTTATTTTTAATTTGTATAATTTATTGTTTTATTTGTATAATTTAAGAGTTTTGAGAAATAAATAAATGAAACATTAAAAATTACATTACGTTTTTTTGGTTGATAAGAGCTGGGGCGCAGGCTGACCACCCGGCACCCCGGCGCAGAATATGCTTAAGACGGCCCTGAGTGTTGCCATAGCGACTCATATTTAAATTAAACATGCTCGTTGCTAAGTTCACTGTTGTTTACGAATCGGAAACAAACAAAACGAAATCATCGTTGAGAAGTTGTCAAAAACGGTCTTGCAAATTGTGTTAAATTATTGTGTTTAACTGTAATTGAAAAATGGACAGTATTACAGACGACAGTACATCTTCTACATCACCAGAAATAACGAAAATCGCCGATGCTACTACATATGATTTATTACCGCAAAAGTCTAAAAATTTCTATGACAAAGCATACCAAAGTTTTATGGACTGGCGTATTAAAATGAAGACAAATTCGTATTCAGAAAATGTGTTGTTGGCATATTTTACTGAATTAGGTGAAAAATACAAATCATCTTCATTATTGTCTTTTTACTCCATTTACTCATTTCAATTAGATGTAAATTTATTAGGTAAATAGATGTAAAATTAATAGATAATAAATAATATAAAAAATGACTAATTTTTATTAAATTAGTCGTATATAAAGTATAGTATACAACTCGCTATAATGGCTATTATTACCTCGGATGATTGCAAACTTCATCCTCGGGAATAAGAGCATCCATTATAGCGTCGTTGTATAATATACTATTATCCCTGAGGAAATAATGTGCACATTATTCCTCTAAGGATTTTATATTATTTTAACGGTTCAGTTGTAAAATATATGTAAAATACAATAGAGTACAATGAAACAAATAAAAAAATAAGACCAGCTACAGAAACTGCATCAACAATAATTTCTTGGGATGTTTTGCTGTATTCTTTGTATTTAGATTTAGAAATATAATGGGGTAGGTGGTTCAGTGGTATCGAGTCGGTCTGTGGATCTTGAGAACCCTGGTTCGATCCCCACAGCCGACAAACAATTTTCACCCATTTAAAATCTACCCCTGTGGCTCCTACTCCACTAACATCTTTGGGGCCGTGATTTGACGGCTGGTAACCGCACTTCACGCAAAGAAATGTATCACTTACCGAGATCTGCTTAGGCAGAGTGCCACATCCAGTGATGGGTAAAAGGCGTGATGATATATTTATTTTTATTTATGAAATGTGACATAAACAAACTTATTTTATATCTTTTCGCTGTTGTCAAGGAATTTTATTTTTATGTCAAAGACTACTAATAATTTTAAAATTAATAAATATAAAAAAAAACATAAATCATATTTTAAAATTACTTTCTTTTTTAAATTCAATGGATTTCACTGTCAGTTCTCATTGAAACATTTTAACACAAAATTAATAATGATAAAACACTTTGTTAGTTATCGCCCAAGGAGCACAGATTCGTTTTTAAACAGTTATATTTACGTTTAAGCAACTTTTCATAAAACTTATGAACTTTTGTTATATCTTTTATACATCTAAAAAATGTAGAAATTGACGTTTTAATGACGTTTATATTTACTAAGTGGGGAATCTATACAACTATATTACATAGTTCTATTAACATTTATACGACTTTCATTATAACTAATATAGCATTTATCTATACTAGTTGCATACATATTATAAATTGCCTATACTAAATATGTTTTATAATAGTTTCTAAATTATAGATATAATCGATATTAACACTATAATATATATATACAGGGTGTTATATTTTAATAGACCCAGCAAATATCTCGCTTATTTATCAACTTAGTAATTTCTTCCATATAACATGATTTATACAGCAACATGTAAGCTAGTTGATGACGGATGTACATTCATGATATCACTTCCGGTTTATTAGTAATTAATATCAACTTTGAAATTTCAAATGGAACATACTATATTTTTTTACAAATTTGAAAAGTGCATCAAATTTGCTTTACAATCATGTAAAATAATTCATATGTTACATTATTAAAAAGTAAAATGGCGGGCACTTTATTATACACCAGATCGGAAAGAGAATAGTGAGCCATGACTGTGGCTTGAAATAAAACAATTAACTAAAACAATTATAATTATTATTATTAAACGAAATAATATTTTTTTGTCATAATAATACAGAAAATAAAAATAAGTAACACTTAATAACAACAAAATGATTTTATAACAAATATTCAAAATGGCTCCCAGACTCTTTGTTATAAAATCATTTTGTTGTTATTAAGTGTTCCTTATTTTTATTTTCTGTATTATTATGACAAAAAAATATTATTTCGTTTAATAATAATAATTATAATTGTTTTAGTTAATTGTTTTATTTCAAGCCACAGAGATTTAATAAATTATTTACCCGATAAAGGTGAACCAATTCTTGTAGAAGATAATGGAAACATTATTTTAGACTATGTATCTAATGAAAATAACTTTGTACCGATGTTAAATAAATTAGGCAATAAAATTGACAAAACTTCATGTAAAAGTTAATCGTATTATTTCATTACTCGAAAAGTCAAGTTTAAAAATTTGCCAGATGACTTTAATTTTAATAATACTGATATAGAAGACAAATTTCCTTATCCAATTAATAGTGTTGAACAATTAAATGAATTTGAAGAAAAGCTTTCTAATGCAGAATACTTTAAAAATACAGTAAATACACTTTTTATACTTTTATGTTTGCTATTAATTACTAGTGCTTACATTCTTTTCAGGCAAATATATTCAAAGAAGAATATGTAAATTGTGGCTTTGATGGAAAGAGAGTAGCATATATGTTAGTAAAAAACAGTTTGACAGGACATTATTAACTAGATATACTTGGACAGGTTGTTCTAAAGATAAATCGAAACTCAACTTTAGTGCCTTAAGAGCAGTTAATCGTTTGTTTTATTATATTGTAAAAATTGTAGACACTAAATTTACAGAAATAATCCACGAATTTTTTTTAAAAAATGGTGTTTTAAAATACAGCGTTATCCGAGCAACACCACGAAATTCAACTAAAAGAAATTCTACCCCCAGAATATCACAATCAAGAAAGAAAATGAATTTAAACTTTGATATTAATGAAGCAAACTTAAATATAGCTCAATCACATGAAGAAACCGTAGAACAAACTACTGATAATATAAACGAAAATACCGGTATTAATGAATAATTATTATTTATATATTGTTCAAAATCATTATTAAATGACTTGACACTACAAAAAGAATAAAATTTGTTTTTTTTAGATATGTACTTATTGCGTTTATTTTGTTTGTTTGTTCGTATTAAAATTTAATGTATGTAATAGTGGTATAAATATAGTTTGAGTTTCATAAACTAATGACACCAGTTTGCATTTAATATCTTCCAATTCGTACAGTTTGGGAGAGTTAAATTCTACAAATGATGCATAAATGGGTTTTCAAAGAAATTGTGTTGTTCTTTTACGCATTTTCCGTAAATGTATAAATTACTATTAAAATATGTAACATTTTTCGTTGCAACAATTTTATTTTTGAGAGTTAAAAACCATTTATTTTTTTGGTAATTTTTTAATGTAAACCCTTCAGCAATATGTAAATGATAAAATACTCCTTTGCATTCAGGTAAATCATGATTAATAAATTTATTTTCTTTTTTGACAAATATATATATATATATTCATATGAATTTTTTGAAAAGTTTACTTTCGAATTTTCACTTAATCGTTTTGCAATTTGTAATAATGGTTTATTTCCAGTGCGTAGAAGTAATTTAATATGATACAGTGTATTTTCGAACGGATACGTACTAAAATTAGGTAAAGAACCAAATTTTCTTACATCGCTTACCAAATGATGCAAATTATGCACATTACTACTAATAGCATCAAGTCCGTAGATAACTTTAAATCCTTCAATATAGTTTTGCAGCAAATCTTCAGCTATGTCTAAATGTTGAGTATACATTTCACTAGTACAAATAGTTACTGCACAAAATAACATTAAAAAATGAGAGTTACATTAGGGTGTAAAATATTCTTCAAACATATTGGACCAAGATATAGAAGAAAAGTTCGATATTCCAGAGCTTTCCAATATTTTAAACAATCTAGTCGTCTTACTGCTCTGTGTATTTCTTCTGGAATAGTTTTATTATAATTTTCTAACGTATCAGATAACTCAGTAATGATTCTGCCACACCATTTGGTTTTAAAGTTAAAAATACCATGAACCCACCCCAACAAACATTTTTTCATTATACCTAAATCTAATAAATGTAACGAATCTGCTACCGGAAAATCATCTACTAAATCTATAAGAAGTTTTTCAAGTGGCGTAGTAATTTTGTGATGATCTTCGTCTAGTTTACTGTGAAATGTAAAATCTGTTCTTAGTTTGGCATTTAGAGTAGGGAAACTCATATGACGCCCATCCATGAAATACTCTCCTTCAGTTTCGCATTTCGTGCAACCATGACGATGATTGAAATAAACCACACCTAAACCAATCCAATGATTAATATATAAATTATTTATTGCCTAGTAGTAATAAGTTTACCTTTTACAAAAGCTCTAGCAGGTGAGTCACATACGAAACATCCAATTTTTATCGTTATTAGTTTATTTTCTATTTTTATTCCATTTTCTAAGATATATGTCATTTCTTTAACAAATTCTGCCAGAAATTCATTCAAATCAGGTTTCTGTTGTCCGTAGTAAATAGCGATAATCATTGTAGGTAGAAAGGGCATGTTTCTTATTATTGAAAGTATTGGCCAGAATTCATGTCTTGAACTATGGTGCAAAGGAAGTCCATCTATATCTAATGTTAAAGGTATAATGTAGGACCACGATTTCATATTATGATTATTAAATATATTCCTCAAACTTGTTTCTATTCCATTATACCAGAATTGTCCCTTTTGATGTGGACCCATAGAAATAATTTGAATTTCTCTGGGAGTTTCTAGTAAGTTCGACTATTTTTTGGCAAATTTGACACTGATGTACTTGGTGAAGAATGTAGCACTTCTAACAAATCATTAATTGCACGGTGAGTTAGTCTATGGTTTAAAGCCCATATTCTTAGTTTTTCATGAAATAGATTTTTATTCAAATTAAATACATCATCACTTTCTTCATCACTTGATATAATTTGTTCATTTTCACTGTATTCTATATCAAAATTATTATTTGATAAAGAAATATTGACGGAGTCCGGTATTGGCTCTGGGGGAAACAGCGATGCCAAGTAGCTGTTTCCAATTAAAACCTAGAAAATGCCTACTGAATTTGTTGTATGATAAGCTCGGACCACCTGAGTCAGCTCTACCGGAAAATCCTACTCCCACGTCCACGAAGACAAGTCTGTCGCGTAACCTCTGGATACCGAACTGCCAATGGATGGTAGTAAGGGAACTAACGGGAGGGGGTGAAAGGCGAAAATCCGGCGCCTCAAAACTGGACCATCTTGGCTAAGGGAGAAAACCCTGACAGAAAATCCTGGCCCTCCAAGCTCGGGGGTTGAATCGATGGGCCAGCAACTCATCATTTGTCAAACCTTTCAAGAGCTAAAAGTCTCAATCGCGAGCCTCGGAATCAGGACGGATGTAATAGAAGACGACAACAGCTAAGAACTCGGACAATGACTTTAACAACGTGGAATATACAGGGACTAGGTACCAAATATAATGAAGTTTTCAGAGAAATAGAAAAAATGGAAATAGATCTATGTGTCCTAACAGAGACAAAGAAAAAAGGCAAAGGAAACGAAAACGTAGGACAGTATATACATATTTATAGCGGGGTCAATAAAAATGAAAGAGCAAAAAGAGGTGTATCTGTAGCTATACATAAGAAATATAAAAAATGTATAAAAAGTTGGGAAGAAATCGACGATAGAATTATACAAATAGAATTGAATATAAGAGGACACGAACTAGTTATTTTGGGAGTATATGCACCCACAGTTAACGTAGATTCTAAAATGAAAGACGAATTTTATGAAAAATTGACGAAAATTCTATCTGGTATAAAACCTCGTAAAGAAATATTTATACTTGGCGATCTAAATGGAAGAACAGGAAAGGCGGACAACAGTCAAGTAGTAGGGAAATATGGTGAAGAGATCGTAAATGACAGTGGGGAAAGACTCATAGAATTCTGCCAAAAACTTTCTCTTAAAATTACTAATGGATTTTTTGCTCACAAAATGATTCATAAGTACACGTGGATACAAGCTACTAGAAATTTGAGCTCTATTATAGACTATGTTATTCAGCGACAAGATTCTAACATAAAAATAATAGATGTAAGAGTGCACAGAGGTCTTGAATGTGGCTCCGACCATTATTTATTGAAGGCAATAGTAATGATAAACTACAAGTCAATGGATAAACAAGAAAGTAACTCAGAAGGAAATAAAGTTAAGCCTCAAAAATACAACATCGATAGTCTTAAGCATGAGTCAACACAATTTCTATATAAGCTGAGGCTAATGAATAAACTGAGTTATGTGCAAGATGAAAATGCCCAGTACATCTACGAAGCAATAAAAACTTGTATACATGAAGCTGCTTATGAAGCATTAGGTGCACAGGAACACAATAGTAAAAGAACTCCTGCATGGTGGACAATAGAGCTAGAAGAAAAAATAAAGCTAAAGAAACTAATGTATAATACTTGGCTATCGACAAAGGATGCTGAAGATAGAAAAACGTATGCTAGAATAAATAGAGAAGTTAAAAAACAAATAACTAAAAATAAAAACAATATGTGGGAAGAAAAATGTAAGGAGATAGATCAGTTCATGGGAGGAACTAAAGTTGCAGAAGGTTGGAAGGTAATTAAGAGCCTTAAAAAAGATGTGCGAAACAACAGTAATATCGCGTTAATAGCGACAAAAGAGTGGAAAGAACATTACAAAAAGTTACTTACAGAAGGAAGACCAGAATACATGGGACAAGAGATTAGAGTAACAGAGCATCAAGAAGATGGTAAAGTAGAGGAAATAACGGTCACAGAGCTAGAAAATGCTTTAAAAGGAACTAAGAACGGAAGAGCACCAGGACCAGGAGGCATTGCCATTGAGCTGGTGAAACATGGACCGGAGATTCTAAAAGAACTAATTGTAAAATTGTTCAATAAATGCATGATGACTGACGATGAAATTCCTGAAGAATGGAATTTAGCTTACCTTAGTTCCATTCATAAAAAAAGGTAGTAGAAAGGTGTGCGGAAATTACCGCGGCATCAGCGTCACTAGTTCATTGGGAAGGCTGTACGGTAAAATTTTAAAGCAAAGAATTGAAGCTAATTTTAAAGACATTGAAGAACAAAGTGGCTTCGTGCCGGCAGATCGTGCTTAGATAATATTTTCCTACTAAGGCAATTAACTGAAAAACGTACTGCAAGAAGCTTAGACACACATCTTTTGTTTATAGATTTGGAAAAGGCGTACGATAGCGTCCCGATACATAAACTCTTCGATGTTTTGACAAAAAGCGGACTACAAAGAACATATGTTACGTCTATATATAAGCTTTATAAAAATTGTAAATATGCTATAAAAACTGGTAATATGGTATCTGGTACTTTCCAAGGTACAAAAGGCTTAAGACAAGGCTGCTCAATATCTCCCACATTATTCAAAATTTATATTCAAGAGGCACTACATACGTGGAGCCGAAAGTGCTCTAAGATGGGTATAGAAATAGAAGATAACTGTTTATTTACGTTGCTATTCGCGGATGACCAAGTTATAATAGCTAATGATGAAGATGATATGAACTACATGGTACGGAAATTAATTGAAGAGTATACGAACTGGGGCCTTAAATTGAATATAAATAAAACGGAGTACTTAGTAGTAGGAGGGAAAGCTAATGACATAGATATTGAAGATGGCAAAATAAAGCCATGCAGCGCGTTTAAATATTTGGGAAGTATAATATCAGATGACGCAACATGTCAAAAGGAGATAAAAAGCAGAACAACTCAGGGGAAGGTGGTTATACAAAAGTTGAATTCTATTTTGTGGTCTACTAAAATGAAAATGCATACAAAAAAGACAATCTACAAAGCTATAGTAGAGCCAATACTGACATATGGAGCCGAGTGTTGGCACATGAATACTAGAGATCAACAAAGAATTCAAGCAGTGGAAATGGACTTTTACCGTCGAGCATGTCGTATATCAAGACTGAACCATATAACAAATGATATGGTAAAACAGCGAGCAGATGTGAACGAAAATGTAATAGATCGCATAGAATCAAGACAACTTATTTGGTACGGACATGTCAAACGAATGACTGACGAAAGATGGCCACAAAGAATGATGAACTACCGTCCAATAAATAGACGGAAAAGAGGAAGGCCTAGAAGAACGTGGGAGCAAGGAATATCAGAGTTCATGGAAATACGGGCTCTAAAAGAAGATGACTGGGAAGATAGGTCAGAATGGCGATTGAGGTGCAGGAAGCGGCGACAGCAGTAGGACCCCTGCCCATATATATATATATATATATATATATATATATATATATATATATATATATATATATATATATATATATATATAAATATTGACGGGTTTTGAAACATTTAAAGTACCTGGAATACTTGTGCTTGGAATTTCTAGAGATATTTCATTGTTATGTGCCGTTTGAGGCTTTTGTTCTCTACTAGTGACTAATGGCCTTTCATTTTTATTTGATTTTAATTGAAAACTGTATAATTTAACTTTTCTATAATAATCTGTTGTATATTTATTATACTGTTTCGTACTTTTATTATATTTTCGAAGCATGATTATTCAACTAAAAGAAATTTTAAGATGCAACGTAATAACACAACAAATATATTTGACAGGATGTTGTAACTCTACAAAATCCATATTATTTCTCGTGTTAAAAACGTTGTATAGAATTATACTGTTTAGTAAAATAAAAAACCGATATTAACATAATACATGTAAACTTCCCTACAACTATAATAAAGATCTATATTTTAACTTTATTTTAAAACTACTCAATATCACAGATAAAAACAAAAGTTTATAACGTTTAAAAAACTTCTTTTATTTAAGTGTAAAAGGCGTTATTAAAACTTCAAGTAAAAACATCAATAACACCTAAATATAAGACGTTTTTACAACTTCTAAATAACTATAATATCACAAGATGGTATATATTAAGCGTAAAACTCTGCATTGACGTTTAAACAACGATTGCAAAGTTATATAAAAGACATTGATTTTTAAGTTTTATAATTTTAGGAAATATAGGTCTTAATAACCACATTATTAGTTATAATATCTGTTTTCTAACTTTGTGTTCCTTATATACTATTCTTTTGCACTTGAACATTATTTTTTATTTATTGCCATGATACAAACTCCAAAACGATTACTATCATATCAGATGACTATCTCTCAGGTTACACAAAAACGCTAACTTGTGATTGGTCAGAGGTAGAATTCCTACCTTTAATAAAACATTAGATGCACATTTTCAAAAAAAAATTAACCCGATCCGACTTGAACCCGGTGGGTATCCAATCGAGCCCAATGGATACCCGACGCGATTGATACCCTAAATGACCCGATGGATACCCAACATGACCCAATCCAGTAGATATCTAACTCGACCCGATCTGATGGCTATCCAACTCGACCCGACGCGATAAGTATCCAACCTGACCCAACTTAATGGATATCCAATATAACTCGGTTATAGTATTTCAATACGTATAATAAAAAATCTGTTAATATTAACTGTGTAAAATTTCTCTTTATTTAAATATATATTCACGAGTAGCTGAAAATATAAATAACTATTATAAATGATAAGGATTTGAGTAAATATTTTATTAAACAAATATATAATGTTTATAGTTTTTACACTTTTTTGATACAAGAAAAATTAATAGCCCGACCCGACTTACCCGTATCCAACCCGGTAAGACTCGACCCGACTTATACATATCCAAACCGCCTAGAACCGACCCGATTTATCCATATTCAACTCACCCAGACCAGACCCGACCCGACATGAACAACCTATAACTAAACCGACTGCGGGTCAGGTCGGGTTTGGATAAAAATGCGCATCTCTAGTCTAGCATTTCATCATCATCATCTGTGGCGCTACAGCCCAAATCGGGCCGGGGCCTACCGGTCACACCGAGCCGCAGTTTTTACACTGCCGTACTGCCGGTTTTCGTAGTCAAATGCTACATTATTTTAAGGCGTATAAGTGACTAGTTTATAGCGCCCGAGTGTGATAAATACATGTAGCTGTATTTTATATTTTACGACAAATCACACATTATTGACAGGCGGAACCATGGCTCGGGTGACGTCACAGTATGTTAAGAGATGTGCCTTAACACGCGCGCCTGCAGACTAGCATTTAAGAGTGTTAATAAGTTGAACAGATTACTAGGCATCAACTATTTCCAGTTTGTTTGAGCAAAATGTAGCTTAAATTTTTGCGCTAGGTGAATCCGCTAAGTAGATGGCGTATTGATCAGAGGCAGTGATATGGATATCAGGGAATAATAAATGTCAAAAACTGCGAGGTTTACCTAATATTCAAGGTAACGGAAGGCAGAAAGATATACCATAAGTTGGTTAACATTGTAGAAACAATTTTGAAATTTAAGAATACTTACATGACATAATTAGTAAGCATCACCATTCACAAACTAATATAGGACATAACACTCGTACAATAATTCCGTGAGTGGCTGTTTCCCGCTTAGATGTCGTTACTATCGCATCGCGCTCTCGCATGTGGATCTATTTTCTAATATCGCACGACGCAAACTTTGTAAATGTGACGATATGATAGGAATTTAATTACATTCATTGTCATTTCCCTCTGTTCGTGTTATTGCTGGTGAAATGAAAATCGTAGTCTCTCATTTGTAAACGATTGTGAAATGAATGAAACTTGGCATTCCAGTAAAGTTTTCCTACTTTGGAAATGTTTTCAAGTCGATTAAATTCTTTTTAATAATTTGGCAATTTTAGATTACTGTTACAGATTTCGAAATGGAAAGTTGATTGGTTTTTAAAGTTATTCTACTATTTATATTAGATATACTCGTAGATAACTCCTTGAAATCAATGAAGTTGCGTCATGTCATATGTTATGCCTATGGCACACTGGTCGATGAGCGTCGATGAGCGTCGATGAGCATCGATGAACTCCTTGATGAAACAACAGAACGCACTCTTCATTGACAAACAATGAAAGCTTCTATAGTTGAGAAAGAAAAACTAAATTTCAAAAATATGCTAACGTGAAGTGAGACACAAAAGATACGAGTGAATTGAGATACGTTCGTTTCATCGATGGAAATAGAGGAGCCTCTAATTTTCGTCGATGACGGGTGCGTTCTGTTGTTTCATCGAGGAGTTCATCGATGCTCATCGACGCTCATCGACCAGTGTGCCATAGGCATTATGAATTTTTATGATGTTTCAGCTACATATAGGTAAATTTTATTGTTAAGGAGGTTGACTACTAGTCGTCCAAATATCGAAAAACACTGTTTAGTTTTCCTATTAAATTTAACTTCAACACAATGTGTGAAGCAACAAAAATATTGTTTAATAGTTTAAATCTTGCCTACATCTTTGTATGCCTTTTTTCATTTATGTTCACAATTTTCTTTTTTGTTAAACGTTTACCTAAATTCTGTGTGATAACACAAATATAACAGAAAATTTTGAAAAACTGACATTAGACAAAAGAATTGTAATCAGTAACTGTCCAAAAATTTTTAACTTTAACAATTATCATTTTAATTTATTGCAATTTTAATAAGAAAATAAAAGTCGCCGGATTAAATCGCAATAGGTTCCATCTCATGTACACTCAGTTGCAAAAATATACACATTTATATAATGTAACGAGAATTAAATTTTGAACGTATTTCAAGAAGTGAGGATACAGTGTTGGTCCAGTTTATTTGGTGCCTCGCCTTTACATTTACAAAACTTTAGATGGTTCGAGTTGACTATTACAATTGTCTTAATATCAAAATATTCAAATGCAACGGAGGAATGAAGCAATTTTCTAGCACTGATAGCACGTTGTATAGAAAGTGAAAATCAGTGCTGCCACACGAGTGAAATTAAAAGTGCTTTTAAAATAATTTAATTTTAGATAATTGTTATATTTACACTCAATTTTAGAACAGAAGTAGAAAAAATAATATTTATAAAAAAGTAATTTTTAAAAGAAAACTGCATTTGTTTAAATCGTTGCCATGTAGTCACATGTTCTTAGCAAAACATAAAATAAGAGTCAAATAATTTTATGCATACATTAAAAGAAATATTTAAACACTAAGCTGTTTAAAAGTAGATGATATTATAAAATATAAATATATCATCACGCCTTTTACCCATTACTGGGTGTGGCAATCCCTCGTAGCAGATCTCGATAAGTGATATATTTCTTCGCGTGAAGTGCAGTTACCAGCCGTCAAATCACGACCTCCAAAGATGTTAGTGAAGAGGGAGCCACAGGGGTAGTTTTAACATAGTGAAAATTGTTTGGAATCGAACTCGGGTTTTCAAAACCACAGGATGACTCGATACCACTAAGCCACCTACACCATATGATATAAATTATACATACAAATTTTTCAAGTTTTATTTACGACTACATTGAAAAATTCTATAATTTTTAGTGTAAATAAATTGTAAAATTTATAAAATAAAAAAATAAGTAAATATTAATATTCTTTCTAGTTTCTTCAGTTTTCAAACTTTGAATAATGTATTGCTGCTCAACCCTATGTACAAATAACAATTGCTGTTTTTGTTTTATAAATGCATTTGATTGAAAACTCGTAATTTTAAAATGCTAAATAAATGTTTGTGTTCATTATCTGAATCAAATAAACCGTAAATTAACGAAAATTTGCATAAAAGTGACAGAATAAATCAATGCAATTTTGCTAATTTGTACTCACACAATTTCACATTGACTGTAATGTTGACATCTACTGCAAACTTTTGTAATTAAAACTCGGTAGAATTGACAGTTCAACATGATTACAATAAAATTTGAAAAGTAAGTATTTTTAATTATTCTTTATCTAGAATTACATTTACATGTGTTGTAACGACAGAAATTAAATAAAAATATATTAAAAATATCAAAAAGTGAAACAAAAATAGATAACGTAATTTTTAATATTTTTTTATTTAATTTCTGTCGTTATAACGCATGTAAATGTAATTCTGTTTATTGACTTAGATGCAGAATTTCATGCTCTACAACATTTATTTGACGCATTTTTGCTTAAAATAATTAGGAAAGCAGGAAATTGCAAAAAACTGATTTCCCATGTTAAATCCCTATGACCGGCTGAGCGAGTCACCAACCTGTATATACATATACAGGGTGGTGAATCGAATTGTGCACCATAGGGTTTTCAATGCTATTTTTCAAATGTTCAATTATTGGCTCCCCTAATTATTTTATGCAAAAAAGCTTTGAATAAAAGTTTTAGGGCATAAATTTCTGCATCCAAATCAATAAAAATAATTTCTATTACATGCTTTGTAACGACAGAAATTAAATATTAAAATGTTGAAAGTTGTATTGAAAATACAGACAACCATGGAATTGAACAAAAATTAAATAAATGCTTGGCGTTTTAACGTCAACGATTGACAGATAAAACGTCCAACGTTGTCGTTTTGAGAGATAAAACGCCAAGCATTTATTTATTTTTTGTTCAATTCCATGGCTGTCTGTATTTTCAACACAACTTTCGACATTTTAATATTTAATTTCTGTCGTTACAAAGCATGTAACAGAAATTATGTTTATTGATTTAGATGCAGAAATTTATGCCCTAAAACTTTTATTTAAAGCTTTTTTGCATAAAATAATTAGGGAAGCCAATAATTAAACATTTAAAAAATAGCATTGAAAACGCTATGGTGCGCTATTCGATTCACAACCCTGTATATATATATATATATATATATATATATATATATATATATATATATATATATATATATATATATATATATATATATACATATACAGGGTGGTGACTCGCTCAGCCGGTCATAGGACTTTAACATGGGAAATCAGTTTTTTTTGCAATTTCCTGCTTCCCTAATTATTTTAAGCAAAAACGCGTCAAATAAAAGTTACTTTTACGTGGTTTGTAACGACAAAAATTAAATATGAAAATGTCGAAAATTACGTTGACGGCACTTCACGCGAAACAATATATCACTTACCGAGATCTGCTTAGGCAGAGTGCCACATCCAGTGATGGGTAAAAGGCGTGATGATATATTTATTTATTTATTATACTAAATACAACGATTTGTTAATATTGCACACGTCACATTTATGATTTAGCGTATTATTTAGATCATACAAATTAAATGGTATTCAAAAAGGACCGCAGGTGTGCGCTCAACATGCGAATACAAACAGTGCATTAAACGTCATTCCGATCTGTCAACTATAAATGAATTTCATTCAATATGTCGCAGAATAAATTAAGTTCGGAAGTTTACACCGGAATATCATTTCCGAATTATTGATATGTCGTTTTATATTATTACATACTAATCAACAGAATTTCATATATTTACTGCTGTAACGCTGCCAGCTTTTCAAGTTAGCTTTGCTTCTGCATATTTAATAGGGAGAATAATATTACAATTTAAATTAAAAATAATTTTAATTAAAAAACAACATATTCCTAGAATAACTTTTTACGTCCTTGTACGAAGTAAAGGAAGTATTGTAATCGCGAAAATTTTCGGTTTTCAGATTTCAGCGGAAATATCCATTTTGACCATCCCTGAATCCATTTTGACTCATTTCTTCGTGACGTCTGTACGTATGTACCTCGCATAACTCAAAAACTGTAGGCCGTAGAAAGTTGAAATTTTGTATTTAGGACTGTTATAACATCTAGTTGTGCACCTCCCTTTTTGGCCATTATATAACTTCCGGAAGTGGTACTTTACTTGAAGTATATAATAGATTTTAATGAAAAACTATATTTAAATATAATCCAAAACTTTTCAAATTTGGTATATAAGATAAGATAAGATGGAAATAACATAATAGATTTTGGTTAAAATGGACTAACCAGAAGTGATACATTACATGAAGCTGCTAACAGTTTTCTTGATTTTAGAAATAAATGCTGCTAATAATTAGCCTTTTGTATAAGCGAGATATGTAAATTTAAAAATTATATATATTTTTTTGTTTTTGTAAGTTTGCTATGGATTAGAACAAAAAATAAGAAAATATCAATGGCAAGTTATGTCAAATACGTGCAATTAAAAAAATATCTTTAATACGCGTGCAATTAAGTCACGTGGTGTCCACATCAGATTTTTTGTATTTAGAGTTAAGTAGGATTAATAACAATAATTTTAATTCAATTTTAAAATTAAACTTTTTACTTATAAATACAATGTTGATGTATATGTGTAACTCCAAATACATACAGACATATATTGTATAATATACTTAACCTATCAACGCATTTTATTTAATAGAGATTATCTCATTTTAATACCACGAACTAGAGAAATTAATTTAAACATTTCGAGAAAATCACTTATTCACTTCTAATATATTTTATTTAATACAAAATACTTCATTTTACTTTTACTACCACAAATTCAAAAAAATAATTTTGATTAAAACGTCATTTAATTTCTAATATTTATAACAAAATGAAAGTTATTATTATTGCATTGTGGTACCTGGTTATCTAAACAATATTAATTTGAGTAATGTTTCTAAAATTGTTTGGATATATCAATACTAGTTTCTCCTATTAATAATAAAACAACATTTTTTCCATGAAACGATATGTAATTTTTTTTATTTAACTTCTAGGTACATGTTATTATTAAATCCTGTAAAATACATTTTTATAATTACAATTATCGCAGTGATCAAATAGTTTCCCGCTTCTTTTGTGCGCAAATGCTGTATATTCTCCAAGCAGGCGTTTATTCTATATGTCCGCGCAGCCGTAACACATGTTTTACTTCCTGACGCCTCTTAAATCCCACATGTATATATTTTTCTTTCCCGCTTTTGGGAGTTCAGAGCTTATGAAATTTAGTAATTATTTAAAATTTGAAGTCTGAAGACAGTACAACCATTTTTTTTTTTATTTCAAATAACTATTTTTGGTAAGTTTTCTACAGATTAAATTGAAAGTGAATGTTTATGGTGAATAACCTAACTTTACTAACTTATTTCAAGTTTAATCCAGTTATATTAAGCATGTCTGGAAGAAGAGGCACAAAACGTGCAAATAAAATTACAGATAGCAAATCAACGAAGAAAGTCAAATGTAAGTATATTATTTTAATTTACTAATTATTAGATGTGAAATATTTCATTGATACCTCAACGAGAGAAATTTATAATTTAACAATTTATTTCAGTATCTATTAGTACACCTTCTTTTCCCACTGTGTCACATTCTGGAGTAGTTCTAGTAACAGGAGCAGGAGATGTTGGCCAACTTGGCTTAGGAAGTGATATTTTAGAGAAAAGTAGACCTGCAGTAGTTTCATTAGATCAAGAAATTACAAATATTTGTGCCGGTGGGATGCACACAGTTTGTTTAACTAAAGATGGAAAGGTAATATCAACAACATTTTTTTAAATGGAAATTTTAACATATTTTCTTTGGTTAGGTGATAACTTTTGGCTGTAATGATGAAGGTGCTTTAGGGCGAAACACTTCAGAAGAAGATGCAGAATTCACGCCAGGCGAGGTTGTGTTACCTGACCAAGTAGTACAGATTTCAGCTGGGGATTCGCACACAGCTGTGCTCTTAGAAAGTGGCAAGGTGTATGCTTGGGGCACGTTTAGAGTAAGTAAACACTTTTTCAAATCGTAATTCAAAATTGCATTTATATTTGTTTTTGCGGTTATAAAGCCTATGTCCCAAGCGGAAAAAACTCGCACGCGTTATAATCAGTGCACTAGCCTCCATTGAGCGGGACTCGCATTGACTCGCTCAAAGCGAGTTTTTCAGACCCCGCTTTCTCCCACCAATACAAAAACCATTGCATACTGTGAGGTGGACGCTGCAACACGTCTATTTTTTATAATTATTCAAACCTTAAACAAACTGCTAGTTTTTCTTCTGTAGATATGGCTTTCCTAAATTTTGTGTCAATTTTTTTGATGCTGTCTTTTATATGATCGTGTATAAAATTAAAGGTAAAACTTGAGTTGAGGGCCAAACCTGAAGTTGGCTGCAGAACAAGCTGTTTCTGGCTTGAATTCAGGACTACCAATTAAAAAAAAACACCCCTAACCATGCCCAACCTAGTACAGAACGCATTTTTATGATAAATATACTTGAAATGCGAATTTTATTACAAACAAAATTTTGTTTTAAAGTTAAATTTTATGACAGAACAATTCGGATGACGCCTGGATTCGAACCAGGGATCCTCCGCTAAGCGGAGGATCCCTGGTTCGAATCCAGGCGTCATCCGAATTGTTCTGTCATAAAATTTAACTTAAAAAAAACACCCCTAACCATGCCAAACCTAGTACAGAACGCATTTTTATGATAAATATACTTCGCATTTCAAATTGTTCGGCTTTTGACGTTAAGTTGGTATTCCTGAATTCAAGCCAGAAGCAGCTTGTTCTGCAGCCAACTTCAGGTTTGGCCCCCAAGTCAAGTTTAGCCAAATTAAATTATTCGCTGCTCATTCGACAAAAATTAAAAAATTGTTTGTTGTCTAATTTTGGCAATAATTTTATATAATGTCCGTAAAGTCCTCTTTCTTTATTAATGTTGCTCTCCCACCATTTATGTTTTCTTTTAAGATTTAATAAAATAAAATTACTTTTAAATTCATCATGGGAATCACTTGATTCTGAATCCAACAACAGTAAATTATTGAGATCCATTTTGCTGCAGTCAATGGTACTTACTAAGGTATCTCGCTTCAAGTGGAGTCATACGCCTCGTGCGGGGCGGAATTCCTATTCGTTCCTATTCTGTACCAACCTCGCGCCTAGTGGAGTCTTAGCTTAACACAGTTTAATTCTCATTATTAATGTTAATGCAAGTTCAAAAAGTAAAGATAGTTTTTTTTTTCTTACTGTTATTTAGATTTAGAAAATTCATAAAAATATTGCTGTTTCTTAGACTTTCTAGATTATTCATTATCTTTGGTCAAATTTGACATTTCGTAGTCACTTTAGTTAATATATTTTCCGTTGTCCACTTTGGTTGTGTGGCGTTGTTTAAAGTTTATTTTTAAAAATATTTAGGATTCGCACGGTAATATGGGCCTTACACAAAACGGCAACGAACGAGTACCGTATGAAATGTTACCGAATGAAACGGTAGTAAAAATTGCATCGGGGGCAGATCATTTGGTGATGCTAACAAATAATGGACAGATTTACACATGTGGATGTGCAGAACAGGGACAACTAGGTAGAATTAATGAGCGCGTCACTGACAGGACGTCTTCCAGGACAGGAATTAGTAAGTAGATATTCGATTTATTTTTAGTGACTACAAAATATAATCATAAGTATGTACTGACCTAAATTCTTGTTGTATTTATATTTAAACTTTTTTGAGAATATGAGTTCAATTATTTGTACTGTCTTATTCCAATTTAAAACCGATTCTATTTTTATAGTTTATTAATCAGGAATTCAGTTTAGCAAAATTATTATTACAAGTAATGTAATTTAAATTTTGTGTCTTATTTTCAGATCGGCTTCTATCTCCAAGACCAATTCAAACAAAAATTAGTCTTAAATTAAATTTCGACAATATATGGGCCGGCACATATTGTACTTTCGCTAAAGTTTATAACAAAAATGACATATTTGTTTTTGGACTCAATAACTATAATCAAATTGGTAAGCAATATTCTTAACTTTTTCTGAGGTATTTACCAGATATGTGACAACAAAAAATGTCAGTGTTCTTTTCTTCAGGTCTGCAAGCCACAACACCCCATTTCAAACCCACACTCTCGAAAGAGCTTTCTAAGCGACTATGGAAGCAGGTGTGTGCTGCACAACACCACACTATCTTGCTTGACGATGCAGGCCAGGTGTTCGCTATCGGCCGTAAGGAGTACGGTCGCTTGGGGCTCGGCGAAAACTGCGAGGATGCCACAGAGCTGCAGCAGATCCCTACGCTCAAGGACAAGAACTGTGTGTATGTGGGGTGTGGCTCTTCCACTAGCTTCGCTGTCACCGATAAAGGTAAGACTATCGCTAATTTAAGAAAAAAACTATTGACCATCATTTATGTCATTTTCCATATTTTCACTAGAATTTATTCTACCCGAAAAATTTTATTTGATACAAATTAAAACATTTTAAATAACTTTTATTAGAATTCTGTCTTTATTATATATGTAAAGAAAGTTAAAATATGCAAAAAGAAAAAACTATGAATTTTTTGTAGGTGATTTATATGGTTGGGGGATGGGCACATCGGGGCAATTAGGCACGGGCCAAGAAGATGACTGTTTTGAGCCTACACTCATCAAGAGCAAACAGTTGCAGGAGCGTTTGGTGCATAAGGTCAGCAGCGGAGGACAGCATACCGTCATTCTTGCTGTGCCCGCCAACAACAACGTTAAGATAAACAGCTCTTAACAATACCGTTATTTTGGCTCGATATGTTTCTATTTTTATACTAATTGATTTATTAGAAATGATTTCCAGGGAAGTTGTACAAAATGTTTCACGTATTATTATTTAAAGTACTTATGAAGTTTGGAGGACTAGAAAATATGTCTTGTCATACATTTATGTAAATATAAATAAATATACTTGTCCTCCAAATTATATTCTTCATATTCATAAGTTACTGCTTCCATGTTTACCAACATAAAGTACAAAAGTTAGTTGATTAAGTCACCAGCCATACTATCATGATTTTTCACTATTTTTAAAATAATAACTCCGTTTAAGGTATTATTTGTAATTTTACTTTTTTACTATTTATAATTTTATAAGTTGGTTCAATTTTTCAGTGTTTGCAGTTATTAGTTAATTATGAAGTCCTGTTATAGCAATAAATTTGTTATTAAAATTTAAATAGTTAATAAAATGTATTTTTCGTAATTTAATCATGTTGTTATTACGGTATGATTTACCATAAAAATTAATGTTACTACAATTCTTCTTTCTTTTACATGTCACTACAATTGTGTGTATTAATTTTTAAATCAAATGTGTTCTCGATTACTTTGTCTTTGTATTGTTTTATTAAAAAAAATAAAGATTCCATCAAATATAACATTTATTTTAATAACAGTAGAACAATTAGAATTTGCACTTAATTTTTATCAAGATAACAAAAATTTAGATGTGTACGGTGGCAAGCGAAATTCCGGGTTTTCTTCATATTCAGATTCGCTGCTACTGGAATCAATTTCTGAACTATTTAGGCTTTCTTCCCAATCGCCAGAAGAATCCGAATCATAATCAGAGTAATTCTCAATAGTTGCATTTGTTATGAACACATTTTTATATTCCTAAAACACAAATATATTATAATATTTAAAATATTAAACCGAGATAAACATACCTTAATGTGATCATGATACAATATGGGATTATCTTGTAAATCAATTTTTAATACATGGCTCAAGTCTGCTAAAATTGACGTATTGTTGATGTGAGATATTTTGTTTGATTTCAAGAAACAAAACCTCAGCTTTTCCAGGTGAGTTAATTGATAAGGCATTGTTGTAAATTGATTATAACTTAAATTTAGATGGATTAAGTTTGGCAGTTTGAAATTATCTGGTAGAAATTCTAATCTATTGAATGTTAAAGTTAACCATCTGTAACAGACAGTTTTCTATAACCCTAATAATATTTTAAGATTTTAAAATCTTACCTTATATTTAATTTATGGAAATTTGCAGGTAGTGTTTTTATAAAGTTATTCCTTGCTCCAAAGGTATACAGTAATTCTAAATCACAGATTTCTTCTGGAAGTTCTGATAATTCACATGAATTGACCCATAGAATTTCCAAATTTTTTAGTAGTTTTATCTCTGGTGGCAATTGCTTTATAGGATTATGTCCAAGATTTAACTCGACTAAATTTTGTAAATTCCATAATGTTGTGGGTAACGAGCATATGTTATTGAAGTCGAGTGCTAGATATTCTAAACTGACTAACAATTTAATTTCTTCTGGCAATGTTTTCAGATTATTATGTTGCAAATAAAGTTTGATCAAATCTTGACATTCAGTTATTGTTATTGGTAGTCCAACAATATCCAAATGATTTAATTTCAAACTATAACTTTTGTTAAAAGCTGCACATTCTATTACAACTAACACATATTTTTCTTTCATAAAATTATACAGCGAATTCATTTTCAAAATATTCACTCAAAATTTGTAATACGGTTTCACATTATACTTTTCGACTACATAATTGTACAAATATCAGGAAATGTCATTTCACATTTTAATTAGAATACGAATATAACACACTTGAACATTTAAAAAAAATGTCTAGATTACTTTTAAAATATTTAGATGGAATAATTTAAAATGTTTAACACTGTTGCGAAATAACACAAAATTTTATAATAAATCTATCAGTTACGGTACTACCCATTTAGGGAATTTCATGTGCTGTCACTTTTTGACAATCAATATGTATAAAAATTCAAATGAAAATATCCCAATTTTTAAACGAATTCATTGTGCATTTAGTATGTAAACAAAACTTTTTGTCAATATTTAATTCGAAGGAATAATTGTGTATATTTGTCGTTATGTTTATTATAAAAATAACTAATATTATTGTCCACGTAATTATTAACAGAGACATTTGTATATTCTTTGCTGATAGCACTGAACTTATTAAGGTGAAGCATACGGCCTGAAGTTCGTTAACCAACAATTTGTTATCGTGTAAGTAGGATTTCTTGTAGTTTTAACAAAAATGTTGATCTGACCAATCATAAAAAACCAAGTATGAGTCTATGCTAAATAGTGGTAGGGGTATTGGCACGTAGTTTAAAATTATACAAACGTGAAGATTTTCAAGAAAATTATTTCAAATAACAGAAAATAATTGTAAATGATATGTTAACACAATAAATACTAAAATGTAATAACATATAGTATTTTATTTGATATTATGACAAAAACGACATTATAGCAACTTGAATATTCTGACTTTAGAATCGCAGTTCTCATTTCTCATGTATTTTCTAATCATGTTTACGTTCTGTAATCCTAAAATGTATTGAAAACATGTAAACGCTTCAATTAAACAAAATACATGCACTATCAGAGTTGTAGATGCTTTATATATATCCAAATATAAAAATAATTTTTTCCACAAGCATTTGTTTATAAATTTATGTACGTATTTTTAATTTAGCATCGACGAGGTATATTTGTTCTGTTTTATGTTTCATTCATCTTAAAATCTGTAAGAAATATAAATAAATTCCTACTTCCTTTTGTGAAATATTTAAGGTTAGAATATGAATTGTTGTCTATGAACGTTAAATTAAAAACTTTGATAAAAATATCGGTTTTTAAAACAAATAATCCATTTCAATATTACTAACCATACTGTTCTACTAATCTGCTCTGCTAAAATTGATCAAATGTTTGCAGTAAAACCTGATGTATCGTACTAATAACTTCGAATATTAGTGTAATATAATACGAAAAATAATATAGATATATGTCAAACCACAAATTCTGAAATACTCATTCATAACATGTATATATCTACATCGTGAAATATATCATTATGGATGACAGCTGTCAATCTAGATGTTCATTTTAGCGATGCTTTACCTTAATGGTAATTAAATCTTAAGTTAGCTGCAGAACACTTGATCTGACTTGATCTCTTTCAAATAAGATATCTTTGTTTTTATGAATGAAACTTACGATGAATTGTACATAATTTTAAAGCCAATACTTCAAGGTGTCGTAATAATATACATATTATTAAATTTATGTACAACTAATTGATAGAAAACGGTTCAAAAATGGACTTGAATTTCTCAAAAATGCCGAGTACAATTTTCTTTAAATTTTTTTGTATATTTAAGAATATGGTCCTCTATAACATATACAATTTTTATCCAATTTGAATTTGTAACTTTTGAGAAAAAAAAATAAACATGCGAAAAACCGCTCAAAAGCAGGCTTTTTCGAATATTTTTGTTTTTTTTTTCAAAAGTTACAAATTCAAATTTGGTAAAAAAATTATGTGTTATAGAAAACTATGTTCTTAAATATACAGAATTTTTTAAACAAAATCGTACTCTGCATTTTTGAGAAATTCAGACTCGAAATTTTGATATCTTGACCTGTTGCATATCAATTCAAATTTGTTTGTTTTATAGAAATTTCACATTCTTTATATTGTACATATCAAAAAGTAGAATGTTATGAGATTATTCTGCACTACTTGTTCCTTCATTTAGATGAGAATAAGTATATAAAATATTTTTTTTAAATTTGAATTTGTTGCAGCAACTTTACAAAATACTCATTTTACACACTTGATGTGTGCTTTGTCGTACACTCAACGCAAAAATGAACATCTAGATTGACAGCTGTCATTCATAATGATATATTTCACTATGTAGATATATACATGTTATGAATGAGTATTTCAGAATTTGTGGTTTGACATATATCTATTTTATTTTTCGTATTATATTACACTAATATTCAAAGTTGTCAGTCTGATACAACAGGTTTTACTGCAAACATTTGATCAATTTTAGCAGAGCAGATTAGTAGAACAGTATGGTTAGTAATATTGAAATGGATTATTTGTTTTAAAAACCGATATATTTAACAAAGTTTTTAATTTAATGTTTATAGACAATTCTTATTATTAACCTTAAATATTATTATTCTTATTATTAACCTTAAATATTATTAACCTTAAATATTTCACAACCTTAAACCTTAAATATTTCACAAAAGGAAGTAGGAATTAATTTATATTGCTTACAGATTATAAGATGAATGATAAGATGATAACATAAAACCGAACAAATATACCTCGTCGATGCAAAATTGAAAATACGTACATAATTTTATAAACAAATGCTTGGGAATTATTTTCATATTTGGAATATAAAAAAAGCATCTACAACTCTGATAGTGCATGTATTTTGTTTAATTGAAGCGTTTACATGTTTTCAACACATTTTAGGATTACAGTACTTAAACATGATTAGAAAATACATGACAAATGAGAACTGCGATTCTAAAGTCAGGATATTCAAGTTGCTGTAATGTCGTTTTTATGTCATAATATCAAATAAAATACTATATGTTATTACATTTTTGTATTTATTGTGTTAACATATCATTTAGAATTATTTTCTGTTATTTTCAATAATTTTCTTGAAAATCTTCACGTTTGTATAATTTTAAACTACGTGCCAATACCCCTACCACTATTTAGCATAGACTCATACTTGGTTTTTTATGATTGGTCAGATCAACATTTTTGTTAAAACCACAAGAAACCCTACTTACACGATAACAAATTGTTGGTTAACGAACTTCAGGCCGTATGCTTCACCTTAATATGGTTATTTCAATTACACTTGGTTTGTAACACTACTCTAAAATCATTTTATGTAACACTCTACAAATAAATATCCCATTTTGAAAATTATTTTAAGTTCTCTATGCAAAATTAAACAATTATCAAAACTTTTACAATAAACTATACGACACAATAAGGTGGTATATTTATTGTTAGCTTATTCTTCAAACAATTTATAAATATTGTCTGTACATTGGATAAATATGAACAATTGTATATTACTCTGTTGGTGTCGCTGTTATTATTAACAAGAACATTTATAAATCGCTTGGGTGGTAGTACTACCTCACAGATATCATTATTAGTTTCAAACAGTTTCAAATCTACCTTGAAAGTTGAAAATTTAAAATACTTGGTAACCTTCTATTATCTCGACTGGTAACACTGGAACTTGACAGCTTTATTTTTAACGGTTATATGTATACAACACATCATCAGCACATCATTACTCCATAAGTTTCAATTACTTATTATTAGTGTAAGTTTAAATTAATTTTATTGAGTTATAATAGTAATTATTTTTTTTATATTATATAGAATGTCTCAGTTAACTGATTTGAAGAAAACCTCAGAGAAGATTCATGAAACATCTAATTTGCAACAAACTGATATCATTAATAATGAAGAGAATATTCGGGTAGAACAAGAGATATTAAATTTAAAAGAAACCACGGAATTTATTAGTTCTAAAATAAAAGTAATGAAAGTGTCGGATGTACCAGTTAGGCAAAAGAATTTCGAAAATGTAGACATTGAAAATACAAAAACGAAGTCATTAACTGATTCATTTAATTTGCAATGCACAGATAAAGCAATACAAAACATTCTTTTAGGTAACTTTACTCCAGAATCTATAAATCGAAATTCTTCAGAAGTTCCTGCATTTAAATTATATAAACAAAAAGTAATAGAGCAGCTTGAATTTTTAAAAAATAACTATGAACATGTAATGCAATTATACGAAAGACAAGATGAAGTATTGAGTGAAATCTTCAAAATCTCCATGTCAATAGAAAAGCAAAATCAATTTCATAATAAATTAAAAGAAAAAAGTATACAATACCAAAAAGAATGTAAGGAAAATGTTAGTGATTTATATAAACAACAAATGGAAACTATAAAAACAAGAATTCAAAAAATTAATTTTATGAGAGTTATAATATATAGATTGCTTACTTATGTACACCATAATTGGAAGGAGAATTCAGAGTTAACCACGGAAATAAAAGAATTGTTCAATTTTACTAATTCACCTGTATCAGTAAATTCATTGTTAAAAGAACAACTAATTTAAAATAAAATATATAATTTTGTTTAAAAGACTGTAAAATTTATTTTGTATACTATAATAAATAATGGTTTCATGAAAAGATTTGTTCAAAGATAAATTTTATTACCGCAATACAATATCTCTAGCATATGATATATTCAATAATTATAGGCTACAATCCTGGTAACATTCTATAACAAAATCCACTAAAAACGCGTGACACCCAATTCAAATGATTATATCACAAATAAAAAAAGATTTTCATTTGCTTTATTATAATAATTTTTAAGATATTGCTCTTTATTTTGCAAAATAACAATTTTTTTAATCACATTTACACATATCCATTATTTTCTGCAATATTTTTACAATCTCGTGCATGAGGTGGCAATGGTGAAAGAACAGTAGTTATTGGCGTATTTTCCCAATATCCTGGAAATCTGTCACCACTAGACATGTTACACTGCATACTTAAAGGGACTTCATGATACAAGTTGTGCAGAAATTGAACTCTTATTGGAGTCCATTCAATTGCTTTATAATTATCTGATATTCCATTCTTCTCAGTAGTTTTTTGATATTCCCACCTATAAAATATAGTTACAAATAAAATTCGTAGTTGATTGTTGGCGCAAAATATCCTTACTCCTGCATGTATCGAAAATATGTTGCCAACGCTTGATCACTAATTGCACTTTTGCAAACTTCTAATGGAGTAGCTGGAAAATAATGAATGTAATTCACGCACATTTCATCGCTTATTGCAAATCCTCCTAAAGTTATATTTTGTCGGGAAAGAGTATTGTAATCGCAAGTTGTAAGCAAGGCGTCTCCCTGGAAAAATAAATTTCATAGTAGTGGCAACACTGAGTTGCAGCATGAGTTTGACAGATAGTTTTATTAAACACGTGTTTGTCAAAATGAATAACGTTCTTCAAAATTATGAAATTTATTTGGGAACTATCTCTGGTTCATTAGTTCGTATGTATTTATTAATAATTAGATTTAATGTAAAAAGAAAATACTTTCATTTTTCAATTTATTTCAGATTACACCAATAACAAAAACAATAAAATTGTTTATCTGAAAGATGACGAAAAATGTGAAATAACGTCCCTATCTTGGGGTAGAAAACAACAAGAAGTTCTTATTGGATATAAAAAAGGCCACTGCAAAATTTATAATCTAGCTACATCAAAATCTAAAAATATAGCGGCATTAGACAAATCTCACATCGTTGGTGTTGTACCAGTAAATGAGTAAATTTAATCTTTTAATTAATTTGTAAACATTTTACTAACTTATGTCACATATTTTAGTGATATTTTAATTGCATCAAATACTGGTAACATACAACATTGGTCAAGTGGAAATTGCAGTCCATTTTTGAAAATAAGTGATGAAAACAAAACTATAGAAAAAATACTTATTAATCCATACGATGAAAATGTTTTGGGCGTTGGAGGAAGAAGCAACGATATCAAATTGTATGACATAACTACTAAGAAACCTGTTTTTGAAGCAAAATGTGTAAGTATTTATTTTTTTATCTAAACTGAGCGAAGTGAGCCGTACTATTTAAAAAAAATAATATTAAGTCAATTTAGATACAAACCGTAAATATATTTGACGTGAATTTTGTTTATTTAAAGCGTGTGTCTATAAACGAAGCGAACCTTGCCAGAACATTCTAGATTAAAGTTTTATTTCCAAATTGAGTCTTATTGATTTGAATTTCTTTAGGCATATATTCGGGGAGTTTAATTGTTAAAATTACGAATGCAGTAAGTCTTGTGAAAAACATTCAATTTCAAAGGTTTTTAATTTACTTGGCATAAGTTCATTGTTTAAAAGGACAATTATAAAAATTACGAGTGAATCGAGTCTTTCCAACAAATATTTAATTAATTTATTTTTTTTAATCAAATTGTATTGTTTTTGATTTGTTCGAGTGAGATGAACCTTACTAAAATACGTTTCACTTGTAAATTTTGTTTAATTTGCTAGGCATGAGTTCCAATGACAAATTTGTATTAATTATTAGGACCGACATGATGAGCTGGAATTAGCACAACCAGTTTGTATAAACAGTTTCACATTTTTGAAGAACACATCAGGCAAAGATTTAGCGACAGTAACTCGTCAAGGACAAATTCGTCTTTATGACACTAGAGCACAAAGACGAACCATCAAAATATACAAAAACAAAGACTCCGTTTACACAACAATATCAGGAACATACTCCGAAAATGAAATCGTAGTTGGTAGCAGCAAAGGATATTTACAAGTTATGGACATTCGGGCACAAATTAAACCAATTAAAACTTTCAAGGGGTACATGGGAGGCCTTACGGATATTGTCTGCGATTTAGAACAACCAATTGTGGCCAGTTGTTCTTTAGATAGACATTTTAGGATCCATAATTTGGAGGAGAAAAATCTCGAATTTGAGGTAATATAACAATATAAAAATTGTCTTTGTGAAGTTAATAAACAATGATTTTTTTTAGGAGTATATAAAAATTCAAACTCCTCGAATGTTAATGAGGAAAAGACATTTTATCGTTTCAAAAAATGATGACGATGATCAAATAGAAGAAATAAAAGAAGATGATGAAGTACAAAGTGATGAGGAAGACAGTGGAAAACGACGAATTAAACAAGAGAAGAAAGTAGCGAAAAAAGTGAAAAGTTATTAAATTATTTCTATAAATAAATTTTATTAGAAAAGAATTTTGTATTTTACTTATAATAAGGTAATTAATATTTTCAAATATTAAATTAATATATTTTGTACAGTTAAAAATAAATTACCTTTTAGTAAATCCGGCATTAGAAGATGATTGAATTTTGTCTTCTTTAATTTTTAATGAAAACAAACTTATTTGCAATTTAATATTTTTTTGCCTGAAGAATAATTAGTATAATTTAAATATACAATTAAGTACCATTTTTAAATAGTTGAGCAGTAATTGTAATATAAAAACTATACTAAATACTTATTTAAATATCGTAGCTAAGTAATCAATAATTTTTGGCTAACTTAAAATCTGATGACAAAACACTCTTTTAAATACTTACTGGTAAAATAGTAACACGTCTCTTCAATTTTCTAATTTCTTGAAAATGTGTACTGTAATGATCATCTCTGTTCATTTCCGGTAGCTCTATTCCATCTCGAATATGTCTGGTACTAACGCGAGCTCCTGTCAAATGTGTATGTAGTTGAGAGCCGAAAACTGTTATTCCTTGTTTTGGTATACTCTACAAATATTTCAAGTTAATTCAATGAAAGTGAGGTCATTGATTTAATTAGAATTCGATACTTAACGACTGCTGTACATTCAGTAACGCAATAACCAGTTAAAGAGAATTGTTCTTGTCCGGGAGGAATAGCCATTTTGTCAGTGTATTCCAAACCTAGTTCTATGACTCCAGCATCCATTGGACGCAGTTTTGGCGTTACGTGAAATCTTACTCCTGAACTATCCACCCAATCTGAATAGATATAGTTAAGAGATTAATTTTTAAAAATTGTTTTTATAATTATTATTTCTTGAATTATATTATGTAATTAATAAGTGAATGCCATTTTGTTTCAAGATGGTGAGTATAAATATCATCAATTGTATTAAAATTAGCCAAGCAGTTTATGAAATAGCTTGCTACCATTTTGTTTGAATATCTTAAATTTATACCCTGTGTTTTAAGTTGGAAAAAGTTAAAGTATCCCTAAAATGTCATTAAAATTCATGAGATACCTCAGTCATTTTTTTTCAAGATGGCTGATTGAAATAATTGATTCCTATGTAGGTACATTTGAAATGTATAAATTAAATTTTCATTAATATTATTCTTGTTTTTTTTTTAAAATTAATTTTTTAAATAACATTCCTAGAATCATACCAGCTCTCTGTTGAACATTATTATAATGAATCTCCAACATGACATACGGATTAAAATCTTCTCCCCCGATCGGTAATCCAGCTTCCTACAATCATAATTCCCAAAAACATTAAACCATTCCATTACAGTTTATTGTAAATGTTGTAATGGTCACGTCATTACTTTCCAAATAAATTAATGACCATTTAATGTGTCTTCCTCAATTGTACTATTTCCCATTTAAATCTATCTTACGAATATCATGACGTGAAAATCACCACACTCTAGTTTGCAGATGTCTCATAAGTTGCTAATGAACTTATGTGCCATCTTGCGGATTTGTATCTACAATACATTAGGGTAAGTGAAGGGTCCAGCACCCATGGCCCAAGCAGCCAGCACTCGCTTGCAGACCATAGTGGGTTCGGGGCGTTCTGGGGCGAAGCACGAACCCGCGTAGAGTGGAATTTCTTGTTTTGCAGGTGCTACGCAGTGAAACACTTCCATGTGGTGTACTAGACCTTCGTTGCCTTCTTGAATCACTGACTCGTACTAAAATTGTAAAAATAGGAATTACTAAATACAAGACTATTAAATTTTAAATATATTTTCAAAAAATGAAATTAATATTTTGAAATTGTTTTGCATTATTTCCATATAAATTTAATGTTTTCAAATTGATTACAATACTTTCAATCTGTAACTTCAAGAATGTTTACAATACATACCTATGTTATAATATCAATAATAATTATCTTATTTCAAAATATTTTAAGTGTCAATTTTAGAACCCAGTTAAATCACTTAAATGAATTTGTTATAGCCTAATAATTCAAGGGTAAAATTTTAAATAATTTCTTATATATTTTAGGGATTTACTTTAAAAAAAACATCTGTCGAAGGCAATGTACAATCATAAAAATAGTATTTTCATTATTCTGGCTTGAAGAAAAAAAATTCGTCAGGCGAACTATAAGTTATTGTAGTTAAAGATTTTTTGTATTTTAACTCATAATTTGCTATTACATTATTATTTATAAAATAGAAGTGATTTACAATTTATAATATTTAAGTAATTACTATTAATTTGAGTTTACAATTATGTAACTACTTGTAACTAAATGATAGACTAGTCCAGAACATAATATTAAAATGAAGAAATTCTTACTTGCAGAACATGATGCTTCCGACTCAATTCATCAGGAAGCTTGTGAACGTGACACCAGTAAGTCGTCTCCAAGTCAGGGACCTTCACCTTCTGAGCCAAGATGTCCACCTGTTGGACCTCGGCAGGGGAGAGGATATCATCATGAGTATTCTTCAACAACTGAACGCGGACCATTCCTCTGTCTTCAGGTAAAGAAGTGTTGATGTTCAAACCGTTGATACTGTACACTGGACCTGTTCCTCTAGCCCAGACTATGTGGATGGTGCCATCCTGGAAGTTGTAAGTACATTCATACAAATATTAAGTTAATTAATTGTAAGAAAGATCGATAAAAGAAAATAAAATAGTTTAAAAAAAAATTAAATAGCTTATGGTTTAAAATTACTTTCAAATTGGATAACGGGGCTTCAATTAGTTTAATTTTTAAATAATGACAAGGACAATATTTCATAAATTGATTTTGACCATTTTTAAGTTCGTGTAAGATTAAATTTGACAAATAAAAGTATCGAAATTAAATAAAAAAAATTTGGAAATTAAAGAAGCTATTTTTATATTCTGAAATAAATTGTTTAGAAATCTAAATGTTGTTTTAAATTTTTATTAAAATAGTTAAGTGGTTATATATTTTAATAGTAATTACTAATTGATTGTATTAACGTGAGAAATTTTACTTGGATTAAAAATATGTAGCATTAGTTTTACAAAACAGAATCGTTACTGTTGTATTAGTTAGCAGGTACATTTGCTTCCTTTTCATATTTAATTTGAAAGGAATTAAAATTATATTAAAAATTAATTTCTTGAATTATAAAGTGAAAAATTAGGATACCACTAGGTTTTGAATCTGGGATCTATAAACTTCGGCAATATGCTTTAACCAATTTAAGCAACGGTCGCGATGTAATTAAAATTGATTTCATCTTAAGTTAGTATTTACTTAAAATACTAATAAAATTTATTTCTTGTTAAATACTTACTTCTATTATATAATCATCGTCATCGCAAGTATCGAACGCTCTACTAAAAGCAAACTTTACAGATTGTTTTCCAACTGCTTTTCGAAATTGTAAACAATTTTGTTCCTTATCAACAGACAATATTCCATTTTCGTCAGTCCACGCATCCTAAAAAGAAAGAAACATATTGCAAATATATTTTAAAGATTGTAATAACAAAAATGCTACTTCAAAGTAAATGGATTCTTTAAAGTCTGTCCACAAAACACACAAATCTGATGGGAAAAGTTTTCCTCGATCAGAAAACCCTATTGCTAGCCAACTATACTGAGCCGGGGTATGAACCTCAGCCCTTATAGTTGACGTGGTGTAGTCTGGAGTCCAGTAGAATTTTATTTTACTCTGTGGGTCTAAGGCGACGTTAAATATGTGTTGATTTCCATCTGAAAAATAAAACAAAACAGATAATAAACTATTTTAGCGAGAAGAATTGATAAGTATTTACTTGAAAATAATAGTACTGGAAAAGGTTTTTATAACAGCGTAAAGAATAATAATTTTATAATAACAATACTTGACAACACAGTTCAAGAAATAAATAATTTTTATTGGAATGATATTAAATTATTTTCAAGTTAAGTTTTTTTTGCAAAATTAAAATTTCGTGTGCAGTGTTCTTTTGTATGGATTTACAAATAAACAAGAGTAAAAAAAATTATGAAAAATATATTCACACATTCTTCAAAATTCATTAAAAATATTAAAATAGTATTATCGTTTAGAAATGTGTATATTTTCTGTTTGTGCATCTTTTTCATATTGAATGTTTATTCGACCAATTAAAGGTTTGTTTGAAATATTTTAGAAGATTACTTACTTTTGATGGCAGTTGTAATTTTAAATATGACGAAAAGAAGTGAGATAAATTTAATCATTTTGGGTTTGTATTTCTCAAAGAAATCGTACCATCGTCAGCAGATATCTGAGCGCAAAAGTTCGACGGAAGCAGCTTTTATGCTTTCATATCCAGAGCCGTATTATGATGCGCATATTGTATTTATTGGTGAAAAATTTTCATTTCAGATATAAATTTTAAATACATTAGATTTAGTTTTTGTATGATCAGTAGATCAGTAATAGATCGTGTTCAGAATACATTCGTGTATAATGAATGTGAGATTAAGAAGAATGTTGATAGAAGAGATCAGTAGAGATGGGGATGAGCTTGTATGATCAAATGCGTTCCTATTATGGCGATGTAGCAATAAATAAAATAGCTAGTGTCTTAGCATCTAATAATAAATTAGTATTGTTGTATATAAATGTTATTGGTACGGTCCTGTTTGGGTCAAAGTTCACGCATGAGCAATAGATGTACATATCCAAATCGAATTGTCTTTACCGCTTTTATTTATTAATTTATTTGATATTTCATTTATTATTACAATCTTATATTACGTACAATTTATAAAATTATAAATACTGTAATGATTTTAATATATTTTAGTAAAATACTAAATTGGAAAAAAGAAGTAAAATATGAAAATACATCTTATTGCTCATCTAGTTTTTGAATTGCATGGGAAAAGGGATGTTACATTTGCAAATTATCTTTGAATTGCTGTATCTAAATTCGTTTAATAAATACTGCATGAGAATAGAAATAATATTTTCAATAATAGGTAAAACAGTATTATTTATAACTAAATTTATGAATCGCAGTTTTTATTAATTCTGAATTAGAAATATTTTGATCTTATTTCTAGTAAATGAATAATAAAAACTAGAAATTTTGTGTTAAATTAAATCTTTAAAATGTCAATTACACCTTGACAACTTAATTGGTTTAAATTGTTTCACACGTGAACTTAAGTGCATGTTCCATTCGTAGACAGATAACATTCACGGTCCAGGTACATACAAATAAAACAGAAAATAGTTATTTACGTACCAAGTGCAGAAACTCGCGGTCTTGCAGCATTCAAAAAAACCCCTTTCTGCACGAGTTGCGTACACTATTTTTTCTACAACCATAAATCATATTTTGATAAAAATAATAAAACAAATTTCAGTAATTGTAACATCTCTGAAATTTTGTATTAATTTAGAAACTTTAGAAAGATACCTGGTTTAATGTATCCATGACAACTGACAATGACAAACTAACTCAATTATTTTGTTGATAATGAGGAAAAATTTCTTCGTGCTTTCAATTTAAAAAATGTTTGAATCGAGTGGCGAACACGTTTAGATTCTATAGACATTATAGAAGAAGCAAATGCTGCAACATTAAATTTGCTTCCATAAATATTAATAGAAAGTATACTGTATAGAGTTTATTTATATTAAATTACTTTTCTGCACTAGTGCAGAAATAATTCACATTTTTGCACTAGTGCAAAAATCCGCTACTTTCATAATAAAAATAAGTTCAAAAACGCCTACTTTTTTTAATGGTTGTAGAAAATATACATTATTTCTTATAATTAAATACTCCTTTCGTATTTGCCATAAATATAATAAATATAAATTAAATAAATAAATAAGGAATAAAGTTGAAAGTGCGGTAGACCAAGAATAAAATCATCGCGTCACGTTTGAGATCTGGTACGAAGGAATGTAATAAAGCCATGATCGTCTGTGCGCTCGCATCAATACCAAAGGAATTTCCTAATTTCAAATGAGTGACATTCCTGCTTTTCTGCGCATTCATAATCATCGCCACTATAAATGAAAGTATATGACACGCATTTTATGAAAAATTAAATATTTCTAGTTTTTAGTACAGAAAGGTTTTTAAAACAACAAAACAAGCATCGTGTTATTATGCTTATAAACTCATGTGTTTTCTTGCTTTCAATTTACAGAAGCATAAAATTTAAATTTTTCGGTATCATATTAATATCCCAAATTTTATTTTTTAATATTAAGGACATAATTAATTGATTTAGGTGTTATAGGTAATATTGTTGAGTAATTATTCATTATCGTCGATCTTTTAATTAATTTTAGTTGTTTAACTGAACTTGTTAAAATAATAACAGGAAGAGGTGCAAATAAGATAACTATTTCCATATACTTTGCTGTCATATCTTATATCAAATAACCACAGGAAATAATTTTAGTGGGACGCCTGATAAAAAATTATAGTGTTTTTTTTTTCATAAAAGAAATTAGTGTACATTTTACTATTTAAATTTTATTTAAAATTACATTTTGTTATTTGTTATGAAGAATTTCTTTAACTACTGTTTATTTGCAAGGGCTTAGATATTTTTAGAAATATTTATTTTGTTATTATCTAGAAGCAGACGAAAGATTTATATTCGGTTATAAAAAAAAAGTTTAATATTTATGTAAATATTAGTGACGTACATATAAAACAAAGTTAACTGAACTTATAAAAGGACAAAATTATTTTAACTTGCAACAATTAATATTTAATCACTAAGCAAATTTATTTCTCTTTTAAAAATCATACATCAGCTAAATTACTTTATCTTAGAAAATGTAATAATACAAAAGAAATTTAATCCTAAATCTCTTCTAGTTAAAAAATAAATCGGTGATAAGAAAATTAAGATAAAATTTTACGTGTTCGTGATAAAACAAGACAACATTTACGTGCAATGTAAATACTTGTATGTACTTTTTAATTTAATCCTACTTTATCTCTATGTATAAGTTTGCCGACAAAAATAATTCAGTAGCTGCGAGTTAACTACAGCAATCAGAGTAACTTTTTAGTCAAATAAAAGTGAATAATAATTTACAAAAATGAGGTAAGAATTAATTTACCTTTTTATTGTACATACTCAAAATAATATAATATTAGTAAAAGAGGCTTCTGGTTTAATTCTGTATATATTTAAAATTCAAAAACTCGACGTTTCGGTACTTTAAACAAATACCTTCATCAGGACAGAAATAAAAATAAAATATATATGAATTCTGAAAGGTTTTTCCCTATGTTAATATAATATTAGCGATTATTTTTGTATTTATATTTAAAAACTAATGTATATATATATATATATATATCTATATCTTTTCGGTTCTGTTTTTAGATTGTATGTTATACTGAGTTTGATTATGTTGGGATTATTAATCCTAGAAACAACAGAAGCTAAACAGAAGCATTATAAAGATGGAATAGAAGGCAAACCACACGAAGCCAAGGATAGATATTCAAAAAAAGATGGCCACAAATATAATAAAAAAGATGGTCACCATAACAAAAATTCCAAATATGATGAAAAACAAAATAAAGATGTTATGAACGAAAAAAGGAAAAATAAAGAGAAGAAGGTGAAATATGAAAATACAGAAACATATCAAAACGGACACGATTTTAAAACGAAGACGAAGGTACAAGATGAATTAGTTAAAAGTGATACTATCGAAAAAATAAAATACAATAAGAAAGATAAACTCCCGAAAGACAAAGAAGTCAAACAAAATTACAAAAATGATAAGAAAAATAAACAAGAAAAAGTCAATATTGAACAAGAAAAGAATAGTGGCGAAAATGTGAAAGATGGTAAGCAGAAGAGAGAGAAAAGAGAAGCAGTTGTAAATGAAAATACTGAAAATGTGGAAAAAACTGTTCAAGAAAAAGTTAAAAACCAAAAAAATAAAGAATTAGTAGTCGAAGACATTGAAAAAAATGTAGCTGAAACTGTTGATAATACCGAAGAAGTTAAAGATAAGAAGAAAGATAAAATAAACAAAAAGATAAAGGATGAAACTGTGAAGGAAGATAAGAAAAACAAAAAAGATAAGAAGAAGGAAAAAAAACAGAAAATTGCAGAAGTAATTCCCAATGAATTTGAGAATGAAAAAGAAACTGCTGAAATAAAAAAAACTGTAAGTCAAATTGATGAAGAAAATACAAATGAACAAGAAAATGAAGCAAACAACAATGAGTAAGTATATTTTATTTTATATTTAATATTTTAAAAATTATCTTCCTTTTGTAGGGTTTCTCACTGCGAGCAAAAAGGAAAAGAATGCCAAGAAAATAAAAATTCTGAATAAAACAACAAAACAAATTTGTTGTAAATATTATTTTTAAAGATTTTAATTTAGTTTTTAGTACATAATTATTTTAATTTAATTTTGTATTAGTTGTTAGGTATTTTAGCACTAGGATTTATCATTTTTAATGAATATTGTTATTTGTGTAAAATAAGAAATTTTATTAAGTTGGCTGAAAATTGCGTACAAAAATGACTTTTACAAACTGAATGTTACAAATATGATCAAGTAAATAAAAGTAGTTTCATTGTAAAATTTAATCAAGAATTAAAAAGAACAAATATTACATATAAAAATGTATCTGCCTATAAAATACTACACATATTTCTATAAATTATTTTGTTGTACTGTCTTACTATTGCAAGTAACACTTCATTGCCGGGGAAAATAAAGCACACATATTTTTTTTTCACCTCGATATTATACAAATATTAAAATATTATTTTAAAAATATATTCTACTATTGCTATTCATGTTTTAAACTAAAAATAAATTTCTTCATATTTTTTTTTGCGATTCGATCCTGCAATTCCTGTAAAACAAATTAATTTAGTTTTATAACTAACAAATAGATAGAAAACTTTGCTTACTATTAAAATATCTTCACATATTTCCAAAAGTTTACTGATGTATACATTGTCGTCTCTGTAGAGTTCCAAATACAATAAAGCTTTTACATAGAGGGGAACACATTTAGAACTATAAACTTTCTGTATTTCTAAACATATTTTGGTTGCAAGATTTTCGTGAATTGTATAATCCTACAAGTTACAAATTTCAATCAATTAAGAAAATAAATGTTTTTAATAAGTTAAAAGTTGTATTTTTCTTACTAAGTTTTGTCGTAAATTAATGATTTTAATGATTGTTTTCAGTAATTCCTCTTTGGATATATTTGTTAATGGACTCGATGAGGGAGCAAGACTTATTGTTCGTAATATCGGTATAATAGATTCTTCTATTTGATGTTCAACATCGGGCAATTGACTGAACTTTTCAATGAAAATTCCTATTATTTGTCGAAATTGAACCTTCTCGGCTAGAAACATAGAAACAAAAAAGAAAACAAAATTCATTCCAAAGTTTCACAAGGCCAAACCATTTCAACTGACAGATTTATTTTGTATCAAATTACCTGAAGTAGGGCTGAGCCATTTAACAATCAACCGTGAAATTAATTCTGGACATTCAATTCTTCTTGTAAGCATTAGTTTAATTAAAACTTCACAGGCACATAATTGAATTTCCATGTTCTGAAAATAAAAGACATTTGTTTTTGGCAAATTAAACTCCAAACGCCTTTCTCTCACCGTATCATCCAACATCATACTGAAAATATCAACAACTTCATTTAAAGTTGTTTCTTTTTTTCCGTAAAGTAACTCAAAATCAAGAGATTTATTTGCATCCTCTTCCGATTCATAAACAGGAAAAATTTTACTGCCGTAAATTAATATCAGATCTCCAATGACATCAATGACTGATTTTAATACTTCTATTTCGCCTGATTTATCTTTCGTGTACAAAGTTAACTAAAATACATTTAAAAAAATTTAATAACAAATTTGAAAATGGATAATTTGACTTATTATTTTTTTTTTAATTTTCGACCAATGATTTGTTGTGGTTACTATTAAGTCAATTTGCAATCATCTGTTCAGATCACGTAAATTGAAAGTAATTGATTTCAAATCATTTGTCGAAACGTCGAACTTTTAAATCTAAATCTTACATCTTAAATGAAACTTACCGGTAAGCAGAAGAACTGAATATTTTCTTCAGCTACAGTTTTATCCAAACTACAAATAACTCCGTAACATCTAAAATATTTTCCTTGTATAATCAAATCTTTACATGTCATTATCTCCATAAATATTTCTTCTTTTAATGATTTTAGCGCTGGATTGATTGAAGTAATTTGAGTGGATTGCAAGAAAGCTAAAGTAATGTCCAAACATTTTGATACAAGTTCAGGATTGTTGCTTTTTTCTTGAGGCTCTTCTTCATTTGAAAGTGCTGATTCTTCTTCAATACTTTGTAGAATTTCTCTTGTACTTGTAATTTCTAAAACTACTTGTTTGGTTTTTTCAAAATCTTGAACTTCAATTGATTGTGCTTTTTCTATTAAAAGCTTTTTTAGTTTCTGGTTTATTTCTCTTTTCTGAAAATTATTTTTTGAGAAAATAAATTACAAATAGCATAAATTTATTCTTTTTCCTTTTTCAGAATTAAAAATACAACCATTTTTAGGATTAAGATATAAATTTATATTAGAACTGTTAATGTTACATTGGTGAAATGGATACGTGAAATTGTGTAGATGACCTAGGAATAAATGGATGTGTATGATTGAAACTTTATTATATGAACGAAAGATGATACGAACTTGTATGAAAAGAATTATTAATGTAGATGAAGTAAAACCAATGTACCTTTTCCTCATATTCATGAATTTGCTCTGCAGAAGCTGTCGGAACTAAAGGCGTTCTAATATCTGAAATCATTTCACAGAAAAAGTTAACTCGTTGTTCAACATTTGGAATCAACACTTCGAAATATTTCACAATATCTTTTATAATTTCTTCGGACACTTTTCTTTCTTTTAATGTTTTAACAAGAAATGAATAAAGTCTTCTTCGACTTGCTTCGTCTGTTATGTCACATCTGAGAACGATGCTGAGTAATTCGTGAAAAATTAACAAATATAGTTGTTCTTCCCAAACAGAACCAGTTAGCAAATTGGTTTTTGAACAAAATCTGAAATAGAAATAAATGATATATTAAATAGATTTTCGTTTGAATTGTTTTTTTTTTTACTTTTCAATGTAGTTACATAACAGGACAGTTTCTGGAAGAATGAGTTCCCAGTATTGCTCCAAATTTTTAGTTTTTAAGTGATGAATCAAAGTTTTCCAAAAAAATACTGATTCCCACGTTAGTTGTTCTATAGGAATTAGTTTTTCTTCTAAAAATAGGACTTCCAGAATTTCTTGTATTGGACGAGAACTGAAAAATACATTTTGTGTGTTGAATGAAAGATCGGTAAAATTGTAGATGAGAGATTGTTTGGACAACGAGGAATAAATGAATGGAAAAAATTAAGAAACTGTTTCACTCACCTGAATAATGATTTTAATAGAAGTTGGGAAACAATTTTAGTATCTTCAATTTCCTTTTTATTTGAATCGAGTTGTAAAGCTTTTAAAAATTTAATATAATCGCATTCATAATATTTTAACCACGAAGGTAATACAGTTGTCTCCAAACATTTATTCACACGTTCACTTCGATCTCTTAAACCATTTTTGAGTAAAAACTGTCTTTGTTCAATCTGAAATATAAAAATAAATCATTTTTGGGTAAATATATTCAGACTGAATTTAATAATACCGTAAACATCTGAACTGGAATATCAGCAACTTTTTTAAAGACAGTAATTCGAACTTGTTCGTCTATATCTCGACAACGACTGATAATATGAATTAAATTGTCAGCAGTTGGAGCAAAAGCATCGACGATTGCTGCTCGAACCTTCAATGATAGAAAAGACAAAACTTAAATAGATTTAGTAACTCAGTTTTGAATAAAAAAATAAAAGATTTTACCTTTCCATTAGAGTCGTCTAAATTATCAATAAATGCAGATGAAAAAAGATCGTCAGAACTTTCGGAATGTTGTAAAAGTTTTAATATGTTAGCTGATATTACTCGAATTTGAGGATGAATATCCTGAAATTTATATAAATTAATAAGTAATAAACAATATAAAGAAATATATTTACTTCCAAGGTGTCTAAGATTGCGTCCGTAATTTTTTCGTATAGAATTTCATTAATTGTTTTATCCTTTTTAATTAAATATAGAATATATTTTTGTATAAATAAACAAGCATGATATCTTATATCCGTAGATTTGACTTCAAGGCACTAAAATAACCAAAATAAATTAATGATCTAATTTTGCTATAAATTCGGCTGCTTACGTTCAAGACTACATCAAATATATTAATTATAAACATTGATGTCTCCGAATTGCTACTTTTAGATTCAATGGTATCAATAAAACTTATGCAGAAATCGTACAATCTATCTACAAACGGATTTTTAATTTTTAAATCTTTGTTGAAAGCAATAATGAGGCATCTTTTAAAATCTTTAAAAAAGCTATCCTCTCCATCCTGAAACAAAATGCATAATAATTTATATGTTGTTGGTCAGATAAAGTAACTTCCTTTATAATACAAAATATTTACCTTTTTTAGCAAATCTTCTAGTTCTTTTACATATTTATGATGTGCTGCTGATGTATTTTGGACAGATGTTAATATTTGTGTAATTTTCATTTTTTAGGTAAATTGTATATAATAAATATAAAATATAATATAATTGAAATAAAATAAATATAAAATCTCTTCTAAAACACTTGTGTATACAATTTTAACCGTTGACAGTTACTGTAAACAAATTTCAAATTCAAATACGCATGTTGCCAATGGAATATGTTATATGTGAAATCAGCAATACTTTTTCCCAGCCATACAACTTTAGTCCTACCGTTCAAATGTATTGCTGGCTGTCAGTGACAGTTCCACAGCAATACATTAGCCAGCAATAGTTTCATTATTTCCTTAACTAGTAAACTTCATCACGGGAAATTTAGTATATTTATAGACAATAATGTTTACTACAATAAACAAATAACTGAAAATTGATACATTGTTCCAAATAGAAGTATAAGACGTTTATACCCAGCAATAGATTTAAAGAAGCACTGCAGATACACAGTGAAGTGACGTTATCAATATATACATCATGAGTGACATGTGCCGTCTCCAGCAATAGATTTGATTTATTTCATCCCTGTTAAACTCTGAGCTATAAAATGTCTTACAAATATAAACAAATACATGTACTTCAATAACAAATCAACAAAAAAGTGAAATATTACGTTAAATGTGGCGTTATGGACAGGGCCGTCTTAAGCATATTCTGCGCCGGGGTGCCGGGTGGTCAGCCTGCGCCCCAGCTCTTGTCAACCAAAAAAACGTAATGTAATTTTTAATGTTTCATTTATTTATTTCTCAAAACTCTTAAATTATACAAATAAAACAATAAATTATACAAATTAAAAATAAACATATTTTTTTTCGGAAACAATACATCAGTAATGTTTTATTTTATATTATTATTTAATAGGTACCATTTTATTCTGATTATTATTATTTATAATATATATTTTAAAAAGGATTCAATTATATAATATATTAAATAAAGAAAAGGCTTCGGAATCCAATGTTTTAATAAAATATTTATTTGTGGACGTTTCGAGCAAAAATATAATATAAAACTAGAAAATTAATCAAAATGTCATGGTTAGTGGTGTTTATTATTTTAAAAAAACATCCGACTTTGCTAACAAAACGTTTTTAAATTATCTTGACATTCAAATTTGCCGGGTTTTTCTATGTCCGACTTGTGCCGATTTCACCAAAAGTCACAGCGACTCGCAGCCAACTTCAGGTTTGTCCGTCAATTACGGTTGGGTAGGTATTCATCTCTCTAATATTCAAACACTGCTTAGCGAGCACATAGCTTTATGCAGATGCATAATCATGAAACACCATAAAATTAAAATACCTAAAATGGCAGATTTAGCAAAGATCCGAACCAAAATATAGTGGTTACATATTCAAACTATTACCCAATAGATGGCGATTTAGTGGAATATTCATATTTTTTAAATTGTTTATTAGTAGGAAAATTTATATACCGCATTATTCAACACTCTAAAGCGCAACTGCTGCCTTTCTAAAACATTGCTTTATGATTATCCTGTTTTATTAAATATCCTAAAATGGCGATATTCACGTTAAGTGACGTCATTGACATATTTTTTTATCTCACACAAATGCAAATCAACTGTTGAGCTGTCACATTGCTATTTAAAAATGTTTTTTTTTACAGAACAACAAACAGATTCAGACATGTGTAATTAATGTAATGTTCCGTAATAACAATTTAAGTTTATGATGAAAAAAATAATGTTTCGAGTGTCAAAATATATTATCAGGTTAATTTTCATAACAATATTTTTTTAGAATGTTTAATATTATATTTAAATTAATCAACAGACATAAACCTGCTAAATTAATAAATTTTCTTCCGATATGACCACTTGATTTTTGTATGGAGCTACGTGAAAGATTTTGTTTGTAATGAACCAGTAAACACATTAAACGGACTCAATAATAAAATTGAAGCAGCAATTGAATCTTTATCTGCTGACCAAAGAGAAAAGACTACTTATTCTGTTTCAAAACGTTGTGCAAAATGTATTGAAGAGGCTGGGAGTCATTTTGAATATTTGTTATAAAATCATTTTGTTGTTATTAAGTGTTCTTTATTCTTATTTTCGTTATTATTATGACAAAAAAATATTATTTCGTTTAATAATAATAATTACAATTGTTTTAGTTAATTGTTTTATTTCAAGCCACAGTCATGGCTCTCTTTACGATTTGGTGTATAATAAAGTGCCCGCCATTTTACTTTTTAATAATGTAATATAAAATTATTTTACATGATTGTAAAGCAAATTTGATGCACTTTTCAAATTTGTAAAAAAAATATAGAATGTTCCATTTGAAATTTCAAAGTTGATAATAATTACTAATAAACCGGAAATGATATCATGAATGTACATACGTCATCAACTAGCTTACATGTTGCTGTATAAATCAAGTTATATGAAAGAAATTGCTAAGTTGATAAATAAGCGAGATATTTGCTGGGTCTATTAAAATATAACACCCTGTATATATATATATATATATATATATATATATATATATATATATATATATATATATATATATATATATATATATAAATTAATTTAAATAATAGAATATTACTTTTAAAAAGAGCTACGAACTTTTGAAATAAGTTAAAGGTACTTATTTTTTCATTATATACCTATTTGTTATAAAGTGAAATAATATGATTTAATGTACATAATATTTCGTTAACTATTATTTTACGAGCGTAAAGTGATTCTTTGTTACTCGAACACGGTATTTGCAGCGCAAGCCGAAGGCGAGAGCTGCAATAGTGTAAGACAAAGACACATAAATTCGTTCTGTCAACTGGCAATATGACAAGTTTCTATTTTGTTTGTATCCCTAGTAACTATTGAAATAAGCGCACATTTAATATCTTTTTCACACGTTGTCATTGGAAATGCGCGCATTTAACGTCTTTTTCGCGCGTTGCAATTGGAGAGGCGCAAAAAAGATATTTTTCGAATGCTCTACAGAAAACGACAACTTTACGATGACAAATGAGAGCGTAGTTGTCAACTTTTCATAGCAATCGTAGAAAAAATTATTTACAATTATTTTTCAATGTTAGAAAATATAGTTTAGGCAATTAAAACGTGCCTTTTCAGCGCAGTTATAGTAACTAAAAATAAAGATTTTAGTAATTATATTTCTAATTATATACCCACTTATAGTGAACTAATTTAAATTTTTATGAAATTAACTTCATTTATGCAGATTATTTAATAGAAAATTATTGTCTCTGACATTGTAGTAATATTTCAGATTGTCGCATGAAAATATATTGACAACCAAAATGTGTGACTATTAACAGTATAGGGTTTGAATTAAGAGGTGTTGTCATTAATTACTAGGTTTAAGAATTGTTGAAGGGTATAACTATTTTGTAAACATCCTTAGACTATAAGTTATTTGGCATAGTATAATACGACAATGTTTAGACTAAGATGCATATGTGCATAATAGCGATAGGATATGAGATCATGTTGGAATAAGTCAATGGTTAAGGGGGTATGTGACTTTGTTCTTTGTAGATAGTTATGAAAGTCATATATATTCGGTGATAAACGTGGAAGATTGAAGAGTAATTAATTGTAAATATATATTTAAATACAACTGATGTACATATTCTCTGTACTTTGTTTTTTATTAATTATCTTGACAAGACGTGGCCAAGAAGAATAATGAATCCAATAAATATATGCGTAAAATTAGAGCTAAATAATTATAATAGCCAATGTTAATTTAAATAAATGAGTTATTCCGAAAAGTAATAAAATATTTTTTTTTATATTTACGTTCTTCGCCGAATATGATATGTATGCCCCATATATTCCATATTAAAGTATAGCACAATTCAGTAATAAAGTTGCATGAATTCACTTAGCTTCAACTTCAATATTTGTTTCCACGGAAGAAAATACCTTCTATACCATAGCTGTCCAACTAGCGATCTACGAACCATTTGTGAGTCCAGCACGAGAATTATGGAGTTCCGCGAATAGAATCAATTAATTCAAATATAATATTAAACATTCTAAACAAATATTGTTATGAAAATTAACCTGATAATATATTTTGAAACTAGAAACATTATTTTTTTCATCATAAACCTGAATTGTTATTACGGAACATTACATTAATTACACATGTCTGAATCTGTTTGTTGTTCTGTAAACAAAAACATTATTAAATGTCAATGTGAGAGCTCAACAATTGATTTGCATTTGTGTGAGATACAAAATTTGTCAATGACATCACTTGACGTGATTTCGTCATATTAGGATATTTAATAAAACAGGGTAATCATAAAGCAATGTTTTAAAAAGGCAGCAGTTGCGCTTTAGAGTGTTGAATAATGCGGTATATAAATTTTCCTACTAATAAACAATTTAAAAAATATGAATATTCCACTAAACTGCCATCTATTGAGTAATAGATTGAATTTGTAACCACTATATTTTGGTTCGGATCTTTGCTAAATCCGCCATTTTAGGTATTTTAATTTTATGGTGTTTCATGATTATGCGTCTGCATAAAGCTATGTGCTCGCTTAGCAGTGTTTGAATATTAGAGAGATGCGTGCGTTCCCTGCCTAAGCAGATCTCGGTAAATGATATATTTTTTCGCGTGAAGTGCGGTTACCAGCCGTCAAATCACGGCCCTCAAAGATATTAGTGGAGAGGGAGCACAGGGGTAGATTTAAATTGGTGAAAATTGTTGGTCGGCTGTGGGGATCGAACCAGAGTTCTCAAGATCCATAGGCCGACTCGATACCACTGAGCCACCTACCCCATAAAAAAAAGATACATATGAAAAATAGAAATTAAATTGTTAAATTCTCTAAAAAATTTTGAGCGTAATAAATTATGATACGCATCAGTTTGATAATTAATCGAGGTATCATGGTGTAAATTTATATGTAACGTTTCTAAAATAAATCTATGCTTTTTATTTTCCATAATATCAATAATTTTGGCTTCAGAAAAATTAAAAATATGTCCAGTCTCCTGATGATGACGAGTTAAAGCACTATAATTTGGATCAAGAAGCTTGCAATAATAATTATGTTGATATATTCTTTTTTCTAACGGTTGTGAAGTCTCTTCAATGTAACATTTTCCACAAGACCCACATGGAATTTTGTATACAACATTTTTATATTTAGATTTTTAAATTTTGTCCTTAGTTTGTGTATAAAGCGAATTAATGTTAGTGAAGTTAGTAGTTATAATTTTAATATTGAAATTACCAATAGTTTTTTTTAATTCCAGATATTAATTTGTTATCAAAAGCTACAACATAATGATTATTACAAGCTTCTTGATACAAATCATAGTGCTTTACCTCGTCATCATCAGGAGACTGGACATATTTTTAATTTTTCTGAAGCTAAAATGTTATGGAAAATAAAAAGCATAGATTTATTTTAGAAACGTTACATATAAATTTACACCATGATACCTCAATTAATTATCAAACTGATGCGAATCATAATTTATTATGCTCAAATTTTTTTAGGGAATTTAACAATTTAATTTTTATATTTTTTATTTTAATTATTTATTATTTATTGTTTTTTTCTATTTTTATTTTTCATATGTATCTTTTTTCTTTTTTGTTATTATTGACATTTTACAAATATTGTTTGATATTTTTACGTTTTTTAAAGGTTTGGCATTTTGATTAATTTGCTAGTTTTATATTATAATTATTGTATTTATATTTTAAGGTGCTGATGATGAGCTAATATTTTTGCTCGAAACGTCCACAAATAAATATTTTATAAAAACATTGGATTCTGAAGCCTTTTCTTTTTTTAATAGATTATTATTATTATTCTGAACCATTAGCAACTCGAATCTCTCATTTAATTTCGAGATAGCCGTGTCAAGTAAATAAAATAAAAATTTATTTTAAATTTTTTCATTGGGTCTAAAATGGGCTCATCTGTAGCCTCGTAATTAAAATGTCTTTTTCGGGGACGTGGATGAGCAGTTTCGGTAATTGTTAGGTGTGTAGTAATAAGAGCTATTTTAACTTGTACATTGTGAGCGGTATAACAAATGCCGAAAGCGGTATGAGGTGTGTTTAACAACATAATTTATTATTGGTGTCCGTATTTTTATTTTGTGCACGAAACGGTACAATGACGTTGTTATTGAATGACTTAGGGTTTAATGAAATATCGAAATTTCTAGCGCTCGTCTTGTGTACGCCTCTAGGACTCTGCGCCCGGGTGCGCCCGCACCCCTTGAGCCCCCGGGTAAAGACGGCCCTGGTTATGGACACATTTATACCTAGCAATAGATTTCGATAAATCCGCCCCTATTTATTTCTCGTCTATGAAACTTCATATATGTATAAACAATTACATGTTCTTCAATAAACAATCAATAAAATAGTGAAAATTTAATTTAAATGAGTCGTTATGGACATATTTATACCTAGCAATACGGAAGTTTCGTTGTATTCATTAATAAATTACAATAAAACCGCCCCTAGTTCATTCCCAGCTATGAAATTTCGTACACATATAAACAATTACGTGTACTGCAATAAACAATCAATAAAAAAGTGAAAATTTAATTTAAATGAGCCGTTATGGACATATTTATACCTAGCAATAGATCCCGATAAAACCATCCCCATTAAATTTATGTTTATTTATTTTATTTTTTTATTAAAATACAATAGAAATTCAAGAATTGTTTCCCTATTTCTATGTTGAAAATTCAATCATATTTACTAGCTTTTATTTAAATTGAATGTTTACATACTTATTTCTGAATTTAAATATTTTAATTACTGATGAAATTCATAAACACTAATTTAGAAAACATTTTCAATTAATGTTATTAAATATATGACATTTTTAATAAATAATATTTTTTATTCATAAAATACACTCCAGGACATTTTGATGTGCACTGGTTTGCTTGGATAAATCACGTTGTGCGCATGCGCTGCGTGTCGAGTCCAAAAGTAACGAACATGACAGGTAGTTTTGCTGCTAGAAAATTCGAGTTTTTGAATAAAAATATCAATAAATAATAATAAAATATGTTATTCTGACGATGTTGATACAAATTTTACCTGGAAATATAATGTATATAATGTATCAACATTTTGTTACATAAATTGCTTTGTACGTAACACGTATAGAGGATACAATACCATAGAAATATTACATTTCAACAATTAAATTTGAGATAAACGACTTTAACATCATATTTGAACATGATTTTTAGTAAATTTTCTTCAAAATCACAATAATATTTTTTCATATATTTACATTTAACAGTTATAAATATTATTTCTATTTCGAAAAACGTGATACATGAAAATGTGTAAAAGTATTGATTTATTTTCTTAATTATTAATACTATAGATGATATGTGTACATTAATAATACAAACTAATCCTTCTGAAATAACACGTACAATAGTCGTAATGACTTTAAAGAATAAAATTAAGGGTAAAGCAGCTCAAAATTTAAATATGAGTTCTATTAACTCATGGACAGCATTAAAAGAACACTTATTACAAAATTTCTCTGATACACGATCCGAACACACAATTATGTACGAAGCTACACACTTTAAACAATCAAAGGAAAGCATTGTTGAGTATTACAATAAATTTAATGAATTATTTTTAATTTATAAATCAAAAATCGAATGCAAATTCACAGCAGAACTAAGTACAGGTATAGTAGGTAACTCGTTACAATATTTTGTGCAATGTTTCATTACCAATTGCAAAGAACCTTTTAGAAGTCAGTTATCCGCACGTAATCCGACTAAATTAACAGAAATTTTAAATCTTGTAACAAATGATTTGCAGTATATCCATGTACAACAAAAAATTAATCAAGTTCAAAATCAAAATCAGAAACCAGTTTATAAAAATCAAATTCACTTTAACCCACCAAAACACCAATCTCCAATGCACCGATTTCCTTTCCAACAACAACAATCATACCAACCAAATATCAGAAATGCGACAAATATAAATCCTACTCCTATGAGTATACAATCACGACGAAATTTTAATCAGTCACGACAAAATTTCAATCAACCACGTCAAAATTATATTGCTGAAGAATTATTCCATCAAAATTTAAAAAATGAAAATGAATCCCAAAATCAAGATGAATTTTTTGAAACCGAACAAAATCTCGAGATCGAAAACGACAACGAATATATTGAAACTACCGAAAATGAAAATTTTCACGTAGACAAATCACCCACATTGAGTCTTTAACAAACAATTTTAGAAAATTACCGTTCATCCAAGTGTCCCAATTTAAAATTCTTTTAGATACTGGTTCTACACAGAACTATGTACACCCAAAATTATTAAAATCAAATACAACAAAATTCCCTGAAAAATTTATAATACACACCTGTAATGGAAAATCTACTGGTTCAGAGTTTACCTTCTTCAAATATAAAAATTATAATTTAAAATCTTATATATTTAATTTTCATAAAGACTTTGATATCTTAATAGGCGTACCGGGAATACAATTATTAAAAGCAAAATTTAACTTTGAGAAAGAAGAAGTAATATTCTTAAATAAATACAAGTATAAATTCTAGTATTTAAATCAAAGAAATGAAACAAATTTTAATATGGAAATTAATAACCAACAAATTAGGAATGAACATTTAAATGATAACGAAAAAGAACAACTAACAAAACTTATACGTAAAAATAAAGATCTTATTCTAAAAGAAGACCAAAAATTAACCTTTACTAATTAAATTAAACATCATATAAAAACCACTGACAATATCCCTGTCTACTCTAAACAGTACAAATACCCTGAAACATATAAAGTAGAAGTACAAAATTAAGTAGAAAATATGTTAAAAGACGATATAATACAACACTCATACTCCCCATGTTCGTCACCTATATGGGTTGTTCCTAAAAAGCAAGACGCCTCAGGCAAACAAAAATTCAGAATGGTAGTTGACTGTCGTAAACTGAACGAGAAGACAATCGACGACAAATTTCCTATACCTGACATAACCGAAATCCTTGAAAAACTTGGCAAATCAAACTACTTTACTACTATCGACTTAACATCAGGCTTTCACCAAATTGAAGTACATTCTGACGATATTCCAAAAACTGCTTTTTCGACTAATTCCGGGCATTACGAATTTAAGCGTATGCCTTTCGGCTTAAAAAATGCGCCATCAACCTTTTAAAGATTGATGAACTTTGTATTAAAAGATTTAGTTAACAAAATTTGTTTTGTATATCTCGACGATATAGTAATACTAGGGACCTCTCTTCAAGAGCATCTAGAAAATATTGAAAAGGTTTTTAAAAAATTACGGGAAGCAAATTTAAAAATACAATTGGACAAATGCGAATTTCTCCGAAAAGAAGTCTCTTATCTCGGACATATTATAACAACCGAAGGTGTAAAACCAAACCCCGATAAGATTCAGGCTATAAAAAATTATACAATCCCAAAAACGAAAAAAGAAATTAAATCATTTCTAGGACTTCTTGACTATTATCGACGATTTATCGAAAATTATTCAAAAATTACAAAACCGTTTACAAACTGTTTAAAGAAAAATAATGAAATAGATATCAACAATAAAGAATATAGAGAATGTTTTGAAAAATGTAAGACACTTTTGTCTAATGATCCCATTCTCCAATACCCAGACTTTACAAAAGACTTTATACTTACGACAAACGCAAGTAACTATGCCATAGGTGCAGTGTTGTCACAACGAGACAGAAATAATAAAGACCGTCCTATTGCCTTTATATCACGCACGTTAAATAATCATGAAATCAACTACAGCACAATAGAAAAAAAACTTTTCAGTATTGTATGGGCCACGAAACAATTTCGTCCGTATCTGCTAGGACATAAATTTAAAATAATTACAGACCATCGTCCACTCGTCTGGCTAAACTCTCTTAAAGAGCCAAACCAAAAACTAATACGTTGGCGATTAAAGTTAGAGGAGTTCAACTATACTATTGAATATAAAAAAAGATCTCAAAATTATGTAGCCGACGCACTTTCTAGAATTAAACCTTCATTGTGTTTCAAAAGATTTAGAATTATCCCAAGGATTTGCTAGACAAGTTAAAGAAAAATATTCTATTGAAAAATTATTTAATTTAGATAATAAAATTTTTATTCAAAAACATTCAAGATTAATATTACATTTACTTACTAAAGATCTGTATTATAAAAAACCAATCATTCAAAAAATAACAAAATGTTTAGAAAAACTTTTAGAATTCTGTATACAAAACGATATTGATCAAATCGATTTACCTCGCATATGTTCAGGATTAGATAAAAAATCATGGACAAAAATAGAAAACTTAATAACTGAAATTTTCGGAAATACGTCAATAATTTTTAATGTTTTTAATAAATCAAAAGAGTTAAAAATAAATTTAAACTCCGACAATGACTCAATCATTGTTGAAACCGGCTCCGATAGCGAAACTACAGACACCGAACATTCAGACGACGAAAAACCCATAAACGGATTATCTTACTTAGATTCTCCTATCATCACCTGTAAAAATCAAATCGTAGTCAAAGAGACAAACGGGAAGAACGAAATTAAAATAAATAAATTATTTGATAACAAAATTCAACGGCTTTATTTTTATTTAAATAAAATAAATTGTAATCAGATAATAATGAATTTTATAAAAAACTATTTACAGCCAGGTATTACATATTATTAGACTTATCATGAAAGTAAAACCAATCACAGAGGCATAACTGAAACTCATAATAAATTAAAATCAATATTCTACTGGCCGAATATGATAAAAGATATACAAGAATACGTTAATAAATGCAGCGTATGTTTAGCTACCAAATATGAAAGAAACCCCATACAGATCCCACATATTCTAATACCAACAGCTGAAAAGTCTTTTGAGAAAATACACATTGATTTATTGTCCCTTGAACAAGTAAAATTTTTAACTATAATAGACTCTTTTTCTAAATTCGCAGTAGGTTATATTATTAAAGATAAGAATGCTATTACTATATTAAATAAATTAATAAAATATTTTACTCATTTTATAATTCCGAAAGAAATCGTTTCTGATAATGGTTTAGAATTTAATAACAAAACCATTCAAAATTATTTAGCTGTGAGAAAAATTAACATTCATTACATTTCAATCGATAACCCCAAAAGCAATGAAATAGTCGAACGTTTCCATTCCTCATTAATAGAGCGAATGAGAATAATAAATCAGAACCCTGTTATAAAGACTTTGAAATTAAAAGAAAGATTGAATTATGCTTTATTAGGCTATAATAACAGTATTCATTCAATTATTAAAAGAACCCCTTTAGAAATAATATATGGACAAAATTTTGAATCAAATTTAAAACCTGAAGAAATAATAGTAGACGAATACCTGCAGAAACATAGAAACCTTAAAAGAAATAAATGAACAAGTAAAACATAATATTGAAAAGAGTAAATTAAAATATTCCGCACTACAAGAAAACCAATTTGATATTCACGTTAAAATAAACAAATGTAACTCTGGTAAAATTGAAAAGCCTAAATTTAAACAAATTACAGTAAAAGCATTAGTACACGAAAGAGGCCAAATATTAGACGATCAGAACAAAAAACATAAATTGTCACAACTCAAAAAGCCTCGTATTGTTTCAGATTAATCTCATTCGGCTTATCACAAATTATACGTGATGAACAAAACCCTGGACTTAACATACTTGAACTCGGAACTGTCCATATAAAGGTAAACACCCAAATAATAACCCTTAAAATATCTCTTGAAAAATTATTTGAACAACAGGACATATTAGAAAATAATGTGGACATGCTATATCAAAATTTAGAAAAATATACATTTGATAATAAAATAACAAATTATAAAAGCATTTTAAACTCATTAATAAGCCATATAAAAGAAAAGACTCAATTGCTAAATATTAAAAGAACAAAACGCGGTTTAATAAATGGCTTAGGAGCAATTATAAAAAGTGTCACAGGAAACCTTGATTCAGAAGATAAAGAAAAATATGATCAAATAATAGAAAATATTAATAATAATCAAAAAGTAATTTCAGATAAAGTAAATACTTTAATTAAAAGTAATAATAATATTACAGCCCAATTTAATGATAACATTAATATTATAAATGAAAATAATAATTTATTAAATATGAAATTAAACAATATCCAAAAAGATATTGGTAAAGTATTAGATGAAATAGATATTATTAAAGCGCAAAATTTGATAAATGAATTTATCCAGGTCAGTCAAGACCTATATTTTTCTATTGTCCAACTAGAAGAAACATTGACTTTTTGTAAATTAAATACATTACATTTTGGGATAATTAATCATGAACAACTTTTGTATGAATTAAATAAAATAGATGATAAATATTTGAGATCAATTATAATAAATAATATTCAAAATAGCGATATCCTGAAGATGTATTGTTCCTATGACAATCCAAATTTAATTATTCTTATCGAGTCCCCATCTAACACCCGAATAAAAGATATGATCCAAATAACTTCCATCCCTACTAAAATACATGGAATATACGAAACTATAAATATAAAAAACGGACAGTTGTAAAATCAAACCACTCAATAAATGCATTAAACTCGGTAAAACCGACTACTATTGTGATTCGGAGAGCAAAGAATATGATAAATGCAATATTGTATGTTACACCGCTTGTGTGAATTTGGATTAGTCTGTTTGCTATATTTGTTTTGGCGCTAGATTTTAACATGCTAGAAATTGACGTCAACCAATCGTACTCCAGTATTACGGGCATGCGCATTTTGAAGCACGGTATTAATAAAGGTAAGATAGCATATATCTCACTCTCTTTCCCTTTTCGCTTTTGGACCCAGTGTCAGCAATATATTACTAATAGATATATGATTAACAGACATTCTTTTTTTATTCTAAACAAAGAAGACTGAATGTAACCGCGTAACTAAGATCTATTGCCAACTTAAATTACATAACTAGACTTAAGATTATAACTGGTAACATAAATAAAAAACATAGTGACACTAATTTATTTCAACACATATAAATTTTCCGTACACCAAGAAATTTTTGAAAATGATAAGTTTCAACGCATGACCTTTTGCGAAAGAATTATGGACATGGCTAATGTGGACGAAAATTTTATAAACAATATTTGCTTTTCTGATGAGTCTACCTTCAATATAAATGGAGAGCCAAATGTTCAAAACTTTCGTAATTGGCATCAGGAAAATAAAAATTTAATACTAACTAATCATTCACAATATCATGGGACAGTTAATGTTTGGGTAGGATTATTGGGCCGTAATGTAATAGGGCCATTTTTATTGATGGAAAAATGAATGGCGATAAATATTTAGAATTGCTTCAAATCGATGTTGGACCTGCCATTGACAATGTTGCAGGAGAAAATATTGTTTGGTTTCAGAAGGACGACTGTCCAGCACATTTTACAAACACAGTAACTTTATATTTGAATAAGGTTTTCCCAAATTGTTGGATTTGCCAACTCAATCACCGGCTTTGTCATCTAATGACTTCTTTCTGTGGGGCCATTTAAAAAATGAAATTTACTAAAGTAGGCACCCAAATGTGGATTTTCTAAAACAAAGAATTGCAGAGGAATGCAGCCCAGCAGCTATCAAATATGCGCCGTAATTTTTACGAAAGACTTGGGTTTTGCTTAGCGAACAATGGAGATGTTTTTAAGCGTATGCTCTAGACTAGAATATGTATTTATTATGTCCAGTATAATTTAATTTTGTTATAAATAAATTTTAGTTCTGATATTAAAATTAAATAAATAAACTGTTTACTGGCCTACTTAATTATGAATATTTGATAAAATATAAATATTTTCTCCTGCAGGTCCAACGTCAAACGTTGACATTTTATCTGTCACAACGGCAAATGTTGATGTTTTGACAGATAAAACGTCAAGCATTTATTTCATATTTAATTTCTGTCGTTACAAAGCACGTAAAAGTAATTCTGTTTATTGATTTAGATGCAGAATTTGACGCCCTAAAACTTTTATTTGACGCGTTTTTGCTTAAAATAATTAGGGAAGCAGGAAATTGCAAAAAACTGATTTCCCATGTTAAAGTCCTATGACCGGCTGAGCGAGTCACCAGCCTGTATATAAATGATAAGCTACCCCCTTAGATGAATCACACTTCTCCCCGACGAATACATTCGCCGGTGATGAGCACGGAATGAAATAGTCGTTTTGGACCACTGGGCGGCCGCAGTAACCTGCTGCATGCACAGGATTCGCAACGAGCTCCTGCAAAAAAAAGAAATTATTTTCATTATAGGTTAACAACCATGACATAACTCATTGGTACTAAGGAGACCAAAAACGCGGATTACTGTCTAAGTAGAAGATGACGGTTAAAAAAAAATCTTACTCACGTGGAATCTAATCCAGATATCCAATAACTCGCCCACTAGCCCTCATTCTCCAGCACTAAATTCGATACAATGACCGCTGCTAAAATCATACTATTCAGGAAGATTTATTTTAATTTTCTGTGTTGAACCGGACATAAATTATTTTAGGACAAAAATACTTGTAATAAAACACCACGTTACCGAGATCTGTAACGGCAGTAATAGGTATAAAGCGTGATTAACTAAAAAGATCGAGATGTGCAAGAATGTTATTACTTTAAACAAAAACAAATAACTTAAATTTCTTTTATTTTAATTTTTAATATTTATCTCTTTTCTATTCTATACTATTATAATTTACGTACCAGACTTTAAAGATTTCCTTGTAAATAAAAAAAGTTCTATTTGATATTACTCACCTTCTTACCATCTTCTTAGGTGATGACAGTTCGGTAACCTGAGTTGGATAATGACGAACGGGGAGCATCGCTTCCTAGAAAGCCACTTGAATCAAGGAGCCGGTCTCCGGGAGGCCTGACACGTAGAAACCGCTGTCTGTGCCCTACAAGGTGAAAGATTCACCATTTCATTTATTTTGAAGGCTTTCGAATGGCATCAGCACCTACCAATAAGAACACGGAATCACCTGTGGTTGCAAAAAAACAGTAACAGACCATTGATTTAACTAAACATCACTGCACACAAAAAATAATCCATGCACAATTTTTTCACTCGAGATTTTAACCACGTGTGACTTTTGAATCTTGAATTTGAACCTGCTCACTGACTACAAAATGGCTGAATTGAGTAATAATTATTAAGATTGTATTTATATCGCTGAAGGTTATGCTTGTTGAGCGCAGTTGAACTTGACTTTTCTAATTATCGTTTGAATAGCCACCAAATCAATACTTTTACCAATTTAAATGCATACAAAGCAATATTTATATGTATATGTAAATGATAATAAATAATATGAATATGTATTTTTCGATTAACAATATTTGAACTAATTTTTTATAAATAAAAATTGACAAAAATACTCAAAATGAATAAAATATTGTTTTGAAATAATAATTAACAATTGGTTAAACCAACTAATTAATGCATAATTATGTTGCCGTAGCACTTGTAAATGTTATGTATTACAAAATACATTTTACACTACTTTTAAGTACAAATATCTATCGAAAACATTAAAATAATGTTCTAGTTAACTATTTACCAGTATTTTGTTATAACGTACAATTAATTACTCAACAACACAGCGTCATACAAGACTAAATTTATGGAATAAACATGTTCACTTTGGCAAATTTATCGTTTGAACAAATCGAATATTTTTATAAATGTACATAAAATAAAGAAAATAAATCAATACTTTTACACATTTTCATGTATCACGTTTTTCGAAATAGAAATAATATTTATAACTGTTAAATGTTAATATATGAAGAAATATTATTGTGATTTTGAAGAAAATTTACTAAAAATCATGTTCAAATATGATGTTAAAGTCGTTTATCTCAAATTTAATTGTTGAAATGTAATATTTCTATGTTATTGTATCCTCTATGGGTTGCGGGCAGACACGTGACCAATCTGAAGTTCGTGAACAGCTGATTGGTGGGCAGATGTCAGAATTACCTCCCTTCTTTCCCCTCATTATCCACATACTGTGATTGAAGTTGGTTGTTATACTTTGCTTTAGTGTATCTTTCTAGTTTTCTTTTATGTTATTATTATTACTTTGTTATTGTATTATTTATTTTTTATTGACGTGGATCAGGAGAAATATCGCGTGGTTTATGTTATGTTGTGATGAAAGGCAAACAAAAATGTTAAATGAAAATCGTTTAGAATTCCTTTACAAATGGACAATAGAGGTAAAATACTGTGTGATATAATGTGTTTTAAAAGAAAAATATATGTTGTGATATGCAAGTAAATTGGTAAAGGAAAAAGTGAAGCATTCAAAACTGGATTGCTTTCTTGTACCGAGATGTCGAAAAATTGAAATTAAAAACTGCCCGCATCTTCATTTTATCAATGTTCGTCTATTTCTTTTAGGATATATTTATTATTTTTTATCCGTATATCAGGAAACCCAGTAGATGATCCCAGACACCCGGATTGGATATCTTCAATTAATACGAGATATGGTAGGGGTTTAGCCGAAGAACAAGCTGCTTTTAAAATTGTCCGGTATAATGTGGAAGTTCAATAAGCCATGCTTTTATAATTGTTTTCATTTGATATCCATTAAATTGTTATTAATAATTTTGATTAACTACTAGCGCAATTGTGAATAAATCTAAAAATAACCCCAACTATGTCGGTTTAAAAATATATAACTGTTTACCGCAATATCTGAGGGATCTGAATAATAACAAAAAATTTAAAATGGAACTTAAAGAATACTTGATTTCAAAAAGCTTTTACACCATCGAAGAATTTTTTAACGAAAAATCTTAATTATTTTAAGTAATTTTAAGTATATTATGTAATTATATTTTTAACTTGACGTTTTCTATTCCTATGTATTTTGGTCATGAATTAAATAAATTATTATTATTATTATTATTATATTTTTGCTAGAATTGTATTAACAAAACTGAATAAATAAATTGTTAAAAAGTACGACCTCTATTAAAATTTTAAGTTTTACTAATTAGACGAACAGAAATACAAAGTTTGTTGTTAATAATGAAATGTTCAACAATGAACTACAAACTGTTTTTAAAAAAGCGCCCAAATAAACTTATATGATGTAAATGGCGCATAAATCGATACTGTGAGGGTGTTTTGGAGGGGAAAGAAGGGAGGTAATTCTGACATCTGCCCACCAATCAGCTGTTTACGAACTTCGAATTGGTCACGTGTCTGCCCGCAACCCATACGTGTTACGTACAAAGCAATTTATGTAACAAAATGTTGATACATTTTCAAGTATCAAAAACTATATTTCCAGGTAAAATTTGCATCAACATCGTCAGAATAATATCTATACTTACGAAAGGCACTATATTTTATTATTATTTATTGATATTTTTATTCAAAAACTCGAATTTTCTAGCAGCAAAACTTCCTGTCATGTTCGTTACTTTTGGACTCGACACGCAGCGCATGCGCACAACGTGATTCTTCCAAGCAAACCAGTGCAAATCAAAATATCCTGGAGTGTATTTTATGAATAAAAAATATTATTTATGAAAAATGTCATATATTTAATAACATTAATTCAAAATATGTTTTCTAAATTAGTGTTTATGAATTTCATCAGTAATTAAAATATTTAAATTCAGAAATAAGTATGTAAACATTCAATTTAAATAAAAGCTAGTAAATATGATTGAATTTTCAACATAGAAATAGGGAAACAAATCTTGAATTTCTATTGTATTTTAATAAAAAAATAAAATAAATAAACATAAATTTAATGGGGATGGTTTTATCGGGATCTATTGCTAGGTATAAATATGTCCATTTAAATTAAATTTTCACTTTTTTATTGATTGTTAATTGCAGTACACGTAATTGTTTATATGTGTACGAAATTTCATAGTTGGGAATGAACTAGGGGCGGTTTTATTGTAATTTATTAATGAATACAACGAAACTTCTGAATTGTACTCTGTAGTCCAACGTCATGGATGACGAGTAAGATGTGACGTCATTGCTGCGTGAACTGAATCCCAGCCGCCTAACATGGCTATCGACACAACAATTGTTTCCTACTTGCATCTCGATCAATGTATCAGTGTTTCGTTTATTGGTTATTGTCGAGGTTATTGTAGTATTTATTATTGTTTATATGTGTACGAAGTTTAATAGCTGTAAAATAAATAGGGGTGGTTTCATCGTAATCTATTGCTAGGTATAAATATGTCCATAACGACTCATTTAAATTAAATTTTCACTATTTTATTGATTGTTTATTGAAGAACATGTAATTGTTTATACATATATGAAGTTTCATAGACGAGAAATAAATAGGGGCGGATTTATCGAAATCTTTTGCTAGGTATAAATGTGTCCATAACGCCACATTTAACGTAATATTTTACTTTTTTGTTGATTTGTTATTAAAGTACATGTATTTGTTTATATGTGTAAGAAATTTTATAGCTCAGATTTTAACAGGGATGAAATAAATCAAATCTATTGCTGGAGATGGCACATGTCACACATGATGTATATATTGATGACGTCACTTCACTGTGTATCTGCAGTGCTTCTTTAAATCTATTGCTGGGTATAAACGTCTTATACTTCTATTTGGAACAATGTATCAATTTTCAGTTATTTGTTTATTGTAGTAAACATTATTGTCTATAAATATACTAAATTTCCCGAGATGAAGTTTACTAGTTAAGGAAATAATGAAACTATTGCTGGCTAATGTATTGCTGTGGAACTGTCACTGACAGCCAGCAATACATTTGAACGGTAGGACTAAAGTTGAGGTAGGTTAGTGAATTGCTGGGAAAAAGTATTGCTGATTTCACAGATTCCCAGCAATTCACTAACCGACCTCAACTTTAGTCCTACCGTTCAGATGTATTGCTGGCTGTCAGTGACAGTTCCACAGCAATACATTAGTCAGCAATAGTTTCATTTATTCCTTAACTATTAAACTTCATTACGGGAAATTTAGTATATTTATAAACAATAATGTTTACTACTGTAAAGTCACTGCTTTAATTATATTAAACACCAACTTGTGTTTTAATTATATATTTTATTTGAACTCTTTATATTATAACAATATCTGTATAATCAATAATGTGAAGTTGTCTCTCAAAACATCAACTGTTTTGTCTAGGGACATTTATGTGCCAACCTTCCTTTTGCACTATGTTACATCCCCCTTTTTTTACAAAATTAATTACAAATTTAATTTTTCCAGTTTCTTTATTTTTCTTCCATATCTTGTAGTTTTTGGTGACAGGTTACTTTGAGCTGATTGAGTTTCTGTCTCCACTGGTTCTGGATTACATGTCTGATGTTCTTCATTAATGCTTCTTTCGTTCGGATCTGTTTCGCTTCGTTGTATATCTTGATCTTGATTAAGATGTCGTAAAAACCAAGAATTTCTACGGTAGTTGTTTCCATTTTCTGTTTCGATCAGATATGATCTTGGTTCTTCAGTCGGTGTTATTATCTTGCCTGGTAGCCATTCATTTTTTTGTTTCTATATAGTATCTTTTCATTCGGTTTAAATATTTCTTCTTTTTTCTTGCTTCTGTCTGCGTATTTTTTCTGTTTTTCTTTTTCTTTTGTTAGGTGTTTATGTATTCCTTCAGCAATTTCTGGTAGTAGTAGTTGGTTGTGTGCTGGGAGTAGATTTCGGGTTCTTCTACTCATGAGACGTTGTACTGGTGATTTAAGTGAACCTCTTGGAGTATTTCTGTGGTGAAGACGCGCAAGATATATGTCTGATTTATCTTCTAAACATTTCTTGATTAAGTTTTTGGCTTCTCTAACATATCGTTCAGCTAAACCGTTCGCTCTTGGGAATTCTGGACTCGATAGTCGATGTTTAAATTTCCATTTATCTTTAAATGTTTGGAACTCTTCACTTACATATTGTTTTCCGTTGTCTGTTGAAAGCACGTCAGGTATTCCATGTTCAGCGAACCATCGTTTCAGTGCATTTATTACTTCTAAACTTGTTATGTTTTTGAGCAATTGATAATCGAAGTAGCCTGAATAAGCATCTGCTATGACAATATAATATTGTCCATTTACGTGGAATAAATCTGACGCTGTTGTCGACCATGGTCGTTCTGGTGTTTCTTGTTGAGTTAACGGTTCCATTGGTTTATCTTTATTCAGCTTTTGACATACTTTACATTGTTTTACGTAATTTGCTATGTCTTGTTTCATTGAAAGCCAATACACATAATCTCTCGCTAATCGTAAAGTTCCATCTATTCCTTTGTGACTTAGGTGACAATTTTTAATTACTGTTCCAATCATTGTTTTAGGAATTAGAATTCTGTTATTTTTGAATATTAATTCTTTGTAGCAGGATAATTCATCTCTGAAAGTCCAGTACTTTTGAATTTATATCGGTACGTCAGCTATGTTGTCACACCAGCCTTCTTGTATCTGCTTTTTAAGTAACGTTAATTTGTTACTTTTATTATTTATTATTATTTCATCCTGAACCTGTTTTGTTGTTTCAGCAGACATTGGTATTATAACATGAATTTGTAGTTGTGATTTTTCTTCAGGTTCTTTTTGTAAGTTGCAGTCTCTGCTTATAGAGTTTAGACCCCTTTTTGTATATTACCTTAGGGTGATAAGGCAATATTCCGATTAACATTCTTTGTAACCTTGCTGGGGTTTCATGTAGTGGTTTTTTAAAAATAATCTCTAATGGTTTGTGATCTGTTTCAATTTCTAGATTCTTATTTCCATATATGTATTCGTGGAATTTTCTACAAGCTGATAAGATTGCAAATGTTTCTTTTTCTAACTGACTATAATTTTGTTGCGATGCTGTTAATGCTTTGGCACTGTACGCAATTGGTCGATCATCTTGTAACGCTACAGCTCCAACAGCTTTACTACTAGCGTCTACTGATAATTTTATTGGTTTACTTACATCGTAATAACCTAACTGGGGTAACTTTTTCAATTGTTCTTTCAATAATATAAAGGATTCTTCTTTCTGTTTATCCCAATGCCACTCGATGTCTTTCTTGAGCAATATTCTCAATGGAGCGGTAAATTCTGACAAATACGTTATAAATTTAGCCAAATAGGTAATCATGCCCAAGAAACCTCTGCAGTTCTTTTACGTTTTTGGGTCTAATCATTTGTGTAATTGTTTGAACCTTATCTGGATCAGCTTCTAATCCCTTGACAGTGATCATATGTCCTAAAAATTTAATTTGATTTTTATTAAATTGACATTTTTCACGATTAACTTTCAAGCCTGCTGTTTTGATTTTTTGTATCGTTTTTTCCGTACGTGCTTCTAATTCTTCCTTTGTACTAGCATGTATCAGAATATCATCCATTGAGCACTCGACTCCTTGCAGATCTTTTATGACATTATTTGCTGGAACACTTCCGGTGCTGACGCCAGTCCAAATGGAAGTCTTTTACAGCTATATCTTCCCCATGGTGTACTGAATGTCAAGTATCTTGAAGTGCGATCTTAATCTGCCAAAAACCTTTCTTGCAGTCGAGTTTTGTAAACGATTTTGATCCAGTTATTTTTGTCGCTATTTCTTCTAATGTGTTTAATGGATAATGTCTTCGCTTTAGAACCTTGTTAAGATCGGATGGGTCGATACAAATCCTTAATTTTCCATTTTGTCTTACTATCACCATTGGTGACACTGCTGGAGTTCTGTAACTGGTTCTATGATTCCCATTTTTGTCATCTTTTCTATTTCTAACTTTACTTCTTCTTTTATTGCATGCGGTATCCTTCTGGGAGGATGAATAGGTAATACAGGATTTTCGACTAAATCTATTTCATATTCAAAACCCTTGAGACAACCTAGACCTACATAAACTTCGTCTACAGTGTTTATTCTCTGTATGAGTCCTAGGCTTACGCATGTATTCTTTCCTAAAATTGGTTGAACTTTCTTTTTTACTATTATGAATTTTATATTTTCTTTCTTATTTTTAAACTCTACTTCAGTTTTACTTTCCTCACTAACTGGTAGTTCGTGGTTTGAGAATGATACTAGGCTTTTAGTTTTAGACTAGCGATCTGGTCGGCTTCGCCGACCCTCAGCTAGGCTCCGCAACCCTTGAAGGAATGTAATTTTAAAACTTGTTACTTTATACACCACCTGATCGAGTTTTGATATTGTAAAAATTTACTTATGATAAATTTTTAAAAAATGATTTGCTTTAACTCGTTTTTGATTAATTTTTCATGTTGTCTTAGACCTTTTATTAAAATTTAAATAATCGGTTACAATTTTTGGCTATCACTATCACATCGGATATGCCTCCTCAAAACTTCAAATTTGATAGCAAACTCTATGTGGTTTCAAAAGACTTTTAGAAAAAACAATTGATAATTAACCGTTTGTAATTTTAGCCCATTTTATTCGACATTTCTTTTTATAGCCTTTAGTTTAATTCCAAACATGATACATTTCTAATGACTTTTAGAAAAATCAATATAGTAAAATGTAATAAACGTAAAGTAAAAGTGACAAAAAGTGAGAAAAATACCCTTAACCATACCTGACCTAGTACAGAACGCATTGGCAACTTTTTAATTTTTATCTGATACACGAAATGTTTCTAATTACTTTTAGAAAAAAAAAACAATTGACAATCAATTAATCACAATTTCATCTTATAATCTGTAAGCAATATAAATAAATTTCTACTTCCTTTTGTGAAATATTTAAGGTTAGAATAAGAATTGTTGTCTATAAACGTTAAATTAAATACTTTGTTAAAAATATCGGTTTTTAAAACTAATAATACATTTCAATATTACTAACCATACTGTTCTACTAATCTGCTCTGCTGAAATTGATCAAATGTTTGCAGTAAAACCTGATATATCGTACTACTAACTTCGAATAAAAAGTGAAAAAAAAAACATCAATAACCATGCCTGACCTAGTACAGAATGCATTTTTGGTAAAAAGTATTAAACGTAAAGTAACAGAGATAAACTGTGAAAAAAAAACATCCCTAACCATGCCTAACCAAGTACAGAACGCATTTTTATAGTAAAATGACACAAATTGTGATTTCAAGGTCTATCTCCACATGTCACTATTTTTCCCATATTTGACATATTTTTTAGGATTTTGTGTTGGAAATGTTAAGACATGGTTAGACCATATGTACGTATATATGTACATATGTGTATAAAATTATGCCTTTTATCTCTGTTTTTATAAAAATGTAGTCGTTATTCAATATCCGCATTACATTCCATTCTAATTCCGGCAAACACTCTATAGGTTACGCATTAAAAATTTACAAATTTGCGGACTTTTTGCATAACATTTCTATAAAACAGAGAAAAGATATATCATTTTATACACATATGTAAATATATACGTACATACGGTCAAACCATGTAATAACATTTCCAACTGTAGCCAACTTCATGGTGTCATGTCAAAACATTTATTTTTTAAATAAACATTTAAAAATATATATAATTATAATAAAAACGTCGTCTCATATTTATATGTACTATCTTTTAATATTTCGGTAAAACTTGAGTTGAGGGCCAAACTTGAAGTTGGCTGCAGAACAAGCTGTTTCTGGCTTGAATTCAGGAGTACCAATTAAAAAAAAAACACCCCTAACCATGCCAAACCTAGTACAGAACGCATTTTTATGATAAATATACTTCTTCTTCTGGCTTTTACAACCCTTGTCGGGTTTTCGCCTCCTCCACGATCTGCCTCCATTCTTGTCTATTCTGTGCTTGTCTTCTCCAATCTCGAGCATTTAATTGTTGGAGATCTTTGTATACATCGTCGATCCATCTTAGTCTTGGTCTACCTCTTGGTCTCGTTGTGCCTGGTGTACTACGGAAGGCTCTTACTACCGGTTCATTTTCAGGCATCCTTGCGAAATGTCCCAGCCATCTTATTCTCATGCTTCTAATTATGTTTGTGATATTTGGCTCATTATAAATTTCGTATAGTTCGGCATTGTATTTCTTTCTCCAAGTTCCGTCCTGCTCTTGAGTTGGTCCAAATATTCTTCGAAGGATTTTTCGCTCGAAGACCAGGAGTTTGTTTGCGTCTTCATTCCGTAGGGTCCAGGTTTCACATCCGTATGTTAGTATTGGACGTATGATAGTTTTGTAGACTCTTACCTTAAGTCGATTGCTTAAAAGTTTGGACCTCAATAGCGACACTAGGGAGTAGTACGCTTTATTGCTGGCGGTTATTCTAGCTTGTATGTCCAGTTTGATATCGTTCTTTTCGTTTATTATTGCTCCAAGGTATTTGAAATCTGTTACCTTTTCAATATTCAGTTCCGCTTGTATTCGAGAGTATCTTAGGTTTGCCTTATTCTGTGTATGCATACATTTGGTTTTGGACATATTTATTTTTAAACCATACTCTGCTGCATTTTGCTGCAGTATTTGGAAGGCCGTTATTACACCTTGTTCTATGGTTCCTACGATTAATAAGTCGTCAGCGTACGCTAGTATCTGTTGCCGATTTCTGTATAGATAGTCATCTCCTTTTATTGGGTTACGTCGTATAATACTTTCCAGTACTATGTTAAATAATATAGGAGATAGTGGGTCTCCCTGCTTAAGGCCTATATTGCTCGATATTGCGTTTGTTAGATTGGGACCTATTCGTATCTTATAGCTTGTATCTTCTATAGTCGTTCTTGTCAGATTTATTAGTTTTCGGGGTATATTTAGCTCTTCCATAGCGCTCCAGATTTTCTCATGAATTACACTGTCGTACGCTTTTTCAAAGTCAATAAATATCAGGTGAAGATCTGTGCCGAATTCTCTAGCTTTTTCCATTATCTGTCTTAGCGCGAATATTTGGTTAGTTGTAGCTTTGCCACTAAGAAATCCTGCTTGGTATGACCCGATGTACTTTTCATATTGTTTCAGTTTTTCGAGGATTACGTTGGCTAGTACTTTGTATGCTACATTTAATAAACTGATTCCTCTGTAATTTTCACATTTGGTGTTGTCACCTTTTTTATATATTGGACATATAATTCCTGTTTTCCATTTAGTAGGTAATTTCTCTGTCTTCCAGATTTCTTTTACCAGTTCATGGATTTCGTTCCATAGCGGTTCTCCACCCTCTTTTAATAACTCTGCCGGGATATTATCTTCGCCTGGTGATTTATGGTTTTTTAACTTCTTTATGCTATGCACTATTTCTTCATATGTTGGTCCTTCTATTTCTTCTTGCTCATCGTTGTTGTGCTCTTGTGTTTGGGGCAGGTTATTTGAGTTAGAGTATGTTCCCTGTACTGTTAGCTGCGTCACGTTAAGTAGTGACTGGAAGTAATTCTCCCATCTACGGAGCTTATCTTCTTTGTTTACGAGCAACGTGCCATCTGTGTTGCGACATATGCCTGTATTTGATTTATATCCCCCTTTTATGCTCTTTATTTCTTTGTATGCTTTTCTTGTTTCGTTTACCAGCATATTTTCTTCTATACTTTCTATTTTCGCTTTTATGTAATCTCGTTTCTTTCTTTTCAGTAAAGATCTGACTTCTCTTCTTTTGTTGTTATAGTTATCGACAGCGCTTCTTGTGGCCTGCTGCAATGTTTGTTGATGTGCTTGTTTCCGTCTTTCTATTGCCATTTGGCATTCTTCATCAAACCATCCATTCTTCGTGAATTTTTGAAATCCTATATTCGTGGATGCCGCCTCTGTTATTATATTCTGTATCTTCTCCCATCTGTCGTTTACGTCTATATTTGGAGGATCGTTCAGTGCTGTAGTTTTCGTTTCTATTTCTTCTTTGTACTCCTTATTAGCTTGCGCATTATTTAAGTTCTCTACTTTCCATCTTGGACTTCGCTGAGTCTTCATTTTTTTGCCATTGTCCGCTCTGTGTCTCAGTATTCCCCGGACTAGATAGTGATCACTGTCACAGTCTGCTCCTCTGAGACTTCTTATGTCGAGGAAATTGGATCTATATTTCCTATCTATGATAATGTGGTCTATTTGGTTGATAGTCCTTCCGTCGTTGGAGTGCCATGTTGCCTTGTGAATATCTTTATGGGGGAAAGTAGTGCTACTAATTGTCATGTTCTGGCTAGCTGCGAAGTCTATAAGACGTTTCCCGTTGTCATTGCTCTGTTCGTGCTTACTATGTGATCCTATTATGGGATAATATTGTGTCTCTCTTCCGACTTTTGCATTTAGGTCCCCGATTATTATGTGCATATCGCTTTTGGGTGTGTTGTCGTATGTCTCTTCCAGCTGTTGATAAAAGTTGTCCTTCTCTTCTTCACTCTTATCTTCAGTTGGGGCATATGCACAAATAATCGACATAGTGTGTAGATTTCCTTTGACTCTCAAAACACTTATTCTATCGCTAATTGGTTTGAAATCTATGATATTAGATGAGATTTTATCGCTTATTGCAAATCCTGTTCCATACTCGTGGCGTCCAAAAGGATTTCCACTATAAAATAGTGTATACTTATTACTAGTTATGTTCCCGTTACCTGGCCATCTTGTTTCTTGAATCGCTGCGATGTCTATTTGGTATTTCTCTAGTTCTGCAGTCAATTGTTGCAATGCGCCTGGTATATACAGACTGAGAGCGTTCCATGTTCCTAATCTTAAATCCCTTTTCCTTTGCTTAATTCGTTTCCAGTTTTTCCTTTCATTCCGAGGCTTCTCTTGAGGTCTTTTAACTTGTGGTGTTTTCCGGAGCCGAGTAGTTAGCCCTGCGTCCAACCCCCTTTTCGGAGGACCATTTCTTCCGCTTCCGTCAGCCCTGAACCAAGGCCCAGGTTTCCAGGGTTCACCTCGAGGAGGTGGAAGTCGGAATTGGGTAGGAGAGGCTATGCGGTGCCGTTAAGGCTCCGTGCGGTACGCATGCACTACCCCATTGGAACCCCATAAATATACTTGAAATGCGAATTTTATTACAAACAAAATTTAGTTTTTAAGTTAAATTTTATGACAGGACAATTCGGATGACGCCTGGATTCGAACTAGGGATCCTCCGCTTAGCAGGCGTCATCCGAATTGTTCTGTCATAAAATTTAACTTAAAAAAAACACCCCTAACCATGCCAAACCTAGTACAGAACGCATTTTTATGATGAATATACATACTTCGCATTTCAAATTGCCCGGCTTTTGACGTTAAGTTGGTATTTCTGAATTCAAGTCAGAAGCAGCTTGTTCTGCAGCCAACTTCAGGTTTGGCCCCCAAGTCAAGTTTAGTCAATATTTCTATTTGGTTTTTAAGTAATTGTATATTTAAAATTTTATTGGACTTATTTATAATTTACTGAAATATTTAACAACAATTGGCATGATATTTTTTTTGACAATGTAGACGAATTATCCAAAAAATTTGAAATAATTTTTATTTGATAGAAGGCAAGTGTGGGGAGTGCCTTTTGATAGTTTAAAACCTGAAGTTGGCTGCAGAACAAGCTGCTTCTGACTTGAATTCAGAAATACCAACTTAACGTCAAAAGCCGGACAATTTGAAATGCGAAGTATATTTATCATAAAAATGCGTTCTGTACTAGGTTTGGCATGGTTAGGGGTGTTTTTTTTTTAAGTTAAATTTTATGACAGAACAATTCGAATGACGCCTGGATTCGAACCAGGGATCCTCCGCTTAGCGGTTCAGCCATGTTTCAAATGGAATGATATTTATTGTAGAATTTATTTTTACCAATCGCCAGAATATTTTTTTGTTGTTAAATAGTTTATTTCCTATTTGATTTCATGCCTAAAAACGAAAAATAATTCAATTAATCATGTAAAATTTTGTAAAAGATACTTGCTTACCTCAATTAATATATTGAATACACAAAATAACTAATAATTATCAAATAATTCAGTGATATTGATACAAATTACACAGATTTTCACCAATGTAAATAAAACTATTGTTTGTTGTCATGACAACATGTCAACTGAGAAATGTCAAATCAACGATAGATGTTCTTCTTAAAAAAATTCAAAGCTACCTTGCTCTAAGTTGATTTTGCGCCAAAAACGCATGATTTTTCAAGATTACTCGCACATCATGTGTAGGAAAAATTTTAAACTATCAAAAGGCACTCCCCACACTTGCCTTCTATCAAATAAAAATTATTTCAAATTTTTTGGATAATCCGTCTAGGCTGTAGAAATGGGCAACTGACCGTGATGAATCCAGATATATATAGTCGGATTCTCTTTTAGTATATAGGATTTTTCTATTTTCAATTTAGCTTTATTTGCTATCTCTTCCGACAGTACATTGCACTGCGCACCTGAGTCTAATTTAAAGTTCACTTGAATATCTTCTGGCAGCTTTAATGTTTCGTACCAGTCGTCTTCTGTCCTGTTTTTTTATTTCTGATACGTATAAAACTTCTTCTTCTTCAATGCTGTTTATTTGTTTAGCCTTACAACATTTTGCAAAATGCCCTACATTCTTGCATTTCATACATTTTTTACCAAACGTTGGACAGCATCTTCTTTCGTGAACTCTGTCACATCTTCTACATTTAAATGATTCGTTTTTGTTATCTTGATTTCCATTCTTATTTTCCTTTTTATGATTTGGTGATTTTTTCTTTAGAATATTAATTTCTTGAGTACTCATGTTATCTTTTATTGTCTGTAGTTGCTTTTTCGCTTACTTATTAGCTCGACATATATTTACAGCTGATTGTAAGTTGAGCTTGTCTTCTGCTAACAATCGTTCTCTCACATCATCGTTATTTATACCCACGACAATTCTGTCGCATATCAAACTGTCTTCTAGTTTGCCAAAAGAGCAATTTTTGCAACCATTTCGTAATCTTGTTAAGAAATCATCGAAACTTTCATTGACTTTTTGTTCGATTTTATTGAAGATGTATCTCTCATATGTTATATTTATCTTTGGTACAAAATGTTGTTCAAATTTATTGATGATTTTTTCTATCTTATTTTTGTCAGTTTCTGATAGATCGAATGAGTTGTAAATGCTTACTGCTTCAGGACCAATTATTGTCATAAAGGTAGCAATCTGAACTAGAGGATATTTTCTTTTAAGATTTGTGGCCGTTTCGTACCAATGATATTGCTGGATCCATTGTTTCCATGATTCAGATAGATTTCTTTGACTGTCTACCTGAAACTCTTTGGGTGGTTTTAATCCGACAACACCTGGATTGCTTTGTTCCTGTTCTATTGTCTCTGGCATTTTACTTCATTTGCCACTGGTTTCGGCACCATGTAAAGTCACTGCTTTAATTATATTAAACACCAACTTGTGTTTTAATTATATATTTTATTTGAACTCTTTATATTACAACAATATCTGTATAATCAATAATGTGAAATTGTCTCTCAAAACATCAACTGTTTTGTCTAGGGACATTTATGGGGTAAGAATAAAATGCTCAACAGTGCTGATCGCAAAAACGCTGACCGACGTTAAAGAGCGCTGAAACCCGCTAACCCATGGTAAATATCCGCTGACCAATACTAAATAATAACAAATAGAGCCATACAAGTAATATTTAGTATATTTTATCCCGGCATCGCGACGCCGACCAATGCTGACCGGCATTAATACACGCTGACCCTGCTAAAGAATGATAAATATTCGCTGACCAATACTAAAATATATCAAACAGAGACTTGCAAGTAATATTTAGTATATTTTATTCCGGCATCACGACGCCGACCGACGCTGACTGGCATTAATACACGCTGGTCCTGATAAAAAATGATAATTATTCGCTGACCAATATTAAATAATATCAAATAGAGTCATACAAGTAATATTTAGTATATTTTATTCCGGCATCGCGACGCCGACCGACGCTGATCGGCATTAATACACGCTGGTCCTGATAAAAAATGATAAATATTCGCTGAACAATACTAAATGATATCAAACAGAGACTTGCAAGTAATATTTAGTATATTTTATTCCAGCATCGCGACGCCGACCGACGCTGATCGGCATTAATACACGCTGGTCCTGATAAAAAATGATAAATATTCGCTGACCAATACTAAAATATATCAAACAGAGACTTGCAAGTAATATTTAGTATATTTTATTCCAGCATCGCGACGCCGACCGACGCTGACCGGCATTAATACACGCTGACCCCGCTAAAAAATTATAAATATTCGCTGACCAATACTAAAATATATCAAACAGAGACTTGCAAGTAATATTTAGTATATTTTATTCCAGCATCGCGACGCCGACCGACGTTGACCGGCATTAATACACGCTGACCCTGCTAAAAAATGATAAATATTCGCTGACCAATACTAAAATATATCAAACAGAGACTTGCAAGTAATATTTAGTATATTTTATTCCGGCATCGCGACGCCGACCGACGCTGACCGGCATTAATACACGCTGACCCCGCTAAAAATGATAAATATTCGCTGACCAATACTAAATGATATCAAACAGAGCCTTGCAAGTAATATTTAGTATATTTCATTCCAGCATCGCGACGCCGACCGACGCTGACCGGCATTAATACACGCTGACCCCAATAATACAATATAAAGTAAAAAAATCTGATGTGGTCACCACATGACTTCCTTGAACGCGTATTAAACTATAGGTATTTTTTTAATTGCACATATTTGACACTAAATCTTTTATTTTTTGTTCTAATCCATATTCACTGGATAACGATTGAAGATTATTTCAATTGAAATGTTGTGTTATATATATTTCTAAAATATAAAGAAAATTAAAGTTCGAAATTTATCTTTTATTAATTATGAAAGTGTTATACCTAATTTAAAAATACGTAGGTATAAATATTGCATATTTTGCGATATACTTGCATTATATTTTGCGTAATTTGGATGTGAAAATTTAATATCAAGAATATTATTTGGGATATAGGATGAAATCATAAATTATCTTCTTGCAGTCAACCTCTTTAATATAAAATTTAAAAATTCTAAGTAAAATAGTACAAAGAAATTTTAAAATTACTAAATCTATATTTTTTTTTCTTTCAAAACAAATATATTTTTTATTTTTTCCTATGGGTAATGTGGATTGTATTCCGCATGTCTGACGTAAAATTCCAGACTTCTAGTCATATTTTCTAATGCAAAATTAGATCAGGATAATTGGTCAGCTTAAGGTGAAGCATGCGCTTAATTAAATCTTAAGTTAGCTGCAGAACACTTGATCTGACTTGATCTCTTTCAAATAAGATATCTTTGTTTTTATGAATGAAACTTACGATGAATTGTACATAATTTTAAAGCCAATACTTCAAGGTGTAGTAATAATATACATATTATTAAATTTATGTACAATTAATTGATAGAAAACGGTTCAAAAATGGACTTGAATTTCTCAAAAATGCCGAGTACGATTTTCTTTAAATTTTTTTGTATATTTAAGAATATGGTCCTCTATAACATATACAATTTTTATCAAATTTGAATTTGTAACTTTTGAGAAAAAAAAATAAACATGCGAAAAAACGCTCAAAAGCAGGCTTTTTTGGATATTTTTTTTTTCAAAACTTACAAATTCAAATGGGCTAAAAAAATTATGTGTTATAGAAAACTATGTTCTTAAATATACAGAATTTTTTAAACAAAATCGAAATTTGGATATCTTGACCTACTGCATATCAATTCAAATTTGTTTGTTTTATAGAAATTTCACATTCTTTATATTGTACATATCAAAAAGTAGAATGTTGTGAGATTATTCTGCACTACTTGTTCCTTCATTTAGATGAGAATAAGTATATAAAATATTTTTTTGAATTTTGAATTTGTTGCAGCAACTTTACGAAATACTCATTTTACACACTTGATGTGTGCTTTGTCGTACACTCAACGCAAAAATGAACATCTAGATTGACAGCTGTCATTCATAATGATATATTTCACGATGTAGATATATACATGTTATGAATGAGTATTTCAGAATTTGTGGTTTGACATATATCTATATTATTTTTCGTATTATATTACACTAATATTCGAAGTTATTAGTACGATACATCAGGTTGTACTGCAAACATTTGATCAATTTTAGCAGAGCAGATTAGTAGAACAGTATGGTTAGTAATATTGAAATGGATTATTTGTTTTTAAAACCGATATTTTTATCAAAGTTTTTAATTTAACGTTCATAGACAACAATTCATATTCTAACCTTAAATATTTCACAAAAGGAAGTAGGAATTTATTTATATTTCTTACAGATTATAAGATGAATGAAACATAAAACAGAACAAATATACCTCGTCGATGTAAAATTAAAAATACGTACATAAATTTATAAACAAATGCTTGTGGAAAAAATTATTTTCATATTTGGATATATAAAAAAGCATCTACAACTCTGATAGTGCATGTATTTTGTTTAATTGAAGCGTTTACATGTTTTCAATACATTTTAGGATTACAGTACGTAAACATGATTAGAAAATACATGAGAAATGAGAACTGCGATTCTAAAGTCAGAATATTCAAGTTGCTGTAATGTCGTTTTTGTCATAATATCAAATAAAATACTATATGTTATTACATTTTAGTATTTATTGTATTAAGATATCATTTACAATTATTTTCTGTTATTTGAAATAATTTTCTTGAAAATCTTCACGTTTCTATAATTTTAAACTACGTGCCAATACCCCTACCACTATTTAGCATAGACTCATTAGGCTCATACTTGTTTTTTTATGATTGGTCAGATTAACATTTTTGTTAAAACTACAAGAAACCCTACTTACACGATAACAAATTGTTGGTTAACGAACTTCAGGCCGTATGCTTCACCTTAAGGTGAAGCATCCGCTTAATTAAATCTTAAGTTAGCTGCAGAACACTTGATCTGACTTGATCTCTTTCAAATAAGATATCATTGTTTTTATAAATGAAACTTACGATGAATTGTACATAATTTTAGAGCCAATACTTCAAGGTGTAGTAATAATATACATATTATTAAATTTATGTACAACTAATTGATAGAAAACGGTTCAAAAATGGACTTGAATTTCTCAAAAATGCCGAGTACGATTTTCTTTAAATTTTTTTGTATATTTAAGAATAAGGCCCTCTATAACATATACAATTTTTATCCAATTTGAATTTGTAACTTTTGAGAAAAAAAAATAAATATGCGAAAAAACGCTCAAAAGCAGGCTTTTTCGGATATTTTTGTTTTTTTTTCAAAAGTTACAAATTCAAATTGGCTAAAAAAATTATGTGTTATAGAAAACTATGTTCTTAAATATACAGAATTTTTTAAACAAAATCGTACTCGGCATTTTTGAGAAATTCAGACTCGAAATTTTGATATCTTGACCTGCTGCATTTCAATTCAAATTTGTTTGTTTTGTAAATATTTCACATTCTTCATATTGTACATATCAAATAGTAGAATGTTGTGAGATTATTCTGCACTACTTGTTCCTTCATTTAGATGACAATAAGTATATAAAATATTTTTTTGAAATTTGAAGTTGTTGCAGCAACTTTGCGAAATACTCATTTTACACACTTGATGTGTGCTTTGTCGTACACTCAGCGCTAAAATGAACATCTAGATTGACAGCTGTCATTCATAATGATATATTTCACGATGTAGATATATACATGTTATGAATGAGTATTTCAGAATTTGTGGTTTGATATATATCTATTTTATTTTTCGTATTATATTACACTAATATTCGAAGTTATTAGTACGATATATCAGGTTTTACTGCAAACATTTGATCAATTTTAGCAGAGCAGATTAGTTGAACAGTATGGTTAGTAATATTGAAATGGATTATTTGTTTTAAAAACCGATATTTTTATCAAAGTTTTTAATTTAACGTTTATAGACAACAATTTTATTCTAACCTTAAATATTTCACAAAAGGAAGTAGGAATTTATTTATATTTCTTACAGATTATAAAATGAATGATAACATAAAACAGAACAAATATGTCTCGTCGATGCAAAATTAAAAATACGTACATAAATTTATAAACAAATGCTTGTGGAAACAATTATTTTCATATTTGGATATATAAAAAAGCATCTACAACTCTGATAGTGCATGTATTTTGTTTAATTGAAGCGTTTACATGTTTTCAATACATTTTAGGATTACAGTACGTAAACATAATTAGAAAATAAATGAGAACTGCGATTCTAAAGTCAGAATATTCAAGTTGCTGTAATGTCGTTTTTATGTCATAATATCAAATAAAATACTATATGTTATTACATTTTAGTGTTTATTGTGTTAACATATCATTTAGAATTATTATCTGTTATTTGAAATAATTTTTTTGAAAATCATCACGTTTGTATAATTTTAAACTACGTGCCAATACCCCTACCACTATTTAGCATAGACTCATATTTGGTTTTTTATGATTGGTCAGATCAACATTTTTGTAAAAATCATAAGAAACCCTACTTACACGATAACAAATTGTTGGTTAACGAACTTCAGGCCGTATGCTTCACCTTAACATACAAAATAAAAAATATATATAATTTTAAAAATGAAAATAAAATATATTTTGATTTAAAATAATATTTCCACCTGCATACGGCGCACGAGTATAGGAGATTGAATCGCTTTGAGCGCGTGACGTAAGCACAGCGATATAGTGCGGGATGTGTCGTGTCATATCGGTGAGGCAAGAGACGCAAACATAACAGAGTCGTGGAAGTAGTACATAATTTACCCACAGCTACTCATGTCGCTTGTTGTCATTAAACGAATTGTAAAATTTCCAGTAAGTTTCATTATTTTTTTACGGTTCTTACAACCTATTGTCTTGCCAAAAAAATAGTAAGTAATATATTAATATATTAGTACTTTATTATAAAAATTATATTTGTGAAATATAATTTATCTGTTTGAAGTAAAAAATTAAAATTACATTAAAATTACTTGTTTGTTTGAAAGTTCAAAGATCAAATGGCATAAATTTTTTTTTTTCGAAAAGATATTAATATTCTCCAAAACATATAAAAAAATGAAAAAAATAAAAGGGTCAGTTTTTGTAATATTAATTTTTGAAAATTTAGAGAGGCATTTTCAGACAGTTGTAAATATGTAAAAATTTTGAAAAAAATACAGCATATTTAGCATATCATTAAGATTGTATATCAATTATAAAAATAATAAAAAGTGAAAAAAAAAATTCAAAAAATTTTTGAAATATTTTTTCTACTTTTTTTACAAGTTCAAATTTTGATTTTTGTACACGTATGTGTGGGGAATATAAATGTGTATAAAATATAAAAAAATAAAAAAAATAAAACAAAACAGATTTTGAGTTATTTGGATTTGAATTATATTTTACTTCATATTTTCGTTGTTTTGCATGAATTTTTAAAATTTAGACTTAAAATAATAAATACTTATCAATTACTTAATTATTATTTTAAAATAAGTGCTTATTTATACTGCTTAAATGTATAATTTGTTCATTGAAATTTTTTTATTCTGCATGCGATTCAACGCGCGGCACGGTAGGTTACGTTTAACGTTAACGTTAAACGTAACCTACCGTGCCGCGCGTTGAAACGCATGCAGAGTAAAAAATTTTCAATGAACAAATTATACATTAAAGCAGTATAAATATGCACTTATTTTAAAATAATAATTAAGTAATTGATAAGTATTTATTATATTAAGTCTAAATTTTAAAAATTCATGCAAAACAACGAAAATATGAAGTAAAATATAATTCAAATCCAAATAACTCAAAATCTGTTCCTTTTATTTTTTTTATTTTTTTATATTTTATACACATTTATATTCCCCACACATACGTGTACAAAAATCAAAATTTGAACTTGTAAAAAAAGTAGAAAAAATATTTCAAAAATTTTTTGAATTTTTTTTTTCACTTTTTATTATTTTTATAATTGATATACAATCTTAATGATATACTAAATATGCTGTATTTTTTTCAAAATTTTTACATATTTACAACTGTCTGAAAATGCGTCTCTAAATTTTCAAAAATTAATATTTCAAAAACTGACCCTTTTATTTTTTTCATTTTTTTATATGTTTTGGAAAATATTAATATCTTTTCTAAAAAAAAAAATTATGTTATTTGATCTTTGAACTTTCAAGATAATAATAAAACAAATAATTTTAATGTATTTTTAATTTTTTACTTCAAACAGATAAATTATATTTCACAAATATAATTTTTATAATAAAGTACTAATATATTAATATATTAGTTACTATTTTTTTGGCAAGACAATAGGTTGTAAGAACCGTAAAAAAATAATGAAACTTACTGGAAATTTAACAATTCGTTTAATGACAACAGGCGACATGAGTAGCTGTGGGTAAATTATGTACTACTTCCACGACTCGGTTATGTTTGCGTCTCTTGCCCCACCGATATGACGCGACACATCCCACACTATATCGCTGTACTTACGCCACGCGCTCAAAGCGATTCAATCTCCTATACTCGTGCGCCGTATGCAGGTGGAAATATTATTTTAAATCAAAATATATTTTATTTTGATTTTTAAAATTATATATATTTTTAATTTTGTATGTTAAGCTGACCAATTATCCTGATCTGGTTAGAAAATATGACTAGAAGTCTGGAATTTTACGTCAGACATGCGGAATACAATCCACATTACCCATAGGAAAAAATAAAAAAATATATTTGTCTTGAAAGGAAAAAAAAATATAGATTTAGTAATTTTAAAATTTCTTTGTACTATTTTACTTAGAATTTTTAAATTTTATATTAAAGAGGTTGACTGCAAGAAGATAATTTATGATTTCATCCTATATCCCAAATAATATTCTTGATATTAAATTTTCACATCCAAATAACGCAAAATATAATGCAAGTATATCGCAAAATATGCAATATTTATACCTACGTATTTTCAAATTAGGTATAACACTTTCATAATTAATAAAAGATAAATTTCGAACTTTCATTGTCTTTATATTTTAGAAATATATATAACACAACATTTCAATTGATATAATCTTCAATCGTTATCCAGTGAATACTAAATAATAATCAATAATCAATATATAATAATAATAGTATTCACTTCATAACGATTGAAGATTATAACAATCGAAACGTTGTGTTATGTCTACAACTTTCAAACTAACTTTTATAATGTTTTACTTCTCCAATAATTTTTGAAAAAACCTTGAAATATAAATTTTATGGTATCAAATTCTGCATAATTCAATAAATAGTCAATTTTGTATACTCTGTACGTTAAAATATGTTTGACAATGTAAAAAATTACTCAATAAATAGCAGTGTTTTATATATGGAAGTCAAAAATATTTCCAATGTTTTGTTCCTTAAATTTATAAAATTTATTGACTGAAAAACTGGTCGAAAATAATACAATTAGTGAAAAAATTACATGTGACTATACAATATCCTTCAATAATTATGTAATAAAATAAAGGCAGAATCCACTTTTTTATTTGATGCGCAGTTATATATATATATACAGGGTGTTGCGTCTTAAAACGCACCATAGGGATTTCAATGTTAATTTTGAAATGTTCAAATAGTTTTTTGTAGAGAAAAAAATTCTGCATCCAATAATATCCTTACTCATAATTTCCTTTTATCCGGAACAGGAAAAATTAATTTAATAAAAATGTTAATTTTAATCAAATTACTAGTGTCATGAAATAAACAAAAACCAAATACATACTTACAGGCGCGGTGGCCGAGCGTGTTAAGGCACATTTCTTAACATACTGTGACGTCACCCGAGCCAAGGTTCGTCAGTTCGAATCCGCCTGTCGACAATGTGTGATTTGTCGTTAAATATAAAAATACAGTTACATGCATTTATCACACTCGGGCGCTATAAACTAGTCACTTATACGCCTTAAATAATGTAGCATTCGACTACGAAAACCGGCAGTACGGCAGTGTAAAAACTGCGGCTCGGTGTGTCCGGTAGGCTCAGGCCCAATTTGGGCTGTAGTGCCATCAGAAGAAGAAGAAATACATACTTACAATTAAATACATTTGACATTTTATAATAAACATTCATAGTAAAGCAGAAAAGAATCAATATTTCATTTAATATTGTACAATAATAAATAACAATTATAATAAATTTTCAAAAATATTTCAATTTACTGCTAAACAGTATCCTAATCTTTCATAAAATTGCTGTCTAACATTTGATAATTGATAGGCTGATATTTTATTGCATTCTACTCGAATACTTTCTTTTAATTCTTCAATATTTTCGAATCGCCGACCACCATAAATTTTAGATTTTAAATGACCCCATAGAAAATAATCTAATGGTGAAAGATCGGGTGATCTAGCTGGCCATTTAATGAAAAAATTTGGTCCAATTACTTAATTATTAAAACTATTGTTCAAAAATTCCCGCACTATTATGAGCGGGACAACCATCCATTTGGAACCAAATTTCGCGGTCGTCTTCTACAATTTCAGTCATTGCCGGCGCTACTTCTTCTTCTAGAAGTTGTAAAAATCGTTCACCGGTTAAATGTCCTCTTAAAAACAGAGGTCATACAATATGGTGACCAAGAATTCCTGCCCATACATTAATTTTTTGAGGATATTGAGTCCTAGTAAATAAAACGTATGTGGATTCTCCGTAGCCCACAGTCTCCAGTTCTGAATATTTGGTTCATTATACAGTGTAGATGTGCATTCGTCAGTGAAACAAATATTTTTTATAAACTGGCGATCTTTATTTGCCTTTTCCATTATTTTGAAACAAAACGCGCTTCTCTTTTCCATATCATCTTCAAACAGTTCTTGGTGGCATTGGTATTTATATGAATGAAATATATTTTTTTTCAAAATGCGGAATGCAGTTTTGTAGTGAATTGAAAAATTATCCGTAAGTTGCCTCAAACTAATATTAGGATTTTCAATTACAGACGCCAGTATATTAAATTCGTTTTCGTTCCGATCATTATTATTACATCTACACTTACAGTTTTTTAATAATGTTCCCGAACTTTCAAATTTTTGTATCATTCTTTGTATTGACGTATGACTTGGGCACATACTTGCCGGGAACTGTTTCCACCATAAAACCACTTCACTATTTCAATCTTTTCTTCAATGATATACATTTCAGATAAACTAGTATTGATATTATCTAGATACAAACACAATATGTCAAATAATATATATATTTATATATTTTTATATATTTTGAATAGTAGTTTTTCCGTTTTTTCTCTAAAGAAGGTTAAATACACGCATTGCTTTATGAAGGCGTACTGAAGTTATTTTAATATTAAAAATGAAGATTTTTTTCTACACAACTGTAACTATACTCTATGTTTTGACATATATTTTTTAAATGTAATTATACAGGGTATTCAGTAAAGTGAATCAAATTTGCTCAACTACAAATGACTATAATGGCGGTTACATTGAAAATCTGTTGTAAATTCAAACAAAACAATAAACTATAAATTAAAACAAACAATATCCAAGGTATACTAGATTTAAATTTTAATGAATAAATAAATTTAGTGAAAAATGGTTAACAACTCCGAAATTATTGGTTTTAGGCATAGGATACCCGTAATAAATATGAAAGCTTATACAAAAAGACACACAACAGAATAATAAAATAAAGAGTGTTCCATTTGAAAATGACGAGTTAGTCATTTGAAGTGGGATAAATTTGATTCGCTTTACTGAAGATCCTGTATAATTACATTTAAAAAAATATATGTCAAAACATAGAATATAGTTACAGTTACAGGAGTTATCGAAGACGGGCATTTCGATGACATTTGTATTTTATATAAGCTTTGTTTTACTATTTTATTCATATGTTGTTTTTTACTTCCTTGTACGAAGTAAAGGAAGTATTGTAATCGCGAAAATTTTCGGTTCTCAGATTTCAACGGAAATAGGTATTTTGGCCCTCCCTGAATCCATTTTGACTAATTTCGTCGTGTCGTCTGTACGTACTACGTACGTATGTATCTCGCATAACTCAAAAACGGTAAGCCGTAGAAAATTGAAACTTTATATTTAGGACTGTTATAACATCTAGTTGTGCACCTCCCTTTTTGGTCATTATGCAACTACCGGAAGTAGTACTTTACTTGAAGCCTATAATAGATTTTCATGAAAAACTATATTCAAATATAATTAAAAAACTTTCCAAATTTGATATATAAGACTACTATATCAATGGAAATAACATAATAGATTTTGGTTAAAATAGACTAACCGGAAGTGGCACATTACATGAAGCTGCTAACAGTTTTCCTTGAAAAAAATTGTATTATTTTAATTTTAGAAATAAATGCTGCAAATAAAAGTTTTAGAGAATTAAGTTCTGCGTCTAGCACATTAAGAATTTTTAAATTAGATTTTTGCATAAACGAGATATCAAATTTAAAAATATGAATTTTTTGATTTTAAAAAAAATTTAAGTTTGCTATGGATTAGAACAAAAAATAAAAGATTTAATGTCAAATATGTGCAATTAAAAAAATATCTATAGTTTAATACGCGTACAAGGAAGTCATGTGGTGTCCACATCAGATTTTTTTACTTTATATTGTATTATAGCTGAAGAAGAGTGAGTTGTACACTCGAAACGTCCCTCATTTGTATTTTCATATTTATATATAATATATTAAAAAAGTGGATTCTGAAGCCTCTATTTTATTATATAATTATATATGTAGTGGATTCTACAGAAACTTTATTTCCTACAATAGTATTTATTTTCAACGTAAATTTTATTACATTTGTCGGATTATTACAATGTATTCGTTCGGTTATAATTCCCTTAGGTTTGTGTCCGAGGAAAAAAAATGACAGTTGTCATCTTGCCAATAGATGGCTATATCCTACATACACAGCTAACTTCTATATCAACTTAGTTCAAAGTCATTCATAGAGCTGACAACAGCGCTCACCTCGAGCCAGAAACAAATTAAAATTGGGTATCGTTTAACGTTAAAATAGATACACAGCAAAGTGACGTCATCAATATGTACTTGTGCCGTCTCCAGCAATAGATTTGATTTATTTCATCCCTGTTAAACTCTCATCTATAAAATTTCGTCGACATATAAACAAATACATGTACTTCATTAAGAAATCAACGAAAAAGTGAAATATTGCGTTAAATGTGGCGTTATGGACACATTTATACCTAGCAATAGATTTAGATAAATTCACCCCTATTTAATTCTCAGCTATGAAACTTCTTAAACATAGAAACAATTACGTTTAGTTCAATAAACTATCAACAAAAAGTGGGACCTTGGTTAAAATGAGGCGTTATGACCATATTTATACGTAGCAATAGATTTCAATAAACCACCCCTATTTAATTCTCAGCTAAGAAACTTCATATACATATAAACAATTACGTTTACTTCAATATACTATCAACAAAAATGTGAAAAGTTAATCTAAATGAGTCGTTATGGACATACTTATACCAAGCAATAGATCCCGATAAAACCATTCCTAATATATTTATTATTTTGATTTTTTTTTTATTAAAGTGCAATAGAAATTCAAGAATTGTTTCCCTATTTCTATGTTCTAAATTTAATTATATTTAAAGTACTAGTTTTCATTTAAATTTGTCTGGATATTTAATTCTCGTACACCAATAATGTTTCATCAAGTAACCGAGCGAATATAGCAATTATTTTGTTTTTCTAATAACAAGTTGTTGTTATGTATATAAATGTCATGTATTTTCATGTCTGATATTTTGTGATAAATAAAACGTACTAATAAAAGTTACATCTGTCTACGATCCTCTATTTAAAACTATAGGTTATGGGCCCAGGTGCACGATAAAAAATATTGTACAACTGGCATTTGCAAATGTTGTAAATACTGCGCACCTAGAGACTCTTACAAAGGATAATTATGACACTTGGAAGATACAAGTAGAGGCTCTTCTTATCAAGAATGAAATGTGGGGCTACGTCTGTGGTGAAAATCCGAAACCGGGACCACTTACTGACGGAGATGCAACGGAAGTAGCAGCAGCTCAAGCAGCTAGAGATGATTGGGTTAAATAGGACGGAAAAGCAAGGTCAGATCTAATATTATCCATTAGTCCTTCTGAGCTTAAACAAATTCGAGATTGTAAAACGTCTAAAGACATTTGGGACAAGCTAGAATCAATATACGCATCAAAAGGGCCAGCTCGCAAGGCAACACTGCTGAAGCAGCTTTCTCAACAAAAGATGCGCGATGGAGACGATGTTCGAGAACATCTCTCATCTTTCTTTGATGCCGTTGATAAACTTCAATCTATGCAAGTTGAAATAAACGGCGACTTATTATCAATATTGTTGCTATACAGTCTACTCGATTCATTCGAGAATTTCAGATGTGCAATAGAATCGCGTGACACACTTCCAATTGCTGATTCTCTCAGAATAAAAATAATCGAGGAAAGTGATGCCAGAAAACAGAAAAATGCCAACAGCAATACCGGCGCATTCTTCATAAGAGGTCAACGTCAACACTACAGTACAAATTCACAGAAACCCGGAAAGCATAACGAGAAGAAACCAAACAAACCAAAATGTTACTACTGTGGTATCTCAGGACACAAAATATCTGAATGTCGGAAGAAGAAAAAGGCTGAAAGTCAAAAAGGTACTTCGCCGACGCTTACAATACTGAGTCTGCATCATTCAATCCCGGAAACACTTCCACGCAATGGTGTATCGACAGCGGGGCGACTTCGCATCTATGTAACAACAAATCGTTGTTTATCAGTTCTGAAGAAGTGAGGAGCGAGTTGCGCTTGGCTAGCAGCGCGACTACACAGATGAACGCAAAAGGAAGTATTCAAATTTCGACAAATGTAAACGAATCCTCCAAGTCTATCGTACTTCAAAATACTTTCTTCGTTCCAAATTTGCGTAACAATTTAATGTCTGTTGCCAAATTGGTAGATAGAAATCACACAGTCACCTTCTCAAGGCAAGGAGCGACAGTCAGAGATGCTTGCGGCGCCGTCCGACTACAAGCCAACCGAGTCGGCGACCTGTTTTACCTAAAACAGGAGCATCAACAAGCCAATTCAGCTCTCAAGGAAGTATCTCTCTTAGAAAAGTGGCATCAACGCCTCGGCCATGTCAATTTTAACAATCTGAGAACGCTGATCAAAGATGGCTACATTCAGGGACCAAACGTCAAAAATGATTGCACAAATTCGTGCGAAACTTGCATCACGGGTAAATTAACTCGTTTACCTTTCTCAAAACGTACTGAAAGTTCACCCGTTCCCCTTGGCATTGTCCACTCTGATCTATGCGGACCAATGCGAGTCAAATCACAGGGTGGAGCACTATATTTCCTAACATTTACCGACGACTACAGCCGTTGGACCGATATATACTTCCTATGAAGTAAGGACGAAGTAGCCGAAAAATTTATGGAATATAAAGTTTATGTCGAGAACTTAACTGGTTACAAAATTAAGGCATTGCAATCCGATAACGGCAAGGAGTTATGTAATCATCGCATCGATGAGATTTTGAAGAAAAGTGTCATTCAAAGACGATTGTCGACACCGTACACTCCACAACAAAACGGAGTAGCCGAGAGGAAGAATCGAACGTTGGTGGAAATGGCACGCTGCATGCTTCTAGGATCTGGTATGTCCCCATCTTTTTGGGCTGAAGCAATTGCTACTGCCAACTATATTTGAAAAAGATGCCTTACCAGAAGCCTGAGCGGAGTAACACCGTACGAGAAACGAACCGGAAGGCGTCCAAATCTACATTATTTAAAGGTATTTGGATGCAAAGCATTTGTCCTAGATAAACGACCTAACAAAGGGAAATTCGATCCAAGAGCGTTAGAAGGAAGATTCGTCGGCTATTCTGAAGTTTCCAAAGCGTATCGCATTTGGATGTCAGATGAAAGAAAAATCAGAATAAGTCGAGATGTCAAATTTCTGGAAGAATTTGGTTCGAAAAATGATTTTGCCGATCTTATCGCCGAAAATACAATAAATGGAAGATCCAGACTCGTAAGCGATCACATACATATTCAATTCAATAAGTCTATAACAGAAAAACATAGAAACGAAGCCGAAATTAGTAATTTTGAAGAGGTTGAAGAAACTCTTCCAAAGTTAAATGAAGAGCTAGATGAGAACTTGAAAAAGCAAAATCAAGTGAAAAACGGAGAAGACAAAGACAGAAATGAAGAAATAAAAGAAGTAAGAAGACGTCATTACGAAGAAGATGAAGACATAACTAAAGAAACAAGAAAACAAGCTCCTGGAAGACCCCTGAAAATCCGTACGGGAAAGCCAGGAAGACCCATAAAAATGTATCATTACGCAACAAATAATACAAATACCGAGAAAAAAGAAAAACAAGTCAACGTCACTTCAGAAGATTCAGAACAGCATGATACAGATATCGTAATGGCCTGTTCCGAGATTCCCATATCGGAAGCAACTTCTGGTTCAAACTGCAACGAATGGAAAAACGCAATTTACGTCGAAACAAAGAGTCTTTTGAAAAACGATGTCTGGGATATTGTTAATCGTCCTCAAGATCAAAAAGTCGTTGGTTCAAGAACAGTCCTACGCAACAAATACAAAAACGATGGTACTCTAGAACGTCGAAAGGCAAGAATCGTAGCTAAAGGCTACACACAGGTACCTGGAATAGATTTTTATGATTCATATTCTCCAGTCGCAAGACTTAGTTCATTCAGAATATTAATGACTTTAGCAGCAAAGTATGATTTGAATATGACACAACTTGATGTTACCACGGCCTACCTGTATGGCGACATCGATACAGAAACCTACATGGAAATGCCAGAATTTCTTGAAGAAATGATCGAAAGGATTGTGAAAGAAGAAAAAGATTCACAACTCACAAGAAAAGCCACGGATATGCTACTAAACATCCGAAAAGGAAATCAAGTATGTAAATTGAAGCGAGCCATATATGGTTTAAAGCAAGCCGGGTGTCAGTGGCACTCAAAATTATCCAATGTACTCCGTGAAGCAGGATTTTTACCCACGAACTCAGATCCATGTATATACGTGGATAATGACAAACAAACGTTCATCTTAGTCTACGTAGATGATTTAATAATTGCAACAAAAGACAAATGCAGAGAAAAATTAGTTGTAGATATTTTATCTAAACATTTCAAGATCAAACACTTGGGCGAAGCGAATTTTTGCCTGGGTATAGAGATCAACAGAACAAGGGAAAGTATACACATCTCTCAAACAGGATACATCAGAGAAATCCTGAAGCGATTTGAAATGTTAAACTGTAAGCCAGTATCTACACCGCTTGCTGTGGGAACAAGACTCAACGATGTCTTAGAAACAGAAGAAGATGTCATCACAAAGCAACCCTACCGAGAATTAGTCGGTGCCTTAATGTATCTCGCCATTGGTACACGTCCCGACATCGCACATACGGTAAGCGTATTGAGTCAATTCAATGAACGACACTCCAGTGTACATTGGACCGCCGCAAAAAGAGTTTTGCGATATCTCAAAGGAACGATAAATCATGGGCTCTCCTCCGGAAAAAATGAATTAAAATTACAAGGTTTTGTCGACGCAGATTGGGCCAACGACACTGGTGACCGCAGATCTTATACCGGATTCACATTTATATTGAGTAATGCAGCAATAACTTGGGAGTCACGTAAACAACGAAACGTGGCACTGTCCAGCACTGAAGCGGAATACTTAGGTCTTTCTACGATAGCCAAAGAATCCGTCTACCTGATCCGATTCCTGCGAGAACTGGGATTCGACACACTTACCAACGTAGAATTATTCAACGATAACAACGGTGCCATAAAATTGTCAGAAAATCCCGTACATCATTCCAGGACTAAACATATTGACATTCGACACCACTACATTCGTTTAGTCCTCAAGGAGGAACCTGTTAAATTATACATTTGTCTACTAATCTTATGATTGCAGATATTCTGCTAAAAGGGCTTCCTCGACCGAAACACGAATATTGCACCAGGGAACTAGGACTCGAGGACAAATTCCAAACTCAAATTAAGGGAGAGTGTCGGGATATTTAATTCTCGTACACCAATAATGTTTCATCAAGTAACCGAGCGAATATAGCAATTATTTTGTTTTTCTAATAACAAGTTATTGTTATGTAACTTAAATCACGTAAACTCACGTTTTTAATAAAAAAAAACTATTTTTATTAAATGAGATTATACAGGTTTAATTAGATTACAAAACTTCTCTCGACAAAGGCAACTACAATCTGAGTCTTCTTATCTAACACAAGAGTATTTATATTACGAAGATATGATGATTCAGCTAATGGAAAACTACTAAGAGAATGATGCAATGTTGACGCTACAATATAAAGTTTAGGGGTGGTGTCTTCATATAATTCCTCCCCCGTTAGAGTTTTCTTTATTCTCGTTAGAGACTGAAGGAAATGATACTTGTCTTTCTTTATTAGATTTTAATTTTGACTTATCATCATATTTCCGTTTACAACTTTTTATTTGCTTAAAACTAATAACAATTACTATTAAAATTAATATTATAGTTATTACAATATTCCAGTATGAATGGATAGGTTCATAAGTTTCTAGAGTTATTGGTTTTTGTGAGTTTTCATGAATTATTTCTAAGCTTTTAATATTTATTGTTTTATTTACTAGATTTTGTTCTTTATTAACATTAATTTTAAAATCTATAAATTTTCCGAAATTCGTTGAAATTGTTTTTAACTCATTATTAATAATACATCCTTGTGTAAAATATAAACCTTCCATAATTATTTGTTTAATTTCATTTTCACATTCTATTTTTACATTATCTTTATAGGGGTAAAATATATAGGTGATATCTGTATTAGGAATGTTAAATATTTCATTTCTCTTATCTACTTTTACATAATTACAATTTCCAATATTATGCTTACAGTACATGCCAGTTAGACATTGATGTTCAGTTATAGAATTCTTTTTACAAAAATAAAGCTTATTATTTAATCTAGTACAGTCTGAAAGATATTTTATTTTGCAATTTTCTTCGCTGTAATAACCTGGTAGGATATCTAAAGTAGTGTATGTGTTTTCGTGTAATTTGGTAGGTATAGGCGTGAATTGAAGGAGATTTGATTCTTCATTTAATATAGGAATACTAATCAAAATTTTGAGGATGCTATTTTCAAATTTACAATATGTTTTAATAAGGTGATTATTATTCCAGTTATTAATTAATAGTTTATTAATTGGATTTCTGATTTCATTAATTACTAGATTTTTAATTTCGTCGCGCGATATTAAGCCAAAATGTTGGGTGTTAATACTGCAGAAAGTGAAAGTTTCTTCTATTTGAATTAAGGTTGTATATAAGTTACTAGCGATAAATTGTAGTTGGTTAAATACCTCTTTTATATTTAGTATATCGATCTCGTCTACAACGTGTCCTAATAAACTGTGAAATTCTGATAATTTATTAGTAATAATTTGATTATTCATATTTATATTTTCTATTTGTTTGTTGAATTGTTTAGTAAAGTTTTGATTATACCAAATTTGCAAGTTTAAATTATCTTTAAGTTTTTCTTGGTTATTTTGTAAGTTTTCTATTAAAGTGTCATATTTTTGAGCGTCTTCTTGGTCTAAGTTTCCCGATATTGCTTTAATTAAAGAACCTAAACCGTTTATTAATCCGCGTTTGTTTCTTTCGTTATTTAAAATGTGGATTTTGTTTCCTATTGTGTCCAGTATGTTTTCAAGAATATTATAATTATTTTGAACTTGGATAAATTCTTCTGCTAGAAAATGTTTAATTTTTGAATAAAGGACTTCTGTTTGTTCAATTAAATTTTGATATTGTTTAATAACTGAACTTAATGTTATATTTATAAATATAAATTTTTCGTTAGTTTGAATATAGGTTTTACCTAGTTCTATTATGTTTATGCCGGGGTTGACAGTTTATTCTCGTATCTGGGTCCCGTGTACTATGGCTGTCCATCTGAAACACGAGGTTTCTTTATTTGATTGAGTTTAATTTTACGATTTTGACTATCTATTATTTGTCCTCTCTCAGGTTTAATTTCTTTCACGCTAATAATTTTAAACTTGGGTTTTTCGATTTTCCCAGTATTTCTTTTATGAATATTTTCATAAACTTGAGACGGAATCTCCGGAATTTCTGTTATTTCTTCAGCGTATTTATCTTTATTTTTATTAATATTATTTTTAATTTTATTATATAAAGTGTCCATTATTTCTTTATGATTTTGTACGTAACTATCTGTAATTTGTTTCTCATTATTTTCTAATATATTAGTATTTAAGTGTCCTAATAATATGTTAAAAGGGGTATCTTTTGTTACCGAATGAATGGCTGAGTTATAAGCAATTAAACTATATTTCATTTTATTCTTAAGGTTAAATTGATTAAATTCTTTATTTTGATTCAAAATTCGCATATGTTCAATTAAGGTGCTATGAAAGCGTTCTACGTTACCATTTGATTTAGGGTTATTAATACTGATAAAATTTATTTCTATTCCTTTCATGGCTAGGAAATTTGTTAACAGTTTATTATTAAATTCTCGTCCGTTGTCCGAGATAATTTGCTTGGGTATGCCAAAGTGACTAAAATATTTTAATAATTTTTCGACTATTGTAATTGCATTTTGATTTTTTAGTTCATAGGCTTGAGCGTATTTTGAAAAACTATCAATGATTGTCAGGAATTTAGTTTTTTTTAGTGATAATAAGTCTATATGAATTATTTCTAGAGGTTTATTTGCTGTCGGGGTTTTTATAATTGGAATTTTAATAGGATTCCTTTCATATTTATTTATTAAACAGGTTGGACATTTATTTATACTATTCTGAATATGTTTGATCATGTTGGGCCAGTAGTAAGTTTTTCGTAGTTTCTCGTACGTTTCGGTTATGCCTCGGTGGTTGGTTTTACCTTCGTGGTAGTTGATTATTTTTTCGGTTTGTTCTTCTAAATTTTGAATATCAATTAATAGATTTTTACAGGATATAAGTCGGTAACTATTTGCTTTAAACATAACTTGTAATACAGAATTAATTATTAATTTATATTTTTCTGGAATAAGACAATGATAATTTATGCCAGGTTGTAAATATTCTTTTATAAAGTTAATTATTGTTTTACTACTATTTATAGGGTTTAAATAAAAATAATATCTTAATACTTTATTTTCAAATAATTTTTCAATTTTTACTTGACTTTTACTATTAGTTTCTTTAATAACGATTTGATTTTTTCCTATATTAATTGGTGATTCGATATAACTCAATCCATTTACAGGATTTTCGTCGTCGGAGTGACAAGTGTCCGTAGCTTCACTGTCTGAAGTTTCTACAATTAGGGAACTGGCGTAATTATGGACCTCTGTTAATTTATTAAAAATATTAATTTTGAGATTTGAGTCTTTAAATTCATTTCTAATTAATTCTTCTATTTCGTTCCAATTTTTTCCGTCTAATCCAGAACAAATTTTAGGCATGTCAATTTCATAAATATTATTTTGACACAGATTATTTCACTTATGTCAATTATACTGACAAATTTTACATAGTTTCATAAACAATTACAGTAACAAATGCCTTGGCAACGGGGGTTTGTCGCGCGGTAAATGCCCAAGACCATTTGTCACCGACAAATCGCCGTTGCCTAGGAGACACAAACACCACATTTTCAAAATAAACAATCAGTTTTCTAAAATGTCAGAAGTGAATCGTTTTGGAGATGCGTGTTTGGCGGCAATTTGTACCGAAATAGAAAATAAGAAATCAGAAAATACAAAAAAGTGTCAAGGTAGTATCTGGAGAATATTTACCTAATTAAAATAATCACATTTAAAATAAATTTTTAATTTAATACAAAAATATAGAGATATCATTCGAGAAATATTCTTCACAAATACCACTCGCGACTCTTATTTTATCAGTAAACTTTTCTTTCAAACATTGTTTACCTTTAAGCAACATCCTTCGAGTCATCTGCTCAGAATAAATCCCTCGAGCTACGCTCTCGTGATTTATTCGAACAGATGACTCTCACGATGTTGCTAGGTAAACAATGTTTTCAAGAAAAGTTTACTGATAAAACTTGAGTCCCTTGTGATATTATATACGATAATCAACTAATAATTTTAAGCACTGGGATATTTCTTTAAGTGTAGGTTTATCCGTATAATTATTTTTAGTAATTAAGTGGAATATTTGTTTTCCTTTAAAATTTTGAATAGCTAATTTATTTTTTATTATTTTAGTTTTATCAAGGTTATTTTTTGTATCATATTTTTCATTTATTTGTTCTGCAAATCCTCGAGACATTTGGAAATCTTTTGAAACGCAATGAACTATAGGGTTATTACTTTCAAAAATATCAGTGTTCTTGAATTTAATTTCAAATTCGGGTTTAATTCGCGAAAGCGCATCGGCAACATAATTTTGATTTCCCTATATAATAGTTATACTCTTCTAATTTAAGACGCCAACGGATGAGTTTCTGATTGGGCTCTTTGAGTGAGTTCAACCAGACTAAGGGTCTATGATCTGTAATTATTTTAAAACGTCTTCCGTAGAGGTACGGTCTGAAATTCTTTGTGGCCCATACAATTGCCAGCAATTCTTTTTCTACCGTGCTGTAGTTCTGTTCGTGTTCGTTCAGTGTACGCGACGCGTACGCTATCGGTAAGTCTTTTCCGTGTTTGTCTTTTTGTGATAACACTGCCCCTAAAGCGTAGTTACTCGCGTTCTTTTTCAAAATCCGGGTACTGAAGTATTGGGTTATTGCTGAGAAGTAGTTTACAAAAGTTGAAATTTTTTATATAATCTTTATCGTTAAAATTTAATTTAGAATTTTTTTTCAGGCATTGAGTAAATGGTTTTGTAATTTTTGAAAAATCTTTAATAAATCGTCTGTAATATCCTAGTAAGCCTAGAAATTGTTTTATTTCTTTTGGAGTTTTAGGTAATGGGAAATTTTGAATAGTTTTAATTTAGTCAGGGTTTGGTTTCAGCCCTTCTGTGGTTATAATGTGTCCAAAATAAGCGGTTTCTTTACGTAAAAATTCGCATTTATCAAGTTGAATCTTAAGATTCGCTTCTCGCAATTTTTGGAAAACTTTTTGTATATTATCGATATGTTCCTGTAGAGATGTACCCAATATAATAATGTCGTCCAAGTATACAAAAAAATTTTGTTAGTTAAGTCTCGTAAAACATAATTCATTAAGCGTTGAAAGGTCGAAGGCGCGTTTTTTAGGCCGAAAGGCATTTTGTTAAATTCGTAATGTCCTTTGTCCGTTGAAAAAGCTGTTTTTTCAATATCGTCGGGGTCCATCTCTATTTGGTGGAATCCACTAGTTAAATCTAGTGTGGTAAAATAATTTGATTTACCTAATTTGTCGAGAATTTCAGAAATGTCGGGTATAGGAAATTTGTCGTCAATGGTCTTGTCATTTAGTTTTCTATAGTCGATTACCATCCTAAATTTTTTCTTACCACTAGCGTCTAATTTTTTGGGTACAACCCAAATGGGGGAACTCCACGGTGAATACGAATGTTGTATTATGTTATCGTCTAATAATTTTGAAATTTGGTTCTCGACTTCTTCTTTGTAAATTTCTGGGTATTTATAAGAACGTGTATAAATAGGTATTTCGTCTGTAGTTTTAATTTTATGTTTCAATTTGTTAGTGAATGTTAATTTTCCATCCGGTAGTAATGTTAAATCCGTGTAATTATTTAATAATTTTGTTAATACGTCTAGTTCTAGTTCATTTAAATGTTCCGTTCTTATGGTAGATTTTTCTAGTGTCTCTGTTGTAAAGACTGGGTGTTTATGGTCTTGTTTAAAATGTTGGAATTTATGTCTATAGTTTAGTAATTTTATTTCTTCTTTGTTAAGATTTATTTGAGCTTGTAGAATTTGCAGTGCATTATAGCCTAATAAAATATGAAAACTAGAGTGAAAATTGAAGAGATATACTTTTATTGACTTATTTTTATATTTTATGAATGTGTATTCATCTCCTTTAGATTCACCATTTATTGTTTGAATTTTAAAATTTTCTTTAAATATTTTGAATAAGTGTTTATTAGTGTAGACATAATTTTTATTAATAAAATTCTGTGAGGATCCTGTGTCAATTAAAACGAATAAATTTTGAAGTTTAATATATGGTAATTTAGAAATTGTGTTAATTGTTAAGGATTCAAGTTCAGTTGTGGTTCCTCTAAAAAATTTTCTTCATTATTTTCTGGTTCAGGGTTAGTTTCAGTATACTCGTAACTTAATTCAATTGGTTCTGAATCAGTATTATCATTTTCAATTTCTGCATTATTTAATTCTTCCGATATGAATGTGGGTTTTGGGGTGAAAAAATTTGGTTTTGTTCTAAATGTGCGTGTACTTATTGACATAGGTGTGGGTTCGTTTTGTTTTTGTATTACTCTACTAGGTTGTGACGGGAATCTGAAGGAATTTGTTACGTTAGGTTTATTACTTGGTTGATGGGTTTTTGCAGGATATTTTAACATCGGAGATAAGTATTGTGTTGGAGGTTTTGTGAATGTTTGTTTATAATTGTTATTATTAGATTTTTTTTCTTCTAAATATTGAAAGTCATTTGTTAATAAATTCTCAACCTCCATTAGAGTGGTTGGGTTTCGCGTTGCGAGATTATTTCTATATGGATCTTTACATGCTTTAATGAATCTGTTTACTGCTACAGAATGAATGAGAGCGTTTACCGCGGCCTTTGCGTCAGCCGTTATGTCTGGTGTTAGGTTTACTTTAGCTTGAAATCTGATATACTTTTCTTGAATATCTTTCAGAAATTCGAATGTTGTCATTTTATTTTGTTGAGATTGACAAATACTAATAACAATTGTTTGAATATTTTGTTTATTATCGTAATTACTTAAAAGAAACTTTTTTAAATCGGACCATTTTAAAAAATTTTGTTCTGAAATGATTTCATTAGCATGCCCTGTTAATTTATTTTTAATTTTGAAAAGTATTATTTTCTGCTTTATCTCTGAAGGATTTAAAGGTGTTATTAAAGTTAATATTTCATCGACTTGTCTTATAAATCGTGAAAGTGTTTTAGGATTCCCATTATACTCTGGGATTACACTCAATAGATCGTCAACATCTCTATCGTTATTAGCTATTTTCGACTTTATAAATAAATTTACAAAAGTTTATTTTTTTAAATTAAACTTACAGTACGATGATGTTAAATATTTTCATGGGTGGGATAGTGATGCTGCCACTGTAGTTTTTTCGGTCTCGTTCGTTGACGGTTGGGTGTGACACGTAGCCAGCTCTGATGTGCCCTCAGGTGGTTGGTGTCGACTCAGGAACAGCAGGAACAGCAGGAACAACAGGAATACTCGTCTGGATTCGGCTGTGATGCTGTCTTGCACTGTGTTGATTTACTATCGAATTGATTCTGACTTGTGCGACGATCTTTTCGATAGGAGATTTTTCTTTTGCCTTTTCGGTTATAAACGAATTGGATTTCTGATCGAAATCTTCGAACTTGGAAGTTTTGTTTGTGAAATGTTCGTTTGCTTGATTTTAATGGTTAACACCAACGATGTGCAAATTTCAACGAATTGAATACTTTTAGTATTTTCGATTTACACAACTTTTAGCAATCCGATCCGACTGCGCCACTTCACGTAAATCACGTAAACTCACGTTTTTAATAAAAAAAACTATTTTTATTAAATGAGATTATACAGGTTTAATTAGATTACAAAACTTCTCTCGACAAAGGCAACTACAATCTGAGTCTTCTTATCTAACACAAGAGTATTTATATTACGAAGATATGATGATTCAGCTAATGGAAAACTACTAAGAGAATGATGCAATGTTGACGCTACAATATAAAGTTTAGGGGTGGTGTCTTCATATAATTTGTATATAAATGTCATGTATTTTCATGTCTGATATTTTGTGATGAATAAAACGTACTAATATAAGTTACATCTGTCTACGATCCTCTATTTAAAACTATAAAATTGAATGTTTACATACTTATTTCGGTATTTAAATATTTTAAATGCAGATAAAATTAATAAATACTTAATTAAAAGAAAAAACTATTTTTGAATTAATGTTATTAAATATATGTTATTTTCAATAAATATTAATTTTTATACATACATTTTGATGTGCACTGGTATGCTCGGAAGAATCTCGTAGGGTGTAAGCGCTGCATGTCTAGTTCAAAAGTTCCGAGCATGACAGTTAGTTTAGCTGCTAGAAAATTAGTGCTTTTGAGTGAAAATATCAATAAATATGACTAAAATATAGTGCCTTTCGTAAGTATAGATGTTATTATAACGATTTTGATACAAATTTCACCTGGAAATATAGGTTTTGGTACTTAAACATTTTGTTACATAATTTGTTTTGAACGTAACACATAAAGAGAATGGAATGACATAGAAATATTGCATTTCAACAATTAAATTTGAAATAAACGGCTTCAACATTTTATTTGAACATGATTTTGAATAAATTTTCTTTAAAATAAATAATATTTTTGCATATCTTTAGATTTTAACAGTTATAAATAGTATTTCTATTTCGAAAAACGTGATATATATTATTTATTATTATTTACATACATAAATATTATTTTTTTATACATGAAAATGAGTGAAAGTATAATTAGTATTTTCTTTATTTTATATAAATTTATGAAAGTATTTGATCTGTTCAAACGATATATTTGCCGAAGTGAACATGTTTATTTCATAAATTTAGTCTATATGACGCTGTGTTGTTGAGTGTTGCTGCATAAATAATTGTACGTTATAACAAAATACAGGTAAATAGTTAACTAGAACATTATTCTAATATTTTCGATAGGTATTTGTACTTAAAAGTAGTGTAAAATGTACTTTGTAATACATAACAGCTACAAGTGTTACGACATCACAATAATGCATTTAACTAGTTGATTTTACCAATTGTTAATTATTATTTTAAAACAATATTCTATATATATACACATATAACATGAATGCGTATTTGGCCATTAACAATATTTGAATTAAATTTTTATAAATGAAAATTGACAAAATTACTCAAAATGAATAGAATATTGTTTTAAAATAATAATTAACAATTGGTAAAATCAACTAGTTAAATGCATTATTGTGATGTCGTAACACTTGTAGCTGTTATGTATTACAAAGTACATTTTACACTACTTTTAAGTATATATATATATATATATATATATATATATTATTGCTTTCTATATATTTAAATTGGTAAAAGTATTGATTTGGTGGATGCTCAAACGATAATTAGAAAGTCTGTGCGTATTCAAGCTCACCTGCGCTCAACAAGTTTATTCGGGGCTTCAGCGTTAACAAATAATTTTTACTCAATTCAGCCATTTTGTAGTTAGTGAAAAAGTTGTGCATGGATTACTTTTCGTGTGCAATGTTATGCAGTTAAATCAATGGCCTGTTAGTATTTTGTGCAACCACAGACGGATCTGGGTTCTTGTTGGCAGTTGCTGATGGATTGTGATGTAATACTTTGTCTTTATGTTTATAGAGCGTCCGCGGCCTTGGAATCGTCAACCTAGCAACGTCATTACCTTCTGCAGAGTCCCTCAGAGCTAGCATCGTCCCCCGAGGCCGACATCAACTAGAAGGCCTTCCCAAAAATAAAATAATATTTACTATGTATTGTATTAAGTCACGAAAATGTAATTTTCTATTTTTTTAAAGTTTTGTAATCTTTATAAAGGCATTCATTTGAAAAATAATTTGATGAGTTTCAAAACCGGCTAAATAACGTGTAAAATGTATAGGAAAAAATGCGATTTTTTTTTCACCAATCACACAATTTGGCCGTTGAGTGATTGGTGAATTTCAAATTCGGCCAAGTCATTTACCAACTTTATAAAAAATAATAATCTCAATAGAAAGTAAACATAAATCTATTTGTTACAGTTTAATTAATAACTTTTATCAGATAACTGTAATTAAACTTTCGTCGTTTTTACAAAATGATTTATGATTGACTTGGCCGGTTTTGAAACTAGACGACTCAATTGTACTATACATATTTGTCTTGTACACTATTACAATGCCAATAAATGAATTGAAAATAAATTATATTTTTTTATTTCTCATATCCTTTTCTACACATTAACACTTCACAAATAAAATGATAGTTTAAAGATGACAAAAATAAATATAAGATGGCTTGATGTGCTGTTCAAAATATGCCTCCTCTTCTACATCGTGTAAATTCATTGCGACTACTTCGTTTTTCGGACATTAAACTGTGAGAACGATGACGTCATTTTTCAGCTATTCCGCACTCGGCGGATTTTAACTAATTGGCTTAATTGGCCGCCATTTTGCTTTGCACCGAATTAAGAGCAGTGTCATGTCACCCCGAAAAACGCCCGAAATTCACAAAAAAAATTGAAAATTTAATTATTGTAATTAATTAAGCTAATTATTTTAATTAATTAAATTTTGATTTTTTTTGTGAATTTCGGTCGTTTTTGGGGGTGACATGAGACTGCTCTTAATTCGGTGCAAAGCAAAATGGCGGTCAAATGAGCCAATTAATTAAAATCCGCCGAGTCCGGAATAGCTGAAAAATGACGTCATCGTTCTCACAGTTTAATGTCCGAAAAACGAAATAGTCGCAATGAATTTACACGATGTAGAAGAGGAGGCATATTTTGAACAGCACATTAGGCCATCTTAGATTTATTTTTTACTTAACTTGTATACACGAAATAAAAGAATATAATTTATTTTCAATTCATTTATTGGCATTTTAATAGTGTACAAGACAAATATTTATATTACAAGAACAATTTAATACAATACATTGTAAATATTATTTTATTTTTGGGGGGTCTTCTGTGACAGCTGGTGTCGGCTCCGCGGGACGGTGCTGGCTCCGAGGGACTCTGCTGGGTTGCAGAAACGCTTCCAAGGCCGCGGACGCTCTATAAACATAAAGACAAAGTATTACATCACAATCCATCAGCAACTGTCAACAAGAACCCAGATCCATCTGTGGTTGCACAAAACTCTAACAGGCCATTGATTTAACTGCACAACATTGCACACGAAAAGTGATCCATGCACAACTTTTCCACTAACTACAAAATGGCTGAATGGCACAAATTTTCTATTGGCTACAAATTACACTTCATAAAAAATTCTGCATTTCTCTCCCTAGATGTATAATGTACCATTTTAACCCTAACAAAATTATATTTTGATGGCTTGAAAAAATTAAAAGAATACTAGAAATAATAATTATGCTTCAAAAATATTAAACGATTTTCAAATGAAATTTTTAATATCTAAGAATAGTAAAGATTCCCGGAAATTTAAATGGTAATATGGTAATAGTAAAAATTAATATTTGGTGTTCAAATTGATAAAAAGATTAGCAAACTCTAACTTTATGAATATCGATTATGAATAATTTAGGGCTGAAATTTTGGTGCTCGGTTAAATACAATCCATTTGAAAATACTAATTTTCTTATATTAATGTTGCTAACAGCAGACAAATACAAATAATATTTAAAAAATAGTAATTACTTTCAATTCCTAATTTAATAGGATCAAATTTAAAATTTTATATATTTACAAATAAAACTATAAGGAGCCTAAATTTTCAGTTTAAATAATCTTGAAAAAGTAATGAAAGTGCTGATTGATGTCCGGTCACGCCATGTCAAGGTGAAGTGATGTCTTCTCTCAGTCCTCGTGGCCATCATTTTCACCGCTGATTCGTCTAGCTCGGCTTCCTTGTGCTCCAGATTCTCTGTAGACTTCTCACAGCTGTCGAAAGTCTCCTAAATTAACATAAAGCGGGTGTCAAACATATCAAGTTTTTAAAAAAACTAGTCGTGTAGAAATACATTTTGAAAAGTTATTTTTGTTTTTTAATTAACTGAAAGCATATTTATCAAGTATATAAACAATAATAAAAGAAAATAAGTGCTAATAATAACTTAAGATGTAATTTTTATATTTTACAAGCTCAGTAAGTCTTTCTTCAAGTTTTTTTCTCGCTGTTTAAATTCAAGCCTTCTTTTTCAGTTTACTTAGTTTGACGACTGTGTAAGTAGTTAAGAAGGTAAATTAACTTTATTCTGGAAATGTTGAAAGGAAGATATTTATTGTCTGTTTTACTCATATAATTTATGAGGTACTGACAAGCTGGAATCGAATGCAGTTAAATTTCAGAGAGATCGGAAAAACGATAATATTACTTAATTGTTATAGCGTTAGGATTTTAAACTTGTATATACACAGAACAAAATAATAAAAAAAATTGCAAAGAAATAAGAATTCTGGTTCTAAAACAATAATTAGATTTGTTTAAACAGTTTTCATAATATAGTTTACTCACACTGATGTTACACTCAGCGTCGGCACTGTTGTCCTTCCGGCATATTTCAACAGGAAGTGCTGATTCCGATGCTATTGTCCACGATAATAACAGCTCTGCTGACGCTATTAAGAACATCGGTAATTTCAAGATAATACTAGGAGTGCAAAAAATAATCTTGAATCCCTGATATTTCTGCAAACATAAAAATAATATAATAATAACAGTTGGAAACCGTTATCTAGGCCGCGAATGTATTACTTGTACCGTATGTAACAAAAGTTTTCATTATTGTGTTGGAAGCTGATGATTGCTCCGGTGATGACTATCTCTATAAACATCATGACAATTGTATTAGTAACATAAAATAGTGTAAACATGAGTAAAAAAGTTTTATACTTATGCTCTCATCCCTCTCATACGAACTAAGTACTACACTATAAGAGTTGTAGCATAAATTGAAAGAGCATATTTTCATTCATGTAGATATCAAAATTTTATTTCTATTACATTATAATTTTATAATTAGTATGTACAAATTGATTTAAAATATTAAATTTTAACAGTTATGTTACTTATTATTAGTTTAATTTGAGCAACAAAAGTAGTATTATTAATGGCATGTCATAATTTACATTGATATGTTGAACTTTAGGCACACGTTTGAATTTAACACCAAACTGACCTAGTACAATATTCTGCACATTAATAACACTACATAATAATAGTTTGAAAACTTCTCAGTATGTCATTTGGCCATTGAGATGCACGAAATATTATGAAAACTTCAAGTGAATCGAAAATTTGCTCACTTTTCAGGAATAATTACAAGTAGATACACTTTTATTTGTATAAATGAAATGAATTGTATTTAATACTTTTTGTCTATGCAGCAGATTATTTTAGCAAACTTTCATTCAAATTAAATTATTTTTACTAGATAATAAGTTACATATAAATAAGAATTGTAAAGTAGGTATTGTACATCTCTTTGGATTTATTTGAACAAAGTACTAGAAAAATAAATATGTAATAATAACCAATTAAAACATTAGTGCAATTATTGATATTCTTTTTATCACAAACCAAATATAGTACAATCAACCAGAAGTGCAGCCCAGCAGAAGTTTGAATTAAATTACAGCTTCGTTATAACGTTCCAAAATATTTTAAATTTGATCAATAGCAATTAATCATTTATTACATTTTTATATATTGATCTCTGAATTATGAAACATGTAATATTTTATTATTTACCTTTAAAACTAATGATGCAATGCGCAAACGCAGAATTACCGACAAATGAAAAACAACTTTTTTTTTTGTAACAGAGGATAGTTACGGATACACTCAATTTCAAAATTTAATGAATTGGTAGATTTTGCCATCGAGAAAAGTTTGGTGTCAAAGCTCCCATTGCTACAAATATGAGAACTAAATGAGTATGCTTTATAGTTACAGATAAAAAATTGTTTACCGGACTTTTGGTTGGCTACACTTGAAATTTGTTTGAAAAAAAGAACATTTAAAATGAGATTTCAATGGATTGTAAAATAACTCTGCTAATAAAACATAACATAATCTCAATAAATTTTACAAGTAGAAAAAAGGAGGGTTCATGATTATTCTTTACTTTCAACCGAAAGTGCGATCACAGTTTCTTAACATTTCACTTTTATTTACACGTCTAAAAATATATCACACGAAATTTGAAAACTGCAGTAGTCAGAAAAACCCGTTCGTCACGAAAATGCACAAACATGCGATCACTAGTGAAGTCCTTCGCGTGTAGGTGGCCCCACTGAGTGCGCTGGCATGGCAGCTCATGTCCTCCGGCGACAGTTGCACGATTGGGATGTTGAACCCCGTTCGTAGGTCAACACAAGTCGCTTCCTTCACGAGTTCGGCGACTCGGATGGCGGTGTCGACGGGGGCAGTGTGGGATTGCAAACTTTCTCGCGCCCATCGACGAAGCCAATGGCTGAGCCACGTTAGGTGGCAACCGCATTTCCACGGGTTTTGGGATACTAATAGGCCACCTAAGGAAAGTTTAACAGTGACTAAAATATTTTATTAGGTCATGTCAAATGACTTGACAGTTAGGTTTTTTTTGAAACCATGAGCAATATATGTCTATCAATACTATAAACAAATTCATTGAAGTTTGTAATTTGACATGACCTATATTTGCATTTTTTTCTTTAAAATTAACATCGAATTTTAAAGATTAATTGTTAATTTAAAATAAATAAATACATTTTATGCAAAATAAAATAATATGAAATAAATAAAAGATAAATTGTCAATTTAAACCTCATTCACAGCTTTTAATGTACAATTAGTCATTATTTTTGTCGTTTGTCATAATCTTAAAATGTTTGACTTATATAATGACGTTAGTTCATTCCCAGATACAGTTTTAGCCTGTTTTAAGCATAAACATTAACACAAACAAAAGTTTTTAAACTTCAAATTTTTCTCTTTATTCTGTCGTTGTTTTAGCTAAAATTAGTTTATTTTGGTTTTATTTCTTCAATTATATATTAAATTAAAGATAATTGTAGTAGCAAACTATAGAAACTAATTACTATCGTTTATTAACATTTTATATTTTAAAAATCACAAACACAAAAACATTGACTAAGTTATGATAGTGAGTAGATTACAAAATCTGTTCTTATTTTTGACATTTGAACATGGCACTTTGTTTTCAGCCATAGTAACAATTTATAAAAAAATTTCCGTAGTTAAGGCCGCTCCGGAGTACAAGCGAAAACGCTCAAATATGATATCAACTTATCTGCACTTCTAACTGAGCAAATTTATTCAAATTTTATATAAATAATGATGATATAAAAATATTAACATTTGTCAGTCAGTTTTTTGATAAAGTTTATAATAAACAAGATACAGTCATTTTTTTTTTTTTTTTTTCGTAATGAAGGACTCCATGTCAGTTTGTAATAATTATATTATAGGAAGGTTAATTGTAATAAGGACAAACTGAATTTATAATGTTTAATATTATATTCTATGTGCGATCGATTTCGAGACTATGCTCATCTTCGGGCAAACAGCTGAAAAATACATTGATAAATGATTCGAAAATAATGTACAAAATAGTTAATTAGTTACACATATAAAATAAATACAATTTTTTTTTTATAAATACATAAATAAATAAGTTAAATTATAATTTGTCTAGTTAATAAAATTTGAGTCAAGTAATAAAATAAAATGTGATAATATAAAATAAATATAAGTAGAAAATATGTGTATATGAAAAACAAATATAAGCGTAGTCATTGTTACTGAAGTTGTTATAAATATAAAAAGCAAAATTAAGGAGTGTGTTAAACAAAATGAACTAAATTACAACGTGCTCATAAATTTAGGTTATAAATTTAAATCTTAAGTAATCATACTGATCATAACATGGAATATGTTGAAAAATTTAGGACTTACCGTCAAAAATGTACAGTTGAAAAGTTAGCAAAAATATTGTAAATACATTGATAAGTAAAGTAATATTATTAAATATAATTGTGGAGAAAAACTGTCAAGTGATGTAGTTGGAACAAGTGTCAGGAGAAGAATGACGGGAATGGCGGGAAGTTATATTTGACAAAAGTTAATTATTGAAAAGGCGGTAAATTTTTGAAAATATGATATTCTGGAAAATTAGTTTGATCGTTTAATAATTGGTAATGTTCTTTTTTGTGTTTTAGAATTTCGTATTTTTCCAATAAAATTAATTTATGAAAGTTACTTTCTGAGTGTAGTAAAGATATATTATCGGTGCTAGATGAGTGGTTATTGTTAATAAGGTGGGAGCCGAAGGCAGAGTAAGGGTTATTTCTGACGTGTTCTTTAAATCTAGTTTTTAAGTTGCGTGAAGTAAGACCGATATAGATGTGTTCACAGTTGTTGCATTTAAGTTTGTATATACCGCTTTTTTCTAATTTATTGAAGGGTGGTTTGCTGTTGTTTAGAATATTATTAAAGTTCGGTTGAGATTTGGAAGTGAGGATTATATTATGGTTATTAGTGATATGTTTTAATTTGGAGTGGACGGTATTGAAAAAAGGAATTGATATGTAATGTTGTTTTGTAGAAAAATGTTTATATACTTTGTTAAAAATTAAATGATTAAATTTCATGTGTTTGAAAAAACTAATTATGTAAGGAAGTGGAAATTTATTGTTTAAGCCAATGTTTAAGATGGTATTATATTCTTTATCAAAATTTTCTTTTGATAGGGGAGTGTTTAATAATCGGTGAAATAGGAAGTTGAAAGAAAGTGATTTTATTTTCGGGTTGTGATATGAGTGTTTTGGGATAATAATGTCAGTGGAAGTGGATTTTCTATAAATGTTAAAGTCTATTTTATTATTATTACGGTGTAAAGTGAGGTCTAAAAAATTAATTTTGTTATTTGATTCTAATTCGATAGTAAATTTAATTTTAGATAGAGTATTAATTTTATTATGAAAAATATCCAATTCTTGAGTAGTACCGGTCCAGAACACCAGAATGTCGTCTACATAACGTTTCCAGAAAAATATATTTTCACTTAGTGGTTCCTTCATGATAGATAATTCTAAATTATCTATAAAAATATTCGCCAAGAGTCCACTAATTGGACTACCCATAGGTAAACCGTCTTCTAATTTATATGTATCGTTGTTAAATTTGAAGAAGTTTTGTTCTGTTGTGATTTTAAAGAGTTCTAGAATATTGTCTAAATCTATTTGTTCTAGATTGTATTTTTGTTTGAAATTTATATCGGTGTTTATTAAATTTTTTAAAAGTTTTAAAGATTCAATAACAGGAATATTAGTGTATAAGTTGACAATATCAAATGAAATCATAATAAAATTTTTATGATTTGTTTCTAAAGATTGATTTATTTCTGTTATTAGGTGGTTAGAATTTTTTACAGATAGATCAGAATTATATTGAAGTTTATTTATGAGAATGTCATTTAAGGATTTAGCAAGTAATTGAGCTGGAGATGATACGGAAGAGGTAATTGGTCTTATGGATTTATCAGGTTTGTGTAATTTGATTAGACTATATAGGATAGGAGTGGAGGGGTTTTTTTGTAAAATGTTATATTTATTAATATTAAATTTGGAAAGGGTGGATGTGCAATTATTGATAGTTTTTCTTATCTTTAAGTTATATGAATTGATGGGGTTGGATTTAATTAATTTTATATTATTATCAACAAAAAATTTATGAGTTTTGCTAATATAGTCAGCTGTATCTAAAATTACCATTCCAGCATTTTTGTCGGCTTTGGTTACAGTTAAATTATTGTTTGAGATTTTTTGTTTTAATGATTTCAAAGTATTATTGATTTCTCTATTAGATCTGGATAAATTTTTATTATAATTGTTATGATCAGTGTGATTACTTACGTTTTTATGAATTTGTAGTAGCTGTTGTTCAATTTCATTCTTCAGTTGTGTTTTGTTGGGATGGTTAAAATCGCCATTGAATTAGAAACCCAAATATATAACCATCCCAACAAAACACAACTGAAGAATGAAATTGAACAACAGCTACTACAAATTCATAAAAACGTAAGTAATCACACTGATCATAACAATTATAATAAAAATTTATCCAGATCTAATAGAGAAATCAATAATACTTTGAAATCATTAAAACAAAAAATCTCAAACAATAATTTAACTGTAACCAAAGCCGACAAAAATGCTGGAATGGTAATTTTAGATACAGCTGACTATATTAGCAAAACTCATAAATTTTTTGTTGATAATAATATAAAATTAATTAAATCCAACCCCATCAATTCATATAACTTAAAGATAAGAAAAACTATCAATAATTGCACATCCACCCTTTCCAAATTTAATATTAATAAATATAACATTTTACAAAAAAACCCCTCCACTCCTATCCTATATAGTCTAATCAAATTACACAAACCTGATAAATCCATAAGACCAATTACCTCTTCCGTATCATCTCCAGCTCAATTACTTGCTAAATCCTTAAATGACATTCTCATAAATAAACTTCAATATAATTCTGATCTATCTGTAAAAAATTCTAACCACCTAATAACAGAAATAAATCAATCTTTAGAAACAAATCATAAAAATTTTATTATGATTTCATTTGATATTGTCAACTTATACACTAATATTCCTGTTATTGAATCTTTAAAACTTTTAAAAAATTTAATAAACACCGATATAAATTTCAAACAAAAATACAATCTAGAACAAATAGATTTAGACAATATTCTAGAACTCTTTAAAATCACAACAGAACAAAACTTCTTCAAATTTAACAACGATACATATAAATTAGAAGACGGTTTACCTATGGGTAGTCCAATTAGTGGACTCTTGGCGAATATTTTTATAGATAATTTAGAATTATCTATCATGAAGGAACCACTAAGTGAAAATATATTTTTCTGGAAACGTTATGTAGACGACATTCTGGTGTTCTGGACCGGTACTACTCAAGAATTGGATATTTTTCATAATAAAATTAATACTCTATCTAAAATTAAATTTACTATCGAATTAGAATCAAATAACAAAATTAATTTTTTAGACCTCACTTTACACCGTAATAATAATAAAATAGACTTTAACATTTATAGAAAATCCACTTCCACTGACATTATTATCCCAAAACACTCATATCACAACCCGAAAATAAAATCACTTTCTTTCAACTTCCTATTTCACCGATTATTAAACACTCCCCTATCAAAAGAAAATTTTGATAAAGAATATAATACCATCTTAAACATTGGCTTAAACAATAAATTTCCACTTCCTTACATAATTAGTTTTTTCAAACACATGAAATTTAATCATTTAATTTTTAACAAAGTATATAAACATTTTTCTACAAAACAACATTACATATCAATTCCTTTTTTCAATACCGTCCACTCCAAATTAAAACATATCACTAATAACCATAATATAATCCTCACTTCCAAATCTCAACCGAACTTTAATAATATTCTAAACAACAGCAAACCACCCTTCAATAAATTAGAAAAAAGCGGTATATACAAACTTAAATGCAACAACTGTGAACACATCTATATCGGTCTTACTTCACGCAACTTAAAAACTAGATTTAAAGAACACGTCAGAAATAACCCTTACTCTGCCTTCGGCTCCCACCTTATTAACAATAACCACTCATCTAGCACCGATAATATATCTTTACTACACTCAGAAAGTAACTTTCATAAATTAATTTTATTGGAAAAATACGAAATTCTAAAACACAAAAAAGAACATTACCAATTATTAAACGATCAAACTAATTTTCCAGAATATCATATTTTCAAAAATTTACCGCCTTTTCAATAATTAACTTTTGTCAAATATAACTTCCCGCCATTCCCGTCATTCTTCTCCTGACACTTGTTCCAACTACATCACTTGACAGTTTTTCTCCACAATTATATTTAATAATATTACTTTACTTATCAATGTATTTACAATATTTTTGCTAACTTTTCAACTGTACATTTTTGACGGTAAGTCCTAAATTTTTCAACATATTCCATGTTATGATCAGTATGATTACTTAAGATTTAAATTTATAACCTAAATTTATGAGCACGTTGTAATTTAGTTCATTTTGTTTAACACACTCCTTAATTTTGCTTTTTATATTTATAACAACTTCAGTAACAATGACTACGCTTATATTTGTTTTTCATATACACATATTTTCTACTTATATTTATTTTATATTATCACATTTTATTTTATTACTTGACTCAAATTTTATTAACTAGACAAATTATAATTTAACTTATTTATTTATGTATTTATAAAAAAAAAATTGTATTTATTTTATATGTGTAACTAATTAACTATTTTGTACATTATTTTCGAATCATTTATCAATGTATTTTTCAGCTGTTTGCCCGAAGATGAGCATAGTCTCGAAATCGATCGCACATAGAATATAATATTAAACATTATAAATTCAGTTTGTCCTTATTACAATTAACCTTCCTATAATATAAGATACAGTCATTTTTGTATTTGGCCATCAATCTTTTCACAGATTATAGAGCATTTCAATATACAATTTGTATAAGAAATGAAAGGTTATGAAAAAATAAAACGGTCAACCTTGCGATGTGTTACACCACTTCCGATTTTGATGAAACTTTATTAAAAGTTTCCTCTCAGCGTCCTAATTATGGGAAAAACCTGCAGGAGAGCTACTTCACCTTCGATTTCGCTGAAAATTTGTGAAAAGTTTCCTCTCAGCGAGCAGAATATAGGAAAAATACTAACAATTGGCGGTCGAAATTATTTGACCTTGAAATCGAAAAAAACCCAATAACCATACCTAACCTAGTACAGAACGCATTTTTATGGTAAAAAGAAATAAACGTAAAGTAAATTATACTAAAAATACTAACAATTGGCGGTCGAAATTATTTGACCTTGAAATCGGGGTTTGTTTGTTTTTATACGTATTATTCAATGTAGTGTGTGTTTGCGTGTGTGGATGTGCGTGTGTGTGTGGATGCGTGTGTGTGTGGATGCGTGTGTGTGTGGATGCGTGTGTGTGGTGTTTTTTTCACATAAAAATGAGTTCTGTACTAGGTTAGGCATGGTTATTGGTGTTTTTTTTTCGATTTCATAAACATTGATTTCAAGGTCATACGATTCCGACCGTCAATAGTTAGTATTTTTCCCATAATTAGGACGCTGAGAGGAAACTTTTAACAAAGTTTCATCAAAATCGGAGGTGGTGTAGCACATCGCAAGGTTGACCAATAAAACTTTTTGTCAGTCAAATTTGTTTAAAAATGTACCGTCCAAGAGAAAACTGTATATTTGTTTCCGATGTTTGCATCAAATTTTCATGTTTTAATTCCCAAATGTACAAAACTATGCAACCAAACTAACATCTTGTGCTCAACGACTATGATTTGAAAGCAGGTATATATTTATTGCGGGGTACCCATAAACTTTTATCACTACGGTCACAGAATATTTTTTGTCAAAAATAGTCTGAAGACTGACGATATTCCTAGCAAATGTGATCTGAACAAGAAAAATAAAATCGAGAATCAACTAATTTGTGCAGCAAAGAATTTTGATAAAAATGTACTAGTTTTTGAATCATTATTTTTTCCCAAAATACAGAAGTATTTTGTATTTTTTTATGCAATAACATGAAGGCTTTAGAGGAACGAACTATCTGTGGATTCCACTATTCATATTGGTGAAAACGTCTCCTGTAACTATTAAGTGTCAACCATGGAGTGTATAAGTGTTAGTTCAGAAGTACGCACGCAAAAGTTTCATTGAGATGACATATTAAACCGCGATTTGACGGCTGGTAACTGCAGTTTACAAGCATAAATATATTTGAGTGCCACTGCCAGTAATGGTTCAAAAGCATGATATATTTATTTTTTGTGAATTTTTGGTTGAACCGGTTCAAACTTCGAAAAATTTTAAAATATGTTTCTATATAGATCAGGGCACGAGAAATACACTCGTTTAATACGCATTTCAATATTTCGCTTAGTTTTTGAGTTATATAGATTTTTGACTTTAAGAGCCCATATCTCTAAAACTAAAAAAGTTATTGAAATGCGGTTTGAACGAGTGTATTTCTCGTGCTCTGAATTATACAGAAACATAATTTTAAAAATATCGATTTTTGAATCGGTTCAACCAAAAATTCACAAAAAATAAAGATGCCTTCACCCAGTGACACTCTATCATTCTAGATCTCAGTAAGTAATATATTTATGCTTGTGAACTGGAGTTACCAGCCGTCAAATACATGATGTTATTCCTTAATATTTATATAAGCAAAGCAATTTCTCATTTCTGTACTATAAATGATTTGAGTTATTTATATTCATGTTGAGTACAGTTCATTTATTTTAATTGTTGTTGTTTCTAATCTAACAAATATTTTAAGAATAGATAATAAATACAAAATAACCAGCAAATTTATCTAAAACTTAAATGTCTGTGAAACTCGTATCATTTGAGTTAGATATTTCGAAAGTCGAAGATAATACAACGAATATTTGAATACACAATAACACCATTTAAAAAAAAATTACAATCCCTAATAAATAGACCCTCGGCTAGAAGACCACGGTTCCAAGAACAGTAACACGGCAAGTTGATGGGTTTAGCGGGCGCATATGATTTAGGCGCAAATACGAAAATTGTATTCAATCCGGAGCAGCCTTGAATTAAATACTTACAAATAATTTAATTCAAATTTTGAGGAACAAAATTTACCTGATATTAAAGTGGTGCCGACATTCTTCCACGTAGTTGCATTTGCGTAAAATATATCTGGACTCAAATACGTTAACAAATTATTCCGCAAGTCGATACTGAGGTGCGCTATTTTATCAACACTTGCGAACAATCCAGCCGGAAGCTCCTCAACTTGTGTGTCCGTTATTTGTATCAGCAGTTCTGGATTCCTCGTAAACTTCGCAAATGCATCTCGGTCGATGTGTTTCAAATTTTGTCCGGATATCTGAATATTCTTCAATTTTCTGCTTGACACACACGTAAGTTGATCGTCTAGGACTGATTCTTCAAAATATAATCTTAATTTAGTAAGTTTGGTTAAATTTGCTAGAAGTAAACAAAATTGAGGTTTGAAGTTTTCTACATTTGGCCAAGTTTTTATTGATAATGATGCTAGTTTTAATTGCATCAGCGCTCTACTCTCGAATTTCTTCAGATGTCTCAAGCCATGAATATATAAATGCTGTAAACTATGTAGTCCGTGAAAACTTTCCATTACAATTTCCTGAAACAAGAATAATAATAGATAATTAATGTACAATTAAATAGGTTCATTTTCGAATTATATTTGAACCGAAAAGTAATTATATTTATTGATTATTATAAATAAAGGTAATTTCGTTTTATAATGTTTTTCACTAAATTATGACGAATATTCCTCAACTGCTTCTATGATTCTATTATACCGACTTTTTACCAAAAGCACAAGTAACCAAAACTTTTTTCCATTATTTGTCATGACAGTACATGCAAAATTCAAATGTGTAAACCACGGTCAATTTTATTAAATTGTGCGTGAACGTTAATGGCCGAACTGTACGGGCAATTGTTACAGATAACGTGTTAACTGTTCAAATTTATGAAGGCACGAACATTTCACTAAAATCAAATACGAACTTCAAAGCCTGATATTTTTGTTGCCTTTCTTTGTTTTTGAAAAGTGTTTTGTATGCAAAATAAAAAATAAAAGAGAAACGAATTCAGAACTCGTAAATATAAATGTATTCATACCTTTATTGGATTATACGATAAATCCAACATTTTAAGAAGAGGCATATGTGACCAAACGTGTGAAGGAATAGTTGTCAACTTGTTGTTGTTAAGAAAAAGATACTTCAACTTCGTTAGTTCTTGCACGGAGGCCCTGCTGATACTCTGGATATTGTTCGAAGACAAGTTTAGGTGGATCAAATTCGGCAGAGGTAGATGCGGCGTGGACAGAATTCCAGTGTTAGTCAGGTGAAGTTCCTTCAACGATTGTGCGTAGTGAAATAATTCTTTAAAGTTGGCACGAAGAGAGTTTGCGCTTAAATCTAACTTTTGTAATAAACCCAAACTGGTGAAAACATTGTCAGGAAGAATGGTTAGTTTATTGTTGCTTAGATCCAAGTGTTGCAGAAAAGGAATGTCAGGAAATGTCGTGCTATCTATATGTTCGATGTTGTTGGCGTTTATTAATAAATGACGTAGCGTGGTCCCTATTTCGATGAGATTTAAGCTTGGAATTACATTGAATATGTTGTGGCTCAAATCCAGCATTTCTAATACTGTTCCCGTAAATATGTCCTTTGGAAGATATTTTAATCGATTGTGACTTAAATTTAAAATGCGTAACCGAGGCATGGTCGAGAACTGACTCACATGAAGTTGTGATATTCTGTTACCAGCGAGATCTAATATTTGCAGATTCTGTAGGCCAAAGAAAGAATGTTTGTGGATATAATTGATGTCATTCATTGTTAACGTAAGTATTTCTAGAGAAGTTAAGTGCATGAAATCGTTGTGTCCCAACATAGAGATACTGTTCACATCAAGGAACAGTTTCCTTAGCGCTGCAACGTTCTCTAAACAACGAGGAACGTTTGTCAAGCTGTTGAACTTTAAATCAAAAACTTCGATATTTACGATTTTGCTGTCGGATTCACAGAAAGTGATGTAGTTACGACTTACATTGAGAAATAGCGGTGAAAAAATCGATACGTTTGCAAACATTCTGAAAGAGAACTCTGTGAGTTTATTTTCTTGTAAATCAAGTCTCGCAAGCACCGGCAAGTCGGAAAAGGCTTCATTTGTGATGAGATTTATCAAATTGTTTGAGAGAATGAGAGTTGTTAGATTTGTAAGATTGTGGAAGCTGTTCTTTTGTAATATTTTAATCCGATTACCAATGAGCATAATTGTTTGCAAGCTATTCAAAGATGAGAAAGTTTCCGAGAGAATAATCTGCAGCTCGTTGCTGGAGAAGCGTATGTCCCGTAAATGAGGATGAGCGGAGTCTCTGAATAAATTGACTGGAATAATGTCGATTCTATTACTTTCCAAGTTTAAATAGCGCAACTGACCGAGAGTTAATAGTGCGCGTTCAGAAATTGTTCTAAAGTTGTTATTATCCAAAGTTAACCACTGAAGATTGATAAATGGTCTGAGTATGTCTTGTGGAAAGTCATCTCGATCAAAACCGAATGAAATTTCCAGGCTGTCGAGATCAAAGAGTCCTTCAAAGGCGTTAGCGTCGACGTAGCGCAGCGGATTAAAACTTAAACTTAGTTCTTTCAGTGACCTCAGATTGCCGAATGTTCTTTCTTTCAGATGCGTTAATCTATTGTTTCGTAACAATAATGTTTTGACATTAATAGCCCATTCGAAATCTGTTTCGGAAATTTCGTATATTTCATTATACCCAATGTTGAAATATGATATACTGCTGCAATTTAACAGCGCTTCGAGTGGAATTGCAATTAAACGATTCCCACTCAGACTTAATGCCCTTAAATTCGGACATAACGATTGTAGAGAATGCTCCGGAACTTCTGCTATCAAATTCGATGATAAATATAAATATTTCAGTTGTGATAAATGGTGTAAGGCATGTGGAATATGAACCATGTTATTATGATCAAAGTCTAAATATTCCAATGAATCTTGCAGACCTAACAAGGCTTTCCGATCCAAAGATTCAATCTGATTGTACGACATAATGATCCTCCCGCACTTTAGTCCTTGAAAACTTTCAGCAGAAAGCACTCGAATGTTGTTAAACGCCAGATTCAGGTCTCGAACATAAACAGAATTGTTAAAAGGATTACGAGGTAAACTTTTCAACGAATTTTCACTCAAGTCAATTTTTTCTAACCTCAATTTCCTAGGAAACGTGTGCTCTGGTAAATAAGTAATATGGTTGCCTCTAAGATACAACCACTGTAGATGTGGCAACCCCGCGAGTACTTCTGTTGGGAAGTTGTCGAGGAGATTGTGCGCGATGCTGAGCGTCTGCAGGCCGGCAGGAAAGGAATGTTTGTGGACTCTTGATATTCTGTTGGTATCCAAATTTAACCAAATTAGTGTTTTGAAGTGTCGCAGCCCGTGTGAACGCGGCAGGTGGTCGGCGTCGGAAGGTAGGTCGGCGATATCGTTGCCACCGAGGAAGAGGTTCGCCACGGTGTTCTTCAGGTGTGACCAGTCCCCAACCAACGAGTGGATCTCGTTCCTGTTATAAGGAGACAGTGAATTATTCATACGGTTATTTGAACCGGCGCGCTTGGCAAATAGATGATTCTTTTTTAGGCTGAATTAATATGAGCATCACTCGGTTAACTTGAAGTAGATTATTTATAATTTCAAAAAATAAGTAAATAATTTATTAGAGGAATGTCTCACTCACGTTTCAAAAATTATAAAACAAAAATAATTATCAAAATTAATAGTAATTTTAAAATGAAAATTACTTTTATTTATATCGTTGTCATGTAGTCACGTGTTCTGTGATGCAGACGCATACTATTTGTATTAATAGATCCAACGCCTATAGCGTCATGTCACTCATCAACTAATACAACAATAGCAACGTATGTCATTTCTTATTACTAATACTACCACCTGAATGTATTATACACAACAAAGTCAACAAATAATTGTAACGCATTTATTCAAACTTCATACATTTTGAGCATTTTATAGCAAAAAAAAATAAAAACAACTGTAATAAACAAATAAAAAAAATCTGTGAGAAACTCCCATTGATAGTTCTGTGATCAAACATATTGTTGTTAATAATTTCATGAAACTTAATATCAGATTAAAGTTTAAAGTAGAAATACATTTGAAAATGAAATTCAATATTATTTTATTAATTATTTAAAAGAGAAAAATGTTATATTTTTTTCATGTAAAAAATGAATTAAAAGTCGGGATATGTGTCTCCTAATCTGATAAAATCAAATAAACGAACATTTAAACCCACTGAAAATAAAGGCATAATATTTGTTGTAAAAAATATTTGTTTGGCATCGAAATGATGCAAGTATCTACTTTTTTTTTGAATTTGCAAAGCGACTTAATGATGAGCCCAATATTATTTTTAATTTTTCAATTCAGAAAATAAACGTATTTTAAACTGGGTTAAAAAGAATATTAGTATGCAACAAATTTAACTCTTTGTAAATCTACTCAAAATAATAGATATAATTGGTAATTCTTTGGAGTATAGTTACGACTTACCCGTGTAGGTTGAGCCACTGTAGATTCCTCAACTCTCTGAGCGCATTGAATGGAATAGAATCCAATTCATTATAGCTGAGGTCTAAGGAACTTAGAATTTTATTCGTCGAACTGTAAAATAAAATATCATAACATTACATAAGGTATGGTGTGAGATGATAATGAAAAGGAAGCAAAGATAAAATTTAAAATATGCGCCTTGAAACAAAGTTTGTTATTATAAAAAGGCAGAAATATAGAAAATATTTAAAACCGATAACCTAATAAAGTGTACCTGAAAGCTTTCTCGGAGATCCTCCGCAGCTTGTTGTTGGCGACAGTGAGCGATTGGATCTGTGTCCCGGCCAGCGAAAGGCTCTCCAGGCTCACGACGTTGGTACCTTGAACCTCCATGTGCGCTATTGACATGTCTGGCACATCTACACATCATATTAAGTCTTATTAGATACTGACATTGTAGATATTATTGTGTAGTAATTGGTACTATATATAATTATATATGTAAAAACAATATACTATTTGCATTTGTCAAATGTATAAATTTATTGTGATAATCAGAAAATATTCTTGTTTAACATTCTATACCTATACATATTATTGCTTGACAAAGGAAAGTACGTCTGCAACAAGAATGTGCTTTAACTCCGTTTATTTAGGTACATTACACATACATTATATTATAAGTTAGTGAAATGAGTTATTGTACGCGAGTGAGATGATTGATAATTCTTACGAGCAAATAATAACATTTCACTCACGAGTGATATATAATACATTTTACGTTACAATAGTGAGTTTTCTATAATCAAGTCAGAAAAAAGTTCAAACTAACTTGAATGGAGATGCTGTTAAATAAGTGAAATATCACTGTTGTCAAGTTGTTACATTTGTATAAATTGTTAGTTATTTAGGATTGTCCTGGATTTAAACATTTTATGTACAACCATTAAATAATACCTTTATTTTCAAGTATTTTCATGTTTCAAGTAGGTGGTTGTCGTTTGTTGATCTTTGACAGATCGAAGTAAGATAATGTTTTATTATTTTTGCTCAGTTCACCATAGTTATAGAGAAAGTATTTGACTCGTATATAATATTTATGATTACAACATTCGCATCCGGGTCATGTGAATAATTGCTGATTTTAGTAATTAAAAACCGCTACTATAAAATAAAAAGTATTATCATAATTATTATTCTTTACACATGTTATTTTTATAAATGAAACAAATTGCACCAATTTCACTAATTCAAATAAACCGCCATTTTTTGAATTCTATTTTTAACACAAATATATACCGACGGTAATAGCGACCTCAGAAGACATATTACTCAGGTTGTACTTCCCTTTGTCAAAATATAGTACATAAATAAATATCGGTGACGAAATACTGAGCATCAGTTCTCGTAAATCCTATTCTACATACTGGGATATTTGTAGAAGACGACAGCGATACAACTGATGTCGTCTATTTGCTGCGTGGCGGGCTCGTACGTGCACGTACACATGGAGTTGAAACCGCAGCGCATAGATTCCAGGCCGGCGACGAGACACAGCGTACCCAGAATCACCAGCCACTGCATCGTCACTAAAACACAAACAAGCAGTCATACGTAGTTAGTGATGATGGTTTTTATAAGCTGAGTTAGTTAGTTGGGAGGTTTTACTCATTGACGTAATTGTCATGCAAGTTGACACAGAGTATCATAAACTGAGATGTATAAGTATGATGAAGTTACATTTCGGATCGGCTCGAATTAGAACTCCTTCGTTTCGGACCCAATCCAAAGTTCAGATAAAATAATCGATCCAAAGTTCGGGTAAACCATCCGATCCGAAGTTTGGATAAAATATCTGAATATTACTATATTTAGTAATACTCATATTGAAAATGCGAGCCAAGAGAGACAGTCAGTCGTTGGGTCACCTGTTTTTGTTGTACAGTTCGATTAGAAAGTTATTAAAGCGCTCTATGGAGTGACCCACTGCTAATCTAATTTTGAAGGAAAAGCATAATAAAAATTAAAATTAGTTTATGTTAGAATTGTTTACATATAAATAGAAAGAAAAAAAAAACAGTTGATATGATGAACAGATTTCGAATCGAGTCGGATTTTGGATCACATTGGATCGGACCTCGAATCTCGAATTGAGTAGGATCGAATATTACAATTTTTAAAAACGCCGATCTCTAATATATACAATCTGAAATTCGTATAACTTGTTAATAGTATATTTTCGTACCGAATGTTAATATTTACGTTTTAAAAATTATAGCTCGAAGTCGATGTGGGTTAGTTTTAGGCTTTAGAGAAAATTAGATTTATTTTACTAGTTTCAACATTATTACTGATCACTATAACCAATGGTTACTTTAACTTGTCTTTATTGTAAGAAAAATATAGTTCTGGCGCAAAATATAGCAATCCCTACCTCAACCGGATATAATTAGGCCTCTATGACCACAGTACCCGCAGAGTGTTAGCTCTGGAAGTCATGTGCGCCCGTGGCTATAACTCTCCGCGATTTACGTAGGTCTGCGGGGTCCACCCCACAGCACGCCACTGTGCAGCGCTCTGTGGTACGGTAGCCAGCCGGATAATTTACTCGCACCCACATCATTGCGTTATTTTAGTTTTAACCTGCACTGCCACACCGACAGAGCGCTGCTGTAACTGAAATTAGATTATGATTCTTTTTTTGGTCCTTAGTTGGAATTTTATAATGATGTTAATTGAGATTAATTGTACAAGGTTTTAAAGTTGATTGGTGGAAAGAGCTACTTATTATAGGATTTTTTACTGCTATAATCACGAGGAAATAAAGCGTATTAATTATGCATAATTTTCTTTCAATCTTTTCGCGATTCAAATAAGTTTTGTTTTTATCTTGTATTACTTTACAAGACATCATAAACGTCAAAAGTCAACAACTTATTTTCGTTTAAATAATAAAACTACAAATATAAATTCCTCAATAATTTCTAAATTAAGGTTTTTTTTGTACATGGCTAAATTAAGATCCTATGTCAGAAAATTAATATGTAAGGTACTTAATTACTTTATATTTATGAGAGTTTCTGTGGTTCTCTTAATAAAATATGATTTTTTTTCATTTACAAGGATATTTCAATATTTTCCTGATATTTTCGAGCGTAAAAATGTGTACGCAAAACGTATGCAATATTTATTACGACATCAAGTCTCACTTTCCATACTGAAATCACTCCTGTAAATATAGAAATATGATATAGTATGAAATAATAGTCTGGCATCTCGAAATAAGTAGGTACCGTAAAAAATTATTAACGAATTTAAGACGTATAATATCATATTTCATACTGTGTCTCATTTAATTATTAAACATTATTTTCATATCCTAACCACGAAAATAGCATTTTAAAATAAATATATTAATTGTTACAAACAGCGACTTCACGATAACAGTACATAAGAAGGGTATGCCAAATAAAAATCTGGACAATTTTTAATTAAAAAAACAATAAGCATAGTAGTCTATGAATTAAACGTCATGTCAAAAATAACAATTGAGTCTTCTGTCATGGTTAGATTTAAGTTCGACAAGCTGCTGATTATGGACTCGATTATGTTATTTCACATTAATTTAAACTATTTAAAAAAGTCCAGATTTTTAGTTGACATACCCTTAGTATTTATTTTAATATTAATTTTGTAAAGTCTCAGTTTCCGGACTGAAATCCAAATCTAAAATTACGATACAGCAGTGGCGAAGCGTCCATGGAAGCAAGGGAAGCAGTGCTTCCCTTGTTCCCTTGAGCCTAGAGCTATACATAATATATATTTAGATTTTTTGGAATAAACTATTTTCTTACAAATTTATTATTTATAGTTATATTTAATGTCCTGGAGCTGTAGAAATTTTTAATTAATGCTATTATTCCATGTACTATCGATAATATGCGTTATATTTCGGCCAATTTCATCGTTACAACAACGGGAGCGCGACAAAATGTGCCAAAGGAAGCGTGGAAGCGATTTTTAGTATTGCGTCTCCACTGTACACTATCGGGAATGTACGTGTTACTTCGACAAAGTTCGGCGCAGTGATCCCGCATGAACACTGTAGCCTAGGGAAGCGATCAAAGTTGGTGCGTCTCAGCGCTAAAAATTGTACTGCAACTTATTACAAATTTGTAACCATATTATTAACATTTTTCTATGAATTATTTATTCATTATTTAATTTATTTTAAACAATAAACTAATAATATAGTACACGAAATCAAAATTACTGTGTTATTATAATTTGAATGTATATTCCATAATAGTATTTTACCAGTTTATGAATTATGATATGAACTAATCAAAACTATAATTATACTTTATTTCGCAAAAAGGAAAATAAAATATTTTTAATGCCTATTTAACATGTCTTTTTGCCGTACAAGATCGCATTAAAGCTAAATGCAGGCACGAGGCACGAGCGCAAAGGAAGCGTTCATATGGTTTGCGTCTATGTGGAGGGGATATGATAAACCTGTTGACGCGCTAGTTCTTCAGAATCTTCTGTGCTACGTGCTAGGTACTACTAGAGCAAAAAAATAATTTAATAAGTAATACAAATTTTACTGGGAATTTTAAAATAGCAAGAATGAACATTTTTACGGTTTCTATGTACATTAAAATAATTTATTTTTCAAAATTTAAGGTTTTACAATGGCAGTATCAGGTTCAAATACCAACTTTGATTCAGAAGATATCATATATACGCTTTCAAAAAAATCATTTTCAACAATGAATTTCGCTACAAAAAAAGGTATTATTGATGTCGGCAAACCAACTCCAAATCTAAATAATTTGAAATCAGTTACAAAAAAATCTGGTATTAGAAAATTTAATAAACAATTATATGATAAACATGCGTGGCTTTGCGGTAGTGTCCATTTCAATAAATTATATTGTTGGTCATGTTTATTATTTAACAACAAAGAAAATATTTGAAATACTTATAAAAAAGTATTCAACGATATGGGCAATTTGCACGACATGAAATTTCAGAAGAACACATAAATTCTTGGATTTTATTTAAAACATTTGGGACCACCAGAATAGATACAGAATTAAATTTGCAACATAAAATTGAAATACAAAGGCATAACGACAAAGTCAGAAACAATAGGGAAATTTTAAAACAATTAATAACTACAACAATATTGCTGTCCAAACAAGAAATTTCATTTAGAGGCCATAATGAAAGTGCCAATTCATTAAATAGAGGTAATTATATAGAATTTATATATGCGTTATCAGAATTCGACGAAAAATTAAAAAATCATTTAAACACATGTACAGTTTTTTCTGGCCTGTCAAGTGATATACAAAATGATTTAATTAACAATATGGGCGATATTTTAATAAAAGAAATTAAAGAACAGATTTGCAAAGCACAATTTGTGGCAATATCTGTTGACGAAACATCTGATGTTAGTCATCACAGCCAACTTTCTGTTATTTACAGATACGTTTTAAATGGGGCATGCTATGAGAGATTTGTAGGTTTTTTTAATGTTAGTTCTGATAGGAGTGCTACTGCAATTTCTTCACTTCTAATTGAGAACATGGAACAATTTGATTGCATCAATAAAATTATAGCACAAACATATGATGGCGCAGCAGTAATGTCTGGACATTTGAATGGAGTACAAACTAAAATAAAAGAAAAAAATTCAGAAGCTTTCTTTGTTCATTGCTATAGTCACAGGTTAAATTTGATGTTATCACAGTCCATTTCTTTTATTAAAGAATGCAAAATATTTTTCGCGACACTAAATGGTTTAGCGTCATTTTTTAATTCTTCCTCAAAACGGACATATTTACTAGATGAAATAGTAAAAAAAGGATTACCAACAGTAGCACCTACACGTTGGAATTATTCTTCACGATTAGTTAATACTATTCAAGACCATTATGAAGACATGTTAGAGTTATTTCAAACTATTTAGGAAAACGCTCAAGACTGGGATCACACTACAATAAGATAATCTTCTGGTTATTTGAAGAATTTGCAAGATTTTGAATTTATTTTTTTACTGAAACTATTTTCAGAAATATTTCCACATTCTGATATTGTATTTGACATCCTTCAGAAAAAACAAATTGATATAGCTTATTGTACAAAACAAATTTTTGCATTACAGACTACATTCCAAAATATTAGAGATAACTTTCTCAATGACTTATGGACTTACACCAATAATAAACAATTTGATAAACCAGAAAAGCGAAAAAAACTGGTAGGCGACAAAGAAAATCACTATAAAAAAATCTTTTATGAAATTATGGATTGCTTTATTGTACAAATGAAGACCAGATTTGAAGATATGAAAGATTTATTATTTTTGGAATTATTGGACGTTTCTAAATTTACTATATATAAAAATAAATTTCCCGAGGATGAATTATTATGTTTAAAAAAGTCGTATGGAACAAAATTTGATTTTACTCGGCTGAAATCCGAATTAAAGGTTTTATACACATCCGAGACTTTTTCTGTAAAAACTGTTTTTGAACTTTATAAACATTTATTGCATACAGAAATTCACGTTGCTATGCCTGAATTATTTAAATTGCCTAGTCTTATTTTAACAATTCCCAGTACATCAGCATCAACAGAAAGAAGTTTTTCTGCTCTAAAACGTATTAAAACGTATGTAAGAAATGCCACTGGTCAGGACCGATTATCGTCTCTTGCTGTTATGTCAATTGAAAAAGAATTGCTTGAAGAAATCAGAAAATCTGATGAATTTTATAACCAAGTAATTAATGAATTTTGTAAAAAGAACAGGAGAATGGAATTTCAATTTAAATAATAAAATAAAAATTTGTGATTGTATAGTTATGTGCAATTTATATAATATTAGTTAATTTGTTTGTATTTACGATACACAAGTTTTTTAAAAAAAATATTTTTTCTTGACAATAATGCTTCCCTTAGTCCAAACTTCACGCCTCGCCACTGCGATACAGTATGAAGTAAATAACTATTACGTATCAAAACTGGAAAGAACAAGCATATTCTTGAGTAAGTGAGATTTGGAGCTTGACAGCAGAGATGTGCATCTACGTGTAATCTTTAATTGTCTACATCTACACGTAGACAATACGTCGACAATTCTAGCGGCGTAGACAATGTAAACAATGTAGATAATGCATCTGACAGTTGTAAAATTCAACATAACCTAAATTTATTCCTTTGTAACTATAGCAAGTATTCGTATTCGTGAGCTCGGGTCATTATCGGTCTTTATATATTAAAACTGAAATAGCAAGTGCTCGTACATTACTAGACGAATGTCTGTCTTGGGTGTTGGGCGAACTGTCATATTACTAAATTCGATCAACGCGCCATCTCAAAAGACGGAGTTTTCCTTGGCGCTATTTTTAACAGTAACCAGTTGACAAATTTTGAACGTTTTGTCCTGCAAAACTAATTTTTTTTAATGTAATACCTAGAATAAAAATAAAAATCTCTACCAACATTTAAAATTCCTTAGTTCTAGGGATAAAATTTTAATATGACTTAAGTGAACACAGGTGTTTTCATTGTCTACATAGTCTACATGGTTTACATGAAAAATGAAGACGTAAACTACATGATTGTTTACACGTAGAGAATGGCGTAGATTACTTGCAGTCGACTACACGCACATCCCTGCTTGACAGCTCGGTACAGACATTTTCAAAATTGTATTATGTGGATTTGTTGCGACCATCAATGACAAATTAATTAAGATTTGACATAAAAAATATTTGCCCAAAATAAATAAATTGATCACCACAAAAAGATTCATTTCCTAATAATTTTTTCTTTTATGATTTAAAAAGAAAAAAAAACTTGGTTTTAAGTGAAGCATAATGTATATTTTACTCATTACTGGGTGTAGCACGTTAGTAATTGTGAAGAATGATATAAAGGAATCGAACTCGGATTCTGAAATCCGCAGGCTGAGATGGTTCCACTGACCCCATAATCGTTGTAATCATTGCAATTTAAATTCTCGATACAGCTGTCAGATGTCATTTTAACACAGCAGAATTCTGTTTATCTTAAACATAGTGATTCAGTTCACAAAACAACCACCACTACAAAGTACCGCAACGTCCAGTGAATAATACAACCGTTTGTCGCGATTGCACATGGGACATCCAATACTACCATCTCCTTTAACTCCTCTAGTATCATCTGCACCTTGTCTACGAGGGCTGAGATCGACTTTAAATAAATAAACACACATAAATAACCCTGTTCGCATCGTAGAGAGACACAATTCGCCGCCACCATAGTCACACAAGCAAATCGAAATGTATTCTCTTCACAGTATCACGGCGATGTGCGATGGTAAGTGCCGGGTTTTACGATCACCAGTGTGCAGCTTCGCAAAGAGCTGTTAAATATGTTACGATTGATTGATAATGTACGTGACTTCGTGCCAGGGATTTGAAGCGAGTTGTTGGAAGAGGTAAGAATTTGTACGAGGGCATTATATGGTTTACAAAATTATGTAGAGTAAGAACAGAGATAATTGGAGCAAAAGTTTTTGAATAATTTGGAAATCATGCAGATTTCTCAATTATAATATAGAAACATATTATAAGTAATCCATTCATTATACAAATGTGATAGATACCGCAGTTTATTACCAACAGCCATGAGTAATAATTTACTATTCACGGGTTGAGGTGAATCATATCGACAACGTAGCGACGATCGTGAATAATTTATTATTATTGAACACATCTAACTATTTTTTCATCAAATTTATCTGTATTTATCTAAAAGTATAATTTCCAGTTGACTAGTCATAGAAAAAGTATAGTATTGAATTTACGTGTAATGGCTATTACTTCATCTTCATGAGTAATAACTATTATTATACAGTCATTGAATAACACATTATTATCCGATCGGACGAAAAATTATATTTTTCAATGCGTTTTCGATCAGCAACATCATTTATTACAGTATGTTATAGTCGGTACTAGGCAACAAGAATCACTACATATTTCGGCATAGTCGTTGCTAGACAACAAGAAATAACAGTACGGGAATCATTTTTGTGGCCTAGGTTTGGAATCCTATACCGTACAGAATAGATGATTAATTCTGACATTTATAAATTTGAAATAAAATAATTAGCAGAAACTGTTGATCCAATCATCGCTACCATTGTTCGAAAATATATCACTTTTTCAAATAGTTACAAAATATGCTATTATAATAATATATATGGAAGAATATTTGTTTTATATAGAGGATTGGAGCGAAAGTTTTAGTTTATTTATTCTTGTTATAATGATATTATTAAATAACAGAAACAAAACAATTTGTAACAAATGCAATGACGTAATTGTCAAACCATTAAACAGGGCGTATATTAATTGTATTTATATATTAAAATTTATGTAAATATCTGTTATATAAATTTTACAGCACTCCATTTTCGTTGATGCCTATAACCCAGCGTATATTTAATGTTCTTTCGAAGGCAAATTTTTAAACCGCATAAAATATTGAGTGTCCTTCCTAAGTCTATTTTTCTATATTAAGACTTACAGCGCGGTTTCCATTAGACATTTCAACGTTAGCTTTAGATGGGCGGTAGTTTTTATATGCGACACAGCCTGTAGATGGGCCCGTGTTTACTTTCCATCAACAACGCTAAACCTGGCATAAATTTAACCTGTTTTTTACTTCACAAGTGAAATGATAGTTTGGGTTCTTGCAGTGAGAAGCTAAGCAGTTACAGTGATGGCTGATACATGATACATACTGTAACATACGGGGTAGGGTTTAATTCTATAATCGCTAATATATCTTTCACAGTATTATACTATTTTTATTTTAAACTGGAGGGATCGGCATGAAATGATTAAACGTCCCTGTCCCATATAACTACAATGAAATCTATTGCGCTACCACAAATCACTTAACGATGGTCACAACAGGTACATTTTTCAGGGTCGTATTCAGCCTAAAATTATTCTTGTATTTTCCTATGATTGACCATTTAAAAATACCGGCGAATGGGGCTGTACAACCCTGTGCGAACCTTATGGAACCAGTTATAACGGGTCATATTTTGAGTTCTTTTGTAAACGTAATTGCGGTGCATTTAATCGTTTTATGCCGATCCCTCGAGTTTAAAAAGAAAATAGTATACAGTGATGGCTGATATATGATACATACTTTAACATACGGGGTACGGTTTAATTCTATAATCGCTAATATATTTTCACAGTATTACTATAAAATGGGTAGCTAAGCGATATTACGTGATGGCTTGTAACACGTAAGGTTCTGGGTATCAGTCGCATAAAATTTTCCAGAATTCTTTGCCATGATAGTCAAAAACTCTAGAATCAACTTTTAAGGCATAACATAGTTGGGCGTACATTTTATAGGCTTAAGACTAGCGTTTGAAACGCATAAACTCGTAAAAAAAAATCCGCCGTACAAAAGTAAACAGTACACACACACAATCATACCAATACATGGTCCGGAGGTGGCATCGAGCGCGGTACTCTACAATGTACATCGAATCAACATTAGCAGAGAGTTATAGAATAATCGTATTTCTCATTAATTTCAAATTTGGTGTATTTTATTAAAAAATATAAGCATATTTAAAATTTTCACAATAAAATGTAGGAGAAGACAGTTTTTATTTTTATTAGTAGCTAGAAGCAAATAATATTTGTTTATAATTTTTATAAATAAAATAAAATATCATCACGCCTTTTACTCATTACTGGGTGTGGCATTCTGCTATAGCAGATCTCGGTAAATGATATATTTATATAATGCGGTTACCAGCCGTCAAATCATTGCCCACAAAGATGTTCGTGGAGGGGGAGCCACAGGGGTAGATTTAATTTGTGAAAATTGTTTGTCGGCTGTGGGAATCGAATCCAGGTTTTCAAATTCACAATTCACAGGCCGACTCGATAGCACTGAGCCACCTACCCCATAACTTTTATGTTATTTAAAAAATATATATTTTGTCATTTCTTATAGACCACATTCTAATTAGTGTAAAAAAATTAAATATATGTTTTTTAAAGTAATATATTCTGAATTGGAGCAGAAATACTATTATACAGTTTTACACGCCATTTTGAATGTTAAAACGTTAAAATTATAAGTGAAGTGAGTCCTATCAAAAATTAATTCTACTATTATATTTCTTGTCAAGAATTTTCGTTAACTTATTGCCCAAAAATTACATGTACAATTTATTTAAAAGGTTAGCGACGTATTTTATGCTTAATGAGCCGTGGGAGGGTGGAATCCTTTCCTAAAAATTAATTCATAAGACCTAGTGACGGCTCAATTTAATTATTATTTAAGTTTAATTTACTTATTTAAATTTAAATAAAAATTTTAAAATAAGAAAGTAGAACACAATTAATATGTAATTTCTATTCTGATTGACCGCTGGAGGCCCGTTAGCTTACGGACCTTGTATCATTGATACATAACGGTTTCTAGGCCTCTGTAAAAGGCGTGAAGGTTTATTTATTTAAGTTTTTAATATAATATAACTTGGCGTGATCTAATATTGTAAATGTAATAAATATGAAGGGATATCAACTGTAGTATTGTTCTTTTGTGGTACTATATGATATTAATATTTTTATACGTTTTTTATGATCCTTTTATGAATTAGTTTTTTTTACTATTATGAGCTTTTTCCTCGTATTTCTAATCACATAATTGAGTGAATTCATAAAGGCTCACGCAATGTACCCAACATAAGAATATTGTGGTATTTTTATTTTTAAATAATTTATTTCATTTATTTGAGATAATGGCATAATAATACATACGTTTTACATAGAATTGTTTAATTAAAAGTTTTGTTTCGAACTGATGATTCTTTTTATTTTTGCACAACATAAAATACAGATAAACAAAAATAATTGAGAAGCTAAGCAAACAATAAAAAATCAATTTGAAACAACAACAAAAAATATCGTATACTCAAATAAAATCGCTAACACCGCGATCTCCACGATAAATTAATCTATTTTTATTTGCAAACGTTCTACCAGGTAAGTAAAAACAAACAACATTTTTAGAAACAGCATAAACATTGACGCAAAATGGTTTTCAAAGGGAACAAAAAAATATATATCTAAAATTTTAAATACAGAGTGTAAGTAAAATCCCATATATTCTTCGATTATACGCTCTATTAAAATTGCCCCTGTGGGTCCCCTTCCATTAACATATTCGGGGACCGCGATTTTACTGTTAGTAACTGCACTTTACGTGCATAAATGTATCACTTACCGAGATCTGTTACAGCAGTTATGGAAAATAGGCGTGATGATATATTTCATCATCTGTGGCGCTACAGTCCGAGATCGGGTCTGGGCCTACCGGACACACCGAGCCGCAGTTTTTACGCTGCTGTACTGACTAGCTTATAGCGCCCGAGTGTGATAAATACATGTAACTGTATTTTTTAATATTTTACGACAAATCACACATGTCGACAGGCGGATTCGAACTGACGAACCTTGGTTCGGTGACGTCACAGTATGTTAAGAGATGTGCCTTAATATGCTCGGCCACCGCGTCTGTCGATGATATAATTATTATTTTTTATTTGACAGTTTTTCTGTTATGAAATTCGATTAGAAAAATCCACTTTCCGCACATGTACAGAAGGTAGAACTTTTCACATGACTCGGCAGCAAATGTCTATTTTCCAAACATGAAATAAATATAGAAAAGCCTAGTTTCTGCTACGGTAGTTTTTAATTGTTAAGTAGGAAAACTTAGAAAAAAAAACAAATAAAAATCAATCCAATTATCATCCTTCCGTTTTCTTGTTTATTAACGATTTCCTATATCTCACGAGCCGTCACTGCCTGGAAACAAACACATCCACAAACGACTTGCGCGAATTACACGTTCAGCCGATGTGACAAACACAAATGTGTACTTTCAGCGTGGTTATCGCATAATCATAACAAATGCCCAGCGAGCTGGTGTCTCTAAATTAAAATTTAAATCGTGCGTGCCACATACGCGATCTCCCGCGCCATGCATATTTTATTAGCGGAAAATGGAACGCGCGAGCCCGGCTAACAATGTGGATAATGAGCCATGTATCGATCCGAAAGGTGAGAAATGGTTTAAATAGTTTCAAGATAAACGAACAGATAACATAACCTATAAATTGAATTACTTCTACTGGTGGAGTCGTTGGCAAGAAGTAATGAGTATTCAATGATATTAATAACTAAAGTGTCGTCTTTTTTCATATAAATACTCCATTTAATAATTACTATATGAGATTTAAGACTATATTAATTTCAATAACGAATCAAATTTTGATGATTGATGATTTGAATTGCCTGAGTTTTTAAATATTAATTAATTTAAGCAAGTTTGGTAATATTTATGAAAAACAAAATTATAAATACGTTACAGGCAAAGTATAAAATTCAGGCCATGTGCAAAATTGCAAATGCAAAAATTATATTATTTATCAGTTATTTTTAGTTTGAGGACTCTTAAAGAAACGAGCTTAAATATGGCGTTTAAAACAGTGTTATAGTATTTCTGCTTCAATTCAATATATTACTTTAAAATACTAATTAAATAAGTAATTTTATTTTTTATAGAAATTATAATGAAGTCTCTAGCGAATGACACTATAATTATTTTTTTTTATAAATATAAAATAATTAAAAGTTATAAACAAAAATTATTTAATTCTAACATATATGTAAATATAAACTGTTTTGCCCTACATTTTATAGCCAGAAATTCGAATATGCTCATATTTTCGTAATACAATACACCAAATTTGAAATTAATAAGAAATAAGATTATTCCATAAGAGCCACAGTTAAAGACATTGGCTGGTAGCACAAGCTCTGTTTTTGCCTGTTTTAAGAGCAGTGTATTTGGGTGTTTTAGTTATCTCTAACATGTTAAAACCGTGCTCTTAGAACACCCAAAAACAGAGCTTGTGCTACCAGTCATTGTTTGCGGTAGTGTATCGCGATCTTTGTCATCTCCCGACGGTCTTACCATAGATTCATTTATTGGTATCGTTCTACATTTTATTTTCTTCTGTTTATTTTTGGCTTGAGTGGTATTCGAACTCGCGGTTTTCGAATTAAAATGCTGTAACGCTAACCACACCACCGTATTGCAGGACAATATTGCAAACTTTAGGAAAAAAAATAATTATTTTCACAATTCTGCTGTTTTCAATAGAATTGAACCAAATTGTGTTTGTAGGTCAAGTTCATTGTACATGATCGAGACATTTTTTTTTTAATTACCTAAAAACTTGGTTTAAGTTATAGATATTTTAATCACTTTTTAAAAAATCGCGTGCAAAATTGGAAAAAAATGGATATTCAATTATTATATAAAGCCGACCTGATCGATGATTTACTAATAGGAATAATTATTAGGGAAGGTTGCTTCGCTTATTTTTAACAAATCTCCTAAGCCCGTAGAACGCACGCTCCATACACTCAAGTTTTTCATTTTGCCTGATTTTCACAATTTGTCGATGATAGATAAAAAAACAATTTATGAGAAAATCATTGCGCATCTATTTAATTTAGTTCTTAAATTGTGCACTTAAAACAACAGAGAGTAATTGCCGTAAGTATCTTCTCATTCGTCCAGGCTTAACCTTCCATATTTTTTTCGTTTATAGGTGTTATAAAATATCTTTATATTTTTAGGTCAATGCGATAAAGTGTAATAAATATGAGAGGCATAATCTGTTGATGAATGGTTGTCGTGGCTGAAGAATTATCCTTGTTAGTTTTTATGTTGGATTTTAATCTAAAAAGTGGCTAGTTTTTTTTGTAATTAATTATATATGAGTGGAAACAACAGGTGTGCTAAATTATTGTATTTCATTTTTACAGGTTTTTCTTTTTACCGTGAACAGAGAATTACTTAGAATTATATTGTTTGGTTGTTTTTAATTAATTAATATGTAAGCTAAATATGTAGACAGAATAGAAATAATAAATAATTAATATTAATGGAACAAGAATAGATACTCTTACAAATATTATGTTTTCAATTGCAGAAATGTAGAATACATAAATTTACATAAATTCTCAAATTCAGAAAATGAACCAATGTACTTGGTGTTTAAGTTTGTACTTCGTAAATATTTATAATTTTGTAGAAACAGATGCAAGAAATAAATATTTGATCAGCATGCCTAACTTTCTTGAGAATCTCTGGAGCATTTCCATTAAAATCAGACACTTATTAGGATTCTTGCCTGATTATGAAACTTTTTCATACATATTGTATAAGAAAAGTGAAAAGACTAAATTGAGAACATCCCATCAGAAGCCGAGTAAAGTGAAAAAGTTTACGACAAAAATTTAGTTACGCAAAGTCATTTTGATTTAAATTGTTAGAAATTAAAGATGATTGATAAGTGCAAGTTAAATAAAAACATCGCTTTAAATTTAAACACAAACAAATAGTTATTTAAGTATTACGGGTAGAATGATTTTTGATATTCAGACGAAGTCGACATCTCTAATACATCCAATACCGGTAGAACAATTCTGATCGTATTGCTTATTACATTACTGAGTATGGCACTCTGTCGAAGTAGATCTCGGTAAATGATATACTTCTTCGCATTAAGTGCGGGTACCAGCCGTCAAATCACGGCCCCAAAGATGTTAGTGGAAGGGGAGTTTTTATGTGGTGAAAATTACTTTTTGGCTATGGGAATTGAACCTAGGTTCTCAAATTCACAGGCCGACTCGATATTACTGAGACACCTACCCCATAAAACTATGTTATCACGGAGAAATTGTTAATTTGTATTTACTTACCACCTCCAGATTGGTAAGTAATTACTTATCGATAAAACATACTAACTTACTGTCTTGGAAACCCTATCGGTAAACATTAAAAAACCGATCGTGCAAAAAATTATATTTTATAATTAATCTACATTTAATTTATAATTTCTTCTCAATCTTCACACTCATCATACACCAACGTACTCCGGATACATATACGACCCCTTGTTATAACAGTTACAACAAAGATATCTTTTTGAAATCTACCTTCTTTACTTCACAATTTGTTTGATAATAAAATTAGCGCATGATAGCTGCTTATTGTTTAGCAACCTTCACAATAAGCCTCAGCTCCCTCTACAGCGACTTCAGATTCAATCTCAGTTGCTCTTCCCATTATTCCCGTGCGCGCTGTGTTCTTTGCTTCTACCGATGCTGGTGCTGGTTTCTTAAGAGATTTCATAAAGCTGAATTCTTGAGGCAGTAAATTTTCAACCATCGCGAACAAAAGCAAAATTAATCTTTGCTCCTTACCGTAATTTACTTTTACATATAGAGGTTGGTACAATTTTTTGACAGCAGATTAGTACCTTTGTTCAATCTGTTCACCAAAATTTTGTTTCAATAACATGGAGAACAAATAATTACTACTTTTATAGCTAGTTCACAAATTAAAAACATATCTGTTTTTCTTTAGATTTTAACCTGTTCTAGATTTAACCTCTTGTTGAAAGCAAATAATTTGTTTAGTTATTTAAAGATAATCAGATAAGTAATGCAATTTTTTTAATGTCATACTTCTAACGTTACTAAGAATTGTAAAGTACAAAAATAATCATGCCGAAACATACACAAGCGTAGTATTCCATAGAATCAAAAAATAAAACAGTATCTTCACTGCTAACATAAAAAAATAAGTTGGAGGGTTGACATTTAATACCTACAGAAGATGTCACTAATGACGAAGTAAAGCATGGTCAAGTTCATTCAATTGCGCTACGCTTATTATGGCCGTTCCATATGTCATTAAAATTCCTAGTTTCAAATTTACAGAGCGGGCACATCAACTAACGCCTCTGACGAGATACGTCGTAACTTATATAACCTAATAATTTTCACCATGTTAAAACTTTCCCTGTGGACCTGTGGTTCTCCCTCCATAACATCTTTGAGGCCCGTGATTTGACGGTTGGTAAGCACACTATACGAGAAGAAATATATTACTTACCAAGATCTTCTACTGCTGAGTGCCACACCTAGTAATGGGTAAAAGGCGTGATTTCAGTTTTCAAATATTTAAAGGCTATTTTTCTAACAGCATAATTACTTTTCTTTAATTGAAATGATGGTATTACTTGACGTATCAAATCTGTAAAAAAAATATATGGCAAAACAATGGAGTGAAACAGTCATAATAAGTGTGACGCAATTCAATTAACATTTTTTTTTAATACTCTTTTATACGAGTACATATAAATCATGACTTGAAAAAAAAATTAGTTAGTTGGTAGTATTACACCGTGGCAAAAATCTTATTTTCAAAGTTAATATTAAGTTAAAGTATTTTTGCTCCGTATGTAAACGTAGTAGTAAATAAATTATGCAACAGGCCTTGCTAAAATTAGAATGAAAATTGGACATAGATAAATTATGAAATCAAGAAATGACAAAAGCAATTTTATAAATTTAATTTATTATGGTATTTCAATAAAGTTATATTTACAGCTCTTCGCATAGTCACTGCTTTTGTCTTTGTCTTTGTCGAGAGGAATTGGACCATTTCTAGCTGTTGACACAAACATTGTTTTTGTTTTATGTAGTAAACGGTAGTAATTGCTTTGTATACGAGTAAATTATTTTAGGTTAAAACAAAGATAAAAGTTGAAAGTTTGTAAGCTTTTATGTTTAAAACTGTAGCTGGGAATGGTTCGACATTGTTACATATGTCAAACATTTTAAGATTGTGTTAAACGACAAAAATAATGACTATGATGATATAAGTTGGGCATCACACTTTAGAAACAAATGATATTTTGAAAAAAAAATTATGAAACAGGTGTATGTTGGTGAAATTAAGGACGACATTCTATATATACAAGGTGTTTCACAATTTATGGCACTTATTTTAATCCCATATAATACGTATGATGATGATATATTTATTTATTTAATACGTAACGAACTGGTTTGAGAGTTATTTTTAATATATGAATAATTAAATTATAATTTTAAACACTGCAATAGTCCATTTATTAATTCACATTCAAATAAATATTAATAATAATAAATAATTATTAATCTATTAGAAATAAATCTGTAGCATTAAAAAGTTTACTTTATGTAATTTTTGCGAATTTTGATAAAAAAAATCATTTTGTTTCATAATCAGTATGCTGAGTTAAAATAAATAGCATAAATTATAAAACAATCTGTATATGTTTTTATTATTAACTTGGATAATATTAAAGAAATTATGTATGATCAAATATGGAATCCCTACTTTATACATATTTAAATGCGAGATCAAATATAATTCAGGCTGTATACGAGTATACTCTAAGTTTTCATTAAATAAATTAATAGTGTATTGTTCTCCGACATAATTGTTCAAAACAAAGCTTATATTAAATAATATATATTTGTCTTGTTACATTAACAATTTTTAATCATTGTAAGTACTCATCAATACACACATGAACATGGAAAAGATACTATCAAGAAACATTGAAAGCATTTATTAAAATTAATTGTGTTTTGTATTCACAAACACGTTTTTATTTAGAAATGTATTATGAATAATTTAATTATAATAACAATTACTCATTATTACTGCAATAAAATAAAATACAAAATTAAAATATTAAGATGATTTGATTGTTAGTCGACCATATACCGAAAAACACTGTTTAGTTTTCTTATTAAAATTTACGACAAACACGATTTTAGAAGAACTTTGTCTAATGCCACTTTTTAAAATTTTTCTTTCCTTCGTTTAAATTTTATCTAAATTGTATGTGTTACGAGTATAACTTAAATATAATATAAAAATTATAAAAAAAACTGGTATCAGACAAAAAAATATGGTAAATTTTCTTCCAAAAAATTATAAATTGTTAACAATTATTATTATATTTATTTCAATTTGAATAGGAAAACTATTTTTTTGAAGAAAATCGGACGTTTAAACAAAACTATGTAGTTTAATATTATTTAAGACTGAAATGGAAAACAATTGACAGAAATTCTTGATCTATTTTCTAATTATTTTTAATATGATATGCAAACGCCAATTGTTATTAAAATAATGATTATAATATAAATATATTATATTGAAGTTTCGTAGTAAATTCTAAATCGAACAGAAAGTTTTCTTTAAAAGTAAACTATGCGGGGAAACAAATTATGGATATGTTTATAATGTAGTCGATTGAAAACCAATTACACTTCCGTTTACTGTCAGAATTCATTAAATAACAATTTATCGATTGAGTTTTTCCGGAACATGTAGTATAGTATACACAGTTATGTAGCATTTGTAAACCAATTTAAATTTGCTTTATTTACACAATCATTACCTAACGAGTAAATAAACGGAAAAGGTCGTTACACGAAGTATGTTTATTTTTCAATCACGCAGGATTTTCACGCTTACGAAAAATAACTCACCACTTTTGCTCTTTATCGAAGAGATTTTTATGAGAAAAGTTTAAAAATACATCTACATAAAAGTGCTCTTTAAAAGATATGTAATTTGATAAATGTATGAAAACGAAACCAATTACATTTGTATGTTTACTTAACAAAATTTTAATTTATAAAAAAGTTTATTTACCTACGCACGTAATAAATATTATTAATTTAGTGAAACACTAAAATAATAAAATAAAATTTGTGGCGACTGTAGCAGTAAGAAAAAATAAAAAAATATATTATCACGCTTTTTACCCATTACTGAGTTTGGTATTATGCCGTAGCAGATCTCGATAGGTGATATACATATTTCTTCGTGTGAACTGCGATTACCAGTCGTCAAATCACGGTCTCCAAAGTTGTTAGTAAAGGGGAAGCCACAGGAATAGTATTTTAATTTTAATAAAATTGTTTGTTGGTTGTGAGAATCGAACCGAGGTTCTCAAATCCACAAGTATACTCGATACCACTGAGCCACCTACCCCAGAAGTAAGCTAAAATAATATTTAATATACTTGCAATTATTGTTTTTGTAATTATCTTATTTAAGTTTCAGTCAAAAATTGTGTATTTCTTATTTATTTCTTTTCAAGTCAATAAGTCAATACAAGATGAAACTTAAATTAACTTCCTCAAGAATCGGGAGATACAAAGTTTTTTATTTTCTTTTCATTAAAAGATTTATTTGAAAAATAAAAGATGAGATTGTGCTATTTTCAGTTTATAATCAATTCTATAATTTGACATCGTAGAAATAATTACTAAAAATGATTTAAGCGAGAAATTATCTACAGTGTCACAAAAGGAACGTGAAACTCGAAAAATATATAAACTAACGTGTAATTTCATCAGAATCTCTACAATGTCAAATTTAACCTATGATAGTAAGTAACCTAGATAACGTAGGTAATAGCAAAATGTTGATAGATATTATTTCTATGAACAATCATTTGAATTGTGAAAATATGTATTTTGCTGCTTTTGAATCAGTTATAAACAGAAAACTAAATACTTGTGCTATTTGCATATCAAGGGAAGAATCTAAAATATTTCTTCCTGAAGGTGCCGATTTATTTCCTGAGCCGAAGGCGAGAGATACAAAGCTCCTGATAGAATAATTACACTTTATTCACAAGGTATACATACATTTTTTGCTGTATCCTATTAGAAAGTAATATTGTCAGAAATAAATTAGAAATTTAGATTAAATTTATTATTTTCTGGACAAAAAATGTCACCTTGATGTCACTAGTATCAAATCATACTACTGTTTTGTAGTTGCCATGGACATGGCTTTACTTTACTTTTTAGGTAAGAAAAATTTACTGTTTTGCCTAAGGATTTGAAAGTATAATTTTCTTCTCTATATTCAGACAAGAAAATTTTACTTTCTGACAGGATCGTAAAAAAAATATACGATATACAGTTTCTTAATATTAAATATTTTTAGAGGCTTTCATTTGCAAATAAAGTAGGAACAAAATAATTATTTGTATACGTACCTAAAGCAGAAAATAGTCCATTATTACACGCGCCTCTATCTACAACTATGTAAGGGAGGGACACTTTCTACTCTTGGTCCACACAATTTTTTTCGACTACCGTTTGAAAATGTCTTTGATTTACAAATTCATGAGTTACGAAAAGGTGCATGTTATCGTACTAGTGTGGCAAAGTACATTAATTATATTTCTAATAGAGTATGTCATCGTATTTTGTATGCAACAGGAAAAGTATTTTTCAAGCCTAATATGGAAAAATTTTACTTTTTTTATTTATTGCACAAGTATTTAGCTATTCTACGGCTATTTAGTAACGCTTGAAAAATAATTTAAAATGTTTTTTTACAGTTTGATAAACTCTTACTTTTTTCTTCGGCAAGCGATAAAGATCAACTTTCTGCACTCAATTGATAATGTTATTTTCTTCTCGTTTGTACGAAAAGTAATCTGTATTCGATCAAAGTGTACACGGATTTATTGTTTATTGATTTGTTAAAAAGTTTATTAAAACTAAACAAATTAATTATTAGAAGATGTATCAAATAACAGTAAAATTTAATAAGACTGTTGCAAACAGGAAACGAGGCCAGATATACTGACTGTATTTTAATTATACATAAATTAGTGAAAAAAGTAAATTTAAAAATGGTGCAGATTTTTAATTAAACCGTTAATAGTGTTAATAAACCTGGGTGCATATTTTACATTTTTTCATATCATAGTTAGTAATTTTGTTGCCTCCAAAACATTATTATCAAAATTAAACAATTATGAAAGTAATTTATTTTTAATTAAATCTAAACGGCAACATCTTGCTCTATACTGGGAAAACTCGCGGAAAAGTACATTTTACCCTTTGTTTACATTTAATCTTATTAAAGAAGATAATAAGCTTTCTTATTCGGTCCGTACGACTCTCAAGTATGAAATTATTTCCTTTTACGTTTACGGAACTGTTTCGCTCACTTTACGAATATGTACGGAAAATGCTCTGTAGTATCGTCTTTAATACTCTATTAGATAATCAACGGAGCACCTCTAGTTATACTTGTATTGCAGAATATTTAAAATATATTTGGTAAAATGCATGGTTACTAGATAAATAGGATGAGTAAGTTACCATAGTTACTACACATTATATTCCATCAGTCATGATAACTCTTTGTAAAAATTTACCGCCAGATGTCAATAGTGCCACAGTCCTATCGATTTATTGTACATAATTTAAAATATAGTACTATTTTAAAATGAAAAATTATGTAGTATTACACTTGAAATGTAATGAAAAGAATGATTTAAAATCAAACTAAATTCAGAAGCCAACTTCAATGAATTGTGCTACGCTTATTATGCGTTTATTATGGGATAGGTGGCTCAGTGGTATCGAGTCGGCCTGTGGATCTTGAGAACCCTGGTTCGATCCCCACAGCCGACAAACAATTTGCACCAATTTAAATCTATACCTGTGGCTCTCCCTCCACTAATATCTTTGGGGGCCGTGATTTGACGACTGGTAACCGCACTTCACGCGAGGAAATATATCACTTACCGAGATCTGTTTCGACAGAGTGCTATACTCAGTAATGGGTAAAAGGCGTGATGATATATTTTATTTATTATGCGTTTCATTCAATCGTTTTGCTATATTCAAATTTGTTGTGAGTTTTTTACAGGTTTGGTACAGCAGGTAATGCCATCTAGTAATTTTTATTTCAATTAAATGAAAGTTTATGTTATAAAATGAAATTCTTCTAATGGAATTGCGTATTATATTTATACATTCAATATTATTACATTAGGTTAGTTACAACATATCTCGTCAGAGGCACTAGTTGACATGCCCACTCTGTAAATTTGAAACTACAAATTATAAAGACACATGAAACGGCTAAAATAAGCGTAGTACACTTCATTGAAGTTGGCCATGATTATAGAGTTATTTTTCAGTTCATCCTACCCTAGTGAAGAAAAATTGCAGTCTTCTCTAGGAATGAGAAGTATCACTTTCTTCTTTCAACAGAGGGAAGACAATTTGACTTCCCAATAGGATCGTGAAAAATAAATAATTAAATAAAGAAATAATAATATAAATTGAAAGATTTATGAAAAAACTATCTGCAATTAATGAAATCATGAAAATGCAAACATGTTTCAATGAATAATATTAATTTGACATCCGGGACAGAAATTTCATATCACGGGGAGGGGGTAACTGTCTATCAATAAAATATTTAATGTTGTATAACACTGATTTTTATAAATTTGTAACATAGTACGGTGATGTGGTTACGGCATTCGAATCCGGAGAACATAAGTGCGACTCCCGGATAAAAACATATGAACCACCACAGTACGACTGGGAGTTCCTGTTGTACAGAGTACATAAATAAAGGAATAAGTATGAATCAAGTAGTATTTCCTTGGTTGTATATCAATCTTGAAATACTTACAAGTCAGTTATGGCCTATATTATGCATTTTTCAAATTTAAAACTTGTCAAATAAATTTGACATGGCGTACAAACTACCTTTTGCAATTGCAATGTGCCTCTCTGAAAAGTGATCATCTCAGCACTTCAATGTTTGTTCTACCGCTTCGACTAACGTCAACACCGCATTAGTATTCGAGAAGAACACAGCCATTAATGATTAATAACTTCATAGCGCATCCATACTATATCCATTATATGTACCCCTCCCTGTCGTCGTGAGCGCGACGTCGCATCATCTTGTAAATTCGATTTATCTTAATAAGTGACGCGTCAATACACTTTCATAATAAGACGGCTACGAACATAGCAGCCGCGGCATCGTTCTCGTCTCGTTCGCCGTAAGCGCTTACGTGGTTGCACGGCGTTTAACTTTACGTAACTCTACGTAAGATGCCGCTCAGGGTAATTCGCAGAACGTTCTGACGGGGTTTATCTTGATTCGCTCGAGACTCTAGCGAGGATTTCCAATGCTGACGTTCACCGATTTCAGAATTGAGATTCGAAACAAGAAGTTTGTAATTTATTGTAAGGATGAGTATTAATGTGATAATTAATTTAGCTCATGTACGTTAACCGTTAATTACAGATCAGCACTTTAATTAATACAGACATTATCAATATTATCATATTATTTATTTATATAGTGTAAATCTATGTACTTTTAATACAGGTGATTCAGAACTAATGCAACAAAATTTAACAGCTAATTCCTAAGATCATTTTAATCATAGATCCAATTTTTTTATTACTAAAAACCAAATTTTATATAAATATCAAGTTGTAACTGAACAAAATGGTAACAACAAAACATGGTATAGATGACAAAACATAAAATAATAAATGTAATGGATCTACAGCAAAATAATCTCATTCCTGCCCTGGTAACTTAATTATTTAATTAAATAAATGCAAAGAAACTTACATATTTTGATCATCCGATGCATAATGGTAGGATGACAAATGAATGACGATTATTTATCTGTAACAAAAATATAAATAAATAAATAATGTGAAGAGAATATTAATTTATAATACATACATATACTCAAATTAAATATAAAAAAACTGGATTTAAATATATTAAATATGTAGGTGCACATATATATTTCCAACAAGAATAATAATTAATATTATAATTGAATACTCTAATAGCATACGGGTAATTAAACATTTTTACGGATAAATGGATTTTTGGATTACATTAATATAATTACATTTAACTTTTATGTAGCTCTTTGTATGTAGGTACCTAATTAAATTTAATTATTTAAAAATATATATTTATCTTCGCTTTAACTTCATTTACATACAATAATTTAAAAAGAATAAAAAACCGAAATATACTCTCTTTTAAAATGCTTATGTCAAAATTTATTACATTATTTTAGAAACAATTGGTATGAAAGTTAGATCTTTATACATATATTTTATTGTTTGAATTGAACCAGTTGTTTTTAAGTAAATATTACAGAACAAGTAACAAAAGTTTCACGTAACGCGTTAATATAAAAATTGAGATACGAGGCGAATAGTATACTAGCACTGTTATGACACTTTCAAGCACCAAATATTTCTGAAAAAAGTTTACAAGAGCACTGTTGTTCTACTTTCACAACTGAAGCGTTCTTGGATGCATTGACTTTTGATGTTTGGAGCGATTCTATCTGTGCTAACCTTAATCTCAAAATACTAAATAATACTAATATCTAAATAAATAATTTATTTAATAATGTAGATTTATATGTGTCCATATTTAATAATGAAGATTTATATGTGTTCATAATTTGTCAAATTGTTTTCATTTATTTAATTAATTATTTTATTGGAGTACCATCTGTTATCAATCAGTGGAATTATAACTGATATTTGCGTAATAAAAACGTATTAGCATATGTTATTTTCAACTTTCCGTTATAATTTCGGATGTTGTTACGAACACTTTCAGAGTTCGTCTGCAAATAATTTTAAAATATTTGTTTAAAATTGTTGTGCGTATTAATGTTCACATTTAGACACTGAAAACAACAAAAATACTATGTAATAAACCCTAGCATTTGAAAAAATACAATTTCAAACCAAAATGTTTATATTTTAGTTTATTCTTCCTGTTATTTAGAATGGTACTTTTCCCTATCGGCCATTTTCAAAAGTCTAAAACATGACAATATTAATAATTTTGAAATATTTCGCCTATTTCTCTTGCTATATTAAACGAGATAAAATATATTTTAAAATATTTCCAAGTTTTGCGCATTAAAAAGCGAAGCGTAAAAGTTTAAAATACGGTAGAAGTATGCGTTGCACGAGAAGTTACAAAGTACGATATAAAGAATCTGTCGTATGCTGATGTAATATACTGGCGTTTCCCGCGTGTTTCAGAACTCAAACTATGTGTTTCTAGATGTATCGTAGGTACTGGAGAAATATGCTAAGAGATGTTTGATCGAAAAAAGTTTCACATTCTTTATTACATTATTCGAATATTGAACATAGACATTATAAATGGTGCAACTATAGGTGGAAATTTTATAGAAATGATTAGAACTATAGTTTCTCAAAATATCTTGAACATTTGGTATCGATATAACTTATGTTCGCTTGTAAGTGATTTTAGCGACAAATGCTTCAAATAAAAATAGTAGAAAATTTAGTTCATTGTTTAATTATAAATTAAACTATTTTTCTCTAATAGTATGTTAATATTCGAGTTTTATGAGACGATGTATTGTCACAAAGAACCGAGTGTAACAATATATATGATAAAACGACTACAATATAGAATTTTCTTTACTTTATCTTATTTATTTTATTGAACAACAATCTAGGGATTTATGTGACAATAGTACCGCTGACTAACAAATTTTGACTTTTTTTTACTGTAAATTCAGAATAATATACTTTAAATATAACAATGATTAATCTTCCAGTTTTTTCGACACCAGAAATTTTAATTGTTCTTTTACCTCACTTGTGTATTAATACTAATTTTCATGCAAATTATGTAGTTATAAAATAAAATCTGAATAGATATTGATATTTTGATGATTTAAATTCTTAGATTATAGCTTATTATTTTATGATTTAAATTTGACACAATATTATTTCATTTTATCTTGTCTTGGAAAATTATCTTACCAAATAGCACGTGATCTCTTAGATATTTATTTAGAAAAAATCTATTTTCTTACAACAGTAAAGCTATTTTTTTTAAATTAATAAGTAATTAAATTATCGCAAAAGTAAACAATTAATAATATAAGTAACAAAACTGTCACCTGTATTATTGTTTGCATATGTTTATTATATAGTCTATTTCAATATTGTAACATTATTTTATTACTCGAAATAATTGTTATACAACTCTATCGTTGAAATCAGAAGAAAATTTTCTATCTAATGTGCTAAAAAATTATATAGGTTATCATTAAAGAAGCAAAATATTTTGTTCTATCGTTGTTGAATTCTACTACTGTTTGTTATTAGTTATTACTGATAAATTAACCTCTTATTCCTGATCAGTTTTATGTATGTAATATTATTCTCTAAAGCTATTAACTCGCCCAAAAAACACTGTATACTTAACCTCACATTCAATACCACGCACGAATCTAAATATACACGAATTCGCAGTATACAAAGTAATTCTGTAACAAAACTTAATTAATGAATGATTCATATGAATTCGCGTGCACCGTGCAACCTCTCTCCGCATCCTCGCGACCGTGCGCTGGAATTTCATATTTGCAACACGCACGATTATTGCGCGATGAAAATTGAATTCTACCGTAATGGATCGAGTGTCTGAATACATGAATTTGTAATCCAACCGCCAGTGACATCAAAGCTCTTAGCTTCCACTGCGTGAGGCTTTTTAACCGGGTCCGTTGCCGTTGCTGATCATCAACTCGCTGTAATATTATATTTAAAGTAGCCGCATAATGTCAGACCAAGAGCAAAGCAAGAGCTGTTTTGCGGATCATGTTTGATAAGGAAGAAGTAAGTAGATGAAGTGCTATAATGTTTTGCTTGTTTTTATTTGATGGCTGAAGCTCAGGGAATTTGAATAATTTGTTGGTAAAAAGAACGAAATTGAGATGAAAATGCCCGAGATAAGCAGGAGTAAAAAGTTAATTGAAATGAATATGATCATGTTGCTAGTGCTGAAATAGAATATTGCAGCTTGTTTTTAGAAAGAAATCGTTTTAGTTAACATTAACAGCTCAACTACTACAGTCTATTTTGCATTAGTTGTTCATTGTCGTTAGTATGATTAGTTGGCATTCGACCGAAAAAACATCAGAGGAATATTTATTTAATCTACCCTGAAACGAAGATTACTAGCAGAGACTAAGTTATGGATGTTAGATTAATTCGAAAACTAATTGAGATAAAAAAAGTCAATAATTTAAATCATTAAGGTTAAGAATTGAACAAATGATGTTTGCCTTTAATAAGGAAATTGTAATTCATTTTATCTTAGTTACATATTTACGAGTATGATACCCATCCTGACAAAAGTGTTTGTTCACCGAAATTGAGTTCTTATATAGATCATTATAATTAAAAATATATTTTTCATTATCTTTTTCCCGCCTGGAAAATTTTGGATCGAAATTTTCAATCATTTGCCAAGATTATTAGCAAATAAATCAAATCAAATCAAATTTATTATAATACTTTTAAACTTAAACTTATTAAAAAATATATATACTACACAATATGCATCATTTATAATCACAATAATTTAATATATCTATAATTTGATTATTATCTGGTAATAATCGGTAATATAATGACAACTTTAATTTTTCGTAAACAATTTACAGACTTTTACAATTTTGGTATTCACCAGAATAATAATTTCTGGTATTTTATTGTTATTTTCATATATTTTGCGTACTTATATACATAGCAATTACAATAAAAAATGATAGCTACATGAAAAGTGTGGTTAAAGAATAATATTATTTAGACTGGCAGCTTCGTAGAAAAGCTAAATGCATAAAAATAAAATAGAAACAACAGAATAAATGATTTTTGATCACAGAACACCGAAATGATAGTAATTGATTTAAATAAAAATGCGCTCATAGTGGCGAAAATAGGACCTACAACAAAGGTACAATTTGCTTCTAACCTAATAAATATGTTCATAAAAAATAAAGAAAAATGCATAATAATAGAACTAATGTTTATAATAAAACTATAATTATTTAATATTATAGTCAACTAATTAATTTCTACACCATTAAAAGAACCTATAAACTACATACTTAAATTTGTACCTAAAAGTTTTACGACAAATGAAACTAATACTTAAACTACAACTAACGACGAGATTTAACTATATTATATATAAATACAAAAAGAAAACACTACTAGCAAACATAAAACAAAAGATAATGAAATATAAGTGACAGCAATGGTAAGTTTATGGAGACCAACTGAAAATGTACCTTTATCTCAAGTTTGACATATCGTGACCAACGCCATTTCTTAGTGGTTGAATATCTCAATAGAGAAATCACAAAGAACTAACGTTGCATTAATTTATTGATCGGTAACAAATAATGATCGAGATACAGAGAAGAGAAGAATATTTAGTTACAAAAAGATCAGTGTTCAGGTGCCAACTTCAGTCACCCAATTAGGCGTATAGACACAAAACAAAGCTCATAATTCACTAACTCACTAGCGAACCTAGCCGAAACAAAAGTTTGCTAATGTTAAGACTCCCATTATCTATTAAAAGAGAATGTAGAATGCAGGAAAATTTTCCGTGCCATTGTATCGAATATCGAATGAAGGTTGTACAGTGAATAGCAACTCAATTTAAAATAATAACATCAGTAACATCTTGTGTAACCTGTAATCTCCTTAAACTCATTGATTTCTTTATCGTCTCTCGTTGAGCTTTCAAGGAAGTTATCAGATTTCATCGGCAGCTTGGCAAACTGCACATAATAACCGAACTGAACGAACGAACGAACGTTCGAGCTCCTCGCTGTGCGTCATACTCTATTATGCAAATCCGGTGTTGACGCCACTACCTAGCACCGCCGCCATCGCCACCGCCAACTCAATGCCAACCTGCCAACAATTTCATGCAATTTTCTTTTATGTAGTCCTGCTGTATTATTTTTTCTCTCTTCAGGATATTGCGAACGTGGCCCATGCAAAACACCGGAGATAAACAATATGGCAACTCGCGTGCTATTAAATTAGATGGCGAGAGCTAAATGAGCCCTCTTCTATCATACAGTGCCGGCGCTAAAATATTTTCTTCTAATAGAAACGTTTATGGCGGTTGACTATTAGTCGTCCAAATATCAAAAAACACTGTTTAGTTTTCCTATTAAAATCTACTTCATATATTTTCGAAGAAATAAAATATTGTTCGATATTTTAAGCTTGCCTACAATTTTATCTAATTTTTGCCCATAATTTTTTATTTTCTTTATTTAAAGTTTACCTTTATTGTATATGTTTTAAATCAAATATAACAAACATTTCAAAAACTGGCATTGAATAAAATGGAAAATTGTAAACTATTAAAATAAATATTATAATATTTATAGCAATTGTAATAGGAAAACAAAACTCATGTTTTATACAAATAGGAAGCCGCGCGCCTGAGCCGCAATGGATCCGGCCCCTTGTACACTCAGCTGCAGAAATAAGGAGCAACATAGCCAGTATTTATGTAATATGCAATATTGGCCATACGAAATTTTAATTTTGAATGTATTGCAAAGAATGGAGATATAATTTTGGTCCATCTTTCTCGCTACCTCGTCCTTTAACTTGCAATACTATTGATGGTTTGAATTGACTATACAACCGTCTTAAGGGATTATCAAAAAATGTAACTAAATGAATGATGTATTGTGCCGATACTTGTATGTTTACATGGTAAATTTTTAGCCGGTTTTAAATTGTATAGTATTGTTATAGTTCATTTTTACTGTAGGTTAGGAGTCTTTTAAAATACACCATTTCTTTGTTAAAATTCACACATCAGCTAGAGATTTGAAACAAATGTTCAATGTAACACAATTATGAATAAATTGACAAATTAATGACAAATAGTCAGAAATATGACATGTAAACGTGTATCGGCATTGTCAGTCTCAGTAATATAAATTACACAATTATTTTTTCTAAGAAATAAAGAAATTAAAAATGAAAAATAATTATTTATAGCGCATGCATCTATAGAAAATTTAATTAACATTTTGATTTTTATAGCTCTTGAGGCAAAAGCCGCAAAAACCTCGTTAGATAAAATTTAAACCAAGAGCAAAGTTTCGGCAAATACATCTCAAATATCAAAAGTACCAACTTTTTGAACCTGACACCCTTTTCTCATCTACGCCACTGGCTTCTCTTTGCCATCCAACATTGAAAAACGCGCATGAAGCTGAGAACACGTCGACTGAAATTCTTTCGCGTGGTGTTAATTGTACTCCCACCCACTTTCATTGCTGACGGCCCGAAGCGTTCGGCTTTTGTTTGCAGCGCTGTTTGATATTTTGTCCCCTTCAAAAAACCTTCCTCTGGATGCGGAGGTATTTCGATTGTTTTATGTTTAGCGCCCACGAGAGAGGGTTGTTTGCGGGTGTTCGCATGGAACAATTTGATTTGTAATTCAATGAATTACGAACAAAAATTATATTTTTTAATATTTCGTTATTTTTATTTATTTATTTATGCTACTCTATGGAACAGGAATTGAATACCAATTACAATACAGGATCCGAACTCATCTAGCCGCTGTGTAGTAGCATGAGTGGAGTTCGAACTACGAATCTTCGGATTCGAATATCCCTGAAATATTCATCACGCAATGAATCTTCGCCAGACATTCCTATCCCGAAAAACTATTTTTGCTTCACTCACATTCATAATTCCTTTCATATAATCCCGTTTATTCCTCACACTTGGAATCTTTCGTCCACGTTCGATTCCCACAGCCGACAAACTTTACTTCATATTTATATAACCTCTATTGCTTTCCCTCCACTAACATCTTTGGGGACTGTAATTTGACAGTCGGTACCTGCATTTTACATGCAAAATATATCATCTAACAAGATCAGCTATAGCAGAGTGCTATACCCAATAATAGGTAAAAGGTGTCATGATATATTTATTTTACGTTCAATCAAATTAATTCAGTTATTCCTAGGTCATCCATATAATTTGTCACCCTCAATTTCACCAACATACACATGTTTCACTAATCTTTTATTTGATATACGTTTCACATGCCCAAACCATCTTAGCTGACCCACTCTTCCACGAATATTCTTCTGAATCTCACATTTATGTCTTCTTACACCACACACAATCCACAAATTTCTCAATGTCCCCAGCAGTTCATATTCCTCATCCACACCCAACTTTCACTACAATACATCAACATACCAACATAACATTATAAATACTTAAATTTAAGGTTCATTTGATGAACATGGATGAAACATATTGATGTGGCATGAATAATTGTTTAATGAAGGCCGCTACGGAGTGAATATAATTTTCGTATTAGCCCCGAAATTTTATGCACCCGCTAAACCCAGCAACTTGCCGAGTTACTGTTGTTGGAACCGTGATCTGCTGGTCGAGGGTCTATTTACTAAGGATTGTAATTTTTAAAAAATGCTGTTATTGTGTATTCAAATATTCGTTATATTGTCTTCGACTTTCGAAATATCTAACCCAGATGATACGAGTTTCACAGACATTTAAGTTTTAGACGAATTTGCAGGTTATTTTGTATTTATTATCTATTCTTAAAATATTTATTAGATTAGAAACAACAACAATTAAAATAAATGAACTGTACTTAACATCAATATAAATAACTCAAATCATTTATAGTACAGAAATGAGAAATATTAAGGAATAATATCATGTATTTGACGGCTGGTAACAAAATTTTCTTTTTTCAATATATCCAAAAGTTGAAGAGATAATGCATATTTGTACAGCAAAATTCCCACGGATACATTTTTTATTCGCTTGTTCTCCGAAGCGGTCTTAATATTTAAAATGTAAAAATAAAATCTGGAATACATTTGCGATAATGATTCGAATAAGAGACTACAACAAATACCTCTTCTATCTACTTATATTCTTCTTAGAGAATTGAATCAGTCCTAAAATTGCATCAATTTATTTGCAACAAGATTGCAGTGGGCGATGAAGTAGAACGGGACACACGTGTACATGAAGTAGGAAAAGCGGCACGGAGAAAAAGAAGAGAACATAGTTTTGTTCTGAAGAAAGCTATTCTTGGTCCCGTGGGCAAATGACATCTTGTAATCTGGTGCCATCGCGCATCCCTGCATTGACAGCCCGATAACATATCGGATGATTCCCAACAAAGTGTTGCAGTAGAAAGTTGAGAGATAATAATAATAAGATTTTTGAATAGAAGAAGATATCTTTATTCGTCGATTTGTTTGCTACTCTGCACAGTAAGAATTTAATCCCAGTACAGTAAAGGGGTCTTACAGTTTATAATGAAATCTGAACCACTTATGGGCAGTGCAGAGTAAAAAATTTAATTCATAATAATTTTTTCCGTTAATGTATATAAAATAATACATTCATGATCCCTATTAATACATGATTTTTATTAATTAACGATTTTTTTGGTTGCGTACAATACGCAAATAAAGCAAATATTGACTAGCGCTAAGTTGTAGCAAAATGCTAAACAGAACTAAACAAAATGACTGTAACATTTCTAGCTGAATAATATTCTCGTAGCATTCCTTTAAAATGAATATAAAATATAAACATTATTCTAAAAACGAAAAAAAAACCGCAGGTGCTACTAGCTCATGTTAAGTGAACTGTAAACTGTTGTTATGTTATCAAATCATTTCCGACAGGTATGTTACTAATCTAAAATAATTGTCTGCGAACTTCGATGGACTTCAATAAAGATATTTTAAACAAAATGAAAGAAACATGTACTTATGTTGGCCAATATTTTCAGGTTTCCTGGTAAACGCAGTTCACGTGTTTGTCAGACTAAGTTATCGGGGGCATAACCTAACAAATTTGTTATGTAATAAAATAAGATGTGCTCCAAATTAAAAAAGGTACCATCAATGGATAAATTATAATAACTAACTCATGTGTTAATCGGCGATTAATAATCACGATAATTAACGCACTCGCTACGCTCTCGCGTCAAAATTATTAATCGACCTCATTAATAGACTTAATACTTAAATAACTATTAAATAAATAAAAGCAGAGCAACCTCATACATCATAGGAATAATTGGTATTGCTGTCAAACGTTCGACTTGCTTAAACTAAGTTTAAAATTCAACTTTTATGTCCGGTGTCATCAACAAAAGTTAAATTTCAAACATGATTTTATTTTGCTTTTATTTATTTAAACCAAATTTAAAATTTAATTTTTGTTGGTGAAACCGACCCTAACTTGTTATTTCGTAATTTTTTTTTAAATTATGACACAGTTCAAACAAAAAAAAGTACAGATCAGTAAAGATCATCACTATTATTGGACACGATAATTGTAAATAATATTTAATGAACTACTTACATTTTATCGTCGAAAATAAGAATATTTTGTTATTTTTCCCTGGAAAATATTCCATTTATTTCACATAAACATTGTTCTCACTGCAAATGTTTACACGAAATAACACTGTTACTTCCCTACTGGTCTACTGACGTAGTAGGTAAATTAATTAAATTATTAATCGTTCTGACAAGTCTCGTAACATAAAAATATAAATTCAATTCCGTTTTGTAGTTATAGTGCGTTCAAACAACATTAGTTTTTTTTAATATAAAACGAATTACTAGATACAAAATACATTAATGTAATGTTGTAATGTATTTTAATTTTTAAATGATGCTATATAGAAGAATAAGTTTCAAATTAAAATTGTAAATTATAGTATTTGACATATTTTATAATTATAAATTATCTCAATATTAACTTTTCTTCATTATATATACAAGAATATTTTCAAATTTTAAAAGAACTTATTCTGTTTTGTGAATAACTCGAATATGGTATTATTCTCACTTCTAATGTATTATTTTGGAAGCAGGGCAGTACGATTTGGGAGACAGATTTCATAAAACGTATTTTTTACATTGTCTTATTGTAAAGTGATTTAAAACACATAAGGTTTATTTTTTAAAACTGAACTCGTAAAAAGAAGTGTTCATAAATCATCAATCTATTGGCATAAATAATAATTTTCCTATAAATTAAACTGATTAAGAAATTAAACAAAAAATCCCTTATGCCTATGGCACACTGGTTGAAGAGCATCGAAGAGCATCGATGAGCTCTTCGATGATACTACAGAACGCACCCGTCATCGCCGAAAAATAGAGGCTCCTCTATTTCCATCGTAGAGCTCATCGATGAAACGAATGTATCTCATTTCATTCGTATCCTTTGTGTGTCATTTCACGTTAGCATATTTTTGAAATTTAGTTTTTCTTTGTCAACTTTAGAAGCTTTTATTTTTCATCAATGACGGGTGCGTTCTGTTGTTTCATCGAAGAGCTCATCGATACTCTTCGACCCGTGTGCCATAGGCATTAGGTAGTACGATTTTGGCAACTCTCCCCCATATACCAGTAATTTCAATCGGTAATAAAAATGGCGGTAGTTGACTCGAAATTTAATCCATATTATGAAGAAGATGTTAAAATTCATTAATCTATTATATGGTCAATTATATTCTAACTCAAAATTAACAAACGAACTTGGTATGCTTATCAAATAAAAATCTATCGAATTTTTAACATGTTTAGATAAAAAAACTAGAATATATGAGGTAATTAACTACCACCGAATGAAAATGCATAGACTTCCTTTCGAAAGTGAATTTGACCAAGTGTTAAATTAACGAACCGCCATTAAAAACTTCCCAACATCCGGCTGTAACCGCATACGACCTTTTATCGAGCACGCTGCGTTATAATTCGTTTTTAATAAAAGTGAAAAAAACTCAATTACCATAAATGGAAACAAATAGAGCGGTGGTGATTCGACTGGCGAGCGCCAAGCGCTTGGGTGATTTTAAACCGTTTAGGGATTTCGCGAGAGCTTCGGTTTTCTGGTTGCAATGCTGCAGGAGAAGTTGGCTGCACTGTGGAGGTCGAGGTTATGTTGCACGGGGCCTCGAACTATTTGTCTATTCCAATTTTTAGCTCGTCAATTCTCAAACGTATTGAGTGTGTATCATCAACAATACATTTTTTTAAATATATAGAAATCCCTAGATTACTCATCCGATTTTGATTTAGGTGGATGTATGTACCGGGTATAATACGGAAAATCAGTGTTTTCTTGTCCAAAAGTGGTCAGCTAATTTTAGACAAACTTGCTTCTAATATAAGTGGTAGACAATTAAATTATGCATCTAAGACAGTAATCACATTTTATTTAGCACGTTTTGTAACCGAAATAATGGGATTTAACATTTTATAGGAATTGCTTTTTTATAGTGACAACCCTGGAATTGAAACAAAATAACAAACAATTGTATGACATTTTAACAGAGCCGGATTTAGCCCTAAGCTATTTGAGATATGGAGCACTTTATAGTGCAGATATTCTATGTCAATGCCAAATATGCTACTTGCTCACTCGGACAATTTGCTTTAAGGGCCCCCAGGAAAGTGGAGGCCCTAAGCTATAGCTTGTGTAGCTTATACGTAAATCCTGCATTACATTTTAATGTCAGGAAATTTTAGTTTTAAAAAATAATTATTATTGTTGGTACTTAAATAAATCACAAATCCACTTAAAATTAAAGCAAAAAAAATAATTGAAATATCAGTTATTCTTTATTATTGTGTTTAAAAATTGAGTTCTAATAAAAAAATAAATCTTAATTTCTACGTGAACTATTTTCAATTTAAATTTATTTATCTTTTGTTTTAATATCAAGACAAAACTGTCCGGAAAACTGTTTTTGCATTTTAACCGCCTATGTGCACATGTATACCTTACCACTCGGTATATGTTTCATGAAATATACCGAACAATTTCATAAGCTTCCCAAAACGGAATCAAACATGATAAAATTTTATTTGAAGCATAAAGTATACACATGTATAATGAATAACTAAACACGATACAGCATTTGAAATTCGGTGTCAAGAATAAACCGCAGCTGAAAATATGAAAGCAAAGGCTACAGCCAAGCAGAAGGCACTAATCACTGAATCTACATAAATTTACATTTACATACCTACAAGCTTAAAATATAATTTTTCTCATCTTTAAACATTTTTCATATTCATAATATTACCTGCTTGAATTTCTCATCACCATATTTTCATGATTCACTACCGCTCTTATAATATGAGCAATTTTACAATTTTATACAGATTGGTTTTTATTCCGCGTTACTATTGGCATTAAAAAATTATAAGATATGTATTTTCAATATTTGTCAATAAAACAATCACTTTATTGTATAAATTGTTGCGTTGTCATGGTTTAAACAATGACGTATTTGTCAAGTTACTTGACAAAGAGTATAAAGGTTTTGATTATGTTGGACGTAAAATCATTGTCATAAGGAGGAAGGTTAAAATTGTGAGTAAAGTGTCAAAAAAATATTGTACTTTTGTATAATAACAGTTGATATGTTTTAAACAAAACTAGTGAATAAAAAATAATGCAGGAGTTTTTTTAACCTTTTTTGTCTCACGTACATATAAACTAATGACTTATCAAAATTCTACGGCACATCGAAAATCTCGTATTATACTGATTGTATAGAAATTTGATCACGTTATGAATACAATGTATACACCAGTTGAGAACAATTAATTGCATTAATAACTCAAATATGTTTAATATTATTTGCGTCGATAAAAATGAAGCCCTTAAGTCCTTAATTAATGTACTCTGTTCTACATAACTAAGATAAAGATGCATTTTAAAATAAAATTATCCTAGCATAAAATTTAATAGACTTGCAGTTGTCAGAAATGATCAACATTTCAATTAGAATTCATAAAAGTAGACCAAAGTTTTGAGAGACTACAAATGAGTATGAATGCTGTTTCCGGTTAACTAGATTTACATTTCTATTATAACTAACTTCAACTTAGTGCAACAATGAATCTAAAAGTTTGTAACATGTATTTACAGCATGTTTTGATTTCATTGTCGCGCATACACATAAATAGACAGGGAGCCATTGATTAGATTATTACGTTACTAATTTTTCTTCTGATATCTTTTTAATTAAACTTATCTTACGTTTCGTTAATTTATCAAACTTCACGCTATGTCCCAATAAATGGGATAGCAAGAACTTTTTAAATATTCAATATACATTTATTCAGAAATGAATCTTAGGTTAGCACCACTTTTGTTTCATCTATATACGTAGTTCTTTTTATACAAGCATATTTATTCTTTCTACTTCTAATATTTTGTTCATGCAACAAACCTTCAATTATATCTATGCATTCATTCCAGATTGTCAACACAATCATTCACCATAAATTGAACCAACATACACCTGTTTCACCAATCTTTTCATTTGACAATAAGTTCCACAAATCCATACTACTTCATCTAACACACACCAACTCTTATAACAACATTCTTCTTAATCTTACACTCATCATACACCAACCAAGAATGCGTTCATAGTGACGATAATTGAAACTACAACAAAGATTCAGTTTGCTTCTACCATCATAACTAATTGTTTAAAATTAAACAAAAAAGAATAATAATAGAACCAATATTTACAATAAAGTAAATAATAAAAGTATTTTACTACCAAAAAAAACTATATTATTAAAAGAACCTATAAACTACATATAATACTTAAATTTGTACCTAAAAGTTAAACAATAAATTAAACTAATACTAAAACTACAACTAATCACAATTGTAACAATGCGGTATCGCGGTTGATGCATTTCATCATGCACATTCATAATTGTTGATAGCTGATGAGTTGTAGACTAAATTATTATTGTTGATTTAGAATGAACATATTTGTAGCTTCAATTACTTGGAATTAATTGTTATTTAATTGATAATTTCCTCAGCTATAAACAATATAGATTGACTTTTGCTTATTCAGCGTCTGTGGTAGATCTTTGTTCTGCCGACAAGATGATGCAAATTATATTCCTTCTAGAAGGAACTGACACGTAGTCATTGATAAAGATACCTAATGCATCTCCCCGTAAGTTCTCAGCACCCTTCTGGTTGCTCCGAGCTTAGTTAGTTCTCGCCAGCTCGTCGGATGAGCTGGTGCCTGGTCAGTAAGATATTGTTAAAGTTCTCGCCAGCTCGTCGGATGAGCTGGTGCCTGATCAGTAAGATATTGTTAAAGTTCTCACTAGCTCTTCGGATGAGCTGGTGTGCCTGTTTAGTAAAGTTCTCGCTAGCTCTTTGGATGAGCTAGAGCCTGATCAGTAAATTGTTGTGAATCACTTGTAAAGGCTAGAAATGCTTTAGTGGTTAAGTTGTCTCGAACTACTGTTATTAGTTCATCGTGTCTCGAGCTCTTTGGATGCGGGTCACCTGTTGTGACGCCAGCTCCTTGGGTGAGCCGAGACAGTAGTGTGATAATCACTTGGAAAAGCTAGAAATGCTTTAGTGATTGAGTTGACTCCAGCTCTTGAGAAGAACCTGGTCAGTAGATTGATAATCACTCGGGAAAGCTAGAAATGCTTTAGTGTTTAAGTTCAACTCATCGTCTCAAACTATTTTGGTTTATAGTTTGTTTGAACTACTGTTTTTAGTTCAAGAGTAATTAAATTATATTGCTATAATTTAATTACGAGCAAGTGCTCAAATTCTGTATTTGTTTGTCCTGTGTTGTGTAAACTATATATATCATATATTTATAATAAATAGTGTTAAACGTAATAGAAGAGTGGTTGTGTTTCTTGAGGAAAGTGTACCTATCCAAACTACCTTAGTGTGGTGTGTGTGTTTGTCATTCGTTGACACTCAGATGACTTCGAGACCCACCAGCCGCTGATGACTCCTGAGCAACCTGCCATCATCTACAGCTATTAAGGTTGGTTGAAGTTAAAGTACATTTTCCCTTGTTGTTAATATCCGATATCCCTTCGTCTGTCATTTCCGAGATTGTTCGTTAAAACGTTAGAACTATTATTGGGAGTGTTCCCTCTAATATTAGTTAGGCTCCGCGCGAATTAAGGCCGTTGTGCCCTGTTTTTCGCGTGTCACTGCCAAAGTGGCTTTTGTACAGCCACATACATTGGCCACTATTACAATTGGCACAATCGAGTAGGATTGGCCACTGTTACACAATAACACTACTAGCAAACACAAAATAAAGAATAAAGTGGCAGCTGTAAGCTTATTAAGACCAACTAAAAGTGTACCTTTGTCTCAAGTTCGACATATCGTGATCAACGTCATCTCTTAGTAGTTGAATCTTCCAATTACGAATAGAAAAGTAACAAAACTATATTGTCTACTTCACTGGTATTTTCTTCAATCATTCAATAGTTGTAGAACAATTTTCTACTTGTTTGTTTTTCTGAAATAGTCGCAATCCAAGTCCAGTCCACTAATGACAAGTAAACGTCACGTTTTGATCACATGACGTTTTTAAATTTTATGGAACGTTCTGCTTGCTCTAATCTAAAAGTTTCCAAATTCTATTCCATCGATTGACCCCTTTACAACGAGTTAACTTTCTCCGTAAATATTCCCTAACTTTTACAACTAAAATCTAATTTCAGGTAACCACGAAAGTTAACCAATAACGTTGGATTAAAAATAAAAACTTCTTTATTAAAAGACATTTTAGATGCAATTGAATACCATTCGTACAGCTTTAATTTGGTACATTATAGCGTGCGTTTACTTTATTTGTTACGTGGAAACAAGTCCATTTGTCGATATTTTCTGCCTTATTAATTTTAGAATAAAGTTATATACACAAAAAAGTATGTAAAATTATATATTGCATGAATGACTGCAAAATCATTTATAAAATATAATTTTACTACGAATTAAATATTACAAGTTATTTGTTTTATGATCGACTTTTCAGTAGTTATACTGTCCATAAAATGACACTTTATTGGACTAGTATAATAAAATAGCAAATTTAGACTGTTATAATGTTAAAAATTAAAAGTCAAATCAATTTAATTAATTCCTTTGCATTTAATGCAATTTAATTTACTTCTTTACTTATTTGTGCTACTCTGTACCTACAACAGGATCTTAATCCCAATTACAGAACAGGATTCGGACTCACCGAACCGCAATGTTGTAGTTCATAATGTCTAGCTTGAGTAGGATTCGAATTCGGAATCTCCGGATTCGAATTCCGTAACGCTATCCACACCACCGTACTGCCGGACAATATACGTTTGACAAATTTGTAGAGCAAGTAGATGAGAATTTTATAAACATAATTAACCCTATTTTATATAATAAAAATTTTTAATTTTGGTGATCTCTATTTGCCTTTAAAATTTCTAAAACGAATTTTTAAACAGGCTGTATAAAAAATATCGTATCAAAATCATAGTACCAATAATAAATTTACTGATGTCATACATTTCAATTATTTTGCCGATAGTTATAAATATAGGGATCTTTATCCGGAGATGAAAAAACCGGCCCTTAGAATAAAGAACGTAAAGAAAAATGATAATTGAACTTTTTAGATGTACATTTTTATTCTCTGTTGACGGCTGGTTACAGCTATTCATCTGTCATTTCATATTTACTTGAATTCCCATTCCCAGAAATGGATAAAAACAGTGATGATATATTTATATTTTATTTAAAAAAGTTGTAAATGGAATGTCAGAGTCAAGACATTATATGAATGATTATTGCAGAGTGTAAAGTCTTGAAAGATGGTTAATTTTTTTTCTTCTAAGAAAAAGATTTTATGACAGCAAAAATATTTTTGTTAATTAATCAAAATGAGTTTCAAGAATTAAGAAAAAACGGTAAAAGAAATTGTTTATGATTGATGATTTTTCCGACCTTGGCCTCTTTCAGAAAATTAAACTAGCACTGCTTGAAAAATATTTTGACGAAAAATAAATTAATATGAATACAAATACATCTTCAACTTTACTTCAGTACTGAAATATCGAAAGGTTGAGTTTCCAAGAAATAAACGAGCGAAAAATTCAATCCATAACATGAATATATAAAATTATGATATTACATATTCTTATTCACTTTTCTTATAAAAACACAGTTTCTTTTCCAGATTTTTATTTAACATTTCTTGAATATTATGTTTTATAATAGTTACTTATCTGGGACAAATTTTAAAGAACAAAAATCAATCGAGAAAATAATTAGAATTTGCTTCGTTTATTTAGGACATGTTGTATAATTGGGACAGTGAAGGTATGTATGAATACTCAAAAGAGTGCAAGTTGAATAAAAAATTATAATAATTTTATGTTTGACTGCACTATTAAATATTGTTTAGTGCCCATAATATTTTATTTGATAATACCAATAATACGACAAAATAACAAAAGTCTTGATTTGTTCAGGGAACAGCCAAATACTCTACACATGATATAAATCAATTAGATATGAAATTTCTTTAACAGCCGGCTAAAAATAACACTTCGGTTGAAATAGTATATTATATATCAAGGGAGAGAAATGCATGATTTTCCAGAGGTGCAATTTGTAGCCAGAGGGCGAAACCCAAGGGCTACAAAGCACAGAGGGAAAATTGCATTGTTTCCTGAAGTGTATATATATATATACCGGGTGTAACATGAAAACCTGGCCATAGGCGTTTAACATAAGAAATCAGTTTTTACTTGCGCAAAAGTGGCCAATTGATTTTAGACAAAAATGCTTCAAATAAAAGTTGTAGAGCTTGAAATTATGGATCTAAATCAGTTTTCAGATTTTATTTTTCACGTTTTGTAAGCGAAATAATTGCATATTTTTTATGAATTTCTACTTTATAGTGAATAGCCATGGAATTAAGACAAAATGATAAATAAATGTATAACGTATTAACTGTCAGAAAAGTTTAGTTTTAAATAGATTTGTGATTTATTTAACTGACAATAAAGATGATTGTTGTAATATCATTATTGAAAATGCATAATTTTATTTTATATTTTTTTTAATATTTATTATAATAAATAATAGAACTTTTACGCAAATAATTATTTTATTTATTTAGAAATAACATTAAATTACAAAAGATGTTCGAAAAGTCCTCCGTTTTGTGCTAAGCAGTAGCCTAATCTATTGTAGAAACATTTTTAACATTGCACAACTGTCTAATATTTATTTTGTTGCATTCGCCTACAACAGCGTTTTTAAGTTCTTGGATGGCATTGTATCTTTTTTATAAACGCAAGACTTTAAGTGTCCCATAAAAAAAAGTCACAGGGATTTATATCTGGAGACCGTGCTGGCCAGTTTACTGGCCCTCCACGCTCTATCCAACTTTCTGGAAACGTATCATTCAGATAATTTACAAGTTCTCTTGTATTATGTGCAGGACAGCCGTCGTGCTGGAACCACACATACTCATTATTTGCGTGGGCTATTTCCGGTCCCACTATTTCTCGTAACAATTCTAAATAAGTGTTTCCATTTAGTCGTTTAATAAAAAAAGGACCAATAATTTTGTTGCCTAAAATTCCTGGCCATACATTTACTGATTGTCGATATTGTTCTGTATTCAATAACAATGTGCGGATTTCTCTGAGACCAGTGTCGAAAATTATTTTTATTTGGTGCACCATTCAGCGTAAATGTACACTCATCTGTAAATAATATGTTTTAAAAAAAAATCCTATCATTGTTGGCCTTTTCCATAATTATTTCGCAAAATGTTGCGCGTCTTTCGCAATCGTGTCCAAAAATTTCTTGGTGGTTTTGTATTTTATAAGAATAGTATTTGTATTTTTTTAATATTCTATAAACCGTCATGAAACTAATATTTAGTTCTTTTGAAATTTCTCGGACACTGAGATTTGGTTCCATTTTTATTAATGCTAGTACATTTTCTTCATTATTATTATTTCTATCTCCATGCACACGTCCCTGTTCCTGTTCCACTTGATTATTAAATGTACCGGTCTTCTCAAATTTGGTAATAAAGTTCTGAATTGTTGTTTTACTTGGAATGTTATGGTGCGGCCAAATAATACTGATTAAATCACGTATTCTTCGAAAACTTTCACCAGAATAATTCCACTTAATAATTTGTAACTTTTCTTTATGTGAATAGTTATCCATTTTCAATAATGATATAACAACACTTAAATAAATCACAAATCTATTTAAAACTAAACTTTTCTGACAGTTAAAACGTTATACATTTGTTTATCATTTTGTCTCAATTCCATGGCTATCACTATAAAGGAAAATTCTTAAAAAATATTAATGCGATTATTTCGCTTACAAAACGTGTAAAATAAAATCAGAAAACTGATTTAGATCCATAATTTCAAGCTCTACAACTTTTATTTGAAGCATTTTTGCCTAAAATCAATTGGCCACTTTTGCGCAAGGAAAAACTGATTTCCCATGTTAAACGCCTATGTCCAGGTTTTCATGTTACACCCGGTATATTATAGGCATATATATATATATATATATATATATATATATATATATATATATATATATATATATGTTGGAATTTTAGAAATTTATAAATAGAAAAATGTATTATGAATTCGATCCAAAACATATTCTCATATATTTAAATGATCGTACACGAATATTTTGGAACGCTCATAAATTCCATTGTCAGCGAGACAAAGATTTATATATAATTTATTCATATTCCATTACATTACGCGAAATCATACATTTAACATTCCTATGTAATATGTGTATTTATTATTTATGTACTAATATATAGCTATTGTACAGCATATCAATTTACAAGTTTACACAAATTTGCAAAAATAACATTTGTTTAGACTAGAAAAATGTGAATGTTGACTGATGGCATGATTCATTATAAATGAGATAGTGGGTTTGAATCCTACTGTTCGATTATTTATTTTCATATATTATTCACTTTCTTGATATTCGAATGTATCTGGAATATCTTGATATACGAGAAAAATATATAAAAGTAAAATAGATATAACAAAAGAAATAATTTTTGTCACCGAAAAGATGGTAATACATTTAAAGAAATGATGAAAAATAAGGGCCTTTAATTTATCGACTGTTAAGAGATAATAATCAAGTTATATAATAGGGGAGTATCTTTGTATAAAGACACATGTCTTTACTTAATTCATGCAATAAAATGATTGGTATACAGAGTATTTTATTCCTATGCACGAAATTTTAATGGGTTATATAATTTGATATACTGATTATTAAATAAATATATGTTTTATGTAATTCACAAAATTAATTAGTCTTTATTTGAAGTGAACATTTTAGTATCACTTATTTGATAGCAAATTTAATAATTTATTAATTATGTTAATAATGAAATAAAGAATATTAGAATAAAAGTGTTAGATACTTACTTAATAAATGATTATTTGTAGGTAGTGTGCATAATTTCATTTCATTAAGGGCCGATTTTTCTATCTGCAGATTAAATTGTTAATAACATCAGGTTAATAAATACAAAAATATCGCATTGAAATCATAGCTTGTGACAGTATTATATCAACAAATTAAGACAGTTTTAATTTTGAATATCGGTAGTATTTATATTTTTGTTCAAAAATTAATAGTGAAGAAACTATATGCAAATGAAACTTTTACCATTGTTCCTATTTCCTATCTGTATAATAAAAATGTAGAGTATAATTAGAATTACAAACTAGTTTGAATAACTATAAACAATTGTTAATCAAACAATGGTTATATATATATATATACATAGATATTTTGTTGTTTGAAATTGGGATTGCATTATTAATAAATAATTAAATTCTGTCATGTCAAAAGCTTAACATCTATAATAGAAAAGCATGTTGGTTTGAATTGTTTTCCAGGGAACTTTCCGTTTCTACCTTTTGTTCAGTTGAATGGAAATCCACAATTAGAATGCAAGAAAATTGCGCTCCACACGCCAGCCCCCACTAACCATTAACACTGCGCTAGCAAGCGAACGAATTGAAAGTTATAGTTATATACTACATATTGTACGAGCGAGTTTATCTTCTAATTTGCTTATTTCATATATATACAGGATGGTGAATCGAATTGCACACCATAGCGTTTTCAATGCTATTTTTCAAATGTTCAATTATTGGTTTCCCTAATTATTTTATGCAAAAAAGTTTCAAATAAAAGTTTTAGGGCATACATTTCTGCATCTAAATCAATAAACATAATTTCTATTACATGCTTTGTAACGACAGAAATTAAATATTAAAATGTCGAAAGTTGTGTTGAAAATACAGACAGTCATGGAATTGAACAAAAAATAAATAAATGCTTGGCGTTTTATCTGTCAAAACGACAATGTTGGACGTTTTATCTGTCAATCGTTGACGTTAAAACGTCAAGCATTTATTTATTTTTTGTTCAATTCCATGGCTGTCTGTATTTTCAACACAACTTTCGACATTTTAATATTTAATTTCTGTCGTTACAAAGCATGTAATAGAAATTATATTTATTGATTTAGATGCAGAAATTTATGCCCTAAAACTTTTATTTGAAACTTTTTTGCATAAAATAATTAGGGACGCCAATAATTGTACATTTGAAAAATAGCATTGAAAATGCTATGGTGCGCAATTCGATTCACCACCCTGTATAGGGATTCTCTGTTGTCTGCTAATGTATGAATGCAGCCGAAGAATTGATAACAAAATGAGGCTACCATATTTTGAAATAAACGTATACATACAGGCTGCAGGTTGAACAAAGATGAATGATATTGAAGGTCGAAAAGGCAATCAAAGCACTGAATAAATTGGGATTATGCGAGGAAGACAGGTTGCACATTAAAAATTGGAAAAGGTAAACAAGGAATAGCGATCACTAGTGTAAGTATGGAAAAGCTGAAGAAGAAGTTATGACACCGGCAAAGTATGAAATTCAGGCAAAATATGAAATGCAAATCATATAAATTTTGCCAAAATCTATTTTAAAGGTTTGTATTCGTAAAGCGTACGTTCCATGGTCTTACCAACACAGTGGCGTAGCCAGAAACTTCTAATAGGTAGATTTAAAATTTTGAAAGAATAATTTCTTTAGAGGTTACGATGCAAAATTGTATTAAGCATCTGTCATGAAAAGCCCACCATTACAATTTTTTTAAATTAAGAGATAGAGAGATAGTTAAAAACGCAGAGTGCTATTATTTTATCCGACAAATTAAAGGGCGTACAATTAAAAGCAATTATATATCAAATAAGCGAGCAAAATAACAAAATAAAACACGCTATAATATAATAATACTATCCGATAGTTATCGGATGGTATTAAATTTAATAGGACGTTCCATTTAAAAAAGAAGTATATTTTATATTTATAAGCAGAGAAGTGTATATACTTCTTTCGCGCGATGTTTATTCTCATTTTTCCACGACACCAAAATATAGTGTTAGAAAATATTAGAAATATTTATTTTTTTTTTTTTGGCTTCTTTGGCGGACCAACTACTCAGGTCATATGCCGCCATTACGCCCTGATCCGCGTTTTTAGGTCTTTTAGTCAACAGCAACGCAGGTTTCTCGGAACGGTCACCCATCCAAATACACCCCGCGCGCAACGTTGCTTAACTCGCGTTATCGCTTGGATCAGTATCAACGAGTTATGCCATGGCCGTTGACAATATTTATTTAAAAATGTAATATTGTAGTTGTTCTTGATTTGATTTGTTTTTGCAAAAAAAAATGAACAGAAATTCAAGATTACAATAATCATTTCCTAAACACCAGGACAAAAATACTCATAGCAAATGGACTAAAATAATTTACTCCTGACGTTATTGGAAATGATAAATAACAGCATGACGAGTTAAAATTGATTATTTCTATTATGATTTTGTTGTTATAGGAACCAAAATTCTATCCTGATCATGGAAAAATGTTATTTACTGGCACTAGTTTGCCCATTACCCCTTTTATTTTTTTTATTTCTTCAAATAAAAAAGTTAGCAATGCTGGGCAGCTACCTTCGCTTATCAAAAAAATTAAGTATTTACTTAAAAAAAAAACACACAAATTAAATATTTCAATTGATGCTACACTTATATAACAGTGTCACTGCAGACGACGCTTGTATCAAGTCTTTTATTATATTTATGTTACGCTGTACAACAGGAAATTAATCCCAATTACAGTACAGGGTCCGCACTCACCGAGCCGCAGTGTAGTAGTTTATATAATTTTTAGTTTGAGTGAGAATCGAACTCAGAATCTCCGGTTTCGAATTCTGTATCGCTAGTTTATGAAAGAGTCATGGGATCAACACATAATAAAAAAGGGAAAAATTGGAATAAATTCAGATGTGAATCATAAGGTCTCAAGTGCAAATCCTGGCTGTATCTCAATTTTCCCTTTATAAGTTAATTTGAATTACATTAATTAAGTATTTACCTAAAACAAATACTAATTAAATATATCGCTTATTCTTAATGGGCAAGAAGACAATTGAATCTTCCTCCCCTTATATACATGTCTGTGCCCAATACATGTAATATTTAAATAAGGGTATGAAATCCAGAATAATTTGAGTCAAAATCGAATATTATAGCTTGCGTTTGATGCTTAGGATTTGTTTGTTGAAAATACGAACGAAACAAGCCTCGCTAAGAATACTGTCTAATATAAAAAAAACTTAATTTTATACTCGGTCGGTAACACATACGTTCATCTAAGCCGAAATTTTAATCATCATCTACGGACTACACAGGATTTCTATATCAAAATTTGTAATTATTTCCTATGATACAGCCATTATACCAATCACTTAAGCTCATCAATTTGAGAATTGACGAGCTAAATATATATATAAACATTGTAGTTAAAACTATATCCTAATTTACTAATTGCAAATATAACAAATCTGTCACCAAAATCATCAAATATTGCCAACCACTCCACAAACAATTTCCTCGCGTTTGAATAGCAACCGCAATTTTACTGCTGCCACCACACATGCAGTGATATTTTGCGAGTAGCGAGTTTATAGTTGTAACAGTGTCGCTGGCTGCCGTTTTCAATAAACTTTATTAAACTAGCACCGAGTGACCGCACGTCACGAATTTCCATTAGTCACTCTGCACCCGCCATCCCTTGCCAGTGTTGTGTAGTTGTGGAATATGAATGTGAAGAGATTCGTAGCAAGCTGATAGATAAGTTTGTCTGTTGTTTTGTTGAGGGGACTTTAGATTGTCGAATAGTAATAAAGTTGTGTATTGAGTTAGTGATTTTGAAAGTGGATATTGGTTTGGTTAGTGAATATGTTGTTGATTTGTTTGCGTAATTTTGATGTTACTTGCTTCATAACAAATGTATGCCTATATGAGATTTTATGAATTGTAGAAATATATAATTCAAATATTGGCGCCATTCGTGGGGCAAATGTCGAGATTTTGCGAAATTCTTCGGGAACAGCATCTATCAGTTATAGCTTCTGGAAAGGTTACATTTTTCTTATTCTTCATATTTTGTACTTTCCCGAGGCTCTATCTCTAAAACTAAACGAGATATATAGATGCGCTCAACAGTATTAAATTTCTAGTGCTTGAATTAACTTATTAAAATATTTTTAATATACTTCTTATAATACTAATACTGAATTTTTAGCGATATCCAACTATTACATTAATCATAAGGCAAAATGTAAAATACGGTAATTTCAAATGGTAAAAATAGTATCAGCAGGACAAAATATTGTGCAAATCATCAATTTGTTCCGCAAATGAGTAAAAATAATTATGACAAAAATCAGAAAAGTGTAAATAATAGGAGATTATTGATTTCAATCCAATTACCAGTTTTCCGATTTCCTCATTTATTAGTCCGGAAGAACACTTGCGCAATAATTAAAAGCAACATAATTAAAAACATGGAAACAAGATCAAAGTATATACTACTTTAAATAATCATCAATCACTAAATTGAAAGTTTATCGTAGTAGTAGCATCATTCTCAGAACAGTTTTTCATTACAACATGTACTATTGGAATTTAACAATGGCACGCGGGAATTAACTCCAAGGGAAGAATAAATGAGTGAGTCATGGCATGAGTGTAATTAACTCCACTAATTAAATATTTAATCAATTAATAAAGCAGTCAGATTTCAATTAAATAAGGATTATGATTATAATTACAATTTAATTAATTTTATCTTGAAGTTATTGTACTTGATTTTTTTTGCAGATAGCTTAAAAGATATACTTAATTGGCTGGATTAATTAAAATTTAAACATGTTGAGCTTATAGCTTAGTGGCCGGACATTGCGGGGTATTAATATTTTCATTTTTATGAGGTCTAATACCTCATTTATCTCAGTTATAATCTCTTTAACTACCCGTAAAGTTAAAGCTACAAAGGGTACTTCTGATTATTGATTTTGAAATTATAATATTTTTATGTTTCACGTTTCTGTCTTTTCAGGGATGTTAAATTTGAAATATTCAAACGTTGTAGCTGGAAGAGTGAAATTTATTGATTAATTTTAACAGTCTTTCTGGCTGTTCAAGATAAATTATTTTTTATTCTACAATACCTACATTTTTTTAATACTTTATATATCAGGAACTTAATTCCAATTACAGTACCGAGGTGTAGTATGGTAGTTCGTATATACCCACGGCACCGTACTTCCGGACTGTGTTTTAACTTTTCTTTTAAACAATAGTTAACAATCATCGAATATCATAGATAAAATTTAAATTTTCGCCATAAAACAAAATGCTTCTGTTCATTTTCGTCCTCAAATACTATTATTTTTAAAAAGCTTTGTAACCGACCTTCATGCAAAAAGACAAGATGTTGCAAAACAAACGTTAAATATTTATAGGACATCGAGAAAAGGTAAAAATATGGTTTGAAACCATGGAAAGTTTTGACACGAGTTGCGTACTCTTTTTCTACGATCAAGTTTTAACTAATTATACTAATTTTAATATTACATTTCAAACGACAAAACCATTTATTTTGTAGATAGTTAAATTTGTTTCGCAAAAAATATTTTATTTCGTTCATACGAATATTACAAAAATATTTGTTATCAAACTTGTTAAATGTTCAGAATAAAAATTTAACAACGTTGAAGTAAATAAAAAAAACAATTTAAACCGTCCCAGCATTCGTTAGCTTGTACGGAGGCATACGAATTGAATGCTTTAGATATGTAAACAGAAATGTTTACTGAGAAGTAATGTTTTCCTGACTAATGAGGATTCGATCGAGGATTTATGATTAGATAGAAATATAACCACATTATGAATACAATGTATACATTTGTAGTAAGTCAGTTACGAAAAATACATTGCATTGATGGCTCTAATATAATTATTCTTATCATAGACTCTACGATAAAATGAAGTCTTTAACGGATATATTGAAATATCTTACGGTGCGCCGGTTGAAAAACTCTGATTTAAGACAAGAAGGAAACAAGTCTTGCCAACAACACGTTCAACATTCAAATAAATGTATGAAGTTGGAAATAATTTGAGGTTATATCGAATATAATGGCTTGTTATATGTAGCATATATTTACGGGCTTACGGTTTATTTGCTAAAAATACGAGCGAAATGAACCTCACCATACATGCGTTGTAATATAAAAATAACTGATAATATAATTTTACACATTGCCTTAATTTTATGCTTTGCCGGTAATATATACATTATAATTCTTCTTCTCTCTTGCATGACTAATCGAACTACATAATAGAGGGATTAGTAGTGGAGTTTTGTAGATCCATATATCTGGAAATAATGAACAAAGTCGCAAGTAAATTTATGAAACATTTTCTACTTGTCAACAAATATTGAAGTGATTGTGTTCATTAATTTATGGATCTATAAACATAGAAAACGTGTGTAGTATAATATGGAATCAATAAATAATAGTGTATGGTTGAGGTTTTTGTTTAGTGTCAAACAAGCCATATTTTAATAGAGTAAACAGAGAGTCTATGTTTCAGTTAGTGAATGTAAACAAATATAGAGCACTGGGAAACAAACTGCTAATATAAATTTTATAGCACATGCAACATCGTATTCAGGACGATCAGAAACATACCATTCACAAAACTAACATTGTATCGTAACACAACCGTATAATTTAAACGCTTCAATAAAAGTTTCCGCGAAGCAACTCAACTGCTTTCCTTTCGCCTTTCGCCGGATTCCGTGCTTTAGAATCTGCGAATTTACGAGCGACAAGTTAACACGTAATACGCATAAAGGATTTCCATGGAAATTGTTCGCGATTTCCACGCCGCCTTGATAAACCTAACAAATGAAACGCAGCTGCTGACAGTAATTCTGTTTCGTTCTGTTTAAACTGAGCTCCGAGTAGAAAGTACAAATTAAAATCGTAATTAATATTTGAAAATTTGTTACAATTAGTGTAGACTGTAGCGCTACGAGAGTCGAGAGGATTGCACGGTACGCCAGTGGACCTGGAGGAATTAAATTGTGGAAGAATTGAATTTTATTGTCAAGTTTTTGCATTGTGACTGCGGTGGATGAAACTTGTTTTGAGTTTCATATTTTGGTTGATTTAATCATCTTGCATTGTTCTCGAATGTACGTTTAATGTTTACAGATTTTTCCTTATAATTATTTACATAAGTTTATCATTACAAACTACATATTGTAGGTTCATTCATTCTTTATTCATTTAAAAGTGTTATTTTATGCAGGGTCATTCCTGCAAAAGCAGATTATAAGCTCGCATTTAATTATAATTTTAAATTCTAATTTCGGACAAAAAGTGCAACATCTATTATGAGAAATGACTTGAAAATAACTTACTCCGTAAATTAACACAATTTCTCCAATTGGTGACCAAAATTATTTGTTCTATTATGTATTTTTATTTTCCTTTTATGCATTTTACTCTCGAACAAAAATATGCTCAGTACAAGATTAGGCTGAAACTATATTAGGCATATTGTAAATAGGTTAGGTATGGCTTATGGTGACTTTTTAGTATTGTGTTAATTAATTCAAGATAAATTTAGATCATGTCAAAAAACGGGTTATGGAGAATATTTTCGGGTTTTGAATGTATTTGGGTATTGAATCAAACAGATACATCAAATTCATTTTTTATTTCTGATGTTATAATCATGTTTATCCATAACTACAAAAATAAAGTTTTATTTCTGAATATGAAAATGCAAGTTTTAAATGTATACATTTTTGTTAATGTTAAAAGGTTAAGTTTTATAAAAAGAGCTCTACATGAGGCGTCGAAGAACCCTAGCACTTGCCATCAACAGACAATTCTTTTTGACATATGAATATAAAAATGGGAATCTTTCATCACGCTTTTTAAGCAGCTGTTGGTGAGCTGTTACTATATTAGATCTTATAATAACAGCTACGTATGTATAATAAACCAAAATGCATGAAAATAACATAAAAATATCATATAAACACGATCAGAATCAAAAGTGGTTGCTATTTTGACATTTTTATGTATAAACAGTTTTATATTTTTATATATAAACTAATTTAACCTATTTTTTTCACGACGAATACTTATTTTTTAAAACAACGTTCAAAATTTAAATAAACAAATGAACGATTAAAATTTGTTTTATTTTTTCTTCGACACAGCAGCCTAAAATGTATTATTTCTGTTATAAATTTGATAACATCAAATGAAATTTCTTTATATACAGGGTGTTATATTTTAATAGACCCAGCAAATATCTCGCTTATTTATCAACTTAGCAATTTCTTTCATATAACATGATTTATACAGCAACATGAAAGCTAGTTGATGAGGGTTGTACATTCATGATATCATTTCCGGTTTATTAGTAATTAATATCAACTTTGAAATTTTAAATGAAACATACTATATTTTTTTACAAATTTGAAAAGTGCATCAAATTTGCTTTACAATCATGTAAAACAATCCATATGTTACATATTAAAAAGTAAAATGGCGGGCACTTTATTATACACCAAATCGGAAAGAGAATAGTGAGCCATGGACTGTAGCTTGAAATAAAACAATTAACTAAAGCAATTGTAATTATTATTATTAAACGAAATAATATTTTTTGTCATACAGAAAATAAGAATAAGAAACACTTAATATTATTTCGTTTAATAACAATAATTTTACTTGTCCCGCGTGATGGTCGCGCGGGTTGAGGGCCTGTCTCACGAACGTAAGGTCGTAGGTTCGGGTCCCGCCCGTGGCAGTCATACAAAGGACATATCGGCATACGACCTGAGTAGTTGGTCCGATATATGAATTAAAAAATAATAATAATAATTACAATTGTTTTAGTTAATTGTTTTATTTCAAGCCACAGTCCATGGCTCACTATTCTCTTTCCGATTTGGTGTATAATAAAGTGCCCGCCATTTTACTTTCTAATAATGTAACATATGGATTATTTGACATGATTGTAAAGCAAATTTTATGCACTTTTCAAATTTGTAAAAAAAATTGTATGTTCCATTTGAAATTTCAGAGTTGATATTAATTACTAATAAACCGGAAATGATATCATAAATGTACATCCGTCATCAACTAGCTTTCATGTTGCTGTATAAATCATGTTATATGAAAGAAATTGCTAAGTTGATAAATAAGCGAGATATTTGCTGGGTCTATTAAAATATAACACCCTGTATATGGACAAGATAGGGTATAATGTTCGAATATAAAAGTACATATCAAAATGCAACTACATATTTCTATGAATTTTGAAAATAGCGCGTCCATTTTGACAGACTTTTACCAGCCTGTTATTTAGAATAACAACTGAATTTACTGGACGTCGAAAGTTAAAATTATCTTATATTACCATTACTATCTCTCAATGGAATAATACGCATGTTGAAAACTAAAAATTGGAGGTATTATTTTAGGAAGCTCTCCCTGGATGTTTGTAAACAAAAAAGTATCAATCATTCAAGCATGTCAATATTTAGACAGTTTGACATTTACATTATGTAAATGCATAAATGATTTCAAAGTTTAACTATTAATAATATATTGCTATCATAGTTATTACTTTAATAATTAATTACCTATTAATATGGAATTTAACTGTGGACAATATGAAATACTAAAACAATATAATATGTTACTTTATGGTTAATATTACGTAGCCATAATGGAATTGCAAATTGGGTAAATAAATATTTTGTGACGAATTTAATTGATATTATATGAAATAATTTAAGGACTGCGACATTTTGTGTTCGATTTAGGAATAAATGGATTAATATTGAATATAATTAAAAGTTTGTTGTGTGAATGAAAGAATCTGAATGGGAGGAAAACATGAGCTTGAATGAAAAAAAGTATAATAATTGTGGATGAAACAAAGACAAAAATTAATGAATACATTTTTAGGAAATGTCCCCTATTCTTTAACTGAATTATTATCTGTAATCGATCAATATGAATGTGATATCCTTTTCTATCAACTGCGATATTCTGTCACCAGAATAATTTAACTTGGCAATTTTATGTTATTTTCATACGTATTCTACGTTAGACACTATGAAAGAAGAATTCGGTTGAAGCCATACGTCGGACACAGGTGACGTGGTGTAGCGGTTAACATCTCTGCCCGGCAAGCGGAGGGTCCCTGGTTCGAATCCAGGCGTCATCCGAATTTTTCTTTCATAAAAATTTAACTTTAAAAATATTTTCATACATTTTGCTTAACGTAGATGTTATGAAAAATTACAGAATGACAGCTCACTGCCAACTACTTAAACCCTGTTTTTTTAAGTTATTTTTATACATTATGTAGCTGATATTATGAAAAATAATATAATTATAGCTCACTGACAGCATCGTAAAAAGTGTGGTTATAAAGTATTATCTTTTATATTGGCAGCTTAGTACGAGAGCAAAATAAAAATAAAGTACAAATAACAGAATAAATTATTTTAGTTAGAATACAAAAGTGGTGATCACAAAAATAATAGTTGTCATTAATAGATTGATTGTTAATAGATAAGAATTACAGAATTTTATTTTAAATAGCGGTTATCAAAATATTTCCACCAGCGTGTATAGATATTTTCAATTTTGATGTTCGGAAAATTCGATTTCATTTTTACGGAATAACCGAGGATATTGCGCAATAAACTTGTTTGACATAAAACCTTAGACTGTAAAATGAACCTAACCTTAAAATTGTCTTACATCCTTTAGGAAAATATAAAAGTTCTCTCGGAAAGCTGACAATGTATAATGACATATTTGCTTGTGACAAGAGGTAGGTACATACGAACGCGCTTGAGAACTTCACTATACTCAACTCAACTCAATTCGTTTAAGTCCACAAAGAGAGAAGACGGCCAGGCCAAGCAAATATAATAAATTAATGAAAATTTAGTTAGTTTCGTTTCAGTTTGCATGTTAATTTCAGTTTGTATTGGAGTGAAACTTTCTACAGTCGTAGAAATGTGAAAATAAGATAGCGTTTAATATTTGAACATAGACGGAGATCACATATCTGTATTAAATTTAATTAAAGTTGAACATATAATATAAGATTCAATATGTACAGAAATCTCTGCGCTTCAACACGGTAATTTTGGTATATTATATCTAATTTATAACTTCATTATTTTTTATATGTTTATTATTATTTTGGGGTAAATAGCTTAAAGACAACAGGTTGGATTGGGGATTTAAGACGTCGTGTTTGGGTTCCACATCCGAAAACTTACACCACATTACAATTTTCACATTCTAAGTACCTACTTGTTTATGTTTATCAATTCCAGGCGCGGGGCATAAACTTTTCATATATCACTATCGTAATATACGTCATGTGTCCACTTTTCTTTGTTACACAATATAATCGTAAAATTTTCATTTGGTTATTATTTCCTTCCTATTAATTTTGGAACAATTGTAAATAATATAAAAATAAAGTAAATATACTAACGAAGAAATTAAAAACTACGCAAAATCAGTGTGGCACAGTTCAAAAAAATTTATGGTAACAGAAACTAAGACGGTACTACAAAAACTTTGCTGGTAGAAAAATTAAATCATATTTTAATGGATTGCAGGTTTAATATGCGAAAATCTGATGAGCCCCATCATAACGAGTAAATTGAGAAGCAAATGTTGAACTCCATAGCAAAAAAAAAACAGGTTGAAGAGAAATATTACTACATATTTAGAATAAAAAAAAGAAAATCTGCGAATTGTTTAATTTCATAAATTTTTAATATTTTTGTTATTTTTCTTCAATGATAAAGTTACTAAAAAGTATGTAGTTACCTTTGCAGAATATAATTGCTGCTAAAATATTTAAATAATTCATATCTGATTGGTTAATTTTAAATATATATATATATATATATATATATATATATATATATATATATATATATATATATATATATATATATATATAATATATATATATATATATATATATATATATATATATATATATATTTCAATTTGATTGGTTTATTTGTATAAATTGACACTGGAGGGCGATTATCACTTAAAATCTCCCTAGAGCATAGATTCTTTCCGAATTTTTTTCGAGTGCATTCCAACAACGTATCAGCACGAGTGGAACATGAGGGCAGATTACGTTGTTGGCATGCACGATATAAAATTACCCGGATGTGAATTAATGCTTGAGGGTAGATTCGGTAAGAAAATCGTAACGATACCAACACAAAAAGTTAAAATAATTTAAGTTTAATATTTTCCTTAAAATAATCAAGTTATGATAAAATAATATACGGCAACTTGTATCAAGTAAATAAAATTGACAATAAAAAACAATTTGTAAATGTCAAACTAACACTTTTGACACGAAAAATTATCCACTTACTAATTTTGCTTAGGTAAAAGCTAGTTGTCCCAACACTTAAATTATAAACTTGATTTAAATTGTTAAAAGCAAATCGAAGTTACATGTCATATGGAATAATTGATATTGCTATCAAATATTCAATATGCTTTTATTTATTTAAACAAATTTTAAAATTTAAGTTTTGTTTGTGCAAGTCAATTAATGAAAAATTTCCAAGACATTTTTATATTACCATGGTAACCATGCTCAAAAGAATGTTTGTATTGGCTGTTAATTAGTGTTGTTCAGTTTTCAGTGCAATTTTGTATTGATTGGTTAATTTTTCACGAAATTAATTGAACAATTGTTACAACAACAATTTGTCATTGTAATTTTATTATTTATAAAATGAAATGTAAATGCCATAAACTTAATTATTAATCAATCAACAAAATCAGTTACTGATAAGGCACGTAAATAAAACTCTTGGAATAAAATTTCTCGAGAAAATAATAACCAATAAGAATAACCTTTGTTTCGTCATCCCATTACTTGGAATTTAGTCATCAAGGTCCAGAAAATTTAAAAGTAATGGCGAGATTTAGATTTTCCCCGGCGTATTGGTTTTTTGTTATCTTCAATTTTGTTCTGTCACAGATTTGTCGCTGAGTATAATTTAATGGTAAATTTGTGTTTCTGAATGCGATTAGGGTACAGCGAGGATCGGAACTTGCATTTAAAGCAGACACTTTCACGAAATAAAACGAAGATAAGAAATAAATCATGAATGGAGGAGAGACAATAGATAATGGAGAATAAATAATACAAAAATGTGGCAACGCTGTTGGAAATGTAGTGGTATCTATGTAGGTTACTGTCAGTTAAATATGCAAATATTGCTTTCAGTTGGAAATGCGCAGCGCGCCGAACTTATGGAAAAAATATAAAAATGCAAACATTTGCAGATTTCATATTACCTGCTGAATTATAAACTTAATGAATTGATGTCTGTGTTTAATAAAATTTATTTTTACTTTGATTTATAGGTATATTATTGTTCGATATTTTCCTTTGCTTTATATATAATTTTGAGAAGTTTTAATTATCCTCTTATTAATTATAATGTCATTAAAAATGTACTTCTAGATTTAAGATAAAAATTTAAAATATTTAATTCATTACCAACTATTTCGGAAATGTATTTTTTCTACAACTTTAACCGAAAGTAGGCTATTTCTCTCATATGTGGATCGAAAGTTGTCTATTCTCTTCCTAGCAAGGAAAATAATTATTTTCGTTGCTAGGCCTAAATGCACATCTGTCAAGATAATTTCCGTAAATTTTACCTTATGATAAAGCGTTAATAATATATTACATATATGGTTCGCGAAGATAGAGTCATTATTTCCTTAGACTGCTTCGGGAAGAAATGCATCACTTTCTTTTTCTACCCTTGAAATATAAATAATTATTGTATTATGAAAATAAAATTAAAGGAAAATTCAATAGTACATAAGTGAGTGAAATAAGTAAATATATGTGATATACAACGTTTTATTTTAAAGCAGAGGTCTTACTACAATAAAAATAGAAAAAGATTCAAACTAAATTGAATGGAAATGCTGTAAAATAAGTAAAATATTACTGTTGTGAAGCTATTGTATTGGCATAAATAGATAGTTGTTTATGGTTGTCAAGGATTTACGCATTTTACTTACATGTGAATGAATAATTGCTGACATTAGTCACTGAAAATGATTGTAAACTGTACATAGAAAATCGCTACTGCAAGATAAAAATAATGATTTTACGTAAAAATTGGTACAAAATTTAAAAAGAATCTAAATTACTTTAAACCTTTAAAAATTCGTATCACCAAAATTGAATTTAAGCAAATGCCTAGTGGTCAACCCTCAACTCGTATCTCCAGGTCCGATGATCGATCGTCCTTGTTAAATATTAACGTCACGGTCACCTGAAGCTCGTGTCTGTCCGTTAGTTTGTCCGCGTGAGCTCAGCCCCGTCAATGTAAATATTGTTTCTTACTCTTTGAATTCAGCGGTGAACAACGAACAACGATAGAAGCAGAAGTAAAACGCAGATGACGCTTGCTGGATGAAAGCAGAAACAACAGAGGTGCTTTTTGTTGTTGATTTGCCAAAGCGTGTTTTGGTGCTGATGGTTTGTTTGCGGATTATTCTGCATGGTGCGTGGTTTGAATTTTAAAATTGGATTGCACAAATGATTTTTTATTCGGTTGTTTAGGAATATAGTTGTTTAAGCAAATGTTAGCAGTGTAAAGTAAATAATATTGAAAGCAAAATTACATTATTATACTGGGTGTGTCACGAAAAACGGGTCATAGGCATTTAACATGGGTAAACAGTAGTTCCCTGTTTTAATTTCGTGGCTAACACTATTAAATTGTAATTTTATAAATTTTCATATTTCATTTCTACATTTACAAAACATAGGAAATGGAATTAATTTGTTGGTTTGGATGCAGAATTTGAAGCTCTACTACTTTTATTTAAGAAGTAATGCGCACGGAAAAACTATTTTCCCATGTAAAAAAATAAGTTTATTGTTACCATTGTTTTCCTGAAAACAGGAAAAAATATTAAAATGAATGTTTTAGAGTATTTAATCCAGCTTCTAAATCAGTATAGGCAATACATTTTATTTATTTACTAATAAAATCAAGTTTGAAACATGTAAGTGACAGTTAAACCGTCGCATACGTCACAAGAACACTGAGTGCAACAAGACTCGCGTTTTTTTAAAAATAATTTAAGCAATATTTATTTTGTAAGATATACGTAGATCCATTTTTACATAAACATATACACTGTTTACATAATTATTGTATGTAAAATTAGAATTATGAAAATTAGGAAATAATTGTTTTGTTTTACTCCCACTACAATAAAAATTCACTGGAACAACTGAAATTTTTATATAAGAAGTCTTGATCAATGTATATCAAACATCAAAATCGTCGGAAAGAGCGTCTCTTGAGGTAAAATTAGAAAACCTTCCTGACATTCAAGGCTTTGCATTCAACGTCGACTACGGTTAAACGATATATATTTGTATGCATTTGTTCTAGTTTTATAACCAACTAATATGTTGATAATATCAATTTTTGAGAACTTCTAGTAGCAATAAAATAAAAATAAGTAAAATAGATAATATTAATTTATTTCAAACTTCTATTTGAAATATTTTTCTGTAAATTAATCTGGGAAGCAATGGAAAACTTATTTCCCATATTATTAATCGCCTATGGGACAGGTTTTGTGATACATTCTATATAAAGTTTTATTATATTTAAGGATATATTTTATTTAAATTATCTACAAAAAATTTCAACTCGACAATTACACCTAAACAAAATAAAAATGTATGTTCCAGAAATTGAATTAAAATTTTTGAATCATATTCCATTATTATTTGCACAGAAATTTAGTATGTATTTTCAAATTTATAACAATACTGCCAAACTAACTACAAGATTATGTACAATACATTATATGTTTTATTTATTAATGTAAACAGAGGATTCAGGAATAAAATTATTTTAAAAATTTGATTAATAAATGTTTTCAGCAAAAAATTACTTATTTTCAGCACCTTAAAATAATAATGCCTTATTTCAAAAGTGGACATTTGCCAATTTTAGATCCAATTAGGCGCATTATTCACCTTAAATTGCGGCAGTTTTCATTGTAATTTATAGTTCTGGAAAAGGCCGCATTATTTTTATCTTTCACTGCTATAATTCATCGTCCACGACCTAATACTCAACATGAAGTCTGTATACATTGTATCAGTGCTGGTATAATTAATTACCTTGCTCGCTTCGTTCTCTAAACAGCTAAGATTTCACGCTAGTTAGCTAGAACACCATCTTTAACAGCCACTCCGTACAAACCCCACCGGACGCAACACTCAGGTTAGCGTCTTATTTATGATGGTCGTGTCGGGCGCCACTGGGGACTCGTTATTACAATACTTGCAGCGTGGCGTCGCGGCGCCGCAACACATAGCGCGCAGATGGAGCTGAATGCCTAGACACTTATCAGCAAAAATACGATGAATTCCCGAACATCCGAACACGTGTTCATGCCTCGGAACCCAGAACTTCCAGAAGAAAAGGAGGTTACTGGGGAACTGGGGAGCTGGGAGATACTCCCTTGTGGTGGAAGGTTGTAACGAGTCTATCTTACTTTAATATTTAGTGGGGCTGTGAGAAATATTATATGGGTTTTGTGGGACGAAATAGAAAGTAATAGTAGGTATCTTAAAAAATGGTAATTTTATTTTAGTGTAATCTAAATGAAGGATAATTCAAAACTACTAATGAAATGTAGTAAAATTAATAATGTTCTAAATAAAAATGGCAACATAATAGTTATTTGTGTTTAAAGAAGAAAAATGAGATATTTCTTTTTTAAGATACTATTATATTTCACGAACCGAAATCGAGAAATATAAAGCACCTGAGGGAAGAATGGCGCTTTCTTTACGATAATTTTTTTCATTACTCTATCAGACTTTGTTTTTAAATAAATTGAAAATTTAGAAAGATTTACATCACTAATGTCAAATGAAACCTTTCTTATATAGTTGCCATGGACATGGCATTACTTTCATTTCGAAGGTGTATACTAGTTTTACAAGAAAATAAAATTCCAGGCGATTCACGGCCAGTTGCATCCACAAAACTTAAATTTTAAACTTGGTCAAAGTTAATCAAGTAAATCGAAGTGTCATGTCATATGGAATAATTGATATATCAGTCTAAAATTCAATATCTTTTAATTTGATTAAATTAAGTTTTGTTGGTGTATTTTGACAATAATTAAAAGGTATATACCTACCTATAAGAAAAAGTTTCAATCAGTTTCACAGCAAACTTTGTCTTTGCGTCTCAAAATCCATCAAAATTCTTTTCATTAAAAATGTTTCAAATAAATCGTAGAAAATAAAATTCTGTACCTAAATATGTTTAATTTTATTTGATTAATTTCCGTAAAAACTAGACGATAAATTGTCAGAAATAGCTATTATTTTCAATTAATTAGGAGACCATTATAGCATACAAACTGTGTTTAAAAAAGAAAACTAAAACATTTTTTTTAACAACTGGGAGTATTTGCCCATTTCTATGAAACAAAAAATAATTAAAAAATCGGGACAGAAGTTACACATTTTATCTCTAGGGAAATAATATGCACATTATTCATTATTTTATCAGTTCAGTTGTCAAATATATGTAAAATATGCAAGAGTTTTTTTTTTATCTCAAAGACTACTAATAACTCTAAAATTAATAAATATCAACAAAAAGATATGAATAAATTATATTTTAAAATTACTTTTCGTTTTTAATCTTATTTAGGCTGCGAAAAAATAGTATATACACCTCGGGAGAGAATGCTATTTTTCCTCGTACTGTAAATAAATTATTACAGGAATAAAAAAGAATTTCAAGGATTTTAAGTTAGACTTTTTATAGGCTTTTCAAGAATTCCAAGTCAGTAGCATCATGCTTCCCTAGGAAAGAAAAATGTATTATCTTCTAAAAACTTTTATTTGACAAAAACAGAAATTTTGTATTACGGAACTATTTTAACAGATACTATAACGAGAAATATTATTCTTCTTCTATCATACATTTTAATTCGACTTTTGTGGTTTTGACATGACAGATTAAGTATATAAAATTCTGGTCTCTATATTTTAAGTTTTAAATAAATTATATTAATAAATAAGCAAAGAAAATTATTTAAATTTCATTTATATTTTTTATAAATAATAAAATATATATTATTTATACGCGAATTACAACATTTAAAAAAATCATTACTGTTTATGAATGACAATTACGACTTTTTAAAACTACATATTATTTTCAATTTAGATAAAGTTTTTGAAAAAAATAGATATCCACAACTATTCATTATGTATCTAACTGTAAATATATATTACTATTTATTTACTATTTATACTAGTGTAATATGAAAAATCATATTCCATGGCCTATTTCCAACCGATAGCAAAAAAGTATTTCCTTATGTTTCAAGTACGCGTTTGTCGTTTGTTGATCCTTGACAGATCAAAGTAAGGTTATGTTTTAATATTTTGTTGCATTTAGTTAAATAGTTATTTGACACAAAGACAGTCTTTGCATGACACAAGAAACCATAACCACCTGATTTCCATCCGCATTCTAAACAGAAAATATCAAAAACCCTCAAAGAGCATCGCAGCATCATCAGCTATCAAGCTATCAGCGCTCCAATCTCGCAAACAATAAGCTATCACCCGTTTCACAGCCAACTACCGCTCACAAGACACAGCAGCAACTCTGCAAACTGTCTCACCCTTCGGGCCAGGAAGGGAAACTATGCGTAAAACTCCACCCGCAAATTACCCTGCGACAGGGGGATGAAGATTTGCATAAACCACACACACCCACGCACGCAGGCGTACGTACCAATCGGTGGTGGTGGTGCTACCTGTGTTTACATTCTGAATAAACCCTTTGTTTGGCCGGTAACTAAGTTGCGTAGAGGGGCCTTGTTAGCACCACGGATAATCAGGGACATTCGTTATGTTAAGGTTACGCGTGTGATGCGTGTGTTGTTACGTTGTTGAGGGTTGTTTGTTGCCCTGCATAATGATTTTATTAATTTATTTCGTATATGGAACATGAAGTATGCTTATGAATGTTTTCTAGAATTAGAAACTAGGGACTTAAAATGAAAAATGTTGGGATTTGATTACGGTTAACGGCTTTTATAAATAAATATATCAACACCCCGTTTAGTTATTACTGGGCGTGGCACTCTGCTGTAACAGATTTCGGGAAGTGATATATTTTTTTGCGTAAAGTGCGGTTACCAATCGCCAAATCACGGCCTCCAAAGATTTTAGTGAACGGGGAGCTATATGGGTAATTTGAATTTGGTAAAAATTGTTTGTCGGGTGTTTTTCAGGGGTGGATCCAGACTTCGAATTAGGAGGGGGTCATGGAGTGAATTTTGTGTCGGAGGGGGGAGGGGGGATATTGCCCATCTTCTAAATATAAAAAACATTTATATTTGCTCATATTATATTCCTGCTTTAAATAATTTTTACAATCACATTAAATCGTCTTTGGAATTGCATTAAATCACATTAAATCATCTTTGGAATCACATTAATTCACATTAAATCACATTGAATAACATTAAATCATCTTTAGAATATACTTAGATAACAAAAATTTTTTTTCACCTCAAAAATAAATCATAAAGTTTCATTATCTAAACGGTTCTTCGGTAGAATACGAAAATTATTGAATTAGAAGTTGATTTTCTAAGAGCAAATGTCGGTAGTCACATACTTGACTAGGTCTTAAATAGAATAACTCTCCCATCTGCGGGTCGAAATAATATCCCCACAAAATATTGGTTTTTGGCTATTTATTAGAATAATAATAGAATTTTAAGTTCTTGGATAATATTTTCTATTTAATTTGTTTAACAAATTGAGTTATCGTAAATAATGACATCATTATTATGTATTAGGGCCAACATTAAAAAAAAAAGTCCATGATTATGGGGAGAGAGTCATGCCCCTGGTGTTTTAAAATTACAAATAGTATGAAAAATTATGCATTTCTCTCCCTAGATGTATAATCAACTATTTTTATTTACTACTCTGCAGCTGCAGGTATTTCGCAAACTCACGCTATAAAGAGAATATTGTACTCACGGATCTACGACTGGGCGTAAAATTTGTAATATCATATAAAAAATCTAATTTGTAATGTCTATTTTAAGTATTATCTCTTGTAATTTATGTACAAATATAATTTATTAATATTTCTAGATAAGCTATGTATTGGTTATGTAATTCTCTTCTATATCTATTATTTTCTATCAACACTATTCTGTTTCAAATGACACACAGTTTTTTTCTATTATTCATAATTTATTACATTACACGATTGCACTATTGCATGTTTCTTTATGTGAATCTACATATGAATACGAAAAAAATACTTTTCACATAATTTATTATTATGACAAAAAACGCAACCCATGTCTTTTGATTACACCATCGGCATAGATTCTCAATGAGCATGTATAATAATTTTCGTGAATAATTTAAGCAGCAACGACGAAATGAAAGTGTTAGGTGCATGAAATATTTGTATACACGTCGACTTCACCGCCAGCTCGTCTTTGTCAAACTTTAGTAATGAGAAAAACTAATAAGAAATATTTGATGTTATCATTTTTGTGCCTTTTTTGTCCCTTTGTGAAACTCTTAATTGGGTTCTATTCACTGCACCTTTTGAAATGAGAAAGGATTGCAAGGTATGATTGAAGGGTAACGTAAAAAATGATGGTATTGTAAAGAAAGCTAGACTTATTTGATTTTTATATTCATATTTCCGCAAAACAAAAATATGCAGAAACATATGAAATAATTAATTCTATAACACGGGAAGAAAGTGTGATATTTCTTTCAAAAAGTTTTGTTTCATTTCTCGAGCCGAAAACGAGAGATATAAAGAATAACACTTTCTTCACAACCTATATGTACTACCCAAAAAGAAAATAATTCTTTTATAAATAAAATAGAGGTTCAGATAAGATTTTATGATTCTCTTTACAAATGTCACTTGAATGTCACGATCAGGAGTAAAATTTGGTTTCTATGGAGCGAGAGAAATGATTCATTTTAATTAGTTGGTAAGAGAGTAAGATCAGTGTTCTGGTATCAACTTCAGACCCAATTAGGCGCACTTTAACAAACATTAAATTATTCATATAATATATAAATGTATTTTTTACGATGTATTAATTAAGTAAACGGACTTCAAATATTTTAGCCACAACATTACAAAATGAACATCATTTTCTTAACTGTTAAAATTTCTAAAAATATTGAAGATAATATTATATTATACATCTAGGTAGAGAAATGCATGATTTTTCATGAGGTGTAATTTGTAGCCAGAGGGCTGCAAAACATCGAAGAAAAATAGCATTCTCTCCCGAGATATATATACAATTTTTTTCACGATCTAAGTAAGATAAAAAACAAAAAATTAAAATTGTTAGTAGTCTTTGATATATAAATTAAATTCCTTGACAACAGCGAAAATATATGTAAACCAGTTTGTTTATATCAAATTACATTATATTTCTAAATTGGAATACCAAGAATACGGCGAAGAACCCTTTGAAGAATCCCGATAAATTGTTAGTGCAGTTTCTGCAATTATTCTTAGGTTTTTATTTGTTTTATTGTAGAGCTGAACTGTAAAAATAATATAAAATGTTTACTTCTATACCCGTTTTTTGTATCATAGAAATGATCAAATACTCCCAATCAGGGATGTGCGCGTAGTCTACTGCAAGTAATCTACGCCATTCTCTACGTGTAAACAATCATGTAGTCTACGTCTTCATTTTTCATGTAAACAATGTAGACTATGTAGACAAAGAAAACATCTGTGTTCACTTAAGTCAGATTAGAAATTTTATCCCTAGAACTAGGGAATTTTAAATGTTGTTAGAGATTTTATTTTTAATCTAGGGATTACATGAAAAAAAAACTAGTTGTGCAGGGCAAAACGTTCAAAATTTGTCAACTTGTTACTTTTAAAAATAGCGCCAAAGAAAACTTCGTCTGGTGAGATGGCGCGTTGATCGATTTTAAAAATATGACAGTTCGTCCAAGACCCAAGACAGACATTCGTCTAGTAATGTACGAGCACTTGCTTTTTCAGTTTTATTATATAAAGACCGATAATGGCCCGAGCTCACGAATACATGTAATAGTTACAAAGGAATAAATTTAGGTTATGTTGAATTTTACAACTGTCAGATACATTATCTACATTGTTTACATTGTCTACGTCGCTAGAATTGTCGACGTATTGTCTACGTGTAGATGTAGACAATTAAAGATTACACGTAGATGCACATCTCTGCTCCCAATCATGAAAAAATAAAAATATTATATTGAGAGCATTTTTCACATTTTTTTATTTTTAAAAACAATATTGAATATAGTTCTTATCACATCTTGAAATTTAAAATATAGCTAATAAAAGAAACAAACAAAATTATTAAATTTAGAAACCGTTGCTTTCAACTCTACATTAATTCTCTCATATGTATATGAAATATTTAATGGAATATACTCGTTTCATTCTACAAAATTAAAACTTTTAATGTTAATTTTCACAGTACCTGTACTCGAATTGAGAGATAAACGATCCCGCCACATATCTGAAATGAACAACACATCAAATTATTATCTTCCTAGTAAATCAATTTGTTTTTTGCAATGAAAGGGTTAATTTTTATACGTTAACTTCATTTTAGGACCTTTACGCATCGATGATATCTGATATAGGTTTAAAATTTAACAAAATATATCCATATCGTGATGCTTCCGAAGAAATAAATCGTATTTGAAGATGTTTTCATGGCCATCACTGGCCTTGAAGTATATTATTACGACATTATTGATAGGTCGGTTATTATTATTATTTTTACTATGTGCACAGTTCTGATTTACTCACCACGATGTCGAATTTAAACCTGGATCCATCCGTGAGACGGAACCTTAACAGCGTACAGATGGTGTGAGAAGAGTTTGTGCTTAGAATCGCCGATATTGCAAATCTGACTTGTGTACACTTTAAATTAACAATCTTAAACATCTAGTCAATGATATTACATCAGCTTTCTTCAAGAAAGAGAACGTTTTGGAACACATCGTAGACAAAATCTGATGTGGACACCACATAACTTCCTTGTACGCGTATTAAACTATAGATATTTGTTTAATTGCACATATCTGACATTAAATTTTTATTTTTTTTCTTATTTTTTGTTCTAATCCATAGCAAACTTAATTAAAAAAAAAACAAAAAATATATGATTTTTAAATTTACATATCTCGCTTATACAAAAGGCTAATTAAATAATTCTTAATGTGCTAGACGCAGAATTAATTCTCTAACACTTTTATTTGCAGCATTTATTTCTAAAATTAGAATAATTCTATTTTTTTCAAGAAAAACTGTTAGCAGCTTCATGTAATGTATCACTTCCGGTTAGTTCCTTTTAACCAAAATCTATTATGTTATTTCCATTGATATAGTAGTCTTATATACCAAATTTTAAAAGTTTTGGATTATATTTTGATATAGTTTTTTATTAAAATATATTATAGGCTTCAAGTAAAGTACCACTTCCAGAAGTTATATAATGACCAAAAAGGGAGGTGCACAACTAGATATTATAACAGTCCTAAATACAAAATTTTAACTTTCTACGGTTTACCGTTTTTGAGTTTTGCGAGATACATACGTACGTACAGACGTCACGACGAAATTAGTCAAAATGGATTCAGGAAGGGCCAAAATGCGTATTTCCGCTGAAATCTGAGAACCGAAAATTTTCGCGATTACAATACTTCCTTTACTTCGTACAAGGAAGTAAAAAGAGTTTAAAATACTCAATACTAATTAAAAATTTAAACAGGATTAATTTAGAGATGAATTCAAGATATCAAGACCCTTATAAGATATAAATCCTCTTTCAAGATGTTTTCTAGGATGTTACCGGTCTTAAGAAATGTTAGTGCAACATCATTGACAGGACGTTTGATATATCAAATTAATTATTGTCATGTAAGTATCACGAAAGTTAGAAATTAACATTACAAAAATATATATCTTGTCATTATGTTGTTAATTTCAATTTTAGAATGAATTTAAAATAACTCGATGCATGAACAAATAAAAAAATCCAAATTTAATGCTTGATTTTATTGACGCATATTCGGTTATGTTAATGTGCAACTTTAATCAACCCCAGGCTGTCAAAAATGAAAAATTCATTTTAATCTGTTCTTGTTTTCCGCTAATGGCTATTGCTACGTTGTGAAGTAGCGTATTTAATTTCGTGTACGAATAACAGGCGCTACGATATTCAGCTGTCGCAAAATACTCTGGTTCAAATGGTACGAAGTTTTTGTCTAGTCTTACTATACCATTTTGTGATCATACCAGAGGATTACATTTCATATAATATGATCTGAAAGAGTAGTACCCTTTTAAAAATATCATGTAATTTTCATCAACTTGAGGGAACCATTTCCCAGTGAGCACTTCATTATTTATATCTCCGAATATTTGTATTTAGTCCCGCCCTCTTTTCACTCGGGCTTCTTAAATCCCCGTTCGTACTTTCAAATTCGCAGAATCAGTAAAATCACATCCTCTTCAGTTTCTCCTCGCTGGCTCTTCCAATATTTCGAGTCGGGCTCCAGCGCATTAAGTATAGATCTCTGCACGCATACGAGCAACAAGGCACGTGGCTGCCATATGTAAATACCCTCGAGACTATTGTGTAGCGCTACAAAAAGCCCGCGTTGGCTCTGGATTGCAGATATGTGAATATTTGATATTTAAAGTGCGCTCATGCAATATTATCTGTAGAATTGGCCTAGCCGTGCCTGAAGTGCGTGAGCTCTTTGTTATTTTAGATACAAGAGTCGGGCGTTTAGACGAAGCTCATTTTAAACTACATACGTGGAATTTTTAGAAAGCGAAGGTTTTTTTTCTTGGAGAGCAATCATGTTGAACTACTAATTTATTAATCTTGTATCCATGTTTTATTGTATGAATGATATATGATATATTATACATTAATTAACAGTTTATGATGTTCAAATCAATGATTAAATATTTATTTTGAGCAGGCGTGGCTCGGTGGATAAAATAATAGAATCAAAAACAACAATTTACTATAGATTGATTATAAAGGCTTATTGGTTTTGTAATTAGTACCATTTCAATTAAATTCAATTATACCTTCTCATTTTAGTAACATTACTATATCCATATAAATAAAACTATTACACATATTAAAAAAAAATAGTTATGCATGTTGGTAGGACATTTGCTTAAAACTGTTGTACGATGTCCTCTTTGTACATGCTTTTACTAAAAGTGATTCTCTACGAACCGTAAAGAGAATGTAAAGTATGCATATTCTGTACAATATGAAAAAGTACATTGTAGACCACAAATACATTTTTGTCTTATTTGTAATATTTTTCTATTTACTTCCATTTGCAATTTATATAAATTAAATTTAAAACAGAAAATTTCGGGTGACGCCTAGATTCGAATATCAGGAACTTTGTGCTAGCCGGGCAGAGATACTAGACCACGGCACGCAGGCATGAAGTATGACGTCAATCGAATTCTACGGTCATAGTGTCTAACGGAGTATCGGTATCTTCTGATTTTAAAGGAAATCATTCCTCGAAGTAAATTTAACTTTAAATTTATCATCGTTATTGTACTGTCAGCCATGTCATATGACAAAAAATTATTGTATAAGTTACTAATAAAAATCAGTTAATCTTAATTTCTGATCGTAGCATTTGAAGTAAAAAATATCTTTGTAGACATCGATTACTTGTACTTTTGCTACGCCCTTGCTAGTCTCTAGTCTTGAACTGGAATTAGCTACTTTTAAGTCTTGGTGTACAAATAACTTTTCTTTAAATAAACTTATATATGATATCTATAGTTCAAATATAATTGTCAGTTCTACTTTGACATGTACAGATGTATCCACTGGGTAAAGCATTAGTAATACATTTGTAGTCAAATACTTTACAATTTCCAATCCTCATCACTATAAACCCTTCAACCTTGCACCATGAACATCTCTGGTGACTATTTGCCACTCAACTCAACAATCGATCTTCGATGCACCATGCACCTCATTCTACTCGCCACTGACTCGGTTTTAATGACAACTACAACATCCATACAACACAACAACCTGGATAACAACCGTTCACGTTCATCGTGTTCCGGTGCTTGCTGCCACCGCTGCGGTTTCCGCTCTGATTGCTTGCGTATTTGTCTGCAGCTTGTCGTTGTCGATGTTGATGTCGATGTGTCATTACACGCCAGTAGAGTGAATAGCGCGTGGTTGAGTGGATGTTATTGTGATTGAGCTTGATTTTGATTGTGGAGTAATGTTTTCATTTTGAACTGTGGTAATGAATATGTGGGGGATGGTGATATCGATACGAATGAAAAAATGAAATGGATTTGGGTTCATTAATACGTTTAAAAAAGTTTAAAACTGTATTTAATTTAGTAATATGAGCGCTACTGTATATTTAAATAAATCTGTAGAGAAATTTATTAAATCTGTGCAAAATAAAAGCAGCTATTACATATCCCAAATATAAAATACAATTCTTTAGATACATATAAGGTTTAAATGTCTTTAATAAATTTCCTTTTATAATAAAAGAAGTAAGAATTAAGAACGGGTGCAGAAAGTTACTATATTCGTACTTTAGATGAATTATACACATACTGCAGCTATCTTAAATACACTTCCAGATCTATGTAATTTTTATATTGTAAATTTTCTTGTATAAACTAACATATTCTATACATGTAACTTATGTACCGATGGAATAAAATCATCTTTAGAGAAATCAGTTTTATATTTTGTGACTTATAATATTTATATATATTCTATTTAAATATGTTATTTATAATTAAAATTAATTCATTTAGCTGGCATATTCGTTAATGGTTGAGGAAGAGGATAATTACTATGGAAACAGACTAATTAATTTTGGTCTTAAAACGAAATTAAGTACCTACGAGTAGGTACATTAAGCGATAAATGTCAATACGTAATGCTCAAAGAAATATATCAGTAGTAAATTAAATAAGGTTACCTTAAACGAAAACTGTATTTCATCACAACCGGAAGTATTTGACCGTTTCTACTCCTATGATATAAAAATCGGGACAGAAGTAAAACATTTTATCCCTAAGAAGTTTATATTATTTTGACAGTTTAGCTTTCAAATATATGTAAAATACAATAGATTACAATGAAACACATAAAAATCTAACAACAGCTACAGAAGCTGCATCAAATATTTCTTGAGATTCTTCGGAGAGTCCTTCGTTGTATTCTTGCTATTCCAATTTAGAAATATAATGTAATTTGACATAAACAAACTTGTTATATATAATAAATTATTTTTTTCAATTTTAATCTTACTTAGGTAATATAAAAAATAGTACACCTAGGAAATGAGCGCTGTATTTCCTGTCAGTGTTTCGTAGTTCTTCGCCCTCTGGCTACAAATTACACTCAATAAAAAATTATGCATTTATCTCAACTTCTTCATCTTATTTATTCATTTGATCATAGTTTGTTTGAACATAGTTTTGTGGTTAAATTCTCAAAGAACTACTTCTTTCGTGATAATAGAGACATCTCTATGTTCACACACGGTTCCGGAAAAACCTCACCATATCGCGACATCAACTCATAAACAAGTACCTACTCTTGTCAGCGTTCCTCACATACCATCAACCATCCTCAGATCCTTGTCTAGAGCCAGTACTCTAGACAGTCTAGAGTCTGGACCAGACAAGTTGGGAACCGACACTCATTATTTCTAGAGTTGAAGCGATACTTGTCTGGTGTATGCTGCTAGTTGAGTTGCCAGCAAAAGCTGAGGAACATGATGTATTCATATGATGGCTGTCGACAAAAAAATTGCTGTTTTATTTATCTACGACTGCATGGATGAGGACTTATTACATAATCAATTTATAGTTTTTCGAGATAGGTAATGTAGTTCATTACCATACTAGATACGTAATTAACTCTTTATTTAACGCATTTTTATTTACAAAAAATATGAATAAAATGTAGTCAAAATTATACATTTTTTGCATTTTGATAAATGGTCAATCTGATGTTTGAATAAAAATAATTACTTTTGTATTAAGTGCCCGATATGAGTGTTTTTTGGTTGCGCGTGAGAATGTTACTTTTAGTCGAGACAAAAAGTCATTCGAACGCACAAAAAAAAACATGAATTTCACGAACAACATTTTTCTAAAACTGTTAAAAATTAATATTACAATAATTATTTATTTATTTAAGTAAATTGAAGGAAAATATAATTTTAATGTTATGAAAATTGTTTGCTGATTGTAAGAATTGAATCCGAGTTCTCAAATCCACAGACCAATTTGATACCACTGTCCACCTCTTCCATAATTTCAGTTTTATTTGCGTAAAATCAATCTAATATTAATATGCAAAAAATTACGTGTGCACTACGTAGTAAAAGCATCTTTTATCAAATTGAATTATAAAGAGAAAAATTGGGATACAGTCAGAATTTGAATCTGAGGCCCATGAACGCTGATCATTCAAATCTTTTTATAATTCAATTTGATATCGTCAGTTGTTAAGTATTTACTTAAAAATACTAATGAAATATTTTTTCAGTTGTTTATGAAAACAAGTAATGCTTTCATTACTTGTTGTCCAAATAACTATTTTCTAATTAGTGACATAAATAACTATGATTTAATAATACTATTATTGCTTATCTGTTGTTATATAGTACTTGATTTATTTTGTATAAAATAAAAAATGTATAAAAGTTTTCAAAAATAGATTCGCTACGATTGAGCTGAATTCATCTTCTATCAAACAGAATCAGCATATTTTTAGTAGGAAACTTGTAAGTTATATTTCAAAATTGACAAGATTCTTGGCATAAAATATTCCGGTGATCCGACAGCAGAACAGAGCTGCACACATTTACAACTACATTCTCCAAATCACAAAACCGCGAGTCAGGCATCAAGCCATCGATTTTTCAATAACCCGCGGTTGGCGCACAGAAGTTGTGGAAGCCACGAGGCACAATGCGGTATAAAACTGAGGTTGTGTGTGCGATGCGCGTGGAGAGCCTCTCTTATTACATCAAACGAGAGAGTTTGATGGCGGACTGACGTGTTTGACGCGCGAATGCAGCTGATGCTGTGTTTTTTTCATTATTTTTCGTAATTTTATATCAAGAAGTTTTGACAGAAAAATAATTTTCAATTCTATACATTTTTAATATGTTTGTTACTGCCAGGTGATCGATCCGACAAATTTAATACATGAAAAACATATTTATTATAATAATGACAGACAAAAACAATTTTTTCGTAACACATGCACAAGAAACACGTTCTTATTCCCTAATTTTAGAGAGAGAAACACTGCTTTTCTCCCTTGGTAGCATGTTTCTCTCCTTAGACACTACGATTATTAGCTGTTTGCGGCGTTTCATAGGTAACTAGTTACGCAACCCATATATGACATTTGTCCCGATAAGACGGTAATTTTTGTGCACTTGTTACAAAAAGTATAATATGCTTCACGGGACGGCGCGATTATCCCTTGATGCATAACACACTATTAATTGGTACATTAGTTTTGTTATTTTACGGTACTGATGATTTTAAGAAAATGACCGCTTCCAGATAGAATAAAATTATAATTATTAGTGTCAACAAATGCAGAAATTTTTTCTCTACAACAAACTACTTAACTTTTTTGATGTAAAATAATTCAAAAATAAATAGCATTGAAAACGCTATGATGCATCTTTCGATTCACAACCCTGTATAAGAATACATGTACGTTATGATTATTAAATCGTTTGTGTTTTAATTTTCTTGGAATTCCCTGCATGGTGCTTTTACTATTAAAATTAATGGATAGACCAGTGCAATAAGGCGATTGCTAGTAGCCATAGAAGTTTGGGAGTTATCCCAGTCCGACAATATACCTAAAACTTTTTAATGATAATTTTGTAATTAACAATAAAATTTCATCTTCCGACATTTCTCTTCATTCCAAGTTTAATGGGTTAAATTTATTGGGTGTGCTGCGTTTTATACAACCAGTATGACCCTAGTATACTTTTGTTTCCGCTAGGTTCGCTAGTGAGCTAGTTACTTTTGACTAATTTCTCTTCCAAATAGCGGTTGTTTTGTTGAATGCTAAAAATGTATGTGTACGGAGTTAGAATTAGAATCACACGTAAGCTAAAAATATATGAACTACCAAACTGCGGCTCGGTGAGTCCGGAATCTGTACTTCAATTGGGATTATGTTCCTATTTGACAGAGTAGTCTAAATAAAACAACTGCAAAGTGATCCACCGAAACTTCAAATGTCAAAAATCACCCGTCATCATTTTGATTTTTGTTGATCCAGTAATTATGAAACTTATAATTTAATATATTTGTGTACACTAAAAGGCGGAGCTAATACATTTGAGATTAAATATTTTGGTTAAACAAATATCAGGGAGTGCAACTATTGATGGTATTAATATTAATACTGTGCTATCATATTAGTGAAGGTTTTTAGTATGCCATTAAGGAAAGGATTAAAATGGTGCATTCTTTTTGTCGTTTGGGCACCTTAAAGGCAAGATTCTATTCAAAACTAATTTTTAAACATTCAAGTATATCTGTACATATTTTCTCCTATTCTGTAATACCAGCTAAACTCAAGGCTAATAAGATTTTTTGGAAACTGTTCCAGCTTAAAAAACCTAACTTATAGTTATTCACTGATACACTTATCTCGTATTATCAATATTTCTACTTCCTTTCACCAAGCGCTTTTACTCCACATTTATTTTATAAATGTGATAAAACTTGAACGTTACATTGAGCATAAAAAGCTCTTGAAATAGTTACGCGCAAATGCACCGACGCACTCAACTAAACCAACCGAGGCGCACTCTTCTGAACATACACCACCACTACACAAGACCGTTCTCGTGACGTCAATACCTTTATTCTATGCCTTGGAGAAGCCAAGTAATGACGAAATATTCCAGTAGCTCGTTCTTTAGTGTGTTTCAAAGGAAGAGATTCTTGCACCTGCCATTATATTCATAGAATATTTATATCTTTCTCAAGTATAATATCCTTCAGGCGTTTGTGCTGCTATTCGAGCTATGGAGACTATGTAGACTACGTCGTATAACATATTTGTCACTATCGACACATTATGCGCGCGCGGAAAATGAATTTTATAATTCATGTGCTTTAACCAGAAGTCTTGAAAGTTTGCAAAAAAATATTTGATTCAATTAGTATTTCTTAAAGTAACAATTTAACCAGTGATGAAGACTAATTTTATTCTAGAGATTATTTCCTTCATTACATTATAAGCCTATCAGAATGCTTCATTTGCAACAAGAGCACGATTTTACAGTGATAAAATTTTGACAAAATCCCTGCACCATATCCTAGGCACTCGTTTGTTAATATTGAAAATTTGGCAATTAAACAATAATTTAAAACGTGAATTTAGCAAATAATCAACTGAATATAACTCGAGACATATATTTATTTGATAAAATATTTTATAATTCCTACGTAGAAACGGCAATTCGTATAAAAACTAACATTAAAATTTTTCCAATTACGCTGTCGGGATCTAATTATGTCATTTTTTATACTCGGCTGTCCGTAGCTACGCAACAACTATTAGAAATTTGACCAATAAATTCTTGTCTCTCTGTAAATTATCTATGAGAAAAGTTGATTTGTCCCAGTTACATAAAACGTTCTCAACTAATCATGCTGTTAACTACTAGAAAAAGTTAAATTCGAATAAAAAACCCTATCTAAGAAATATCGAAATATTTGAGAGTTAAATATATGAAAACGTTATTCATATTACATTACTAAATCTATAGATATGCATTTTTAATTGAAACTAAAAAGTATCCACTAACTAAACCTAAATTGAACATGTTTACGAACCGAACCTAAAGAAAACTATCGAACTGGAACAAAGAACCGAACCGAAAAAACAAATTTAATCTTCACCTGAAATTGAACCGCATTTTCGTGGTTCTGATGCATTAGTTTTAACAGTTACTAAATAATAATAATAATAAAAAAAACAAGTTTGAAGACTGATTTATTTGAATAACTACAAATTTCATTTAAATATATTTCTTCTCAAGTTTCAGTCTCAATAGTTGTAACAGGAAACTTTTCTTGTTACATGTTATAAAACTGAAATTTGAAAAATTATGGAACAGTAATGATTTCTGATTCCCATTTAAAATAAAATTGCTCTAATTCAATGTTTCTCAAAGTGGGCCGTCTGAATGTTTTATTCAAGGGGGCGCTAGGCATGCAGGTGAGCCACATTAGGCATTTGGCTTGACAGTGGGTGCCAGGGAGGCGGTAGGCATGACAGTGGACGAAAAAGTACTGCCGCACTAAATATTTAAATGTTATTAAATACTTCTATTTATATGATGACTTCCTAATTAATAACAAACAGATTAAAATTATCCCGATAGCTCCCCCTACACTAACATCTTTGAGGGTCGTGATTTGACGTCTGGGAACCGAAATTAACGCGCATAAATATTTTAGGGACTTAATGTATGCAATTATATATAATTTTATTTATGTAGTTTTTGAGAATTTACAATAAACTGCAATATTAGTAGTTTATATATCAAGAGAATAAAGTTTCTAAAGCGATTGCATCTCTGAGGTTACTCCCACAGGATTCAATTTACACTTTTGACAAATAATGACACTATACTCACGTGTTATATACAATGTTTTATATATAAACGGAAAAAATTGTTATTTAATCAAACAGACTTGACATTGACCATGGCTGTGAATTACTTTATTTCCCTACAGAGCACTTGTCATTTTTATTTCCCTCATTCCAATGGCCTTGATTCACTTTACTTCCCTAGAGAGTACTTGTAATTTTTATTTTTCTCGGTAAATAATGAAGCGCATTAAGCTTTTTGGTATGAATAAGGTTAACATTATTTACCGATTGTCCTATATGCACACAAACATAAATGCAGGATCGTATTTACATTTTTGTGGGCAAATATTTCAGTTATTTGATTTCTTTTTATATTGGTGAGACTCCTACATACTCGGTACAGGAGGCGTTAAAACAGAATCTAAAAAGTTTGGGAATCATTGGTCTAACCAGTTACCGGTTCTATGGTTGCTATTTTTAGCGAGCAGTAAAGGAATAAAATATGACTGTACGCTTTTTAATAGAATCTGTTTCGAAAGGGATTTATATGTGGATGCTGAATTATGTTGAGTAATAAAGGTTTTATGAAATTTTAATGCGTTGCGAGATTAAATGCGGAGAGGTTTAAATTTAAAAACTTGAATCTCGTGAATGAAAAATTGCGAGTTTTATATTTTAAATATTAATTTAGTTCTGTTCTGAACTAAATCAGATAAAGCTATTGTACATATTTATATCTGGTAATTTCTTTTGATTGAAACTTTTCTATTTATAACTTATTTAAAATTTCACACTGAAAATTGCCATAGAAATCAGGCCGAATATAAGTGTCGATCGATCCTTCGCCGCTCGCCCCATAAATTTTCCACCTCCCCCGTAAAAATTAATTTACTACGCTGGCCACGTTAATAATTATTGTTGGACTGTTAAAAAAATAATAATTTAACTTTGTGAGTTGCGAAAAAAATTAATTTCTATCTTGATATTGTACTTTTCATCTTGCACACTTAATCAACAAGAATGATAGTTCTACCTGTACCTTACAAATTTCATCTATGTATGGTAGTATTTCACTCGGTATCAGAGTAACATGTGTTAAAAACCACAATTGCAGCAACGTGATTACAGCACACCGCTAATCAGCATTCACGGGGCAGTACCCGTACTCTAGTGGTCTAATACAAAATGTACTTCGATATACGATACATGATATGTTCCTGCCTCGTTACCACACACATAATAAGTTTTTGGAGAGGGTGAGACGAGGGTAATGAGCTTATTTAGAAGGAGATGGTTGTTAAAAGGAGTGAGATGAATTAAGTACTATTTGTATAAGTAAATTGCCAACTGCAGCGAACAAAAAAAACCGTTTTAACGACTGTAACTTAACGGTAACAATAGCTTTAATTGTTAAACTGTTTTCGGTATAATAATAAGTCGATTGTGAACACAATATATATATATATATATATATATATATATATATATATATATATATATATATATATATATATATATATATATATATATATACAGGGTGTTATATTTTAATAGACCCAGCAAATATCTCGCTTATTTATCAACAGCAATTTCTTTCATATAACATGATTTATACAGCAACATGTAAGCTAGTTGATGACGGTTGTAAATTCATGATATCATTTCCGGTTTATTAGTAATTAAAGTCAACTTTGAAATTTCAAATGGAACATACTATATTGTTTTACAAATTTGAAAAGTGCATCAAATTTGCTTTACAATCATGTAAAATAATCCATATGTTACATTATTAAAAAGTAAAATGGCGGGCACTTTAATATACACCAAATCGGAAAGATAATAGTGAGCCATGACTGTGACTTGAAATAAAACAATTAACTAAAACAATTTTAATTATTATTATTAAACGAAATAATATTTTTTTGTCATAATAATACAGAAAATAAGAATAAGGAACACTTCATAACAACAAAATATTTTTATAAGTAATATTCAAAATGGCTCGCAGTCTCTTTTGCACAACGTTTTGAAACAGAATAAGTAGCCCTTTATATTTGGTTAGCAGATAAAGATTCAATTGCTGCTTCATTTTTATTCTTCATTCCGTTCAATGTGTTTACTGGTTCATTACAAACAAAATATTTCACGTACAAAAATCAAGTGGTCATATCGGGAGAAAATGCATTGAAGAGGCTGAGAGTCATTTTGAATATTTGTTATAAAATCATTTTGTTGTTATTAAGTGTTCCTTATTCTTATTTTCTGTATTATTATGACAAAAAATATTATTTCGTTTAATAATAATAATTACAATTGTTTTATTTCAAGGCACAGTCATGGCTCACTATTCTCTTTCAGATTTGGTGTATATTAAAGTGCTCGCCATTTTACTTTTTAATAATGTTATATATGGATTATTTTACATGACTGTAAAGCAAATTTGAAGCACTTTTCAAATTTGTAAAAAAATATAGTATGTTCCATTTGAAATTTCAAAGTTAATATTAATTACTAATAAACCGGAAATGATATCATGAATTTACATCCGTCATCAACTAGCTTTCATGTTGCTGTATAAATCATATTATATGAAAGATATTGCTAAGTTGATAAATAAGCGAGATATTTGCTGGGTCTATTAAAATATAACACCCTGTATATCTCGATTCGAGAAATATGCATTTCGTGCACTAAGTGCATGAATAACTATTCTATTCTATTTTTTTTTGAGATTATAAATGAGAGTAGCAAAATGTATAACTGATGTTCAAGTATTATACTATAAATTCAAAATCACAAGAAAACAATAACATATCTATATTTCGTTTGTTGTTTCATTATTGCGGTTTAAATAATGACGTAATTATCGTGCAATGATGTATAAAAAAAGAAAAATTAAGTAAGTCGGCCTTAGTTATACCTACATTTCAAAAAACAATATAAATGTAAAACCAAATTTGTGAAACATGTGTTAAACGTAATTTACAGAAATGTTTCACGCATGATAGTATCTACATGTATGTATTATGAGAAAAATGACATTGTTTCTGCATTAGCATACTCTGACAATGAGTAATAAAAAGAAAAAAAATATCTGACATTCCATCCAAATCATACGCTTCGTTATTCGTGACCGAAATGAATTTTGCCAGCTACGAATTTGACTTTGTAAAAGTAGCACTGCGTCGGTTTCGCATTCTTTTTACTAGAGTTTGTTGCTTTTAAAGCAAATGCCGTTTCAAAAGCTAATAAATTAATAGGAAATGAAAATAGCTATCTGAAATTGAAATCCTTTGAATTTTTCTCCGATCCTGTTTCATATAGGGATATCTCGACTGTATATATATTTAACAGGCAATTTGTTAACGGATTCACTATGCACCTTTGCAATCTTTTTTTTCGTGCATTTTGGACTATTCAGTTTGCTTCAATACACTTTTTGTACAATTTCATTCAATACTTTTAGATATTAAAATTACAGGTACTAAACTGATTTTTCATTTAAACCATGGTTACCATTTACATATGATGAGTGAATGGGGTCATATCAAAATAAGAAGTTATCAGATTTTTGCTTTTGATGAATATTGTTATTTTTATTTATCATTTTCTTAAAAAATATTCACGGTTTTTCGATTATGACGTCAGTCATTCTATTTTCACACAACGACATTACATACACATATATCTACAATTTCAATGTTATTATGTCTTTAAAACTATACACATATAAGACGTGAGAACTTGATTACATACAATGTAGTAGGACCACTCCAAAAAACTAAATCTGAAAATGTGGGATGACCCCCATTAAGATGTCAAGTCCAATTTTAAGGCTGCTTAACACGACCGATATTTTATCGCACGATTTCTTTATCGTACAATAAAATATCGTACGATAAGCTTATATGTATGGAATGCAATGGCAGGTTTTACACAGCAACTGTGCGGCAAAATTATCGTCTTCCTACAGCATGCCTCAAAGGGAGGAGCACACCTGACATACATTTCTTTGACATTGAGTCTTAAATTAAAAAAAAAGAAGCACAAAGAATTTGTAAACATCAGTTTTATACAGTAGCTAAATTTTGACACATAGAATTTTGTTGATTGACAGGTGACAGATTTGTTTGGTTTTAAATCATTCTTGGTGGCATCATGTACCTTTTGATTAATATTTTAAACGTAATAGTATACTATTTTATATTTAAATATTATTGTACTTTGAATTACGTATTAATAATAGATATGAAAGAATTATGGCCATCTTCATTGAATTGCACTATTCTTATTATTGCTGTTTATATGTCATTAACATTCCTAGTTTTAAATTTACAGAGCGCCTCTGACGAGATACGCCGTAAGTAACATAACCTAACTAACCCTAATAATATAGAATGTATAAATAAAATACGGAATTCCGTTAAATGTATTACCTAACACTAAAATCGTCAGAAAAAGCTTGCGGCAAAATTTTGCAACATTTATTCCGCCAATTTTAATTTGAAACCAGTGTGATATTTCAGGCCTTAAACATTGAAAGAGCTATTACACAACTTTAATTAAATTATATCAATTTTAATTTTTACTAATTTTCACTTGAGATATATTTGTTTCAAGTAATGTGCAATTATTTTTACGAATTTCGAAAAAAAAACTCAATAATTTTGAAACAACCTGTGTAACGTCCTGACTAGTCAAACATAATGGAAAACTGTGGTAAGTTACTGAACCTATCTGTTTAGTAAGCGTGATTTAAATTGATGTTTAAAACAGGAGAAATTCTGCACAGTCTAGATTCCAGAGTAACATAAACAAATGAAGGAGGAAGCAACATTCCTAAATAAATCCTAATTCTATTTTAACAAGAGAACATAATTAAGCTTTGTTAGGTAACTCCTTGAGGCACGTATAATTATACCTCAACAGATATAAATTAACATACATTATTTAATCGGTTTATTAAAATCCTATTAAAGTATAACGATACTACAACTATGAATAATATGGAGCAATTAATATGAGAAACAAGTTTCTGGAGCTTGCATCTCTGGAATCAATATTTGCATCTATTTTTAGCAGACCCAATAGCGCCATAACACCACTCTTCACTGTTTTGTGAAATGGAAATACTACGAAATTGCGAAAATAACCATCTGCATCATTTTCTAAACATGAGAAAGACTACTTACATTCTAAATATAATATACTTAATCATATTATGATTTTTACAGTAGAAATCTCAAAATGATTTTTTTAAGTGAATAAATTTCAAGTAAAAAACAAATTTAAAAAATCACTTGTACCAATTAATTTACTACACTCTGTTCACTGAAACTTTGCAGAGTTAGCCGAGATAGGGAGCAAAATGATTTCTGGCGATTTGTGCAGACAAGTTACACTAGGGTAATTTTTTATTTAAAGAATAATAATGGTAAAAAACTGTACGAAGAAAAAAATTAGAGAAAAAGAAAAACAAAATTATTATTTTTTTTAATTTTTAATTTTTTTCCAAGGAATTTTTATGATTTTTAAACAAATTGCTCTAAAACTATTTATCGTGCGAATAATGTAACGAAATACATATGTATTTCGACGTGCCGAATCCAATGGTGTAATTTTTATGTCAATAAGTATTATAGTTTTTGAGATAATGGTCAAAAACTGGACGAGGAAAACAAATTGGCAACATTTTTTCAAAAAAATTAAAATCGCTATAAACTTGCCTAGAGCTCAATTGAAACACGGGGAATTCAACCTTTCAGACCGCATCTCAATATCTTGCTTAGTTTTCGAGTTATAGCCTCGGGAAAGTTGAAAATCTGATTTTGAAAATTGTTTGAAAACAGCAAATCTTCTAGGAGCTATAACTCGTGTCCGAATCTACTTATATACCAATTTTTAGCTCATTTAAAGCAAATTTTTTAATTTTTTTCCTTGAGATTTTTATGATTTTTAAACAAATTGCTCAAAAACTATTTCTCGTGCGAATAATGTAACGAAATTTTACATACATATGTATTTCGACGTGCTGAATCCAATGGTGTATTGTTTATGTCCATGTTTTATAGTTGTTGAGATAATGGTTAAAAACTGTAAGAGGAAAAATTAAAAATCACTAAAAACTTGCCTAGAGATCAATTGAAACACAGGGAATTTAAGCTTTCAGACCGAATCTCAATATCTTGCTTAGTTTTTAAGTTATAGCCTCGGGAAAGTCGAAAATCTGATGTTGAAAATTGTTGGAATTTCTGTAATATCCAGATTAAAAATAAATGATGAATACTTTGTTGAAATTTAATGTTTTATTTCCACTGATAATCAATAAAAGACAGTTTTAATTCTATCAATTAACGAAAGTCTACACCTGGTAATAAGGAACTGACAACACACTCGCTATGTTTAAGAAAACCATGGAATATACACTATATACAAGGTGTTTCAGGACTAGTGTAACAAACTTTGACAGCTTATTCCTCAGGTCATTTTGAGCCAAAAATGTCTTGTATGACTTTTCAATAAAACTCTTATTTTCCGAAAGTATCTTAATTACAAAAAATTGAAAATTTCGTGTTATTTATAGAACTTCAACCTCTTGTATTTTGGTAACTAGAAGGAATAGGACCTATGGTCATAAGACATTTTTGGCTCAAAATGTTAAAGTTTGTTACACTAGTCCTGAAACACCCTGTATTTACACTACACGTATACTTAATCACAGTTATTTATTTTACAATTAAAGTTAAAACTAACTCAATAAAAACTATAACTTGTTACAGAGGCTTTATTTGCAAAAATACGATTCTGTCTTAGTGGTTCGAATTCCACTACAAACTGTAAAATCCTGTAATTGGAATAAAGTTCCTGTTATGTACAGTAACAAACAAAAAATAGTTATTTAACTATCAATTGTGTTAATGACGTCGATTAATAATTGAGACATTTTAACGCGAGATCATAGCGTCTTGATTATTAATCGCCAATTAACACATAAGTTAGTTACAATATTTTTCCGTTGATCATACCATTTAATTTTAAGAAAATCTAATTTCCATAACAAATTTATTAGGTAATAGCCACGATATCTTGTCTGTTTTTTGTTTAGGTTAGTAACGTACCTGTCAGAAATGTTTTAACAACAGTGTTCAGTGACTGCGTTCAGTTCACTTAACATAAGATTTTTTTAATTTTTAGAATAATGTTTATATTTATTTTAAGGGTATGTTACGTGGATATTATTTAGCTATAAGTGACAAAATCATTTCGTTTAATTCTGATTATCATTTTGCTACAACTCAGCGTTAATCAATATTATAAAATATCGTTCATTAATAAAAATCATGCGTTAAAAAGGGTCATTAATGTATGATTTTGTGTACATTAATGAACGATCAACGGAAAAGTTATTTAGAGATGAGTTAAGTAAGGTTTTAATAAACGATTCTCAATTCCCTAAATGTATTTCAACTATTTCCTTCAGCTCTAGTTTACTTATCGCTTAATGAACGCTTCGAGTATATCTCGTTAACAAATGCGTATATTTTCAACGCTCGAAGACATCTCATCTCGGCTCGTGTCGAAGACATGTGTTCCTCTGAACTTTACGATCAATACAGGTTGAAAGTTTGTACTGAACATTGCAAATCACACTTGAATCCCGGGAGATTCTTACCTATTTCTTATTTCGCGGATGTTTTATTGGAACAACTTGTTGGAATGGCGACGGCGATGGAATGGAATTGCTGCGTGGTGCATACGATCTACGTTCAGTTCTGCGATTGACGGCTATGGCATTCTTTGCCGGAATTCTAATTCATATGATACGATGAAGGAACGGGGCCATCCATTTTGTTCTGTGTTTTGAATTGCATTAGGAAAGTTATTTTATTTCGAGAAGGAAATAAGAAAACGGATAAGAGATACAACTCTTTATAAATATATGATTGCAAGAAACACATCTATTATGAACTATTTAGTTTTTTCTTAAGTTCCACAAAACTGTACCATCGGCATTTATTATGGGAAATAAGTTTTTTTTTTGTATATTGATCATGGAAGACGTCTTTTTTTAACGAAAAATCGTTTAGAAAATGATACATTTTTTCAAGTATTAAAGAAGTAAAAAAAATATGTAAAAATAGTTACGTTATAAGTCCGGTAAATAAGGTTTTACGGCACGAATAAGATGTTTCCGTCGATGAAGGAGTAAAGTCAAAAATTTCGAAATGAGTACAGTAAAAAAATAGTTACGGACATAGAAGTACATTGTAAAATTATTAAATTTTTAATGAACATTGTGCAGTTGCGTGAAAATTTGTCGTGCACCTCTCCTCGAAATGAGTTTGAGCGTTCAGAAATAGTCTGCCTCGGCTACCCAACTGTTTATTCAGCGCATATACGAGTAAATAATCATTTCGCGGTTTAGATACACAAATAACTATTTTCATATTATTCGCCTATGTTAGTGTTTTGTTGAGACACCTGTATATAATATTATCCTATAGTTTTTTTTTACACTGTAAAAATTACATTAAATTTGTTAAAAAAATGTGTGTTAATTTCAAATTTTAATTTATGTTAGTAATGCTTCAGATATAATTTTCATACAAGAAAAAATTGTAGGTAAATAATTTTCGTCTGGCAGAGAATGTGATTCATTCTGTTTCCCATGTGTTCGTGCATGCTTACTCCTCTATCTACTTTAAATAAATAAACAAGCATAAATAGGGTTTTCGTTTGAAATGGCAAAGGCAAATGTATTTTCTCTTTATGTGCTGTATCATACGTGGATATTAAATGAGATATACATTTTCGTGTGCTGGTGCATCTAGCTGCACTCTCTCTGCATGCTATGAGTGCATAAAAGCAAATCGCCGTTGGATTTGTTTTCTTTTTTATATACTAGAAAAACTAAAAGGATTGTTGAAACTTCCAAAGTATAAATATAGATTTGAAAAATTGTATTATGCGAAAATGTAATATTTTGAAAAGTAAAATTTTGATCTACTGGATTATAGCTTTATAGGCGTATTTTGTAACTGACCCCGTTATATAAAAAAAGAAAATTAGAATTTTACGTATGTTTTCATTGGCTGAAAATTTTAACAGTTGTTCAAATTCATAGATTCATTGTACAGAATACACTCAATTGTGTATCTAAAATATCTGATGTGGACACCACATGACTTCCTTGTACGCGTATTAAACTATAGATATTTTTTTAATTGCACATATTTGACATAAAATCTTTTATTTTTTATTTTTTGTTCTAATCCATAGCAAACGTAATTAAAAAAAAAACAAAAAATATGTAATATTTCAATTTAGATATCTCGCTTATGCAAAAGGCTAATTTAAAAATTCTTAATGTGCTAGACGCAGAATTTAATTCTCTAAAACTTTTATTTGCAGCATTTATTTCTAAAATTAGAATAATTTTTCAAGGAAAACTGTTAGCAGCTTCATGTAATGTGTCACTTCCGGTTAGTGTATTTTAACCAAAATCTATTATGTTATTTCCATTGATATAGTAGTCTTATATACCAAATTTGGAAAGTTTTAAATTATATTTGAATATAGTTTTTCATGAAAATCTATTATAGGCTTCAAGTAAAGTACCACTTCCGGAAGTTATATAATGACCAAAAAAGGAGATGCACAACTAGATGTTATAACAGTCCTAAATATAAAATTTAAATTTCCTACGGCTTACCGTTTTTGAGTTATGTGAGATACATACGTACGTACGTACAGACGTCACGACGAAATTTGTCAAAATGCGTATTTTCACTGAAATCTGAGAACCGAAAATTTTCGCGATTACAATACTTCCTTTACTTCGTACAAGGAAGTAAAAATGACGATTTTTCGGCCACGATAGTGGCCACTATTAATAAGGCAATAAGATAACTATATGTTATGTTTTTATAATTTATAAACGATTGTTGATTTACATGGTTACCTTATTTATTTAAATCAAGTTTAAAATTCATCTTTTCGTCGTGTAACTAGTCACAGCGAGTACGTTCGATTTATGAAGCAGACAATATATTTTCTTTGCAATAAAATTACCCCCGTGACTCTAACTGTATTATCATCTTTCGGCCGATAAACTCACTCTACATACATTGAGATCAGGTATAGAAGAGAGTCATACTTATAAATGAGTAAAATGGAATGATAACATATTTACTGTTTTCAGTTTTACAGGAAATACTATTTTCTTCCCTCAATTGACAGAAGACAGTGATAATTTTCATCCCTAAGGAAGAATAGTATACTATTCTCTAAGGAAAAGAAGTACAAGATGTACATGCTGTTTATTCTATAACACCATATTTATTCTTGTGAATAATATTAAAAATTTAAATAATTTAATGAAGATTGAAATTTGTTTTTCTCTCCTGAACATCTTTTTTCCCGTTTTAATTAACAATGGAAGACTTTTAATCCCAAGGTTTAATAGATGAACTAAATCAAAAACAGAAACAAACAAATTTCTACACATTAAAATTACCCCTGTGGCTTCTCCTCTACTAACATCTTTGAGGGTCGTGATTTGATGGCTGGTAAACGCACATCATATTTATTACATTTTTCTTAATGTCAGTAATGTCAAATTGATAGATGACACTGCTGTTGTGTATCTAGTATTGTTTCCTAATAAATATTAAAATATTTTCTATGCTCAAATTGGACAATAGTATACCGTACATCTAGGAAGAGAAATGCATAACTTTTCATGAGGTGTAATTAACACCAAAAGAAAAATAGCATTCTCTCCCGAAGTATATATACTACTTTTTCATGACACAAGATGAAAAACAAAAAAGCAATTTTTAAATATAATTTATTCATAATTTTTTGACATTTATTAAATTTTAAATTAATAGTAATCTGACATAAAAATTACATTATTTGACAGCGCAAATTTATATAAACAAGTTTTTTTATGTCAAATTATATTATATATCTAAATTTAAAAATTGTAGGCGCGGTGGCCGAGTAGGCGCGGTGGCCGAGCGTGTTAAGGCACATCTCTTAGCATAGTGTGACGTCACCCGAACCAAGGTTCGTCGGTTCGAATCCGCCTGCCGACAATGTGTGATTTGTCGTAAAATATAAAAATACAGTTTCATGTATTCATCACACTCGGGCGCTATAAGCTAGTCACTTATACGCCTTAAATAATCTGACTAAAGAAACCGGCAGTACGGCAGTGTAAAAACTACGGCTCGGTGTGCCCGGCCCCTATGTTCCGACACGGAATGATGGGACTCAAAGAAGAAGAAGAAGAAATTTAAAAATAAAGAATACAACAAAGAACCCTCGGAAGAAATTATCGATAAACCTTCTGCAACTGTTCTTAAGTTTCTATTTCTTTCATTGTACTCTATTGTACATATATTTGACATCTCAACTGTTAAAATATCATAAACTTTATCAGGTAATATATATAGCCTTTGTTTTCAATCAGCTGTCATTAATATTGTCTTTTGTATTCAATAAACTGTCATTGCTATTCAACATGGTACGCAGAAAGCCTATTTCTGAAAATATTCGAATATTTATTATTGAAAAAAATGAAACTAGTAAAATTTATGGTGAAATTTAGAAAGAATTAAATTTAGCTAAATCAATAATTATGAACATAATTCAAAACTATAAAATATATGAATCTATTTCAACAGTTAAGAACAAAAATGGTAGAATTTCAAAAATTACCGAGCAGTATTTGCAAGCGTTGAATTCCATTGTCAAATCAAATATACAAAGTACCGTTCGTGATTTTTTAGAAAAATGGTCAGGAAAAATAAGAAAGTCCTAGGGACACGAATGGACCCGAAAAAATATTCCTAAACTAAAATAAGGCTTTTATAAGGAAAAATGTTTAAAGTGAGAAAAATATAATCTTAAACTTAAATCTTCCAGGCCAAAGAAAAACCATTTTTTACCACTATACATAAGGAAAAACGTTTATTATGGGCAAAAGAAAGAGACCTTTGGGTACAGAAGCAGTGAGATACCATTATATTTAGTGATGAATCTAAATTTGATGTATCCGTTGGTGACTCTAGAATAAGTGTAATATGGACAAAAAAAGAAGTATACCATAAAGACTGTATATAGCGTACAGTCAAATTTCCTACTAGTATCATGGTATGGGGTTGTATCTCCTCCAAAGATGTGGACAATTTGCACTTTATTGGCGGCATTGTAAATGCTCAGAAATATATAAATATTTTGGAAGGAAATTTAATTCCATCTGTAACCCAATTAATTTCTTGTGAATAATTTAAATTTCAACACGATGGTGCTTCCTATCATACCGTTAAAGTTACTAAGAATTGTTTGTAAAGTAAGGGGATAAATGTTTTGAACTGGCCATCTTCTAGTCCAGATCGCAATTCTATAAAATCCTTGTTGGCAGTAATAAAATGTCGTTTAAGAAATGAGCCTCAAAGAACTGTTCGGTTTGAAACAAAAAATTACAGAAATTTGGAATTCAGTTACACCAGATGAGTGCCAGGAACTTATAAACACAATGTCAAAACGAGTTGAAGTATTTAGAAAAGCAAATGGCGACGTTACGCAATATTAATATTAGTTTTAATTAGGCGTACCAATTATTTATGGTCAATTTTTTTCACAAGTTAAAAATGTTGTCTTGCAAATAATAGAATAAACCCTTTAATTTTCATATGTGGTTATTTTGTTTTCGTGTTGATGTAGATATTATAAAAGCTTAATAAAATAATACAAATATAGTTACATAAATTCATTTCAAATAATTTTAAAATTGCTTCAAAGATTAATATACTTCAAAAAACACAGCCGTACCAAATATTAGTGGTTAGGGCTCGTATATATATATTACCTGATAAAGTTTATGATATTTTAACAGTTGAGATGTCAAATATATGTACAATAGAGTACAATGAAAGAAATAGAAACTTAAGAACAGTTGCAGAAGGTTTATCGATAATTTCTTCCGAGGGTTCTTTGTTGTATTCTTTATTTTTAAATTTCTTCTTCTTCTTCTTTGAGTCCCATCATTCCGTGTCGGAACATAGGGGCCGGGCACACCGAGCCGTAGTTTTTACACTGCCGTACTGCCGGTTTCTTTAGTCAGATTATTTAAGGCGTATAAGTGACTAGCTTATAGCGCCCGAGTGTGATGAATACATGAAACTGTATTTTTATATTTTACGACAAATCACACATTGTCGGCAGGCGGATTCGAACCGACGAACCTTGGTTCGGGTGACGTCACACTATGCTAAGAGATGTGCCTTAACACGCTCGGCCACCGCGCCTACTCGGCCACCGCGCCTACAATTTTTAAATTTAGATATATAATATAATTTGACATAAAAAAACTTGTTTATATAAATTTGCGCTGTCAAATAATGTAATTTTTATGTCAGATTACTATTAATTTAAAATTTAATAAATGTCAAAAAATTATGAATAAATTATATTTAAAAATTGCTTTTTTGTTTTTCATCTTGTGTCATGAAAAAGTAGTATATATACTTCGGGAGAGAATGCTATTTTTCTTTTGGTGTTAATTACACCTCATGAAAAGTTATGCATTTCTCTTCCTAGATGTACGGTATACTATTGTCCAATTTGAGCATAGAAAATATTTTAATATTTATTAGGAAACAATACTAGATACACAACAGCAGTGTCATCTATCAATTTGACATTACTGACATTAAGAAAAATGTAATAAATATGATGTGCGTTTACCAGCCATCAAATCACGACCCTCAAAGATGTTAGTAGAGGAGAAGCCACAGGGGTAATTTTAATGTGTAGAAATTTGTTTGTTTCTGTTTTTGATTTAGTTCATCTATTAAACCTTGGGATTAAAAGTCTTCCATTGTTAATTAAAACGGGAAAAAAGATGTTCAGGAGAGAAAAACAAATTTCAATCTTCATTAAATTATTTAAATTTTTAATATTATTCACAAGAATAAATATGGTGTTATAGAATAAACAGCATGTACATCTTGAACTTCTTTTCCTTAGAGAATAGTATACTATTCTTCCTTAGGGATGAAAATTATCACTGTCTTCTGTCAATTGAGGGAAGAAAATAGTATTTCCTGTAAAACTGAAAACAGTAAATATGTTATCATTCCATTTTACTCATTTATAAGTATGACTCTCTTCTATACCTGATCTCAATGTATGTAGAGTGAGTTTATCGGCCCGAAAGATGATAATACAGTTAGAGTCACGGGGGTAATTTTATTGCAAAGAAAATATATTGTCTGCTTCATAAATCGAACGTACTCGCTGTGACTAGTTTTTAATTTTTAAAATGCTTCAAAGATTAACATATTTGAAAAACACAGCCGTACCAAATATTAGTGGTTAGGGCTCGTATATATATATATATATATATATATATATATATATATATATATATATATAAATAATAATAATCTTTATAGATACGTGCAGTATTTCTACAACAATTTAATACTAGGTCAATTTGTTCATAAATAGGTCCTATGTGTCTCTGCATATTTCATATATATTTCATCACCATCAACAACATGACTCTAACTTCGTACTAGCTTTGCTGTTGTAGCTAAAGCTCATAAAGCATTGAAGAGCGCGTCGACACCAAGCACTTTTCCATTAAAAATAATTACTGTCTGAATTTCTACATCTAGGCCATATATGTTTGTAATACTCATCTCTCTCGGTGTATGTAGCTAAAGTTGTCGTTCGTCGTAACTCTAACATGCTGTTGTAAAGGGAACGGAGAACGCCGCTGAAATTGTGTTTGCTGATTGAAATTTAAATGCAGTGTTCTGATTAAAAAAGTTTGATGTATTCAAGTTTATTGATTGATGGTTTGACTTGGAAATGAAGACGGATAAGAAAAGTTGTTTACTTTGTTGTTTGCTTTTAGTTATTGTTGAACTTTGATGACTTTTGTAAAATTGTTTTTAGATAAATGAGCAAACTTACAACTAGTGTTTATGCATTACATTACAATCAGATTCATAAATAGATTTGTCATACCTATTTATTTATGTTACGCTGTATAACAGGAATTAAATCCCAATTACAGTACACTCACCGAGCCGCAGTGTGATGGTTTTCATATAATTTTTAGCTTGAGTGCGATTCGAATTCCGTATCGCTATCCACACCACCGTATCCTGACGGACAATTTGATGGGATATAACGTGATGCTATGTATGTATATATGAAAGAAGTTATGAACATAATGTGCCAGGATAGGAATGTTTGGCGAAGATTAATTCCAGGATCATTATCTGTTATTGAGAATTTTCCACGTATATGTGGGAACCAATAGAATCACGAATTTGTTTGAAAATGGACCAATTAAGTGAAAACTATTTTGATAATTTTCTACTAGTCAAATTAATAAGTGATTATTTTTCACTGTAATTAATCTTCTTATTAGCAATAAAATAAATGCTAATATCATAAACGCCAATTGAAAATAAAACTATAGAATTGGTAAACTGTTGATAGAGAACTGCTTCTTCTTCTTCAAAAAAAATAAATATATATATATATATATCAATATAATCAACCAATAACAGATCATAATCCAGTCACAGAATAAGGATTTTTCAGTGAATAAATTGAGCAACATTTTCTACAATCAAATAGCCAATTAATCCTGTCAAACAAAACCCATCATTAATACAACAACAAATTCATTCGCTACAATTTCCAGGAATACTTTCTGTTTGTGATAATGTTTGTAAAACTTTTTACTTCCTTTTGGATATGACCAGCAGCCAGCCTCATCAATCATCATTATTTTTCAGTCAAATCAATACATTATTATCCACTTCGAGGATATGGACGTGCAACTTTTTTTTCACATTAAATATTTACAAGCGCAACGCGTTGTTCATACAAACACACAGGATATTGTACTTGCAAATTACAAACCAAATTATTTAAAACAAACTTGTCTAATAGTAGCAAATATTAAATAAAAATTAAGTTCAGAACTTTAAATTACCTACCAATCAGGAATTTGTTTATTATTTTAACAAACAAATAGTTAATAGTAAAGTTGATTTTTGCTAGACATTTTAAATGTTCTTTTCTTTCTAATTTTGTTTCATCTCTTCAACGTTTTGGATAATAATGTATTGATTGGTGAGATATTTCTAAATTTTTCTTTTTCGTTGGAACCCACTTTAAAATCGTGTTCATATTCATTCACTGGAAAAGACTTTACAAGAAACCGATTTGAGAGAACACAGGCGTAACCAGATTTTTTTCAAGGAACGGGAAAGGAAAGTAGAATGTTTATGTACGGAGGAAATCAAGCAAATGTAGATAAAAGTAAAAACTACTGCCTTTATGTTGCATTTCATCTCTGTATAGGTATAGGTTTTTGTAAAGAATTTCAAATAATATATTTTGAAAAACAATGTTTTCTGAAATTGCTTTAATACCATACACTATTTCAATCTTCATGCAGTGTTTTTATAGATGAAAATTAAACATTTGCCGTCCACTTATGTGAAAAATATTATTTTCCTCGCAGGTGCGGGAAGCGGGTTTTCTAATTGAATAGATCATCGTATCCATAGATACATGGATTTCAAAACAGAAAAACTGCCAAAAATTATTTAAATTTCTTTTACAAGTGTTTCTCAATGGTCGCATAAAAATAGTGTTACTTCGAACTGAAACTTTATTTGCCGCTCTATGTTCACAAATAACTATTTTATACATCCATGACAGAAAGTATACTATTCCAGAAGACATTTAACAATGAAAAGTTATTATTTCTGGAGCAACAAGCGTCCATTTTACTTACTTTCCTGATTGTTTTTAATAGGAACAAGTAGGAAAGTATCATTCTCGCTTGTCGCCAATAGCAATAAGGAAAAAGAAACATTTCCATTTGTTTAAAAATGATTTTTAATAATTTTTTAAGTGTTTTTAAATGGTTGTATAACAAATATTATGCACATTTCGAGCAGAAAGTATCCTTACCACTCTTTCACGGTTGAGGTTGTCGGCTACGCTTATTGTACTTCCGTAATATCAAATTAAAAACACGGGATGGCACAGTGGTAGAGTGCTAGCCTCAGGAAACAGAGGTCGTGGGTTCGAATCTGGGTCGGGTTGAGATTTTTCTCATCCAGCCTTGATCGGTATCCACTCCCGCATCCATTCCAAGTTGGGACATATTAACTTGGCATCCCCTAGCTATCGGGCACTGGCTAGGGGATGTAACAAGGGCTTGCGCGGGTTGGCTGGCAACACACATTACAGTAAGGTAAAACGTGGCAATTGTAAGGAAAAATTAGTAGTGTGTGTTCCAAGAAGTCACCCTAGGGACATAACCAAAAATGGTTCAAATCCCGAAACATATACTATACTATACTAATATCAAATTAAAATCCATCATTTATGTTTATACTATTCATAAAAATGATTGTTTCTTTAAAATACTAGGGTTGTGGCAAAAATAGTATATTCATCTCGATATATTGTAGATCATGCACTTCTCTCCCTTAATGTAGAATATACTGTTTGCACCATTATTCCACTATTTTAATTTAAAAATTGCGTGGATAATCTGTAGGAAGAAATGGTTCCTTAAACGAAAGATTTGGAGTGGGAATGAAGTTGTATTTACTTTAAAAATAAGCACTGAACGATATTATCTTTGTAGATTCGTTGGAGTGGGCGTAAGTGAAAAATTAATGTAACAGGTATATGGATGGAAGGGAATGAAGATATCTTCCGTAATGAAAGATTCCGAATATGAGGAATAAATTAAGTAAATGTGGTTGAATCGAGGATGGTGTATCAGGATAAGAATGTTTGACGAAGACTGATTTGATCAATCTGATGAGTTGATATTCAGTGCACATTTTAGGGGTTCGCGCTACACCATTTATGTTATTTATGTTATAATAATAATAATAATAATAATAATAAAGTTTATTTGCCCAACAGTAAACCAATTACAGGACAAAAAAAATACATGAATTTCACAATACATACTATGAAACAATAATAAGCAAAATATATAAAAAAACTAGAATTAAATACATATACATTACATTTAAGCAAAAATGTCATCATAATATATGTCAGCGTTTCGGCACATGATGTAAACGGGTGAACGCTGCAGTACTTCAGTATGTGGTGTTGGAAGATGAAACGTTCTTGGGAATCTAGAATTCAATCGTGGTACTAATATAGAAATACAAGATAGTAAATGCGGAGCATCTATTTTATTATGAAGAAGCATCCAAAGGAATCTAGCACTATACTTTTCTCTTCTGTGAGTTAATGACTGCATGGAATGACGTAGGAGGAGAGATTCTTGATCAATACCTCTGACGGGATAAATATTATCTATTTTAAAAGAAAGAAATTTGAGAAATTTTCTGTGGATGCGTTCAATGGCTAAACTTTGATAAGCATAAAGAGGGAACCAAACAATGCTGGCATATTCCAATTTACTAACTACGTATGCAAAATACAATGATTTAAGTAGTGATATATCAAGAAACGTTCGCGATATCCTTATTAAGAAACCCAAGGTCTTACTTGCAGAGGAACAGACGTTATTTAACTGTTCAGAGAAACTGAAATTGTACGTAAAGGTGATTCCAAGATCTTTAACTGATTTCTTACGTACCAGTGACACTTCACACATGAGATACGGGTATTGGAATGGAGCTAAGCGACGACAATAGGATATTACACAACACTTGTCTATGTTTATTTGAAGTTTATTATTGACACACCAATGTACTAGGATGTCAATATTCTGTTGCAAAATCCGAGCATCATCAAGTGTAGATATATTAAGATATAATTTAAGGTCATCTGCATAAGCCAGTACCGGGCAAGAAAATGTTTGAAGTAGTTCATTTAGAAACAAATTAAATAATAAAGGTCCTAGGTTCGATCCCTGCGGAACACCGGACGAAGCTGTAAATTTGAATGAACTGAAGCCATTGTAATACACATAACAGGTACGATTATTGAGATAAGAGCTAAGAAGTTGTATTACGGAAGGAGCTGCACCAAAGGCACTAACTTTTGTGAGAAGTTTACCATGATCTATAGAATCAAAAGCACGGGAAAAATCAGTATAGATTGTATCAATTTGCCCACGCACATCTAAAATTTCCGAAGTAAATTGGGTGAAGGATGCAAGGTTGGTTGTAGTCGATCGACCCTTCATAAAACCATGTTGATCAGGTGAAATTAAAGAAAATGTGTTACTATACAGTGTCTTATAAATGACCATCTCAAAAAGCTTGGCAAAATTGTTCACTATTGATATGGGACGATAGTTCTTTATACAATGTTTATCACCTTTTTTAAAAACAGGAGTAATACGTGTTTTCTTCCAACGTTTGGGAAAAGAACAAGTTTTAATTGCAAGATTGATAATGAGAGATAAGGGATTAGCAAAGGTATAGCGACAGTCTTTAATCAAGAAGCTTGGAATTTGATCTTCACCGGCTGAAGATTTGCTAGGGAAAGATGCCATAAGAGGAAGTAAATCATCAACACTAATAGATTGAATAGTAAAAGGAGAACAATTAGTACTAACGTCTGGAATACTGTGCGATGTACTACCTGTAAAAAAACCACAAAAGAATCTAGCAAATGCATTGACAATATCTTGCGGTGTGTCGTATTCAGAAACGTCATCATTGAGTTTACCTGGAATTCGTGAAGAATTTTGTTTTGAATGAACATATTTCCATAATTCTGAAGGATTATTCTTAATATTTACTTCTACATTACGCATATAAATATTGTATGCCGCATCAATTTGCAATTTGATTAAAGATCTTAATCTTTTAAATTCATCTAAATATATTAATGATTTAGTCTTAACCCATTTTTTTCTAAGATATTCTTTCGTTTTAAGATTGTATTTTATTTCCGTTGTGAACCATGGTGGATAGTTGGATTTGATATGTTTATGTTTGGGTACAGACTTGTCTAATACTTCATATAGAATATTATAAAATTTATCTAGAGCATTATCAACATTATGGTACTCATTGAGACAAGACCAGTCCAATGAACAAATATCATCATACAATTGATTAAAGTTAGCTTTACGAAAATTATAAAAAATATTATTAGAAGATGGGAATTTAATCGGTTTAGGCGAAGACAATACTTCAAGATCAAGTAATAACGCAGGATGATAAGCGTCCTCAGAAACAAGGGGAAAGTCACATTTTTCAACAATTAATTTAGTTGCTAAATTGGATAAAACAAGATCTAATTTTTTGTGATTAATGTTGTCTATATGATTATACTGTTTAAGATCCAGTATATTGCAGACGTTCCGGAAGGTCCAAGATTTCATACAATTTAATGTCATATTGTAGAGATTAGGAAGGTTAAAGTCCCCTGCAAAGAGAATGATTTCATTTATAAAAAGAAGTTCAAGTGCATCCATATATATTTCAAAATCATTGACGCTAATATCTGGAGGAAAATAAATTGCACAAATTACTAGTGATGATTTGTCAAAATTACATTTGCATGCAACAATATCAATTAATGGGTTAATAATCCGTAAACTTGTGGTATCAAATAAACTATATTTAATATGATTTGCTAACGCGATTAAGACACCACCACCCCTAGACCGTCCAACAAGGGAAAAAAAGTGTTAAGAGAATTGCTTAACCAAGTTTCTGTTAACAAAATAACATCGAAAGACACAGTACAACAGTTAGTATAAAATAAGTGAGATTTTGAATTGAGACCCCTGGTGTTTTGGTAATAACAACGTAAAAAGACAGGACAACTGTTGGGCAAGTTTAGTTTTCCGAAACTATTTTAGGGATACCATTAACATACTTAAGAATAATATTTGTTTCTCCATTATCTTTGCGATTTATTAATTCCTGTTTTACAGACTTATAAAGTTCAATCTGCATTTTAGTCCGATCACGTGAAACGGACAAGTTAGTCATGGAGACGTTGGATTTTAATTTATATAAATTTTTAAAAAAATTATTAACAACATCACGACAGGATAATTGAATTTTAATTGGTCGAGAGCGAGCTGATGTAGCATCAAACCGACCCAGACGACTTACTTTTATTACCGAAGAAGTAACACCTGATTCAGATAGTAAGTTATTGACTAGGATTGTATCAGCATCTAACTGCTCTTGTTTAGAAACGGAATTAATCTCCACAGATCCAAAAATAAGAATAATACATGAGCGCTTTTCGCGATCAGAGATTTCCTGAATAATAGTTTCAGTTGATATAAGTGACGGAGAGTGTGTGCTGCTATTATTGACTGCATGAGAGTTTTTTAATTCTGTAATGTCATTTTGCAACTTAATAATTACAGCTTTTAGGCTGTCTAAGTCATTGCCGATATTAATGCAGTTAATACAGTTCCACTTCAGACCAGATTTTGAGCTTTGAATTCTACGAGCTTCAGGAGCAGATATATCAACACACTCTATATTGAAACCATTTTTACATATAGAACAAATTATAAATCTATGAGGTTGAGTTGTTTTTTTGCAACAGTTACAAATATCCATTTAATAATTCAATAAAACAAAACAAAAATTAAAACAAAAGCCAACAACACCCTGTGTAAGATATAAAACTAAAACATCCAGTAAAACGAATCGATAAATCTGCAGTTGGTAGATGTTTGATAGTTTCATTAATTGAATAATTTAATTAGCAAAGAACGCACAAGCAAGAGTGAGCAACGCTATGACCCACAAAACAATAAGAGTAAATAAAAAATCACTAGATGAGAAGTAAAATGAAGATAACTCACCCCTCTTATAGTAGATAACAAAAACACAACCACCTGTGTGCGAATTAGATAAAACGGAATGCACTGATACCAAAAATAAATGTAAACCTAAAAGAAATACCAGCTAAAATAACGATAAAGTGAAGAGCCGAATAGACACGTCAGTCACATGTATCGTGAAAAAAATATCTTGATGTTATGTTCATAAATAGATTTGTCATACCTATTTATTTATGTTACGCTGTATAACATGAATTTAATCCCAATTACAGTACAGGGTCCGCATTCACCGAGCCGCAGTGTGATAGTTTTTATATAATTTTTTGCTTGAGTGCGATTCGAACTCGTTATATCCTGATTCGAATTCCGTATCGCTATCTACACCACCGTACTGACGGACAATTTAATGGGATATAATGTGATGCTATGTATGTATATATGAAAGAAGTTATGAACATAATGTGCCAGGATAGAAATGTTTAGCGAAGATTAATTCCAGGATGATTCTAAAAAATAAATGTTAAATAATTCATGCTACCCCATTTGACGAAACATACCGTGACATTATGTTAAGTTGTAGGCTTGTAAATTTAACAATACCATAATTATTTTCTCTTGTAATTCTCCAGGCTTAAAAAAACAGCATCCATCTACAACGCCTTTCCAATCTTTTCCACATTACCCCTAACAACCAAAACCCCTGATTCCACCCCTGTGCCTGTAGTTAAATACCCCGTCGCATACCCAAATCAGCGTCGCAGCTCCGTCGCAGGACGCCGCTATTTATAAGCGTCAAGACTGGCGTAACTCATCGTGACATATCACGACTCCGTAACAAAGCTATAATCCGTTGCTTGCTTGAGTTTTGAGCCTTCTCGGAAACGCTGGGCGTTCACAGGCGTTCAAAACGTTCAGAGTCCATGTAGATAAAACTTAACGTTCCTGAAAAGTAGCAAAAAATATCTAACGATTCAAAAAAGTTTCGCGTTGGTCGACCAGGATTTTGTTTTTTCGAAATTTATAAATTAATTCTCAATAATCTCATAATTATATGTTTTTTTTTGTCTTAAATAATTGACAAATCTCAAGATGGTTCATACGAAAAGAAAATAATTATTTGTCAAATAAGGGAGAAAAGCGAAATTTTTTCTACACGAATTTGAAAGACTACAAGCCGGGGCAGACTATTTTCTGAACGCATCCAGGTGCACACAACATTTTTCACGCAACTTAATAATGTTCATTAAAAAACTTGAAGAATTAGTACAAATTTGAAATGATGGCTATTTTAAGTATGAATTTGTAACCAAGGAGACGGTTTCAGAAAAAATTAGAATTTGTTTATAGGCGGCATTTTGTTATCGTGTTTTTGATTGGAAGAAAATAGCTCGCCAAAGTAGCTGACAGTCTTTAAATTTAAAATGAACGCTCTGATACATTCCTTCGTATCCTTAGAAAAATATCATATTTTTGTTCAAATAAAATCACGATGAAACAAATAATGATGGATATTAGTACTAATTAATACCTACTTTCAAATTTTAAATAGAACCTACAAAAAAACTACTCGTAAAATGACGGACACTTTAATTATGCCATATTAAAGGGAAATAAGTTGAAATTAAACAATTGCAATAGTATTAATATTTAGAAATAATTGATTTCATATTGGTAATTAATGTGATAACTGATTATATATCTCTGTTATTATTGCACGAATTGTAATATTTTATAATTATTGATTGTATATTTGTTATCGTTGTACTAATTGTAATAGTTTGTAATAATTGATTAGGTTCTAGCCGTTTCTCAATAACTGGTGTTATTCTAAAGAAATTAAACTTTTTTTGGTTTTTAAATTTATTTAAATAAATAAAAGCAATAATACAAACAATTTTGGTTAAAGTTCTGTAAATTTTATTTAATTACTACTAAATATTAGTTTTAAAAACTTTTTCTTATGTTACATTGGTAGGAGCTCATTGGTATCGAGTCGGTCTGTGGATTTGAGAACCCGGGTTTGATTCCCACAACCGACAAACAATTTTTACTACATTAAAACTATCTCTGTGGCTCCCCCTCTTCTCCATCTTTGGGAGCTGTGATTTGACGACTAGTAACCGCATTTTACGCGCATAAATATATCGTTTACCGAGATCTGCTTCGGCAGTGTCACATCCAGTAATGGGTAAACGGCGTGATGGTATATTTATTATTTATTTTTATGTAAAAGCAAATTGATAGTAACGTCAATAATTCGAAATACTCGTAACATATAATTTTGTTTTATTTATTTAAACGAAATTTAAAATTAAATTTTTGGCAGTGCAAATGGACATTAGTAAATAGGATTTTTAACGCTATTTCTAATTCGCAACACGGTATTATGGTACTGATGACATAAAAAGCTTTGGTTTCAGGTATAACAAGTAGTTTTAATTAGCTTTTGTTTTGTAAACGAAGTGTCAACAGTTCTTGTTTACTGTTGCAATGACCATAAAAATCCACACGCCCTGTGGCTAATCCAACCCCTAGTATAAACCTACAATGTTCGTTGATGCCGACGCAGATATGAAATCGCTCGAGTTATATTCAAGATGAGATATTTATTCACATTACATTTTAGCCTGTAAAATTTCGGCATAAATTTTAAAGGCGAGTACCTGCCTTTGAACATAAAGACGTCAAAGAGCTCCAATAAAAACTCTTAGTATGCAGATAGCTGAAATCCTGTTATATTCACACACTTACGTATTTTAAATTTAAATTTTCATCGTCACATACCCGATGTATTATGCGCGTTGCGCTCCTCGCTTATCTTGCACCGTATACTTTACTTTCCGAATCTATGCTTTTGTAATACTTTATAATATATGTGCGATGTGAGAAAATCTCGAACTCTTCGATTTGAGTCATGCGCAATGTTTTATTTTTTATTCCGCTGGGAATTATTTCTTATTTGTTACTTTGCACAACAGGAATTTAATCCTAATTACAGGACAAGTAGGATAAAACTGGTTTTCTACAGGTTGAACTTAATCTACATAAAAAAATTGAATGAAATTGTTTAAAAATTTCAGGAGGATTTTGAGAAATTAAAGAAAGCGGAAACGGACGACCAAAAGAATAACATATAACTCTATCCAAGATTTCTACATTGTTTTTAAATTTTTGATGCAAACACCGTACCGACCACTTAAACTCGTTTTTTTGAGAGTCGAAGAGCTAAAGAACGTACTTTACGGTAAAAATGTAAGTTAGCAAAGGCAGAGTATCACACCTAAGTTAGGAGAGAAAAAATATCCTATATTTATTTAACTTTAATAGTTCAGATTTTTCCCGCCTGCTCACGATGTCTCCACCTCCACATAAACCCATCTTCAACGCAGTAAAATAAAAGCAATGAATGTAGATGTCTCGTGATTCTGGTAACTGTTTTATTGGAACGAAGTTTCGCTGGGCCTTGGGATGAATTCTTCGCACGTTCACCTGATAAAAATAAATATCGGCGCGCGTAACTCTCGTTCGACGTGTCGAGGAACAGCCCTCGCGATGTAGGGACCCGCTAGGGCTCGTCTGAAGAAAGCAGGAGCCCTCGTCCTATTCGTCGCTGCTGTTCTATGTGATTGTTTGAGACAACGCCATCGACGTGACAAGTGAGGCTGCCGACCGGGTGTCTACTTCTGCATAATCTGTCACGAACGAAATATTGAAAAATGAATCAGGATTTTGTTTTAAAAAGCAGTATTAAGGAGTAAGCCACTATACAGAGTTTTATACAGGATGTTTCACAACTTATGACACTTATTTTAATCGCATGTAGTATTCAACGTACGGATTATGAAACAGAAAGTTTTTTTTTTATTTGCAAAAATAATTGTACTTAACATAAAATGAAGAATTTAGTACCACTGGTTTAAGACTTATTTCTAATATATTTATAAATAATTAAATTATGATTATAACACTACTAATAAGTTTTTATCTGGTGTTGTATAATGAATAAATGGACTATTACAATAATTATAATTATAATGTTATTATATATTATATTATAATAATTTATTAGAAACAACTCTTAAATCAGTGGCATTAAAATTGATATTTATCTATAAGCATATTTTTTTTTATATTTATTGATTTAGTTTTAAAATTATGTAGAGTTTTAAGTAGTATATGTATTATTATTTAATTATATTTTAAATAATTTATTGTATAACTAGTTCCTGGGCAATTGTTTGACGAAGATTCAGTCGAGTTCTGCAAGGACAGGAATCCGAGAACGTTCACTTTCCTATATGTTACTTATACTATTTTTATCCAATCGAATTATACTCATAACTAATATAACAAATGATAATTACTGATAATATTTTGACATGAATTATCAGTTGTTATAGAAATGGAAATATAGCGAATGCGCAGCACGAACTGTATTTTCCATTTCTGTAACAATGAATTTAAAATCATGTCAAAATATTATCTGACAATCATCATATTACGAAATATAAATTTCAAAATATAAATATTATGAAAAATGAATTTTAAATTCTTTTTCAACCGTTTCTAAATGGTCGTATAAAAATAATTTGTGTCGCTGTTTTTGTGTGGTGGCTTCAACTCAATTAACAATCTCCATGTGCGGACGACAATAGACTACTTTCCGCACTAGATACACAAATAACTATTGCGGAAAGAAAACGCATTGGAAAGTGTCATTTTACGTCTGATTGAATAAAAAATATTTTTTCCCACATATCCAAATCAATTTAGATTAAGTAAATAAATTATGTTGTCTAGAAATATTTTTAAAGCTAAATTATGGTTAAGATATTAACCTTAAATGGATTTGCACCTTTGCTAGGATTTGGGTCAACCTTATAACGTTTCAAAGAACTTTAACTCTACTTGTATTGATTTGAAATTTGATATTTTTATTAATTACAGCACGCAAATTATTGTGTTTCAGTTTAAATTTACATTAGAGTCTGGTGTTACCTTCCAAATAACATGTTAGAAAAATATATTTTGTATTAAGTATACCAGAACAAAATACTTGTATAATCGTTAGTCATTACAAGGTACTGGAGTCTGGAAGATAAACATCTTAATTACTATGGTAACAAATTACATGAGCATCTACTACGAGTACAGCAAAATATAGCAAAAGATTACATGAGACAAAATGTCAAGTGTTCTAAAAACAAAATAAATCTCTTCACAATTTACTAATTTTTTGTGCCTTAGCTCAGTCAAATAATACCGAAAATCTTAATGGAAAAAAATTGAAGTGTATGCTAATGAAGGCAAAAGATTGCGTAGATGACCTTAGAATTAATATATGAAAGTAATCGTATGATTAAACATTTGTTACATAAATGAAAGATTTCGAATGAGAGGAATAAACGAGCTTTATAATAGAAATTATGTATGTAGATGAAGTGAAAGTAGTGTGCTTGGATAACAATTCTTTGCAAGAAGTTAATTGTAAGATTAATTTAATAAAGAATAAGTACATGTATGTATAAATGATATTGTATATAAAAAAATGTAAAATTCGTTTTGGAAATCTTGAATCTAAGGATCGCAGGTTGGTAATGGGTCTCGGAAGTTGTCTATTTTTGCTGATAAAAAGACAACACAAATATCTGAGTAATGCCCACTGTTTTCTGACGAATGAGTCAGAGGTTCTAGAAATAGAACTTAGCTCTACCAACAAATCCTACTCTCACGTCCTCGAAGACACCTCAGTCACGTGACCCCCGGGTACAAGGCGCACTATGGATGTGTGTCTTGTAGCAGACGAGAGAGGGTGATGGGCGAATTTCCGGCGCCCTAAAACTGGAACTTATCAGCTAAGGTATGGTAACCCCTACAGAAGATTCCCTGGCCCTCCTAGTAAGGGGGTTGAGCAGATGGCCAGTAACCAACTCTCGGAAAAATCTAATAACTTGCAGAACCCAAACGAGCCTCGGAAGGACTGATTCAAAAACGAAAACTCAAGCAAAGAAGAGGGCAAAACGATTATGGATTAACAACACAATTAAAGTAGCGACCTGGAATGTGAGAAAGCTGGCACAAAAAGAGACAGAACTAGGAAAGATCCTAAAGGAAATGAAGATAGATTTTGCAGCTATACCAGAAACTAAAAAGAAACTGAGAGGGACTAAGTATATTGAAGACTACATAATGATTTATAGTGGGGTAAAGAGAGAAGAGAGAGCAAGTAAAGGAATCGCGCTGCTAATACACAAAAAGTGGGAGAATCAAATAAAACATTACGAACACATAAATGACCGCATTGTTACAGCACGAATAAAACTTGAAAGAGGAAATGCAACTATAATAGCTGTCTATGCACCTGAAGAAGGAAAATCTGACAAATCGAAATCTTTTTATAAAGATTTACAAAAGCTCCTCAATAAATATAACAAAACTGAACAGTTAACACTAATGGGTGATCTAAACGCCAGAATTGGGAAAATTCCAATACCAAAAATTATAGGCACTCATGGAGAAGATACCTGTAACGAAAACGGAAAACTTTTACGAGATTTTGCTACCTATAATAACCTAAAAATAACAAACAGTTTTTTCAAAAACAATAATCGACTACATTATCATCAATAACAAGCTAGCAGGTCAGATCCGAGATACAAGAGTCTATAGAGGCCAAGATATTGGCTCAGATAATTTTTTAGTAGTCTCAACTATAGATACATATACAAAATGGAAAAAGATGAGCAACATTAATCTAAATCAAGATGAACAGGTATACAAAGTACATCTATTAAATGAGGATAGTATAAGACTACTATACCAGAATAGACTGAACAGAGAACTGGAATGCTTAGAAACAAAAGATAATATAGATGAGGAATGGAAAAACCTAAAAAACGTTGTAAGTAAAGAAGCTAATGAAGTATTAGGAAAGAAAAAACGTTACAGGAAAAGAAAGGGCATAAGAATCTGGTCAGAAGAATTAGGAAAAGCAGTAGAAGAAAAACAAAAAGCATATAACACATACATAAACAATCCTACAACATATAACTACGATATATATAAACATAAAAGAAACTATGCTAAAACTTTAACAAGACAAGCACATGCTCAATCATGGGATAATTTCATTAGCAATATCGAAAACGACGTGCATGGAAGACAAATATTAGCATACAAAGTAATGAAAACACTGAACTCTCAAGAGAGAGAGAAAATCCAAGTAAATAATAATATCGAAGCTGAAGAATGGGAAAATCATTACCGACAATTATGGTACCAGGAAAACATAAATGAGACAATTATATATAAAGAGGATACAGAAGGACTAGATGACATAGATAACAACTGAACTGACGGAAGCTCTACGAGCCACAAAAAATAGAAAAGCGACAGGCCTAAACGGCATAAACGCAGAATTGTGGAAATATGGAGGAATACTGTTACATTTAAGACTCCTCCACCTATTTAATATGTGCTGGAAAAGAAGTATAGTCCCAAAAGAATGGGCAAAAGCAAAAGTTATATCTATATTTAAAAAAGGTGATAAAAATAAATGCCAAAATTACAGAGGCATAAGTCTACTAGATTGTGCCTACAAAATATACGCTAGAATAATAAATAATAGAACTAAAAATATCACAGAAAACATAATCTGTGAGGAGCAGATGGGCTTCAGAAGAGGAAGATTGACGACGGACGGAATATTTACCCTGCAGCAAATAATTGAAAAACGTAGAGAATTCAACCAAGAAACGCATATATGGAAAATAATGAAAAAAAGAGGATATCCTAGACATCTTATCAATGCCATAAAAAGTTTCTATGTAGACACCGAAATAATAATAGATCTAGGAAAGCAGAAGAGATAAAAACGAACAAAGGAGTTCGACAGGGCTGCGGTATTTCCCCAACCCTTTTTAATATATATATATATATATATATATATATATATAGACGACATCATACGTGAATGGAAATCAAAATACAACGAAGGAATTTATCTGGATAAAGACACCGTTTTTAACTCTCTACTGTATACAGACGACTTAGCTATAATCGCTGAATCTGAAGATAAGCTACAAAAGGGTGCATACCTTCTACAGAAAATCTGCGAAAAAAATGACATGACGATATCAATCGAAAAATCTAAGATAATGGCTTTCACAGGCACACACCCAGTAAGAACAAAAATAGTAATAAATAATAAAACACTGGAACAAGTTGCCCACTTCAACTATTTGGGATGTGATGTGACATATGGCTACAGCAATGATACTGAACAAAAGCTAAGCAGATTCAATAATATATGCGGAACTATAAACCGAAATCTCAAAAATAAAACAAGAAAGGACACCCAGATAAAATTTTATAAAACAATTGCAGTACCAACCCTCACATACGGAAGTGAAACTTGGATAAATACAAAAAAACAAGAAAGCAGAATCCAGACCCAAGAAATGAAATTCCTTAGAAGAGTCAAGGGATGTAGCAGAATAGATAGACTTAGAAATGAAGACATCCGAAACGAATTAAATATATATAATTTAAATGAAAGAATCAAGCAGTATAGAACCGACTGGAAACAACACATAGACAGAATGAGTGAAGATAGACTACCACGAAAAGCTATTACTTATAAATGCAGAGGTAGAAGGAACGTGGGACGTCCAAGAAACCGTTGGGTTACGTAACAGGCATTTTGCCTAATACCTGAAGCGAAGAAGAAGAAGAAGATGTATGTAGATGAAGTGAAAGTAGTGTGCTTGGATAACAATTCTTTGCAAGAAGTTAATTGTAAGATTAATTTAATAAAGAATAAGTACATGTATGTATAAATGATATTGTATATAAAAAAATGTAAAATTCGTTTTGGAAATCTTGAATCTAAGGTGTGTAGCGAACAGGAAAAAAAAAACTTTTTGTTATTAGGTAGAGCATAGGGTCGGTTATGTTTTTAAGAACTTGAAAACCCAGGTGATTTTTCCGGTTATATTTGTCAAACATCTAGTATGTGGAAATTTAGTTCTGTTGTTATATTTTCCATTGAGTTTTAAAAATTAACAGATTAAATTCAAATGCATACTGAGATTTTTTAATGCACAAGATAGTTAATAATGCATCGTTGACAGCTGTGAGTAGTCGTTCGTGGCAAAAATGTTGAACATTTGTTAGAAAAACGGTTTACCACTGGACATCTTTGTTATACAATAATATAAATAACAAATAGTGTTCCACTTCGTCTTCTTTATTTAACCTAGAAATGTATGAAACCCTGTGTCTTGAATATTCGGAATAATAGATTATTACTGTTAAATGTTTTAAAATTATTTTTCTGCCGTCAGTATAGTAAGTACGTATATCATTACAGTCTTAGCAATAAAGATATAATGAGTCATTTACACACGCGGTAAATAAAAATGTAAAATTATTGTAGTAGTAACAATATATTAATCAATATAAAAAAATGTAGTACAAGTAGTAGTACTCCGTATCGTTTAAAAAACTAGTTTGTAAAATATTCATTCTACAATTTGTATTTTGCATTAATCTATAATTCCATCTTGAATTAACACAAATTCAAGAATTAATATTCAGACGGAATATGAACAATTACCATATTAAAATAATCACGAATATACATTTGATATGATCACATTACCAAATTTACATAATTTCATAAATGTCTTGTACCATTTAACTTGCTTACAATTTAATGAAATAAAGTCAGCATTAGCCTAATTTCATTCGCTCACTTCCGTTAGTGCCTCAGGTCCATGAAAATGTGTCAAATTTGACAAATAGCACGAAACAGAACCCATCTAATTACGAGTTAATGTAATTTGAATACTTCTATGTCTTATCTTCGTTCAATATAAAACTCATTAAGTATCCTGATACGGATCTTCGTGAATATTTGAATATTTTATACACGGTAGTAATTAGTATCACACGTTTGAAGTGCGTGAATATTTTTACGAGTATCTACAAATATCATCTTGCTATTGTACTATAATGGATTACGCATTTGTGATGTATATCATCCTGCTCAAAATAAATTGTTCAGTTTTGTTTTTCTTATCATGATACCTAAATATTTGACCTTAGAATATTTAATTAATTTGTATTTTATCGTTGAGGGTTAGAGTACTTGGAAAACATGTGAACTAAAAAGTCTGTGTTAAATATGTTAAATTTGACCAATGATATAGGTAGCGTTGGAAATGATGAAAAGCAAATTATTGAAATCACAGTTAGGTAATAGATAGATATATTGTTCAAAATTGTACAGGGATATTTTAAAAATAGAATGTTAAATTATACTATAAATGTGTATTTAAGAATCTCATATAAAAATTAAAATATCTTAGGTATTCTATAAATAACATAATTTATAGTTTTCATTTCACATTCAATTTTTAAAATATCCCTGTACAATTTTGAGCAGGGTAGGTTGAGTAACTTATACCAATTTACTAATTATATTCCATCGGTCAGGTTTCCAAATAAAACTTATTTATATTTCAGTTGTTACAGTAATTGTCGGAACATAGATGAATTGATGACAATGGTTCTTACTTTTATAATTCTATTACGGACATGAAGATGACCCAAAAAAGGGTCGAAACGTTGTTAAATTACACAAGAATAACAAGCCAAGTAATCCATCCATTGTAATTATTATAAATAAAATTACATTTAAAAAAAAAATAATTTGGGGCTGAACGGGTTCAATTGTTTAAAAAAAAGCGCCTCTTACGCTGTGTTTAGCACTCGGTGATATTGTTGTAACATTATAGGTCTTGTATATGTACAACGTAGACGATGATATGTATGAACAAACAAGAAACTTAATTTTGACAACAAAAAACAACATGTCGGAGAAAGCGCCGCGTGCGACAAAACGTTTGTTCCCCATTTTTACTTGAAAACCATCGTGACATTTCAAGCCCTCGTACATATAATATAGGCAACGTACATAGTCGTGGGCGTCATTATAATAATTTTCTATTACATATGTTTGATTAAAATTAGATATATTAATAATATATGTTATGATGTCATCAGTGTATGAGTAATAATATTGCTTGTATATCATTACATAAAATGGTTTTTATTTATAAAATATACCTAGACCTTCACGAGCAATAGGTGTTCATAATATTATTACAATAAATAACTGATGAAGGAACATATTAACTTTTTATATGCATCAAATATGGTTTCTTTTAATAAAATATATTATTTTTTATACCACGAGTATACAACAATAAAGAAAATACATTATTGTGTTTTGAGCAATAAACTATAAATGACAAATTAAATGAATAGGTATAGAATGTATTGAACAGCAATGAGTAATGTCTATCGGGTATCTTCGTCTGGATGAACTTGGCCGAATAAGTCTTATACTAACATGTAGGTACGTTTTATTTTGTCAGTTTGTAGATTTATTGTGGTCTGTCTTACGTTTGTTTTGAATTTCTCTGCTGACATTTAAAACTTATTCCAAAAACTTGCGACACGACCACAGAATGAAGTTATGTCCGAATCGTACCGAATACAACTCGAAGACTTAAAAAGATACCAATTCTTCCAGCCGCAGATATCCAAATGGTCTTCATTTTTATTATATATAGCTTGTTCCTGCTAAAGTTCAAATCGTGTTTGATTTTTTTGTAGTATTATTAAATATATCCACTAACAAGAAATTTGTAAAAAAGAAAAATTATATACAAAACTTGCAGTATTATAAGTTGCATTAATTGGACAAAAAATAATAAAAATACCTAAACTTAAGTCTTATACAGTAGGCGCAGTGGCCGAGCGTGTTAAGGCACATCTCTTAGCATACTGTGACGTCACCCGAACCAAGGTTCGTCGGTTCGAATCCGCCTGCCGACAATGTGTGATTTGTCGTAAAATATGTAGGCGCGGTGGCCGAGCGTGTTAAGGCACATCTCTTAACATACTGTGACGTCACCCGAACCAAGGTTCGTCGGTTCGAATCCGCCTGCCGACAATGTGTGATTTGTCGTAAAATATAAAAATACAGTTTCATGTATTTATCACACTCGGGCGCTATAAGCTAGTCACTTATACGCCTTAAATAATCTGACTAAAGAAACCGGCAGTACGGCAGTGTAAAAACTGCGGCTCGGTGTGCCCGGCCCCTATGTTCCGACATTGGAATTATGGGACTCATTATTATTATTAAGTCTTATACAAAATAATGTGTTTAAAATTTTTTGTATTCCCGCTGGTTTTATAAAATATTGCCACAATTTAAATTAAATTATTGTAAAAAGGTTTGATGCATTTTGATTTAAAATAGCAAATAAGAAAATTAAAATGAATCAGTACAGTAGCAATTTAATGCCATGTCCGAAATAAAGTTTTCTTATATAATGTGTATTATATTATACTGTTTAAGTTCCTAATTATATAAATAAATATATAAATTTAAGCATAGTTTTATACCAGAGCTTTTATGATTTCTCTATGATACACAAGCAATCTATAAATAATTTATATATGAAAGTTTTGTACTGTGAAAATCATAAATTGACTGCATTATTTTGTTTTATTTTATTTTTATTTTGTTGAATATCTGGATATCAAAATCTATCACGATTTAGTCTTCTTGTCTGTATGTTAGTCTAGTTCAAGGTTAGTACATATTTTAGTGCTAAGTAATGAATGTCTTATACGCATCACAAATAAATTCAATAATGAAAATTGTCTTACACTTTACATATTGATTACAGATTTGAACCAATTTCAATTTTATAATTTTACTTTACATATACATATAATGAAAAAACTATTTCAATACAAAATGTCCTTACAAACTATTGATTAACTTCATACTCGTATATCAATGAATAAATTATATGTTGCCAATTTCTAGAAGATTTATTGTTTTGCTTACGCGTATCCAAAAGTAATTCTTATGTAAATGAAAGTGTTCAAATTCCCATTTCAACATGATAAATTCTGGTCTAATAAAATAAATGTTCATTTCCTTGTCTCCTTGGAATTCGGAAGGGTTATTAGTTAAGAGTTAACTGTACATAATAACATAATACGCGGTTTGAGATCAAGCGAACAAAGACGAAGGGGATCCGCGATGAATGAGGAACAGAAAATAGGTCTTCGAGTTTGTTAATCACGAGTCGACAAAAAAGATTTTCATGTCATTTATACCACATTCTACGAGTATTTCTATAGTTCGTTCGATGAGAGAAAACAGTGTGGAAGATATATATACAAAATAAATATATCATCATGCCATTTATCCATTATTGGGTGTGGCACGCTGTCGTAGCAGATCTTGGTAAGTTATATATTTAAATCACGGGCCCCAAAGATGTTAGTGTCCCTACACAGGAGTAATTTTAGTGTGGTGAAAATTGTTTGTCGGCTGTGAAAACCGAACACGAGTTTTCAAATCCACAGTCCGATTCGATACCACTGAGCCACATACTCCATATCTTTTACCCACTTCTGGATGTGGCGCTTTGCCGTAGCATAGCTCTGTAAGTAATATATTTATGCATGTGAAGTATGGTAACCAGTCGTTAAGAGACGACCCACAAAGATGTTCGTGAAGGGAGAGCAATAGTGACTAACTTAAATGCAGGGAAAATTATTTGGCGTCTGTGGGCATCGAACCTGGGTTCTCAAATCTACAGTCTGACGATGATCTCGATCTTAAAAACAATTTTAACTTTTCTTCATAACAAAATTATAATTCTCTGCTGAATAATATAATTTAAACAATATTAAGTCATTGAAGAAATTTATATTTAAAATTCAAATAAAAACATAATTACCTTGTATTAAAATTTTTTATAATTTCATTTTTAATAATTTTTAAAAAGAGATACGTAGCACTTTCCTGTGGTTTATTTCACAAAAAAAATATGTTAAAAAAATTAAATAATGTATAATATAATGTATAAAAAAATTGTTATATTTTTAATTAAAAATGTTATAATGTTATAACATCAAGGTAATTATTTATTTAGTTTCGTAGATCTTTTTACTTGTACCTACTTTTTTAGTTATAGCAAAAAGTATTTTTTTCACAATCTTGTCAGAAAATAAAATTTTCTTTCAATTGCGAGAAGATAGTCATTCTCTGAATCTCTAAGAAAGAAAGTAAATTTTTCTTTTCTAGGGAAGGTAAGAAGGCCATTCCTAAGGCAAATGGAAAACAACGGTATATTTTGACATCTGTCAAGAGAATAATTAATCTTACAAGTATCTAAATTTCTAATATATTTATGAAAATATTACTTTCTGATACCATAATGAAAAAAAAAGTTCTTCTCTTAGGTGCTTTATAACCCTAGCCTTCTGCTTGAGAAATGAATGGCTTCTTCCGGAATGCATATCTTATTTTCTCCCCTTAATAAACAAATGACTACTGTTTAAAATTTATTTAATATTAAAAAATTGCTTTTTTCACGCATCTGTCAAAGTTGACATTCACGCGCACAATTCAGTCCGCGAAATTCAACTTCTTGTAAGTAGTCCGACAAAATTCATGAATGATTTACAAAATGCCGCCGATAAAGAAAATGTTATTTTCTCTGAAAACATCTCCTTGGTTAAACATTCATACATATAATACCCATGATTTCATAATAAAATATGTAATAAAATTTGAAGTTTTTTAATGAACATAATGCAATTGAGTGAAAATGTTTTTGTGCATTTCGGCCGCGAAATTATTTGGTGCGCTCAGAAAATAGTCTCTTCAGCCGGGACAAGGCCGCCTAACTTTTTTTTCAATGCACATAAGCAATCATTTCGCGGCCTCTTATAGAAGAAGTCTTAGAATATACATAAATAAATAAATTTACGTCTATTTAACGTATTGCAAAAGACAACTATTAAAAAAATCTGAAATATTGTTTATCTTTTTTTACAAATTGCTGTTATTTTTATATAAATAGATATTTTAAAAATACGCTTCAGATTATAATATAGAAATATTAGAAATTACGCAATTTTTGTGATTTTTTAAGTTAAAGTAAGCGAGTAGAATGACAAAAAAAAACAGATTAATTTTATTAAATATAAGTTAGATCTAATTCGAATGGCAAAATGTATAGATACGCCTGAAGGTATAAACATATTTAACTAATCTACAACTCAAAAACTAACCTAGTTCCGTACCTAGCAACTTTATCGTACCGAAACTAGCTACAACAGTAAACAACAAAACATTTTGCATCCATCTAACTTTAGAGCAATACAGCCAGCTTCCTTGTGTTGGTGTGTGGGAGTACAACCAACGCCACAAACCACAAGCAAGAACTATAATTACGTATTTAATATTCAAAACCTTGCTAAATCTCTCAGTTCAAACACCGGACTGTATTCGCCGCTCTCAGTTAAAACGAAATTAAGAGGGACCTGGTAATTTCAGCTGATGAAAAAGTTAGTACCCGCGTGCCGGGGCTCGCGCAGCCGCGGGGGCGCTAGCGCCATTGTTCGCAAAAATATAACACCGCTCCAGGCTCATGGTCTGATCCCTCGCCCGGCATTCTGAATTGAAAGCAAAGTTGAGATTTATATTTTATATTTAATAATGGAAGATAATGATGAATATAATAACTACAGAAGTAATTAATACCTACCTATACATTTCCAAAGTTTAATTCAAAATAAATAATAATCCCTTGCTTTTGTTTGTTACAAATATTTAGTGAATCAAGATAATTCAGACAAACAAAATTCCATTTTATTTGTATGGATATTAAGATTAAACTTTTTAATTAGAATTGTTAAAATTAAAATCATATCTCGTGACGCTTTATACCCATTACGGGTGTGACACTCTACCATAAAAGATTTCGGTGATTCATTTATGCGTATGAAGTGCGGTTACCTGCCGTCAAATTACGGCCTTGAAAGATGATAGAGGAAGAGGAGCCACAGGGGTAATTTTAATGTTGTAAAAATTAATTATTGGCTGTGGGAATCAAATTCGGATTCTCAAATCCACAGTCTGATTCAATAGTTTGCAGCAATACGAGATAACTCTGGAGTTAAGTTTACTCGAAAATACAAAGTAACCTGTCAATGTTCTTGAGTTATCTTGCACTTTTTATATGTATTTATGTGATAATTATTCATTATTTTACTATTAATATTATATTATTATTTGTACAGAGCATATTTTTGCATTCATATGACCTTTAAAGTGAAGCTGTCAAATATTTTGACATTTGATAGATGTGTTTTTGTTTCTTTCACTATAAATGTAGTTTTCAGCATTTAACTTTGGATTTGAATAATTCACTTTCTTGAAGTTCAATTCTAGGGACAGCTTTTCAATCATTGATTAAAATTTCGATCAATTTATTCAGGGAAATAATTAAAGTTGTCACTATACATTGTCCTGTCCAACAATGCAGCTATTATATGACATATTTAACTTTCATTGCAATTGGCTAACCAAACGTCAAAACAAAGACAAGTTTACACATTACGAAAAACATATTATTATTCATTCTGAAAGTTGAACAATACACGAAGTATTATCTAAAAAATTTAAATATGTTCACGAATAGTTAGTGGTCACAATGTGTTGCCATTTATAACTATCAACGCGACTTAATATATCTATATGAAAAAAAAAAACTGTTTCGATCTCATTAACATCTAGTCTATTTTTAGCTGGGACAGGGTATAATTACTTCATTAACCAAACATGGAAAAGACGGTCCTAAATCAACGAAGACAATGAAAAATTAAGTTATTGTGTAGTATGAAATGAAGAATGTGCTTGTTGGTTTTCATTTTTGTGTTTTATATGTTAAAATAGAATCGAGCGCCTCCACAAAAAAAAAACATGTTTGCAGCTCTAAAAGGTACATTTCTTGGATAATGCGTAGCAATATTTTTATTTCTACATTAAATAATACATATAATTGGCCCGGAACCATTTCTCATTGAACAATAGAACGCGCACAAAAACCTTCCCACCACGATAACATAACCTATAAATGTATCTTTAATCAGTCGACGTCTCGAGTGTAGAGCAAAGACGTGAAAATCTATTAACCGAAAAACCGTTCCCTTTGTTTCTTTTGCCTTTCCGGAGTTCGTCAGAAACAAAACAACTTTCTATTCGAGAGTTTTCTTTGCGCGAAAAAAGGGCTGGCCGCCTTCATCATCTTTTGTCGATCGACAACGGCACTATCGATGTGGATGTGGCAACGTTGCAAATGTGTTTGTGTGACGCGTATGAGCGTGTGGAAAAAGTAGGGTTAGGTGCGTTTTTGTTGTGGGGTATGATTGTGGTTAAGTGGGGTTAGAATTGAGATGAATTGATCGGGTTTAGGAATGAAATGAAAAAGTTTTTTTCGATTTCGGTGTCGTGAAGTGTCATTGAGTATCGTGGCGAAGAACCGAAGAAAGAGAAGTTGTTAAATTGTTCATTTGTTTCAATGGAGAATGCAATAAGAATGAGAATGTTTTATTAGAAACGATTTCAGCTTGCAGTTATAGGTCAATTAAAAGCATAAAAAGAAAGCTTGGCAGCATTTACATCTGGATCAGTTTAGTTACCGTTTCGTTCCTCTAATATTTAACCAACTAAACACGAGTAGATAATTACCAGCTGTTTAATTATGGAACCACTGGGGTCATTTTAATGTGGAAAAAACCAAAACAACTTAAGAAATAAATGAATGAATAAGATTGAAGGTTTGTTTCGTGAAAGAAAGATTCTCAATTGGAGGAAAAATCGAGATTGTATCTTATATTTATTTATTTATGTTACGCTGTACAACAGGAACTTAATCACAATTATAGTACAGGGTCTGGAATCACCGAGCTGCAGTATGGTAGTTTATATAATTTTTAGCTTGAGGGGATTCGAAGTTGGGATTTCCAGATTCGAATTCCGTGGCGCTATTCAAGGAATATTAAGGAATGTTTGACGCAGATTAATTTTTCGATGAATTTATTGAATAAATGTTCAGTGAGTTTTTCAACGCTTCGTGCTGCCCCATTTGATAAGGAGATGGGATATAACGTGATGTTTATTTATTTATTTATGTTATTCTGTACAACAGGAATTTAATCCCAATTACTCATTTCCATAGTCTGATATTATCATCAGTAATTATAAATATTTTAAAATGTCACTTTCAAGTTTAGGACATGAAAATAAAGTTTAATAATCAAATGCAGCACAGTATTCAATGAAACGTTGTATTTCGAAATTCAAGACTCGGCTTCTTCGTTGCTTCGTACGGAAACATCTTATTCGTATCGTAAAAACTTATTTACCGGACTTAATAACTATGAAATAAAATTAGTAATTATCTAAATTAATGCAATGCACAGTAAGAAAAGAATGTATACCTAATTACTTTTGAATCCCAATTCTTATTTTAGAAAATAAAATTTGGCACTTTTGTTGAAATAAAATGCTGCAAGGGTAAACATCTTAGGTAGATGGCAAAGCTAAGATATGTATAATTATACCATAACCGTGTCTTAGTTTTATGAATAATATTTCGGCTAAAGTGAAATAAAGTGTCTTAATTATGCAGCCAGATATAAACTTTTAACTGACATATCGTAAAATTTAAGTTATAAGGTGTGCAACATTCTTTGTTTTATCAGCGGCTATTAAAGTTCTTGAATAAATTATTATACTTTATTTAATATTCAGTGAGAAACTTTCCCTCTTAACTTTCAATAACTTCTTATTTTATATTTCCTTTATACTTTCGTATACTATTTTAATATTTTAATGAAAAATATTTACTATTTTTATATGTAATAATATACTCGTAGCACAAATGCAGTTTTAAAAGTACTTTTTATAACATGATGACTGTAGTTGATAGTAATTAGAACTTAAATATGAAGTACAATTAATACAAAATACAAGTTTTTTCGAAATATACTTAGGAATTTTGACATAATATCTATTTTTTAAATGCATCTTCATGTGTAAAAGTCATTGATAAATAAGCAAGGAATAATAAGGGAAGAAGTATTTAGGGTTGAATGGTTACGATTTATTTCGGCTCTGTTTAGAGCCATCTTCAGAATAAGTAGTGATGTGATATGAGGTGAATGATGAATGAATGACTAACAATTCTTATCACTGACACTTTTTAAGTGAAATTTGTTTATAAATTAATTGATGTACGAGAAGTACAATCCTGTGCATCTTCGTATCTCGTTTAGTTTTTGAGATATAGTTTCGGAAAAGTATAAAAATCTGATAAGGTAAAATTTGGGAAAAAACAATTTAGTCTTAACAACTAAACAAGATATGAGATGTGCTAAGCAAATTTAGATCGATTTATATTTGTATATTTTCGATTTTAGGCCAATTTTAGATTGTTTGCATAAAATTCCTTCTCGCAGGAATATTGTAACGAAAATTTATATACATGTGTATTCATTAGTAAAATTCCTAAATGCGTATGGTTTCTAGTATTTAAGATATTGTTGTAAAAAGTAGGCTTCGGAAATTCAGTTCTATGTTTATTAATAAAGTAGTATAATAGATAAAATATTAGTACTACTGTTTGAGGTACTTGTTTGACATAGTGTGTCAACTTGATTATTTTGCAACTTCCATCTTAGCTGGGCTACTTACTCGGTGAGTGCGGACCCTGTACTGTAATTGGGATTAAGGTCCTGTTGTACAGAGTAACAGAAATAAATAAATAAATAAATAAATAACATTTATTACTTATTTGTACCGTGTGTTATTTTATTCTTTGAATCCGTTCCCCCTTACACTTAATGTAATCAAGGTATTGATTGTTCATATTTAATGTACTTTTGTTTCGATACTTATTGTATACCTTCTTATCTAGCTAAAGATGAGCCAAACATCCTATTTTGAAAATAAGAACTGGACTCCTGAAGCCTTCTTTTTACAACAATCTCAAAGTTGGATCCTTCTTAAAATATAAATTTGTTAGATATTGTTTAAAAACTGTTTTATGAGAAGATATTAGTGAATTCTTTTTCAATATAAATTTAGCTAAAAATTTATGTATAAGTTAAATGAATCACGAGAAATTCAATTCCGTTGAGTGCATTTTATATCTCTTAGTTTTTGAGATATAGCCTCGGGAATGTACAAAATCTGATGAGGTAAAATTTGGATAAATACATCTTAAAAACTAAACAAGATATGAAGATGCGTTTAACGGCAATGAATTTCTCGTATCCGAATTGATTTGTAAGCATATTTTTTTTGCATAAAAGTAAAAAAGAAATAACAGAGTAAATGACTTTATTCACAGAGTACGGAAATAGTGATAATCTAAGGAGTAATCATAAAAAATAAGGATTGTCATTAAATTATCGATCAATCACAGATAATGATTGAGTTACAGAATAGGCGGAATTATCTTATTTCAGGTGGCAACTTCATAGCAGTATGATTAAATTCAACTTTCTATTATTCAGAGAAGTAAATAAATATAAGGCTGCAAAAAATGACTCTATAAAAAAAATTATATCATCACGCCTTTTATGCATTATTGGGTATGACACCCTGCCGGTTTTTCCAGTATTACGATTATTAATTCCCTCAACTTTTCTGCATATATAATCACTTTTTGATTAGCAAACTTTCGTCTCAACCCTTAGAAAATCCCAGTTAAAACCCCATAAAACAACCCCAAGTTCAACAAGCAGTCACTTCGAAACATATTCACTTTAAAGCCTCTCTCACTCATATGTGCCCACCCTGGAGCAGTCTGGGCTCTGTTCGTCGCGGCGCCGGCGTCATAATCAGACGCCCGGGACGCTAATCCGGACTGTAGGCCCGGCCTGAGATAGATGCCGACAAAGGCAAAGATTACAGGTACGTATACACTGCATTTACAAAGCTTAATTAAGCTCGTAGTGCGCTGTGGAGGCTGGTGGGCGGATAGTGCGGCTTGCTGAGCAGACAAGTGCTGAGGTAAATATCTATATGCCTTCAAATGGAGGATCAAGTTTCGGGTGGAGTTGATCCGGCGATATCAGCACAGTGAATGTTGTTATTAAATGTTTTAATATGTTACTTTGCGGAAATTAAACGAATAAATTGATTTAAATGTTCTGTTTTGTTACCTATTATTATTGTTAATCTAGAGAGGTGATACCCAAAGTGGTATATATCTACCCTCATGGGTCGACGACTACTTGCAAGGGATCCATATAAGGGGAACAAAAATTGGGGTCTATGAGAGATGATGGATTTTGGTTGTGAGGAAGGAAAGAGTTCGTATGGAGGAAGTGTTAATATTAGAGATGGGCGAATATCAAATTTCTCAAATTCGAATATCGAATACGAATATTAATCAGATCTCGAATATTCGAGGTACTCGAATATTCAAATACTCCTAAAAGTTAATTTATTTATTATTAATAATTATTTAATTATGTCTTTTTCATTATTTGAATGAAATTGTTTAGATAAAATAAAATTAAAACAAAAAGTACAAGTCAAATAACGCCCACTCTAAAGATGTTAGGGGGACCCACAGGGGTAGTTTGAATGTGGTAAAATCTGTTTGTCGACTGTGGGAATCGAATTCGAGTTTTCAATTCCACTCAGTCACCTATTTAAAAGCATAAGCATAAGTCAGCAAACATTAAAAGTAAATATGCTAGAGAGGGTAATTCTAAAAACTAAACAGAACCTTTTATACCTTATCTCGTTATTCCGAAATCCAATTAACGTGATTCAAATGGTATTGACCCTTAGTCGATAGCATCTTCGTACTATCCTTTCTCTACTATCCGAACCCGGATCGCTATTCTATAGGAGCGCGGGACCAATTATTCGAAAAGTAAGTAATTTGTGATTTTATTGCATTTGACAATACAGAACATTCAGCTTGGACCGGAAATCGAACACAAAGCCCTTTGACTTTGCAACGTCAACAAAATGGAGAAACAGGAAACGACTTCGCGTTTATAGATTTTTAATTTGTTCGACTTTATTTTTACAACTTTTTTTCTTCACTTTTGTGAATAAATATTACATTTATTGTGTAAATGTTTGTTTTGGAACAAAAGATAAAAGTTGGCTCGAGATTCGTTGAAATTTGTTTTAAATTTAATTAAAAGACGTGTTTTCCTGTTCTGTTCTCTTTGGCGAATGTTTGAAATTCGGGAAGGGTCAAGCGATAAGGGAGATAAATTGAATAAAGAAATAAACACGTTGCCATGTAGATTTGTTTCTCTTTCTTTCTTTCTTTCCTAAAGTGAACATGTTTAAAGTAATGATTTGTGAATATGAAGTACTTGACTCAAATCGTACTTTTACAATTCCAGAACATAATATTCGCGATTCATATATGTCCGGAGCCAACGTTTTGACAACAATATATGGTGGAATAGTTAACACTGCTCTAAATCGTGCTAGTTCCATTATTAACTAATATTTTTAATGTAAAGTTTAATAATAAACTGAGTAAATTGATAAATTTACCAATTCAATCACAATAAATTCTTTCTGATCTATTTGCTGAATCAGTTTGTATTAGAGATGGGCGAATATCATCCGCGAATAGTCGAATGTCACGAATATTGACATTATTCGATATTCGAGATTTTCGAATATTAACGTCAGTATAGCGAACATTCGAATATCGCGCCATATGTTGACCTCAATTTTGGACTATGTTTTCCTTTATCATTTGTACATAAATTTAAAGCTATTACAATACTTTGAAATTATTAATAACAAAGATATTTTGTTTCAAAACCATGAAGACGTGCCATATTTCAAATTTGTTTTTCGCCAACATCAGCCCGTACGTTTCACCTTAAATTTGAAGTTTTCGTCTTTTTCTTTTTTGTTTGTACTTTTTGTTTTAATTTTATTTTATCTTAACAATTTCATTCAAATAATGAAAAGGACATAATTAAATAATTATTAATAATAAATAAATTAACTTTTAGCAGTATTCGAATATTCGAGATCTGATTAATATTCGTATTCGATATTCGAATTCGAGAAATTTGATATTCGCCCATCTCTAGTTTATATACATCATAAATAAAAGCAACTAAAAATGATGACGTTATAACTGACTAGGTTTATATGTAGATACCGTAATCATATCATCACAAATTCAATTCAATTTACAAAGAATTCTTGACTTTACCAGCATTTTCAGTATTCATCATACGAATCAAGCTTTTAAAATACGTTGTCTGAGAATTATGAAGGAACATTGTATTTCGTTTTGCCAATAGAAATACATTTAAAAAGTTAATTTTTGTATTAAGTGCGCAAAATGAATGTTTTTTTGTTGCGCGTGAGAATGTAACTTTTAGTCGAGACCGCAGGTCGAAACAATAAAAGTTATACGAACGCGCCAAAAAAAACAATAATTTTGCCCACGAAATACGAATAACATTTTTTTACAACTGTAAATAAAGAATAATACAATAATTATTGATTTATTTAAGTAAATTGAAGGAAAACAATCAACAATAATATTAATTTGATACAATTGATGTGTTGTAACTAATGAAGCCAAACAAGAAATATATATTTTGTACACTAGGGTGCAAGATAATGCACAAAATACGCGTTGTCATGGTAATGTAAATTATGAAAAAATCACGTACTTCGCGTATTGATGTTAATGAAAAAGAAAATGAAAATTGTTTGACAGTTATAGAAACAATATATTTATCGATGTGCCACTTTACTAAAACGGTTTTTGTTGCAATTTAATAATTAATAATATTATGAAATTATAAATATACTATTTGGATGATTAAATAAAAATGGCATCAAATCGTGTCATGAAAAAGAAACGTATGACTGGAATTAATTATGCAATTACCTGTCATAATTGACAACGAAAAAGTTATCGATTAGAAGGACCTTTTTAATGAAATAAATGTAATTGGTTTAAATATAATTATTTTGGTGCAATAATCAATAAAAAATGTCACCGATTGTGGTAAGCTCAGACATGCCCATTATATCATCTTTGTTCTTCATGGCACGATTTGATGCAATTTGTTTTTAATGGCCCTCTATATTAATATTTCAAATTATAATCGCTTTATAAAATGAGTTAGAGAATGTTTCTTTGGTAAGTTTTCTCCATAATGTACAAAGTGATTCAGAAAATGGACCATAAATTTCACAACTGAAAAATCCCAATGAATAGTACTAAATTTGACCACTAGATGCCATATTGTAATGCGTTTATTTAGTGATTAATGTATGGAAACATTTTTTTTGTTTAAAATATATTTCCAACAAATTTTAATAGTTCTAGTGGACGTTGTTGATCGTAGCAGGCGTTAAACCATATAATAAAGTAGTATTATATAAAAAACATGAACTTTGTGGACAAAAAACCTCGTACGTAAATATTTTTATTACAGTACAAATAATAATAATGAAGAAAGTGTTAAAATATGTTCATTTAAATTAATCTTATAATATGACTATAACATTATTTTAAAAATATAAGTATGGTGGAATAAATAAAAGATATGCTCAATATTTCTAAAATACAAAATGAAATAAAAAACAAATTTGACTTACATATCTTCAGAATGGACAACATTCCTTCTGCTCTGCAAAATGTTCACATGATGAAAATTGATAATCCAGAGACACAATCTGCAAAAGAATAATAAAAACATGTTATTACTCAATTCCTAATGTGTAATAAAAAATTCAGATTGAAAAGAAATTTGAGTTGGTGATTGATTTGCGAATAATAATTCGGTACAATTTAACATTCAGATTTCATTACCACGCAGAATTTACGTGGTTCAATTATATAAAATTTTCATATCTTTCAGAATTCTTTTACAGAGTAAATTATTCAATCTAAGCAAAATTATGGCATTTGAAAGAAAATTATTAAATAATATTTCATAAATATCTCCTAAATGTGCAATTAGAAACTTAAATCGAAATTAATTTAAAACCAAATTCAAAGCTAATTACCTGAAAGTAAATGGATTTAATTTCGAAACGACTAAATTTAAATTTTATGGAAATTGCTACCCTCGATAGCTCAGAAAATTTGAATGTACAATTAGTCAAACAAGACAGAAATAAGAGAACAATGATTGTGGCGTCCTTAATTCCAGAAAGGAAAGAAAAATCAAAGATGGCGATGTTAATACAGATTTTTCTTTTTTGTATATTTAAGAATCAGCTTATTCTTATACAAAAGCCAAAGGTAATGGGATCGTCTACTTTGGTGCTTTGTCTTTGTGATCATGGCAAACTTACTTTTGTCTACTAATATTAAAATATCTACAAAACGAGAAGTCCCGTTTCAATTCTCTTGAGAATATTTTAACAGAGTATAATGAAATATATTATTTAAATAAGGTTAACTAAATAAATATATCATCATGCCTTTTAATCATTACTGAATGTGACACTCTACCGTAGCAGATCTAAATTTATGCGTGTGAATCGGCTGTCAAATTATTGCCCCCAAAGATGTTAGTAAAGAAAGAACCACAGGGGTAATTTTAATGTGGTAAAAATTGTTTATCATTTGTAGAAACTGAAATTTGATTCTCAAATCTGCAGTCCGACTAGAAATAATGAAGTATGTATATTATATTAATTTAAAAAGAATAAATTACTTTGATCTTAGAATCCTAGTGTATGGGACATAATTATTGTTATTTATCGATCGGTATCAATTAATTATTAAGTTACAGAACAGGAAGATATATTTTGTCCTGGTGCTAACTTCAAATACAATTTTGTGTCTTTTTAAAACTCTAAATTAATAATTAATTATTAAAATAGAAAATAAAAATATTGTTGAAGCTAAAGCTGGTACAATAAAATATTTAATAAATGATTCTGTTGAATATGGGTTATTTTTATCTTTTAATAATGGAATAAATGATAATAGATTAATTTCTAATCCTATTCATGAATAGGATGAAATTGAAATTATTGTTCCTGAAATTAAGGTTCTAATGAAGATTAATTTATAAATATTAATTATTAAAAAGAAAAGGATTAAAGACATTAATAAATTATCATATTTCAAATACTACCATATTATAAGGTAATGAATGCACTTTAATATATTTCTTCCACGAGCAGTAAGGAAGAAGGCTTTTAAAAAAATCGTTTGATAACATTATTTGTACAGCTACTAATGACACCAATACTTTTTTATGAATTTGAAGACTGAAGTCGAAATGTATCAATCAAGTCAGTGAAAATATATGATTTCAGCATGTGTTATTTACCTTTTTTTATATTGATATTAAATTGATTTTAGGAAGATAAAAATTAAAAAGTATTTGGATACATGTCGAAATTTTAATATTATGTTGGAAAGCAAGTGATCGCCAAGGAGATGAATAAACAAGAATTGTTTAAAAAAAGTAGTATTAAACCAATAAAATTGTAATACTAGTCTAAACAATTTTTGGTAAAGAGAGACGACTTTCATAATCAATATGTAAAAAGTATTTTACAAACCACAAATGTATTTTTTTACATATAGTATATTGTGTTCCTAATTTCCTACATTAATTTTTTATATTACAATTCATCGATTCATTTGTGGACGTAGACAAATTTAAGTGTACACCTCGAATTCAGAGTGTCCTTGCAGACCTCGTCTAGTTGTAATTCGTGCTCAGGCTACAATATTTTGCCGGAATCTGCAAACAGTTAGGTACTTTCAACCCTTAATATACAAATAACAATTATTTTTTTAATCGCTGTTGCATTTATAGTTTCAGATATACTAATTTTTGAGAATAGGTCGTTTTGAATATGCAAATATATATTCTAATAAAATCATTTTAATATTCTTGTTTCGAAATGAACATAAATTGACCTAATTAACTTTTTGCGCTATCAAGGTTTTATAAATAAATATTATAACAATAAGATAGCAAAGAGAGTGCCTACTAGGCAAAAAGCAAAAGAAACAACCAGTTAATTAAATTGAAAAATTCAAACGTAAAAATAAACATTTATTTGCATTCAAAAAATAACCCCAATATTTATAAACCTACCCTCGATATGCAAATGAATGAAACAGTAACAATACCGGCACCAAATATAATAAAAACACATTCATTGCAAAGTAAATTCATTCTAAAAATCATTTTCGTTCTAAATACACATTGCCTGAAAAACTCAGACTTCAGAAAATATATATCGTAGTGGGTCTGGTCATATAAAAAACTGAGCGATGTTACAGCAAATATATTTAGCAGTAAAAAGCAAATAAAGCAACATGCGTCACTGAGGGTGTGTTTGTCTGTGTGGGTGTTACGACATTTGAGGTTACGAGAAACGAACCCGAAGCCGATAATGCAGTTAGCTGCTTGATTGAATTAAGCAGAACAAAAGTGAACTGCCAGATGTAAGTTCCTGAGAATTGTAGGCTCTGAAATGTTTATAAGATGGCAAGAGAAACAATTGTGAACATTCACTCAACATTTATTAAATTTTCCCCGTATGAAACTTCACCATACTTCATCTATATTCATAATTCATTTCATACAAACTCTTTTATTCCTCAAATTAATATTCTTTCGAAACCTTCAGTCATATTTATCCAATTATTCTGAAATCATCTCACCAACTAATACATGTTTCACTAGTTTCAAAATATAAATTTAAAATGTATATCTTATTTCAAGTAATAGGAGTAGATCTTTGATGCTATCGATAATTTTTTTGTTTAGAAACGAGCAAAAAAGAGTGCTTGCAAATAAAAATTTATCTATAAAAAATCTGGGAGGTAGCATGCTATTTGGTAAGATAATTTTCCGGGATAAATTATGTAATTTTTTAGCTGACATCGTCAAATAAGTAAAACAATTTTATATTAAATTGATAGTATACAAACACATTTACTTCATGACAGATTTTTACCCTAGTAACGGAAATCAATATAAAACGATCCTTATTGGTTGAATTTTCAAATGTTGCACATTATGATTGGTTAAAAATAAACCAAGGGAAGTTAGCAATAAAAGACAGTTAACATAATTTTTGTACAACCATAACAAAAAGTATGTCTTTCTACATTTATTTCATATATGGAAAGTAAATATTTATCACCGACTCATGAGGAAAGTACTACTTTTAGAACGTGTTACAAAAATCAATTTTTCTGTTCCAGTAGATGATCATTACATCCATGGATACAAGAAAGAAAATATCAAAAATTGTTTATAAATTTTTATCAAACTGATCGATAAAAAATGGGATGTGCACCTTGAGTAGCAAGTAGTCTAATCCCGCTTGGGCATGGAGATTGTTGAACAAAGCGTAGCAGTAATAGACTACTTTCTGCTCTAGAAACACAAATATTGATTTTGTACTTTTTTTAGGTTTTTCGATGGGTTTTAAGATAACAAATTTTGTTTACAAATTAAAATAAAATAAATAAATATATCATCACGCCTTTTACCCATTACTGGGTGTGGCACTCTGCCTAAGCAGATCTCGGTAAGTGATATATTTTTTCGCGTGAAGTGCAGTTACCAGCCGTCAAATCACGGCCCCCAAATATATTAGTGGAGGGGGAGCCACAAGGGTAGATTTAAATTGGTGAAAATTGTTTATCGTCTGTGGGGATTGAACCAGGGTTCTCAAGATCCACAGGCCGACTCGATGCCACTGAGCCACCTACCCTACAAATTAATGGTAAATAATTGCTTATTGATATTATTTCACTTATATAGCAGATGAGTTATTTTCTACTTTATCTTAAGACAGAAAAAAAATTAAATTCTCAACATCAAAAAATAAAAATATTTATTCGGTTGGTTAGACAGCCGTCAGTGTCAAGATATTTAACGTAACGTAATAAATTTTCTCTGTAAGAAAACAAAGAAATTAAATAACAAAACCACAAGTTGATGTTTTTGCGGGTAAAAACAAGTTCATCCTTCATCCATTTACTTCTAATTATTTTTTACCAGTCATCTTATTTTTTAAAGATACAATCTTACCGTTTTTCTCTTATTAATAACCAGCGAAACAAAATGATGTAAACATTAAAAGCGATGGAAAGAAAACAGAAGCACGCGAAACGTTCATCAGCTGATCAAACGGCACGGAAAAGAACAAAAGTGGAGAGAAAATTCGTTGATTTGCGGATGGGGAACGAAAATTCAATTATCGGTAAGGGTTGTTCTTACTAGTTACCAGAAATTTCTTACAAATAGAACGCTTTTATTTTTATACCACAACGAAACATTCTCTTCAAATGTTTGTCTTGTCATTTTTGTAATTTTCTGTTGTTATAGTTTACATTACTTTCTGTTTGTACAAATTATATAAATGTTTGTATTTTATTAATACAATAATGCTGTCATTAAAAGTGTACAGAATATCCACGAAAACTTAGAGAAATGCGATTACATGTGAAACGAGTTTTCAGATATATTTAAATGCTTCTTCTGATTATTTTCTTACAAAATATGCTAAAAAAAAACTCCACAAAAACCGAATTTTTTTAATTTTATAGAGTTCAAATGTAATAAGTTTATTATTTATAAATACACTATGTTTTTTTTACCCTTCAACCATTTTTGAGAAATGACATTGAAATTTTGAAATAATTTTCCATTGGTTCTTGCACATAAATTTATAATTTCAAATATGTACAATACGTGGATGGTTGATTTTTCATTGTTCAGCTTATATCTGCTGCAATATTAAAGATATAAGAAAAATTTAAATGTAGCACTTGTCTAACAAAACCTGGTCTATAAAATAGTGCAAACTATTTTTTCTTTTTAGGGCTTACTTATTTTCTGTTAAAATATTTAATGTTTTGTGGAATAAGATTCTAAATCAGTTTGTCTTTACAATGATGTATAAGAAGTACGGGATTGCTTTTAAATTATGCTTAATAATACAAAAAAAATGAGACTGATATGATTTTCATTATTTGCTCTGTGATTACCAAAATTATTAAACTATAAATTATCCAAATTAAATACTAGATAGAGTGTTCAAATTGTCCATCATTTTAAACATTTTTGAGTCCGCTTAATTTAGTTTCTGATTGTGTTTTACATAATTTCAGGAGTAATTAGCAAGCAAGCTGCGGTGATTTTATTTATAAGTGTGCCTGAATATTTTGAGAAGAATTATCATAAAATTGATTTTTGAAAAAACCCCATTTAAAGATAAAAGATGTTATTGGAGGGGTGGCCAAAAGGGTTATTATTAACATGGTGAAAATTGTTTGTCGGCTGTGGGAATCGATCCCGGGTTCTCAAATCCACAGGCCGACTCGATAACACCCCCTAATATATTTTTTTAAATAAAATAAATAAATAAATATATCATCACGCCTTTTACCCATTACTGAGTGTGGCACTCTGTCTAAGCAGATCTCGGTAAGTGATATATTTTTTCGCGTGAAGTGCGGTTACCAGCCGTCAAATCACGGCCTCCAAAGATATTAGTGGTGGAGGAGCCACAGGGGTAGATTTAAATTGGTGAAAATTGTTTGTCGGCTGTGGGGATCGAACCAGGGTTCTCAAGATCCACAGGCCGACTCGATACCACTGAGCCCTACCCCATAAATAATTTTTTTGCATTCTAATATTTAACTGTGGATTTGATTAAGTCGCTTTCATGCAATTTAGAAATTAAATTATAAAATGTACTTCGCTTAAATAATAAATTTTTATTCACACATCCAATTAAAAAATAACAATCAAATTAAAACTCTTTCATTTAACACCCTGCAATGTAAAACATGCACCCTTCAACCCTATCATAATTTCATCCTCAAATTAATTGTAAAATAAAACGCAAACACGCATAATAACACGATGCAGCCCTCGCCCTATAGCAAACATGATATCGAAAAGTGCTGTGTACACTGTACCGTTTATTCACATGTTCACTACGTACAACGTTTAATCATCTCATCACGAACACGTTCGTGTAGTGTCGTCTCGTCTCCTTCACTTGTCTTTCATCATCTGATGCTGCAAGTGCTCAGCAGCGCACGCTGAGATCAGGAACGTAATTGCAGTTTGTTGTAACGGAGAGGAAACCGGTAAACGGTAACGAGTTGGGTTCTAGGCGATGTGGTTGCTTGTTTGAATAAGGTAGAGGTGATGAGCAAATTACATGTTTTGTGATCTTACTTCAATTGCTTTTGTATCGAGCTTTATTTTCAATGTATCTTTACTAATCCGTTGTTAAATATTTTAAAATTACTTTGAAGAAAAATGCTTCAAATCAAAGTTACAGTAATAGTATGTTATGCATCAAGGGACGGAAACAAGCGATTATTCCCGCGTGTGAAGCTGGCAAACCGAGACGTAAGCGAGGGCCGAAGTCCCGAGCTGAAGTCGAGGTTTGCTAACTTCACACAAGGGATAATCGCGCCCTCCCGTGAAGCATATTATACTTTTCGTAACAAGTGCACAAAAATTACTGTCTTATTGGGAGAAATGTCAAATATGGGTTGTGCAACTAGTTACCTAGGAAACGCCGCAAAACAGCTAATATTCGTAGTCTCTAGGAAGAGGAACATCTCCCTAGGGAGAGAAACATGCTACCTAGGGAGAGAAATATCCTACCTAGGGAGAAAAACATAATGTTTCTCTCCCTAGGGGAGAAAAACAGTGTTTCTCTCTCTAAAATTAGGGAATAAGAACGTGTTTCTTGTGCATGTGTTACAGTAAATATAATTTTCTCTCAATTTTATTGCGGCATCACTATATTTCTATTTCCATAACAACTCATAATTCATGTTAAAATATTATCGACAATTACCATGTTACTTGTTATATTAATTATAATTATTCTCCGAAATAATCACAAGATAAATAAATAAAACATTTCATTGGTTTAAAAAAAATGTCAAAAAAAATCCTAATAATAATTATATTAATGAGTTTGAAAAAAATATAACTAATATTAATTATTATCAAATATAAATTTGCAATAGCACCCTATTGTGAAAAATCTTAGATACACTCATGCTAAAAAGAATACTTAATTAAATATGTATGTGCAATATAAAAGTAGTTTAAACAAATGTTTACGTTGGCGCAACTGACTCTGTAATCTAGATATCTAGATCTAGAACAAGACATTATCATTAGTTGCATTTGGTCAGACAATTTTACGATTATCGTACACTAAGTGCACCTAATTACTTTCTAGTTGTGTAAGATTCATGTGCATTACACTTTACTCTGATTACTTGACAAATTGATTTTACAAAAGAAAGTCGTTACATTTAAAATTAATTACTTAACCTAGCCTTCATAAAAGTTTTCATGGAATTATTTCTATGATAGAATAAAAATAAAATACGAAATATTCCTTCCTTGATATACAGTGTCCTTTGTCCTACTCTTGAGAAATGTTAAAAAGATGGCTGTGCAGCTCGTTAAAACTATTACTATGGAAAATTTATTAATAATTAATTAAAGAAGTTCAATTATAATTTTTTTAATCTCGTGAGATATTTTAAACTCATGACTTTTAATAAAGTTTCATAATGAATCTTGAAACTTTTAATCAAGTGAACTAATATTGAACGCTATTCAATATGTTTAAAACTTCATAGTTCATTTATCTTTTAAATCCCTTTTGTTAATCAAACTTTGTTTTCAAACAAACTTGAAACAGACAATATGTGATTGAAACTAGTTTAAAATTAATGACTATCTGTACCTGTAAATTGCTAACTTGATAATTAAAATAGTTCATAGTCAATACGAATTTCTGAATGGGGATTTTAATTTTACATTATGTTTTAATCAATAGTAGAACTAATGAACTATTATAAATACTATTAAATATTAATGTGAATTATGTGCCTAATTCGGTGATTGAAGTTACTACCTGACAAATATTTTTGAAATAAAATAAATATTATTATTATATTGAAATGGCTCAGTGGTATTGAGTTGGACTATGGTTCGATTACCATAGCCGACAAATAATTATCACCACATTAAAATTACCTCCATGGCTTCCTCTCCACTAACATCTTTGAGGGCCATGATTTGACGACTGGTAACCACACCCAAATGGGTAAACGCCGTGATGATGTATTTAGTTTATTTATTTATAAGATTGAAAGCAATAATTCATTATATTTATAAATAAAGTAAATAGATCTCATGTTTTTTACCTATTACTCTGTCATAGAAGATCTCGGTAAATGATATATTCATGTGCGGTTACCAACCGTTAAATCACGGGAACCAAACATATTAGTTAAAGGGGAAACACAGGGTTAATTGAAAATTGTTTGTCCGCAATGGGAACGTAAATCTGGGTTCTCAAATCCACGGTCCGACGCGATACCACTGACCTTTCTATCACCAGATATTTATAAAAGTAGGGATATAATGAGACTTTTAATAAGAATGTCCACATAGTGGCGAAAATTGGAACTACTTCAAAGGTACAGATCACTACAAACTAATTAACTACGTACTTAAAAAATACATAAAAACTAATGATAATAGAACTAATATTTACAATAAAGAAGATAATAAAAGTATAATTAACTAATATTGTACTAAAAGAACTGATTTCTACTATTGAAAGAATCTAAAAGTTGACGCTAAATGAAACTACTACTAACGACATCACGGAACTATATTTTATAGGTACATGAATTTTAAAAAAAGCAATAGTAAGCTTATGAGGGCCAATCGAAATTGTACGTTTGTCTAAAATTTAACATATCGTGATCAACCATCTCTTAGTAGATGAAACTTCCAGTATCATCCATTTTAACTTTGAGAACCAAAAAAGTGACTAGCATTTAACTAACTTTGTATTTCACCTGTCAAATTATTTTATAGCAAAAGGTTTTAATTGAAAATGATACAATATTTAGTTTTATAACTTTTAAATTTGTTAAAAGAGATGATATTTATTTATTTATTTCCTATTCTGCAATATAGAAACTTGATTCCAATTACAATACAAGGAGCCTACAGCTTATAGTGAAAACTAAACCAATCACAAAATCGTATTTTGAAAAAATATAAATTGAAGTTAGTAAGATTTGAACGAACGATTTCTTGATGTAAGTTTGATCTCGGTTTTATCCTTCGGACTATGGTTGCCTGTGTTTCTATTGTTATGTTTATTTAATAATATTACTCTTTGCCTAATGAATGGTTAAATAATTATAAATGTATAACATAAATACATCCCTTAAAATTAAACCACTCTCACCCTAAAATCAAAACAACGCCTCAAATTCCACAACTATCAAAATCCGTCGTTGAAAACTAAATTTAATAACATCAAGCAGCGTGCTGAACTTGTTAATATATTAGTGTTTATGTATTCTAAAGCTGCGGGAAGGGGCGATGTGTTTCAACGGAAGCAAAGTTACAGTGCTCGCTACTGGGATCCAACTCCAACATCCAAGGCAGCTTTGGTTGAGAGACAAGTGCTAGTGTCGGCACGCGGCACGCAGGAACATAAGCGGTTTAATTCGCCAGAGCCGCCTGGATATATTTCACTCTTCGACGAACACAGTTGTTGTGTACTTGTGTTAGAGGCTGCGCGAGGGTGAGAGGGTGTGTGTGGGGAAGGGTGATAGATGGTATGTAGGTTTGTGTGTCATGTAAGGGTGTTTTGGGTAACAGATTTATTGGTTTTTATGTAATATCTTCAGTACGTTAAAAAGTTATTTATTATTAAAAATCGTTCTACTGTCGTATGTTTTTACTTTAATTTGTATGACACTATAAATATCCCATGATCTTTTCAAACATAGCACACCTATTTCAAAAGACATAAAATAGCATCCAAGTCAACCCGGATGTATTAGTTCGTCGCGAATCGTATCTTGACATCTGAACATCAAAGTTCGGATCAGACTACAAAGTGCTCTGAATAATTACGCATGCGCCTACAGTCCCAGGACTAAATCCCAGTCCCAAGGCACGTGGTGTTCATAATTTAAAGTTGTTAATAATTTAAAAAAGAGAAACAAATTCGTTTTAAATTGCATTTTACTGCTGGAATAAAACACGGCGCACGCTGAAATTTCAAGAAAAAGGAAGATAATTAATGAAAGTTAATAGTTTCTCTGGTAGTAAAATTTTAAATATTAATATTTATTCAAGCGGACAATTCAAATAAAAGTGGGTTTAAATGAGGTATTAAATTATTGGTTTCATTCTTTCTTCTCTATTTGTGTGGATTATTTTAATTTCGCAATATTTATTTTTTCATTATTATTTTAACATTTTAAATTAGTCTAGATGACCCTGGTTCGATCCCCACAGCCGATAAACAATTTAAAATCTACCCCTGTGGCTCCCCCTCCACTAACATATTTGGGGGCCGTGATTTGAAGGCTGGTAACCGCACTTCACGAAAAGAAATATATCACTTACCAAGATCTGCTTACGGCAGAGTGCTACACCCAGTAATGGGTAAAAGGCGTGATGATATATTTATTTATTTTTACGATCCCTTTTTTTCGTATCGTTTGAGATTTGTTGTTAAAATATAGGGCATAAGTGAGTTGAGATGATTTGAGTATGGCGGGCATATATCTAATGAAAGATGAATGAAACATGAACGAATGGATGGATGTAATTGAAGGTTTGTTGTGTGATACAAGTTTTCGAGTGTGAGGACACTGGACACGTATTCTGTAAAATAGAGCAAAGATCCAGCTCTATAAGTATGACGTCAAGCAACAGTACCAGTTTCTATATTACATAATAAGTACTGTTTATATCTTAGTGACTTTGGTACGTAAAAGTTTTATAATATTTTAAAGATTGAACACATATTTTTAAATGCCTATTTGCCTATTTGTCGAGGTGATATGTTATTTCTAATATATTTTATTCAGTAATTGTCTTTCAAATAAATTTTTCTATATTAGTTCAAACTGAGAAATAAAATAAAGCATCGTAAAAATAATAAAACTATCTAAACTAAAAAAAATTCCCTGACATTTAGAATGTGTGTAATAAATTAAACTTTTTTTATTAAATTTACAAAAACGTCGTCGCGAAAAATCTTGTGTATTACACGTCCAGAAACTATTTTGCGAGTGCGAGTATATTTTGAAAGGCCTCGCCTGCGGCTCGTCCTTTCAAAATATACTCGCACTCGCAAAATAGCAGTTTCTGGACTAGTGATACAAATGACTATTTAAATGATATAAATTAAAAAATCAACATTAAAATCTAGTTTGCCGTTGTCATTCAATTCATCTACTTATTTTGCTAAATTATTTTTCTACGACCGAGTAGAAAGTTGATATTGCCAACAGTCTCACGAGACCAGAAAGTTAAAGTTTGCCGCTCACCGAGTGGTAATTGCTATTTACATAACATGACCTGAAAGTGATACTTTATGCAAGTATAAACACTGTCAGGGTGTGTTACATATTTTTTTTTAACAAAATAAATAAATTGATCACTATGACAACATTCATTTTCTGATCTCTTTTCGGTAAAACTTTACCGATCGTTTTGATAGTATTTTTGATTTAAATCGGTAAAGTTGATTCTCTAATCTAGAAACTAGTGCGAAAAAAGTAAATTAAAATAATAGTATCACTTTGAAAATCACCTAATATGGCTAACTGTAGAATGGAATGGAACAAAAGTTTACACCAAAAAAATTGAATTTGTCCTTTGAGCAGAAAATGTCTTTACCGTTTTTGCAATGTTCATGCACGAACGGCAATAGAATACTTTCCGCTCTAGATACACAAATAACTGTTGCGAAATATTTATACTAAAGAATTATTGTTAGATCTCTATCATCTAAATTATCAAACATATTTGGAATATAAATCTGCATTTGATAGATGGCATTTACTTGAAGAATAAATAATATATTAGGTCGGTTATTCACCTCGGAAATGATTGAAATAATGTATGAAATTTAAAAGCAAATAAAAACAAAATGTTCCATGATTTTAGTGTCATTAAAAACTTCTTGTGAACATATAAAAGTTCCACAAACTACATTTCCATGTCATGATACGAGATAGCACCAAAGTAATACATCATGTTTTTACAATATTGTTAAAAGTTTCATAAAACATTTGAAGATCGTAAAACAGAACGTTACACGCCCTATATTGAACGATGAACGCCAACGGATAATTTTTAATGTCTTCTAAACTGCTGCATCATCATGACTGAACTTAAACGCTTATTTGTCGTAAAAGTCCGCGGTTAATGTACAATTCACTTTTTGTTTGAATACACGAAACTTTATATTTTACCTTTGAATTAATGACGACTTGTTTGTTTAAATTCTGTTCGCTATTGATCGTCATTATTTTATTAATCATCAGTTTCACCAGCATAACCCAAATTATAACTTGGCTTATGGCCAGTTGTATTAGAGCTTTTATTTTTAAGGAATGCTTAAATGAAACATATCGTATCAAATGTTTGACAGCAATGTTAAGTTTCTTATTTGACAGTTTATTTCGGTACGATATTGTTAATTTAAAAATAAATTGATATGGAATTGTCCGCCATAGCAGATCTCGGTCAGCAAATATGTTAATGGGAGGGGAGCTACTATTTACTTAATTGACTATTTGATTGTAGAAAATGTTGCTGAATTTATTCACTGAAAAAACCTTCTTATTCTGTAATAATATTTTTCTTAATTACTCTATTGATCACCATCACTTCTGCATTCTTTAACAATAATCATTTATTCTAAAAAAATTCCTTTATTTTTATGCATTCTACGTAACTATCAAAATTAAAATATATCTTTTCACAAAACTTTTATCGACCTGTTATTATTTTTTTATTATAGCTATGTATACTTGGGATATATATATATATATATATATATATATATATATATATATATATATATATATATATATATATATGTAAAATAAATGAATATTTGGTTCGAATTATATTCACTCTTTTCCTTATTTACTTTGCCCCTGTGGTGAAATTAAAGGTTGGCGCCTATGCTCTGTACTGAAATTAGGATAAATTTGATGTTGTACAGTTGTAAATAAAACAAAATTAAATGAAACAGGGCTGGTTTTTTAAAAGAAGAGTTTAACAATATTTTTCATTTTCCGTCTAATGAAACTTGAAACTTTTAGCGCTTATTCCCACGTAATTTGAAAACAAAAATAATACCATTCAACAAATATTTATTCAAATAACATCCTTTAAACAATAATAAATGCGTATTCTGTGAGAATTACAACAACGTGAAAACATAAAGACTTAAATAACAAATACAATAATTCTCTTGTTTTGCTTAAAGTCTCGCAATTGGAATATATGGGGTGGAAAAGCAGTCGTGTATTTAGAATCAGCATTAGTATAGGTATCTCGCTGTAGTTTGTAGTGGCATGTCTGCAGAAATAATAGTTTAAACTTAGTGTAAACAAGCATTTAGATTGACTTGTAGTTTAGAGAGTCTATAAAACCGCAATCATTTCTAAATGAACACTTTGCTCAAGTCATTTGCACCACCTCTTGCAAAATCCATCAACTAACAAATAAACAAATATAACTACGGCCCAGGGCAGGCTTAAAAGATTTTGATACTTGGAAGACTACTACACACAGAGATAAGTTATATTTAATTAGTATTTTTTAAGTATTTACCTAATTTGATTTACATTAAGTTTTTATTTAAAAAAATACTAATTAAATATTTCAAATAAATATATCATCACGCCTTTTAACCCATTACTGGGTGTGGCACTCTGTCTAAGCAGATCTCGGTAAGTAATATATTTTCTCACGTGAAGTACGGTTACCAGCCGTCAAATCACGACTCCCAAAGGTATTAGTGGAAGGGGAGCCACAGGGGTAGATTTAAATTGGTGAAAATTATTTGTCGGCTGTGGGGATCGATCAATAGGTTACTATTCTCTTTAAATAACATTGTCATTGCAGACGATTCTTGTATAAAGTTTTTCAGTTTATGCAAGAGTCATGGGATCGAACCTGTCTATGACACAACAAAAATAGAGGAAACATTTGGAATAAAATCAGATTTGAATCGCAGGTCACTGTTGCTTAGTTGATTAAAACATATGACCGGAGTTCATAATGTCCCAAGTTAAAATGCTGGTGGTATCCCATTTTTTTCTTTATAATTTAATTAGAAATAAGTTAATAAAAAGTAAAGATTTTACAAACTTAAAAGTTGTATGTGCTTTGAAAACAATAATTGTTTTTATGAAATTTAATTATGTATATTCGAAATTTATAGCTTTTCTTTAACAAATTTGTTGCAGAAATATAAGGAAACTTATATTGAAAGTTTGGATCTGATTAAAATCTTTCGAAAAATAAAATCATTAAGTCTGTTCGTTGACAGATTACAGTGTAGTTCTACAGGACTTTTTTACTATAATCTTTATTTTTCTATTTCATTACAGTATATTGCGAAAGTTTCCTGTTTATGTGCAAATTTTACAGGACATATTTTATATTAATTCTGATTAGCTGATCAAAACGTCAAAATAAAGACTGTTTACATAGTATATAAACGTATTACAGCATATATTTTTATAAATGTGTTAGATAATATTTAAAAGATTTATAAAATGTAACATGTAACCAAATTGTATGTCATATTTATGTGGAGGATAATTAGCGCCGTCACTGTCACAAATTTTTTATGCTATGTGCACATGCCTTCATTTTGACGTTTTGGTCAGCCAATCAAAATCATAAATAAATATGTCCTATGCAACTACACTGTCATCTCTGAATGACCAGACTTCAGTAAATTTATAACAAAACTGATAGTGACAGCGAACTTATTGCAAACCTCATAATTAGCAATAATTTTTTTCTAAATATTTCAATTTATTTCTTTTATTTGCGGCATTAAAATGAAACAATCTTTATTAAGTTATGTGCGTGGATAGGTGTAATATTTTCATAAATAAGCAAATGCAAAAGCAAAATTGTTTACCAGTTATTTTTTATTTAAAAAGAATGTTTTTCATATTATCTATGAAAATGGAACATACAGCATACAATGTATATATCATCCTATAAAATGAGGTAGCATGAACCCTAGAATCAATCACTGAACATTTATTTATTAGATTCATCTTGTAACTGATCTTTGGCAATTATTTTTATCCATGCACACATCTGTCACTTTATCCACATGCATAACTATCATCTAAGCTTGTTTCGTTTTTCGTATACGCAACAAAACTTCAATTATATCCATTCTTTTATTCTTTCATTCTCAATTTCACCAACATTCAACAATTTTTCATTCGATATACATTACATGTACACAACTCATCTCAATTTTAAATTTTAGTTTGTTAATGTAAGTATAAAATATTAATGTTTTTGTTAATTTTTTTATTGTTTTAAATTGGTGCTCGCTGTAATCCATTGCCTCAGAAAGATACAATACTGTAAGCCGGTCCCACTAAGGGTAGCACCATGGCAACGTCGCAAGTTGGCTGATTAAGCACCGCTGACAACAACGACGTGTTACCAAAACAGTTGAAAACTTCGCGGCAAACTTTTCAATTTTAAAAATAATTACATTCGCATTTATCACGCGAAGGTTTATAATTACGCCGGCGCTAAATCTTGCATTCATACAAATATCTGTTCCCGGTTCGTAGCTGAATTACTGTAACGCAAAAAGGAAACGCAATTTAGTTGTTCTAAGTTTGGAGTTATAGCGCGCGGACATGCGAGCAGAGCGATGCAGGATGTGAGAAGCGAAACAAGAAGTGAAACAAGGCTGGTGGGGCTGTCGCACCCCCTTTGGACTGCTCAGCTTAAAGAAAAATAAGCAAAATAATGTTACGTGTTGTTTGTGTCACTGTGTTTTATTTTTATTTAATGTGAAGTGGATAAAAGATGCGGCGAAAATTGTTTTATTTGTGTTCGTATGAAACTGAAATATTAAAAGCTGACTGCTTGTTTTAATGTTTCTTGGGAAAAGTAATTACATTTAAATATTCGTGAGAATTTACCACGTATAATGTGGGAGTCAATAGAAAGACGAATTTGTTTGAAAATGAAACAATGAAATGAAAGCTATTTTGATGATTTTTTACTAGAGAAATTAATAAATGATAATTTTTCACTGTAATTAATTATCTTTTGTAACCAATAAAATAAAAGATATTTTCATAAATGTCAAATGAAAAGAATATAACCAACGGCAAAATCGTATTATAAAAATAAATATATCATCAGGTCTTGTACTCATTACTGGGTGTGGCACTCTTTCGTAACAGATCTCGGTAACTGATATATTTCTATGCGTGAAGTGCGGTTATCAGTCGTGAAATCACGGCTCCCAAAGATGTTAGTAGAGAGGGAGCCACAGGATTATTTTTAATGTACTGAAAATTGTTTGTCAACTATGCGAATTGAACTCGGGTTCTCAAAACCACAGGCCGACTCGATACAACTGAGCCAATTACCCCATTTTTTATAAAAAGAACATAAAAAAAACAGGCATAAAGGTATAAAATACAATAAAGAATGGTTTTCTGCCAATTTATTTATTAAAAATAAATATATTTTCAAATAAACGATGGTTAACAAAAACTAAAAATATACATTTAAGCTGTAATAGTTTTTAAACAAGAAACTAATAATGAAAACAGTTAATTATTAAATTTTTCTCAAAGTGTTCTACGGCAAAATTCTGCTTTTTGTCATTTAAATTGTTCTTGAAAAGTATATTGCAACGGTAATTTAATATACGATATTACTAAGTTCGCCTAGATAGAATTTTGTACCAATATCATATGCCTCGACAATATTTGGCGAATTTCAGACATAATTTTAATTCAATGACGATTGTGTCTTATAAAAAGAATTGAATTTAAAAAAGAATATATACCGAAAATGAAGAAAAAGCTTTAAAATAAACATACAATTTTAAATAAAAACATAACTAGAAAAATAACAAAAAAGTTGTGTGAAATTATTATATCTTATCAGGATTGTCGTGTTTTGCCCAGCCTGAAAAAACTCATTGATCTAAAAAAATAATGTAGATATACTCATAAAAAGCAAATTGTTAATAAATAAAGTAGATAAAAAGACATTTGGAACCTAACCCTATTTTTATAAAAAGTGGTTTTTTATTTCGTACAACCCAAATTCGCATAATACGACAATTTTTAGGAACCAAACGACCGTGTTATACAAAGGTTACCTGTATATGATATTTGAAAATAATAATTTGATTATTCCTACATACTTTGTGGATAAATGAATTTTATTTTTCGAAAGATAAAAAATCCTGCCCTTGCTTGGTGCGCTGGGCAAATCTCGAAAAAACCCAGTTTTTTTACAACCTTGTATTTTACATAATTTGTACATATTTTACAAAATTTGGCATAATGGCTAGGAATCTGCTCTCTACTTATAACGAAACAAAACAAAGTCGAAAATTAAGGATGCCAATTTATTCATTATATACCCATAGATAAATTACTATTCGTAGAGTTTATAATTATACGTATTTAAATTATATGAAATAACTATCAAACCAGTGGCACTAACTATGTGTACTTCATGTGCGGTGCAAAAAATTGTTTTAACAAATTTTGCGAAAACAATTTGTTACATTGTCAGTACATTAAGTTATAAAAAAAACCCTTAAAGTTTGATCATCAATTTCAGAAATACCTGTATATACATTTCTTAAAAGTTACGTCAATAAATAGTTAATTTGTTGCTAGTAATTAAAAAATATTATTATTAATAATTTTGTATTATATTTATATTCACTTATTTTCAAATTCGATGTGGTTATCGACCGTCAAATCACGACCCCCTTCCAAGAATATTAGTGGAGGGAGAGTTATAGATGTTATTTAAATGTGATGAAAACTGTTTGTCGGCTGGATTTAAAAATAAAAAAGCATAAAAACAGTGAGTAAATGTCACAAATTTCAATGAATAAAACATAAACAAAAATTAAATTGACAGATACGTCGCAACACGTGTTTGTATTTGACATAAAATAATTTTTTATGTTATTTATATTTTAATAGAAATATTTACTAATAGCAATATTTTTTGCATTAGGATTCATGACAACTGTCCCTCGAGAAATTTATTTGTTCTAGAATATTCAATTATTATTGATTATTACAATAGAATACAATAAATTCAGTTCAGAGATAATAAATTCAAATATGCATTATTTATATTCCATAGATAATTTTGGTTATTCTGGTTTCCAATCTTGTTTTATCAAGCATAAAATAACTAATTAATTTTAATGTTGTACTTCATGTATAAACCTCGAAATAAATTCATTTATAAAATACAAAATGCTAATAAAATTTGGTGTAAAATACGCTTCATTTCAATAAGGCAGTTTTGGCGAATATTATTCAAAATTTATTTTATTTGTGTCAGTAAAATTTATTTCAAAAATGAAATATATTATTTAATCTTTGATACAATATTTTACTTACAGCTGAAGTGCAACATACAGATAAACATTATAATTATATTATATTATAAATAACAATTTTTATTACGTAGTATAATCTTTTCAAAATAACTGCCAAATATTTTTAAATTAGAATAAAATAGTTATGTAACTTTATTTTACTACTTATAAGTAATAATTATAATATGTATATTTAAATTATTATAATTTAATAACCAAATTAAAAATAAATATTCTTCTAAAGAGCTAAAATCTTTACTGTTTTTATATTTCAAATAAATACAATACCTTTTAAATAATACTTGTTTTTCAGTATCACCAAGCAAAAGTAAATATTTATGTAACAACGTAAAAACAATCCGAAAAGCAAACTGAATACATTCAAAAAATTATAAAATAAATGTTGCCCCAGTTACAATATTCTGTAAAAGTAATGCTATATAAGTATACAATAAATTTGGCATAAACATATATTTAATATTTTAAAAGTAAATTTCTCAATTTATTTTAAAGCGTTAAAATATATATTTTATCTATCACAGAAACTAGACATCAAGACGAAACACGCATTTTATTGTGAGAGAACTATAAATAATAAATATCATCTCGCAAACCAATTTAAACATACATTTATAGTATTAATATTCATGACATAAATCATTTCAAATTTAAAATAAAAAGCATTAAGTCACAAATTTCAAAAAAACTAATAAAACAAAAAAATAACTCACCGACGATACACTTATCCTTCACGTCACACGTGTTGCCTAATTGTCAGTCCAATCTCCAAAATTCAACCACAAACCACACAGTTAAACTTTAATTTAACCACCGCACTTTTACAATCGTCTCTCGCAATCTCACACTTCGCGTCAGTTGAAACCGCGTACAAACGACACACGACGCCACTACAACGACGCCTGTCGCCGACTGAAGTGCGAAGTTGAACTTACAGGTTCACATTCGGTAAAGCGCGCTTGGAATTGGCGCTTGCGCACAGGTGGAGCCAGGATATGCACAGGGCAACAGTGTTGAGTTCGTGACAAATACCTGTACTTATGAAACTTACCCCAATGATTTATTGATCAAAATGAGATTTACTGTGTGTACATGCTGTTTTAGACAGATTTTTAAATTTAAGCAAGACTTTATAAATAATTAATAAGGTAGGTACCAACACTAGACAGGATTTTTTAGTAAATTTACTAAATAAATAGTATCAATCGACCTAGCAGTTTATTATATTTTCATCGCTGTTACACGAGAAAATATTTCAAATAAAACGTGTATACAATGAAATATTCTGCCTCTTTTATTTCAAACAAGACTCTTGAAAATAATTTTGACTTTATGGAGTAGGTGGCTCAGTGGTATCGAGTCGGCCTGTGGATCTTGAGAACCATGATTCGATCCCCGCAACCGACAAACAATTTTCATCAAATTAAATCTACTCCTGTGGCTCCCCCTCCACTAACATCTTTGGGAGCCGTGATTTGACGACCGGTAACCGCACTTCTCGCAAAGAAAAATACACTTACCGAGATCTATATTTTTAATATTTTTTTTAAGTACTAAAATATTTACGATATATTCCTATTACAGTTGCACCAGAAACTTAATTTAAAAAAATAGAACCAAAACTAATTTTTGACAGCAATGTTATTTATTTTATAACTTAACCTAACCTAATAATATTGAATGTATCCATAAAATACCCAGTTTCATTAAATGTATTTCATTTTATCACATAAACTTCAAAGGTTGTTTTTGTAAATTGACAGTGTGTTCAATTTCATTTAATTGAAATAAAAATCACTAGAAGGCATTACTTGACATATCAAATCTGTAAAAACCTTACGACAAATTTTTATATGGCAAAATGTTGGAATGAACTGCCATAATAAACGTAGTGCAATAGAGTAAAATTTTCCATGATATTAGTGACATCCGGGTAATATATGTTAAAAAAAGAATAAATATATATTATTAAATTTACTTCTAAAAATTGTATTTTTTTTAGGGTAGTGAAAAAAATTATGTATGTATAAATAGCTCACGAAGAAAGTGTATTTTTTAAAAAGTTGTTCCTGTATAAATTTGCTTTTTGACTAATCCACCAGAATTCAGATTCCTACATGTTGCAATTTTTGTAGACAGGATGAAAAAAAAATTGAAATTAAATGACAATTTGTAAGTTATTTAGGATACTTATGGCCGGTTTCACGATCACAAGTTAAATTTTATACTTGGTTTAAATAAATAAAAGAAAATCGAATATATGATAGCAATGTAATTAATTATTCTCCTTGACATGTAATTTTGATATGCTATTATTTATTTAAACCAAGTATAAAATTTAACTTTTGTTTGTGAAACCGGGGTAGGTTTAGGTAAACCAAAGATCAAACACAAACTTCTGAGAATATTAACAACATACTTTACCGCAAAATTAATCTATTAGTTAATAGATTAAATTAGCTGAACAATACATCTTATAAATAAATACTTAGGAAGTTTCTTTGATAATTATATTCAAATTATTATTATTATATTTATACTCTGAGATGATATTATTTAGGAGGTAGAAAATACGAGTATATTTAATAATTCACGCAAAAAAAAAATTCATATAGAAACATAATTTTTGTCGATTTGAGATCAGATAAATAGAAAAGAGAACTGCTTGCAAGTACGAGTATTACTACATTCATTACTATGAAATTGGCGAATATAAATGTCATAATTTTTATAAAATCTCTATTCGGTAAATTATTTAAAAAAGACTTGAGTTTTAGTTTTTCACAGGTCAAATATATACAGCGTGTTCAAACAATAGAGAGCAAAAATTAAAGGGTGGGTAACACATGTAAAAAAAAAGTTTATATAAACATATATCGATACCACACTTTTATCCTTAACATAAAATCAGAGTATGCCGTATTAATGAAAAACAGTCGAAGACAGTATTTTTTTAAATCTAAATAAAAAATTGTCCCCCTTAAATTTCAATTGTTCTCTCCTGAATTGACCAATACGTTCGAAAATTCTGGTTTTATTGCGAATTGTATTGTATCCATTCACAATTTGTTGACGTAGGTATCAACGTTATTGACTGGTACTGAATCAACTAAACTCTTCAGATGACCCCAAAAGTAAATTTTATTTTAAGGATAAAAGTGCGGTTGTATCAATGTTGTTCAATTTATTTTTAAATTTATAAAATAATGATTCACTTTGAATTAAAATCAATTTATTTTGTACTTCCATTATCTTTATTAGTGAATATACTTTGAACATTTATTACACAAATGTTCAAAGTATTTTCACTAATAAAGATAATGGAAGTTCAAAATAATTTGATTTTAATTCATCAATGTTGTATTATGAAAATCGTTATAGCTTTGAAACTACTCATATTCAGATACAGGTGATTTATAACGTATGGAAAAGATTAAAGGTGTAACTGGAGAGACCCAAAATAATATCTTTTCCTTAATAAACTTTTGACAAAAACTCAATACCCAAAAAGATACAGCAAATTAAAGGTTCTTTTAAATTAACGCCCACGTATTGAATACAGCTGAAAATAATAGGGAAAATTTGTAACATAATTATTTTATCGTTTCCATAGAAACATATTTCTTACAAAATCTGGTAATTTATCGATCTGGAAATCTTACGAAATACATATGCCATGCACATGCTGCGTTTTCTTTAGCAGCTCCGTAAACCATAATCATGTCTACGTATTCGTCGTTACTCGTTACCATTTTGCCCTTAACGTTTACCTTTGACATTTACATGATTTGACATTTTAATCAATTTCAACAGCAACTTGTTTTCTGTTTGTGTTTTTGGTATTAAGTAGCTCTCAACCATGTGGGAAGTAATTTTTGAGCAATAAAAGAAAAAAATAAATAGCCGTAATTTTTATGATTCTACATTAGGATTTGTTTTACTTAAATATTGTTCAACTAACTTGCAAGTATTCCCAATTTTTATTTAGAACATAATTAACTGCTATAATATGTAACGATTCTTTATTATGTGCTGTAACTTTTTTGTTTTTGTCGAAAGTTTATTGAGAAAAAATTATATTTTGGTCTCTCCTAGTTATACTTTCAATCTTTGCTGTAAGTTATAAATCACCATGTATATGTTTATATGAACTTTTTTTATTGTTTTGATATTTATTAGCCATCCTTAAATTTTTGACATATATTTTTTGAACAGCTGTAAATTCTTTAAGCAAATTTGGTTGCTTGAAGTTAAACGATTTGAAATTAAACAATATATTGCCACCTTCGATGTCATGATTATATCATGTCAGTAGCTCTCTTCATTTGTTAACAAATAATCTGCTTCTCGTAAATAAAATTAGTCGGCTAATCTCTCTGGATATGTTTTCCATCATAATGCAAAACATTTGAAAAATCAACAAGTAAGCACAGTTTTTTTACTGAGAATTTATCACGTGTATGTGGGAACTAATAGAATTTGTTTGAAAATGAACCAATGAAATGAAACATATTCGGAAAATTTTCCACTGATTAATAAGTGATAATTTTTCATTGTAATTTAATATCCTTTGTTACCAATAAAATAAATACTATTTTCATAACGTTAATTGAAACAAATACGAAATACTGTACGATATTATTACCTAATTTCATGATGACATTTTTTAAATTCGTCAATTTTTTTGGTTTTTATTTGAGGCAAAATTTAGGTTTCATTGATTGTTTGTGTCAGACTGTCATTTTACTGTCAAACACCTGTATCGCAATAGAACTCTTTACGACAGGCTTTCTACACAGTGTTGTAACATTGATATTACGTTATGAAATTTTAGATTTTCTCTAGATACATTTTTGTTTCAAGCACTCAATTTTTTTTGCTAAGAGTAAAATGACTCGAGCGAAATGACATCAGGTAATTTATCAATAAAATCTGGAGTGCTAGAGCTATTATGGCTGTTTTAAACTTATCAATAAATACAAAATAATTTGATCAATTTATTGACGGATAAATCGATCAATAAGTAGTGAGCATTACACTTTTCGATTTTACATCAATTTATTTTTGGAGAAATAGCGCTACAATCAAAGAAAATGTTATACTTTTAAAATTTTCGATTCTTCTTTTAGAAGTTACGCAGTGATATTATATCATTTCGTAAAAACATAAAGTTTTAGAACATTTAAAACATCTAACACACAAGGTAAAAGAAACGTCCAATATAGCTTGATATGTCAAATACTATAGAGTTGGTACTGAAAAAGAAACCAGAAATTCCTTTAAAAATCAATTGAAAATAAAACATTTCATCAATTTGTTAAATAAATCAATTATTTTTTTCGTTTTATACGTGCTAATTATCATTAAGTGTAAACCAGTCATTATTTGTGATAAAAACTAAATCAATTAATATTATCTTCGAAAATATATTTATTATTTTCCTGCTAGTGTTGCTGATGCTGACATCTTTTAAATGTCAAAACAATATAAGAGAATTAATTAAATTTTACATTAAAAAAACTTATATTCTTAGGTTATTATTTACGTAAGTAACTCATTTAAACGTTGTCATAAAGGTACTCATGACATCGAAATAAATAAGTTATAACCTAAATTAATGACAGATTTTCAATAATTATATTATATAATGGAGAAGATGGCTCAGTGGTATCGAGTCGAACTATGGATTTGACAATCCAGGTTCACTTTCCACAGTTGCCTAACAATTTTCACCATATTAAAATTAAACCTGTGGCTCTTTCACCATTAACATCTGTAGCATAATTTTGCGGCTGATAATCGCAGGGGTAAAAGGCGTGATGATATATTTATTTTATTTATATTGAATAAATTTAATGTATAAGACACTTTCAAGTATTTAGTTTTTGTCTTTTTGTAATATTTTCGTTTTATGATAGTCCTGTGGGAAGTAAAAAAATATCAAAGTAGACATTTATTTTATGCAAATTAAGTAGGTTTACAATTTGAAAACAGTAAACAATTTGAAGCCGATCTACAGTCTCTATGTGAACATATTAATCAAAGATCGAGCGCACGCGAATTTTATCAGATCTGAAGTTTGGAAAAGTAGTATAAAACAAATGCCTAGAGTATTGCGTAGCACTTTATTATGCAAATGGCATGATGACTGCAGCAGCAATTTTGTGCAATTTTCCTTTATGAACGGATTTTTCTCCAGTAAATAACGTTGACTGCAACGGTCGACAATATGCAAACAATATAGTCGGTACCGTCGCCATTAAATTAGATGACGCTTGGTAAATAAATGTAAGTGACGTTAAAAAATGCGCGCCACGATTATAAAGGTCCGGTCTCGTTAATTATTCGTGACAGTTGCTACTTCCGGCTTTAAACGTTATAAATATTAGCTGTTGTTAGAAAACTGTCAGCTTATACGTGCTTTATACGAAATGTTGTAACTTGCTCCAGAAATTATAGACGAAATTATATTTTAAACCTAAAATACACATCCACCAAACATTCGAAAAAAAAAATTATTGATAACTAACATGATTTATCTACAGTTATTTTTTTATCATTTTGAGTAGAGAAGATAGGATAGAAAACATTTGTCTTTGTTCTCCGATTGATTAAAATCGCGGACAAATTTACATACACATAGTATTTACATGTTCATATCAACTTTTTCTAATCATCTCTTGTTTGATAGTTTATATGCAGAAAATATGAAATAGTTTTTTGTGAGCATAGGAAAAGTGTTCCATATCGTGATATTATGTTTAAAATATCTTTTTTCGAAAACTGTTAAATAAAGTTAAAATTTACATGACAACTATCAACACGCGAAATGAGTGTTTTTTGTCTACAGAATGCAAAAGACTTTTGCATGCAGGATGCAAAAGTGTTTTGCATCCTGTAATTTTTTGATAGAAGAAAGGCTCACAATTTAATAAAATTTGTCACTTTATTTCTGTGCTTAGAAACAATACTTCTATTCTTTAACAAAATTTATATTTAATGTTCCATTTGAGCAATTATTCATATTTATCCCGCTTGAGGAAGCTAACTGGTGTACTGGAATAGTTTCTTGAGAAATGCAATGCGAATCCCAATAAATTGCAGAAAAAATTAGAACGTTTGTTTGGTTTCTATTGGCAACCAGCCGTCAATTGCTGGTCAGAGAATACCGGATTTGATAGCAATTATATTACATACATTGTTGTCATGGAGACATTAAATGTAACATTAATTAATCCTAAACGTCAAAATTTTCTCATTACATTATTACTAATTTTGGGACATAGTTTTCGAAAAAACGTTGTTTGAGACTCGATTGCGAAATGCATTTGCATTCTCGAATGCAAAAGTAACAATTCGCAATCTAGAATCAAAAATAACTATTTTATACTTTACGTTCAAAATCGGTTCATTATTATACTGAAAACAGTTTAATAATAGAGACTATTGTTGAACTGTTATTTTGTAAGATTGGCACTATTGAGCAGCCACATTTTAAATGTTGTTTCAAAATGATAACCTCAAATATTTTGAAATGTTCTTTTGTTACAATATGAAAGATATTTTAATGTCAGATAAATATTAATTACAAAAAATAACATAACAAGACAAATTTAAAACGAGATTACAATTTGGTAAACTATAATCTATCAGCAAAACATCAACATCTTTCTTTTTAGATGTTATATTATAACTACAAAATTTGCACGAAAATTATTATTTTATATTTACACATGTGAGGTAAAAATAAAAGTGTATTTTTTGTGTTTTATAAATTTCAAGTATATTTTTCTGAATTAATAGTTAAAAAAATGTCAAAATTTATTCGGTAGCATTACTATGTGTTACATAAAGACCTAGAATGTAGTTTGATATTTTTTGCAATTAAAATTAAAAAATTCCGTTAAATAAATGACGCAAAGTAAAAAAAAAGTATATTATACTTGTTTTATACGACATATAATTTCATCGAAGGTGTAAAGTAACTGTCAGACGCCATTTTCTGCTAAATGTCAAAAATAAAAACATGAATTTATAATCTAGTCCAAGACAGTTTCGAAACGGGGGTGCAAGGCGTGTGGGGAACACGGGCAGTAAGCCAAAGGGGTGGTGATAGCCGCCCGCCCTATACTTTGTTATTTTAAAGAGCGTTATAAATAACTTTTGTCTACTAACTAATTTACTAGTAAAATCATTAATATACAATTATTCTGATTATACTATATTTATACATAATTTAAAAACTATTCTATGTATCTGGTTACTGATTTTATAAATATGTACCGGGCAGGATAATGTGTTATTTTAAGTTTGTAAGTCTCAAACTCAAAAACGTTAAAAATTGTTTTTTGATCCATAATTCTTGTGTTCGATTTTATAATCATTGGCTAGTAAAAATTTAATAAAGGTCAGCACACTTTATAGTACATTTTATTTGTTTTTTTTACGCTCGGTTAAAAATTAAAATAGATACGATATTTTAATAGGTAATAAAAATAAAATCTTTGATAATCATTAAGTATGTGCTATAAAATTAAACGAGTTCCGGGTTTGGACCGTGTCAAAATTCGAGTGAGGGCTCGACGTTTCGCTCGCCATCGTAGGGAGCTTCTTCAGGAGGAAGGGAAGAAAGATCAAGGTTACCCGACGTGTAAACCACGCTAGAGGCCAAGAGCGATCTTCGAAGAGTAGAAGGAAAAAAGAGTTTATATAGAGAAAGACGTGTCGGATGATTGGTTAGGAAGGTTCATTACTTTCATACACTTTGAGAAAAATGTAAAAAGTAAATATCTGTCATAAATAACAAATAAAATAAAATAAATATATCATCACGCCTTTTACCCATCACTGGGTGTGGCACTCTGCCTAAGCAGATCTCGGTAAGTGATATATTTTTTCTCGTGAAGTGCGGTTACCAGCCGTCAAATCACGGCCTCCAAAGATATTAGTGGAGGAGGAACCACAGGGGTAGATTTTTTAAATTGGTGAAAATTGTTTGTCATAAATAACACACATCCATATTCGTCAAATAGGAGGGTTTAAGTACAGAGGTTAAAAGACTTACCTCAAATAACGTACGTTACTATATACAATTATGCAATATTAAGGAAGTGCATATACACAAAATGAGTTTCGTGCATATACAAATTTGAATTCATATACATTTTTTAAGCGTGGATGGGTGAAAGAAGTTATCACAAAGACTTTCTATGAAAGATTAGTACAAAATATTACTTGTATTAAAAATACATTCGTACTTATATTTATTGTTTGCCCTTCAAACAGCTGATGGAAGCCATGTTGTGACGTCAGCTGCACGAACCTTATTCTCGCACACGGGCGACACATACCCTAGGAACGCCACTAATTTAGACATTACTATAAATATATTATAGACATTTTCTTTTAACAAAATAATGGATAGCTGACAAATCTTTTAATTAAATTGACAGTTTGAAACTAAAAATCTATTTTATAGATACAGAATTCTTTTAAAAAATGAACTTTTCCAAATTTTTTATGATTGCAAAAATGCGTCGAAATTGCATGAGTGCGCGAAGTTAACTATTACCGCATGTACAATCAGTTATTTTATATGATATAGAATATCCTTTTAAAAGAAATAAGAATATTAAAATTTTAAATAAAAGATACAAAAGAAAACAAACACCAATGCTGAATAAATTTGAACCTTGTTTGTCATTTCTATGAAAACCTTTGGTGATGTGAATAACTTTATTCAAGGTATCATAGTTACTACAATTTTTTACTAAAGCATATTGCATTTTTATTATAACCAGACTTTATTAATATTTCACTATTTCTTTTACAAACACTACGTTCCATTCTATTATTACTCTTATACAGTTTTATTTGTATAAAAGTAGATTCTTAAGAAATATTTTAAATTAAAAAACAATTTCTTTTGTACTAGTTTCATTTGAAGCATTTTCTCAATTGATAATTGAACAATAACTTTACTTAACTGCTAGTTGGTTAGAAACTTCAAATCAGGTGTATGTTGGTAAAATTGCGGATGAGAGATGAGAGACGACCTAGGAATATATGAATGGATATGATTGAAGGATTATTACGTGAACGAAAGTTAGTATGAGCTTGTATGAAAGGAATTATGAATGTGGAAGAAGTGAGATAGATACAAGGATTGATTGATGAAACAGATTTATATTGGTGAAATTGAAGGAGAGAGATTTAGAAACAAATGGAAGAATATGATTGAAGGTTTGTGGTATCAACTAAAACTGAGACGAGCTTATATAAAACGAATTATGATTGTGGATGAAGAGTTGCAAGGGTTGGTTGATGAAACAAATGTATGTTAGTGAAATTAAGGGTGAAAGATTGCATGGACAATTTAGAAATAAATATATGGATGTGATTGCAGGTTTGTTATGTGAACGAAAGCTGAAATAAGCTTGTATGAAAGGAATTATGAATGTAAATTAAGTGAGAATGTTACCTAGGTTGTGTAATGAAACAAATTGAAAGTAAAAGATTGCGTGGAATAAATAGCGGGATATATTTGAAAGGTCCATGTGTAAACGAAAGCTGATATGAACAAGAAATTATGCATGTGGATGAAGATATTGATTGGTGAAACAGATTTACATTGGTGACTTAGGTTTCTTGTTCCTTCTACTGTAAATGAAATTAAGTTATTAATTAAGAAATATAAAAAAAATTGGAATTTCATTAAAAAAATTCTTTTGTAATAATTGCCATACAAGTATAATGCTATCTTGCTGCATTATTACAATTTCATCAATCACATTGTTGAAGCTCATGTCACGCCCATAGTTTGGGATAAGCATGAGGATCTTCAGAAGATATAAAGATCATTTGTCATGTCCGGAAACTAAAGTGACGCGATTATGCTACAGATCTCAGTAAGTGATGAATTTGAACATGTGAATAATTATCAACTGAACCACAGGTGTAAATGATCCTGCTAATATATTCAAACTGATACCGGGATTCGAACTCTAGATACCGTTATTATTGTAATGCGTTTACTGATGTGAAGGCTATGTCCAATTGCTTAATAATTATAGCATTGAATTAATGTTAATCTAACTGGAATGCCTTCCCATTTAATAAATGACAAACATGATTCTATTTTACGTGAGAAAGATTTAGGTAATAATGCTTTTTTTAAAAGAAAACTAAATTGAAAATTAATTATCGTATGCTTCTGTAGATTACATAAAATAAATATAATCAAATATAATACGATATAGTTATTTTTGTATTAAGTGCGCAAAATGAGGGTTTTCTTTTGTTGCGCGTGAGAATGTCACTTTTAGTCGTGACCGTCAGGTCGAGACAAATAAGTCATTCAAACAAAAATTTCGGCCAAAAAGACTTTTTCAACCACTGTCAAAAAATAATAATATAATAATTATTGATTTATTCAAGTAAATTGAAAGAAAAAAATATTAATTTGGTACTATTAACGTGTTGTAACCAAGAGAACGTAGAAAAACACAAACTTCACATACCTACATATAGTACTATAAAAACATCCTGTTTTTTGGACAGTTGTATTTATATTTTGTTATAGATTATGTTAACTTAGTTGGTGTAAAACAAAAGTTTGAAAATACTTTAATTTAAAGTAAATTGTATTTTCATTTTTTTAAACTTACAACTTCGTAATTACGAGATTCTGTGTGTACAATATACTTATATTTAATTTTGTAAATGCATCACGAAATAGTGTTAAAAGAAATAATTTCTTAATTGAAATTTAAAATATTTTTTGTTTTATAAACATTGTTTTAGAATGCAGACCAGAACCGGAATGAAAATGTAATGAAATCTTAATTAAATCTAGTGTTTTTTTGTAGTAATTTTTAACATAAAGAGTACGTTAGAATTTTTAATTTATTTCTTTTTCCTTCTAGCAATTTTTCAAGACCAAATATTACAACAAAAATGGCTTTGAATTTCAAATTAAAAATATTAATTTAACAACATTTCAGTCTATTTTTCTGCATAATATTAGTTTTGCGTTTAATTCGAAGAATCAAAAGAATTGTAGCTACGAGAATTTTCAACTCCAATAGCTTCTACAATTTGATTAAATAAAGTTAAACGAAGGGAGATGATATATGACATAATTGATATTACTATCAAACTTAAAATTGCTTTTGTTTATTTAAACCAAGTTTAAAATTTAACTTTTTTTGGTGAGAAAAATATTCGATATCGCTTGTTTCATATGAGAAGACAACTGTGTCATTGCATTTGCTTGTAGCGCAAGACATACGTTATTCATTAGTTTCCGTTATTAAAGCCTCATTCAAGCTCTGAACATAGTCATTGTTTTACCATTTGTCAAAACCTTGATATTATTAACATACATAATAACGTCAAATCATTTCCATCTACAGTTTCAATTTTTACCTTAAGCATAAGCATATAAACAAAATAAAAGTTTGGAAACTTCAAACTATTGTCTTCAAACTGTCTTTTTTTGTAACTCAGACTAATTTATTTTGATTTTATTTCTTCTATTATACATTAAACTAAAAATAGTAGCAAACTATATTAACCAATTATTATCATGTACTAATATTTTACATTTTAAAAATGTACTTTATATAATTTTGTATACAAACATAAAAAAAACAATGTTTGTGTCAACAGCTGAAAAATAGTCCAATTTACTCGACAAAGACACAGACAAAAACAGTGACTACGTTAATCCAAATAAAAATTATATCTAAATCACATTACATTTTTCGTAATTTAATTGCAATTGTCGGACAGTTAGAAACTACACATTTATTTGCATTTGTTTCAGCTTCATTACTATGACCAGTTACACCTCTGAAAATAAAATTTTAATTTTGCTTTAAATAAATAAAAGCAAATCGAATGTTTGTCAGCAATTCTCAATTATCCCACATGACATGTAACTTCGCCAATTTCTCTAGAGAGAACGCATAAAAAGATTAACCAACTATAACGCAAAATAGTAACTTAAAACCAATCGATCAAAATAATATGTAAAACCATCTATCTCTATTATCCTCGATCAATTTAAAAAGTGAATACTAAGGCAATAAAACTAATCTGGAACGTAATTACAGACTTGAACGCGGTTATAGAATCAGTAACCTGGCGGTAACCGCATCAAACGTTGGACCGTTTACAAAACCAATTGCCTAACCTAATCTATACCTGAAGCGATTACCAACCGTTAGCGGATATCGTTATTCAGTTAGAGTGTAGTCGCAGAGGTGACGGTGGCGGCGGTGGAAGCAGTGACGGAAACAGGAAAATGACATAATACACGAAGCGAATGTGTAGCGATGGAGCTTTTAGTCTGACAAATTGAAGTTTAGGTCGTGGTTGATAGGAGAAACAAGGTATTCATTAGGGTGGGATTCGAAGATATGTAGTAGTAATTATATGCTGTTGAAATAAAGCACTAGATGTGACATTTGCCGGAGAAAAGAATTTAACAAAAGGGACAACTTGCATTGGTATACTCGTATACATTGTACTATGGGTCGGAGGTTTACGCTACAAACTTTCATACTCATGCAACATGACTGTTAACGGAAATGAAAAAGACTTTAGACAGATTAAAAACCATTATAGCAGAAATATTTATTCCATTTCCATTAATAATTCCCAAAATCTCGTGGCTCCAATTCTGCGTTCCAATGTTCTAAAGCCTACATGCATAAAACAAGTCAATTTCCTTCAATTTGGATTTGAACTTCACATTCGCGTTCGCAGTCAGAATCCTCGTTCACAATTTTCGGATATTGAATTATTAATAAGTTTAACCGCGTGCACTGCGAGCACGAATACGAATATTAAAGTGAGTTTCACGTAGTTAAATGCGTTATACCCTATTACAGAAATTCAGGCCGATCCTAGCAGAATGATGTAATGCCAGCCGCTAAGTTGTTGCGAATCAAATCTGTAGCGATGTATGTAAGGCACTAATTTGTGGTATGTTTCATATCGACTAACTGGAATTTCATATTTCATGTTTGAAGTAAGCCAACGAAACGAATTGGTTAATGTATGAACTATTTTAATTAGGAATAATTCATTTAATTACACGTCATATCATCATTTAAATGTTAACACATACTACTCGTAGATTAAAGACTAAAATATGATTAAAAACGATGTACTTCTTCTTGATTTATTTCTAATTTACCAAATTGTAATATTGTTTTACATTGATCCTATAATTAAGTTTACTTAATAATAACATTATAAAATAATTATCTGACGTTGGAAATACTTTCAAATTGTTATAAAGAAACGTTTTAAAATATTTGAAGTTATCATTTTGAAATAATAAAATACTTTAACAATAACTTTTATTGTTCAACTGTTTTCGGTATAATAATATTCCTCCCTAGAGATGAAATGTATTTCGTTCTTCTTTCAATTGAGGAAATAAAATATTACTAAAAATAGCCGAAAGCGTATTTAGTGCTAGATGACTTTCTGTTTATGCACACAATTTGTTAGTTCAAAATAAATCTGAGTATAGTGGCGAGGGGGTGCTATGAACTAGAAATTGATAATCCGTTTAGTAAAAGAAATCATCTATATGAATCTACAATACAACGTTATTATTTTGTGATTTGCTTGTCGAAAGATACAATGAGGCATCCTAATACATAGTCGTCCGTACGTTGTACACACATCAAGTTAACAAGCCGCAGAATATTATGCTTGTTTGCGGTTTCATATGCTTTATGACACCTATGGCAGTAACATTCATCTGCCGGTGCTGGTCTCCTACTACACCAATTAAATATAATGTCTTTGTGGAGAGTAAACAGCGTTTTATAACTAATGGCCAAATATTATACCATCCTATCTCTGTGGACACTGCGGGACGTTTTAGAATGAAACACCAATTTGTAAAAGCTAAAGTAAATATATGAATTAACTATCACCTTTTCTTTGGAGATTAAATCAGAGGATTATGAGTTGAATGGCATGAGATTACAGCTGGAAAACTTGAGGGAAAACTACAGTTTTAGTAGATAGTTTTATACTAGAAATATAACTTCCAGTTCACTTTTATGTAGTACTTGCTTTAATAGCACCTAGAGTTTTTAGTGATATTTTCTCCCAGGAAAGTTTTAATGCTACTACTAACGCATGTTTTGTTCTTTGACTTTCCCATTTCATAATTTTAGCATTTCCAAGTGTTAATTTATTTGTGATTACCTATATTCCTTTCAAAGTATTGATGAATCGAAGAAAATGATTCTATAAGTATTTGTCTTGGGAAAAATTTCACTAACAATTTTCAAACTACAGCAGACCGCAATTGATAAATTATTCTCTTTCTGATTAGGTGTATAATAAAGTGCCCGCCATTTTACTTTTTAATAATATAACATTTGGATTATTGTATATGATTGTAAAGTAATTTTGATGCACTTTTAAAATTTGTAAAATAAATATTATGTTCCATTTGAAATTTCAAAGTTGATATTAATTACTTATAAACCGGAAGTGATATGAACGTACATCCGTCATCAACTAGCCTTCATGTTGCTGTATAAATCATGTTATATGAAAGACATTGCTAAGTTGATAAATAAGCGAGATATTTGCTGGATCTATTAAAATATTTAATAATAAAAATATATCATCACGCATTTTACCCATTACTGGGTGTGGCACTCTGCCGGAGGTGCGGTTACCAACCGTCAAATCACGGCCCCCAAAGATATTAGTGGAGGGGGGAGCCACAGGGGTAGATTTAAATTGGTGAAAATTATTTGTCGGCTATGGGGATCGAACCAGGGTATAACACCCAGTATATTGTTTCTTAATATTAGATATATTTCAAGATTTTCGGACATTGTTTATAAAAACTTTTGTTCAATTAAATTACTTGATAAAATCATAAAATTCTTGTTTACCGAAATATGAAAGGTAGGACATCCAAATTGTCTCGAATATTTTTGCACCTCCTATATTATAATTTATGCACATAATTTTATATTTATTTTGCAATAGATAACTGAAAGACTGTGATGGTTCATGGTGATCAATTCATACTACTTGCTTCAATAAACGTGTGACTGAGTATAATAGTATGTGAGAATGTCTAATTGGAACCGGAGACTGGAACTAGGATCTAGCAACACTCTAGGGAGTCGATGTTTGATTGTTTCACGGGGGAATGCACTTGTCATGAGAGATGAGATGAGACAAGTACTTAAGTACCGACATGGGTATTAAGTTACATTCAATTTAACCATCTCATTATATTATTATTGTTATTATTATTACCTACGCCCATAAAGGATGTACGATCAAATTTTGATGAGATAATAAAAACAGTTTCTTCTGAATCTAAGATACATTTAGTTGTAGCGATCATTCAACTCAGAGAGCAACGTGAAAAGTAAGCCAAATATACCAGAATAAGTTGACATTAAACAAAATCTATCCACCTTCGGTGTCGCAATATTTTTATGTTAGTTGTTCTCGTCAGTTGTTACCTAACAAACATGTTCCCGTAAATTCTAATTTGTTATACTATCTCACCGTAATATAACGCAGCGTAGGAAATAAATTTTCGCGTCGGTGATTGGCAAATCGCTCAATATAATAAAAAGTACTACGACAAGTGACATTTATTTGTATTGTTCTGTTTATGTAAGTTCACTGTCAGTCAGTGTATCATTTTCGCAATTTGTAAAATTTTTAAAAATATTGAAATAAAATCACTTCGTCAAAACCTTGTTATTTTGGAAAAATTTTGAATTGAATATATTGTACATAACTTCAATATAAAAGAAAATCATATAACAATAGAAACATTGTATTATGCATGGTTACCATGGTAATATAAAAATTTCTTGGATATTTTTCATCACTTGACTTACGTAAACAAAATAAATACCTAAATGGAATTTGTTTGTTATTAAAAATATTAGTTTAATATTTAAAATTTGTTTTTATTGTCAAATACAAGTTGCCATGGATATATTACACTATCATAACTGGATTATTTTAAGCAAAATATAAAACTTAAATTATTTTTATTTTTTGTGTTGGTGTCGTTCGGATTTTCTTACCGAATCTGCCCGTGAGCATTAATTCATTTCTGGGATTTTTTACCGTGTATCCCAACAATGTAATTTGCACAAGTGGAAGACGAGTTGTTGGAATTAACTCGAAAAAAAAAATTCAGAAAGAATCAATGATCTAGGAAAATTATACTTAAAAACTCAACAAATAAAACATAAACATAAATATTACAATATATATATATATATAGGTATATATATATATATATATATATATATATATATATATATATATATATATATATATATATATATATATATATATATATATATATATATATACAGAGTGTTTCATAACTTAGAGCAAAAAATTAAAGGGTATATTCAGTACGACGTGCTGATCATGAAACAAAAAGAATTTTTTTTAATTCGAAAATTTAAGGGTTGTTAACCTAAAACATTTTTTGTAGTACTGCTCTGGATTCGCTTTCCTATTAAACACAAACAATGAAGTAGGTATCAACTACGAAAGAATAATTACACAATTCAATTATTAGCAGTTATTTATAATAGAATTTTATTTAATTAATAACTTTAACATAATCATCCACCCAGTGGCAGTGGCAACGAAAAATTTTGGACTGGGAAACATGGAAAATAGTTTTGCGATTTAAAAAAAATTCTTTTTGTTTCATGATCAGCACGTCGTACAGAATACACCCTTTAATTTTTTGCTCTAAGTTGTGAAACATCCTGTATATATATATATATATATATATATATATATATATATATATATATATATATATATATATATATATATATATATATATATCATAGGCCACGATTCAACTGTGATAATTTACAAGTATAAAAGTTTTATGAAATAGGGTTCTGAAGTATTTCGAATGAAAAGTTCTTATTATACCATTTAATTATCTGGTATAAAATTCTGTTTCCTAGGCAATATCAGTTTTACTACTAACCTTTCTATAAAACGGTGCGAAAGACGGTTCTAATCTCGTGCTTGTCTAATAACTTCATAAAATATTTATGCATACATTTGCACCTGTAATTCATTTGCTATTTCACCGGTGAGTATCTTCATATTAAGAAAGTTTATGCGAAAAATAACGTCAAGTATAAAGTTAAATGCATGCAAGTTTAATATTATCTTTCACAATTAAATTTAATAGTAATGTATATTCTAATAATAACAATATAACATATTTTTATATGAAAACATATGACTAGCAATATAAAATGCATTTACAGGTAATTTTAATTGCATTTGAATCTACATCAGTTTTAATTTTAAAACCTGTATATTGATTTTTAATAAAGGTATGGATAACATGTATCAATCTTGTTGATGAAATGCACTACAAATGTAAAACATTTATTTCAATTGTCAGTTATTGCTGTTACTCATGTACAGAACAATTGAATTGTGATTGCATATTTCAAATTGACAATCAGTATCAATTTTCAATATTAAAAATACAATTTGTTCATTGACAATCTACGAATAAAATTGTAATTAAAAATTCAGGTAGTGATTAGGCAGATAGATATATTCAAAAAAATTTACAACTTGACAATGATATCAAAAAATGCATGTATTTCTCCCTCTATAAAACCGTGAAATGATCTGTGTTCTTTTTATAATTTATATAAAATTATTGTATAACAAATATTCAAGTGATGAAATCTCAAAACTATGGTAAACCGTATGCTTTAGGGTTACGAATTTATCCGGAAAAAATAAAATATTTAAACTCTTGCCTAATTATAATTGCAAATTTTTATTTATAAGAAAGTGGTTGCTTGGTAACAACTGCCGAAAGTAATGACATACGAAATCCCAACGTCTGCCGAAAGTTTTTTCTCTAATATAATAATTTAATTGAACTTTGAAATTTGTTTTTCGGGAAAATAAATAAAACATAGAAACATTTAAAGGGTTAGGAGCATTCTACTCGTATTTGACATTTGGATTAGATCTAACTTACTCTTACTGAAATCGACCACTTCATTGTTAATATATTTAAAGATTTCACTTTATTCTACAGGAAATATAACTAAGTTTAAAGTAATCCACCTCCTTATGTGAATCAGTATTTTCAGTTCATATAGTCACGTTGTCTGATTTATTTGATCTGATTTAGCGGTCATTTGCAGAGTCAAAAGTTAAATTTTATAATTGGTTTAAATAACTAAAAGCAAATCAATTGTTTCACATTAATGTCAATTAGGTACTGCATATAACATGTAACTTCGCTTTATTTTTATTTATTTAAATCAAGTTTAAAATTTAATTCTTGATAGTGTAACTCACCACAACCAATCAATTAACAAATTGAATAGATCTTTTAGTGTGCTTGTGCAAGTTGTTCTCTGCTAGCACAGCAGAGTATTAAGTAATAGGCTCATCAATATCTCAAAATCAATATTTAAGGTTTATTTTATTTCATTTTCGTGCTTCCATTAGCTGGGAAACAGTCAGGGGGCTGGTTGCCGACGATGACTCGGCTCGCAGATTATAATTTAACTGGACGCAGTCGGCGGCGACTGTGGAGGCGGTGCAGGCGGCACAATGACTATCGATTCATAGGATGTTCGGCCACTTCATCACAATGGACCGTATCGTGTCGTGTAATATTCAACGCGCACTTAATTTATTATACACCCGTTTACAGATTACAGATTATGACTTTTGCATTGATTTCTACCGCTCTCCTTTACATTTAGGAGATCTTAATTACTTACTACAGATGTGTAATTTTAGCCTGTTAAATCCTTAAATATTTAAATATGGTAAGATATAGTCATATTTCCGTAATAACAAAGTTCAAACATTCTACTGCATGAAATAAGTAAAAGCAATCTGGATCAATAAATGAGTTAGGTACTCGTACTTAACTAGAATCATTACAAAAGATGTCTGTAAATCGTACAAAAATTTGCAGAATGTGATTTATTATTAACCGTCGAATTACATCCCCAAAGATGTTGGGGAAGAGAGGAGTTATAAGACTAAGTTTAATAAATAAATAAATATATCATCACGCCTTTTATCCATTACAGGATGTGGCACTCTGCCGGAGTAGATCAAGGTAAGTGATATATTTCTTCGCGTGAAATGCAGTTACCACCCTAGCCGTCATAACATGGCCCCCAAAGATGTTACTGGAGGAGGAGCTACAGGGGTAGTTATAATGTGCTGAAAATGCTTGTCGGCTATGGGAATCGAACCCGGGTTCTCAAATCCACATGCAGACTCGATACCACTGACAAGTTACACTACCCAACTGTCACTCACCGATTTAAATGAAACTTGGCACACTAATAGAACTAAAAATATTAAAACCCTATTTTTTCTTTTCCGGAAGTTGCTTTTTAGAGGTACAACCCACCCCTGAACGGTGGTAAAAACAAAAATCGCCATAAATGAATTTAAATAATACCAAAATATTACCCGTTCAACATTTATTACCTAGGGGTACCCCGAAAATAAATTCAGCGACAACAAAATCCCCCGAGTAACTAGTTTTGAACCTAAAACTCTATGTCAGTTGAATATCGTAATTTATCCCCCCATCCCCTTTTTAACCCCTTAAAAAAATGTATATAATAAAAATGACTCCGAAAATAGATTTTGGCGATCACAAAAACCCCACATACATTATGACTTTATGAAATATTTTCTATTTATCAAGAAATATTAATGTGATTTTGTTCATTGTAAAAAGATTTACAGTTCTATAAGCTAACAGATTTATTTCAGAATCCCACTATAAACCATTAAATATACGAAGATCTCATACCGTAATTAGAGTTATTATTAAAGATGGGCGAATATCAAATTTCTCGAATTCGAATATCGAATACGAATATTAATCAGATCTCGAATATTCGAAGTACTCTAATATTCGAATACTCCTAAAAGTTTATTTATTTATTATTAATAATTATTTAATTATGTCCTTTTCATTATTTGAATGAAATTGTTAAGATAAAATAAAATTAAAACAAAAAGTACAAACAAAAAAGAAAAAGACGAAAACTTCAAATTTAAGGTGAAACGTACGGGCTGATGTTGGCGAAAAACAAATTTGAAATATGGTAAGTCTTCATGATTTTGAAATAAAATATCTTTGTTATGAATAACTTCAAAGTATTGTAATAGCTTTAAGTTTATGTACAAATGATAAAGAAAAACATAGTCAAAAATTGAGGTCAACATATGGTGCGATATTCGAGGTATTCGCATGTTCGCTATACTGAAGTTACTATTCGAAAATCTCGAATATCGAATAATGTCAATATTCGCGGCATTCGACTATTCGCGGATGATATTCGCCCATCTCTAGTTATTATTATGCGAAGCTAGTATTAGTAGTGGTACTGTGTGTTTATAAACAAATTCTACAGCAATATAAAATAGTTCACATGTTTTAGTAGTTTGTGTGATTCATGTGCATTTATATTATTGTGTTACTTTGTTTATAGCAACATAAATATGTGTTTATACCAGAATATAACAAAATACTAAAAATAAACAAAATAGCATATTACACAAATGGAAAAAGCTTTCAAAACTCAAGCTTAAATTACTAAAACAATTTTTGTTTTAAGTTCTATGTATTATAATTTATTTAATTCGACATTCTGTACACTAAACAGTACTTAAACTTATTTTAATTATTTAACCATGTTTTGAAACATATTCAACAGTTAAACAAAATAGATACTTAATTTTATACAAATGCTAAAATGTATTTATAATGTTAAGTGAAGTATAATTAATTACTGATAACGGAAAATTTCGACATATATTTTTTTTTCATTAATATACATTCTTTTAAAAAATAATAATAAGTTGTTCTCGAATAAAGATTTTAATTATACCCTTCATTTTAATAAATGTATTCAGTTACATAAAAATGCCACACCAATGTGTAAAATGACGTGATGATATGATACAGATAAACTAACAGCAATAAAATTATCCTAACCTTTGATTGAAAATAAATTGCATTTTGTTTGTACTTCATTTGCAACATGAACAAACCTAAGAAAACTTCTAAAATATATCTAATATTAGAAAGAGTACAACGTATACTGTATAACTTTTTTTCTATTTATAACTGATTTAGAAGTAAATTCATATTTACAAATGCAGACGAAACAAGATCTGTGTCCAATTTTTTTATTTGAATGTAATTTATTGTAATTCCGTAAATTTTATATTTTTCACGATCCTGCCAGAAAGAAAAGTTTTATTTCTCTTAATTGAGTAAAAAGTAAGGCTTGTCCGGGCAACTGGAAAACAACGATATGATTTGCCATTACTAATATCCACTTGACGTCTGTTTAACAAATAATAAATCTCATTTAAACTCTCGTAAAATACATATAAATTTTTCCGCTTACAAGGTAAAATTTATGTAACTCTTCTGGGGACATATTTGTGTGCCTTACACCCGAGAAGGTAGAAAGGCCTTAGGATTAAGTAAGTGAGTAATTTTATAATAAAATAAATTCATTAAATTGAAAAACGCTTCTGTATTAAAAATAAAAAATAATTATGAATTTAAACTCTAACGCAACTAATAAACATCAAAATAGATTAATTTCAAAAGTTTTAAAATAAAAGTAATTAAATGCGATATAGGTACAATAATTAAAAAAATACATGTTACAATGTAATAATTATTTTTCAACATACTATTGTCGATATCTTTTGAGCTTCATTTCTGTATGTATTCTATTTATATTCTAAAACATTAAATATTTGTCCATATTTAATTTCAATTTTTATTGACTTTAAAAACTAATTATAATTGTTACTAAAGAAGCAAAATGAAATCATTTAATTGGCTTAATCTTGAATTATAACGTTAGCCATTCATCTGAAGTTTTATTAATAATAAAATTTATAGTTACCGTAAAACTGAAAACAAGTCTCGAATGAAAACCACTTGCAATGAAAGCCGGAAGAAAGTAAATATTGTATAATTTCGAAGTTCGTTCACAACATTTGGTAACTTATCTAAATATTTGTAGAAGCAAATTAGGTTCTGTATATTTAATACTGTCTTGATTGTGTCAGTCTCCATTTTAAATATTAGATGTGGTATTGTCATACAATAATTTACTTTTGTAAACACGCCATTTGATAAATTTGAAAGCGTAATTAGAGTGCTCTAGGCTTGCGAGTGGGACATTGTTACGATGTTACGCTAATTTAACGGAGAAATATGAAAATAAGTTTACCGAAACGCTGTGTACATTTTGATCAACACAACAGAGCTCGCCGCAATCATATTATTTACTTTTGCCTTTTGTTAATTTAGCTAATACGGAGATAACGATATTTCCGTTATTGACTACGCGTTTTCTTTACTTAAATTTGTACTTTCTTTACATTAATCAAAATATTTTTATTATGACGAGAAAATTTAGATTTAGCAGTTTTGAAATAGTTTTGACCAGTTGCATTAATAAAACTTGGATTTTATTATTTACTTAGTTAAATTAATGAAAGCAAATCGAAGTTACGTGTCATATGTAATATTTGATATTGCTGTCAAACTTGCCATATTCTTTTACTGAATTAAACCAAGTTTAAAATTTAAATGTTATTGGTGCAACTGGCCATAAAATACCTAAACACTGTTGTTTTTCAAACCAGATATTCCCTCCTACTTTGTAACTACGTCATTATATATAATCGACTGATATATTAATGAGAATTTATTATTACTTTACAAATTATATCAATTTCGTTATCTGTGACCAAAATAATTTACTCTGCCATTTTCAAGTTATTTTGCTTATTAAGGCCGATGGTATGTTATTTTGTATTTATTATTTATTCTTAAAATATTTATTAGATTAGAAACAACAACAATTAAAATAAATGAACTGTACTTAACATCAACATAACCTTTCTTTCCATATACAAATTGTATATTGAAATGCTCTGTAATTTGTAAAAAGTTTGATGGCCAAACACAAAAATGACTGTATCTTGTTTATTATAAACTTTATCAAAAAACTGACTGACAAATGTTAATATTTTTATATCATCATTATTTATTTAAAATTTGAATAAATTTGGTCAGTTAGAAAAGAGCAGATAAGTTGATATCATTTTTGAGCATTTTCGCTTGTACTCCGGAGCGTCCTTAATATACCAGCTGTTGAACAAAATGTCTGTTTTTTGACAGCTTTGTAAAAAGAATGGTTATAAAGTTATATTTTATATATTGGGAACTTTGTGCTAAAAATTAAAATAGAAATAAAAAATAAATGATTTATGTGGCAGAATTCCGAAATGACTCTACAGGAGTAAACTTGAAAAATTGGGGTTGTCAAGGAAACTTTCATTTTCTGATCTTTTTTTGCAATTTAAGGATTGGTTTTACAGATCCTTCTGGTCGTACTTTTCGATTTAGATCGGTAAAAATAGATTTACCGATATAAAAAGTGATAAGAAACAACTAATTTTCTGGGTCGCAAGAAAACATTTTTCATTCGTGCGTCAAACACTATTGTACGCAATACATTCTAATAATGTTTTACTGAGTTCTCAATCTCACAAATCTTATCTACGATTCGCTTTGGAATATGTTTGTTCACTCAGTGAAGTATCACTTTTAGGTTTTGTTACATAAATAATTACATATTTCATAATTCAAAAGACAGACACTTCACAGAAACAAAATCTGTCAAAATTTTACTGGTTCCTACGCTACCTAGGTTACTCAAAATCATTGGTTAAATTTGACACATTTTATAGATAGCAGAATAATAATTAATTCATATTTCGGACTGTACAATCATATAAATTATATTTTAGTAGATTGTTCATAGTTAAATGAATTTAATTTTCCAGTCGAAGTCATAGTGCATATTATACAGCAGAGTTAAAATCAAATGAACCGAACTTTCCAATTTTAAATCTCTTTGCACTTGAAACCTCGTTCAATATGAAAACTAACAAGTTCAAAACTAAATTGTGTTTTAAAAACTTGTAGAATAATCACATTTCCGAACATAAATGGCTTTAAGAGAACAGACCGTTTTATTTTAGTGGAACGGAACCCTGAGAGTTTCCGAACATCGCAAAATGCATTAATGTGTAACGTTTGTCGTAGCTTAATCCCACCTAAGAACGTTATTGTTATTTGCGAAGTCGAACATTGAGTATTGCTTGCACAATCGTTTACGCATTAGTGTAAGGAAAAGACATACGTTTTTATCGGAAAAAGAAAAGTACCTGGACTGAACGAAAATTTGAATTTAGTAAAGTACACTGGGATCGAGAACTGTACTGTGAGTTAGAGTTTTATGAGTTGTTATGTTGACTGAATTTTTACGAACAAGTATGCAAATAATACTCGAATAAATATCTAACTTGAATTTATTTGTATTTCAAGTTTTGTATGATTGTATATGTAGATAGATCAAGAAATGAAAATATTTGTAAACATATACTTTTAGGGTTTTATATTATTCAACATGTTTCTCTATATTTTTAAAATTGAAAATCATGTATAAGTATCATGTAATAATAGTTGCTACTATAATTTATCAATCTTTTAGAAGCCTGAATGCTTTAAAATTCAATATAAATTGTAGGTTTCTCTTAACCTTAAAAACTAATATTTATGAAAGTAGTTATTTGTGTATTAAGAGCGTAAAGTGATTCTTTGTTACTTGAGCACAGTAATTGTTGCGCGAGCTAAAGGCTTGACATCTGTTAAGAACATAATAAATCTTATCTAATAATTATTTCTGAAAATTTTACTTTCTGGTAGGGTAGAAAATAATAGTTATTTGTATACCAAGGATTGAAAGTAGTTGTTTGCGGACAGAGCCTAGAGATTGTAATACAAACGTAGAAAGGATCTGCAATGATGGTTTCAATCCGAGGTGTACAGGGCATTTTTTCTTCGATACGAAATATAGATCGTTTTTCTATTGTAATAAATAAAAATGTCAAATGTACGGTAACATGGAAAACAATACAAATATATAAAAAATCTAGACCAAGAAATGATTGTTTGAGTTCGTCAAAGAAAAAGTAAGGCGACCGAGGAAAACTATCTTCTGAACCCACCAAATCATTTCGCGACTAAAATGCGCACAAAATTTTTCTCGCAATTGCATAACGTTTATTTAAAAACTGCAATATTTATTACAAATGTCATATAACGTTTTCAGAAAAAATAATAATATATTTATTTATCGGCGTAATTTTGTTAAAAACAGCCCTTCAAAGTAGTTGACAACCCGGTAATAAATTATTACAGAAAACTTTAATTTCACAGGCTAAAATGTAAATTCTGTTTGATAGTTGCATGAAAATGTGGTCTACAAAGAACCTCGTTGGCTATAGCAAAAGCCTGCAAAGAACTTTAGTTGTTCACTTTCTGTCACCAAATGATGTTCGAAGATCGTAGAAAAATTTATATGTATACTTCGCGAAGAAATAGTCAATCTTTGCACAGGTGCTATATTATATTCCTCGCCTTCGGCTCGAGAAATGAAACCACATCTTGGACAAGAAATGTCTCACATTCTTCCCTTGCTATACAAATAACTATTAATTGCTTAATAAGAGATAAAACAAGAAATCTTTCAAACAAAATCATGAAACAAGAGACTATAACACAGTAGGAAACACACATTTCTATACACACACACACAAAACTGATTTATTTCTACATCTACACACAAAATGAATTATTTATATTGCAATCAAAGGTTTATCACATAAAAGCATCACAGAATGTCCGTGTAACGATGGTGCACATTGCGGAAAGTTGGCAACGCTGCACCTGAAATGATTCACCGCTAACCTAGTCTGGCAACATGCAAAACCATACGAAATTGATGCGAGATTTAAATTTTTGCGCGAGATTGCTGTATACATATAAACAATTATATATGAATTATATGAGCAGCAAAATATGATTAAATTTCTTCACAAACAAATATTTAGGTGGCTCTAATTTTTGTCTGATTAATACAGGTATCCTTTTAATAGAAATAAAAAAATAAAAATTATTTTTTCATTGAAAAACAGTTCTGATTTATTTTTTACAGAAATCTAAATCAAATAAAAGATACAGAGAGATAAATTACTACTTTTGTTTGTTTGAAATATTTGACAAATAAAAAGGTGGATTTCGTAATTATAAACTTAAAATACAAAAATTAAATTTTACAACACAAATTAATTAAAAAGATAAATCACGTAACTATAATTTTAATGCATAGTATAAAATATATTAAAATAATAAAATGAAAACCGTATTTACTTCCCCAAAGATTTTTTACTACTATTCACAATTTAAAATTAAAAATCATTTATGAATTGGTAATTTTCAATTTAGTTCAGCAGATGTTTTATTTTAACTTGTTCATGCAAATGAATTGTTGAATTTAAACAAACGAAAATATGCTTCCGGGATATTTGCAATTTAAAATTTTATATAAAAATATTCATACATTTAAGCAATTGCATTTTTATTTCAAGATTGCTTCGAAAGTAAATAGCTATACTAAATTATTATTATTAAATAATTAATTGCGAATCAGTCACATTCACTATTTACTTAAATTAATTATACAAGTATTTTCCTGGATACAAATATAACATCACACTATTCCCCGTCTAATTGGAAACATGCACAGTACATCCACTCATCAGAGTCATCAAAGAATCTGTTTTCGTCCAACATTCTCATCCTGACACATCATCCTCGCTTCAACCACATTCATAGTTCCTTCTACAGGGTGTTTCACAACTTAGAGCAAAAAATTAAAGGGTATATTCTATACGACGTGCTGATCATGAAACAAAAAGAATTTTTTTTTAAATCGCAAAACTATTTTCCATGTTTCCCAGTCCAAAATTTTTCGTTGCCACTGCCACTGGATGGATGATTAAGTTAAAGTTATTAATTAAATAAAATTCTATTATAAATAACTGCTAATAATTGAATTGTGTAATTATTCTTTCGTAGTTGATACCTACTTCATTGTTTGTGTTTAATAGGAAAGCGAATCCAGTGTAGTTATTCAAAAAATGTTTTAGGTTAACAACCCTTAATTTTTCGAATTAAAAAAAAATTCTTTTTGTTTCATGATCAGCACGTCGTACAGAATATACCCTTTAATTTTTTGCTCTAAGTTGTGAAACACCCTGTATACTAGTTTATCACATCCATCCATTAGTTACTGTCCATCTATCTGTAACATTAATCTTACACTTAGGCCCACTACTCTAACAACGAATCTATAAATATAAGGAAGGAAGAAAACGTCTCCTGCGTTTGTTTTTAAAGACAAATTCCATTCAATAAAAATGTTATTATAAATTCACTATATTTCTAAAAATTTGTCGAATAATGTTAAGTAACCTAGGTTAAGTAAAATGACAGATTTGGATTTTTATTACTATAAAGAGCAAAGGTAAGTACTAATTTATATGTTATACCGTTTTTTACTATTATTATATTTTAGAGGGCGGTTGACATTAGTTTATTTTGCACATTATTATATTATTATATTATAACCTTTATTACCATTTCCCTATTACATATAATTGAATCATACATAGACATATATAAAATAATTAAAGACACATTTTCTAATTTAGATAAAGTTTGATTATAAATTGTTGTTTTAATGACGTGACATGTACTGTGGTCGAATGGTTGCCCTAATGGACTAAGGTCTCCCCCAATTGTTTCCATGTTTCTCGAATTCTCGCTTTTGTTGGCCAAGAGTTACCTGCAATTAATTTAAAATCATTATGCCATTTCAGTTTTCGACGCCCTCTGCATCTTTTATCCAATCGGTGACTTCTCTGCACCATCCTGAGTCTTGCCTCATAATATGACCTGCCCAGCTCCATTTTAGAGACCTTATGGTTTGCGTTATGTCTGCTATCTTGGTGCGCTGATATAAAGCTATCGTGGATATTTTGTCTTTCCAAGTTATTCCTAACATGCTTCTGATCATACGGTTTTGTTGGACCTTTATTTTGCTGGTTTGTTTCTTGGTCATTGCCCAGGTTTGAGAGCCATACGTAAGAATGGGGCTGATACAAGAGTCGAATATTTTCCTTTTGGTATGTAGAGGTGTTTTATTATTAAAATTAAACGAGTTCCGGGTTTGGACCGTGTCAAAATTCGAGTGAGGGCTCGACGTTTTGCTCGCCATCGTAGGGAGCTTGTTTTATTATTCTTAAATATTGTTCTCAGTGACCAGTATTTTTTCCAAGCGTTTGCTGTACGTTTGTCTATTTCTTTATTGAGTCTATTTTGGAAAGAGATTAGCTGTCCTAGATAAGTGTATTCTTCTATGAATTCTATGTTTGTATTGTCTATTGATATTTTTACTGGTGCTTCTTGAGCGTTTGACATGATTTTGATTTTTTCGTAATTAATGCTTAGCCCCACTTTCTTGCATTGATTGTTGAGATCTGTTATCTGGTTTTGGAGTTGCTGTGGTGACTCAGCAATGATAACGATGTCATCAGCGAATCTCAGATTTGTGAGTTTTCTTCCGTTAACATTGATGCCGCCTTCATCCAAATTCATGTTTCATCGCGTATTCCAGGGTACAATTAAATAGATCTGGGGATAGAGAATCCCCTTGCTTTACACCTCTTGTTATTTTGAAAGGTGTACCAACTTTTTCTAATTTAATTTGACCTGTGCTCCCCTCATATACATTACGAATTAATCTTATATACTTATCTTCTATATTAGCGTTTTTGAGTGCCATCCAGATCTGGTTGTGGTTGATTGAATCAAATGCTTTTTGGAAGTCTATAAAAGCTAGATATAATTTGATCCCATAGTCATTTGCCTTTTCGATCAGTTGATTAATTATATGAAGATTGGTTAAAGTTGATCTGTTTCTTCGAAATCCCGCCTGCTCTTCTGACTGATATTCTTCTAAATTAGTTTTAATTCTACGCTGTATAAGCTTTGCAAAGATTTTATAAATTGTAGGAATTAGGCTTATTGGTCTATAGTTACCTATATTCGCTTTGTCGCCTTTTTTGTGAAGAAGAATGATTTGGGAATTTTTCCATTGACTAGGTATTTCTTCGGTAGTTAGAATTCTATTAAATAATTGTTGAAGAGGGGTTAATTTTGCACATAATATACGAAAAAAAGCACTGTCCATTCGATAAGAGTGCAAGAGTGAAATCCCGCAAAGATTCTCTATATTAATTGAAATGATAAATAATGTCATATTGAATTAAATCAATGCAAAATATGTACACAATAATTTTGCTTAAGCAAATATTAAATATTTATATTTCATCACTCTTGTCCCAACAGATTTTTAAATTTTAACTGATTTTGAATCAATAAATACATATTAATGATGCTATTTTCATTATAAAACATTCTATATTGTTTCGTTAAAACAAACAGTTCATTTTAATTATTGTAATTTTAAAATAAATAAGAAATATTAATCACTGGAAACAGAAAGATAAATATTTATTTCACAGATATTTAAATTCTGCGATAGTTAATAACTATCTTTGGATGTACATTAATTTAATTTTTGTCCTAGTTTTCAAAAAGTTTTTACCGTAAATAATGTTTCTTATTTTGTTTGACTCTTTTTTGTGATCACAAGCGCTTTCAAATATATTCCGAAAGTAAGTATTTTGCAAGTAAAATGTAATTTCCCTTACTTTTTCTAGAAATTTGTGCGAAAACTTAAATGTATAAATTCGTAGCCTTTGATAAAATAAAAATGTTTAAAAATGATATAAAACTAAATATATATATATAAATTTTTAAATATATAAGTACAATCCAATTAATTATTACAAATACACTTATTTCTGTATCGGTATCGGTATTGACAATTTAGTATCGTCACGACTTGAAAAGAATGTAGTAGTACTAGTTTTAATATATTATTCCAAATATTCAAAAAGGAAGAAGAAAAAATTAAATTTTTTTGATACGAAGATACGACATATGAAAAGAATATTACATATAAGATATTATTAGATCTTTATACCGCCCCCCAATCAACTATTATAATTGAATTAAATGTTCAACATATTTAATCTGAATAATGAATATCTGTTATCAGGTAGGTGGGCTCAGTGGAATCGAGTCGACCTGTAGAATTGAGAATCCGAGTTAGATTTCAATAGGTGACAAACAATTTTCTTCACTTCAAAACTACCCTGTGCCCCTCCCTCTACTAACATTTTGGAGGCTATTATTTGACGGCTGGTAACTGCACTTCACGCGAAACTTATATCCATTAATTGATAAAACGCGTAATGATAAATTTATTTTATTTATTTATTATGTTATTCGAAAAAAAGAGATACAAAGAAATACCAAAATAAAAGAGACAATGTTGTTAAACAATATTCCCAAAACTGCACCACTAAAACAAGATTATCGGCAAACATCACTACTATTTAAAACTTTTTCTAGAAATGTTTTCATAGTTCACATCGGATTGTTCCCACACAAATCAGTACGTTGGTAATCCTGGTTGTCGATCGAACCCGTTACTGGAATACTAGTCTATAAAAATATTCAAGGCTTGTTCGATTGTGCATAGAAAGCATCCTAATCAAATATATCCGCCCATTTAACCGTATTGTCTTTTTGGCAACAATTTTCTTCGCATTTATCTCACCTTTTACGTAAAATTCTTTAGAATTACCACTTACATGCCAGATAACTTTTCGCGCTGTTCTATTTTCAAGTAAAAAAAGAAACATTTCAACAGATTGTGAAGTAAAATTTAAAACGACTCTCATTTGTAAAAGAAAAAAGAACGTTTAAATTTGTAACATTAATTTCCCTGCTATCTCGCCTACTTGATGCAGAGCAGACTCGACCACAAACATAGCATTGTGTCTCAGGGGGATAACTGAATAAGTACACTCCGTAAAAATAGAATTCCAACGCGGTTCACATTAAATTTATATTTCAATTCTATATAATAATTTGTTATTAGTATGTACTATGTTCACATGATGGCTGAATATTATTTTAGAATTGAATACTGCATGTAAACAGTAGACAAGGAAATTTTAATTGGTTCATTCCAATTCAGTAAAATTATAGGATCGTAATAAAATCATAGTTTCAATTCTCAAACGTAAATAAGTCATAACTCATAACAAATCAAAATATTTATATTTGTTTCACTAATTATTAAATGAAAATACAACTATTTTGTTCATTTGTTTCTTTCAAAGAACGCTGATTTCTACGCAATTTAAATTAAATTATGCCAATTTAATACCTACGTATTTTTTCTCAAAAAAAAAAAATTAAGATGAGGGCACTGAACATTATATTTGATGAATTTAGTATAAAATTCTCTTCAGCACAAAAAATAAAAAGTATAGGTTCCCATTTCAAATCCAAAAGTTGGATCACTGTATATATTATTTGATGATTGTATTATTATTATTCATTTTATTTTTTTTACGTTAAAAATCTCTATTTTTACTGATGTTTATTAAAATTACATATTGATTGTCAAATAATTTTGAAAATTTTTATTGAAACTTTTTATTAACGAAAATCCGCTTGCAAATTAATTTTGCAACATAAAATAAGAACGGTTCATTCTCAAATCAAAATTCAAATTAAATAAATAGTAAATATTTCCAGTAAGCATGTGTAATTTATATATTCTTATATTTGGTCCATAAAGTTGAAGATCGTAAGCGGTAATTCCCGTTTCGGACAAATATACCAACTAGAGCGGGCAACGCAGCCCAGCGCTACCGTTCTGTGCTTACTTAAGCGTTTAATATTTCCGGTTCATGCAATTTTCGACTTTTGGATTTGTGTTGAGAACTTCTTCAAAAACATTCCGACTGCAAAGTTCTGTGTGCGATTCGCTAAATCGCTTAATGTTTGCTTTGAACAAACAAACTTACGTTGTTTTATAATCTTCGTGATTTCGTGAAAAACTTAAATTTAAAAATGTTTGAGTTAGCCTGGTTACGGCGCGATTATCTACTTTACTGGATAACTTTAATGACTGGAATAAGTTTTTCACTTGAAATCGAGAAAATGTTGTTTTATAACAACGCTTCATTATTTTCTCTGCAAATTTGTTCGCTGTTTTCTGCAAAAGAATATAAAGGAATGCTTTAAATTACTTTCTTAATAAAGAAAGTATAATGATGTAGTACATTAAGATTACTGTTGCAATTCAAAAAATCGTCGTTAATTAACTGGAGACGAAAACATGGTAATATAAACAAATTATATAGGATTTTATTTAACAGATCTAATAAATTTAATTATAAGAGTTATGAACGCGTTTTTTAATGTTTATATTCTAAATTCCTATTGACTAAAGTTGCAAAGAATATTAGGTACTAATTCGGCAGCTATTTCTCTATTACCGAATAGTTCGATGTAACTGTTTAATTATTTAATTAGTAATTTTCAAAAATAAAATAACATATTATTAATTTGGTATTTTATTTAATTGCTTAGGTTTTTAAATAAAAAGAAAATAAATGTCTATAAATAATCGTCATTATCGATGTTTAACAAATCATTGTAACTCAAATTTAAAAAAAGACAAGTTAAGTTCTTCAGCATTCGATGAAAGTAGTTTTTTTTTTTTCGGTCACTTTCTCTGCTACTGAGAAAATTTGCTCTGAATAAACCCTGTTCTCTGTAGAAGAATAAATTCTGATAAATTTGGGCAAATAATTTGTGAATATATTTATATTTGTTGCCTGTTCACCACGTATAAGGGTTGTCGCATCGTGACATATGTTTAATTTTTAACCGAGTTCTCTTTAAATTAAGTTTTGTTCATTTTTATTTGTATATTTCATCAATATCATCAAAAAATCTGCAGAATATTTAAATATACGACACAATCGGTTTGGTATAAATTTATAATAAATCGTTTCGAAAATAATTTTACATTATTTCATCGCTTTAATTCAATAGTTAAATAGCCTGAAACTGTATAATACTGTGATATTGAATTACATCAAAGGAATATGTAAATTTGAAAATAAAACTGAACATTGGAAAATGGCAATTAATGCATTTTTTATTTGCGAAGTAATCTCTGAATAAGTAGCAATTATAATTGTGTATAATATAGCTGCAGTTTTTACAATTTTAAATTTATAATCCACGTGAATTCAGTCTGCAATGCAAACTGGACCTCGTGGACTACAAAAATATAATTAATTCAAAATTTTTATGACAAACAATGAACAGGTGATAATTTTTACACTTGTCGCGTTTTAAACATATGTAAATTAAATCCAGACAGTAAATCCAAATTTACTAATTACGCGAATTACAAAAAAAAACACAGTTTTTCATTAAAATAAATATTTACTCTGTATTTGCAAACATTCGCTATATTTATCGGTAGCAGATGTTTCTACCTCGTTATAATATTTGAAAAATCCAAAAATAAATGTGCATTTCTCTTTTTCATTAGGCAAATGAAATACATATCTCTCCGCGTCTTTATAAGGTTATTTCAGCGATTAGATTCCCAGAAACTTCCATTAATTTAATTAAATTATGTAGTAGGGGCTTTACTTCCGTTTGTTATTTTCTTATTTGATTTTTAATCCGGGATTCCGGCTCCGGTCTGAATCCGGAAACATGTTTGTACGTTCGACTTAAATCTGGATCTGCACCTGCCTTTACTTTATATGGAGTATAATTACCCGAAATGGATCCTGCATTAGACTCTCACATTTACAAAGAAAAACTCCCTGTGTATTACACGTTGTATTTTTATTATTATTCCGCAAGTAATTAGATCGAAGAGTATTTTAGTTTTAATTTACTAGATATATACCTGAATTCCCCATTTGTTTATACTATTTTTAATTATTTAAATATATTCTACTACTATAAGTTATTTCTAACTTATTGACTTCAACTTATATTCAAAAATTACAATAGTGTCTGAGTGGTTCGGATTCTAATATAAAGTACTGTAATTGAGATTAAGTTTCTGTTGTACAGATTAGCAATTAAAGAAAAGAAGTAAGCATTATCCAAGGTTGATTCCATTTACTAATAAATTTTCTTCTTTGTACAGTAATTCTCCTACTGTCCAAATTACCACTTTCTTATGTTCTTTTATACTCAAAAAGTAAGAAAAAGAAAATAAAATATGTAATCCCAACTTACGAACTTTTTAGCTACTTATGTACATGAAAGTCTGGTATCAAAGTTATATCCTTTATTTTTTGTTTTTTACAAGTTTAGTGAAATAAAAAAGTATTGCGACTATAAAATTCACTCCATGTATAAATACTTTGATATAGAATAAACAGGAAAGAGAATAGTTTGCAAGTGGATAAACTTTTATTTACCTTTATTAGGTTAGAAATGCCAAATTCAGGGTAAAAAAATTACAGGTATATATTATTAGATTGCAACGGAAAAATATTTTTTCGACTTTCTTAAAAATAATTGCACATTACTTGAAGCAAATTTTTTTTATGCCACTGATCTAATAAAAAATGAGTTAAAGTTAACCCCAAAATATTAAAAACTAAATAAAATATGAAGATGCACTCAACGGCATTGAATTTATCGTGTCCGAATTGACTTATAATCAAATATTTAGTTCATTTTAAGCGATTAATTTTTTTGCAAATTTTTCCATAGGTTTATTTACGATTTTCAAACAATTTGCTCTTATATAGTTTCTCATATGGATATTGTAAAGAAAATAGATAGTATAATATGTTGTTGGAAAGCACTGAAAAAGAAAAAAAAAACCGAAAAAAATAATGGAATAAATGAAAACTTGTTTATAAGTTAATTGACACTCGTGAAATTCGAGATTTTAATATTGCACACATTAATTATTTATAAAAGAAATTTTTCACACACCTAGAAAATTGAGCACGCGTCAAATATTCCAGTAGTAGAATCAATTATCAAAGAATATCCGTCTCTTGGTAAATTCCACAGATGCAAATATTCAAATATTTCAGCGCAAAATGATTTTCAAACACAATTTCACGCATTTCCTCAATTATGTATGTGCTTCCTTACCGCAGGCTGCCACCCTCGTCGCCGCGTCTTGCTTTACATATTTCTCCACTTCTTTTCCTTTTTCGTCTTCTTTGTATTTCACCCGTACTCCGTGCTTTCCATTACATCGGCTCGTAATCGCATTACAAGAACACAGATTCACCATTAAATTTCATTCAACGCCTGACTTGTTATAGAAAATAAGTTATTCACAGGTTTAAGTAAGGATCCCGCAAACGAAAGTTGGTGAAAGTAAATTTCAGAATAGAAGTAGCGTTGATTGAAATCTAGCGTTATGTTCATTAATTTTACTTATATACTTCAAAACCGAATCTAAAGAATGTGACTGAGAATAGTCGCCGCACAACCTCTGGCAAACCACTCAAATTGAAGTGTGTAATAACAAAATGTGCAATAAATAATAGCTATAGTTTTTTAAGTAACTAAATCTTTTTGACAACTGTCAAATAATTATTTTTCGCATCCATACTATCTAATTGATAGATTGTTTATCTTATTTGAGGTTAAAAATGGTGGATAAATATAAAAACACGGGACGCTATGAAAAAGTGTAGGTTTTTCCGTTCATACGCACGATGCAACATCTAGTAGATTGAATTAGAATCAAATTAATTTAACTATACAAACGTAAATTCAATATGTTCTGACTAAAAGTAATTATTTTTGAAAATTCAATATTTTATTATTATATAAATTTATTATAAAAGTTATTTTTAAAACAAACACTTGATATTTGAAATTATATGTCAAAAGGTACGTACTATGTAATTATTGAGAATATTTATATACTTGTTGGCATGGTGTCAATTGTAAACAAGACAGCGACGCATTTTCATATTGTCAGTGTTATGGAATTCGAATCCGGAGGTCTCGAGTCCGAATCCCACTCAAGCTAAAAGTATATAAAGAACCACATTGAAATTCGGTGAATTCGGACCTCTTGTAATTGGGATTTAGTTCCGTTTGTACAGAGTAGCATAAATAAATAAATGAATATGTATTCTACATGAAAATAATTTTTTTATATAATACGTGTTTCCCATGGATGCGAAAAAAATATTTTAGGTCTTACGGGAATCTAACGACACATTACATTCTTCAGCCTTTACTGAAACTTCGGGATGTAATATGTCTATATCTTCCCTTGAGACGCATTATACTATTGTTTATTACAAACAATTTTCACCAATTTAAATCTACCCCTGTGGCTCCCTAATATCTTTGGGGGGCGAGATTTGACGGCTGGTAACCGCACTTCACGCGAAAAATATATCACTTAGCGAGATCTGCTTAGGCAGAGTGCCACACCTAGTAATGGGTAAAAGGCGTGATTTATTCAAAATGAGGGACGCGAGTACTTAAAATCTGGAATTATGACACAGACTCCTAGATACAGTCCTGTTTTGTATTCAGTGAAGTCTGGTTTAGATGGATGAAGTGTTGAAATGAAAAGTGGTTATTTGGTTTTGTTCTATTTCTCCAAGAAGTTTTTGCTATGTTGCTCATCAAACAAAATTGCAGACATTAGGATTAAAAACTTCTTGAATAGTTAATCCTGTTTGTATGAAATTTGAAATTAGTATTATATGCATGTTTAAATACATTTTAAATTACTTACATTAATTAATTAATATAGTACCGGGCTTTATAACTTCATTATTTAATTTGAAGCTAGAATCAGAATTGGAAACATTAATTATATAAACAAACGTCTCATGAAAACAGTACCATTACCAATTAATATGGGAAATAAGTTTTCCGCTATTATTTACGAATACTTTACAGATGAATGTTTCAAATAAAAATTATAGAGAGTTAAAATCTATGTCTAAATCAATTAATACAATTTAATTTACTTATCTCAATACTGCAAAAATTCATTAAAAAAATTATCAAAACTTTATATTATCTATATCGTTAGTGAAACTGACACAAATGCAAACAATTGTATAACGTGTAACTGTCAAACACATATTTTAAACTAGATTTTTACAATTACTAAATCTGTACAATTCAACATTCATTTGAATAGTTTTTCACGTAAATGTCAACAAAGTTAAAATTTTCGCGCATAAATCAACTCATGAAATTCTACTTTTTTGTAAACAGTACGACAATTCATTTTCGGGGTATAAGCTACTTTGGCTACTTTGATATAAACCAATCAAACTACAAATTGCCGCCGATTAAAAAACAAATTGTCTGAAAACGTTTTCTTGGTTATATATTCATATTTATAATAACCATCTTTTCAAAATTAAATTTCTCGTGCTCTAGTTAACCAATACCTAAATTTTACCATTTTTAATTTTTTTTTCAATTTTTTTTTCTCAATTTTTCCAATAGTTGAAAAGATAATGAAAATCTGAAAACACCAGTGAATTCCTCGCTTGAAAATACATAGGTATGCAAATTTTTACAGCAATATTCGCACGGATAATTTTTTTATTACAAAAAATCCCTTAAGAAATTTCTAAAAAATGGCTATTTTTGATTTTTTGTAATAAAAAATTTTGGTATAAGTTAAGTAAGAGAAGAGAAATACAGTCATTTAAATCGAATTTCAATATCTCTTTTAGTTCTCTCAAAGTCAAGTTTTTTAAAAAGTCAAAAATCGATATAACTCAAAAACTAAGTGATGTTCAAATGCGGTTTGAACGAGTGTATTTCTCGTGCTTATATAAAAACATAATTTTAAAAATTTGGATTTTTGAACCGGTTCACCCAAAAATTCACAAAAAATATACATGCCTTCACCCATTCTGACAGAGGCACTCTATCGTTGTAGATCTCAGTAAGTAATATATTTATGCTTGTGAACTGCAGTTACCAGCCGTCAAATACATGATGTTATTCCTTAATATTTATATAAGCAAAGCAATGTCTCATTTCTGTACTATAAATGATTTGAGTTATTTATATTGCTGTTGAGTACAGTTCATTCATTTTAATTGTTGTTGTTTCTAAGCTAATAAAAGTTTAAGAATAGATAATAAATACAAAATAACGTGCAAATTCGTCTAAAACTTAAATGTCTGTGAAACTTGTATCAACTGGGTTAGATATTACGGTAGTCGAAGATACTACAACGAAAATTTGAATGCACAATAATAACATTAAAAAAAAAAATACAATCACTAATAAATAGACCCTCGGCCAGCAGACCACGGTTCCAAGAACAGTAACACGGCAAGTTGCTGGGTTTAGCGGGTGCATAAGATTTAGGGGCAAATACGAAAATTGTATTCACTCCGGAGCGGCTTTAAGTGAAACATTTTGAGTGTATTACTACTGCGAAATTATTTAGTGTGCTTAGAAAATAGTCTGATTTAGTTTTCAGCTTTGTTCGGCGAACACAAACAATCATTTCGTGGCCCATATACACAAATATCTATTCTTGTAAAGTAATTAGGGAAACAAGGGTAATAACTAAAACCTTATTTCCCATGTTATGCTGAATGAAAGACTGATGGTACAAGGTGTATCTATGTTTGTGAATTTGAGAGTAAAAAATTGCATGAATGACTTAGGAATTATTAATGTAGAAAAAGCGAAACTGCTAGGATAAGAATGTTTGATGAAGATTAATTGCAGAAAGAATGATGAAAAAATGTTCAGTGAATGATTTAAAAATTCATACTAGTTCATTTGACTGAGACTGGGATATAGCGTAATATTAGAATCATTTTAATTTTCACATTTTGTAAAACCAAACTTGAAACAATTATCGTTTTCCTCATCCATATTTTAAAATTTGAAAGTTAGATCTTATTAGTCCAGTCACACCAAAGTTTAAAGGTTATAACAATTAGTAAAACACTACCGGTTCGCCCAGATACTCGCAGCTGCTCCTGGCGGTAATGTTCAGATCGCAGGTGGCGTTGTGTCCAAGGCGCATCTTCGAACAACAAACTGTGACTCAACTGAAACTGATCGAACCGGAACGCTGCACATTTAGTGACACACGTGGCACGTGATAGCAGTAAGTACCCAGACTTCGCTTTAATTATTTGCGTGATTGAAGTAAAGTTTTGGTAAGGACATCGACGGTATTGGAATTTTAGATAAGGCTGGCGATCCATGAAGAGGGAAGGATATTTTCTTTGGTGCATGAGACGGGTTATTTTTATACAATTTTGAGGTACTTTTTTATAAATATTAATAATTCTTTCTAGTTTCTCTATTTTCTCCACCTTTATAATAGTCATGAGGCTCCGGACACTCTCTTGAAGAAATTAATAAACATTTTATGAAAATCGAAACGACTTAAGTTATAAAAAAAACTAGGTTTGCTGCATAAAAAGGAAATTCAATAATTTGTATAAATTATGAAAACGCTTACTGCATTTCACTGCTATTAAATAAAAAGAAAAACAATTGATTTGAGTATGTAGTATAAATGTATGTAGAATAAAAAGATTTATGAAATAATGAGAAATGTAAATAAAGTAAATAAATATATCATCACTACTTGGTGTGCCACTCTACCGTAGCAGATCTCAATAAGTGATATATTTATGCAAGTGGAGCGCGGTTAGCAGCCGTCAAATTATGCCCTCTAAAGATATTAGTGGCAGAAGAGTTATAATATGATGAAATTTTTTGTACCTGGGCGAATCTTGAATCCTTCGTTCGATTTGATACCTCTGAGCCACCTACTCTATAATTTGATTTAAAAAAAGCTAAATTCTTACTACAACGTGTTAGTTGTTACATGGATGATGCGCACAATTATGCAGCTAAACTACAAGAGAACTTTAAATGCCCCCAGACATACTATGCTTTTTTATTTCAACAAGGAATATGGTTAGGAAAACAAATCCAAACAAAAAAGTACAAAGATAAACTCTAGTCCATCAAATACAACTCATTCAGTAAATTCAAGGGTCAAAGAAATTTAGCAGACTGCTGACCCAAGCAGCCGTAACCGAAAAATTACACGATAGTAAAATTCAGTGACAGTGAGATAGGTACGGCATGATAAATTTATAAGACGGGGACAGGATCAGGATCGGATCGCTCCCCAGTGCCTCCCGCTGGAATGTCGGCGTACCCCAGGGCACATCCCGGACTCCAGACCAGCCAGACCCTTCAAATTACCGCTGGCCCGAGCGGAGCCTCGCCGAAGCGAGCCCAAGCGCTGGATTTGCATAAGCCGCTCATCAGCCATCTGCAGACACGCACCAATAGAGAATATTTTACTAGCTACCTGTGTATACATCCTTTGTTTGCCTGGGTAGGTAACTAAGTTGCGGGGGCTAGTAGTGGGGGCTGTTGGTGAACGAGGGAGGATTGCGAGTGACGTTTGTCGGATGGATATGTGATCGACACTGCAGTAGACGCTATCAAGGAATTTGTCTGACTTTGATGAAGCTTCATTATAAACACGTCAACTGGTATCAATATGTTTATCGAAAAGCTATTGATAAATTCAAAGATTAACAATCATAAATTTAGATAATTTTACTCCATATGTGATTCATTTTATATCAGTCAGCAGTACACTGGTGTGGTGTGGGATATCCTGATTTCGAATTCCACTCAAGCTAAAAATATATGACCTAGTACACTGCAGCTCGGTGTAACCAGACCTTGTACTGCAATTAGGTTTTAGTTTTTATTGTACAGAGTACCATACATAAATAAATAAATAAATAAATAATTTGAATAATATTTGGGAAAACAATTGACAATCGCTTAAATATAATTTTTCACTCTCCTTCTACAATTCTACAACCAAACTTTACACGTATAATAATATATCATTTACCGTGATCTGCAATGGCAGAATATCACACTCAGAAATGGGTCAAACGGCGTGATATTATTTATTTATTTTGAATAACGTTTTAAATATCAATTGTCAAACGCTTAAATGTCAGTTTTTATACACAGTTATTTGTCATAATGAATAATAATTGATAATTTTTGTTCTTCACCTACAATAGTATTATAATTTTTAAAAATATTAAAAAGTTCTTATTTATAACAAATGAACCGATAACAATTTTGAAAATATTTCAAGACAATTAGGAACAATTATAGTTATTACGTATTTCGCGATAAACTCTACCGTTTACGATATAAACATTAAAAATTTAAATGACGCATCAATAAAATTGTGGTATATCGCCCATTAATGAACTTAACCTCAGTTTTTTTGCTTAAAAGTCAAAATATAAAATTTCAATTCAAAATTTCATCACATTTTTAAATTATCCTGCTTCTAAACAGAAATAAAAAAACATAGACCGACTATTTTAGACTACATTTTCTGGGTTCAGTGTGGTTTATCAAAATCTATAGATTGAGAAAAGTAACCATCACAATAATATCTCTACATGCAAGAAATTAAAACTTCAAGTAGAATTATATGTATATATGATAGGGACAGTATTGTGATGGCAACTCTTCTTAATCCCAACATTTTGATAAATCTATATGATTTAGATCCTACTGAACCCAAAAAAGTACATAGTCCTAAAAAATCTGTCTATCGGATAGATAATTCCAGATAAGTCGAGCAGAGAATTCTAGATAAATGAAAGATAATATGGACATTTAGCCAATCGGCAATTGTTTTTTCAAATGTTATACGAGTTTTACCTTGTTTGACGTCAAGTTTTCCTGCAGAGATTTCTAATAAATGTGAAGTGGTAGCAACAGCATTTTTTTATTACAGCGCAACCAATGGATGTTGTAAAATACGGAAAATATGTGAACTAAAGTGAAATCTCGACTAAATACACGGACTTTTGACCTACAAAATTAACTCCGTTTCTCAATCGCAAATAGATTGCATATTTCTAGCTTGAAGTTATTGTCATAGCAACTATAAATGATACAAATTAAATATTCAGAGAACAGTACCAGCTTCATTTCTCATAAATTCTAGAACCCAATAACTCCTCAAACGTCCATAAACCCTTTCTCGCGTCATCTAAAATCTGCCACAATTCTCAGCGCGCAATAAGCAGCTCCATTGTTCGCTACGTAAAACGCATCATAAAATGTTTTAAAACAATTTCATTACACAACACGGGCAAAACATAACAGGAAGATGGAACAAAAGGCCGCGAATTTAATTTAGTTTTATTACGAGAGGAGGGTGAAACCGGGTAACCGGTCATATGGTGGGTACTTGACGTCGACACTCGTTCGTATTGTTCGCGGAGAATACTCCAGCCTCCTATAGTGATAGCGGCTGCTATAAAAGGTGAAATTTATTTTACTCAGAGATATATTGTTAATGATGCGCCAGCACTTGTGTGTCGATGGAAGAGTACTTGAGACTAAAGTGCGATTCACACCGAATGTGAAGTGGACGTTGGAAAAGGTCGCGGGGTATTCAGACTGATTTTGTAAAGCGGCATATTTGACATCTGATGCTGGTTTATTTGAAAATCTAATTATTACTTAGATGTTTATTCTGATTACTAAAAGACTTAAGTATTGAATAAATCAGCGATCAGGTCGGCATCGTCGACCTTCATGTTAGGCTCAGGATCAGTGATTTAGAATTGGAATGATTTTTACCCATATGATTCTATAGTAGAAAATCACAACCATGTCATATGTCATTTTTCCTGCGGAATTAGTATCTCACTTTAATTATTATCTCTGTTTTTATGTAATTTTTTTAATTATGCTTATTTGTAATCAGTTACAAATAGTAAATACGTATATACACATGATGTTAATTTTACGGGGCTATCGCGAAAAGTGTAGGAACTACGAAGTCGGTTATAGCAAACAATTTCTATTTTATAAGACTACTTTAATGAGCGAAATAAGATTTTTTTAGACTAGTGGTACAAAAAATACAGGGTGTAACTTTCTTATTTTAAATGAGAGATTTTTTTGATATTATGATATGTGAATGTCGGCTGCCTTGGCCATCGCCCTGCAAAATTTATTCTTCAATATTTAAACCCTCATTTCACAAATTTTTTTTTTTCATTTTTAGATCAAATCTATAAATATGGGAGTACTATAGCAATTGAACAATCTATATAAATGTTAATTTTTATAATTTATAAAATGAATGAAGGAAAATAAAGCAATTATTACACCCAACAAATTTATGTAAGTAAATGTAATTGATCAATTTCAATAGCGAGCAAAATGTTGCTGTTATATAAGAATTTCTCGTTGTAAAGTGTATTGAAATATCGAAATGGAGAATTTTCTTTTCACTATTATATTCCTACGTAAGAAAATACACATACTATGTCAACACAAAGTAATTGAACTGTCAATTAATGTCAACACTGTGTTTTTGCCTTCTTTGACAACGCTCCAAGGCTTCAGGCATTCGATGTGTGCACACCCATTTTCACTTGTCAACGAGGTTTAGATTTTATTTTAAATTTTGATGTATTTAGCGCACATAACAGTTTATTTCTAAAGAAAGTAAAAAAGAAATCAGTCTACATCCAAACGAAGGAATGACAATTGGTAAAAATCAAAGTCATGTTGATGATAAATACCATTTTCATATAATCTACAATACATCAAATTTAAAACTAAAAATAGAAAATAATGGATCATATAGAAGTTCAATTCTGGGGATTCATTGAGTGAATAAACGAGTTGTTTATATATCAAAACTACTTTCAAACAATGGTACCGATACACAATATATTTGAAATAATTTCAATTGATTTTTAATTCTAATTAATAAAATTTGTTTAAAAATTTGCTTACATAATTAAATTAAAGAAACCTAAAATTTTGTATACAAGGTATTTCTATCTACTTTGAAATAATGAATATAGAACAAAAATATTTTCTCTTCAATTTGCAAAATTAAGTTTATTTGAAGTATACATTTTTAGTACTATTGGTTTGATAACAAATTGAATTATTTGTTAATTATGTTATATTGAAATAAAATTATACCACTACTTCATGTAATAATACAATTTGCTGTTACACCAGTTGTACTAACAATGTACACTCCAAATAAAGGGTACATAGGTTTACGAATTTAAAATAAAATATTTTTGTTCTATATTCATTATTTCTGATTATATAACCCAGAAAAGTTTCGTGCATAAATATAAAAACACTGAAAATAATAGAAACAAAACACAAATGTTCAAAAAATATACATTTATGGTCTTATTTTATACTTATTTTACAGATTGTAAAAAATAGTTATTTGAAAGTAGTTCATTCCGCACCGAGGTTACAGAGTGTATCACGAGCCTACTGAGGGTTGCAACTAGTCGAGATCTGCAAATATACTGTCAACCAGAAGGGGTACACAATGTTTTTTCTACGATCGGAAATTAAGAGTAATTGATCTTTATATTACAATTAATAAAAAAATTTAATATAGGTAATTTGAAAAACAATACAAACAAAACAAAAATATAAAAAGAAATACATTTGTGGTATGTACTTCGCAGACCGTTGTCAAGAGAATCGGTTTGTAAAGAATGCGGTTGTCAATAACAACGATCTGCAAAGAGCCTTGGTATATAATTGTTCATATTTTGTCATCAAATAAGTTAAAAAAAATCTACTTTTTACTAATCTGCAACAGCGGCGTCAAAGATTAGCTCTAATAAAAATAGTAGAGAACCTGTCATTTATATTAAATAATATACCTTCAGATATCCAAATATTCATGAAAATATAGTATTTTTATGAAAACTAAAAATATTCTTAATTACATTTCATTGGGGGCCGTGATTTGACGGCTGGTAACCGCACTTCACGCGAAAAAATATATCTCTTACCGAGATCTGCTTAAGCAGAATGCCACACCCAGTAATGGGTAAAAGGCGTGATGATATATTTATTTATTTTTACATTTCATTGGAAATGAACTATAGGTATCTTTCAGCATATCACCTCACTCTATTATCTCTTCCTACTGCATTGTTCTTGACGCGCCTTCTAAGACATCTCCATCCCTATACTCCCACCCCAAACACCCAGAAGGCTACAGCACTCAAGAACCGCACTTAACTACTTCGATTCTATTATAGTTTTCTATTTTACCGATAGAGAAACGTCGGTCGGCAATGTCGGCAGTGCGACAGTATTGTCACTGCGTCGTTGCACTGCTGGTGTCGTGAGAAATGATCTGGTGGTATGGGGACACAGGCGGAGGTAAAGAGGGCCATTTGGGAAAAAAATTCTCTGAAACTACTCGAGATAAAAAATTTAAAGTAAATTCCTTATTAGTTTCTGCAAGACATTAATTTTGAAGAAACGAAGATTGTCGCCAGACCAAAATTTCTGGAGAAGAAATTGTAATTAAGAAACAACAAATTAATTTCAATAATTGTGATGGCTACGAACTAAATAAAGCAATGAGGCAAAGATAGATAAATTGTAATATGTTGATTACGTTTCTTAGTTACATGTTTATTTATCTTTGTAATCTTGATGAATGTTTACTTTCAGTACACAGAAACGTTAATTTAATTTACAAATAAAATGGAACTTAAACTAAATATGTATTTAATTTAAACTTTGAGTTATAAAATCATTTTTTACCACATTGGAATTATTTTCTTCTTTTATACGTTTATTTTGAACTCATGATTATTGACAGCTAGAGTGAAATGATTTGTATTTTAATCAGAATCCAGGAAATTATTTACAAAGTTGTCACTTTAAAATTACCGTAACTCGGTTTTAACTAAAACCAAGTTAGAATCGAATTCTTACTACAAGCTGTTGCATTTGGAAACTTGGCTTTATTTTAAATTAAAAATTAAACTTACTTACGCCCACTCCTCTAACAATTAAATGAAAAATATAAGAAAGGAAAAGTGTGACGGTCTACGCTTGTTTCTTGTTTTAAGTAAATTCCACACAATTGCAGTTAAACCCTTCATAGTTAGAATTTAAATCAAATCAAAAAGATAAGAAATGAGATAATGTTGGCCAGCGCTTGTTTTTAAAGTAAATTCCACACAATTGTAGTTACACACTATTATAATAATATCTTTGGGGGCCGTGATTTGACGGCTGGTAACCGCACTTCACGCGAAAAAATATATCACTTACCGAGATCTGCTTAGGCAGCGTGCCACACCCAGTGATGGGTAAAAGGCGTGATGATATATTTTTTTCTTTTATTTAAAATGTATGAAAATATAAAGAAATAACAATGGATATATTTGATTAAGAAATAGTAAAATATTATAGGAAGGTTAATTGTAATTGATTTAAATTTTATTTACTAGACAAATTATAAATTAACTTATTTATTTATGTATTTATAAAGATCATTTATGTATTTATACGTGTAACTAATTAATTATTTTGTACATTATATTCGATTTATGTATCAATGTATTTTTCAGCTGTTTGCCCGAAGATGAGCATAGTCTCGAAATCGATCGCACATAGAATATAATATTAAACATTATAAATTCAGTTTGTCCTTCTTACAATTAACCTTCCTATAATATAATTATTACAAACTGACATGGAGTCCTTCATTACGAAAATAGTAAAATATTTAATTTTAGGTACATATTTTTAGTTATGTTACTCATCCTGATGAAGCGTCGATATTTATGAAATAAAATAAATGAAAAATATATTTTCTATTTGTTTAAGAGTCGATGAATAAAATCCGGCGCGAATGTAAAATGTCACTGGTCCGCGAAGCAGAAATATAAGAATCGATAAGGGTTGATGTGATGGGCCCAGGAATGTGTTCTTACGAGTATATGTATAAGAGTTGAACGATGGTGAAATGTTCAGTTGTTGTGTGTGTAAATTAGGAAATCGATTTTATGCAGGTAAATTAATAATGTGTCTATCAGAATTTCATTTTGAAGTCATTATCTGCTAGAGAAGACTGCTCAGGTAGAAATAACTTTATTAATTAATAAATGTCGGTGTAATGAAGCGGTCAGCAATACCACTAAGTGAAAATAATAATTAAATATGTATTGACTTACCAGGTGAATTTTCATGTAGGTCGTAGAACTGGCAGCACTGCTTTTCTGAAAATAAAAAAATACAATTAAATATATCATCACGCCGTAGCAGATATCGGTGATATATTTATGTGCATGAAAACCTCAAAGAAGTTAGTAGAATCGAAGCCGGGTTCCTTATATCATAATTAAATAAATATATTTTTTTTTAAATTATGGGGTAGATTACTCAAATGAATTCCGGGCTGCGATTTGATAGCTGGTAACTGCACTTATTTTTCGTTTAATAATTTATCGATTTATAAGTAAATAAATATATTATTATTTTTATTATTTGAAATAAGATAAACATAGAGACTTCATTCTTGTAATTGTAAATAAATATTTGTTGTATAAGCCTTGAGAATAATATATAATTTAGGAAATAATTCAACTAACCTATCTAAATACACTAATATTTGATTATTTTTCACACAAAATTACACTTTATTTCACAAGAAACGTCACTTCACAACTGAGCCTTCACAGATTCGTTTATTTGACAAATTCTTGTATAATCGATTCGAACTTGTTACATCTTCCTACGTTCATAACGAAGTTACATTCTTATCAACAATTTTTCTATTAACGACAATTATTGCCATGTATATTTGAATGATGCTATTAGATTGGTAGTTTTAATTAAATGATTAGGTCATTAAAATTCAAATCTCGCTGGTACCAACTGTTTCAGAACTCATGTTTAAATAATTAAAAACATTTTTTGGTTTAAGTTTTGTAAAAAATATTTAATTCAACGTTTCGGTACACTAAACATATACTTTCGTCAGAAAAAATATTAAATAAACAAATCGTAGCTATAAATAAGTAACTATTTAATAAAAACTAAACAATAACTAAGTAAATAAGCAATTATAATTTCTTAATCCACGGTTACCAAGTTTTATTCAATTGCCAGCCTTTACAGTTGTATATGTTGTTCTTATCTTGTAAATTTGAATTGTTTCTCTGATCAATTGACCATTCATATATTTAGGACTGACAATAATTTTTATGTCTTCAGACTTAATCTAGTGTAGATATTGTATTGCATGCTGAAGAATCGAAGATTTATCCCGGAAATTCAGCCGAATGGAGCGCATTTGTTCACTAAGTCTTGTTGAAATGGTTCTTCCCGTTTGTCCAATGTAAATTTTACCGCATTCGCAAGGAGTACTATATATTCCAGAAAACTGATGAAAGATAATATCTTTTGCGCTCTTCAATATTTGTAACGTCAAATTAAATATTTATTTTACAGAACTGTTAAATGCTCGGTTTTATAAAGGACAGAAAAAAATACTTTCATTTAAATTCATAAATTTGAATTAAATGGATTTATTTAATAGCATATATGACATTACTGTTGAAAGTTCGACTCTCATTTAAATGAATAAATTTTATTTTTTTTGAAAATTAATTAATTTGTCTTGTATAAATCAGGTCGTAAGTACAATAGAAAATTTCAATTGAATTTTAGTGATTCGTAATACTTTGAACAGATATGTAAATAAAAAAATAATAACTTGTTTGTAGTATAAGGTGTATGTTCTAGTTTGTAATATTTCTCATATTTGTAAAGAAGACAATAATTTATTTCATTTGGTATTGTGTTACGAGTATCATGATTTAAATAATGGCATAATTGACAAGCCAGTTGGCCTGACATATATCTACTAATTACTTAATTATGCACGTAGTTAGATACCTTAGGAAGAATATAAGAACAAAAGAAAATATGAAAATAAAACGCCCTTCATAATAAAAATCTTTACTGTGGTATTTCACCAAAAATCCTTTTGCCACTTGTCTGGAGGCATTCGCAAAGAAAATCTCAGTCTTTGTCAGAAATGAAGATAAATTAATTAACCTGGTTCATTATGAACTTACTTTGATGTAACTCGTTCCGAACTTCTAATAACAACGTTTCGTCAAATCTTCCACAAACAAACAGATGTTTACTCGAAAAATCTTAGATATTTTCTAGATTTTCAGACATATACAGCTTTCAACTACGTTAATAATTTAAGAAAATAAATAATTTAAAATTTAATATTTCAGTTTTTAAAGTTTTCAAAGCTTTGAGATATAAATAATTTAAGATAAGTCAACAGGGAAACTTTCAAGTAGACGAATATTTTATTTCTTTTCTACATTTAAAATTTATACTAGTTTTAAAATTTTAAATTCTCAAAGAACATTATAATTTTAGATCTGAGGTAGAGGACATAAATTATTTACCTGAGGCTATCAATTGAGGATAGATTTATAGGGCTATTGAACATTCTACGTTTTATATAAGTTTAATTATCTCTATGAATAAAATAAACTAAATTCTGTAATAGTTATTTGGAAAGAAAGTGAAACATTTCTTCCAGAAGTACCCTTTCATGTCCAAAGCCGAAGATTAAAACAAACTTTCTTTGCGAAATAGAAATAAATTAAAAGTGCAGTGTGTTTTTATAGTTTAGGAAAAAATTATCGTATATATTATATGACAACGATCATATAATAAAAAGAATAATTAGGAAATTCTCAAAATTAAGGGTGCTTTAAACATTTTCATTACAACTAGTTTATAATATACTATTCGTCTCTAAGTATCAAAAGTATATATTTCTTCTCCAAAATGAGCGAAGCGTCAGACAGCGGAAAGTATACAATGACGTTATCTCTTTCAGTTAGAATAAGTATATGGAGATAATTAGTGATTGACTGTGAAAATCTACTTCTCTTTGAGTTATATACCATTCATCTACAATTGCCCTAATTGAGAAAATGAATAATGATAATTAACCATTGTACATACATAATATTAAATTACGAAAGTCTTTTTAGAAATATAATTTAATATACGACCATATTTTCATTACATTAAACGTACTAAATCAAATTAAACACACATGCCATCATTTTCGTCGGCACTTGTCCTGAAAAAACAGCAACCAGCTTCAACCCGAGCATAATACATGCAAAACAGATTAGCCACATGAAAGGTGAGTTTTATGTACACCAGCGCAAAACAAACTTGCACAAACTACCTACACACAGCACCGAGAGACTGCGCTGCCGGCAGAAAGCGAGCAGCGAGGATACTTCGTGGACCGTACGTACTTCGTACACGGAGTGTGTTCATTATAGATACAGATCGCTAAGCGTTGAAACGAACCCTAAACCTTTGATGTCCATGGCTTTTAATTATTCATTCGGAATCAAGATCGACTGAGTTGGATGCTGGACGACGGATAAGTGGATGGAAAGAGAATGATGAAGGGTGTTGTGGTTGAGGAAGAATCTAAGGTTTTGATAATTTTATATTGAAAGTGATATATGAAAGATACTGTCAATAAAGTTGACATTTAGGTGCACAATTCCGCCCGCGAAATTCTACTCAAATCAACAGCCCGACAAAAATTCATAACTACTTTGACGGGCTGTTCTGAACCAATCAAAAACACGATTACAAAATGCTGCCGATAAACAAGCATATTGGTATTTGTTCCGAAGACGCCTCCTTGATTACACATTCATATTTATAATAACCATCATTTAGAAATGAAATTTCTAATAAATTTTGAAGTTTTTGATGAACATAATGCAGTTGCGTGAAAAATATTGTGTGTATCTCAGCTGCAAGATGAAGTGATGCGATCACAAATTAGTCTGCCTCAGCTTTCAGCTTTGACGCTGAACTTTTTTTTATACGCACACAATCATTTCAAGGCTTAGATACACAACTAACTATACCATGTGGTACACTTTCAGTTATTTTAGAAATATTGGAAAAAAAGATATTCATACATTCACTGAAATTTATTATTATTTATGTTACTCTGTACAACAGGAATTTAATCCCAATTACAGTACAGGGTCCGCACTCACCGAGCCGCAGTGTGGTAGTTCATATAATTTTTAGCTTGAGTGAGATTCGAACATATTGATATTTATTATATTTATTAGATTTATTCCTACTATCAATCTTCGCCATATATATTCCTATCCTGACATATTACTTTGACTTAATACACACTCATAATTCCTTTTATACAAGCTCGTTTATTTCTCATACTCGTAATATTTTATTTACGTACCCTTCAATTATATACCTTCATTTATTTCGAGATCGTCCACGCAATCCCAAAATCTCAGTTTCACTAACTTTTTCTTTTATTCGACAAACCATCTCAATTGATTTATACCATTTCTTCTAATAATTTTCTTCTTAATTTCAAGCCTTAAATGTATTTTAGTCCAGGCATTTTTTATTTATTATTTAACAGTTATTTTTATATTAGAACACATTCTGGATGAGGATCGCTTCACTCTTACTTCTAATAAACCAATCATAAGTCCATAGAAATCATGTCACACATATGCAAACTTTTCTATTCGAATTTAACTAAAATTATACTAAATTATATATTGAACGAGTTTTCTTGCAATTCTCACTTGGCATTTTAGGCAAGTTCATGGAATGCACGTTATAAACACGCAAGCCTTTAGATTTGTCTTTGATAAAATTTACATGATTTAATTCTACATTTTCACACTTCAAATATTCAATAAACATTTATTTACCAGATTCATCCCGGAATTAATCTTTTTATCTTAATACACTATTTGGGTTTCATTCGCTTTGATAATCGCTTTTATACAAATTGGTTTATTTATCACACTCTGAATCTTTTGTTAACGTATCAAACCTTCAATCATATTCATCCATTTATTCTCAGGTCGTCCACGTAATCTTTTACATTTAATTTCACCACCATACATCTATTTCATCAATTTTTTATTCGACACACGTTCCACATGTCCAAACTGTCTCAATTACTGAATCTTCTAACAACATTCTTCTCAACTTCAAACTCATCACAAAGTTACTAAATATTGCCCAGTATTATAAATAGCTAAATAAATTTACGTCTATAGTAATTTTAATTTAATTAACGAATTCGAACCAATTTTATTTATTTTATGGCATGCATAATATTACTGTCAAAAGTTCGACTGTCATTTGAACGAATAAATTTTATATACTTGGCAAGTAAAGTTATTTGTCGTTTATAATACTACAGATAAGAAAAAAATATTGTGTAGATTAGTGTAGATGCCAATTTTAATTTTACTTTTGTTAAAAAAAACGATATTATCAAGCAGATTGAATAAATACAATAAATAAATATAAAATCACTCTTTTTATCTATTACTGGATGTGGCACTCTGCCGTAGCAGATCTTAGTACTTAATATATCTATACGCGTGAAGCACGGTTACCAACCTTCAACTCACACCCCCTAAATAAAGCTAATTGAAAGTTCTTAAATTTCAAAAACTCCTAAACAAAACATCATATAGGTAATCGAATTAAAATCGTGGTATATTTATGCATCAGCACAGAAAAAAAATCTATATTTGTGTTATATTAGGGATCACTGAAAAAAATATCTAAAAAACTAATAACCTTCCCCAAATCCTGCTTAAATTTTCAGCTAATTACCTTTCTCCCGCTAACAAAACGCTCGTCGTGTTTGAAGACCAGCGTGTTTGCTCAAACACCTCGTTATGTATGCGAACCGCAAATATACGAGTGATTATTTACCGTGTGTCTGTTGAGTGTGGCGGCCGAGTTATTTGGACAGAGCGAGAGAAGCGCCTAGTCCACCTTCAGCGCCAGCGTCACGCAGGTGAAATCGAACAAACCTTCACCGCAGGCCAACATTTTGCCGGGAGCAGGACCGACATCGCCAACGTAGCTTTAGAAGAGAATCAGTGCATGGAACAACGAAACGCGAACGTGGTATGAATTGAATGCGAATGAGGTGGAGAAGGGATGTTCTTTTGAATTTTAATTTTGGTTTGGGTTTGATTATTTTATTGTTTCGGAATCGGGGCAATTTTAAATATGGATAATTTAATTATAAAGTAAATACATTTGTAATTATCCCTTATATTCTTTGTAATCGATCGATAAATTCTTATTTTCATAATTACTTTATAGCAGCGGTTTTTAACCTTTTTTGTCTCGAGGCACACATAAATTAATTACTAAAATTATACAGGGCACCAAAGATATATATATATATATATATATATATATATATATATATATATATATATATATATATATATTCTACGATTTCCATGAAAAGTTAACAATTACGTTCTCATTTGTTAGCGTCAAGTTGAAGTTTTCAGTGAAGTAATCGAAATAGTTATTTACATACCAAGTGCGGGAACCTAGTTCACGCAAGAGGTTTGTACAATATTTTTTGTACGAAAAGTGTAAAACTATATAATTATAAGTTATTTTTGTACAAATAATTTTATTTAATAAGACAATATATCATAACATTACACAAATACACTGTTTTGTAGGTAATATCAGAGTAATGTGTCATAAATTTCACTTGTTTTATTGTTTATTTTTATTTAATGAAAATGAATAGTATTAATCCTACAAATATGAGTGATACAGAATATAGTTCTACGCCTCCCGAAGTACGCGAAGTTGCTAAGGAAGCATCGGATAATTTACTTCCTAAAAAATCTAAAGAGCGGTACAAATCAGCTTATTTAAAATTTATTAATTGGAGTAAAATGAAAAAAGTAACACGCTATTCTGAGAATGTGTTATTGGCGTATTTTCAAGAATTCTCACATAAAAAATCATTGTGGTCAACATATTCAATGTTAAAATCTTGTTTACTTATACATAATAATATAAATATTGTAAGATATTCAAAACTTATCGCTTTTCTGAAACGCGAAACAGCAGACCAAAAGCCTAAAAAATCTAGAGTTTTAGATGATAATCAGATAAATCAATTTATAAATGAAGCACCAGATGATACTTTTCTTTTAATGAAGGTAAATGTACTTGTATATACACAATATGCATGTGTAAATACACTTAATTTTTTCATATTTATTACAAACTTGACTTTTAGGCTGTTTTAATAATTGGTGTATCTGGAGCTTGTCGCCGTGAAGAACTCTGCAAAATGTTGATAAATCATCTAGAATTTAAGAACGACATAGTGGCAGTTGCAATACCTGACAGCAAAACTAATATTTCCCGTAGTTTTGTAATAATTCAATCTAATTGGATTAATTTGCTAAAAAAATATAAAGATATTAGAGCTAGAGTTCTACCAAAAAATTACAGATTATTTTATGCTTACCGCAATGGTAAATGTATAAATTCACCAGTTGGTCTTAATACAATTGGCAAAGTACCATCTCAAATTGCTATATATCTTAAGCTAGATAGTCCAAATGAGTTTACTGGCCACTGCTTTCGCAGAACATCAGCAACTATACTAGCAAATAATGGCGGCGATTTAGTATCAGTTAAAAGACTTGGTGGTTGGAAGTCATCAGTAGTAGCGGAAGGTTATATTGAGGAATCCTTGCTCAGTCGCGTAGCAATTGCATGGTAAATTAACTGAAGGTGTACCATCATGTGCAAGTACATCAACAGCAACTGCTGCTGCAGCTATAGATGTTCATGTGCAGCCAGATATACAATCCAATCAAAGAAACGAAGTTGTGCCAGGAGTTAGCATTTCTGGCTAAACCGTACTGTACAGACAATCCTGAAGTTGGGCGCAGGACGCTAGGGACTTCTGGGGAAAACAGCAGTTCGAACGGTACAAGTTCGACATAAGAAGCAAGCGATTTGTTACTTTTTACCATAAAAATACGTTCTATACTAGGTCAGGCATGGTTAGTGGTGTTTATTATTAAAAAAAAAACATCTGACTTTGCTAATAAAACGTTTTTAAATTATCTTGATATTCAAATTTGCCGTTTTTACCATAAAAATAAGTTCTATACTAGGTCAGGCATGGTTAGTGATATTTATTATTTAAAAAAAACATCCGACTTTGCTAACAAAACGTTTTTAAATTATCTTGACATGCAAATTTGCCGGGGTTTCTATGTGCGACTTGTGCCGATTTCAATAAAAGTCACTAGCGACTCTCAGCCAAATTCAGGATTGTCCGTACACTGCGGTTTTACCGCATTTCTAATTGCCAAAATTGTTCTATAAATATAAACGTTTACAATAACATCCCACAAAACAATAATTAAGTTAAACAATAATATACCCATAACACTGCTTTGTAACAATTTTGTCAAATTTCAATTGATTTAATCTTTATTTCCATGTAATGAAAATAAAGAGTTTATACTATTTGCTAATTTTATTTGTAGTACACAGTAAATTTCATAAACTTGTTTAATTTCATATCTATGTTGTTATAATTTACCTTACGTTACATTAGTCTACGATTAGAAAGTTTTACTTAATAATGGTGTAAAATTATATTTTAACAAATATCTACTTTTAAAATCAGGTAAATAATTCAAATATCATAATTTTTATTGAATTACTATCAATGTGCGCAACCCGCTTTACATTAATATGTGCGCAACCCGCTTTACATTAGTATGTGCGCAACCCGCTTTACATTAGTATATATTACAACCGCTAGTGGCCACTGGCGCTCATGTCGCGAATAGTGTTCCAGAGAAATATTAGAGAGTAGGCGGTCTACTATATGTCTGGTCTATGGTTTGAAGGTTATGTGTTTCCACTGCTGTCGAGTGGTTATTTCGTTGCCAGCATTGTGAACTAAATACACTAAATTTATCATTTTAAAATTAAATTTCATTTAATATTCCATCATTTTCTTTTATTATTATTACGCAAAAGGGTGTTTGAGATACTATACTTTTTTATTATAAATATAGATTTTTAATAAGTGCTTTAGAAATTGGAGTGTTTTTTCTAAAATTTCCTGAACGAGTGCGGGAAATTGACGTTTCGGTCGTTGCGTAGGCAACGCGAAACAACACATTTTAATGTATGAGTACAAAACATAATTTTGTCGTGCATTTCCAATGGCCACACACGCGGAAGGTATTTACATCAATAATAACCAGGGATCCAAACAAAACAGAACAAATTTATTTTTAGTACTTAAACTCGTACGTTTTTCAATAACATAAGATGCAATTGTAGAAAAATTATATGTGTATCACGAGCATAAAGTATCTTTGTTCTTGTTACACTATTGCAGCGCGATCTAGCTTGAGTAACAAAGGATCATGTGACAAAAAAGTACACATTTTTTCATGATTTACAAAAATAAAATAAGTTATGCAACTAGTGTTGAAAGTATTGCACGAGTTCAATAAACACAGTTTTAACACGAGCTGAATACACTATTGTTTCTACGATCGAGTTTTAACTAATTATGCGAATTTTACTTATTACATTTCAAACATTAAAAACATTTATTTTGTAGGTTGTTTAGTTAAGTTTGTTTCGTAGCAAATATTTTATTAAATTACAAAATTATTTATCATCACACTTGTTAAAAACCCAGAATTAAAATTTAACTGCGTTGAAATGAAAGAAATACAATTTAAACCGTCTCAGCATCCATTTACTTCTATGGAGGTATATGACATATGAACTGTATGCTTTGGATACGTAAATGCACTAAACAGAAATGTGTACTGAGAAGAAAGTAGTGTTTTCCTGATCAATGAGGATATGATCGAAAATTTATGATTAGTAGAGTACCACAACCAGTAATGGTTAAAAGGCGTGATGATATATTTATTTTATGTTATTTCACCTTCGCAATTTCTCGCTTTCAATTCAAGAAGTAGAATCATATAAAATATAGAAATCTCTGAAGAAGTAGCTGTTCGTCATCGTCACGTTACTTTTTCACGGTTGATTGTACACATAACACGTAACAGATTTCATAACCAACAAACGACCCTAGTGTATTATACGTTGATATTTTTGTTGTTTTACACAATTCCATCAGCAACAAACACCTTATTTGAAATTTATAGAGAGCAGTAAAACAGCAGCTATTTCCTAGCATTATTAATTCAGCTATAAAGTTTTCTACCAGATTTATATTCTTCCCGTTCGCATTCCACAGGCCGAAGTGGGCTGTTTTTGCGAAGAACCAGTGCACTATGCAATTTTCTTGCACTGATTCCCCTGAGTCAGTTCCATTTATTACTGTCATAACTCTAATGACTCTTCTTACACGGCAATACGAGAGGACTAACATTTTGACACGGCAAAAACGGAATGAGATTGGCGCGAATGAAGGCAGTGTGACCCTCCGAATTAAACGAGATCGTTAAAAGTTGTTGATCATGTCACGTACAGAGGCGGCTTTATTGAAATTAGTGAGGGTCCAATAGTTCCTCTGGGAAGTTTTAGTAGTGAGGTGTAATTATCACCTGAAATGGGCTCGCTAGAAGGTAATTACAGTTCTTTGATTTTAGTTTTAATATCACAAGTTGTGATAAAAATGTCTTTGATATTTTAAGAAGTAAAATCGAAATATTTGCATGTCAGGTATTTATTATTTTATATTTGTTATCGGCAAAGTCTGAAATACAATTTTACCAAATACAAACATAAAGGCTAGCATGTGTGGAACGTGCGTTTTAAGAGCTTAAGGTTTGTTTGTTTAAAATGTGAGCGAATCAAAACATGAAAAGAACTCGGTTTAAATAAATAAAATTCAGAGTAATTTGAGCTGAAATCGAATATAACGGCTTGCATATGTAGAGCATGTGTTTTACAAGATTAGGACTTATTTACTATAGGTGCGATATAAAAAATAACTGGTAAATCATGCAATTTTTACATATGACATTTTGAATATTGTCTGGTTTTTATATTTTGTCGATACATCATGTCTAATTACTTGGCAGTGATGCATTGCATTTTTTGTCGTAAGTAGAACATACGTTTATCCTTTCTTTCTGTCATTATTTTCAATACTTCTCAAGAAAACAACATGTAGGTATTTCCTTTATTATCATATGTTGTTGAGTTACTATTAATATTCGAATTACTCGAAAGCTCATACGTAGCTATATTTATATTTGCAAAGAATTTTTAATATTTTTGCTTATTACCTTACGTCAGTCTTATCTCTCGATATTTTAAAAACTGTAAAAATTATTTTGAGGTGTGTATCTTTTTCGTTATCAATGTTACTAAATTATTTTAGAAAAAAAAAAATTTAAATGAAGGCAGTAATTTGTTTTTCTAAAATTATTTTATTTGACATGTGCGTTTTGCATGACTAATATTTTACATGTTTTTTATTGTTATCAAGTTAAAGATGAGAAGGATTTTCTTCCAGAAAGGTCCATATTGTTAAATGAAATAAAAACTAAAAGAATTCCTGAAGCCTACTTATTACACAAACAGTTTCAACGGATCCTACCAATATCGTATATTGAAATTATTGTCTTTGGAACATAAAATCATAAACAAATAGTACAATAAAAATTATGATAAAAATTAATTGTAATTTATTTGACATTCTAATCTTATTTCTGAAGAAAACAGATGGAACAGAATTGAAATGTTTACAATATGTATTTCAGTATGGAAGTTATTCAGTACAAGTTCTAGTGAACTTGTAACACAATTTAAACGTTTATGTGATACATCGCCATCTCCATCTCATTGTTATGTTCATGTTGAATCTTCTCGGGCAAACTTTCTATTCTGTTACGCTATCATAGCATGAACATGGCCAATGTACACTAAACTTTGTACTTTCTACAACAATATTATTATATGACTGTTATTTTCATAAACTTTGAAAAATATTGTTACTGGGTTAATGCATATATTTTTGAAACTAACACGGAGATTTACTCTAGAAAAATGTTACTTTCTTATTTTATTACACTTGAAATGTTCATTAAGGGGTAAGGCCACTCTAGACAAGGAAAAAAAGGGTAATTTTCAAGATTTTTTTTTAACGAAATCTAAACGTGCTGCTTAAGAACTGTTTTTGGATCTTTATTTAGTGCTCTTTAAACTTTATTTAAAATTTTTTTTTAAAGAAAATATTCAAAATTGTCGTTAGAAATTAAAAACAATTTCGACTCCTCTCGGCGCGTAGGGCAAATCGGGCGAAAACATTCCGGGAACAGCAATAGACCTGGATCAAAAAGGGATATGTTTTCTTAATCTCTGATGTATACTCTAAAAATCTACGGGCTGGATTTAGAAAATTTGGATTTTTAACATAATGGCGCACGTTTGAAAAAAAAGTTCATTATTCGGGACTAAATTTCTGTATAAAAACGACCATGAAAAACGAATGAAGCACTTTAAAAAAAAGCCCGCGTAGTTTTTGAGTATTTTATATCTAGAGATTCAGCACGATCCATCAATTAGTATGTCAAATTTCTTTTCGCCCGATTTTGAAAATATGATTTCGAGAAAAACGCTTTCGAGTCATATATATATATATATATATATATAAATACTAGTACTAATAGATATATGCTTTTTTCCCTCTGAAATACTTCCGCGCGGCATTTAAATTAATTGTCCCTTATTCCTAAGGGTTTAAACTATAATTTAAGCAAACAAAAAAAAATGCATTTTTAAAAAGTTTTAGAGTGGCTTTACCCCTTAAATTTGTATTTATTAGGTAAAATAAAATAAATAAATTTGTATACATCATAACGCATTTAATCTATTACTGGGTATGGCACCGTAACAAATCTCTGTAAATGCTTGCAAACAGCCGTCAAATCGCAGCTCCCTAAGATATTATTGATGCAAGAATTCCAGTGGTAATTTTAATGTGGAATAAAGTTTGTCGGCTGCAGGAATCAAACTCGGGTTCTCAAATCCACAGGCCAACGCAATTCTATCTATTCCACAATTATATTAGATTCATTAGATGCACAAAGCAATTAATCTTCGCCAAACAATTTTTGCTTCAACTAAGCTCGTTTCATTTTTCGTTTACCCAAACAAACCTTCAGTCAAATTTAACCATTTATTCCTGAATCGTCCACACAATCTTTAACCCTTCATTTAACTAAGATAATTGAATTACTTTTCTTTAAAATTAACTTTCTGCTTGGATACATGCTTCATCATCTTTTATCTACTTTTTTCTACTACTGTTATTAAAATATCATTAAACATATTAGTTGTCATGGCGCTAAATTACATCTTAATCACATGTTGACAAGCTGTGGCTTTTTTTAGTCACGACATGAAGGTAACAACTGATTAAATACGGGATTAAGTTAGCTTTCTACGTGTGTCATTGTCATTAACCTTACTTTTCAAATAATTCATCAAACGTTACATTTTTTAACTTTTGCGATCGTAGAAGAAATATAGTACGTAGTTCATTATTTAAAGTCTTTAGATACTCGTTTTTTTACACACTCGTATCTAAAGAGACATTATTTATAGACTAGCAATCGCAACCTAGCGGATAAAACACAGATAAAACTTTTATTTATTAATGAACAAGAAAGAGGTCGTGCGTGAAAAACTCGTTGACTTCTACTTATATAAAAAAAATACTACTGTGTCTGAGTATGGATTCTCTTGTAAGCAGTAGGTCCCTTTTACTGTAATTGGGATTAAATTCCTGTTGTAAAGAATAATAAGTAAATAAATTTTTCCGGAATATTCGTATATCTACATTATTAGGACTTGTCAAATAAGTAATTATATGTATATATATATATATATATATATATATATATATATATATATATATATATATATATATATATATATATATATATATATATATAATCAATAATTATAATCCAGATGAAAATCATTATATGTTGCTGCAACAGTTTAACAAATACCTAATTACTCCCAACATGTCCCACAATGACAAAGAGCACCCACTGAACACTGGCTGAACGCTGATTGAACTCTACACTAAATAGCGAACGTTCGTACGCAGCCAAGAGCAATAACAACGAACAACGACACCGGAGGCCACGGTGCCGGTGCCGGTGCTGATATCAATTATTACAGATGTTTGATTATATATTCATTTGTTACAGACGCTAATTCAATGCTGGGAAATTCAATGATAATCAATATAATCGTATTGGCAACGGTGGTGTGTTGTTTATGTTTGTAGAGAGGATTGGGAGATGAATGGAATGGTGTGTGGAATGAAATGGCTTAGTGGAACTGAATAATTGACTGGAATTGAGATGTGTGAGACTGGTTTTTAACCCTGTACAATTTAGATTATTTTCTAGAAAATTGTAAGCTGTAGAATTAGTTAAATCTAAATGAAATATTGCTTGAAAACTATTGTAATTCTTTCTTAAGTGGATTAGTTTTACAAAGAAATCGAAAATGACTATACTCAATATTAACCATGCAAACAATTACGTCAAGTTCTATATTATGACAAAAGAATAACAAATTAAATACGTTGTTGTAGGACACAACATATTAAAAATCACTAATTATAAACTTCCTAGACCATCGATTTTCTCCGGAAATATTTGTTGAGTAGTAGATTAATATGTTATTGGAATTATCCGGATTTGAATGAATGAGGGCAGATTCGGTAAGAAAATCGTAACGACACTAACACAAAAAGTAGAAATGAATTAAGTTTTATATTTTGCTTAAAATGATCAAGTTACGACAGAATAATATAACCATTAATAAAATTGAGAATGAAAAACAGTTTAGAAACTGACATTTTTGACACGAAAAAAATTCTACTTATTAATTTTTACTTAGGTAAGTGAAGTAATAACAAATTTTAAACAAATTTTTATATTATCATGGTAGCCATGCTTAATACAATGTTTCTGTTGGATGTTAATTAGTGTTGTATGATTTTAAACGTAATTACGTATTGCAGGTTTAACAAAATCACTGTCGATTCTGAGTTTAATCAAGTTACTCTATGTATAATATCAGCTCAATTCTCAAAAAAGCTTATATTATATATTTGAGAATTGGGATATATATGTTACGAGTAAGTTCAATATACTTATAATACATGTAAATATGTTTACCTTGTTTCTATTGCACTGGTACTTTCACAAACACAATAATAATTTACAAAATCACATTTGTTCACTGTCCACGGTCCAACACTACTGAGCACAGCCTGACGCAGTTCTTAATTTTGCCGTTTGAACAAGTCTGAACATTGTTCATGAATTAAAAACCTGAATTTAATTACAGCAACTAGGTACTGTATACTAAGAGTATATGGTAATAAATGTTCGATAGTTTACAGATTTTTAAATGATATTAGTTCAAAGGCGGTAATTAATGCAAGTTCGCGTTTATTTTAAAAAGTTTATGAACAATATAAATTCTATCAAAACAGAATTATTTTATTATCATAGGTAACTAATATAATAAGTGATATTATAATTGCTAATAATATTTTACCATAAATTATGAATTGTTATGGATGTAAATATAGCGAATGCGCTGTACGAATTGTATTGCCTATTTCCGTAATAACGAATTTAAATTTATATCAAAATATCTGACATTTATCGAATTACTAGTTATATTTTGCATGAGAATTTAACATGCAAAAATTTGTTCTGTGGAAGCAGTCCCCCATCGAGAATTTTGTATTCTGATAATTTTTTTTAACTGACTTTACGAAAATAGTATTTATTTTATAGGTAACAAGGAGATTTAGTTACAGTGAAAATAGAACTTATTAATTTCTCTAGTGGAAAACTATCAAAATAACTTTCATTTTATTGGTTTATTTTCAAACAGTATTTGTCTGTACCATTTGCCGTCTTAATTACCACTGCCATTCTAAATTAACTACTAGTTTATATACTAGTTTGTAAATTATTAACTGTTAATAATTGACTCTTGAGATGTACACAGGACCATAGTCAGTTTGTACATATAAGGAAGACTCATTAAATTTTAGAGTAGGTTGAAATTTTACTAATTATAAAAATAAAATAAATATAGGTATCATCATGCATTGTGTAATTTTTTTTACCAAAACCCGAGGGATCATAATAAAATGATTAAAAGTTCCACAATTACGTCCGCTAAAATTTTAGCAACCATAAATCAAAATGTAAACACTGTCGACTGTTGCCTTAAGTTTTACAGAGGTTGCACTCTGTCCTGACAAAAATAATATAAAATGAAATAGGTAACAATATTAAAAAAATTGTAAACACAACTTTTTAAATTTTACAGCAATATATTATAGTGCCACTACAGAATTATCATAGGTTAATTGTTATTCTATTTACATAAAATAAAATTACAGATTCTAACATTAATAATTATGTTTTCTTAACAGCTTGAAACTCATTGATGCACTTTTATACACATTTATTACTATTTGTTGCACATGCTCATGTAAATAAATATTGTTCAAGCTGATTTCATCTTCTTCATTTTTATTTTCGTTTGTCGTATTTTCTTGTTGAGGGTTTTGAATATTTGAATTTCACCATCGTTGGAAAACCACGGCTTGCACGTAGTTTTTGAAAATAAATTGAATCTTGCTAATACAAAAGTTGAAGCACTAATAACAATTTCTAATAATGCATCCCTTTTATATGAGACAGATATGAAATTCTAATGGGATGCTATAATCCGGATTAATTTTCCTAGTAATAAATAATAAGTATATAGAGGTAGCTTATATCTTTTGGAAATGACATGTTAAATTTATAATTTTAATCTGGATTTAATTCAAATATTCGAAGTAAAATTTAATATTATGATAATACAAGGGTAATAAGTAATATTTATGTGATCTGTAGTTATTTAATGACAAGTTAGATTAAATTTTTTATATAATCCGACCCTGGGAATTGGGAATATTCTGACACTAAAAATTTGCAGTATAAGCGTTGAAAGATTCTTTTGTAGTTTTATATTTGAAGAGCTTTTAATCATTTTATTACGATCTCTCGGGTTTTCGTGCACTGAACCAAACCCATTACTCTGCTGTAGCAGATCTCGGTAAGTGATATATTTATGCACGTGAAGTGCAGTTACCAACCGTCAAATTACGCCTCCCAAAGATGTTAGTGAAGCGAGAGCCAAAGGAAGAATTTTCATGTGGTAAAAATAATTTGTCGGTTGTGAGAATCGAACTCGGATTCTCCAATCCACAGGTCTATCCGAAACCAAATATACAAGATTTATGCTAGTTTTAAACCGTATCCACCCATTTTAATTACCGTCTATTCACCTCAAGCCCGACTATACTTTTTCTCGTACCACTGATTGTAAATAATTAATATTTTCAGCCAGTTCCACCGGAAACACAACAGTGTACAACATCCCCTTCCACTTCCCCGTACTTCCATCCCGCTAACCAGGATCAAGGCGGGCTGGGTGAAATGGAAGGCGCGTGATAAATACCCAGTGATAAGAGATCATTTATCTGGATTGCGCGATGGGGTTTCGCTTGTACTTGCCGCTTTAGATTTTATTTCGCTGTGGGTCGTTGCCCGCTGAAAAATTGTTCGCCTAGTTAATTGAAAGTCTTGCGTGAACGGATTTTTAGTCTCCGTTGCAGCTGATCGATGGTTCGCTCGTGGTATTGGATGGTGGTGAAGATAGAATGAAAGGTAGGTAGAAGTGTAGCTCTTGAGGAAATTGTTAGACTTGTTCTTTTAGTTGTAGAATGTAATTTGTTTCGATTGTTAACAGGTTGGGTGGAATCAATTGTGGTTGTTACTGTTTTATGTAGGCAAGTAATAAAGCTACTAATATTTTCTTAATTTCTTATTATTAAAATTTAAGTGTTTGGTTCAAATTATTATTTATTATTATTATTATTATTGTGTTTCTCTATACAACAGGAACTTAACACCAATTATAATATGTACAGCAGTAGAGGACTAGTTAGGTCGGCTGATGGGGAATCGACCGGGCCCCGATGTTATACTGTTAACCAGAGTTGGACATCCTATAGCTACAGCTACTCTTTTAAAAATGTAGCCAAGCTACAGTTACTAACTATATTTTGTAAAAAATAGAAAAACTATAACTAAAAACTAGTGTAACAATAGTTGTAAAGTTGAAAGCCACTTTTTTCATTTAATATGTCAGAACCTGCAACAAATAATTGTTTAGCATGGATTTAAACTTCTGTAATGAAGTTTAGCAACAAAAAGTAGTTTTATTACATATGTTGTATAGTATATTTATATTTTATTTTGTACATAAATTCGAGTCGGAGTCGAACAAAAATAAATTCTGGAATTAGAGTTGGAATCGTAGTTAGAAATTTTTTGACCGACTCCTTACCTCTGGTTCGAACCACTTAGTCAGACGACTATCAGTAAATTAATTAGCAATAAACCAATTGGTAAATTGATTATACTAGTAAAGTCCATTTTATTTTGGAAAACAATTAAGTATGGCATGGTAACAAATCATTTGGTAATGTAAATAAGAGAAATAATAGTCATTTTTCTACGATTGGTAGAAAATAGGATTTTTTGAACGTTATAAATAAAAACATGACGAATATTTCGCAGCAATATAAATGATTTCGTAAGACAAATAACTTCAATTTGCGTTTATTCTTTTAAATCAATTTAAAATTTAAGTTTTGTTGTTGCAACTGGTCATAAAGTAGAAACATTTATTTTTTAGGCATGAAAAGTATCATTTTCTTCTTTCGGTTTACTTATGATAAATTGTGAATTAAAAGAACCAAATTTTGGATAAAATCTTAAAATTATAAATAATTTAAAGAAAATATGATTTTAAGTTTTATACTTGATTCTGGAGATTAAGCGGTTGTTATTTGAGAAATATTGAAAATGTAAATAATTAATACCACAAACAAATTTATTTACATAATTTCCAAGTAATTTGATATGGCGTATAACAAAGTTGTCCATTATTTTCATAAATAGGTACGAATTTCATAAATTTTAAGTTAATTTTTATGTCTTTGTAACCAAAGACAGAAGCATTAACAACCAGAAAGCAACATAATCTCAAACAACTTAAAACACCTATTCAAATAAAACTCTTCTCAAATTCTCTTTATCAAATCTCCGTCAACAAAGTGAATCAAAGCACAAAGCCAGTTCCACACAAGCACAGAAGAATCATCAACATCCAATCCACAAATATTAGTTCGCAAGTTCGTTTGCGATTCACATCGTGTATAAACACCAGTGCACTCCGACCAGCACTGAACCTATTCCGAGCAGTTTTCCACGAATGTAAATGAGAGCCGTACGTGTCAACCGGAGTACCGAAGTACTCTGGAGCACAAAGCGGTGGCGGAACGGAGCCAGTGTTGATTAAAGATGACAGCACCTTCACTCGTTACACGTTACAAGTGTAAACACTAATTAGATTCAACTAGTTGTGGTACTGTTAAACTCACAGATGCAAATGCTAATAAGGACTATTTCAAATTGATTTCGTTGGTAACTTTGTTCGAGTTAATTTGTTTAGTGATGACACAGAAGATATGAATTAGGAAGGATTGTGTTATCTTCTTACTTCATAAGAATAACTTAGTTTTTGTACGATTTTGAAATGTGTTAAAAACGTTGCTGAGGAACATAAGGTTCTCAGTACGCCAAATATTGGACGAGGTCTACATTAGTATACTGAAAAATAAATGTTAATTGCTTATTGTAACACGGGTTTTCTAACTATTTTTCCTATATTAAATTATTTATTTTGATTTTAAAATTTTTCAACACTGACCAAAACCAAGAAAGAAAGTAAAGTTAAATAAAAACATATTCTTGATATATAACTGGAAAATAATGATATAATCTGAGGTTAGTGACAGCCAGATGACATCTGTCAAGAAAATAATAAGTCTTAAGGTCAGTTGTACAATGTTCAGTTATGATTAGTGTTGTAATATCAACATTTCCGGTGCTCGGTGTTAGCTAAAACTAAGTTAAACCCTAGCTCTCATTATCAGCTATTTTTAAACCAGATCTTTTTCACTCTAATAGTAGTTAGTGAAAGATATTTTTTCAGCAAATTTTTGACAGATTAAAAAATTCAAGCCAAAATATTTTTGTCCTTTTCTCGTTTCATTTTAAATCCTTATTGTGTACATACAAGTAATCAGGTAAATAAATAAAAAAAGTCAATAAAAATATTAATTCAAAATCGAAATACAAAAATATGATTTATTATTCCGTTCGGATCGATCAACATGAGTTCAAGGATAGGATACCAATTTATCATTTTAAATCTTCATACACTATACAGTCTTACAAAAACCATCATTCCCAATTCACAAAAAATTACGCTTAAAAACACAAAGCTTTATACTATCGCTTCAGTGTGCTTATTTCACAAAACAGAACAAAAAAGGGCTGATATATATTTTAAATTTATGGAAAAAAGTTCCGGTATCTTCGGGCCTAAAAGAATTCGAAAGTATTCAAGTTTCCGGGTAATCGCGTACGGGTCAGCCGGAGTCGGGCAGCAGAAGCCTTAGGGAAGGTGACGCCCCAATTCGACCATTCTCATTTCAAACAATAAAATTATAAAACTAAATTCTCAATTAAATTTAAGAAGGAGAAATGGAATAAATATTTACTGATACTATTTATAAATATATTTCCTCCCAACTTTTTTTGAGAAAGTAAATTAATAAATTAAATCATATCTTATCTAATGTTTTCAAAAATTTTTATAAATACATTCGCTTTATCTTCATAAATATGTAGAAAATAAAATATTTTAATTTTGTACCTGATGTTAAAAGTAAGTTTTATGCGTTCAATTTTTGTAGATAAAGAAACACTTTAATATCAACTGTAGATAAAGTAGAATTTTATCTATACTTTTGTATAATAAAACGTACAAATAACAAAACCACAATCATTGCTAACGCGATCGCACATACTGTGATATGAGTATTTTGAAACATTCATACGGCTTCATATTTTAATATAGAAGTGAATTATTAATTATTATTTCACAGCTGGTACAAAATAAAATAATATATAATACACGACAATAAAGAGTCTCTATGGACTCGTGAAAGATAGCTCGCTCGCTCCTTCATCGCTTGTCGATAAAATATCTCTTTATCGTTTTGTATATTAAGTAACTATTAAAAAGTAAAATTTTCTTTCCTCAATTGAGTGAAGGGAGTGATAATTTGTCCTAAGGAAGAAAAGAAAAATAATATCCATGGTAACAGGAGAACAACGGCATGATTTGACATTATTTTAAATGTATTTCTGAAAATGTTACCTCCTGATAGAATAGTAAAAAAATATACGGCAATAAAATGATTTCAGGACGTCAATCTATTATTTTTATTTAATGGTTATAACAGCAGTGAATATTGAAAAATATAATTACATAGAAAGTAAGAGATTCACTCTCCTTTGCCTGTTGTAGTCCTCACTGCGCTCAAGCTACAAACCATGATCTGGAAAGTAAATCATTCTTACTTCCCTAATAATGTAATATACTATTTCTACTACCATCACAGTATGTGCATTTGTCGCCCATGTTATATACAACGTTTGGAATATCATGTTAGTTTTTAAGTAAAAATGAGAGAGCAATATTGCAATAATCGACGATTTTGATGATCGTTACAATATTGATTAAGTCTTCTCATATAAAAATTTCAGTTGATTCAGTAAATTTTTTTGATAGTGACAGTAAAAGAAAATAACGACTTCTCCTCATTTTTCTTAATTCAAATTGTACACAATAGTTATGTAAATAGTTAGTGTAAAATGAACCTACGCATGTCCTACAAAATAAATATTGCTCAAGTTATAATTGAAAAAAATATCTGTTCTGATTTTTTGTGACATTTCAGGCCTTGTATAATAAGGTAGGGGACGGTACGATATATTATTATATTTTTAGTAACGGAGATAAATATATCATTATGATCATAGTAACAATACAATAATCATCTCACTTGACACTTAATATTAAACATTTTATAGTTATTTACGTAGCCAGAGTAGTAAATTAATTTTTACGGGTGAGCTGGAATGTGTGTGGGGCGATCGATGAAGGAGCGAGTCTTCATAATCCAGTGAGCCCAGTAAATATTAATTGCAAGTGTGCCGAGTCAAAGTTTTATTATCATTCACACAGCGTTTTTTTTACCAATTATTATTAGTTTCATAAAAAGATACATTACATTTTGTAATCAAACATTGTTGTTGGTAGAACAAATTATAACTAGAAGTTGTCATGATGTTGTGATTGTTGCGATGGAAACATAACCACTGTCAGTGTCAACAGTTTCGAAGACGATTTTCTTGCAGTTCAAAAAAATATACAAAATACTGCAAATGATGCAAGAAATAACTTAATTAGTTTATTTTTTATGGCAGGTCTCTTCTATGAGCCTGTAAAATTTTACAGAGCTACGCACTGTAATTACTCATTTACTTAGTTACCATAAATGCCTATAAAGTGTCATTTACATAGAAAGTGAAAACAAATTTATTTTTCGCTGTTGGTACAAAAAAATATAGTGCTACTAGCGTTGAGTGATTTAAAAGTCTTACTTTTTTGGGATCCTTCGATCAATTCCTGAATTTATTTACGGGCTAAAATGGGAATGGCAATAGTAGAAACTCTCTGGACAGCAGGAGATTTGGAGAACGCCACAGCCTTGGGGAACACCGAAGCCGAACAGTGAAGTCGGAGAGGCCGATCGCGATAATTTCCGAGCATTAGGCCTAATTTGGCTGGTGAATTTTGGGCGGAGACGGTTTATCTTCCACTTGACGCATAATCGTTTTAAAATTTCGATGTCAATTAATCTACTCGTAAATTTTACTACTATTAAGTTTTTTTTTAATTTTTAAAGTTCGGAAATATGGTAATTATCTTGTTTTTTTTTAAGAGAAATGTAGGAAGGTATCTTTAATTATAAAAAGAAACGTCAAATTAATTTAAACTGGGTTTATGCATCCAACTAAATTAAGATATTACATTATTAAACTAAATTTAAAATATTAAATATTTATTGTTAATGTGTACGTTTACCGAAATAAACTAAATAAACCATATTTTCGACATTTTTAAATATTTTACTATGAATAAAAGTAATAGTATATTGTACGACTCTATAATAGCCATAATAGCGAGTTGTATTTATACTACATACAATTATTTTTTTTATAATTTCGTTTCATAGTAATTCCAAACTAAATTAAATTAGGTAAGTATGGCATTATTTAGTGATGTAACTATGGTGATAGAGAAATGTTATTTTGCAATATCAAAATGTATACATATTTATTTTTGTTTATTTTGTTCTTTTCTAGTTATCTACCAAACTTTCTTGCTATTTAAATTTTCACAGATAATTTGATTCAAGCATAATAAGTGTAGAAGAGGGAATAATGACTATTATTATTATTATTGCATGTGGCAAGAAATGTACAATGAGAGCAATTATTCATGAGGATGAAATTTGAGACAAGAAACGTAGGCGAATGGCGAAATTTATCCAAATGAGTAATAGCTATTTTTCTACGACTACTTCACAGATAATTACATTATGATGTATAGAAAAGTTAAAAAAAATATTATAAGTTCCATAATGTGAATGTTAAATAAACTACGTTGTTTGTCAATAACATGTAACATGTACTTCCTGCCGATGCAGAATTGTCATAATAACGATTATGTGATTAGCTACAATATGAGAGTAATATATTATTCTAGTTAAATACTACACTAAACAAATTACAGAACATGTGCACGAAATATGAAAAAATAATTGATTGCTATTGGTTGATAATACACCATAGAATGTGAATAGTTTTACGTATGTTCAGTTAGATATATAATGAAGATATTATTTCATAATTGTAGGTAAATTTATGTTATACAGGGTTTTTCCACAACTCATGGCACTATAACAGAAATATTTGTTTTCAAAATTCGTAAAATTAATTGCACTTTACATGAAGTAGACTGTCACACCAAGTAATGAATAAAAGGAGTGATGAAATATTTATTTTTTTATTAAATTATAATTATAAACTTTACAGTAGTCCATGTACTCATTATACAACATCAGATAAATTCCTATTAGTAGTGTTATAATAATTAGAATTTAATTATTATTATATTAGAAATAATTATCAAACCCGCAAATACTAAAAATGTTTACTTCATGTATAGAACAATTAATTTCGCGAATTTTGAAAAAATATATATATATATATATATATATATTTCTGTTTCATAGTCAGTACGTTGAGTATAATATGCGATTAAAATAAGTGCCATAAATTGTGAAACGTCCCGTGTAGTAGAGTAGAATTCGAGGATAATAAATAACTTCAGACAATTGCACATGCACAAAAGTTTTAGAACTACTGCAATATTCAGAAATGCACAAGAAGCAAAATTTAATTAAAAATCATCTGAACTCAAATTAATTAAAATCCTGCAATCAAATCACTCCGCACAATCACTACGTAATAATTTTCTCTCTTTGTACATCACTCTATACATATCTCAAACAAGAAACAAAAAAGAATCTACATCTCATTCGTAGAAACTTCACAATGTCCGTGTAGGTGGCGAGCTTGTGTGCTTTGTGCAAATGTAATGAACTTTTGGTGAGGACCACATCAATGGAACAATACAACGCTTGGCTAACTCGAAGCTTTGTCTGGAAGTGAATGTTTGGTGAGAGATTGGTACTTGGTGCAGTTGCAGGTTGTTGATGTTCTTGTGAGAGTAATAGAGCGAATGTTACTCCGGAAGTGGATTTAAATGTTGCTGTTGAACACTGGATGAAGTTGTAACGTTTTTCGAGTGGCATTTATTTGAGAGCGGATATACGGGTATAGAGAACATAAAACTGTATTTTTGATTTTAAAATGTTGATAAAAATGAATATTATAAGCTGAAACATGTACAGTAATACTCTCTATATACCTACACGTATAACTGGAATACGCGTTGTTATACATATTTTCAGGGATGTGCGTGTAGTCTACTGGAAGTAATCTACGCCATTTTCTACGTGTAAACAATGATGTAGTCTACGTCTTCATTTTTCATGTAAACAATGTAGACTATGTAGACAATGAAAACACTTGTGTTCACTTAAGTTAGATTAGAAATTTTATCCCTAGAACTAGGGAATTTTAAATGTTGTTAGAGATTTTTATTTTTATTCTAGGGATTACATGAAAAAAAATTAGTTGTGCAGGGCTAAACGTTCACAATTTGTCAACTGGTTACTGTTAAAAATAGCGCCAAAGAAAACTCCGTCTGGTGAGATGGCGCGTTGATCGATTTTAAAAATATGACAGTTCGCCCAAGACCCAAGACTGACATTCGTCTAGTAATGTACGAGCACTTGCTTTATTAGTTTTATTATATAAAGACCGATAATGACCCGACCTCACGAATACGAATACATGTAATAGTTACAAAAGAATAAATTTAGGTTATGTTGAATTTTACAACTGTCAGATGCATTATCTACATTGTTTACATTGTCTACGTCGCTCAGTGGTATCGAGTCGGCATGTGGATCTTGAGAACCCTGGTTCGATCCCCACAGCCGACAAACAATTTTCACCAATTTAAAAATCTATCCCTGTGGCTCCCTCTCCACTAATATCTTTGAGGGCCGTGATTTGACGGCTGGTAACCGCACTTCACGCGAAAAAATATATCACTTACCGAGATCTGCTTAGGCAGAGTGCCACACCCAGTAATGGGTAAAAGGCGTGATGATATATTTATTTATTTATTTTGTCTACGTCGCTAGAATTGTCGACGTATTGTCTACGTGTAGATGTAGACAATTAAAGATTACACGTAGATGCACATCTCTGCATATTTTACAATAAAGTAGGATAAATATTTTTTAAATATTGACTCCTTTGATATAGGTACCTATTTACATACTCGTATATATATATATATATATATATATATTAGAGATGGGCGAATATCATCCGCGAATAGTCGAATGCCGCGAATATTGACATTATTAGATATTCGAGATTTTCGAATATTAACGTCAGTATGGCGAACATTCGAATACCTCGAATATCGCGTCATATGTTGACCTCAATTTTTGACTATGTTTTCCTTTATCATTTGTATATAAACTTAAAGCTATTACAAGATATTTTGTTTCAAAACCATGAAGACGTACCATATTTCAAATTTGTTTTTCGCCAACATCAGCCCGTACGTTTCACCTTAAATTTGAAGTTTTCGTCTTTTTCTTTTTTGTTTGTACTTTTTGTTTTAATTTTATTTTATCTCAACAATTTCATTCAAATAATGAAAAGGACATAATTAAATAATTATTAATAATAAATACATTAACTTTTAGGAGTATTCGAATATTCGAGATCTGATTAATATTCGTATTCGATATTCGAATTCGAAAAATTTGATATTCGTCCATCTCTAATATATATATATATATATATATATATATATATATATATATATATATATATATATATATATATATATATATATATATATTCCATTTAGATAAAGTTTCATAGAAAAGATACTTTAATTGGCGGAAGTCCCGTTGGTCTTCGAAAGGTTTAAAGATATCATGTTTCTTTTCTAATATAGAAGGGTCAATGTGAAATTTAAAAAATAATCTTTTTCACGACCCCCTCGTAAAGTCTTTATTCACGTGTAAACACAGCTTAGGACATTAAGTAAGATGAATGAGTTACTTCATCCTTTTCATATACAAATAACTAGAGATGGGCGAATATCAAATTTCTCGAATTCGAATATCTAATAGGAATATTAATCAGATCTCGAATATTCGAGGTACTCCTAAAATTATTAATAATTATTTAATTATGTCCTTTTCATTATTTTAATGAAATTGTTAAGATAAAATAAAATTAAAACAAAAAGTACAAACAAAAAAGAAAAAGACGAAAACGTCTTCATGGTTTTGAAACAAAGTATCTTTGTTATTAATAACTTCAAAGTATTGTAATAGCATTAAGTTTATGTACAAATGATAAAGAAAAACATAGTCAAAAATTGAGGTCAACATATGGCGCAACATTCGAGATATTCGAATGTTCGCTATACTGACGTTAATATTCGAAAATCTCAAATATCGAATAATGTCAATATTCGCGGCATTCGACTATTCGCGGATGATATTCGCCCATCTCTACAAATAACTAATAACAATAGTGTTACGCTTTTAATTAAATATGAAGTACAAATCAAATTGGAATAATATTTTGTATAATTTGAATTTAAATTCTGACTGATCTTAGATTAGTTATTATAAGTTGATACTTACAATATTTACGAAATTACTTCTAGATTTCCATCACAGTATTTGTAGGAGACGAAACGACTTACCTAAAAAGAAAGGAAATTATTATAATTATGTGAATTAGCAGTTTTGAAATCATTTTCCATTTATTATAATACTTTTAACCTTACATAATATATTTAAATTTATCTTGTTCCAAAAAAGAATTAGTTTTCAGGTACAAACTTCAGATACAATCAGGTGCATGATGCACCTTAGCACAGTAATTATTTTACTATATTTTAATATTTCATCCCCTTTATTATATCTGTTTATCTACTGAGTACATACTGCTACTACTTTAAATAAGATTTATTTCCAATTACAAACTTACTGAAGTTAATTAATTTTGATAGTCAAAATAAATCATTGAATTACATTACTAGAGTAGTACTATAATAAAAGATGTAAATCTATAGGTGAAATTTGTAAAATATTTACACGTACTGATATATATTTTCCGGTCAAATCAAACGGAAATGAAAAGTCAGTAATGTCCATCCGGTCGGCTCATCGGAACGAAAGCGGCTGGATTCGTTGGATTTTTTCGGACGAGCGAATCGCAGCCAGCTCGGATTACACTCCAACATCGACTGTACGCCACGAGAGCTGGTTTTCAAATTTAATTTCATTCGTTATGTTTCCGGAAATTATATCAATCGCTTCGAGATTTATGTCCTGGATCAAATTCGATAAGAATGCTTACATGGCCAGATCGGTTACACAGCAAATAAAACCTATTAGAAATATAGTTACAATTCTACAAGACTAAAGACCCGTTTATCAATACTAGAATACAATGGCGGATAAGTCACTTGTTAGATAAGTGGAAAATAACGTAATAATAAATGACAATTAATAAAATTGTACTTAAATTATAGTTCCGATATGACACAATAATTTTAGTTATTTTGAAGCTTTGAAACTGTTACACAACAAAAAATACTCGTAAGGAAATGATTTTCTCGTTCTAGACCGTCAATACTTTCCTGTACTGTTATTTCTTATTACCTGGTAATGACTATAATCTACACAAAAAAATGATTAATGCATGTTAATAAATTAAAAATAAAATAATTAAATTAATATAGATCGATTGGATAAAAATTAATTTACGTAACCCATAGGAAAAGTTAATTTCTCGTGTGGTTGTTGATTTAACCAGGAAATAAACAAACATAAATATGTCACTACTTATCGCGTTTTCAGTATATTTTTCCCGATATTTTAAAATTAATTTTAACAAATCAAATGTCAATATGTATAAAACTAAGTTACGAGTACCTTAGTTTTATATTTGTCTAGTTTCACAACTAGTTCTCAAACTAATACAGTATCCATTTCTCCGTGACCTATATCAACTTGTCGGCAAAGTTACCGTCTCATCTAATCCATATTACCCTTAAAGAAATGCGACTGCAAGAAGACACCTGAAATCTTCACATATGCAAACCAGATTCAAAAATAAAAACACCAACACTGCGTCGCGAGCGTACAAAGTTTAAACGAAGCAACAACTGAACTAAGTTTCGTTCAACTCAGTATAATCAGTGAAAACGCCGGTATTAAAACTTCCTCGCCATGTGTTAAATAAACCCGACGAAGCGACTTCCTACTTTAATTTTCCTTCGAGGTAGCAGAGGAGAAGAAGGCAAGGATGGCAAGAAGCAAGGCCCATTGTTGTGCGAACTTCCACGTTTTAACCTGGGCTAAATCTATTAACAGATTTCATGTTCGTTTTGCGTCTGCTCAAGCTTCATTGTTTTCTTATGATGTTGGAATATGTTGGCAATTAGTCCAAGTTTAGGATCTTCTACTAATTCCAACGTAACTTCTTTGGAGTCTGTATGAAAAGGGCTTTCTTCTGTTTTTATTCATTTTGTAGACATTAATAAACTATCATTTTGTATAACCACATTAAAATTCCTACACCAACATCTTTGGAGGCCATGATTTGACGGCTGGGAGCCAAATAATATATTACTCACTAAGATCTGCTACGGCAGACTGTCACACTCAGTAATGAGTAAAAGGCGTGATTAAATACTTGCTTCATGATGCACGAAGAAGCGAGTTTACTCTCATATCTCGCTACGCAATAAAAATGAGTGACGAGAGCGAGAACGATATTATAATAGCAAATTTGAGACGAGATCGATATTAAGACTGCGAGAGTGAGAGTCTCGCACAAGATCTCGTGTGAGTTTTGCATTTTTGTACGAAAATATACAGAATGTTATGTTAATTTAATTTTGTTTGCATGTACTATTATTGTTCAATATTTATCATATACTACGGATAAGAAGAATTTCACCTAAATTTTATTCATTTCAGATTATGTTCTTTCCCAAGGCTATACATATATCAAAATCTAAATGAAATATAAAGATGAGCTTAGCGACATTGAATTCCCCATGCTTCAATTAACTTATAGACATAAATTCAGCAATTTTAATATTTAAAAAAATATCCATTTATTATCTTTGTGGAGCATTGAATCTTTCTGGATATGAATTAATGTTCGAGGGCAGATTCTGTAAGAAAATTGTAACGAGACCAATACAAATAGTAATAGCTATTTATGAAACTTGTAAGGAAATGAAGGTTATTACCTTACGCATGTGAAATTTGCAGTACGAGGCGTAGCAGAGTTATGTAGACACATAAGTAAGGTAATAACCGAGTTTTCTTACGTGTTACATACAATATTTTTTCTACTTCCGTTCTAATAAATAGGAAAGAGCGTTTTTGAAATTATGAATTTTTGACATATTAATGACAGTTATAAATTAAAAAAATTAAAGAATAACACATCAGAATTCGTCTACCAAAATATCTTAATTTTTTTGTGTTGCTATGTTACCTCATTATTTCACTAGTTAAATAATGCAGTTCATTACCTAACTCAAATAAGTGAAATAAAACGTCTATTTCCTAACGGAAGTAGAAAAATACATTTATATTTCCGTTATGTTATGCTATGATATGTTATGTTATGCTATGCAAACTCTGAGTCCGGTTCAAGTTATGATAGAATAATACTAGTATATCCATAACAATTTGTATGAATAGAATTCATAATAAAAAACTATTTTTAAATGTCAGATTTACATTTTTGACACGAAAAAATTAAAGCTTATTAATTTTGCTTAGGTAGGTTCAGATGCCAACTCAGTTCCAATGCATGTTTCACCTTACCACAAATTAATAATAGGTACATCATCAATTTCACCCCCAGCTTAACATATTATAGTTTGTTAATTAAAGTGGCAAACGTTAAACACCAATAATAAAACATTAACAATGTTCCTCACACCTATATCAATATCTCAGCAGTCAATTACCCTTCCCGTTTCAACCCCAACCATAGTCATAGTGTATTTGAATAGGCTCATCATGCCATCACATCTTGGCGGGAGTTGACCCTACGCTATTGATGTGCGGTTTTGCGCACCTAGAACACGGGCTTATATTATTTAGAAGCAATTGTTTGCTCAGGAAGTTCGACTAGGAACGTCTTAAAGCGTACACGCAGATGATACATGGATGATGGAGAAGGCAAAGAGAAAATGTTGTCATTAGGTTTACGACAGAAAGTGGATACTTAAGGTGAATCATTGACTTCTTTTTCTAGGTTTGTAACGTTATTATTAGATATGATAATATATACACCAGTGGTTTTCAAACTGTTTGGAAGCAAAAATTATCGAGTAATACAGTGGTCTGGTTAGCGTTACGGTATTCTAATCCAAAGATCGAGTTCCAATCTCAGACAACCTAAGAAATATATGCAGCTTGATGAGTCCAGACCCTGTACTATAACTGAAATAAGTTCCTGTTGTACATAATGGCTTAAATAATAATAATCACAAATAAATTCTGCCCGCGATTTCTTTACTTTTGTTTGATCAGAATTTAATAATGTGTTACAAAAATAGAAGTACACTTTTAGAAATACATAAATAATAAATATATCATTACGTAGCAAATATCAGTAAGTACGATATGTGCGTGAAATGCGGTTATCAGCCGTCAAATCATGGCCCTCAAAAATGTTAGTAGAGAGGGAGGCACAGGGATAATTTTAATGTGGTGAAATTTATTTGTTGGCTGTGAGAAACGAACACGGGTTTTTAAATCTACAGTCCGGTTTAATACAACTAAGTCATCTACCCCATATTGCAGAAATAAGTAAAAGAAAAGTCTTTCATTAAGAATTTTGCTACAGTTTCTTAAGAACTTTATTGCTGTAATAGTTTAAAAAATTAATTTTATTTTACTTTCAAGTTTGAATAATATTTTTGAATTTTTTAATAAATATTTTTTTAATTTTTAAGTATTATCCGGCGACACTCCTCCAATTACTCCCCAGAAGGTCATAACCCATATTTTAAAACCAGTGATTTACACAATAGTAATGTAATTTTAATGGAGTCTTATATTGTAGTCACAAAATGATAAATTAGTCATTTATCTCGTATTAAAACTACATTCAAAAACAATGTAGCAGAGTTTCAAAAATGTTATTGGTTTTTAATGTCATTAACTCTGGCATTTAAGCATTGCGATCCATTTTTAACTCTTCTTTCTCGCATATCTAGTCTATTCAGAATTCTTTGAAGTCGCAATCTTTCGTATATAATAAGGTCGCTTTCGTTTACTTATAAATAAATAATGAATCTTGTAGCAGTTATTGTTCATGAAAGTAATAAATGAACTTAATATAGGAAACTAATAAAAATGGATTGTTATTTTAATATAATTTTAATTTATCGCTGAGAAAATGAAATCCCGTTCACTTTCATTCATTGAGCGTTATTTACCCTGACGGCTATAAGTATTTTTATTGATTTACCACTTCCCAATCTTGGAAAACGAGTCCGTTTTTCCGGATACTTTTCAATTGAATATATTTTCCTTGGGTTATAGACGCCGGGCAAATTAACTTTGAAAGTAGCTGCTTCTTTCAAAGACGAACAAAACAGAATGAAAAATTACTCTTTTCCTTCCACGAAACATTTTCAAAGCGTAATCTTCAGTAGTACTTTAGTCATTTAGAACTTCTTTTATATGGGTACTTTAAAAACCAACATAACAATACAAAAGTTTTAATAGTTTTTGTATAGTGTTCCATGAGATGTTATACATTTACTGAGAGTGGGAACAGCTATACAAAGGACAGATTTATTACCAAACTAATACATTGTTCCTTTCGCCTATTAACACTTTTTGGGTTAATATTTATTTACACGGGTATTTTATCCATTTATCTTTTCATATTTATATACCTTTTATTCACGATTGAGTAAACAACTGTATTATATTGGATGTATTCAAATATAAGCAGTATATAAATATAGGTAAATAATTTATATAATATTCCTTATGTCACACTGTATCGCATTTTCATATTTTCAATAGTGATTTTAATCCCGAAAATGAGACTTTACAGTACTAGTAATGTAATAAATATCACAATACTGTGATCGTGAGGTTTCTAGGTAACAAATAACTTTTGACATTTTATTATAATTATTTTAAGATGTTACTTTCAAGGTTAGGATATGCAAATAATGTGTAATAATTAAATGTGAATAAATTGTTACGAATAAGATATTTCCGGATGAGGAGCCGAGTTTGAAATATAGAAATGGAAAAAAAATACAAAATTAATCCGCAACAACCTTTGATATTATTTGAGAAAATTAAAAAAATCTGAAAATTCAATAATATCTTTTAGTCTAAAATGCGAAATTGTTGTTGAAAAAATAATACGAGTATGTAATACTCGTGTTGAAAGGCTATTGGAAAACTTGTTCGAATGAAACACAAGCGCATACTTTTCAATAATACTCTTTCAAAAATTGTATTAATATGTATATATACGAATATTATTTACTATTTTTCAGTCAAATTGAAAACAGAAGAAGAAAAAATTTAAAAGTTGTTTTTAGGCTATGTTTGTATTTTTTTATTTCGTAAAAAGTGCTACATTCACATAGTTAGCGTATCTTATTGTAACTATTTTCTTTTTATTCAGATCATGGGATCCGTTCGATTTTTATTAAATTCAAATAATATTTCGAATAATATATATGCAATGAAAATTCATTTAATAATGTCAAAGAATTTTTTATTATTCATCTTAACACTTTTTAATAAAATGACAGATTTGTTTGTCAAGTACAGAAAATTATTATAGCAATGAGTTATACAAATATGTTATTGATGATTGTGTTTGAATACAATAGTTTTATTAAATTTAGTTGAACACACAAAACATAGCAATTACATTTAGACACCCCTCAATTACTGTAATAGAATCCATTACCACAATAAAAAAGAAAATGACTTCATATATTATAGAAAATTACAGTGAGTCACTAGGAAATACATAAATTAATATAAATACGGAGAAATAAAACAATTTCCATATAAATACCAACAGAATAAAAAAACACACCCACTCGCGCAATTTACATTTTGATACCCCATAATAAAAGCCCAAATTACACAGTAACAAAGCACATCCGTTTCAATTTTTAAAATAATTACAGAGAAATTTATCACGTGATCATGTATAATGACGGGGCAAATTTGCAGATCTACATTCATATAAATGTCTATTTTATTCTGAATTATTGTAACGCAAAAAGGAAACACAATTTAGACGGTTCTGCCTCGCTGTTATTGCAGCTAAACATGCAAACGAACGCAGCTCGAAGTACGAATAAAACACAGAATACGAATTATTTGCACGAAATGCATTAAACAATAAGGGTATGAACTGTGTGCACTATAAACTACAACTATACATATTTTCACACTCAGCTCGGAAAATTTACACAGATTTTCTCTGTTTAACACTGCTTGCCATAATAAAATACGAGTAGTTTTAAATTCGGTCGTATAGCAACTTTGACAAGAGACAGTGCTGAACAAATTACAGTATTTTGTAAGTAGTACGATTGTACAAAAATGCATGATATATCTTTAAAAAAAATAAATTTTGAATTTCATAAAAAAAGAAAATACACTTTCTTTCTCGAATCAAAATTTATTCATTACAATCCGGTTTTTGTATATATAATTTTTTTTAATTGTTCGAAAGAAATAAAATTACATAGGAGTATATTTTTATAATGTTTCTGCAAACAGTTTTTGCTAAATTAATTGAAAATTCTGGAATCACTTTCAGATAGTATTTGCAATTTAAATTTTTTATTTAATATACTTTGAATATTTAAATTATCTTATAATTTTGATTCAAACAAATAAAATATTACCTTCATTATACCTACTATATTTTTCTCTGAGTATATTTAAAATTCGAATAAATCTTTTTGAAGCATGTTGTGAAAAAAATGGTGTCTAATACGAGAGGAAAGCGTTGTTTCGACTCTCGTTGCGAGTGGGAAAATATCGCTTTCCTGTCTAGTGCGACAAATAACTAATAAATTAATTACACTATATTCAACCATAGGCACTGATATGTGGAATGCATGATTGCAAATTAAACCCTACAAAAAGGTAGATGCAAACGTATAAAAGTGCCCCTTTTTGTTAAAAAACAGATTTTATCAATTTTAGGCCTGGGTTTTTTAGCTCTGGATAAAGTTTCCAATAATTATCAACACGATAATTGATATTTTTCCCGCGAATATTATCCGGAGATTTCAAAATTGGCAATTAATTTTATAATAAATAAACAACAAAATAGTCGAATTCCTATACCCCAATCTACAATTAGAAAATTTGTACAAGCTAGCTGTTCAAACTTCAAAAACTCGAAATCGATCGCACAAAGTATATAATTAAAATATTATAAATTCAGTTTGTCTTCTTACAACCAACCTTTCTATAATATAATTATCACAAACTGACATGGAGTCGTTCATTACGAAAAAAAAAACAATATCTTGTTTTAAAATGATCAGTCTTCAAATGCCAACTTAAATCCAATTAGGCGCATATTTTGGCTAGGATGTTAAACTAGAATTATTTTACATAAATTGATGTGAAATATGTAATTATAAACTGTATTTTTTCACTTTAAGCCATTATTTTCCAAAACAAAAAACTACAATTATTTTGAAAAATACGTTATAATGCAATTAATCTAGTCATTTACCCAGAAAATATTTCATTCTGCGATAGTTTAATGTTCTGCACATTTTCAGAAAATTCTCAAAACCATAAACGAAAATGTCATGTGCTAATAACTTTAAAATGTCAGTATCAGCCCCCGAATTTTGTGATCATCTTATATAAATACATTTTTTTATGAGGAGATCGTAAAACGGGATTATAAAATGTTGGTGTCCATCCATTCGCTAGCGACACTTTCATATTTAACGTTTTTATGTATATCAGCAACGCACATTTTACTCACATATACAACAGCTATGATCGCAAAATTTCTTCGCTAAAATACTTTTTGTGCAACTCGGGTCGTAAAAATAAAATTTATCATTTTAGCCATGTCTAAACAGCTGTAAATCTTAAGTTATTACTATTTATGTATATTGTGTAGTTGCTAGTTTAAAAAAAATTGAAATGAAATTATTTATAATTAGTTTTCACAAAAGTAAATATGAATAGATAGTATATAGTTTCTTAAAACGACAAGTCAGATTATTACATACCTATATACTCAACAGTTTTCCCAAAATAAAAAATATCACCCCTTTGAATCACTACTGGGTGTGGCACTCTGCCGTACCATATCTCGACACGTGATATGTTTATGCGAGTGAAATGCGGTTTCCAGCTGGCAAATCACGGCCCCCAAAGATGTTAGTGGAGAGCGAATAATAGGGTTAATTTTAATGTGGTAAAATTTGTTTGTCGGTTGTGGGAATCGCACCTTGATTCTTAAATCCATAGATGAGCCAGCAACTCCAAAAAAGTGACTAAATATACAAAATATTTGGTCAAAATGTACTTTTATTATTTTTTTCTTAAATCTGTCGAGTTCAAAATGGAATTAAAAAATATAATACTTTGTACTTTAACTTGAAAACCACTGGTTTAAAATATTATATTATGTAACAAGTTTTATAAACATCTCTTTAGTTACGTGCAGTGACGGCGAATTTAAATTTTGCTCTTGTGTGCAAAATTTTGAAAGAATCAATAAAAACAACTGCATGACAATTTTTTGGTAAAATTACACACATATTTGATTCTATAATGTAACAAAAAGAATACGAGTATATTAATTATTCTAAACTTATTAACTAATTCTGAAGTAAATTATTTAAGGGGTAAGGCCACTCTAGACAAGGAAAAAAAGGGTCATTTTCAAGATTTTTTTTAACGAAATCTAAACGTGCTGCTTAAGAATTGTTTTTGGATCTTTATTTAGCGCTCTTTAACCTTTATTTCAAATTTTTTTTTTAAGAAAATATTCAAAATTGTAGTCAGAAATTTAAAAAAATGGCGACTCCTCTAGGCGCGTAGGGCAAAACGGGCGAAAACATTCCGGGAACAGCAATGGACCTTGAACAAAAAGGGATATGTTTTCTAAATCTCTGATGTATGCTTTAAAAAACTACGGGCTGGATTTTGAAAATTTGGATTTTTAACAAAATGGCGCACGTTTGAAAAAAAGTTCATTATTTGGGACTAAATTTCTGTATATAAAAACGACCATAAAAAAACGAATGAAGCACTTAAAAAAAAAGCCCCCGTAGTTTTTGAGTATTTTATATCTAGAATAAGAAATAAAAAGATTCAGCACGATCCGTCAATTAGTATTTCAGATTTCTTTTCGCCCGATTTTGAAAATATGATTTCGAGAAAAACGAGTTTAACATTTCGATTCATATATATATTTATATACAAGTACTAATAGATATATGCTTTTTCCCTCTGAAATACTTCCGCGCGACATTTAAATTAATTGTCCCTTATTCCTAAGATTTTAAACTATAATTTAAGCAAATAAAAAAAAATTATTATTTTTTTAATTTTAGAGTGGCCTTACCCCTTAAGGTTAAGTTCACTCCATATTTAATATGTTAGTTGTTAAATTCAAATCATGACTAAAACGTTCGAAGCCACAGCTTGTCAATATATGATTAAGACGTTATTTAGCGCCATGGAGACAACTATGTTAAATGACATTTAATAACGGGAGGAAAGAAAAAACTTCAATAATAAAGAAAATAATAAGTAATTTAGGTGGTACACTTTGCTGACTACTATATTTATAAATATACTGAATTATTATAACACTTTTTAAATTAATATTTCGAAATCATTTGCCATTATTATTTGCACATAAAATTAATGTTTTCAAATTTGTTACAATACTTTAAAGCTTTAACTTAAAAAATATGTATATTTCATATTATGTTTCATTTATAATAACAATAATATCTACTTTCAAAAAAGATCAATGTTTATATGCCTGAATCACCCAATTAGGTACAAGGATAAAAACTTCAACAATATAAAACCAAATTTGCTAATAGCTAAAATATCGTACCTGAGAAATAAAAAACAACTTATACATTTGAAGAAAAACAATTGGAATTAATAATGAATAACTATAATTAATTAAATATAAATATTAACACAATAGATAATCAACAAATTTTCAAGTACTTATGTTACAATTAATTTATTAATACACGTTTCCATTTGTAAGTATGAAATATTTATATTTTAATGTTAATGTAATTAAAAATTGTAACTCATTAGTTAATTAAATTTAACTTCGTAGCTGATTTCAAATTTCCGTTTTTCATAGTCACCGTCGTTCGTTATAATTAAATGAAGTGCTAATATTATTGGAAATTTTATTCATATTAGCACTGTTATAATTGTGTTTGTTATTAAACTCATAATTGGAAGAATTTTCATATACTTTTTAACTGCCTGTTCGTTATGAGTTTTTATTATTTTTTTTCATAGTTTAAATTTTAATCTTGTTATTACGATTTCCCTAACACTAAATAGGAATTAATTCTTGATATTATAAATAACATTATCTAGTTTTATATACATACATACATACTTGATTCATCACTCTATGTCTTGTCAAATGTGGTTGTATGAATCCTTAAAATATTATCTGAACATTTTCTCATTGGATTCATTCTACATTGGCATACCACTTTTACTTCATACATATTTTATTTCATACAAGCTCGTTTCATCATTCTTTCATGCAACAAACCTTCAATCAAATCCGTCCATTAATTTTTTTATTTACATAATATATCCATGTCTTCAATCTTTCATTCGTCTTTGATTCCGTATGACAAAACCATCTAAACTGATATATTTTCATTTTAAACTGGAGGGATCGGCATAAATCGATTAAAATTCCCTGTCCCATATAACTACAATAAAATCTATTAGTGCGACTACCACAAATCGCTTAACAATGATCACAACAGGTCAATTTTTGAGGGTCGTATTCAGCCTAAAATTATTCTTGTTTTTTCCTATGATTGACCATTTAAAAATTACTAATTCGGATTAAATTATCCAATTAGCAGTTATGTTACTCAATAAGAAGATTAAATATCCTGTACTGAATCAGACTGAGTAATGTAGGTAAAGGTTTAGGTTATGTTTCTATATAATATTTATAATATATTATACTTGTATCGTATGAATAATGAAATATACTTATTTAAATATTGTATTTTTTTTTTAATATACACGTACCGGCGAATGGGGCTGTACAACCCTGTGTGAAACTTGTGAAACCATTTATAACGGGTCATATTTTGAGTTCCTTTGTAAACGTAATCGCGATGCATTTAATCGTTTTATGCCGATCCCTCCAGTTTAAAATGAAAATAGTATACACATTCACTCTTTTAACAATTTGTTTCTCAATCTAAAATTAACAAGCCTGGCAATAAAATTTCCTATTATTTTATAATTTGTTTCTTTAAATTCGACTATGACAGTATGAAATGCTAATGTGTTAAAATTTCATACTGGCAAAGTTTCGCATAACACTAATTAACATCGTGATAAATACCACTCTAGTATCAACAAAAACCCTGCATCAATACTTGCAACATAATTTCTCCCTGTGGTCCGACGCCATTTACCACCCACCCTCGCTACAATTCAGGGTGCAGGTTTCGCGATCATAACGCCTTGGAGGGTTCTAATGCACCATCGGTGCAATCATGCCACCACCCCCATACCCTTGTATACCCTCCTGGTAATGTTCTTATTGTATCGTGTTGTATAATATAACGTTTAATGTTCAGCAATGGTTTGTTTTGCTTCTGCTGCACACCAGCCCTTAATTGGATGCTACAGTCACGGAAATTGGGATATTAAGAAATTGTTAGTTTAGTGGCGGCATAGAAGAATTTAGTGATATATTTTATGGGTACGAAGTGATGTCATATTGAATAAATTGTAGGTAGTGATGGGCGAATCGAATGAAATTGTCCTGTGTGTTCATATTCTAATTTTATGTAGTGTACTAGAGAATGAATATGGCTTTCATTTGTTTATAATTACATTTTCAGTTAATACGATAAATATGTAATTTCATGTTAATGTGATTAGTAAATACTTCTCGAATCCAAATTAATTGTTATGACAGTTTCAACATTTTCAAAACGTTATTAAATTACGAAAATATTTTAAAAGAAAATATATAATATGTTTTCACAAGCTGCAGTGTTCGAGTGGTTAAGGAAATAGACTTGAAATTCAGTGGACTCAGCCCGCGCAGATTCGAATCCTGTCCGTAGCGTTGAATAATAGAAAAAGGAATTACCTATTTGTTTCTAATCAGCTGCGGTGTCCGAGTGGTTAAGGAGATGGACTTGAAATCCATTGGGCGCTGCCCGCGCAGGTTCGAATCCTGTCCGCAGCGTTGATTTTTAATAATTCAATTACATACTTGTCTGTTGACCTTGAGAACATGTAAAATTGTCCTAATATTTTTAATCAGCTGCGGTGTCCGAGTGGTTAAGAAGATGGACTTGAAATCCATTGAGAGCTGCCCGCGCCGGTTCAAACCCTTTCCGCTGCGATGAATGTTTTAAAATTTAATTACATACTTGTCTGTTGACCTTGACGTCATGTGAAATTATCCTGATGTTTTTAATCAGCTGCGGTGTCCGAGTGGTTAAGGAGATGGACTTGAAATCCATTGGGCCCTGCCCGCGCAGGTTCGAATCCTGTCCGCAGCGTCGATTTTTAAAAATTCAATTACATATTTGCCTGTTGACCTCGAGGTCATGTGAAATTGTCCTAATTATTTTAATCAGCTGCGGTGTCCGAGTGGTTAAGAAGATGGACTTGAAATCCATTGAGAGCTGCCCGCGCCGGTTCAAACCTTTTCCGCAGCGATGAATGTTTTAAAATTTAATTACAAATTATCTGTTGACCTTGAAGTCAAGCGAAATTATTTAATTGTATTTTATCAGCTGCGGTGTCCGAGTGGTTAAGGAGATGGACTTGAAATCCATTGGGCTAAGCCCGCGCAGGTTCGAATCCTGTCCGCAGCGGTTTATATTTTAATATTATTTCTCAACTAGCGGTTTGTAGTGCTTTAAACTTTAATTAATATATCATTTTATTGTGAACTTGATAAATTTTTGAGAAAATACTGAGAATCTTACCCCACGTTGCTGTGCAAATAATTTTCTAGAAAGCAATTGCGTGCGGAGGAATGATTAAATTCTCAGTATTACATTAACATAATATTATGGAATTTGAAAAGACATTTGCGGGCAATATTCTTAGAACATCGAGGAAGGAGGTATACGCAATATATTTTCTGCAAAACTGCATTACGTATTTTTTTTTTGTATAGATCCGTTTCATCTCTCTAAATACAATTCGATAGTAAGAGAAACGAACACTTTTTTAAAAATAATAAATATAAATAAATATATCATCACGCCTTTTATCCATTACTGGGTGTAGCACTCTGCCAGAGCAGATAATAATAATAATAAAAATAATAAATATTTGGTATTTTAGCAGTTTTAAGAGACGTTGCTAATAGCAGCCAGCGATAAAGTTATTGTAACCGCCATCATTAATACCATTGTTAAATAAAATACATTCTACAAGAAAAACGAATTTCGTGGACAGAATTGCGTACGTAAATGTAAACTTTTTTTGACTGTTACATAACAATAATATATTTCTACTAACGTGCGAAAAGTAAATCATTATGAGTTAATTAGCAAAAAGAGACTGCTTATCACACAGTATGTGATAAAAGTTTTATACTCGACTGCACCAAAACTATGTACTATCCATAAAATGGAACTTTATTGGATTAGTACCATAAAATATTAAAATTTGATTCATGTTATGAACACTTTTTTTCATTTTGTTGTTATTAATTAAACAGTTTGATAATTTTAAATAAAATTATTAAACAAACTTAACAATAAATCGCCTCCAAGACAGTCGAATATACAGTTTTGTATACAACTCGTACTTAATCGGACTTTATGTAATTGTTACATGAATAGCTATTATCACAAAAAGAATAGTTACTACGAAACAAATTTATCAATCTTAGCTGCGATAAGGTAAAAAATCGTTTTGAAAATTTGTACACTTGTGTGAAAAGTGGCACTTTATTGTACGAGGGGTAAACTTGGAACAGAAATAGTGAGCGAATGTTGCAAACCTATGAGTATGTATACATAAATAACAATTCTGTTTGCTGTGACTTATTAGAATATTTTATAAAGTTCAGTAAATAATTTGTATATATTTATTTTCTTTCTATTAGGATGCAGTAAGTAAATAATTTTTGAATACAGATGTTCATTTTGCTAAATACGGTGTAGCATTTAATATTAATATATTCGCTGAATAGATATAATTCCTTTCATCACTTTAAACATACGCCGGCTATAATCTAATTTTCCAGGTGTATAATTTTAAAATCTCGCATTAATTCTCGTGCCTCCCTTGCTACGTAGAAAAGGAAGAATGAATTCAACAAACTTGAGTGTGTAGCACATACTCTGAAATTTCCTGAGAGGTGCTCTTCAAAGAATAAAAGGACTTCCGAAGGGATTTTCTTAGGAATTTCCCTTCGAAGGAGCAGAGTAACGAGAATGCTCAAAGAAAAAAGAATTTCTCTCTACATATTTTAGGCATGGCATGAAATATGCACACTTGAAATCTGTTTCAAGTTGTTCATTTAAATGATTGTATTTTTACGGAAGTTATCGAGGTGAGAGATGAGAAATTTTGTTGACAATACGAACGCGTAAAATAAGACAATTTTATTTCTAAATATTGTCTCTTTGTGATTCCATCTTTTTTTAAGTAGTAAATTGTCAAAGATATTTTAATATTTTTTAATTATGACATATACGTCTATTTTAAAATTTGTTTGATGGCCTCCTATATCTATTTTTTCTTTTTATGATAAATTATAACAATCAATGAAAACGCGGGTTTAAAATTCATTATATTACAAGAGAAATGATTTTTTAAAATTTTGTATCAGGGGTGTGAGGTTACATGTATATTTAAAGTTCAGTTGTACCATGCTCAATTACGTATCTATATTTACGTGACCTTCTGTCAAGCTAACACCCTGTTAAAAACACACGTGAATTTTATTGTTAACCTGTCATTGTACTACAAATTTTGAACTAACCAGGTGTTGGTTACGAACAGTATTGTACCCATGCTTCGTACAACTGGGCCTCAGTAGTACTTGTTTCATTCAAAGGCTGCAAATGATATTCGATTTAATAATCTAAATATATTGAAATTCACATATTATAGTAACTAAAGGTCCAAGAAAAAGAAATAAAAATGTGGAAAGGAACTGTCAAACATTTACATCATTTATCATATTTTCCTATTGTCTTTGGCTTTAATTTTTAAGGTTTTATTTGCTGCATAGAAGGCTGTACTGTAACTAAAGTATAAAGAATATTTAACCAATTTAAACAAATATAACAGATTTTACTGATAGTTCAATTAAGTTAATTACATTCTATTCCGTAGATGGCTCAGTGGTATTCCTGCAACCAATAAACAATTTTCACCACAATAAAAAATGTACCCCTGTGTCTCTCCTTCCACGAATACCTTTGAGGGCCGTGATTTGACGAATGGTATGAAGAAATATATCACTTACCTACCTTACCTGCTTCAGCAGAGTGTCGCACCCAATAATGGGTAAAAGGCGGGATGATATATTTATTTTAATTCTATTCCTTACATGTGTATTATTTTCCGCGCGAAAAGGGTAAACCGTACTCATATATCTATTACTAGTATATATATATATATGACCGCACTTGACGGCCAAACCTGAAGTTGGCTGCAGGTCGCTAGTAACTTCTGGGAAAAACGGCAGTTCGAACGGTACAATTTCGACATAAGCAAGCGGTTTGTTATTATTTACTATAAAAATACGTTCTATACTAGGTCAGGCATGGTTAGTGGTGTTTATTATTTTAAAAAAACATCCGACTTTGCTAATAAAACGTTTTTCAATTATCTTGACATTCAAATTTGCCGTTTTTACCATAAAAATACGTTCTATAGTAGGTCAGGCATAGTTAGTGGTCTTTATTATTTTTTAAAAAATCCGACTTTGTTAACAAAACGTTTTTAAATTATCTTGACATTCAAATTTGCCGGGTTTTTCTATGTCCGGCTTGTGCCGATTTCACCAAAAGTCACTAGCGACTCGCAGCCAACTTCAGATTTGGCCGTCAACTGCGGTTTTACCCGCGAAAAAGGTGGCCAATATTTTTTGCTTATTTCTATGCAGCAAAATATTATTTCTAACAATTTTTGTTTCACAAATAGTCATAATACAACATATATTTTATTTTTAATTCTTGTATTATTGTCATTCAGTATATTATAGAAACACAGCAAAAATATATTCAGGGCATCAGAGCTGTGTGTTTGTCTGGTTGTGTTTTTCTTTTCTAAAATAAACATATTTTTTGAGAAAACTAAATAAGGTTAGTAATATTAAACGAAAATTTGCATAAATATTAATATATAATCTAACATAATCTAAGAGATTTGGGGCTAGCAAGAAAGTTTGCATAGACCATAGGCTCATCCTGAACTAAATTGCTAAGCTCTTATACAAACAAAGTTTATTTTGTAAATTAAAATAATGTCAAATAAAAAAATTGGTATTATTACAATATCTAAAAACAAACGTAAAATTATAATTTTAATCATAAACTCCAATTAAATAAACTCAAGTAAGAAAATCTCAAAATTTATTTCAATATTAACGGGCATATTCTGTAACTGACTATTTTTAACGCCCGGTAATATTTTAAATAAATTAACCGAATAATTCAAATAGGATAAGTCCGTAAGTAATCAATTTCATCATTGTTGAATTTCAGGCATTAGGTATTAAAATGTAAAGTTTTTATTTTGCATATGAGACGTTTCGACCAAAGCTAGTTACTGTAAATAAATTTTTTACAAAGAAAAAGGCTTAAAATTTATTTAAGATATCAATAATAAATATGTTTACTCAGTTTCATCTATATTAACTTTTCAATTATATATAAAACTGTTTCCGCCCGGGATCGAACCGGGGACCTTGTGCGTGTGAAGCACACGTGATAACCACTACACTACGGAAACTGATATTGATACATGATTACAAAAGTTTCTTATTCTAAGTTAACATTTATGTCTTACTTTCAAATAGATTATTTATTAAGAGAAATTTTATTGATCTACTTTTAAACAAAAGATGTTTGTACTAGTTTCCGTAGTGTAGTGGTTATCACGTGTGCTTCACACGCACAAGGTCCCCGGTTCGACCCCGGGCGGAAACAGTTTTTGATAAAAAAAATTAACTGATATGGTTAGCACACAACCGCTCCTGATATATCAATTAAATTCGACATCAAATTAAACCTGAACTATACTTAAATTGTTTATTTGTTTAAGAATTTGATTTGATTTTTAAAACTCGAGATGTTAAATAGAGCAAACCAGGATCCTTTCAACAATTACTGCCAAGACTCGTTTTAAAATTTGTAAAAATTTTCTTTTGTTATACAAATAATAACCTATAGTCATTTAAAATTATTTTGACTATTTGGAATCGTATAAATCAGCTATAAAGCATTTTTTTAAATATTGAGAATAAAAAACTTTAAATAAAACTTATGCCGAACTAAATTATCCAGCAATTATTTTAGACATTTTGTTAAAGAATAATTTAGAAAAATATGATAGCAACAAACATATAATGTCAAATGTTTTAAATGAAATTGTACTATTAATAACTGTTTAAATAACTTTTTCATGAATTTTGTACAACTGTTTTTGACAAAAACAGTTGTACAAAATTCAACTTAGTAAAACTGGTTTTGGGATATATACAGGATGTTAAAAAAAGGGTAAAAAAAATTTCAAGGTATATACATTTCGATGTGCCGATTCACAATCAAAATATTTTTTTCAAAATTCGCAAAATTATGGACATGCTTCTAGAAGAGTAATATCTAATGCCACTGGTCGACACGGCATTTTTAATAAAAATAGTTTATTTGTTATTCAACATCAGTTATGTACTTTTCTAGAAGCCTGTCCATAATTTTACGAATTTTGAAAAAAATCTTTTTGATTGTGAATTAGCACATCAAAATGAATATACCTTGAAATTTTCTTACCCTTTTTTTAACAGCCTTCATGTATGAAGTTATTAAATTGTCTAGTTGTATAAATATCAAATATAATTCTTTCTATTTAACTGTCAGTAATTAATTAAAGGGCAAAACGCATCTTTATAAAAAATTGAATGTATACAGTTTTATAACGAAACATATATCATTATGAATTTGTGCTCTAACCTAACAAATAAATGTGAAAATAAATTAATTTAAATTTTATTATTTTTTTAATAGAAATTTTAAAATAAAAGTAATTTAAAGTGTTATAGGAAAATAGTATTAAAACACGTGTTACAATCTCCAATTGTAATATTCGTATTTTGTAATATTTGTACTTAAATAAAAGTCATTGCAAGACATATTTTTTAATATACTATTGCAATATCGAGCTCTTAAAAATGGTGAATCTCCTAGCAATTATCTATGCGTTTCAATGGCCTTAAATTAAAATATAAGCTGCTTTTACAATTTAAAATTGTAACTATCATAAGGACGGAATGAAGTGTTAGATATATCTAAAATTTTGTGCATAAACAGAAGTACCTCTTCATATTGTTATGCATTGCAGCTGCTCATTATACCATCAATCTTTCATTCTTCCTGCGCTATAATTTTCCCTAGTTAGTCCGCATTGGCAGGTTTGTGACGCCGACGTCAGCCTCGCATGCTACCATGTGCAATGCCACTGCGACTAAATTCCAGCCACGTCTATTCGTTTTTTACACATCGTTAACCCGTGGCGCACTGTAAGCAGTTCTCCTTCGGCTGGAAAAGGTTCCTGGTTCCTGGAGTTTCAGGGCTTATGGATGCACATGCTTAAAATAATACCCGCCTGCTCCATAGGGCAATGGACCGAATTCAATTCTTATTGGATAAGTGCACAGCTGTAAGGTGCCAGGATATTTGAAAAGTATTTAATGTTATCTATCTTATGCAAATTATTCTTCATTTTTATAAAAACAGCTGTACTATTGTCTCTCTGAATTTAGATAGATTGCACATTTTTATAGAAAGTCCAGAACTATGTCGCATTTTTATTTTTTTTTAAATAAATATTGGAATACAAATTAACCGTAATATGTTAAGGTGTCATTTTTTGAATGAGAGATACCAGTATACCCCTTGGTTGATTTTCGTCGATTATTGTTACTAGCTTATTATAGGCACTTCCCTTTTCTAACTTATGTATTCGTTAAGGAGCGATATTTTAATTTTCTAACAAAGTTCTCAAAAATTTGTCGTTCTTTCATCCAGAAACACTACTTTTGAATAACTCAAAATCATCTAGAAACAGCCTGTTTTCCGCATAGGCCAGCAAAAACTTGGGACTTTATTAAGGTTAGCATTGGAAATAACTGGCTGTCAGTGTTATGTGTTGGGTGTTTGGAGATTAGAGATTTTTACCAATTTTAGAGCTAAATTATTCATAGTAAATTCAAATGTGAGTAATTAAATTTGAATTTGCAGTTACTATGTATAACCAATAAAAGACATATATCCAAGTAGCAGATTTTTCTGACAATAAATTATTAATAACATTTTCGGTAGCTTGTTTAATATGTGCTGGAGTATTATAAATTTTTTATTTACGATGTTAAAACTTTTTTGTAAGAAAACAAATGATTTGTTTATATTTATTTAACCCTCGTATTCTTTTTACGAATATCCTGATGTTGTCAACAACAAAATCCCTACTATTTAATATTTTACAAATGAATAAAAATTTCATTTAAATCAGCTAAAATAATGATGGGTGTCACATTTCCAGAAACTCTTTTGCCAGTACTCGTAATTTGCAAGCGTTGCCTTCGGATGGGTCTGTCAAAATATGCTCGCACTCGCAAAAGTTTCTGGCCTAGTAATACAAATGACTATATTCTCCAATTATACTATCATTTTTAAATGAGCTATTTTTTTGTTAGGGTCGGTTTTTAATCTACAGATAAAGTTCGTTGCTGGATAAATAAAACAAAATCATTTATCCTACCGATAATTACAGGGAACTTTATCTAGGATGCAAAATAAACCATAACAAATAAAAAATAGCGCAATAAAAACTAATAGTTAATACAATTTTTTAATTTCATAAAACAGTTCTGTTGTCCAAACAAAATAAAGCTTTTGTCAGATTACAATAACTAATGCCAACAAGTAAATATTTTACTTTTCATCAACGAAACAAAATAAACCCAGTTATCACAACCTACAAAGTTTATGACATCATCACAATTTCTCCCATCAACACAATCATGACATCAGGAGCCAGAAAATAAAAAATTAAATCCGCCATGAATCCTAGAAGCACATTCCACGTTTCCTTCACATATACACCTTCGGCATCATCTCCCGCCTAACAAAAATACGTGATCCGTGTCGTAACACAAATTGAACTAGTTTAGCATCACGCATCAAGCAGAGCCGATTTCCGGCAGGAAGTGACGCCATATTTGATTAGGATGATTTCGCGTGAACGTCGAAGGTAAGACGGCGAGGATAGGGCGTCACAACGCCACGTAATGGAATATGTGCTGAGGTGGAGATGTTGTGAAGATGGCGGAATGTGTAATCGTGGTAGGGGGTTGTTAGTAAGGTGTTGCTGCCTGATGCTACTGGCGAATGTCGTCCAAGATGATGTGTCACGTGATGAAGGAGGATTGTGATCTGTATTTGGTATTTTGGTAACCGTTACACAAAAGCGTAACTAGGTAGGTTCAAAAACAATATTCGTAAATAGAAACAACAATAAAAATTGGTATATTATATTTCATAGTTTTTAATTATTTTTATTAAAAAGTTAAATTTTCTTTTCTCAATTGAGAGAAGAAAGTGATACTTTTCATCCTTAGAGAATAATAATATGTTATTTAATGAGTATACATCCATATTATGTATGTCAAATACTATACTTTATCTACAACTATTCAAGTTAACGGAACAAAAATATTTAGATGATGTGATTGATCAGCAACCAACAAACCACGTTCTTGAAACATAAGAGAATTCTTGGTTGGTATTAGTTAGAAAGCCATAGAATATATCCTTGATTTTTGTTACACAAATTTACTTATCTCTGTATTGGAGGCAAGAGTATTTCTGAGACTCTTGGTAGCACCATCAAAACTTAAATTTTAATCTTGGCTTAACTTAATAAAAGCAAATTGCAGTTACATATATGGACTGATTAATATTCCTCTTAAACATTCCATATTCTTTTATTTGTTCATATAGCTTCTTAATGCATATCTGTTTAAGCAATGAAATGACACAGACGAGAAAATATAAAATTATAATTGATACCAACATCATATAAGAAAATTATTTTTATGTTTAAAATTTTGGCTTCTTATATAAGTAATTATTATTGTTAAATAATTATTTGTTTGTAACAACGAAATAACAAGTGAAATAAGGGTTTGTTTTCTTGAGAAATATGTAAATGACAGAAACAAAATAAGTTACGTAAATCTACTACTTATGAACTTGTCAAGAAATAAATTAAATTTTGTGACTGTCTAGCTAGTTGTTATAAAGTTTACTTATTATATTATTTAAATTAAACTATAAAACTGTTTCCGCCCGGGATCGAACCGGGGACCTTGTGCGTGTGAAGCACACGTGATAACCACTACACTACGGAAACTGTTGAATATTGATGCTTTCATTATTTATAAAAAGATTAGTGATCTACATCTTGTAATATACATCTTTATAATTGTTTGCAACTTAGTATCCATTACTGTTAAACGGGTCACCAAACAAACAAAAATTAATGAACATTTATTTTAACAAAAATAAGCAAACATATTAGGTTAAATATATTATTAATAATCAATTATATTTTCGAATTAACTGTTTATGGTAGAACAAAAACTATATACATTTGAAAACAAATATTTATCAATTTCATAAATCATTTTATAAAAAAGTAAAATCATCTAATTTCAAAAACCAGTCAGAAATATGCAGTTTATGATATATTAAAAAATAATTGAAATACAAAACCGGACGTGGCTATGCAAACAAATGCCCGTTTGACAATTATAACAACGTAAATAATATATTACGCTTTATGAAACGCGTGGAATCAATTTTCATTTTTATTCTGTTTTTCCATTTTTACAATATTTCATGTTATGAAATGCATTGGTGATAATTACCTACTGCACGGTAGGTATACTTTTAAAATAAATAAACGAAGATCCTGCACCTAGGACTCAGAGGCAGATTGAATATATTTCCGGCACAAGGGCAACATAAAATTTGAAACTTTTATGGGAAATACAGGCGCGGTGACCGAGCGTGTTAAGGCACATCTCTTAACATAAGTGTCATAACCTCATTGTAAATAGCACATCGTCACTCATTTAGTACGTAAGTTAGTTTTAAGCACAATTTTGTTAAAGTAGGTTTTTTGTCACAATTTTTCCTACAAATACACGCACCATCCTCGCCTCATTACACTCACACGGTCATTATTATAAACAAATGTATAAAGATACCTAAACTAGCTAATAAGGCCACTAGGCCAGGAGTAGTTATAAGATAACCAAAAATTTAAAACGGTGAAAGACAACGCCATTCACGGTGTCAGGCGGCGGCGAGCAGTGCAGCTACGCAAACAAATCCGCAAATCACTGCGTGATTAAAATTATGTTTGCGAACTGTGCTAGCGGCCGCCGGCTTGTCTTAAACCTGTAATGTGTCTCGTCTTCATTGTATGTAAAATATATGTATCAATGTTAATCAATAAAGATCTTTTTTAACAAAAAACATCTCTGAACATAATGTGACGTCCCCTGAACCAAGGTTCGTCAGTTCGAATCCGCCTGTCGACAATGTGTAATTTGTCGTAAAATATAAAATACAGTTACATGTATTTATTACACTCGGGCGCTATAAGCTAGTCACTTCTACGTCTTAAATAATGTAGCATTTGACTACGAAAACCGGCAGTACGGCAGTGTAAAAACTGCGGCTCGGTGTGTCCGGTAGGCCCAGGCCCGATTTGGGCTGTAGCGCCACAGATGATTTAATGGGAAATAATAATTTCATGCTACTCAACCTTCAGTAGTCAAAGTAACGATGAAATAATACTGAATTTTATGGCCTGGGAAGCGAGTTGTAGCAAAATTTTGATGTGAACTGGCGATGGAATGGAATAGGAATTTACATAATTATTAACAATACGTATTTTCGACCTTATCAAATATTTTTTGTTTATTCAAAGGAACCACTTCTAATACAAGATACAAATGACCTTATTTTAAATAATTTAGGACCAATGCTTCAATGGGAATTCCAGCAACAATCAATTCCTTAATTCTCAAAAAAAGAGTCTCAAACCATATCTTTTACCTTCCTACAATTGGTACTTACATTCTGCTTTCTTGATTATTTTACATAGATAGAGAAGTAATTATAAAATATAATTTATTTTTTGACATTTATTAATTTAAAAATTATTAGTAGTGTTTGACAAAAAAGTAAAATTCTTTGACAACAGCGAATATGTATGTAAACAAGCTTGTTTATGACAAATTACATTATATTTCTAAATTAGAATACTTAGAATACAATTAAGAACCCTCGAAAGAATCTTAAGAAATTGTTAATGCGGCTCCTGCAGCTGTTCTGAGGTAGTGAATAGATAACTATTGTTTGCAATTACTGTTTTTGCGCACGGATTTAACGAGCTCTAAAATATTCGGGCTCTTGCATTTTTGCAAGTCCGTTCCTGACAGTACATATATGACTGACATTGATATCAATGATTGATGAGTTGTTTTGATAATCTGTTTTCAAATGAATTCTATTCAAATTATTCCATTATTGTGTTTTCATTTACTGAATATTTATTTTTAATGACAGGAGACAATAATACCTGATAATTATTAATTATTGTCAATGTTTATTATTAATTTATTTTGATTATTAGAATAATAATAATCTGTACTTACAAAGTTTCAAAACAAAATACGCGCACGCAGGTACATTTACAAAATGAAAGTTTCAGAGACAATTTTTCATAATCTTTACATTGTAATTTTCTATAATGCTTTTATCATAATTACTTTTTTATCAAGATACGCAATTATTGATTTTCAGGGAGTTTTTAAATGATGACATTATTTTTAATACCAATAACAATTTAGAATTTTATAGCTTCTAGCTGAACAACGGTGAAATAACTAATTTTTCAACCATTCGCTTCATTTACGAGATCGCAGTTTTTCTTCAATTAGGTTAGAAAACGGTTCCTACTAAACTGAATGGAGATGCTGTCAAATAAGTGAAATATCAATGTTATCATGTTGTTGCATTAGTAGTTGTTTATGCTTGTCATGGTTTTAAACATTTTAGTCAAATGTGTATAATTGTTGATTTTAGTCACTGATAACGATATATATAAAACGCTACAGTAAATGTTGTTAAATTGTTAATATGATAACTACTGTAAATATTGTCAAATTGTGAAGATGATTGAAACACTGTATGTTGTTTCATAAAAGATCGCATGTAAATACAACAAACCAATATTTCCATCATTCTTCAAATTCAATCCAAAAATAACATTACAATCTTTTCAAACCCTCAAAATAAATAAATACGTCCTCATCATTCCAATCTTTCTGCATTCCAACATCAAACTATTCCGTGAAGCTGAACTAATCCACTCCTCAACCCACATACATCCTGGGTCCGAACCTGAACGTGAACATAAAACTACGTTGCTCTCTTTTCGTTCGCGTGCGTTGCAAGGCGGCTTAGCCAGAGCTTCCTCCTTCGTGTTAGCCGCGTGGACGAACAGAGAAGCAACGAATACCTGAACAGACAACGAGACGAGACGGCATTCAGTGCTACTTAGCGGTGGAAGGAATTTGTGAGGCCAAGAGGATGATGTCAGATATTAGGATGAGCTGCTGCGATGTCCGGGATTTTTGTGTAATGCCATGTGAAGCCATAGGCAAAGAAGATGACTGATGGAAATCATTTACTATAAAGCAAAGTTGACAGGAAAAGTGGAAACAAAAACCAATATGCGGTTTCGAAAACAAAATGCAAATCCAGCAGCTTCTACTACAACTACAGTGGCTAAATTAAATATAGTACGACGCCATATTTTTACTAAATTCAATAAATAATTAAATTATAATTATTTCTATTTATTTCTAGCCCGATTCTTAAAAAAGTTTTAGCTAATCCTGAATTTTGGATTAGCTAATATTATTCAAACCCAATTTTAAAAAGTTAATCCAAATCATTTTCCGAAAACCAAATGGTAACAAGATTACAGTTTATTTAAATGTTTTTGAGAATATGGTTTAGCTTAATTTGTCTAAGCCAAAATCTAGAATTACCTAAAAAAAATTGTCAATTTATTTATACTAGTCTGCACAATAGGAACTTAATCCCAGTTACAGTACAGGGCCTAGATTCACCGAGCCGCAGTGTGGTAGTTCATATATTTTTAGCTTCAGTGAGGTTCGTACCTGTGATCTTCGAATTAGTAACCCGAACCCTATTATAATACTGCAGTGTTAAGGCCGCTCCGGAGTGAACACAATTTTCGTATTTGCCCCTAAATCATATGTACCCGCTAAACTCAGCAACTTGCCGTGTTACTGTTCTTGGAACCGTGGTCTCCTGGCCGAGGGTCTATTTATTAGCGATTGTAATTTTTTTTTAATTCTGTTATTGTGTATTCAAATATTCGTTGTATTATCTTCGACTTCCGAAATATCTAACCCAGTTTATTTTTAAATGTAGGCATCTACTCCCTTTTTTAATATTTGTTCTGATTTTGTTTTGTTTTCTAAAATCTTTTCCTGCTATAAAAAGCAAGAAAAGATTGTATCGAATCCATAAATATGATTTAATTATTATGTCTGTTGAATAATTTATAAGTTCCTTAAGTAATCAGATTAAATATCAAAACACACAACAAAGTAAACTACAAAACTTCGTTCCAACAAACGAATTATCCGGCCCGGCGCGCAGCCATAACATCAACATTCAAATGTGGCTACACATGAATTCCATTGCCTCATTTATTTTCATTCGATACAAGCGCACACAACAGACGGCAAATTGAACGTAAATGCTGCGATTTAAGAAATTCTTTCAACAGCCCGAAATGAATGGGTCACTTAGTCAGACAGTCGGCGGTCGTCAATAACGACAGAAGAAACTCGCGGTGTTCGAATTAGTCTAATGTGGACAGTAGCGTAGACGAAAATAATTATAAAAATCAGTAGGGCACACATCAGATGTCACCTAAATTTTAGGTAATCTAGAATTTAGATTTGGTATAATTAAGTAAGTTGACTACTAATTCTACCTAAAATAGTATATTATTCAACAAGCATGTTATGATAGCAATTATTCATGAGTATGAAGTTTGTGACACGAGTCGTACGTCAAATATGAAAAAAATATTACATTAAAAAATGACAGTTAACATAATTTTTGCAATTTGAAAATAAATCATCATCTGTCACTTTATCCCTGTATTAATAAATGGATACTAAATCGTAATTATAAAATATTGGGTATAAATGAATTAGTGGATTATGCTCGACCCACTTTTAATTTCGTCTCCGCCGCTGAAGCCTAGTACATGCAAACAAAACCAACTCCAAGATCTTCCAATAAAATAAAACATTCTGTTTCTTTCAAACTGTTTGCCTTGTGGAAAATGTGATTTCTCTCTTTACAGAATGGATATTGTAAAAGTTTTTAAAATACGATTTGTATACGTCTGTTTTAAAATTCTGTGCTTTAACGAGAATGCAATAAAAGTCCGGATAAGTTTTTCCATACTTCTTTTATTGTTTTGTGGTTTTAATTCGAAGGAAAATACCTTGAATGGAAAATGGGGACGTAGATTTATTTTTCTCGTTCTCTGTTCTTCGACTCAAACTTTGTTTAATACCTGTTGTTTGTATTATACATTAATATTCTTGTTTTGATTAATACATTAGTATTTACTCTAAGACGAAGTGAATTTTTAAGCTAAATCTTGTTTTTAAGAAACTTAACTTGATATGCTCGCCTCAGGAACCGCTCGTTACTAGGACACTATTTACAGTATATCAGTGCTAATGAATTATTTTGGATCACCGCCTCCATTTATTCTAGTTTTGAAAAGTAATTCATCCTATTCCGTGTATGTAAGACCCTAATATATAGAAAAACAAACACTACAGGACCAACCAATTTTTAATTACTTGTTCATTTTTGTTGGCTTTACTTTCAAATTAAAATTGTATATTTGTTTAAATATTGCATTATTATTTTTAAATGAACCGGAACAGAAAAATTTTAATTTTCTTTCTTGTATCCGAACAATAATTTTAATAATTCAACAAACCGGAACCATATTTAACATAATTTCATGAAACTGTTTTCTCTGGAACATTTCAATATCTATCATTATATACAGGATGTTAAAAAACGGTAAAAAAATTCAAGGTATACACATTTATAGTGCTACTGGTCGACACGACATTTTTAATAAAAATAATTCATTTGTTAATAAAATATCAAACTAAACACTTGTCTAAGTCTCACAAAATTCAGCCTCCAAGTCACCTTATGAGAGCATCGTCAGAGGCTGGCCAGCACAGTTGGTAACCATAGACGCGTTTCGCTCTTATTAGAGCTCATCAGTATGGTATAACCTACTTCTTCACCTAGAACAAAGTTCACGTGAAGAAGCTGGTGACGAAGGACTGTGAGACTTAGACAAGTGTTTAGTTTGATATTTTATTATTAAACCTAGTTTCACCAAGTGAGCATTTAAAGACAATTAATTTTGTCTTTGTTGTTTTTTAATTCATTTGTTATTCAACATCAGTTACTTGGTTACAAAATCCATTATTATTTTTATTATATATATATATATATATATATCACAAATAGCTGTAAAATATAACACAATAAAATTTAACTACGCAATGAAAATTTAACAAATATTACTAAATGATTGTTTAAAACCATAAAACCTGGAGTATTTCATTAAAGTTTAGTGTCCATTTAACGATGAAATTGAAATTTTAAAATTTATGACCAAAATTTAGCATCACCTAAATTATTTACAACTTTCCAATACAATCAACAAACCAATAACACCAACATAACTCTAAAAAATCGTTACGAAAACAAAACATCACCATTCTAACAAAATCTCCAACTAAATTTCATTTCAGATTTTCATTTGTTATTCTCAACTCATTCATTTTTTATTGACGGACGTAAAACTCATACGAACGTTAACATATTTCATTCATGGCAGTAGCAAGCTTCGCGGATGCTGGAAATAGTGTTCATCATCACGAGACATCATCTAGCAACACTGCAATTTCCGAGTTGATAACATCTCAGTTATTTCGCGAGTACGACGTTACTAACAAGACTGGCGCAGGTTCTCATTAAAGCAATGCGAGGTGTCTATGTCTATACACGGGTAAACGATATGGCGAAGAAATTTATACTTTGGTTGTGCTGTAATTAAAAAGGGCAAGGTTAGTCGGAATTCTATAAAGCGGTTTATGAATGTGAGAAATGAGGTGAAAAGGTTTATATGTAGAAATTAATTTATTGATAATTATTTTTATGTAACTAAGAAAGGAAAGTAAGAAAGAAAAATAGATGCACTGGAGATATGGATATGGGGAATAATGGAGGGAGTAAAATAGGAGGACAGAATAAGAAAAAAAAATATTAAAAAGAGTAGAATGAATATTAAAATCAATGATAAATAATATAAAGAAAAGACAGAAGGCACACTAACAGAACACTAAAAAATAATGAACCCCTATTTTTTTCTTCGGGAAGTTGCTTTTTAGGGATACAAACCATCCATGAAAGGTGGTAAAAGAAGAATCGCCATAAATGAAACTAAATAATATCAAAATATTACACGTTCAACATTGGTTACCCATGGGTTTTTGAGATCGCCAAAATCTATTTTCGAGGTCATTTGCACTTTATAAGGGGTTAAAAAGGGGTTGGGGGGATGAAATTACGATATTCAACTGAAATAGTTTTAGGTTCAAAACTAGTTACTCGGGGGTTTTTGGGGTCGCTGAATCTATCTGAATCTGGGAACAACAACTAACTGCCAAAAAAATGCTGCTATTGGTAATATCAACTAAAACTGCTAAAGTATTAAAATATTTGTTGAAAATAAATGTTAAACAATGTTATCGTTTTCTCGGTTACAAAATAATTATATCTGCAGATGAAAAAATTGTAAATAGAAATAAAATTAATTCTACCGTGATAGCTGGTAGCACAAGCTCTGTTTTTGCCTGTTTTAAGAGTAGTGTATTTGGGTGTTTTAATTATCTCTAACATGTTAATATCGTGCTCTTAGAACACCCAAAAACAGAGCTTGTGCTACCAGCCATTGCTTTTGTACTTATGTAAAGAATAGAAATCAAAACATTAGAATTGATATTAATTGGAAAGCATTGTATCCGAATAATAACGAATAAAGATTTAAATTAGTAAGAACAATACAATTTCTTACAATCTAAAACAACATATAAAGTAAAACTTATGTATCTCCGACAAAATTATAAATGATTAACAAACAGTGATTTCGTTTCACCGTTTTGTGCATACAAAGGTTCTCGTCGCTCCGTCTACAAATGATAATAAAGATATGTAATATTCACTAGACAAACAAAGCTTAACAGAACAAGAATAACATTTAGAGCAAACTGCATTATTTTAATAAAATATGCACAAAAGCAGCGATGTCGCGTTCTCTATTAAATTACCGAGATGCTTGATACTGTCAGCTAATTTTGCCAGTGCTGCTTCGAAGCAGCGGAGTAAACAAGGTTATTAATTTTATCTGAAGTACATCGTAGTTCCTTTTACTTACACAAATAGAAGAAGAATAACAAGTGCCGATTAATAATGTCGAATAAATTGTTTGCTTTGTTGAGAGCTATGTAATAAAATAATAGCTTACGCCTAACTCTTTATCTTTGATGGTAAAGATAATTGGTAAAGATGAAGATACGAGTATACCAAGGCTACAGCCAGATTTTTTTGTCATTTTTTATTATAAAATTAATAGACCACAACCAGCTGCAAATAAGGTATCGAGGATTAAGAAACAATACCTTATATCTACATTTTTAAGTGTCATTCTGTCCTCAGATGCTTTATATCCATTGATTTGGCTCGGGAAATAAAACAACTTCATAGGAAAGAAATGTCTCAATTTTTTCCGTTAATATACAATTACCTAATCCGGCCCAGGCCGGTAATACCTGTCCGTATTTTTATTTCTTTTTGTCTAACAACGAACTATAATCTGCAGGAAAAAATGAATAATTGAATAAAAAAATCATATGTATGTCTTGTAAGAAAAATGCAGTAGTTGCAGGATATCTCATCTCATAATTGGTGCCCATCATCCGAGATTTTATCATTTTTCGCATAGTTACATAATATATTAAACATCGAATTTTGTTCAGTAACTACATATTGAGAAATAGTTTTCAAATAAAATAAAAAATACCTTTAAACAAATTGTTTATAACTTCATGCTTGGGTTATAAACTGTGCTTTGTATGAACTTATTGACAGATTCATTAAATATTTGGAACAAAACAAATAACTAAAATTAACGATCCTCTTGATAAAAATACTGATCAGTGAGTGATAAAAAGCAGGTATGAAAAACTATCTACCATTAATATCAATGAACATCCATTATTCTATTTATTCTTCAGTTTGAACAAAGCGTCATTCATCACACAGCAGAGGCCTACTTCAAAATCATTCACACAACATATCCATTATCATTGTGCTATTGTCACAACACCAACACCGTGACACAGTGCACGGCATGGCAAAAATAATATCACTCGGATCACATATCTAACAGCCACACACGCACAGGTGACACTTCCGATATACAGGGTGAACACAAAAGCGAAATGCTGCAATAAATCAGGACTGAAAGTAAAACACTGTCAGTAGATTGTCTCATTTTTACGCTACATCTTCTAAATATTTCGACATATTATTGCTGAAATAGTTATTTGTATATCAAGGGAAAAAGTGAGATATTTTTTTGCAATTAGAAAGTAAAATTTAAAGCAAACTAAATTTGAAATTAGTAGTAGTAGATTTAGTAGTAAATAATTTGCATTCATTGTATTACACTAAGTTTCCTTCCAGTTATTTTTAAAACGCGTATTCATCGCTACTTGTCGATAAATCTTATGTTTTATAGCAATTATAATTGTTCTCAATTAAAAAATAAATATATCTAATAAATAACATTATATTTTTTACTCCGTTATTTAGGTAATTTTACAGATTTATTCAAATTAAAATGTAACAAAATGACAAAATTATTTTACGTTACCATGGATACATCGTCGTATTTTGGTCTTAGAACCAAAAATATCATTTTTACTACAGTTATTTTGGTGATAAATTACAATCCTGAAATAACGTTCTTTTACTATTACAAAATTTAAATAATATTGTTATATTGAAGTGGGCGAAAAAAGTGTTTTATTTTTTTCACTATTTTGATACCATAGAATCCGTCTTTATTTCAGAAAACTTGAGTTTCTCTAATATTAATTTTTTCAATATATGTCTGCAATTTTTGTATAATCTAAGAACATTAGGAAGCAGTCAAACCATAGCTTGTTTACAGTCTAATAAAACTTTTTTTTCAAATTCCACACTTTCTAACCAACCTCTATTCTATCGTTTACACATACTAATAGCCTCCAACAGAGCCCGAACGTCGCAGTGACAATCGATGCGTGGTGAAAATGCAACGGGGTGTGTAAAAAATTATAGCCGAGCCTCTACCGCCGCCGCCACCACCCGGAACCGGAACTGAGGTAAGCAGTAAGCACGAGGCAATGGCAGCACGCCACACGCATCAGATAAGGACAGCACAATACACAGACAATGTGCTCTGTCTCTTTCTAGACTGTGTTAACATGCTATTTCCTCACGCTAGATAGTATGTGATGGGGAATGTTTTTCTAAAACAATTTAGTTTTTAGAGTGCGGTTTTTAATGATGTAATTAATTATTAATTACTAGAAATATTAAATGTTTTTACAAATGAACCAAAAATTTAAATGTTATTTCTGTTCAGATGTCAAACGTTTCTAAAATATTTTACATAGAGTAAAATATGTTATATATAGAGTGTCCCAGGAAAACTATGTCACAGGCGATTAATATAGTAAATAAGTTTTGCCTTGCAATTGCTTCTCTGATAATACAAGAAAAGATTCAAATAAAGTTAATTATTATTTTATTTTTTTATTTAAATTTATTGCTCTTGATATGAATATTGCTACGAAAATAATGTAAACTTATACGTTTCTTAAAATATATTCCCGATTCTACAATTGTAACCTACAATTACTTTCATTTCGTATCAAGTCGGCCTGTGGATCTTGAGAACCCTGGTTCGATCCCCACAGCCGACAAACAATTTTCACCAATTTAAATCCACCCCTGTGCCCCCCCCCCCCCCTTCTACTAATATCTTTGAGAGCCGTAATTTGACGGCTAGTAATCGCACTTCACGCGAAAAAATATATCACTTACCAAATCTGCTTAGGCAGAGTGCCACACCCAGTAATGGGTAAAACGTGTGATGATATATTTATATTTATTTATTTAATTACTTTCACATGCAATTTCAATGTTATCCGCCAAACACTAGGTCCCAGTTGTAACAATCTAAACTAACTTAATTTAGTTATCCCGTTTCGGAATGAGATATGTGCATAAAATAAATAATGAATATATGATAAAAATTGTGCTGTATAAATATTTAATCACAAACCATATGTTATGTTACGAAACACTAAGTAAATGTAGTATAGTACGCGTATAATTTTTGTCCGTCAGAGTGAGATTGATCATTCGAATGAGTGATGTAGTGCTAATGGCGCCCAACTCGAATTTGAAATTAAAATCATATTTTTAAAACTACACAGAAATAAGATGTGATTACTTCACTTACATTATAATATAGTTGGGCAGCTCTAGGAAAAAAATAACGTAGAAAATATGGGATGACACCATTACATATTTCATTACTGCTAAACTTAATTTAAAAAGTTGCCAAAACTTGATATAATCTACATAGTTAGTTATGAAACTAGAACAAATGTATAATGTTTAACTGTCACATTCATATTATAAACTTGAGTTTAAAAGTAATTAATTAAAATTAAGTAAAATGTAATATTTTCAACTGATTTAGAAGCAGAATTTAGTTCTGTAAACATTCATTTGAATATTATTCCTGTAAAGTAATTAAATATCAAGTAATATTAGAATCTGTTCGGTTGATAACGATATATATATATATATATATATATATATATATATATATATATATATATATATATATATATATATATATATATATATATATATATATATATACATTTTTTATGATATCATTATCGAGTACTTTTAAATTAGCATATTTGTATTACGATACTCAAAAATTGGTATGCATTAAAGTTTATGCAGTCAACTAAATTAAGAAATTAATTATTAAACTAAGTCAAAAATATAGAAGCAATTTATCTGTATGTGTTTATCGAAATAATCTAGAAAATTAAATTCAGAAGTTAATTATTTTAATTTTTGTTTCTTAGTGAAGTACTATATTTTGAATATAGTATAAATTAATTATAAACGTGCTGCTGAAACCATGGAAGATTCTAGGTAACAAATATCACCAATTTCTAGTGTTATATGTTTTATTTTGTACTTTATAAAAAATAATAATAGAACGCGATAGATCATTGAAAATTTCTAGGAAAACTTCATTAACGGCTAATAGAAAAACATCAGTTTTTGTACTTTTCAAATGAATAATATCAAACTAATTCGAGGTTGACAAAAAAGAAACAAAATGTAATATTTGATGATTTATTATTGTCATTTGTAGTAGTATCATTTTCAGCTAAAACCTGCTATCAATGAAATATGTTACCTGTCAAAATGTACAAAGGAAACGAAATTACTATTTCCAGAATTTAAAAAAAAAATTCATATTCTTTTATTAATTAATTTATTGAAGAAAAGAAAAAAATAATTTTCAGATGTTGTTGAAGTATGAAGGCATTTCTCTAGCTGAAGGTTTTTCAATGTTTTTTAATACCGAACCCATTAACACCTACAGTATCTGATTTAATCTTTAGGTTGGCAGCACTATTTCCGTATCAAAATTTACAAAATTCATACACGCTATAATCCCAGATAATTGGCACGTCATGAAATCCATTTACTCGCCGGTTATCTACGTAATCTTACACTTTCAATCTCACATAAATTGATCGTTTTCAACACTTCCTCTGCGAATTAATTCCAAACTGATAATTTTTTATATTCCCGATTTTGTGCTGAAAATAGCTAAATAATAAATTAGATATTTCCCTAGTATCATGTTTAGTACTTTGCACTTTATATATTAGTAACAAAAAATGCTTTAAAATGAATAGATATTATTTCAACAATTTATTAATATTATAAATAAATATGTCTTATATATTCTGTTATCATATAATATATTGGTTACCAATCAATAAAAGTTTGAAATGTATTCATCGGCTCAATAGTCTAGGGATGCAAGAGGTCTCGGATTCAGTTGCGTCCAGTTTTAAGTTGCTATATTTATATTATATTTAATAAATAAAGAAGACGGAAAATGCAAATCACTTACAGAGAACTGTTACGGCAAATAGCCCCATCCAGTAATGGATAGAAGGCGGGATGATATATTTATTTATTTAAAAGAAATCAAAATTAATTCGATGTACTCGTATATATCACTTATTCAAGTCATAGTGGTTAAAGTTCATTAGAGCTGATGAGCTATTACACAAATATTTTGATAAAAATTATTTTACATCTTACTCGATCTACTATACCTACTACTGTAATACGCTACCTATTTTGTAAATTAATGATAACTCTGAATTTTATAATTGTTTTATACACTCTGTATCACTACAACTTTTTTTCTGCTTGTCATTATGATTACTTATTTTTTTGTTCAAAGCATGTGAGAAACTTATTAAATACTTGGCCATGTCAAGTCTAAATCTTATTTATATAGAAATATAATAGAAACTATAAGTTTTCAGTGATTAACACTGGTGGTGAGTTCTAGTACTATTAGTTCACTCGTAAATGGATGCGTGCCAATTTTGACGGAATTTCAAATATTTTAAAAAATTAACATATCAATAAATTTTATATAATAATTCAGTTACAGAATGAGACAAAATTATCCTTTTTAAAATTAATCATGTAAAGGTTAAACCTAATCAATTTAATAAATAACAAAAGATGATTTGAATCATTTTCACACGACATAAGTACAACAGAATCAGAACAGCTCATAGTTTCTCATTTCCACAATAGTAGTTCTCTTTCATCGAAACCTATATCACCTTCTTCATCAATCTCAGAGCAAGGAAGAGTCTGGGAACGGCGTAAGCAATGGCAGATGCACCTCAGACCAGTTCGCATCTCTCCCGCTAGGCCGCCAACCGCAAAAAACGACATGAAAACCAGCTAAAGAGAAACACCTGAAACGCTTTCACACAGAGTGAAAAGCATCATTAAAGACATCGTGCGGAATGTTCAGAATACGGCAAGTCTTTTTGTTCTGTGTTAACATCACAGAGGTGGGGCTAAAGTAGATAGATATACTCTCAGGAAATATGGAAAATTGTAAATTATCTATTTATATTAATTAATATAAATGTGATGGATAAGATTTAAATAATGAAAAGGGAATATTAGGTTAAAACACACAACCGAATTCAGCACCCTTCTCTAACTAGGAAGCTTCTTTAAAAATAACAAAATAAAGAAAGATATATGCAACGATAAATTCATAAGAAAATTATAAAAGATGTTTCCATGGTTACTAGAGACGATCTCTAATCTAAAACGAGTGTTGAATTCAACTCATTAGTTGGTAGTAAGAACACGGTTCTAACGTAGTTTTAGCTAAAATCATGCAATAAAAATCTTGAACTTACAACACTGTACATAATAATACAAATACGAGTAAGTGACATTAATCATTTGATTTATCTTACACAAAATTCATCTAAATTTTATTTTTTTAGAAGTAATTAATTCTTTATTTTACATTTTCATTTTATACACATGATTGTTGACAGCTAAATTCAAAAGATTGGTATTTTGTTCGTAACTAGGGAGAATGATTTACAACATTGTCCATTGATTAGTGTTAGTTTAAATCAAGTTTGAAACGAGCACTTCACTTACTACCAGCCTAAATATTTCCAATTCGTCACTTCCAATTGACAAAACCAGCGCCTTGGCAGCAAAACACGACGTAATTATAATAGTTCAAGCTATTCTAAATTCTATGTACCTTCCATTATTAACTAATATTTTGAATACAAATGATAACAACAAAAAATTAATAAAATGTAAAATTTACCGATTAAAAGCACAGTAAATTGTGTATATTTGACAGCAGAAAGATATCAATATTTAATACTAAATTTCATCAGATGTCACATTGTAATGTGTCAATTGTGTATAGGAGTCCCTTCTGTTAAAGTCTTGAAAACAAAAATTACCACTTTAAAATGTAAAGTTAACAATATTTTCATTTATAAATGTAAAAAATGGATAGCGCACTAAATAGAAGTAAAACTATAAACCTTGAAATAAATAATTTAAAAAGGTATAATAATTAAGTAAATAGCTCAAAAAACATCAAACAATAACTTAAAATACTAAGCCTTATTAACACTATAAAATTATGTACATAGAATAGAAAATATATTGTAAGCGGCTCAATGGTCTAGGGGTATGATTCTCGCTTTGGGTGCGAGAGGTCCCGGGTTCAAATCCCGGTTGAGCCCAGTTTTAATTTATATTATTTAAAATTGATACATGATAAAAACAGCAAACTATATATGTTTATCAAGAGCGATGGTGGTGTAATGGTCAGCATAGTTGCCTTCCAAGCAGTTGATCCGGGTTCGATTCCCGGCCATCGCACTTGTTTTGTTTTCTAAATAATATTAAACAACGCTTTATAACATTATATTTTACAATTCTCTATAACGCGATTGTTTTATTTTCAAAATATTTAAAACATATAAAACTAAGCTTTTTATATTATGTAAGAGAAAAGTTTCTTAAAACGAATAACCGTAAATACATAATTCAAGAAATAATCAGGTATTATGTATGTATGAATTTCAATTTAATCCTGTAGAAAACAAAACCATAATAAAAATAATGCCCCAACTTTGAGACTCACAAAATGCAATATCCAGCAAAAGGCTTAATACTCACACTTTAAACTTAATCTGTTTATACTTAATATCCAAGTTCAGGTAAATAATTATGCTAATCCAAAAGTGCGAACCTTGCTCCCGTGGAACTAGCGGCCTAGCGCATTGAATATGCATGTGTGTGTAGATGGCTCTAGCATCGTCGTCGCTCTCATTGCCGACACTAGAGGCGCTGCTGTCTAGCGTACACAGCATGTATAGGTTAACGCTAAAGGTGAACATTAACGTTACCGTTATAGTAAGTGCACTTACAGCTGCAATTAAGCAGCTAAGTAGAAATAATGGCGAAGGGAGTGCAGTGTAATCTTTGAGGAAGAATCAGTTTGATATATAAGTAGATTTATGATTAATCTTAATGAAGAGTTGTGGTTATGTTTTTAGGAAATTAGTAATTAAGTTTTAGGTTATGTGTTATGCTAGTGTATAAAGAGGTTGCACCTACTTGTACACTTAACATACAATATGAGTAAAAAAAATTATTATTCATTATTTTGCAAATTTTAATATTTCTGTACAAGAAGTTAGTAGAATTTAACTACGGAAATAAATATAAAAAATAAAATAAATATATTATGACACCTTTACACGATATATTTATGCGCGTGTAGTACGATTACCAGCCGTCAAACCACGACTTCCAAAGGTAGTAATAGAGTAGTAGCTACAAGGGTAATTTTAAAAATTGTTTGTCTGCTGTGGGAATCGATACCACTGAGTCACCTACACAATACCATGAAATTAAAAATTTATTTACGTTTAAATTATTTAAAATAGATTTTTATGTATCTGTTTTAACTTCGTAAAACAACTGTTTAAAACAATATTTTATTAATCACGGGTTACCCATTATGAATGACTAAATTAAATATTTCTACATCCATTCTTTTATTTACTTATTAAATATGTATTATTTTACTTTAATGACACTCATTACGATACAGATTGTCATTATGATACAGATTATTGACCATTAACAAAACAATGTTTACTGTATTCATGGTTACCATAGCTTGCTTAATAAAATAGTATGAGTTTGTTTTTCTGACATTCAAGGCTGATATTTATTTTAATAATTTTGGATGTTGGAAAATATTGTATGCATCTTGTGTGTAATGGCTATTATAAACTTATTACATAATATACTATTACACACTTTTTAGCCTGTTTAGCACAAAAATAATTTAATTTGTTACAATACTTTTAATTTTAAGGGCCGAGATTTCAATCTTCCAATAAAGTATCTAATTAATTTGTCTCTCAAATTGCTAATTTAACGAAGTTAAGCTCACTAGCGTCTTACATCAATTACAATGATACATTATTTTTATTTAAATTAATTAATAACAACATCGACTGTCCGTTTTTATTATCTAAACTGTATTGGCAGATTCCGTCACGGAATCTGAAAAATGCTCAACCTATATTTTGTATTCCTCATTCTACCGCAAACTACTGGTTTCATGCTCCTTTATGGAGAATATGTCGGCGCTTTAATAGTTTAAATTTTAATATTAATGATGTAAACAGCGACTTGATTTCAGCCACGTTAACCAGATTTATAGACTTAACCAAAAATATGCTATTAAATGATTTCTCCTGAGAAATGACCTGTATCCTATGTTACATGTGAAATGAAATATGTAAAGTCGTACTACTTATACGCACATATTGTATTTTTGGGCCATTGCCTGTTCGAATGAATAAATAAATAAATAAAAAATATCGTATAATTTAAATTTAGAAAATTATATTGTAATTTTTTGATGCGCTATTTTCTGTTTAATATTAATATTGTTGTCGACCCTGAACTTCATGAGACTGTAGATACATAATATATTTTAGTTATAATAACAATAAAATTTTATTTAAAAAATATTAGTGTTACACAATTACGCGCGTGGTTCATTTTAAATCATTAGTTGGTCATTGAGATTTTGATTAAAAAATTCAATAGATGTAAAATTCCTAAATTGACTTACCTTTAAGTGTAGGTAGATTTTATCGTCCAAGTTGATAGATAATCTGTAAGAAAAAATAAATTATTTGAATACTTTAATCTACAATAACTTATTATAAATATTATAAAACACAACCGTACTTTAATAAATTACATATTATTTAAATTTATTTAAAATAATTTCGCTGTGGACAGGATTCGAACCTGCGCGGGCATAGCCCAATGGATTTCAAGTCCATCTCCTTAACCACTCGGACACCGCAGCTTACGAAAACAAGTAAATATTTATAGTATAAAAATGTTTCAACATTATAATGTTATCTAAACTTAATAGTAGTAAATATAAATTAAATCAACATATAAAAAGATTTGTCTGTCGTGTTAATTGCACAACAATTTTATCGTGAATATTATCTCTATAAAAATGACGCCGCCTAGTTTCTAATGATAATATTAATTCTCATTAGTTTTATGAATGTTTAACACGAGACGAAGGCTATATTGTTTTAAATTGATATAGTCGAGATACATTAACATACCTTTGAAATTTAGTAATTAGCAATAAAAAATTATGTATGTACATAATTTTATTTTATTTAACAAAGCACGCAATGGATTTCTCAGTAGCTTTCATTTCATAATGAATCTCAAAAATGTCATTAATTAAAATATTTCCACACAAAAGTAAATATAAAGTCATTCATAATTTTATAGCAACAAAATTAACTTCTAAAATGATTATTGTTAAATGCCAATTCTTCTGTGGTATCGAGTCGGCTTGTGGATCTTGACAAACCTGGTTCGATCCCTACAGCCGACAAACAATTTTCACTAACATCTTTGGGGACCGTGATTTGACTGTTGGTAACCGTACTTATCGAGATCTGCTACGGCAGAGTGCCACACACAGTAATGAGTAAACGGCGTGATGATTTATTTATATTTATTTATGAATATATATTTTAATAAAGGTATTACTATTTATTAATAATTAATTAATTAATATGGGGTAGGTGGGTCAGAGGTATCGAGTCGGCCTGTGAATCTTGAGAACCCTGGTTCGATCCCCACAGCCGACAAACAATTTTCACTAACATCTTTGGGGACCGTGATTTGGCAACTGGTAACCGCACTTCACGTGACGACGTATATCACTTACCGAGATCTGCTAAGGCAGAGTGCAACATCTAGTAATGGGTAAAAGGCGTGATGATATATTTATTTATTTTTATTTATTTCTTAAATTTTAAATTGTTTATATAAACCTTGCATAAATAGTGTAAGATCAGATTTATTCAGTTTTGTATTCATATTCCTGTTAACTTGTCAATAACAACCCCTAACATCAAAAACACATTAAACCTGCATACATTTTTCTCTCCTTTTTGCTCAATTGTACCGAATTTTAATTAACAATTTGAAACATGTCTAACATACATTGGCGATATGAAACTTTGACTGGATCGAAGTGAAACGAAACGAAACGAGACGAAAGTACGTATATCAAATACTTCCATCAGGAACAAGCATGGGCGCAGATCAAAGAAAGCATTGTATCCGGGCCAGCATGACAAAAGATTGCAACAACAAAAAGCGCCTTTCTTTTAGCGGTGGTTGTGGTGGTGGTTTTGTGGGAAACTTCAATAGTTGCCTGGTTCTTTACTCTACCATTCCGCACGTGCACCGAAAGAGCTAGATTACAGAAATTGGCAGTGGTATGCGGTGATAGCGCATTGTACAGTTTTTTAAATAGATATTAGAACTACTGTTTTACCACGGTAAAGAACATAGGTTTATCACTTTAAGCGTTACTACTAGCTACGAAGTGTAATCGTTTCAGAAGCCACTAATGTGGGTAGAGACATCGAGCGACATGAAGTCATACAATAAATATAAATATGTTATTACCGATGGTCATTAATATATTATACCTCTTGTGAGAAAAGTATACACTTCTCCCGCTTGCTATACAGGTTGTTTCATAACTTATGGCCCTTATTTTAACCCCATATAGTATTCAACGTATGGAACAGAATTAATTGCGCTTTCCATTAAGTAAACATTTTTATTGCCACTGGTTTGAGAGTTATTTCTAATATATTCATAATTAAATTATAATTAAACTAATAGGCATTTATCTCATGTTGTATAATTAATAAATGGTCGTATAAATAAATAAAATAAATATATCATCACGCCTGTTATCCATTTCTAGGTGTGGCACTCTGCCGGAGCAGATCTTGGTAAGTGATATATTCCTTCCCGTGAAGTGCGGTTACCAGCCGTCAAAATACGCCCCCTAAAGATGTTAGTAGAGGAGGAGCCACAGGAGTAGTTTTAACGTGGTGAAAATTGCTTGTCACCTGTGGAAAACGAACCCGGGTTGTCAATTTCACAGGCCGGCTCGATACCACTGAGCTACTACACCATACGGACGTTTCTAATGTTTATAATTATATAAATGGAAAGCGCTTTTTCCATTCAAACTTCGAATTTGTGGGGGAAAAATATTACTCTCCTCTCTAGTTAGATAAATAACTATTGTTATGACAGGAAATTAAAATTTATCGATTTTTCTAATTAGGAAAACAATACAAATAAAATGAAAATATTAAAAAAATTACATTAATGGGTTGTAAAGAGCCTGATTGTCAATAGCAACATTCTGCAAAAAGCCTTAGCCTGCAGTTTTTCACTTTTTGTCACCAAATTATATTCGAAAACTAAATTTTTTAATTATGTCCGGCTGACCATTATCTTGTTAGCGTTACGGCATTCAAATCCGAAGATCTCGAGTTCGAATTCCACTCAAGCTAAAAATATATAATCTACCAGACTGTGGCTCGGTGAGTCTGGACTCTGTACTGTAACTGGGATTAAGTTCTTGTTGTACGGACTAGCATAAATAAATAAATAAAATGATTCTAATTTGTGTAAACTTATCGATAGGGGAATGTGTATGGTAGCATTTTCAGAATCCTGCTCATAGCACTAGTCTTTCGTGTATCGAATTCTACTTAAAAGTATTATTGTGTTTAGTGGTTGTGCAGTTGTGTTGTTTCGAATTGTTAAGATCTGACTCCTGAACCCGAGTTTGCTAGTACTGTTCTCGAGTGCTGTACGCGTGTTACAAACACGAATACTGCTAGAAATTCTACAAACATAACCGAACTTGTTGTAACTTATTTCTTGTTAGCACTCGAAATGAAGACTTTACATAATTCTGCTTTCTACAATAAACTAACTAGCCAACTATTTTAAATATGTATATCATCATAGTTTTTGCAAAAAAATATTTTCATTTTATTCTAGCTCATTACATGGTATACGCAAATAAGTAGTTTTTCAAATCACTTGTTCTCTCGGGCATAGTTTAGAAATTAATCTTCGGTTTATCATTTTGTCGAATAGATTTTTAAAATAATAATTCGTAATGATCAACATCAAATACACATAAATAACGCTATATTTCAGGGAAAAATAAACCCCTAAAACTTTTACAGAACATCAAATTTATTAATGAATCCGTCTTCACCGAACATTCTCTTTCAGACACACCATCCTCGCTTATCCACATTCATATCCCATCCATATAAGCTCATTTATTCTTCACACTCCGAATGTTTCTTCTTGTAATAAACCTTCAATCATATGAATCCATTCGCTCCTGTTCACTTGTTTGATTCATCTTTAATTCGATGTACGCTCCACATGCTCAAATCATCTTAAGTCATTCACGCCCACACTTCTAACAAAGAATCTAAAAAGATAAGATAGGAAACAAGCGTCTTCTGTGTTTGTTTTTAAAAGTAAATTCCACACAATTTTAGTTAGACAGTTACAATTAGAGTATGATCTGTAAATAAATAAAAACGGTAAGAAAGGAAAGTTGTATCGTAATGCATTTGTTTTTGAATATGAATGCCACAAAATTGCAATTGAATACGCTAACTAAATGACTAAACAACGAATCTAAAATCAATAATTCTATGCTTGTGTTAAACTTATATCCAATAAATATGATTGTGATCAAGTGGTTAGGATATCAATACTAGCTATAGATATCCTGTACTATAGATGAAATTAAGTTAAGGTTGCGGAGAATAACAAATAAATTACGTAGAATGAACTCTTGAAATTTTACTAAACATTAATACATTAGTTTTTTCATAATTTCTTTTATATAAGCTCATATGTTCCTTACACTCGGAAACTTTCGTTCACGCAACAATCATTCAATTAAAAGTTATTAATTTATTCATAGGTCGAAAACTGAAGCTTTATTACGTGGACGAAATATAAGATGTCATGTATATAAATAAATTCCATTTCTATAAAATAGTGAAAATGAACAAAGAACAGATAAAAGTAATTTCTGTCGTTTTGGATGGGTCATTTAAGCGATTTGGGTGACAAGTCAACGGTAATCTACTGTGCAATTTATTTAACGTGAACCCATACACAAACAGTAAAACTGAAACGGAATCTAGAAACAGAGCGATTACCGTTTGAACCCAGGAAAACCACAATGAAACTGCCATTTCACGCATTGAACGACGTTACCAACTCTCTGAAATTTAACATTAAAAGAAAATAAAATTTAGAGTTCCCGACCGAATATAGTGTTCTCAAGGGAACAATAAAAATGGAGGAAAATCAACAACATATACCTTATTGCCAATCAAATAGATATAACTTTATTTGACTTATTTTAGCATATTTTAAAATGTGTGGTTTTTCCCACCTTTTATTATTCTTTTTTTCACTCAAGAAAATGGGTTTGTAATTATCATGAGAATTTGCTCAATTTCACGTGAAATCACTTGAATACAATTATCCATATTTAATACGTGATTGCGCAGATTACCGTATCCGAAATTTAGGAATTAGTTAAATGACGTGAAGTTCTATTTGTTGATGGTTTTAGTTTAATTGGTTTAATTAATCCGCTGGTCTTAAATGCGTCAGCCAATTCCAGCCTACTGTTAAGGTGCTGATAAGGACACACTAATCATTGGAAATTGCTAGTTAGTAGAATGTTACTATCTATCGGATAGTCGATACCCAATTTAGACAATACGTTTCAAACAAATTTCTTAATTATTATATTATACAAATTCACACACCCAAATTAATTAGGTATGTTAATCAGAAAAATGTGCTGTGTAAAAGTAAAACAACTTAATTTTTTTTACCATTCATTTAATTAAATTAACAATAATAAACTTCAATTAAACTAACTAATTTATTCAGTGTTTGAAAAAAGTTTATTATTTATCTGACAAAAAATATACGATAGAGAAAGTTTTGCTTCTATTAAAACCCATATATCAATCATAAAATCATATATAGCGGATCTCGATAAGTGGTATATTTATGCGATCTACGATCCAGTTGTATAAAATGATGTTAATTATATTGTTTGCTAACAGCATGTTAGAACAATAACCAAAATGGTTGACATCACATATTATATATCTTTTATGTTATAATTAATTAATATAAAAATCGAAATGCTTATTGTTAAACAATTGTCAAAAAATATTTGAATCAAATAATTATTAGTTCAATGCATATTGAAGAAATTATAACATTTTAAAATATTGAACTGTTAAAATTTTGGATATTTCTTAGATGCATTTTTTTATTCCAATTTAATTTTTTTGCGTAGTTAACAACGTGATTAGTTAACAACTGTTTTGCATTCGAGCTTACGTCAATAATATATAGTAATGTCGCCAAGGAAAAAACCTTTTCTTGTCAAAAATTATAATAATTATGTTTCTAAAAACACTGTCTAATAAATAACCATGTCCTTCAACATGCTACGACCAAATATAATCATATTTGGTTAAAATTGCTATAAGTCAACATTAAAACAAAATTAGCACGTAAGCCCAAAACTTAATAAAACCATATTCCCCAGACACGTCGAATACAATAGCCATTTGAATAAAACTAGTAATTTGTAGAGTTGTCCCGGTTGGCCGTTTGGCGGCCGTGGCAGCACTAGTGCGCGACACTAGCGCTATGCGGCGCCGCGCGGTGTGATTAATGTGCTGTGTAATTTGGGTGGAAATCCAGGCATTAGAAATTGCCACGTGTCATTGTTTCAGACACGTATCGCAGGAAGTACGGACTTGTCGGCTTCAATTTTCGTCTGACGAGCACTAAATGCTAATTTATGAGATTTATTGGTGTAGCTGCAGGTGTACAACTGAATTGTCGATAGTTTGTTTGTTTTGGTGACGTCAACAGAAATTTGGATGTGTCTCTGTAATGCCAATGTTAAAATACTTTCGACAGGCTAATGGAAACACGAGTACGTTCCCGGTAGAAAAGTGAAATACTACAATAGTTATTTGTGTATCTAGGCCGTGAAATGATTGTGTCTGTCAAAGGAAAAGTTCGATGGCCGAGGATGAAAGCTGAAGCCGACTATTTTCTGAGATTATAAAAAGCTTTGTTCACATTTTAATGTCAATAGGGTAGGTGGTTTAGTGGTGTCGTGTCTGTCTGTGGATTTGGAAACTCGGGTTCGATACCTATAGCCGACAAATAATTTTCACCACATTAAAACAACCCATGTGGCTTCTCCACTACTAAAATATTGAGTCGTGATTTGAAGGCTGGTACAAATATATCATTTATCAAAATCTGCCACGGCAGAGTGCCACACACAGTAATGGGTAAAAAGCGTGATGACACATATATTTTTATTTATGTTCATTCATCTCTATCTCGTACCCATCATTAATGACGTTCTAAATATATTTGTACAGAAACTAAACAAATTAAAATAAATTTTTAACAAATTACAATATTTCATAAATAGTTTGATAGTTTTTAAAATAAAGTTGTTTAAAAGTAGTTACTTAAATCTTTAAAAATTAACAAAAGCTACTAAGAATTTATTAAAGGAAGTATCTCGAATAAATTTAAATCGTAGAAAACTAAAATAAGTTTTTAAATCATAAAAGTTTGAAACAGTCCAAATGTAAAATTATGACATCGCAAAATATTTTACTAGGAAAGTTTTATTAAGTTGGCATGAAAGAAAGTCAAGCAAGTTAAAGTTGAAGCGAAGGTATGAGACAGTGGCTCAGTGGCAGAGCACACAGCACACAGGAGCTTCAGTTTGTTGAAGATGAAGTGTACTTCGGAACTTATACCTACTCTTGAGTTATTATTTAACCTACTTATACTCATCCTGAACTCATACGCACATATGGACATACTTTGTCTTTTAACTAAAATATTGTTTTAGTTGCTAGTTTCTTAATTTCCCACGAAAGGATTTAGATATAAGTAGGTACCTATATTGGTATTGTACTCTAAAAATTAAATGATGACGATCGCGCTGTATAATAATAATTTTTTTATTCTTAAACTTACCATGTACAAGAAAAGTCACGATATATATAATATACATAATAAATCAAATGAAACCAAAACAACTGGTAAAATTTACAAAATCATAAATGTTAAACAAATGAAAAGAAAAAGGAACAAAAGTTAAATTACATGTTAATTATAAATTGTATTTATAATCAACATGTACGAGTAACTTAACTTTTGTACCATTTTGCTTGATAATGGCTGAAATGAATGGTCGAAATGGTTGCTAATTAAATGAAAAATTCAAGTATTTGAAAGATCTTCGTTTTAATAAAAGCCTGAAATTCAATTAACAAAACTATTTAAATAATATCATTCGGCTTATTTAAAAAATCTATTTTTTTTGAGTTTTTTCCGATATGTATTTCAGCAATCTGGGACAAAAATATGTAATTTATTCTATAATTTATGTTTTAATATTATGCATTATGTTCATATACGTAGCTGTCAGTATAAAAAATTACATAAAAGTACCAGGATAAATTATTCTGATCATATAATACCAAAATTGTAATAATTTATGCTACTTTGTACAGCAGGAACTTAATCCCAATTACAGTTCAGGGTCCGGACTCATCGAGCCGCAGTGTAGTAGTACATATATGTTTAGCTTGACGGTGATTTGAACTCGGGATCTTCGGATTCGAATGCTGTAACTCTAATCACACCACTATACTGCCGGAGAACTTTTCAATCATTAACATCCAGTTGTAGAAAATAGGAGAATATCTAATATGCAGAAAGATTCTTATCTTGATTTCCTTTTCATGTTCAAGCGTCCTGCCTCACCAGTACAACAATCTCTTCAAACTTTTAACAATTCCGCTAAATTCCCCATGTAAACTTTTTACTTACTTGCATTGAAGTAATTGAATTAAAAATGCCCGTGAAATTAGGCAGACACGTTGCTGGTGAACGTGGGACTAAAGTGAAATTTATGAAGTAGTTAGCCGTCAGTGATGTTTCCGTGGCCAGCGCTGCCACCACAACATGTGGAGGTCTCAGCACGAGCTTGGACATCACGGCACGACGAGGTGAGCTGGTGGGTGTCATGATATGGGAGTGAAGCTACACCGGATGTCCGTATTTACATGGAAACATGCGTGGTGGAAAGAGGCGATGGAGTGAGTGGAGAGTTGAGGATGAAGCACAGAGATGGTTTCAGGAAGTTTTATTCTTCTTGAAGGCGAATTAGAAATCTAGTAACTAGTAATTTATAAAGTTTGTAATACCAATTTTAGTTTAATTTTTAATGTCTTTTTTAATTTAATACGAATAGTACGAAACAGGACTTCGTCAACCAAAGTAATAAGTGGACAACTTTAACTTAATACCACACTTTTTATGGAAATATAAAATATGTTTTTAACAACATTTGAAAACTACAAACCTTAATTTGATACCACATACTTATAATATTATATTTTGTACTTTTTATAGGAAAAACAATTTATAATCGTTAAATGTTACAGAATGCGTCAAAGTAAGCAGGAACTAGAACAAAAAATAAACACGATTATCATATGGGAAGCTGAGGTTGTAACACCTAGGGAACCAGGAAAGATGAAAATAAATATTAATCTCTGGAACCACCTGACATATAGCTAAATTGAAATAAGAAAATATACTTTGTTTATGTTCATATTAGTTAAGGAAAGATCACCAGATGAGAAGAGTAGCATGACGTGGCAGTCCATCGTATGCAAAGACGGGAAATGAGACTACAGAGAAAAAAAAAATGAAGAAAATCTTTTCTGAATTGCAGTTTGTTGCTGTGCTTTTAAATATGGTCGTACAGAGACACTATGTATGTAATATAAGAATGATGTTCTTATCCAGGAAGCAAATTCCTCAAAGAAGGGTGGAATGCTACAAGTCCAAGTCAGCATATTTATAATGAATACAATAAGGTAATATTTTCAACATGATAGTGTAACATTAAATTTATAATGTAATAATAAAACAAAATTGTTTAGTTGAATTAGTGGATCATTTTTAGTTATTACGGATTTTGTGATACATACCTATACACATAACATCATGACATATCCATATAAGATAGAGTAGCACAAATCCTACAAATATTTATTCATAAGATTCATCAAATAAATAATCAGTCTTCGTTAAACATTCTCATTCTAACACCATACAAGAACATTTATTTACAGTACTATTTAAAAATATACCATAGTTTCTAAGGAACAATACCAAAGTTGTTAGTAAATTTTTTTCTGAAATTGCATTTTTTTTTTGTGTTATAAATGATTAAAACAGTCTCTTACAAACTAAAGTTTTGAGTACATAAAGGTAAGGAGGTCGTGAAATAATTTGTTTGCGATTATTGCCTCCAAGAGGATTATGGTTCCTTAAATTTTTTGAAAACCACTGATTTACGAAAAGATATACATACAAATTGACGTTTTCAACTGTTAGTGTTTAGTTTAAAACATAGAAATCACCAATATCTTGAGATCAGAATATTTTTTCGCGGCCGTTCAGAAAGTTAGTCCCTTCTGATCACGTTTTAGACCGAAAAAATAAATATAACATTACGGCCTTTTTACCCATTACTGGCTGTGGCTCTCTGCTATAGTAGATCTCGGTAAGTGATATATTCATGCATGTGAAGTGAGATTACCAGCCGTCAATTTACGGCTCCTAAGAGAAGAGAAAGAGTGAAGTGGAAGCCACAGGGGTAATTAAATAAATAAAAAAAATTACCCATTATTGGCTGTGGCACTCTGCCGTAGTAGATCTCTGTAAGTGATATATTTCTTCGCGAGAAGTGCGGTTACCAGCCGTCCAATCACGCTCCCAAAAATGTTATTGGAGAGGGAGTCATATGGGTAGTTTTAACGTGGTGAATATTATTTGTCGGCTGTGGGATTCGAATCCGGGTTCTCAAATTCACAGGCCAACTTGATACCACTGAGTCACCTACCTCTTCTGAGGGGTAATTAAATATAAATAAATAACAAAATAATTCCTCCTTCACCATGCCATCGCAAAGCCCCAAGTACATTTTTGCCATTGTACTCCTGCACGAATACCACCAGAAAAGATAATCCTCACAATGTCCATTCCCTTTAAGCCGGTCCTGGAATCTAGGTACACTTGTGCTCGAATGGACCTAGGTCCGAATGAATAATTAAAGGAGTTGTGACGTCAAAGGTTTCGCGGTCAACAGTTTAATGCCGTCTGATCTGTATCTATAATGAACAGCGTTTGCGTCCCTTTTTAGAGGCGTCCCGGCGCTCGCCGCCGCCACTACCGCCACCGCCGCTGCTGCTGTCGGTTTACACGGCCTGGGGGCAGCGCTGGATAATCTACTTTGCATACGTTATGTCCGAGAACAGATTAACGGAAGTATTAATGTTTATTGTTAGTTCGGCGGTGTGGAAAACAGGTAAAAGATGTGATGAATGAATAGTGATGAAAGGTGGGTATTTCACAGGAAGTTTCTATAATTAGTGTCTAAGTAGGTGTATGAAGATTGGAGTAATTCGTGATTGAAATGATTAGAATCTTGTTATGCAATTAAGATTAGATCTTAAGTGGGTGGAAGCATGTATGTTAAATTATACTGAAATTATTTAGCGCGAACTGCTTAGTAATTTGATGCGATATGCAATTTTTATTTTTACTCGCAATAATAGAATAGTATGTTATATACTAAGAGAAAAAAGTGCATGTGTCTTCCGAGGTATACAACAGTTGTATGAGGCAAAACCAAAACCTGATGTATATAGTACTTTTTTACACGACACCGATATTTAAAAATTATTAAAATATGTTTAATTTTCTCTTCCCTTAACACCGGAAATAAAATAGTCTTTATCTCCCAGAAAGCTCTAATCAGACTACGAAGGTATTGGATTTTTACTTCTAAAATAATAATTGATATAAGACTATTATTAAATAATACATGACCTAACAGGATTCTGAACGTAACATAGATACAAACTGCTTAAACTCAAAATTTGAGCTGTTTCTATATTATCGACTCTTAATCAGTTTCAAATATTAAAAAATATCTGATGTGGACACCACATGACTTCCTTGTACACGTATTAAACTATAGATATTTTTTTAATTGCACATATTTGACATTAAATCTTTTATTTTTTGTTCTAATCCATAGCAAACTTAATTTTTTTAAAAATCAAAAAATATATAATATTTAACTTTAGATATCTCGTTTATGCAAAAAGCTAATTTAAAAATTCTTAATGTGCTAGACGCAGAATTTAATTCTCTAAAACTTTTATTTGCAGCATTCATTTCTAAAATTAAAATAATACCATTTTTTTCAAGGAAATCTGTTAGCAGCTTCATGTAATGTGCCACTTCCGGTTAGTCTATTTTAACCAAAATCTATTATGTTATTTCCATTGATATGGTAGTCTTATATACCAAATTTGGAAAGTTTTGGATTATATTTTGATATAGTTTTTCAATATATTATAGGCTCCAAGTATGGTACTTTACTTTCCGGAAGTTATATAATGACCAAAAAAGGAGGTGCACAACTAGATGTCATAATTATAAAATTTTAACTTTCTACGGCTTACCGTTTTTGAGTTATGCGAGATACATTACGTACGTACAGACGGCACGACGCAATTAGTCAAAATGGATTCAGGGATGGCCAAAATGCGTATTTCCGCTGAAATCTGAGAACCGAAAATTTTCGCGATTACAATACTTCCTTTACTTCGTGCAACTTCTCTTAATTTTTTTTATTCTTTCCTTCGTCTTAACATTTTCTCCCTCTTTATATTCATCTTTCTCTCTAAGAATTTTTATTCTCTTTTTGTTGTTAAAATTTTCTAGCTTTATTCATCTGCTTGTCGTTTTTCAGAAATGTATTTCTTCATTCTACCCTTCTTTTGCCTGTTTGATTGTTTCTTTCCCATCCTTTAATTATTCAATGAATACAACGAAAGGTGCACAACTAAATGTTGCTAATGCAATGACATTGACATTTAATTTTTTATTTTTTTCTTATTTTTTGTTCTAATCCATAGCAAACTTAATTTTTTTTAAAAATAAATATATAATTTTTAAATTTAGATATCTCGCGTATACAAAAGGCTAATTTAATAATTCTTAATGTGCTAGACGCAGAATTTAATTCTCTAAAACTTTTATTTGCATCATTTATTTATAAAATTTAAATAATATCATTTTTTTCAAGGAAAACTGTTAGCAGCTTCATGTAATGTGCCACTTCCGGTTAGTCTATTTTAACCAAAATCTATTATGTTATTTCCATTGATATAGTAGTCTTATATACCAAATTTGGAAAGTTTTAAATTATATTTGAATATAGTTTTTCATGAAAATCTATTATAGGCTTCAAGTAAAGTACCACTTCCGGTAGTTGTATAATGACCAAAAAGGGAGGTGCACAACTAGATGTTATAACAGTCCTAAATATAAAGTTTCAATTTTCTACGGTTTACCGTTTTTGAGTTATGCGAGATACGTACGTACGTACGTACGTACGTACGTACATACGTACGTACAGACGGCATGACGAAATTAGTCAAAATGGATTCAGGGAGGGCCAAAACACCTATTTCCGTTGAAATCTGAGAACCGAAAATTTTCGCGATTACAATACTTCCTTTACTTCGTACAAGGAAGTAAAAATACAAATAAAAATATCTGATGTGGACGCCACATGACTTCCTTGTACACGTATTAAACTATAGATATTTTTTTAATTGCACATATTTGACATTAAATCTTTTATTTTTTGTTCTAATCCATAGCAAACTTAATTTTTAAAAAAATCTAAAAATATATAATATTTAACTTTAGATATCTCGTTTATGCAAAAAGCTAATTTAAAAATTCTTAATGTGCTAGACGCAGAATTTAATTCTCTAAAACTTTTATTTGCAGCATTCATTTCTAAAATTAAAATAATACCATTTTTTTCAAGGAAATCTGTTAGCAGCTTCATGTAATGTGCCACTTCCGGTTAGTCTATTTTAACCAAAATCTATTATGTTATTTCCATTGATATAGTAGTCTTATATACCAAATTTGGAAAGTTTTGGATTATATTTTGATATAGTTTTTCAATATATTATAGGCTCCAAGTATGGTACTTTACTTTCCGGAAGTTATATAATGACCAAAAAAGGAGGTGCACAACTAGATGTTATAACAGTCATAATTATAAAATTTTAACTTTCTACGGCTTACCGTTTTTGAGTTATGCGAGATACATTACGTACGTACAGACGGCACGACGAAATTAGTCAAAATGGATTCAGGGATTTCCGCTGAAATCTGAGAACCGAAAATTTTCGCGATTACAATACTTCCTTTACTTCGTGCAACTTCTCTTAATTTTTTTTATTCTTTCCTTCGTCTTAACATTTTCTCCGTCTTTATATTCATCTTTCTCTCTAAGAATTTGTATTCTCTTTTTGTTGTTAAAATTTTCTAGCTTTTTATTCATCTGCTTGTCGTTTTTCAGAAATGTATTTCTTCATTCTACCCTTCTTTTGCCTGTTTGATTGTTTCTTTCCCATCCTTTAATTATTCAATGAATACAACGAAAGATGCACAACTAAATGTTGCTAATGCAATGACATTGACATTTAATTTTTTATTTTTTTCTTATTTTTTGTTCTAATCCATAGCAAACTTAATTTTTTTTAAAAATAAATATATAATTTTTAAATTTAGATATCTCGCGTATACAAAAGGCTAATTTAATAATTCTTAATGTGCTAGACGCAGAATTTAATTCTCTAAAACTTTTATTTGCATCATTTATTTATAAAATTTAAATAATATCATTTTTTTCAAGGAAAACTGTTAGCAGCTTCATGTAATGTGCCACTTCCGGAGTAGTATGATATACATCTTTCTACCCGTTGGAATGTGCCTGAGGCGATTAATTAAAAGGTAATTAGTGGCGCCAGCCTATTTTTGGAATTTGTTGCTAATGAGTTGTTGTTGACGTAAATATTTAAAATATTTGTGACGTTATTGTTTGTGATATTAATTAGTTTGAAAATATGTGTATAATAGATGCTTATCGGAGAGACGTATGGAATTTAACTTATTATTTCTTATTCAAAGTGCATAAACAGTTCTCAAGGGCTGAAAAGTGAAATTTGTATTACGACTGTATAAATGTGGAAGTGTAGTTTAAAATTTTTACATTATTGTTATTGCTGGCACGGAGTATTCATAGCATTGTAAAAGGTAAGAATATTATTATAAATTATAAACTGTGTTATTAAAACAATTGTTTGGTTTAGAAATGGATTTCAACAAGTTGAATGAGAAAGGCCAACTGTCCAATATAAAACCTCGAAGAATTCTGAGTTAGAAATAATTAAAGTATATATGTTAGCGTATATTTTGCGATAATATTATCATGAGTTTTGAATTTGACGGTTTTGGTTGTGATGTGAAAGTACAGCCGTACTACGTGGAATGTGTTGAAAATTGGGACAATGATGACGATGCCGTAGCCGCCGAGGTTTTGAACTCTAAGTCCAGCACCAGGGGTGAAGTGAGAGGTCCGAGAGATATACAACCCTACTATGTTGAGAGTGCTGAAAACTGGGACAACGACGACGTCACAGCTTCCGACGAGGTTTTTAATTCCAAGTTCAGCACCAGGGGTGAAGTGAAAGAACAGCCCTACTATGTCGAAAGTGCTGAAAATTGGGACGACGAGGACGTCACCGTTGCCACCGAGTCTTTCAATTCCAGCACCAGAGATGAATGGAAATCGCAACTATCCACTGTTGAGTCAGCCGAATGCTGGGATACGTGCGATGAACCATCATACAATCCATCGGAGTACCTGCAGAATAATATGATCCTAGTTCCGCTAATGGGTTATAAAATGACTAAGCGAGAGAAAAAAGCCCACTATCTCCAGCAGCGCAAGAAGATGGCTCATTTAAAAAAAGCCGCCAAATAATTATTTAGATTAGGTAAATAAAATATAACTTTCTACAACATGTTTTCAATATTTGTAAACTATTAATAAATAATATAAGTAGAGTTTTGACATTCTTTAATAATATATGTGTTTAGAATTTCTTGTATTTACACTGGGAAAACAATAAATCCAAGTCTGTTTGAACGTAATTAATTATTTGGTTATACTATTTTCAATAATGTTATTGTTTGTAAAATTTAAATTTAAAAACATATATACAATAAAGTAGAAGTTTTATTTTTATTATTAATAAATAATAAACACTCTGTCTTAATATTAAAAGAACTATTATTTAATTATTTATAAATATTTATTATATTTGCATGAATTTTAGATTATGTAAAATAAATATTATTTTCTACATGTTTTTATATTTGTAAAACTAAAACTATTAATAAATAATATAAGCAGAGTTTGACTTTGTTTAATAAGATGTGTTTAGAATTAACCGTCTCGACACGAGAAACAATGAATTTGTCTGTTTGAAAGTAATTAATTATTGTATATACTATTTTAAATAACGCTATTGTTTGTAAAAAATTAACATATATAAAAATTAAACCAACTATCTGTCTTAATTATTATGAATATTTATTATAATATTTATATATTTATAAAATATGTATTATACTTGCGTGAATTTTAATAGATGGTTGTATGTGAAACGACTTGAAGAACTGATTCAATCTTGTCCTGTAGAAAGTTTAGGGTGCTTAGTGCAGTAATTATATTTTCAAAATTCCTATTTATATTTACAAAGAGAAATTTTGGCCATTAGCATTCTTTAAAACCGAGAAATCTTGAACATAAATTTAGTTTGGTATCTATATTGTGGGAATATGAGTACTAAATTGACGTAAATATTTAAAATATTTGTGACGATGTTTGTGATATAGAATAGTTGTGTATAATAAATATGTGTAAAAATAGATATATATATAAATTTTAAAAAGATGCTTATCGGAAGTACGTATGGAATTTAACTTATTATTTCTGATTAAAAGTGCATAAACGGTTCTCAAGGATGAAAAGTGAAATTTGTATTACGACGGGTATAAATGTAGAAGTTTAGTTTAAAATTGTTGATAAGGAGTATTCATAGGATTATAAAGGTAAAAATATTATTATAAATTACAAACTGTGTTATTAAACACTTGTTTGGTTTAGAATTAAATTTTAACAAGTTGAATGAGTAAGGCCAGCTATCCAATATAAAACCTCGAAGGTGCGAAGCCGATAAACAATTTTCAACAAATCAAATCTACTTCTGCGGCTCCCTCTCCACTAACATCTTTGGGGTAGAGGCATGATTTGACGACTGGTAACCGCACCTCACGCGAAGAACTATATCACTTACCGAGATCTGCTACTGCGGAGTGCCACACCCAGTAAGGAGTAAAAGGCGCGATGAATTATTTATTTATATTAAATATTGAAAAGAATAGTAGAAATAGAAAATATTACAAAATAATTAACTTCTAGAATTTACAATAATATTTTTATTTATGTTTATTTTATATTGGTGTTTACATCTAATTTTAAACTATGTTCTAAAAACTTTTTGACAAGTATTTACGTAAAAATAATATTATTTAATACTTATTTGGTAACAAAAATATTTCACAAAAGTACAACTATTCCTAAATTCACGAATACAAATAATAATCTAAAAATAAGTAACCCAAATGTTCTAGAGTCATTAAAACTTAATTAAAACGCGCCTTCAATATATTCAAATGCAAAATATACCACGTTATATTTTCTATGCATTAAATAAATCGAATTTCATAATAGTTTTATGTTATGTTCCCAGATTGTGTTAATACACATAAATACAAAATTTAGCCAAAAAATTACTTTTATTACTATGTAAGAAAATATATCAACGAAATCGTAAAGGCACACAGAAATTATAAATTTTTGTACTATAATGTGTTTCTACTATTATTATTCATTGTTTCTTGTAATAAATGAAATTACACAAAATCAGCAGTAATCAACTGATAATGAAAAATGTCTAATAATTTATTTTTAAATTATACAAATAGTATCTTTAAACTGTTAAAGTATAAAATATACTACGTACGTTATATTTTCAGAATATCTGTGAACCTTTACGATTTCGTTGATATATTTTTTTACATAATAATGAAAGTAATTTTTGGCTAAATTTTGTATTTATGTATATCAATACAATTTGGGAGTATAACATAACATGAAATTCGATTTATTTATTGCATGTTACATTGAAGAATATAACGTAATATATTTTGTATTTGAATATATTTTCGGCTTGTAGTAATTAAATTTTAAGACCCTGGAACGTTTGGGTTTCTTATTTTAGATTATAATTTGTACTTGTGAATTTAGGAATGATTGTAAATATACTTTTGTGAAATATATTTGTATATAATATTTGTTAACAAATAAGTGGTAAATTTATATTAAACAAGCAAAATTAATAGAATTTATTGAATTATAATATACACTTTTGTGAAATATATTTGTATATATTGTGTTCAGGTATAACAAATTCAATAGGGTTATTTTCGGTAATGATTTATAATTAATTCGCTGGACGTATTCAATACTAGTTTATGAAAGATAATTCCCATTTTCAAAATGACTACAGAGTATTACATTGAATAATTTTAAATATACAGGGATTAAAGATTATGGCTCTACGGGTAAAATAGCAAAGCTACTTATTTTATACAATTATAATATTAATGTTGTAAAATATATAAATTTATTTAAAATAATATTTTATACATTTTTTCCGTTTTACTTTCACGTACGAAGAAAATTAAATTAAATTAGAATTAATATTTACCGTACTATTATATTATTAGGTTTTATTTTATCGATAAATGTAGGATATATATGAAATGTGTATATAAATATGTAGGTAAAATATAAAACTTCATGTTTAAAATAAATTTATTTATTAAAATATTATTAAACATATATCTTAGAAATTTATTTTCTTATAATAATTTATAAATAAGCAATGCATATAGCCTTTATACAATATAAATAATAATTTTTAATTATTTTCCTTATTAAAATAAAAAATATTATATACAAATATATTTCACAAAAGTATATTTACAATCATTCCTAAATTCACAAGTACAAAGTACAAAAATCTATAATTTCTATGTGCCTTTGCAATTTCGTAATATTTAAATTTTTCCTACATAGTAATAAAAGTAATTTTTTGGCTAAATTATGTATTTATGTGTATTAACACAATCTGGGAGCATAACATAAAAACTATTATGAAATTCGATTTATTTAATGCATGTTACATAGAAAAATATAACGTGGTATATTTTGCATTTGAATATATTGAAGGCGCGTTGTAATTAAGTTTTAATGACTCTAGAACTTTTGGGTTACTTATTTTTAGATTATTATTTGTATTCGTGAATTTAGGAATAGTTGTACTTTTGTGAAATATTTTTGTTACCAAATAAGTAGTAAATAATATTATTTTTACGTAAATACTTGGCAAAAAGTCTTTAGAACATAGTTTAAAATGAGATGTAAACACCAATATAAAATAAACATAAAATAAAAATATTATTGTAAATTTTAGAAGTTAATTATTTTGTAATATGTTCTATTTGCACTATTATTTTCAATATTTAAAATAAATAAGTAAATCATCGCGCCTTTTACTCCTTACTGGGTGTGGCACTCCGCAGTAGCAGATCTCGGTAAGTGATATAGTTCTTCGCGTGAGGTGCGGTTACCAGTCGTCAAATCATGCCTCTACCCCAAAGATGTTAGTGGAGAGGGAGCCGCAGAAGTAGATTTGATTTGTTGAAAATTGTTTATCGGCTTCGCACCTTCGAGGTTTTATATTGGATAGCTGGCCTTACTCATTCAACTTGTTAAAATTTAATTCTAAACCAAACAAGTGTTTAATAACACAGTTTGTAATTTATAATAATATTTTTACCTTTATAATCCTATGAATACTCCTTATCAACAATTTTAAACTAAACTTCTACATTTATACCCGTCGTAATACAAATTTCACTTTTCATCCTTGAGAACCGTTTATGCACTTTTAATCAGAAATAATAAGTTAAATTCCATACGTACTTCCGATAAGCATCTTTTTAAAATTTATATATATATCTATTTTTACACATATTTATTATACACAACTATTCTATATCACAAACATCGTCACAAATATTTTAAATATTTACGTCAATTTAGTACTCATATTCCCACAATATAGATACCAAACTAAATTTATGTTCAAGATTTCTCGGTTTTAAAGAATGCTAATGGCCAAAATTTCTCTTTGTAAATATAAATAGGAATTTTGAAAATATAATTACTGCACTAAGCACCCTAAACTTTCTACAGGACAAGATTGAATCAGTTCTTCAAGTCGTTTCACATACAACCATCTATTAAAATTCACGCAAGTATAATACATATTTTATAAATATATAAATATTATAATAAATATTCATAATAATTAAGACAGATAGTTGGTTTAATTTTTATATATGTTAATTTTTTACAAACAATAGCGTTATTTAAAATAGTATATACAATAATTAATTACTTTCAAACAGACAAATTCATTGTTTCTCGTGTCGAGACGGTTAATTCTAAACACATCTTATTAAACAAAGTCAAACTCTGCTTATATTATTTATTAATAGTTTTAGTTTTACAAATATAAAAACATGTAGAAAATAATATTTATTTTACATAATCTAAAATTCATGCAAATATAATAAATATTTATAAATAATTAAATAATAGTTCTTTTAATATTAAGACAGAGTGTTTATTATTTATTAATAATAAAAATAAAACTTCTACTTTATTGTATATATGTTTTTAAATTTAAATTTTACAAACAATAACATTATTGAAAATAGTATAACCAAATAATTAATTACGTTCAAACAGACTTGGATTTATTGTTTTCCCAGTGTAAATACAAGAAATTCTAAACACATATATTATTAAAGAATGTCAAAACTCTACTTATATTATTTATTAATAGTTTACAAATATTGAAAACATGTTGTAGAAAGTTATATTTTATTTACCTAATCTAAATAATTATTTGGCGGCTTTTTTTAAATGAGCCATCTTCTTGCGCTGCTGGAGATAGTGGGCTTTTTTCTCTCGCTTAGTCATTTTATAACCCATTAGCGGAACTAGGATCATATTATTCTGCAGGTACTCCGATGGATTGTATGATGGTTCATCGCACGTATCCCAGCATTCGGCTGACTCAACAGTGGATAGTTGCGATTTCCATTCATCTCTGGTGCTGGAATTGAAAGACTCGGTGGCAACGGTGACGTCCTCGTCGTCCCAATTTTCAGCACTTTCGACATAGTAGGGCTGTTCTTTCACTTCACCCCTGGTGCTGAACTTGGAATTAAAAACCTCGTCGGAAGCTGTGACGTCGTCGTTGTCCCAGTTTTCAGCACTCTCAACATAGTAGGGTTGTATATCTCTCGGACCTCTCACTTCACCCCTGGTGCTGGACTTAGAGTTCAAAACCTCGGCGGCTACGGCATCGTCATCATTGTCCCAATTTTCAACACATTCCACGTAGTACGGCTGTACTTTCACATCACAACCAAAACCGTCAAATTCAAAACTCATGATAATATTATCGCAAAATATACGCTAACATATATACTTTAATTATTTCTAACTCAGAATTCTTCGAGGTTTTATATTGGACAGTTGGCCTTTCTCATTCAACTTGTTGAAATCCATTTCTAAACCAAACAATTGTTTTAATAACACAGTTTATAATTTATAATAATATTCTTACCTTTTACAATGCTATGAATACTCCGTGCCAGCAATAACAATAATGTAAAAATTTTAAACTACACTTCCACATTTATACAGTCGTAATACAAATTTCACTTTTCAGCCCTTGAGAACTGTTTATGCACTTTGAATAAGAAATAATAAGTTAAATTCCATACGTCTCTCCGATAAGCATCTATTATACACATATTTTCAAACTAATTAATATCACAAACAATAACGTCACAAATATTTTAAATATTTACGTCAACAACAACTCATTAGCAACAAATTCCAAAAATAGGCTGGCGCCACTAATTACCTTTTAATTAATCGCCTCAGGCACATTCCAACGGGTAGAAAGATGTATATCATACTACTTTCCGGTTAGTCTATTTTAACCAAAATCTATTATGTTATTTCCATTGATATAGTAGTCTTATATACCAAATTTGGAAAGTTTTGGATTATATTTTGATATAGTTTTTCAATATATTATAGGCTCCAAGTATGGTACTTTACTTTCCGGAAGTTATATAATGACCAAAAAAGGAGGTGCACAACTAGATGTTATAACAGTCATAATTATAAAATTTTAACTTTCTACGGCTTACCGTTTTTGAGTTATGCGAGATACATTACGTACGTACAGACGGCACGACGAAATTAGTCAAAATGGATTCAGGGATTTCCGCTGAAATCTGAGAACCGAAAATTTTCGCGATTACAATACTTCCTTTACTTCGTGCAACTTCTCTTAATTTTTTTTATTCTTTCCTTCGTCTTAACATTTTCTCCGTCTTTATATTCATCTTTCTCTCTAAGAATTTGTATTCTCTTTTTGTTGTTAAAATTTTCTAGCTTTTTATTCATCTGCTTGTCGTTTTTCAGAAATGTATTTCTTCATTCTACCCTTCTTTTGCCTGTTTGATTGTTTCTTTCCCATCCTTTAATTATTCAATGAATACAACGAAAGATGCACAACTAAATGTTGCTAATGCAATGACATTGACATTTAATTTTTTATTTTTTTCTTATTTTTTGTTCTAATCCATAGCAAACTTAATTTTTTTTAAAAATAAATATATAATTTTTAAATTTAGATATCTCGCGTATACAAAAGGCTAATTTAATAATTCTTAATGTGCTAGACGCAGAATTTAATTCTCTAAAACTTTTATTTGCATCATTTATTTATAAAATTTAAATAATATCATTTTTTTCAAGGAAAACTGTTAGCAGCTTCATGTAATGTGCCACTTCCGGTTAGTCTATTTTAACCAAAATCTATTATGTTATTTCCATTGATATAGTAGTCTTATATACCAAATTTGGAAAGTTTTAAATTATATTTGAATATAGTTTTTCATGAAAATCTATTATAGGCTTCAAGTAAAGTACCACTTCCGGTAGTTGTATAATGACCAAAAAGGGAGGTGCACAACTAGATGTTATAACAGTCCTAAATATAAAGTTTCAATTTTCTACGGTTTACCGTTTTTGAGTTATGCGAGATACGTACGTACGTACGTACGTACAGACGGCATGACGAAATTAGTCAAAATGGATTCAGGGAGGGCCAAAACACCTATTTCCGTTGAAATCTGAGAACCGAAAATTTTCGCGATTACAATACTTCCTTTACTTCGTACAAGGAAGTAAAAAGACTATTAGTAAAATAAAATAAATAAATATTTCATTATGCCTTTTACCTATTATTGAATGTGACATTCTGCCTTAGAAGATTTCTGCCAGACAAATTACGGTTTTCGAAGATGTGAAGAAAGTAATTTTAAGGTGGTGAATATTGCTAATCGCACTCGGGTTCTCAAATACGCAGGCCGACGCCATTCCACTGAGCTATTTTTGTAAATATCTGCTTTATTCATTTATTTCATATAAAAGTTATCTATAGATCAATTCAAGCACCAAATATTTATCATAATTGGCTATCTTTTCCTATTTCTGTTAATGTTAATATGAAAATACAAATGTACTAATGTACTACTTTTAATAAATTACATTTAATATATTTTATAAAAGAAAATAAAATAGTACAATAAGTCTACCTAAATAAATGAGTAATAAACGTTAACAATGAATAAATTGACAAAATTATTCTGTCAGGTCATCTATCATAATCAGATTGTTAACTTGTGTGATATGTCCTTCATCTAAATTATATTTGAAATTTTCCTTATAATGTGGAATAACCACGCCGTGCTTCCAATATTACAAAAAGTGTATTGCCGGCAATATTAGTCATACAACAAAATGTATCATACGTCATTCACTGCACCATTAAAACTGATAACCGTCTTTCACAACCAAATTTCGATAAAAATTAAAAAAATGATAAATTAATATAGAAATGTTATTATTTTCTCTGTTCTTCATTGCCATTTAGATAATGATTTATTAATAATGTCAATTATTCATAATATACGAGCAGAATTTTTATAAGAACTTGACAAATATGTCATCAGAAATTTGTACATTTTTTTTGCATATGTTGGATTCGAGAAATATCATAAGCAAATAATTATAGTGCCAAATTAAATATGGTAATGCAAAATTATTTCTGTTTCATGTATCTTTGACTTGGAATAGACATAGAACGATTTTTTAATGATTTAACTTTACTTTAACTTTAATTGTACTGTAGCTGAAAATGGTTTTAAACAGAACCGAAATATAAAATCTTCCAACTTTAATTTTTTTATATTCTTTCTATATCTTTCAAAGTTGACTTTAAAACATTAAAAATGCATTCTATACTAAACTTATTCATACATTATATATATATATATATATATATATATATATATATATATATATATATATATATGTAACTTGAATTCTTCCGGGTATCTTCTCGCGTTGGTTCAACGCGAGAAGATACCCGGAAGAATTCAAGTTACATCAATAACACTCGCGGAAATTTGCAAACTTCAAATTTTTTTTTATCCTAAAATAGTCTATTATGGTTTGATTTCTTCAATTATACATTAAATTAAACATAGTAGCAAGCTATACAAACCATTTGTTTGAAGATTTCAGACAATGATGTACTTTGAGTAAAACAATTATGCTGGACTGCATTGTCTTTATTAATTTGAACGAATGTACGAAAAATATTTCGCGACGTTTCGAGTTCCAATTACAACCGTTTACAAATATTATATATTTTAAAAATCTGTTTTATATAATTTTGCATGTTGTTAGGCATGTGAACAAATACTCGAAAAAAACAAAAATAATGATTAAATTAAGTGCAGCTAATAAGGGAAGAAAAGTAAATGACATCCAGATATCATCTGCCAAGAAAATAACAAATCTTATATAAATTTCTAATTTATTTCTGAAAAATTTACTTTCTGATAGCGTAGTAAAAAATATATGTATATTTCGTGAACATCATGCAGTAGTATAAACCTTTGGAACTATCACCAAAACATCCACTCAACGGATTCATTAAATTTTCGTCAAACATTCTCATCCTATTACTTGTTTAATTAATCTTATATATATACATATATATATATATATATATATATATATATAATTGTTTCATTTATAATAATAATAGTAATATTTTGTTATAAAAAGATCAGTGTTTAGATACAACTTCAGATTCATCATAATTCACTTTATCCTATTAGTCATCGTAATACATCAATTAATTAATTTATACTTGAGAAAAATTTAATATTCAAGTACCTATCTTCATTGAAAATAATCGATCACGAATCAATTTATTACACATACGAAACATATTCCATCCCCTGATTTCTCGCCTGGATTGACCCTCAATCCCATAGATCCTTACCCTTCCACATGACCAACACTTTCCAAACAAAAGAGCAGCGTTCTAATTGGATATTTCGTAGCAGGCTGCGTACACCAACACTTGTCCGTGTACGCTTCTAGTCAGTACACCATGCATATTTCAGCAGCAAAATTGAAGTTACTGGGCGTTCCAACAACAGCAGGTAGGCGTGTTATTATTACGCATATAAAATAAGGCTCCGGCAGTGGCGTCCGTGATTCATGGGCACACAAAGAGGAGGAAAACAGTGACGGAGGGCCAGGTTAAATGGCTTGAACATAAACAGTTTACGCTGTATCTACAAACGACATATCTTCGAGAATGTTCGTGTTGGGGTTTGTTTAACAGGTGAGCAGATTAGATGACGTCAACAGTTTGTTGTTGTGTTGGTCGAGTACGTTTAAGGGTTGGAAATGTTTGTAGAGTGTTAGATTTAAAGCTATGAGGGCTGATAAGAAGTGTTTGTGATATGACGATGTTGTAGTTGTTGTAGTTTTAAATTCTAAAGAGCTCTTCAAGTCGCAATTAAAACGTTTCTAAATTATTTTGGAGAAAAATGTTTCTATTAAACATTATCCACTAAATTATTTATCACTTTTATTTTAAGGCATTTTCCTAAATCCGGCGTCATTTTCTTGTTTGCTAAATTATGTATGTTGATGTCACATCACTCAATTTGAAGTATGATGAAAACAAGGTGTATCAGAAAAGTGTTCTTTTTATTAGAGTGAACACTGTCAAACATAAACTTAAACGTAGGATATGAGACACTTAATATACATTTAATTATATTTTTATCTGATCGGATAAAAAATAAAACTTTTTTGGTGTGTTTTCAATTCGTAAAATTTATTATTCCTATATTTGTTGTTGGATAATAAGAAATAAAGGGAATAAAAATGTACTTTATTCTACGATTGCTATGAAAAGTTGACAATTACGCGCTCATTTGTCATCGTAAAGTTGATGTTTTCTGTGAAACAATCGAAAAATATCTTTGTCACGCGTTGCCACTGGAGAAAAAGATGTTAAATGCGCGCGTTTCCAATGGCAAGGCGCGAGAAAGATATTCGATGCGCGCTTACTTCAATAGTTACCAGGGATACAAACAAAACAGAAACTTGTCATATTGACAGTTGACAGAACGAATTTATTTTCAGTACGTATATTTCTTTAATAATTTTAAGATGCAATTATAGAAAAAATTATGTGTGTATCACGATCGTAACATGTCTTTGTTCCTCTTACACGTTTGCAGCTGCAAATATTATGTTCGAGTAACAAAGAATCACTTCACGCTCTTAATACACAAATAACTATTTTCTCTTTTAAAAGATAGAGTAACTGATTAAACAAAAGGTCCAAATCTTGATAGCTATTATTTTTCATAGTCATTATTCTGACAAAATAATGCTGTTAATTATAGCTTTGACAGCACAAAAAATTATTTATAATTATGTGTGACTTACTTCCGAAAAAAACTATTTTACTATTATATTGAAATCATAAAAGCTCTTGCGTAAAATTATACTCAAATATACGTTTAGTATAAATTATTAGTACATATTAATTTATGCAAATAAGAACTTATACAACAGTATTAATATGTCCCAATATGTTTCCAATGTCCTCTGTACTCATTTATTCAGTTGCACCATATATTTACTTAGGGATTAGTAACATTTAGAAATACACTGCACAATTTCGGACGTGGTTTTGATTTATTCTTATTATCTTATTTGTAATTTTCAATTGAAATGCACCAAAACTTTATTTATTATTCACAAAAATTTCTTCTAAATTGTGGCTACGTTTTATATAACAGCATGAAAGTAAAAAATGTTATCGTTAAAAAATATTTTCAAATATTTCCTAAGATTTTACTATAACATGTTTTATAAATAGTCCAAAAAATAGAAATGTATCTTAATAATAGAAAAATAATACATTTTAAAAGTTTTAGATCACATGATAATAAAAAATAAAGTACGCAATAGGTTGAAAACTTGAAATAGTTGACTTTAAATATCCTATGCTCATATAGAAACAAAAAAATAATGATTTAATGATATTTTAAATAATAAGAAAGAAATAACAAAACTGATTCGACTTATTTAAGATATGTTGATAAAATGTCAAAGGCAAGAAATAATGAAGAATAATATCTTATAGATGTTTGTAAGTTTGTATACATGAAAGAACTAAATGTATATTCTTTATTTATACATAGATAGATATTTCTATTTTTAGTCAAGTTGGTATTTTATTATTATTTTATAGTTATGTGGACAAAATGAATAAATATACACAGTTGAGATATAATAGATTCTTCATTAAATGCCTATTATTTCCATGTTTACCAGTTCAGTTATACAAAAGCTATTTACCTACGTTCATGTCAGGAATATTATTTATGCATTATGAATTGGTCTACTTAACCTTTTTATTTATTTTATTTTCATTATTTATGTTTTGAAATTAGGAGGAGAAATATGTCATTTATATGACTCTGTATAATCTGAAGTATTAAAAAGCACTAAAAATGTACATCTACTTAGGTGAATCATGCTTAAAATTAGACCTGAAATTAGCACCAGAACTTTTATTATTTTTAAAGAAGGTATTAAAGTTTAATATAAATGAAACATATTGTACACATTTTTTTAAGGTTAATAATTTTATATTTCAGTTTTCAAAATTAATAAATCCCGAAAAATTATCTGCATTTTATAATCTCAATTCCCGGGTTTCACGTTTTAATACCCGTGACGAGATTGATGCTAATCTTTAATTCTCTGATATTCTGTTTTTTAAACTTGTTTTATGTTTTTTTTTGTTCTTGAATTGAATTTATTTAATAAAAAGGGTGTTTTTTTCTATTTTTGTTTCATTTATGATCTATAATTTAAATTGATCCGTAATATCAAAGGTTTAATATTAAAATAAAATCCAAGGGTTTTACGAACTTTCTATTTTGATTCCCGGGATTGAAAGAATCTTCGGAAATAACACCCACTAACTATACCTTCACATATTTTTGGTTGTTCTATTAATCAGATATTTAAATTAATTCAATATATCGTAAAAATATGTAAATATTCATTTAATTTATACAAATATTTCTTTACAACAATTCAAACTATTGACAGCAATCATTTGATATTTTAGTCAAAAATTCTACATATAACAATCAACCTATTATACTATATAAACAACCCAAACATAACCTAACCCCTATTAATCTTTTCACTCTTTTCATGAGCGCTTTTCACTACTTCCCATTATGTTTATGTTTGATATTTATACAAAATACCCCGTAAATTTTTCGCAAGATAATAATAACAAAATCCATTATTCCAGTATATGACGTTAGCTTATCGATCGAAGATTTGGCGCCTTCAGCAATAATTTACGTTCGGTAAACTGTCTCGGCTGTTTATTTTATATCTCCCGCCCTGCTTTTCTTGCAGGGTTCCCAACGTTACCACGTTGTTGAATATGTAACGCTTGACGCGCGGTAGCCCCAGGTAGCATTATTAGCGATTACTAAACCCTGGAAGTATTTTTCAAGGGGTGCAAACAGCGTGATGATTTGTAAACAATTTTTTTTTTTACGGTGAATAAATTTAAGAAATAATTTCTTGAGGTAAATACAGAGTATTTGTTTTAGATTTTTTTGGGAATGAGGTTCTTTAGGGGAATATTGAATGAGTTTGTGAATCATGAATGAAATTAAAATAATGCGGAAGATTTTCAATCAAGGTAAGTAAATGTGTTTTAAAATTGAATGTATGTATAGGATGAAAGTAATTTATGGTGAAATGTTCGGACTGAAGTTCAATAACAATTTGTTATCGTGTGATTCGTGTTTATCTTTGTGTGATAAAGCTCAAAAAACCGAGAAATGTAAAGGTGAAAATAAAGGTTTAAGATTTTAAAATATAGACATTTCATACCACCAGAATTTGAACCTGGAACCTTTGAACTCAAGTCAAATAGTTTTGCACACTAAGCTACTATATTCATATAATTCTAATCTGACGTTATTTTAATTATTTTAAAAAGGATGTCTCGATCTTTTGACACTTTTATGTACTAAAAGATTTGACATATGATGCATCAGCAGCGATACCGATATTGAAGAAGAATATTTTAAATTTTAACTAAAATAGTAATTTTTTAGTAAATACTTAACAATGAAAAAAGTGAGATTCCACCACTACTACATCACTACTTGACAAATATGTTATAAACAAATTTATCTTCAATTAAACACAAACAATAAAAGAAACAAAATAAAGTTTTGATTACCGAAGAAAATAAAGAAGGTTCTGAATAATAATAAAAAACAAGAAAAATAATAATTTTAATAACTTCATGAAGTAGAACAATATTTACTACAATTTCACGATGCGGAAAACAATTTGCTACATCCTTAGGCGATACCATATCAACTTTTGTCTTTATAATAAAATTAGATTTCATCAACTTTTAATTATTTATTTTAAAATAATTGAATGTCATTTATTTATTTTTAAAACAATGTCATTGCAACAACAGGCGAACTATTGAAAATATAAATGAAAGAAATAAAAAAAGATCAACGTATGTCTTCATTGACGTAATTGCCAAGTGATTTGATAGCGTATACAATTTTTTCTTCTTTTAACTACTTTCCGTTTTTGAAAGTATTCAATTGACCTACAAATTTCCATAATGTACAAAAAATTGCTTGAAATCGCATCAAACATCAAAAGAAAACAAAACCTTCAAAGACAAAAACAAACAAAATCCCATAAAAACAAGCAGCGAGAGCAGTTCTCGATCTCACTGATCGTAGAGTGCGTCGCTGCAGCTGACTGCGAGGATTCCCAGTCCCAGCGGCGCGCGTCAACTCTAGGCGCAGGGGCACAAGGGCGCCATCACGTGCAAACCCTGCGTGAACGATGAACGACAAGTCAGCGGGGAGTCAGTGCTAAACACCGATGTCGGCAACGCTTGTGTTGGATGTTTGTGCTGGTGTTCAGATGCGCTGTTGTTGTATTTTACAGTGCTTCTCAAACTGGGGACAATACGTTTTATGATTTTAGGGAATGAAACGTAATACATTATCTTATGTCAAATTATGCTAGCATACAAGTATATTAATTGTAGTAAAATATTTGAAAATTTTAAACGTTTCAATTAGAATAAATGCGATGGAGAAATTGTTATTATGTCTTTATCTTTTATTGTTAACTAAGATTTTGATTTTTTTTTGCAGTGACAAACTAATAATTTACAAGACTTCAGTATTTAGAAAATATTGAAATGTTAATAGTTAAAATAATTTTAAAAAAAGATGCAGACCTATTTACTCCAATTTTAGGTTTGTTTTTTGTTTATTTATGATCTCTACAAATGTCATCTGCTATGTTAGATACCTAATGAAAGGTTTTTCAAGCGGCAATTGTTTTATTGAAAGTGCTTCAAAACCTATCGTATTTAGTATCAAATAAAAAGGTTTTTAAAGAGCTTGCATACAGAGTTTAAAATTTTTCAAGCGACACTGGTTTTAGAGAAAGCGCTTCAATACCTTTTATGTTTGGTATTATATAAATGGTCTTTCAAAAAACTGTCCTACAGAATTAAATTTGATCGGCAATTATTTTAGTAAAAAAAAATCCTGTCAATTATTTTACAAAAGTAAATCCTACTTCAGAATTGACAAAGTCGACCCGATCACTAGTTTTTTACTCATTAACTTATGGTGCTATTAATTAAAATTTGGATCGTAAGTTTAAAGACCCTTCAATTAATTGATAATTGCAATTACTATTCGTAATTACTAATTGGAAAATACGAACTCAGTTTTATGCAGTAGATATAAAATTCAAACTCTACCTATTTGTATACATATAGATCGTCCATGTTTTCTGCGAATGTCGGAATTTTGAGAAGCACTGAAATTCTGGTGTGTGAACATAGAATGGTGTTTGTGTTGTGTTGTACAGAGTGTTGGGTGTTGTATTTGGTTTAGAGAGTGTGCGTGTGCGCGTATGCTACAGGGAAGGGCGTGTGGATGGGAAAGTTTGTAAAGTTCAAGAGCGAGTGTTAGAAAGATGTTACTAGAACTCTAACTGTATGTAGGTTAGTTTCCGTTTGTTGACTTTGTTTTGTTGCCTCTTGGTTTTTAGTACTGTTCTAGCATATTTTGGAGACGCAATGTGAATGAAAACGAAAACGGCAATATAAGCATGTACAGTACGGAACAGGAGAACTTGACAAAATTGTTGGTAATAATTTTGCCGAGAAATATAAAAATAGTTATTTTTCTACGATTGCTATGAAAAGTTGACAATTACACTCTCATTTGTCATCGTAAAGTTGACGTTTTCTGTGGAACAATCGAAAAATATCTTTTTTGCGCGTCTCCAATGGCAACGCGCGAAAAAGATATTAAATGCGCGCTTATTTCAATAGTTACCAGGGATACAAACAAAACAGAAACTTGTCATGTTGACAGTTAACGTAACAATGAAAAAATGTTCCTATTTCTTACACTGGATAAATTAATATTAAAACAGACATTTGAATTAAATTCTGATTTAATAAAATATTTTGACATTTCGGTTTACGAAATCTTCACGACTGGGAGGAGTACACTTTGATTTTTCAAAAAAATGCATGTTTTTTTTGCTTAAAATGTTCCTTGGGATGTATACTTTAATTAAGTCGGTGGTGGACATCGCAGCTGATATTGCTGCGTGCAATTTCAATGATGGGATGATGGGTATCATGGAAATAATGCAAGTACTAAATCTGGATATCGGCCCGACCTGCTACAACTTCTGCCTGGCTGCTGACGCCGAACGCACGAGCAAGGCGGAGGAGCGCCTCACGGATGCAGCGAAAGAAGCCCGGAGATGCAGTTTGGCGACCCGAAAACACAAGGACTTCTTGAATGACAACGCAGAAGGCCAAATGTATGGAGCCGGCATCGCCGATTGAAGGTAAATATCACTTTTCCACGAGAAAAATGAAATTTTATCTTTAAACGCGTTTATCTCGAAACAGGGTTTTTCAAACTGGCGTGGAAAATAACTCTAACCAGTTATCATCAAATTTGGATATCGCCTAGGTTTTCTTGTTCAGAATTAAATTCTGCTTAGAAATACGTATCCACATTTTCGATTTTGTCAAAAATGGATTTTTAATCCACGATTTTGCATGCATTTTTAGGGTGAAAAAATTGACTTTTTTATCCTAAGGCCACAACTTTTGAAAAAATCAATTTTAAAAAAAATCGGAATACGTATTTCTAACCCAAATTTCATGACTAATCAGGATTTTGTTCGATTTATGTTCCAGGATCACATGGGAAGGAGTATTTTCCCACGCCGTTTTCCGATTTCCGCGCGGGGACTCCCTTGCGACCTGGTGCACCGGCCTCGGGGGGCCGCCAATCGAGTTAAAAAAAATACAAATTGTAGTTCGAAGGATGAGTAATAAATGGGTTATAACATATTTGCCCTCCCTGAGTGTTTTATTGCTTAAAAAAATTAACGAAAAGGCCTTACTTTTTGGACGTTCAAAGTGTACTACCCCCTTAAATAAAAAAGTAACTAATGATCAGCTGCACCAACAAAACTTACATTTTCAACTTGGTATAAATAATATGTGTGACACGAATGTCAATTATTTAACATGACATGTAATTTCGATTTGCTTTTATTTATTTTAATTTTTAAACTAAATTTAACATTTAAGCTTTATTGGTGAAACGGCAAACATGTAACTAAGAAATTATGATTTTTTAAAGGTAGCCATGTTTTGTTTAATTCATAGCTAGCACATTGATTGAAATATTTTGGATGATTTTTAGTTTCAGTTGCTTCTTCGATTAGTCTGGTATTTATAAAGTATGGTCTTGCGAGGATCTTCGTTTCTTCAAAAACAATGCCATGAAGGAACTCAATTGCATGTTGAGCAATAGGGGATTTTTTGAGTAAATACATATTTCGCTGATATAATGTATTAAAAGTTCTATCTGTTTTTACCCAATGTACACATTTCAATATTTACAAGCAAAACTAAAACCAAACATATATTTGAATTTTAAAATTATTGAGTAATTGAGAATAAATAAATTGTCGCACTTCTCTTGCTATTTTGCTTTCATAATTTTATATAAATTTATTCTATTAACATTTATTTTCTTCAACAAATATTCTGTAGAAAAAACTTATTTTGGTTTGTAATAAATCAAGTGGGTTCAATCAAGTAAACAAATCATAAATGTGAAATTTTTTCATAAGACAACTTAAAAATACCTAATAGGACAGTAGGAGGAGAAGGAGGAAGAGAAATGGTCTTTGGGCCTTAAAAATAGCTAGTTACGGTTTTGGTTGATATGATTAATAATTGTATAATTATAAACTTATGTATATTTACCAAAGTCCGATCTAATTTAATGAATTCAGTAAGAAAACAAACAAGTCATCTTGATATGCAAACTCTAAAATAATCAACTCAACGAAAGCCCAAATCATACAAGGAAACAACGCACCTTTAATTTCTAATTTTCCCAGTAAATATCCCGGTTGATGGCTGATCAATATTGCGCCTCGACTGAATATTGCTAAGTGAAGCGAAGGAACGCGTCGGTTAAACATCACGACACTGCCTCCGTATCCGACCCGCCGCCACCAGCACCACCCCCGTGCTCAACAGCGCTTACAGCACCCCACATGAGATTGAAATTTTAATTAATTAATTCGCGCCACGGGCAAGTTTGATGTTTATAAAGTGATTTATGAATGACAAACGAGTTGCCAAAATTAATTTTTCATCTAAACTCACAGAGCATATTTGCAAAATATTCGCGGGATTTTTCGTTTTTTAGGCGGTAAATAATGTCGTGGAGCAAATAAAGTAATTGGTTTATTTGGGAATACACTTTTGTAAAATGTTTTATTTTTTGAACTGATTTTTAAAGAGCGAAAATGAGGATACTCTGTTCTCCGTTTATAAAATTGATTTTTATTTATTTTTATACAGGTTATATTTTATGATTAAAATTTTTGTAAAAGTAAAAAATAAAGTTTTCAATTATATTATTGATTCTCTTGCTACACAAAGGAAATTTAATTCCAATTTCAGTACCTACAGATTTTACAGTTATTAGTGGAATCAGAACTAATACTTTTTTCTGATATTATTAGAGAGCAACTAGATTTGAACGCGCAAATATTTGCTTACTAAACCAATGGCCTACGATTGCTTCTTTGTAATGGATATATGAAGGTTATTAAATATCGACTATTATCATTTTAGAAAAATAATTCTTTAAATTTTAAAGTTTTGAAGTATTTTTCTTCAAATAACTTTAACTATAGAAAATATACAATACTTATTTATGAAAGTAAATTTCTTTAACTTTCTAGTAATGGAATCAGGAGGCAAAGCTAAAAGAAATATTACAGAACTAGAAAAAAAATAGAATATAGAATATAACTCTGGACCAAGAGATATAAAAAGATAGAAGTAAGGAAGAAGATAACTAAGAAAAGAAAGAAATTGAAAGAATGGTGAAATACTTAGCAGAAGTCCGACAACTGATTTTGGATATATGGAATTATAACAATAAAGAGTAGAAGAATTTGATATATTCAAAATATTGTAAAATTCTGGAATTCTAGTGAATACATAATTAAACTAATAATGGTTAAATTTACGAGAAATACGAGTAGGTAAATTTAAAATAAATATATCATGATCTTTTCGCCTATTAATGGTCAAATTTACCAACAATAGGTAAATTTAATATAAAATTAAAGAAATAAACATATAATGATTCTTTTCCTTATTAATGTGTGTGGCATTCTGTCATAATAGATTTCGACAATTGATATATTTATACACGTGAAGTCATCAAATAACAGTTCCTAAAGATGTTAGTGAAGGGAAGGCCACAGGAGTAATTTTAATATGATGAAATTTTGTTGTTAGCTACGCCACATGAATTAATTGACATTGTTGTCAATATGTAAACAAAATTTAAAATTCATTATTTAAAGATGCATCTAGCAATCTTTGTTTTATTCATTTAGGATAATTGGATTCAACTTATATCAAATACATAATTGCATAGATAGAGTATATTTTAACAAATTATCTTTTTTATAAAGGTTCAACGTTCACGTGAACTTTCTTCACCTATCTCTAAATCCTTTCTTCTCACAATTCTCAGCTCGGTGGACAAATTGCCGGCTGTCTGCGCGTGCCCTCGAGAACTGCAGTGGTAAGTGGGCCACATGAGCCACATGAGCCCAAGATGATTTAAGTTATCCGCAAGCTAAAGTTAACTGGAGTTTAACACGCACGTATCATATGTTATTGTGTCTCCAGTGTATTGTGCAGTAAAATATTTTTATGCATTCGCGGAATTTATTTTTAACAGTGTTTATGTTTGCTGCAAAATAGGAGCAGATATTTTATGGGTACCTACTTATTTTTATAACAATTTCGTAATAATGGCATTCTGTCAAATGTAATAAAAAAAATTGTTTATAATATTTAACAAATGTTGTTTTTAAGAACTCTTAATAATTAAGTTATTATACAGTGACAAAATAATTAGTTTAGTTACAAAATTTGACAGCTGTTAATTAGTGACTAAATTATATGTTCTGGTTTTTATTTTTGACATTTGGCAGGAAATGGTGGCTAAAAGTTACTTTAAATCTTTCGATAAACTTGGCACTTTGTTATTGACTAGAGTACTAGCATTTAATAGTTATTTATATATCAAGGGAAAAGGATATTTTCTCTCAAAGGTACCGGTTTATTTCCTGATCCGAAGTATCTGAGAAAAGAATGACACTTTCTTCATGAGATATATAATTATTTTCACTATCCTGTCAGAAATAAAATTGAAATTTGTAATGCTTCTTATGCTTTTGGCGCGCTACACACAATACCAAGGCCTTTCGGCTTACACAAAAATCAAAGGAAGCACCACATATACAATACCTGGCTTTGGATATGATTTATTCTCTAGACAGATGTCATCCAGTTGCCATTTTCCTTCCCTAGCGATACATTTTTTTTTTAAACTATTTTGTAATTTTCGCATATAGATTATTAAACTGTCAAACAACAGAGATGACTAGATGTGTGTTAATTTACCTATGATTTCACAAATCAGAGTACAAAGTTAAATTTGTCCTAGTTTCTCCACTATAGATGATATTTTCTCTGGTATTATATTTTGTGTTGTTCATGTACATTATTATCAATTACAACTCTAGCTTTGTGAATAAAGCTCTCCCTTTTAAGTAGGTATACATAAACGTTTTTCATTTGGCCGATAGAGGCAGCACTATAAGCACAAAGCTTGTTTCACGAGTTTCCGCGACCAGAACCGCACAGGTAACTACGTACTTTATGTTTTGCTTTTTAGATACGAGAAGTTCCTCTTGTATAACTTTTGTATACACAGAACACTGCAAGCCTTACATTTAAAGTTGTGAGGTTGAATTTTTAATGTAGAATAATTTGAAGATATACTGCTGTAGTTAAGTACTTTGTATGCATAATGCATTATAATGCGAAGACATTAAGAACTACAGATTAGGTTATATATGTATTTGTGATTTTTTTAAGAAGACGTGTATTTACTATATGCTAATATTTTAAGACTTTCTTGAACATGTTGGGCAAGCTTTTTAAAAGGGTCGTAGAAATATAATATTAATAATCCCTGTAATCTATTAGAACCTGAAAGTCATAAATAAATTTATCCTCATTTTAAAATATGAATTTCAATTACCACAAAATGTAAATAGAATCTTTTTATAGTTTATTAAAAAGAGAATAAAATATGAGAGTAATGAAAATGATATATAGAGTAACATGTAATATACCCAAGTACATATAGTAAAATTTATTACAGCCGTGTATCACGGATGTCATGATAAGTGCAAAAAATTGTGTAAAGAAATACTTTGCTCCATTTAATCGTCTCGTGATACCATCGATTTCTCCTTCCCGCTTCATATTTTATGATTATGTACCTACTAACATAGAAATCATGAGCTAGAGACCTGCATATTAAATCCCGCCAGAAATGACATCGGAATATTCTCTTTTCGAAATAATTTATTTTAAATATTCGTTCATCAACTCATTGTATATTTACAAACATATTTTTAGTTTTTAATACTGTTTTACAATTTTCGAATTAAGTTAATTTGTTTGTCGAATGAAAGATTGGTGAAACAGGTGTATGTTGCTAAAATTAAAAGTGAATAAATAGACGAGCTAGGAATAAATGGATGGATACGACTGAAGTTTTGTTATGTAAAAATAAAGAAGTATATCATCAACCCTTTCACTCATAACTGGGTGTGGCACTTCGCCATATATCTCGATAAGTAATATATTTAAGCACCTGAAACTGTCAAATCACAACCCCCAAGATATTAGGGTAATTTGAATGTGGTGAAATGTGAGAATCGAATCCGAATGGTAGTATACAATGGTGTGGTTGTCGTTACGGTATTCGAATCTGAAGTCTTTAATTCTAGTGTGCCTGGACCATCTACTGTAATTAGGATTAAGTTCCTGTTGTACAGAGTAGCGTAAATAAATAAATCACAATTCGAAGCGATGCTACTGAATTATCTATACGAAGGGTACCAAGTCGAGGAATAAATAAGCTTGTATGAAACGAATTATCAATGACAGTGAAGCAAAAGTGGTATCTCAAGAAAGGAGTGTCTGGCAAAAATTGATTGTGTGGTAAATAAAATGAAATTTAAAAAAATATCATGTCTTTTACCCATTACTGAATGCGGCACTCTGTGAAAAGTAGATCTCGATAAGTCATATAAGCATGAAGTGCGGTTATTATATAATATGGTGAAAATTGTTCGTCGGCTGTGGGGATGAATAAATGTTCAATAAACGTTTCTAAGATTTTATAGTATCCTATTCCATAAGATATAAAGTGATGTTATGTATGTTGAATTATAAGGTTATTTCCATAACCGAGAAAATGATTTTTGCCACATTATCCCTGTGGCTTTCCCTGCATTAACATCTGTGGAAGCTGTTATTTGACGGCTAGTAACCACACCTCATGCGTAAAATAGCATATTAATTATCGAGAGCTTCTACTGCAGAGTGCTACATCCAATAATAGGTAAAATGCGTGATGATTTAGTTAATTATATTGCTCTGTACAACAGGAATATCATCCCGATTACAATATAGAGTCACGGTATGTAGCTTAGTGTGGTAGTTAGTATATTTTTAGTTTGAGTGAAATTTGTACTCCGTAACGCTACCCACACCAGCGTACTGTCAGACGATGATATATGCATATATTTATTTATCTAATACGTGTAGTATAATTATTTTTAAAATATTGCAATTAAAAGAATGGAAAAATTGTTTGAAAAAGATAAAATTAATAGTCAGAGCTGAGTACATTACTGCACTTAACATCTGTGAACTGAGTAAATACATAATAAAATCCATTTTATCGCATGCACATTATAATAACTTTAAAATAAAACAGTAATAAAAACAAAAAGCATTGTTTTTATAGGATTATAAAACGCTTGGTTAAAATTTGCGCGCGAATTTTACATTCGCAATAAAAATCCTGGATGCCCAAACTGGCGAAAAGTTATGAATTTTTATTAGCATATAATCAAGCTTTATATTGGAGCATCTAAAATCTTGCGATGACTGCCTTTCAGGATGGATCATCTCTGGCAAAACAAAATAAAAGGTTAATGCTTTTTTTAACAGAGCAGCATCTCAGATTTCAAGACAAATTTATAAAATGAATAAAAGTTTTTAAACTTTAAATTTGATAATTATTTTGTTAGAAAGGAAGCAGTCAACAGAAAGTAAAGCTTGGAAAATATGTCAAAGTGTAAAGGTCAATTTGATCAATGATAATTATTAACAGCGCTGGAAACATCAAAATGGCAGATTTTATTTCTATGAACTGTCATTTGAATTGACACTATTGTTTCCTCATTCTAATATAATATTTTAAATAATTATTGAGGGCTTTTTTTCTTATCTATTACTCGTTAAATCACGACACTCAAAGATGTTATTGTAGGGAAAGCCATGTGGGTAATATAAATGTGATGAAAATTGTTTGTCGGTTGTAGAAATCGATGTTCTCAAACCTACAGTCCGACACGGTACCACAGAATTGTTTTATTCTAATTAACTATAAACAGAGAAGAAGGAGTAAATTATTTGTTTTACTGTTTCTTAATATTGGGTGTCGTTTAGTGTTTTTTTTTTAAGATTTGATCATTTTATAATAAACAAAAAGCAATATTCAATTAATTAAAGCGCCCGAGTGTTTTAGTTCCTGTTTATTCATTTTTATTTTTCAGGTTATACGAAAAACGATTTAAAAAATCTCAAATTATGATTTGAATAAAAAAATTATCGTTTCAATATTTTTATAAATTACAGTCTTCTGCTATATCCTTTGGCATCAGTCGAAATAATCTTGAAACTCATCATTTGGACTAGTGTATTTTAATATACAATTAGATTTGGCACAGAAAAGGCGGCAAAATTGATATTTCTTTATAATAATCAATAATTTTATTTTATATTTTTTGTATAATTTTTGATTAGGTAATAAAATAGCTATTTATATAATAAGTACATAAAGTAGGACTTTGCGAGCGGAGCGAGCGAAGCAGATAAAACAAGGCGAGTCCTATAAAGTCCGATTATATACGAGCTGCATAGAGAGTTGTATGTGCGACCTGAGAAGCGATTAATTTTTATCAAAATATCTTTATGTGAAAAATGTAATTGTATCTCAAATAGTGCTTTGTAGTTTCTTTTATTTAAAAATGATATTTGTAATTATTAAATTGTCATATTTGATAAGACAAAATTGAAAAAAGTGTTCTTAATATCATTAGGAAGTTAACGACATTGCATTAATGGCAAAGAAATTAATTAATTAATTACTTAGGTAACCTTAATAAGTATTTTGACTTTTATTTTCTAACTTTGACAAGAGTCCAATTTTGCTATTTTATCTTACTACTTCAATAAAGTGCTATTTTATGGACACTAATCAGTGTCATAAATCAAATAGATATAGCAGAATTAAACATAAATTTGCTTATGTGAGTTTCTTTACTTGATTTTTTAATGATTTTTTAAATCATTATTTAAATCATCTACAATCTTTTATTCTCTATAATAACCTGAAATGATTGCATTCTGACGTGAAATTAAATATAGGTTTGCTACGAAAATAGTAATAATTTAATCGTTGAAACATTAAAAACAGAACAAATAAAATGACTATTATTTTAGGCTAGACAATATCTGAATTGTATAGAATGTATGATTATTAGGTCAAGTATTTTATTAATAATCAATAAAGGAAAATGATGGTAAACAAAAGAGGAAAAATGAAAAGAGGGACACGCGAAACGTTAATCAACGGATAAAACAACTGAAGGCTGAAGGGACGAATGAATATGAAGGTAAATTGGCTGATTTGTGGCGAGCGAAGAAATTCAATTGTTCCTCGAGTAATAATTCAGGAAATTGCTACAGATTTTCTTTTGTTTCAAACGTAACTTACTTTTATTTAACAGATCATTATCTAGTGTATTCTATCTTTATTGATATTCATTTACCGATTAATGTAGTATAATAATAAATTAAAACAATGAATATATAAAATAATGTATTTCTTAGCAAGCATATTATGATAGTTATTTTCATGATTTATGAACTAATAGATTATAATAAGGGATCTTAAAACAGCCATATTGCTGTCACTTGTTTCTAAGTTTATGCTTAAATAAGTGTAATATTGTATAAATAATAAGTTATAACAGAATTATTTCTGTGCCGTGTTCTAGGCCGCTCCGGAGTGAATACAATTTCCAAATTTCGTATAAATTTTTCAATTTTGTTTTCAAAATTTTATTTTCTCAATAATTCCAAAAGTTGAAGAGATAGTAGAAAATCTTAAAACACCAGTGAATTCCTCGCGTGAAAATACATAGGTATACAAATTTGTACAGTAAAATTAGCACGGATACATTTTTTATTACAAAAAACAGAAAATAGCCATTTTTTAGAAATTTGTTAAGGAGTTACCCTTAAGATTTTGACGAATTTTGGCAATTTTTGGATTTTAGTCATCAAAAAATTATCCGTATGAATTTTGCTGTAAAAATTTGCATACCTATGTATTTTCACGCGGGATTTCACTGGTGTTCACAGATTTGCATTATCTCTTCAACTTTTGGATATAAAGAAAAGAAAATTTTGAAAAAAAGTTGAAAATTTTTCAGAAATTATAAAATTTTGATATAGCGCACGAGAAAAACACTTGTTCAAACCGTTTTTCAATATCTCTTTTAGTTTTCGAGATATAGGTTCTCAAAGTTGAGTTTCTAAAAAAGACAAAAATCGATATAACTCAAAAACTAAGAGAAATATGGAAATGCGGATTGAACAAGTGTATTTCTCGTGCTCTGAACTATATAGAAACATATTTAAAAAATAATAATTATAAACATTATCAAAAAAACTGACTCAGGAGTGGCCTTAACTCATTTTTAATCAAGTTATATTTTTATGATAGCTCAGTTGACAAAGTTTGTCAACTAACTTCATTAATATTATTTGCATATAGTAATTCATCATAATTGTCTATAGAAACATATTAAAATCGGGTCCCTTTAATGCCTGAAATCTAGTGATTAACCTTCGAAGCTTGATACAGAATCGTTGCCCTACCCCGCTAAACATGTCTGTAGTCTATTTAGCCACTTGGTTATTATTTATTTCGATGAAGTAATTTATTCAAATGTGTAAGTCATTATTGAATACTAAACTTTTTCTACTCGCGTTATTAAAATGTCATTTAACGTACTGGTTTACACGGCGTAAAGTAACATTTTAATTACAACGGTTTAGTCACGGCTTGAAATATTAAGTACGGACTGAAGTTAGTTTCAAACATCTGTCATTGTAACTTAACCTCACTTTTTAAATGATTCATAAACATTTACATTTTGTTATTGTCTTATTTTGATAGTAGGAAAAAGTATAGTATGTGGCTCGTTTTATAAACTATTTAGATACTCATTTTTATACACTCGTAACTAAAGGGACGTTTAATAGCTTGTTGCATAATATACTATTTTCTACGACTACCTACTCAACAACATGTTGCACTTTTAGGTTTAGATAAGTTTGACAAAAATAGTCATTATGATGTTGGTCTCACACGGTTAATGTTTACTTCATTCAAACATATTATTTATTTTGAATTAAAACCAATTTATTTTGAACTTCCATTATCTTTATTAGTGAAAAAATACTTTTAACAATTTGTAACACAACACAGCAAACCACCACATCTCTACGGATTACCGAAAATACATAAAAAGGACGTACCACTCACACCCATCATCAGTTCAAGGGGATCGCCATGCTACAACCTGGCTAAATTTCTACTACCCATTATAGCCCCGCTGGCAGGAAAGAGCAACACATTTGTTAAAGACTCCAAACATTTTATTGACATCGTAACGTCTATACAATTGGAACCAGAAGACCGCTTCATAAGTTTTGATGTGGAGAGCCTTTTTACTAATGTACCAGTCGACGACATGTGGTAGCCGAAAAACTAGAAGGAGATACAGAAGTACACAACAGAACAAACTTGCCTATCAACGCAATACTGGAGCTGTTGGAATGTTGTCTGAAGACTACGTATTTTCAGGCTCATACCGACTTCTATCAGCAAACCGACGGACTACCCATGTGATCTCCACTTTCTCCAGTCATCGCCAATATCTACATGGAGTTCTTCGAAGATGCCGCCATAAACTCAGCCCTGATCCAGCCGAAGAAGTGGATAAGGTGCGTGGATGATACTTTCATTATCTGGAACTACAGTGACGCGGACTTAGAAGAATTTTTCTGCCACATAAATTCTCAGAAACCAAGAATCAAATTCACCATGGAGAAAGAAGAAAACAATAGCATTCCGTTCTTAGATGTCCTAGTGGAGAGAGTGAACAACGCCATACGAACATCGGTTTACCGTAAACCGACGCACACAGGTCGTTATTTGAGCTATGAATCCAACCATTCCGAAAAAACCAAGATTGGGGTAGCAAATGCGCTACTTGATAGAGCTAAGACACACTGCAACACAGTACAAGGATATGAGATAGAGGTCAAGGATGTCATAAATACACTCCAACGAAACGGCTACGCGAGAAATGTCATCAAGAAACTAATAAAGAAGAGCCAAAGTAACAAATCGAAACAAACAAACAGAGACGAAGAAAAGAAAAATGAATTATACATTCCGTATGTGAAGGGAGTCTCGGACAAAATAAAAAGGATCGCCAGCAAGTTTAAAATATTAACCAGGTTTCAGACAACAACGACAATCAAGAACATCGTATCTACTACGAAACCAGAGCAGTCACCAAAACTACAAGCAGGCATTTACCAGGTGGACTGTGAATGTGGGAAAACCTATATAGGTGAAACAAAACGACCTTTGTATACCAGAATTAAAGAACACAGACGTCACACAGAGAGAGGAGAGACATCAAAATCAAGACTTGCCGAACACGCGTGGGAGCACCATCATCGAATTCAGGGCGCGAGGATCCTCAAGAAGGAAGAACATTGGTATAAGAGGAAGTTCAAAGAAGCCGCCATCATCCAGAAGAACAAAAAAACAGTTTTTAGTCAACCGAGTGTGGAAATACGACCCTTGTGGAGGAAGCACATCGCAGCAGATCCCGGCCTAAGCATTGATTCTCAGACGTCTAGAACGCCCCACCCACCCATTATACCTGACCATCCACATGTTACACTCGACCAACCGCATGTCATACTCGACCAACCGTTAACCGTTCTACCTGACCACCCTCATGACACTAGATATAAGGCCCGTATGTTAAGGAATTAGTCAGTAGTATCAGTTCACCTGATGACGATAGCAGATTTGCGCTATCGAAACGTTGTGTTACAAATTGTTAAAAGTATTTTTTCACTAATAAAGATAATGGAAGTTCAAAATAAATTGGTTTTAATTCAAAGTGAATCATTAACTTATAAATTTAAAAATATTATTTATGTCTGAATTTTTCTCGCCTGTTTCCCAAATAATTCTAACACAATATTAATAATACGTACATTGTTATTCCAGTAGAACACCAAGTTGATCTTGAATCTTGGATTGACACTATGCAACATTGTTGCAGTCTATTATTCATTGTTTATAGCACTATTTAAATAAATAATATAGTTTTTCTCAATTCACAATGCACACAAAACACACTACACTCACTACAGAATCCCACACACAACTACCGAAAATAAGCAGTTCTTGCCAGCAAGATCAACATTGCAGGTAGAAATTTGTCTGTCAAATTAAGCTAATACAAGTTATCATTGAATACTAGTTGTAGACGTAGGAATACAGTTTTATCCCGTGCTAATATTATAAAAATATTTATTTATTTATTTGCTACTTTGTACAATACAAATTTAATTTCAATATCAAAATAAAAATAAATAAAATAAATGTGAAATGTTATTATTAAATAAAAAATAAATAAATGTTATTAATTACAGTTCAAACTCTAGACTCACCGAGCCGCAATGTGAGAGTTCTCATATTTTTAGCTTGAGCGGGATTCGAAGTTTGGATCTCTGGATTCGAATATTGTAACGATATCTACACCACCGTACTGCCGGATATAGTTCTTATAAAATAATATAAATCTTGAATATTTGAATTGCTTCCGAACATTAGTAAACTTGGTATGCGAATAAAATTATAAAAAATGTAAAGTCTGAAAAATGCATTTTTGACAAAGGTTCAAAATTTTAATATATCTTAAGACAATAACGTATGATGTTTATTCGGGGGATGCCAGAGAGATAATTTTATTGTGGAGTAAAATTTGTCGGTTGCTCTAATCGAACTCGGGTTTTCATATTTATTTCCACTGAGCTATCCACCCATAAAAAAGTTGTCATAAGTATATTTAGTTTTCAAACGATTTCAAATTATTTAAGGAAAAAAAAGAATTTGTAAAAGATTGGTTTATTTAAAAAATTAATGCATGTATCTTTAAAACTATCTTCATTTAAATTTAATTGGTAAATAATTAAATATTTAACAATTGATAAAATCTCAGGAGAGTTTCGCTAAAATCAAAACTAAACGGCATAAAATATCTTGTGTCCGAATTTTTTTTTAAGGGTTTGAATTGAGTTTTTGCTCATTGTCATATTTCATTTAGTTTTTAAAAAAATAGTCTCAGGAAAGTACATAATCTGATAATGTAAAATTTGGAAGATAATAAATTGTTCCGGAGTTATATTTTTAAAACTAAACAAAATAAAAAGATGCGCTCAAAGGCATTGAATTTTTCTTGTACAAATTGACTAATAAGCAAAGTCTTAGTAAATTTAGAGTAATTTAATGATTTGAAAATGTCTTAAGGAGTGCCATCCTTTAGGTTTTTTAGATTAAAGGCCGATTTTAGACTGTTTCCTCCAAAATTCTTTCTTGTACAATATTGCAAGGAAAACTTACATACATATGTATTTCAACCCACTAAATCCAATAGTCAAGTTACCAACTGAATCTGGATTTTCAGATATTGTCAAATATTGTTAAATTACTATATTTAAAAGCAAATAAATTTGTTTGGAAACAGATTTTTATTATTCATATTTTACAAATATTTTGCATGTATTGAACAACTTAATTCATATTTAACAAAAATAATCCTGCATATACATGCGCATATTCTCTTTTTTGCGTATGTATATTAAAACTATATTTATTATTGTAGAGTGGCGAGGCGAGATGCGAAAGTACTTTTGCCTCGTCGTGCATTACTAAGGCTGCTTTTGGCAAAAAGAGAATAAAATTTAAATAAAATCTGATTTGAATTATTTGGCGACTGTAGCTTAGTTAATGATCGGAGTACATAGATCCCAAGTACTAATCCTGTCGATATCCCAATTTTTTTACATTCACGTTCAAAATAACATCGAAAGAAAGTTAATTGTGTAGAAGTTCCTAAGTTTTTTTTTTCTATTTCTTGAGGTATCTACAACTAAACTATATCATAAAAACCCATTACATCATGACGATACATGACCTATTTAAATTCCTCCATAACCTGCGCCAATGTTACCTATATTAGTTCCCAGTTTAAAATAAAACTTTGCAACAAAACCCTCAACAGCCGTCTCTTCGTCCCCGCTTTCAGTAGCGGTGGTGGTAGCGCACGCCGAGATTACAGGGCTGTCTCGCATCATCTGCATATCTGCATAATGGACTGTAACGCAGCAAAAAACTCGCGCCCAGCCAACTCCGGACGTTTTTGTGCGTCGCTCACAAACTTTACACACGATCAGATAGCGCTATAGCGTGCAAAAATCCCCTATATGAGCCAATAAATCACTGTACACTGAAGTAAGTTTTCTAAGCACAGGTATTTGTCACGAACTGCGTAAAGGTGGCTTCGTGAGGGGACGAACTCGATTCTTTGAGTTGGTCACTGAATATTGACACTGATATATTTTGTATTTTTTGTAACCTTGACGGTTTGACGACATTATCCTACTTTTGTATAAGTGTTCTAGTTTTTCTTTTGCATGATAGACTGTTTTTATTTTGTTTACGATAGGGCTTTCAACGAGGTAAGTTATGATTACAAATTAGTTGTACAAGTATTTTATTTCTTAGTTTGTTCATTTAAACCAGGTTAGATTAATCTGAACTAAGCAAAGCATGCTTACATACGAGTACATGACTTTATGCTTTATGTCCAATCAAAAGCGAAAGCAACGAAGTTTAGAAACATTTAAAGAACATACATTTATCAGATTGAACAAATAATCATTCTTCGTTATACAGGGTGTTATATTTTAATAGACCCAGCAAATATTTCGCTTATTTATCAACTTAGCAATTTCTTTCATATAATATGATTTATACAGCAACATGTAAGCTAGTTGATGACGGATATACATTCATGATATCATTTCCGGTTTATTAGTAATTAATATCAACTTTGAAATTTCAAATGGAACATACTATATTTGTTTACAAATTTGATACTTGCATCAAATTTGCTTTACAATCATGTAAAATAATCCATATGTTACATTATTAGAAAGTAAAATGGCGGGCACATTATTATACACCAAATCGGAAAGAGAATAGTGAGCCATGACTGTGGCTTGAAATAAAACAATTATTATTATTAAACGAAATAATATTTTTTTGTCATAATAATACAGAGAATAAGAATAAGGAACACTTAATAAAAACAAAATGATTTTATACCAAATATTCAAAATGACTCTCAGCTTCTTCAATGCATTTTCTCCTGATATGACCACTTGATTTGAATAAAACAATTGTAATTATTATTATTAAACTAAATAATATTTTTATGTCATAATAATACAGAAAATAAGAATAAGGAACACTTAATAACAACAAAATGATTTTATAACTAATATTAAAAATGGCTCTCAGTCTCTTCAATACGTTTTGAAACAGAATAAGTAGCTCTTTATATTTGGTTAGCAGATAAAGATTCAATTGCTGCTTCATTTTTATTCTTCAGTCCGTTTAATGTGTTTACTAGTTCATTACAAACAAAATCTTTCACGTAGCTCCATATAAAAATCAAGTGGTCATATCAGGAGAAAATGCATTGAAGAAGCTGAGAGTCATTTTGAATATTTGGTATAAAATCATTTTGTTTTTATTAAGTGTTCCTTATTCTTATTCTCTGTATTATTATGACAAAAAAATATTATTTCGTTTAATAATAATAATTGTTTTATTTCAAGCCACAGTCATGGCTCACTATTCTCTTTCCGATTTGGTGTATAATAAAGTGCCCGCCATATTACTTTTTAATAATGTAACATATAAATTATTTTACATGATTGTAAAGCAAATTTGATGCACTTTTCAAATTTGTAAAAAAATATAGTATGTTCCATTTGAAATTTCAAAGTTGATATTAATTACTAATAAACCGGAAATGATATCATGCATGTATATCCGTCATCAACTAGCTTACATGTTGCTGTATAAATCATATTATATGAAAGAAATTGCTAAGTTGATAAATAAGCGAGATATTTGCTGGGCCTATTAAAATATAACACCCTGTATATTCTTTTCGTAACGTCATCGTCCTCGCTCCAACCACTTTCATAGTTTAATCCATTCAAACTCATGTATTCCTCACACTCATGCAACAAACCTTCAATTACATACATCTATTCGCTCCTCTAAGTAAATCAAGTACTGGACATAAAATGAGCGAAGTAATTTAGTCAAATACTTAAATAAGTGAACTTGTTCAGTAAGTGTATATTAGATCTGATCCAAATAGCAAATAGAATACGTCTACTATTGATCGGCAGGCGAGAAATAAATTAAATATTCTTTACAAACTTTATTCATTTTATAAATTTATAACAATTTGTTTCTATATCGGCGACATTTTGTATCGTGTTTTTGATTGTTTTGGTACAATACTCTCAATTTGATAATAGTTATTTGTTTTTAGGCCGCAAAATGATCGTTTGTGTGCGACGAAGACAAGGTCAGAGACCAAGGTACACACAACATTTTTCACTCAACTGCTTAATGTTCATTAAAAAAACTCCAAAATTTATTACAAATTGAATTTCGAGATGATGGTTATTATAAATATAAATCAGATTTTTCTGAGAAAAACACATATTGTTTATACATATATCAGAGGCATTTTATAATTGTAATTTTTATTGATTTAGAACAGCCCACCAAAGTAGCTGATAAGCCAGTAATGAACTGTTTAAGAAAAATTTGTATATGGCGTAAATGTCAACTTTGTTTAACAGTTGCGTGAAAAATAATATGACAGTAAAATGTGTGGTTAAAAAGTAATATTATAATTCTGGCTTCTTTAAATGAAAGTAAAATGAATAAAAGTAAAATAAAAAAAAATAGAAAAATGATTCTAGTCACAGAAAATCAAAATGGCGGTAATCAATGGGGTAATCATGAAAAATAATGGTTGACATTAATTTATAGACCGTTAATATATATAAAATGCTGCAAACATTAAATGAGGAATATTGAATCGTTTTTATTAGTGTGCTGGGTGCCAGAATCAACACAAACGTGGCAGTTGTTGTTTGCTGACATAAGACGTTGGAATTGCCATGTCAACAAATCATGCTTGTCTAAAATGCAATGTAAATCTTCTGGTATTTGCGCCAACTGTACAAAATTGATGTATATTGTCCGGAGATAAAACTTTGCAAATAAATTTTTGGTTAACTGGGTAGTATTTTATGTGGGGTATACAAGAATATATGTATGATAGAATATATCTTCGTTATAATGGTGTCTAAGAAAAATAAAAGTTTCAGATATATGTTTAACAGTTTAGGTAGTTTCGAGCTTATCTTTACATTGATTCATCTTTATTGTGTACTATTTGTAAACAGAATAAATGAATGTGCGAATGCAGACTTTTCAGATTTTTACACTATTTCTTTCTTAAAATCTTTCATTGTTGGAAACCTTCTTTGTTGCAATTATTCATTATCATAATGAAATAGGACTAATTTTCGTTACGCTTTAGTGTTTTTTTTTCGCGAAATTATTGATATTTGGTTTTCATGTTGTTACTGTATAATACTTTTTCCCTCTTATTATAAATTCCATCATTAAAACTTAAATTTTAAACTTTGTATAAATTAATAAAAGTTAATCGAAGTTACATATCATATGGAATCATTGTTATTGCTGTGAAATATTTTATATACTTTTAAGTTTAAAACTAGATTTGTTGGTACAACAGACCATTAAATATATAAAATTTAAGAAAAAAGTGCTCCTCACAAAATTTTGAAAAGTCAGCTCTTGGGGGAGCAAATACGAATTGAATAATATTAGATTAATTTATTGGCTACTAGCAGTTTAGTGAAAGTGAAAGCAGGCAGTATAAAATATGTTCAATTTGCCTGTTATTCCCATCAAGAACATCTTCATCCCCCTAATTTATCGTCATAAACTCCACGTCCTAACAAATTAATTTGTTACATACATCCCTAAGCACCAAAAACCACCCTTCAACCTACACCCCAATTATACAGTGACAAAAACCCTCCTTCAGTGACTCCAACATCATAATTTAATTTCCAAGAATGAAAAATAACTGTTCATAGGGGGCGCGACGTCGTGTATGGAACACCGCGGCGGCCATATTCATTTTTCTTCGCGAACTAGCGTGAAATATGTTCGGCTGCGGTCCAGCGAAAAACGCGCCAAGAGCGACTATCACGTATGACAACAATATATGTGGCCAGCCAGATGTTGCGAATGGGTTTCAGCGACCCCAGCATCAGAATGAGGGCTTCAATGGTAAAGGTTATAGAGGTAACGGTAACGGGTGTTGTGTGGCTGTATTCACGGCTTTATATTCACTGACGGCTGTCGTTTGTGTTGTGTCAATATCCTGGGGAAAAAGTTGATACTTGACAGATTTATGAATTTAGGGTTTTTCGTTTTTTATTAGGTATTGTTACAAAAACTATATATTTCGTAATTTGATAATTTTCTAATTTCCTTGCTGTTATTAGCATCTCGAAAACTAGGGGTAAAATAATTATTACTTTACTATTATTATTAACATTACTTCATTTTCCATTATATATTGTAAATTCAATTAACTCACATTCACAAAAGTAGAATGATACTCATGAAATTGTAAACGCTAAATTTATTTATACATATCAATTAATTAACAAATGCATAACAATATGATGCCGATAACATTGAAAATAATCATAAATTTTAAACAATTGACAAAAAAATGATGTGCAAAAAATACATATTTAAACAAATGTCCCTAGGAATGAAAAGTATAATTATTTTCTCTCAACTGATGAAATAAAATTATAGTTTTTGACAGGGCCTTGAAAAAAATATGCCTTTTACAGATTACTAGGTACGGTGCATTAGATCTCGGTAAGTGATATATTTATGTGCGTAGTGGTTACCAATTGCCAAATAACGTCTTCCAAACATGTTAAATGTGGTGAAAAGCAGTATTATAATTTGGAAAAATCACACATTATCTATTATCTATGAATTTTGGTGACAATCTTATTATGGAAACAACAGCTATAACGCTGACTACCATTATTGTCGTAAACATGTACCAGTTATTCTCGAAATACGTAATTAAATTTCTCTAATTTGTAATACAAATATGAGATAATAAATAATTTTAATAGCATAATCTTATCAATGAATGAAATAAATTGGAAAGATGCAAATTATAAACAATTTTTCCCTTAACACTGTTTAAAACTTGATAATCTCAGCCGTATTACAATATTAGAACCGCGACAGAATTCCACGATGCATGTTTTGATATCCTCGTAAAATTATAACGAGAATCCATTATCCAAACATTTGCATGTTTATTAAATATTCACAGCGACGGATTTACGAATCTGGAGCATTGAAATGCCATAAACTTTAATAGTGTCGCCGCCGCCATCACCGCCAACATCGATATCATAGTATGGACGTGGTGTCGATAATCTGACGTTTTCAACACTTTGGGTTTTATTTGTAAATCGATGAAATTTTAAAAAACTATGCAAAAAATGTATAGAATTATATTCGCAAATAATTTAAACCAATTTTATTGGTGTCACTGTCACAAGTATTTTTTAAAATTAGACCTTCTGATTTTACCGATAATTTCTCTTGACCTATTTTCAACCAATCATAATGTAAAATATTTAAAAATTCAAGCAACAAGCACAGTTTTATACTTATAATTGCCCTTAACTTGTTTTCAATCAATCATAATGTGAAATATTTGAAAAATCAACAAATTAGCTTTATACTCAGAATTTACCACGAATAAGGTGCAACCAATAGAATCACAAATGAAAATGAACCAAAGAAAGGAAGCCATTTGATCATTTTTCACTAAGTGATAATTTTTACTATATTTACTATAATTAAATATATGCTATTTTCATAAACGTCAATTGAAAAATCTATGAATATGTCAAATTCTCAATGAGGAGGGAACTGCTTCAACGAGTACACGGGAAATTTTTATTTGTTAAATTCTCACGTAAAATACAACTCGTAATATGATAATTGTCTGATAATATTTGATTTGATTTTAAATTCGTTGTTATGGAAATGAAAATATAGCGAGAGCGCATAATTCATGTTAAAATATTATCGGCAATTATCATATAATGATATGATAAAATCCTGTTATTAGGATAAATTTCCGTCATCAAGTAAATGTGCTCTCAATTTCATAATAGTTATTTGAGTATCTAGGCCGCGAAATAATCATTTGTGTGCATCGAAGAAAAAGTTAGGCGGCCGAGGCAGACTATTTTCTGACCGCAACGAATCATTTCGCGAACGAAGTGCACACAAAATTTTTCAAGCAACTGCATAATGTTTATTAAATAACTTGAATTTTGAATTGAGTACGTAAATGTCAACTTTGTTTGACAGTTGTATGAAAAAATATTTTATTATGTTTTATTCTGTCAATCTGAAATTATTTTATATAATTTGTACCGGGAAATTATCTTACTAAATAGCCAAGCTACCTCAGATTCTCTCTAGAGTAATTATAGTTTCAAACATTCAATGTCAACTAAATCGACATTACGTAAAATCCTGTATCCGTAGTTCGAATTTATTTTTGTTCAAACAAACAGCATGCTAATGGTGCTATTCTGTAATTTTCTATAACGCTACAGTTCTGCAAATTTTAACAAAAACGCATAAAATTTTAATGACAAATTCATTTAATGCCATTTGATTTATCTGTAGCGTTATAGAAAATTATAGAATAGCACCATTAATCTCAAATCTATAGGACGACGGCTGTTACCTAATATGTTAATTTGGTAGCTAAATAAATTAAATGCCAAATACTTTTGATTTAAAAAAAAATTACTTCGCATGTTAAACGCCATGTCGTCTCTATTTACTTGGGACAAAAGGATCATACAAATATTTATGAATTCATCAATTCATACTCGATTAATTTCTCCCAACTCTAAATGTCTGAGCCACTGTATTAATTACAAACCATTCATTCGATCTGCAAGTCTAATATTGTACGTATATACATCTTCGGCATAGATTAACACTAACAATATCCTGATTTACATCTTAGACTAGGGATAATCTGAATAATGCACATAGTTGCACCATTGGCTCTCGAACAAAGACGTCACAATATAAATCATTTCGTACATTGAAGCAAGAAATGTTCACTTACAATAGCGATAGGAATACATGTTATAGTTGCAATTATCGGGGCCAGCGACGGATCTACCACGCGTTTAAATTTATCAATTTAATAATAAAAAGCATTTTTATTTCATTTTTGTCTTAAGCTTGGTTTACATTTGGCAAATCATTTGATTAAAAAGTTTTGATTTAAATAATTTGAAGATGTAGATAAACAAACAGAAAGTAAAATCTCGCGAGTCTTGATCGAATGAAAATTACTTTTTTTTTCGTATACTTTATTTGTAAAATGAATAATTCTTTTAAAAAACCCTCTAAATAGTTATTTTTGTATGAAGTGTGCGAAATGAGTGTTTTTTTTTTGTTGCGCCAAGTCGAGACACGAAATACAAGAACATTTTTTTACAACTGTCAAAAAAGAAATTAAAAAATAGCAATATACATATATATTTTTTAATTTGTCTCTTACTTTATCTGTAACTAATGATTTTATAAATATTTTTGCTTATGCTTATATGTATTGTATGACAAGGTTTAGAATTCTTTATTTGTATTCTAAAACCGAAAATACATAGTATTATTATTACTGTACTGATTCATAATTTGAAGTGCATTCTAATGGACTTGAAAACACAAATAATATAATCATATATAATATAACAAGTAGTATGAAAATTGCTGAAAATATTTTGACATAAATTATGAGTTGTTATGGAAATGGAAACATAACGAGTGCGAAGCACGAGTTGTGTTTCCTATTTCCGTAACAACGAATGTATATTTATGTTAAAATATTATCTGTCAATTTTCATACTACGAGTTGTATTCGGCTTGAGAATTTATCAAACAAGAGTTAATTAACAAGAATAGTTAGGTATTTATTTGCACATTATTAATTAGGTATTAGTGATGAAAATTTTGAATATTAAATGTACACTGAAAAAATGTAGACGTTTATGAAAATATTGAAAATATCATTTATTTTATTCGTAACCAAGGATATTATTAACAGTTGTATTTCCGTTATCAATTGCACCAGCGATGAATTTCCGACGAAATGTACATTTCATTGGTTCATTTTCAAACAAATTCGTGATCCTATTGGTTGACAGTGACGTGTGATGAATTTTCATCTAAAGACACACAAGTCTAAAATTATAAATTTAATAATATAATAAAATTCAACCGAAACTTATTTTGCTAAATCTAAATTTAAGTTGAACGAAGGTGTTTTCACATATCAGATATTATACCTTCCAAAATAGTACCCAAAAAAAACGAGGAAATTGATAATTATTGATTGTGTAAGTCATCATAAAATATAGTTAAAATTTAATTTATATAATTAAGACGGTATTAAACACAAACTCGTCTTAATAATCACTTTTCGTAATTCCTCCTAGTTGCGGACCTGGTCGACGCTTTGTTCATTGGCGTTAATTATAATAAAGTTTCGACTTGAGAGAAGTTCCTTTTTTGTAGAATGTAGGAGAAACAGAGTCGAAAGTTTTACCTCTGTAAATGGATTATGTTGGGTTCGATAGACTAGAGTTGGGGTCTAGGGAGATATTCTATTTCTAGACAAGATGAGAGTGGAATTCTTTTCTTTTTAAATTTCATGCGTCTTACAATCTAGCTTGTTGCTTGAGAACGACATTTTCAATGGTTCGTTACACCGTTTCAAATTTTGTATCGATTGGATTGGATTTTATGTTTATAACATGCTACTTTAGCTTATTTTAAATTCTATTTTAAATAAAATTTTGTATGAATTCAACATTTTAAGTAGATACGTAACATACTAAATGCTATTTTATCTGTATTACGAGAGTTAAAAAACCCTACTAACTTGTAGAATGCAAAATATCGCTCGCTTGAATCCTGTTGTAAACTCATCTTGTTTAGTATTAAATTACAAATTAAAAAAAAAAGATATCAAGTCGAGTGGTCAAAAATTGTACCAGATTATCAATTGTTTTCTAAAAAGCTTTTCGAAACTTACCTTGTTTTGAAGAAAAATTGTTTTTGGCAGAATGATAAAATCTGACGATATAATTCTCTCAAAACTCATTAGAATCTTGTCTGCTCTAATATTACAAGATTTTAAGAGAAATATTGAGGAGAGTGATCAAAAATTCTAAAAGACTGGATATCTATAGTTTTTTCCAGAAGTTATCAAAAATCAATTAAATTTGGGAACAAATGAAAGGTTTCGTATAAACATGCAGATGTAAATTTTGGATTAACAGAAAAATAATTTAAATTTCGAAAATATAGTACAATATTATACAGACTGCGATAAATCTAACGCAATATACTCATATTTCTCATGTTTTGAAAATTTTATTTTTTATTAAATTTTCCTGTTACAATATTTCAACAAGTTGAAAAGATAATAAAAATATGTGAACATTAGTACATTCCTCATGTAAAAATACCTAGAAATGTGAAGTTTTAGAATTTATTGCTTGATGAATAAACTTTCTAGAAAAAAATCTTAAAATGGCCTAAATCTGTAAAAATATTGTGACCTTAAAAAATCTTTAAAATATGACATATTCTAATTTTTTATAATAAAATATTCATATATTTTTAAACAATGAATTCATTGGTGTTTGCGATTTTTTTTATCTCTTCAACTTTTTGAAATATTGATGTGGAAATATGTTAAATTCCTAAATTTGCGAAATTTAGGTATAAGTTAACTGAATCATAAGAAACTTTATATTTCTTGCCGAGATATGGACTTTCAAAATTGAGAATTTTAAGTGAAACATTACCATAAGTGAGATATAAAGATGCGCTTCATGACATTCGATTTCCAGAAATGTGAATGATATAAAACCATATTTAAAAAATGTTATATTCAGCCAAAATATTTTATTAAAACTTGAGTCGTCATAAATTAATTTTGCTGTTTGAGCTCTAACAGTATAATAATGTACAAACGAAGTGAGTTTCACCAAAAATACATTTCATATTAGGTAATTTACTCGTATGTGTTTTCACTGATCTGTAACGACAAATAAATAGTTTTTTTGTTGTCTTAAGAGGCTACTATTTCGACTTTCGAGTTTCACAGGGGTGCCAGCGTGCGGTGGCCGGTAGCCAGTGGGCTGACCCAACCCCCACTACGTTAGTAACTAGAATGACAGTGATTGGTTACCCCACTACTAAATATTGAATGTTAAAGTTACCGTACGAAATACAAACTGTATGTATTCGAATATTTTTTTTCCGATATTTACATTACATTGTAGGTATAGAAATAGTAAATTTATTTTTATTGGAACAAAAATTATAATTCATTTTCTTGTCTTTTTATTCTTAGGTAGACATAATATCACTAACACACACATAATATATATGTATATATATATATATAAATGTCATTATTTTCATCAATATCACTTTCTACTATCTGAGATATTTCCTCGTCAGTGTTCAAATTATCTTCCTCAACAATAGGAAATAGTTCGCGTTTACATTCTGTTGATCGCGCATTTACATTGTTAGAGTTACCTTCTGTTTCATCTTTTTTGAATAAATGTTTGGCGAGAAGTTTTTTACTTTTTCTTCCAGCTGAAAGTTTTAAAGATTTCTTAGTGCAATGTTTACCCATTGTAGGGATGTATTTAATTGCTACAATAAAAAAATGATATTTATCTATATTTTTATATATAGAGGTTATCGATTCTTTGTTCCAGTAATCTATCTTATTCCTAATAGTTACAAATCATCAACTCGCATTGTCGATACAGATAAAAAAAACAACTAAATAAACCATATAGTAATTATTGGTTAAATTAGAAATATGTAGAATATTTAATTATAAAATTATATAAAATAATTATGAATAAGTGGCTTAAATTTATTACCAATATTTTCAGACCCATGCTAGATTACAACAATACAAAATAAAAATACTATACTTTGATTGTTGGGACGTTATATCTGTTTTGATGATATTTTTTGAAACAGAAGAAGTAGCCCTTTATAATTGGTTAGCAGATAAAGATTCAATTGCTGCTTCATTTTTATTCTTCAGTCCGTTTAATGTGTAAATGCATTATGTATTGAATTCAATTATACGAAATTTGTCTTTGGCACCCCTGAAATTTTGGTGCTTGAAGTTTACTCTTTATGCGCCTCATGGTAAAAGCGGCTCCATGTAGTACTTCAGTATATTAGAAACATTCCAACACAACAGATTGCGCTTATCATCCCAATATCAAAGAGCAAGCGAGACGGCACGATTGAGTGATTGGCTATAGCACTACTGATTCCGGCAGATCATAATTAGTAATTTGCCGTCAGTGTCAGATTAGGTTAGGTGGAGCACTAATACGCGCACGGGACATAGGTAGCACTAATATACGCACGCATGTAGCACGCTTATACATGCCCACGCAATGGATACGCATCATGTAATTGTCCATTGATATGCATGACATATTGTTCCTAATCCGTGAGTTGTGATTCCAAAATGAAGCAAATAGTGAGTTATACAAATCAGCCAGCGTGGGTAAAATAGCGCTAGTAAATAGAGAATTATTTAGTGGGTATTTTGTTTCCTATTGTGACTGAATTAGTGAACGGAGTATAGGTGCAGATTTATTTTCAATTAGAATATAATGCTACCTTACATAAACGGGCTGTGAAACGATTTGATTGCAAAAGGGGTAAAAATATTCATGATATGAGCGACAATATGATATTAGTAATTTTTCTCAAATAATTACATTTTCAAATAAGTAGTAGATTGAAATAAACATTGCAAATATGAATTATATATACTAAAGTCCTGTTTATACTCACATGTAACATATTTTTTCAGCTAGCTTTTTGAGATAACATAAACAATTAAGTGACATTTTTTTCTCTTTTCAATATTACCTATCATGCTAAATTATCAACAAATATAGATTATTTAATGTTTATTAAGTAACACATGTATTGACTTAATAAAGCGATAATTATATATATAAATATATATAATGGTTAAAATTTGTAACTAGTAGTTAAAAATTACAATTTTGAGCTCATTAGAATAGTTCAAGTACATATATAAAAAACTCACAATAAAGGAAAATCCGATGAAATTATTTTAACCATATTTCCTTATTGAAGTAAAAAATTATAACTATAACTCTATTTTATATTAAATCTGTGAAATCTGCGGGACAATAAATCAAGGTTACTATAAAATTTAAATCTATGATTGTTGTGACACAGATGTAAAAGAACAGAGTGGCATAGTGGAAGCGTGCTGTACCCATAACCTGAAGCTCCGAAGATCAAAATTATGTTCTACTAAATTATTTTTAACTTTACTATAATGCTAAATAATGTTAAGTATTACATTACAATTAACCCGTATGTAGTGTTATATAAGCAGAGTGGCGCAGTGGAAGCGTGCTGGGCCCATAACCCAGAGGTCCGTAGATCGAAACTACGCTCTGCTAAAATATTTTAAACTTTAGTATACTGCTAAATAAAGCTAAGTAATACATTACAATTAACCAGTATGTAGTGTTATATAAGCAGAGTGGCGCAGTGGAAGCGTGCTGGGCCCATAACCCAGAGGTCCGTAGATCGAAACTACGCTCTGCTAAAATATTTTAAACTTTAGTATACTGCTAAATAAAGCTAAGTAATACATTACAATTAACCAGTATGTAGTGTTATATAAGCAGAGTGGCGCAGTGGAAGCGTGCTGGGCCCATAACCCAGAGGTCCGTAGATCGAAACTACGCTCTGCTAAAATATTTTAAACTTTAGTATACTGCTAAATAAAGCTAAGTAATACATTACAATTAACCAGTATGTAGTGTTATATAAGCAGAGTGGCGCAGTGGAAGCGTGCTGGGCCCATAACCCAGAGGTCCGTAGATCGAAACTACGCTCTGCTAAAATATTTTTAACTTTAGTATACTGCTAAATATTGCTAAGTAATACATTACAATTAACTCGTATGTATTGTCTATTTTCTGACAAATTTTGAACAATTTCAGATCATGGCACTTTGCAGACTACAATAGTTATTTGTATCACTAGACCAGAAACTGTACTTTTGCGGGTACGAACATAGACTGACAGGTCGAGTCGAAGACGAGGCTTGCAAAATACAACAATGTTAGATATTGCATATTTCTTATAATTTTAATAAGATTTTTTTATTTATATCACTGTTCTAAATAAAAAATATGTATGTCAATGTTTTATATTTTTATTTTGTTTGTATTGTGTTTTTAGTTACTTACGAGTACGTTCAAAATGTTTATTTATTACAATTAAAGATCGATTAAACTTAATTTCCAGTCGCGAAATAGTGAATCTTTATTACTAGGATAAGGTACTAGTTCAAGAGAAACAAATGCACTTTAAGCTCATGATACATATAATTTTACAACAATTGCACCTTAAATTACTAAAAACAAATTTGTTCTGTCAATATGACAAGTTTCTGTTTGAAGTGTATCCCTGATGGTAACTATTGAAATAAGAGCGCATTAAATATTATTTACGCGCTTTATCATTGGAAACGCGCACATTTAACATCTTTACCGCGCGTTGCCATTGGAAACACACTGTAAAATTTTATTTTGATTGTTCCATGCAAGACGCTAACTTAATATATATTTATTACAACGAAAATCTATAGTTTGTTCATAATATTCTATTTAAATGCATGCAAAGCAAACTCTCATATAAAAGAATCTTACTGCAAGGACTACCAACCTAACAAAATAATATCACCTATTGGTAATTTTGTGTAAAAACAATAATTATGATTACTGCAAATATATGCAAGCAATTAATCTCTAAAGTTATCCGCTAATAAAACATTAAACAATTGTGAGATTATACTGAATAATTAAATCCATAATTGAGGATTTGCAATTTGCTGCTATAATATAATTTATATTACATTTTTATATTCAGTATGATATAAACATTAAACTCGGCTTATGCATACATTTGTTTAGAGTTTCAAATGCAACTGGTTTTCTGAAATTTCAAAACTAATTTAATTTAGTTTATTTCAGTTGTTACATATTTCATCTAGATATTTAATTATCAAGAGTACTAATTAATTTATTAATTAATTGTAAAGTTTGTAAAATTATGAGATACTTGCATATATGTAAGAGTACAATATTAAAATAATTTAATTGGGAATTTCAATTTTAAATGTTGTACCAACAAAACTCAAATATCATGTAATTTTAATAAGCTTTTTTCATTTACATCACGATTCTAGACAAAAAGATTGAATAATTTGTGATGTCAAGTCGATCAGCTTTAGTGTGCTGTCAATATAAGAATTATATTTATATACACGTGATGGAAAATATTAAGACAGCTACAAACTTTTCCTCCGATGAAATTGAATTATTAATAGATTTAGTTAAGAATAAAAAAATAATAGAAAATAATTATAATGTACACATGCAAAATTCTTTTTAAAAATTATAGCAATCAATTTTCTATTGTTTACAGAATTGTTTTACTGTCATGAAATTTCAAACTTTTGAGCGCTTTTGCCACGTTTCATTATGGCGTTGCTCGCCCGTGCTGTCATATAAAATTTGTATGTTACAGGCTCTTTCATCTATGAATGTGTAACTATAAGTTACTCAATATATACGTATATTAACCAATATCTTAATTCACAAATATTGCAGTAATAAAACTACATTAATTTTATCTAATTTCAAACTTTGAAAAAGCGAAGTTCTAACCTAAAATAAATTAATAAATTACCATATTTTCAATAAACTACCCGTTTATAAATCAATTTAAATTAAATCCAAAACATGTAAATTTATCAAACATTCACGCCAGTGAAACACGGTTTCCTCAACCCTTTCAGCGCTCAGGGTTGTCCAACATACAACGTGATGCAAGTTTATATTTATGTTAAACTGTTCTCTACGCTCCGTCCTTTATTCTATACTCTGTGTTAATGTTAATGTTGTAGTGTTAGCGCAGCCAGTGAAGCAATACAACAATGGATATTCCCTTAGTTCCTACCATAAGTCATCTGGCATCGTCTTCTAGTGATATATTACATGTCAAATGGATAAATGATACGAAATTTCATTACATGATGAATTTTTGTTGTAGAGATAAGAATTTTTGAAGAATTTAATAGTTTGTAGGGGTTTTGTGGTTACAACTGAAAATGTTTTATAAAATAGTTGTGAATGAGATATGTCCTAACATTTATTCATAACAAAAATATTGATACTAATAAGTAAATCGACATACGGAGAATTGTCTTCAGTATATTTGTTGTTTTTTTTTATAAAATTGAGATTCCTCTAAGTCTTAAGAAATGTCTCAATGAATAGTATTTTCAACCTTTTTTTGACAAATTTGACAGTTTGTATTATGTAAAGTAAGCATTATGAAACAGAAAATATCTGATGTGGACACCACATGACTTCCTTGTACACGTATTAAACTATAGATATTTTTTTAATTACACATATTTGACATTAAACCTTTATTTTTTGTTCTAATCCATAGCAAACTTAATTTACAAAAAAATCAAAAAATATATAATATTTAAATTTAGATATCTCGTTTATGCAAAAAGTTAATTTAAAAATTCTTAATGTGCTAGACGCAGAATTTAATTCTCTAAAACTTTTATTTGCAGCATTCATTTCTAAAATTAAAATAATACCATTTTTTTCAAGGAAAACTGTTAGCAGCTTCATGTAATGTGCCACTTCCGGTTAGTCTATTTTAACCAAAATCTATTATGTTATTTCCATTGATATAGTAGTCTTATATACCAAATTTGGAAAGTTTTAAATTATATTTGAATATAGTTTTTCATGAAAATCTATTATAGGCTTCAAGTAAAGTACCACTTCCGGTAGTTGTATAATGACCAAAAAGGGAGGTGCACAACTAGATGTTATAACAGTCCTAAATATAAAGTTTCCATTTTCTACGGTTTACCGTTTTTGAGTTATGCGAGATACGTACGTACGTACGTACAGACGGCATGACGAAATTAGTCAAAATGGATTCAGGGAGGGCCAAAACACCTATTTCCGTTGAAATCTGAGAACCGAAAATTTTCGCGATTACAATACTTCCTTTACTTCGTACAAGGAAGTAAAAACAACACACCACATTTTAAGATGCAAACAGATCACCTATAACATAGGTAATCAAACATACGACTTTATATGCCACTCGAATATAATCGGACTTTATTAAACTGAACCTTAAATATTAGGTTGCGCAAGACGTTTCAGCAATCAGAACATCAATTTTTGTTTTTGATAATAATGTTGAAATACTTTTTATCCTCCTGTCGTTTCTTTAGTTCTCGCCGATATTGCCTGAAGATGATGAATTTAATGATCGAAACCGTTAGCCAGATTTATATAATAAAAAAACTTAGAAAAGTGTAAAACAATTTTATTATGAAATATCCTAATTTTAAATAAAATAAATAAAAATAACATCGCGCGACTGTGGTTTCTGCCATATCAGATCTCGGTGAGTGGTATATTTCTTCGTAGTAGTGAGTAGTGAGGGAGCTAAAAGGGTAGTTTTAATGTGGTAAAAATTGTTGTCGGCTGTGGGAATCGAACCTGGTTTCTCAAATCCACAGGCCGATTCGATACCACTGCGTCATCTACCCCATACCGTAATATTGTGCTTCTAAATTAATTATTACATAAATAAATTGTAAACCAAATATATTTAGCGTAAATACAACCCTAGATTTCTTTAGCCTCTAACACCCCAATTCTTAAAAGAGTTTTAACTAATCCTGAATTTTGGATTAGACAAATTAAATTGAACTGATATTCCCAAAACAGTTTAAATGCACTCTAATATATTCTAAAATAAGGTTAACTAATCCAAAATTCAAGACTAAAACATTTTTGAGAATCGGGCTGTAAATAAATCATAAACAAAAAAATCTTATTCCGGCACTGCTAAGGCAACATTATTTGTTCATCACTACAATAGCTCTTAGAATGAACAAAATCCATCGTTATCAGCTGAAGACCTCTCGTCTGGCAAATCTTCTCAACTATCTAACCTTACAGGCCCCCCTTATACTTGGCATTGTGTCTGTTAAGACACAGGACAAAAGCCGGAAAGCCCTAACGCTCGGACACTACACTCAAGCTTTGTGGATCTGTCATCTGATAAAAGTTATCGGAAAAGAAACTGTTGTTGAAGTTGTGTGATTACGCTTTTGTGTCAGTTGGTCACTGGATTTTGTATACATACGAGTACTATTATGTGGAATTAATTATTTTCCTGACGTTATGAATGGAGGAATTTTGTATGGTTTTATTTATTTTTATAGTTTGCTAGTACTTTATACTATCTAAATGGTTCTTTTGATAAATGTAACAAAATGGTGGTTTAGTTATATCTATAAGGCTATTTTTGTTAATCGTTCTCTCGATATAAGTGGATCCATTTTGTAAATGGATGTTTTTGTTATTTTTGGACGCTTATTACTTTTACTTTAGCCTCTGATATTACCGATTAAATTATCATAATGAAACACCTACAATATTTCATCAGTTATGAAAATATTTTGACTATGTTGAATCACTTACCAGTTATTAAATCCTTGATTGAAAGTTTCAATCTGGAACAATAGAAAAATTATTGCACACAATTGTATGTATTTTGATTAATATTTATTATTTGAATAAGTAGCTAAGTAACAATATAATTTTTTAACATCTTTTTTATTTAAGGCGGTTGACTATTAATCCAAATACCAGAAGATAATGTTTAGTTTTCTATTAAAATTAACTCCGAACATTTTGTAAACATAAAAAATATTATCCAATAATATAAGAATAAAAATTGGGATTATGTTACTATTGTACAGAGCAGTAAATGTAACAAAATAGCCATGCCTTTTACCCAGTACTGGGTGTGGCAATCTGCTGTAGCAGATCTCTGTTAGTGATATATTTCTTCGCGTGAAGTACGGTCAAATCACTCCCTCCAAAGATGTTAGTGAAAGGAGCGCCACATGGGTAGTTTTAATGTGGTTGTCTAATGCCAATTTTTCTAATTTTATTCACAATTTTTTTGTAGTTGGCCCAGTGTTATCAAGTTGGACTGTGGATTTGGGAATCTGGTTTCGATTTCCACAGCCGACAAACAATTTTAATCATACTGCTGCTCTCCCTTCACTAATATCTTTGAAGGACGTGATTTAACGGATAGTAACCGCACTTCACTCGCCTAAATATATCACTTACCAAGATTTTTTTAAATAGAATTGGTAATTATTAATCTATTGAAACGAGAAATTTAATTTACAACACGATCATTCTTCCTCATTTCACTTATTTTTCAACAATTTTATATATGTGTAAACAAACTGACATAAATAGACTACAGTTACTTCAAAACCGAGGAATGCGAATTATATTAAAATGTAGCAAATACACTAGCATTCAAAGTTTGTTGCAAATATTAGGCTGGCTCAATGTTAAAACTTTTATTAAGTACAACTGCTTAGTTTTTGTGCATAACATAAAACTGGGATTAATGCCGCAATACATTACTGATAGTGTGAAATATATGCATACAATATATAATACTAGAAGTCAGGGTGACTCCCTTACAAAAAGAAAAAAGTTAACTAAATCGCAAAATACTTTATTTTACAACGGCTTTAGAGAGTACTATTTGTTGTCGGAAGAAATGAAATCTATGAATGTATTTAAATTTAAAACTAAACTTAGACTAAGTAATGTTGGGTGAAACATAACTCTTATAAGTAGTATTTGGATTTATTATATTTGTTAATTGGTTATATATATATATATTTGTATTTATATATAGCTTTTAGCTAAATAAACTAATTATTATTATTATTAAGATCTGATACAGCAGAGTAACACACCCAGATGTGATAATATATACATATATATTTTCTTTATAGCTAAAAAAATAAAATGTGAATTATGACCCATAACCGAAATTCATAGGTCCCAAGTTGAAATCTTTGCGGTATCTATCCCAATTTTTTCCCTTATAATTAAGTGTGGTTTGACAACCATCTTAAAATATATTTTATGAGAAATTTAATTGTATTAATTTTTTTAGAATAACCACCATTTACTCCAGAAAAATCAAATCGCTTAGTAGGAACTCAATTCAAACATTGACACCCCTAAACAGTTGAACACTTACAAACATCAGACATGTTGTACTTGCACTGCTTCAAATTTCACAACAGCGTCAACATTCCGATTTCAAACCTCCACCATGTCGTCCTGTCAGTTTCGCCGTAATCTCAGCCTCTACCGGAAGTAATCAAACCGCCCCCGATCTCCGCTGCCACCGCTGGAAGCGTCAGCCAACGTTGAGCCTGCCCTGGTCAGTTGATGACCGAGCACAGAAGTTCCGGGTAAAGATTTGCTTTTTGACAAGGAAATGCTAGTGGTCGTGTTAGAAAAACGATGCGAAAAACTGATGCGTCAATGGGTAGATGGGTAATGTTGGAATTAGGGATTTCTGGTTTGATTTTTAGGTTAAGTGTGATCGGAGGTTTTTATCTACCAATGATATTTGGTGATTAAGGATTTTTTTTAAAATGACACTCATGCTTCATTATAGGATATTGCCCTATGGCACAGTTTTTACTAGTAAGTTCATTTTAATTGCATAAAGAAGAAAAATAGCAAGTACTTATTTGTGTGTAGAAAACAGAAAGTAGTTCAGTGGCAATTTCAGTTCGACGTGCTCCATTTAAAATCTCTTGAAACAGTAAATTATAACACAAGATACGGAAATAAGTGCTCCTCATAATAAGACATGAAAAAGTTAGAAAAACAAGACCAGCATTGGTACATTATCGAGATTTGTTGTAAAACACTTAACGGTCAAGTGTTGTAAAATTTGTTTATGCTATTTACTTCATTGAAATAGTTATTTAAGTATATTAAGGGCATTAAATACTTATTCCTACTGGTTTCGGATGATTTTTGAGATTGATACGAACTCGAGGTCTCTAATACCTCCGATACCGGTACGACCCTTACTGACCACATTGTTCATTATGTTTATTGTACCATCAACATAATAAGGATATTGAAACGAAGAAATAAATAGAAATAATATAATAATTTAAAAGTAGTTGTTAGACTTTTTTATGCCTGATTTTAAACATGACATAATAAAATTACTTCTATAATGAATATGTTTAAATAAACAAATTCGAAACAATTTTATTTATTTTATAGTATATGTAAAATTATTGTCAAAATTTCGACCTTCATTTGAATGAATAAATTTTATTGACTTTGGAAATTAATAAATTTGTTGTGTATAAAACTAATCATTAAAGTATGTTTTCATAGTTGCTATTTTAACACGGGGAAATATTTAATTTTAATGTATTTACCACCTCTCACCTCAGTTAAATGAAGACCGTTATGAATAACAAAGGAATAGTTATATATTTTATTATATATTAGTTTTTCTTTGTTTTTATGACTAACACAAAAGGTTTGTTTTGCTTTGTTTCCAAGACAACCATTTTCATTTGAACACGATAAAAATAAAACCGGTGATATCTAGAGCAAAATAGAGTAATAGTTATTTATCAAACTATAGAGAAAAGTTATTCACTTGAGTTAGAAGTTTACTTCTCAAATATGGCAAGTGAAGTATTCGAAAAAGCACTTTCCTTTCGTGTTGGACACAAAAAAAATCTTCACCATATGATACAAAAAGTTTTACACTAACCTTAAATATAAAAATCTAGTACGTACAATAAAGGTAATATTATATTTATTTGAATTAAAATAATTTATATTTACATTGCAGTTAGTGTAATTGTTTAGTACAGTGCTCAAAATGAAAAATTTCATTATTCGGAACGCCACTTTCAAATTATTAACCAAAAATGTATCTAATACTTAAAAATTTATTTATTCAAATTCCGATGGATAATACAGTAGATTTTATACAATAAAAAAACGTAAGACATATGAGAACTCCAACAATAATTACAATAATCACACGAGCAGATACAACATTTACTATAATTCCACGAAACGAAAGAATATTTATCATGTCTCGAAACGAAAAATATTTTCGATAATTTCACAAATCAGACCATCGATCCAGTTTATTTTGGACCATTTCGAGCTCTGGTTTAATCTTATATAAGGAGGAATATTTTGAGTATTGTTAGTAGTACTTCAAAATTTTGTTTTTAGTTTTCTTTAAATTATAGAGAAAAAAGTTGGGATACCACCAGGATTTAAACCTAGGACCTTTCGTACCTCAGTCATGCTTTAACTAATTAAGTTACGGTCTCTTGTGATTCATATCCGATTCTATTCCAATTTATCCTTTTCCTCCGGGGTTCATTGGCGGTATCCCAATTTTTCCCTCTAAAATAGAATTTTATTTACATTAATTAACTTTTCATTTAAAAAAATACTAATTAAATATTTCAGTTTTCCTCTTTAGAGTGAGAAAACAAACTAACGAGAATAAAATTAATTAATAATTTTCGATAGCTTTTCTGTTTTGAAATTTGCTTGAAGTTATTAAATATCCATGAGGAAATGAGACATGAAGAGCTGTTTGTATATAGTTGGAAACCACATTTCATTCAAAGTTGAATAATTCCGAAGTATGGCAGAAGCACCATGAAAATGTTTCCATGTCTGACTATTCCTACAAACTATTCCATCACACAACAATTTGTACATTCATCACAAATTTGTCGGCGTACGTACATGCACCTCGCGTAACATCATTTTAAACCTCGTAATTAATATCACTGTCGACAAATATACAATTTACCGTAATAAATGACCACAACAGTGACAGGTAGTAATTTCTTATGCGTGAAATAAAATCACATTAACCATTAATCATCAAGGTGGCCGCGCACAGAGCTCTGTGCGGGCGCATGCGCTTGCAGAAGGATGGAACATGCGCACTTGCTGTGGTTGCAGTGTCGTGCAATACGTTGCGGTTCACACTGAGCAAATTACGTCATTTAGCTTCGCGCAAAGAGATGGGGTTAGTTTTGTTGCGGGAAAGAGGTTTGATGACTTTTTTGGCTTTTAAGTAAATAGGGTTTGGTGTGATTTGTTTTTGTACTGTGATGGTTATTACAGTAATGTACTATTTGTGTTATTACAATGCACAAGAAATTAATCGAAATAACGATGCATGTTGTAGAATTTGAAATGAAAGATATTGTACATTTTTTATTTAAATTTGAAGTCATCACGTTTTCATAAATAAATCAAAATTGTCGCCTTTAGGACTGATATTAACTCGTATTTTCTGAAGTCGTTTCAATTATTTTAGATTATGAAAGTGCCATGGGATCGGGGCTATATTTGACACATAACAAAATAGAGAGAAAAGTTGGAATAAAAATAGATTTGATACTTGAATTACATAGCGACTGTAGGTTAATTGGTTTAAAGTATATGATTGGAGTTCATAAGTCTCAGGTTAAAATCATGACTGTGTTTCAATTTTTCTCTTTATAATTTGATTACTATTTTATTTTTTATAGGGAATGTGGCACAATGCTACCAAATAAGACTGTAGATATGAGAATCTGGATTCGATTCAAACAGCCGACAAACAATATTCACCATATTGGAATTATTCCTGTGGCACCCTCTCGACTAGCATCTTAACGATAATAGTACCGTAATATTTATTACACTTCTAGTACGGTGGTCCCACTTTCCGAACTGATATCACATTCCAATTACTTTATTTTCCTTTCGTCTGTACCTATGTTTTTTATGAGAATTTACCACGTATATTGGTGAACCAATAGAATCAAGAATTTGTTTCAAAATGAAGCAATAAAATGAAAGCTATTTTGAAAATTTTCCACTATTGAAATTATGAAGTGATATTTTTCACTGTAATTAAATCTTCTTGGTTACCATCAATAAAATAAATGCTATTTTCATAAACGTCAATTGAAAAAAATATATGAAAGTGTCAAATTCTCGATGGGGAGGGAACTGCTTTATGAATACAGAAGAAATTCTCACGCAAAATATAACTAGTAATAAGATAATTCTCAGATAATATTTAGACATGAATTTTAATTAGTTGTTACGGAAATAGGACTCGCACTCTCTATATTTCCATTTCCATATTAACTCACAATTCATGTCATAGTTATTATCAGCAACTATCTTCAATACTTCAATTCTTGCCTAAAATATTTCGTTAATTGGTAACAACTGTGCCATGTCAACTTCAAATTTCAATAATACCATATGGAACGAAGTCTAAAATCAGTTATATTTATTGAAAATATTCCCAAAACTTACAATTCAAGACAAATACTTCCATGACCTAAATCTCCTCGTGAATAAAAGTAAAACAACCCGTACCAGAATCACGAATCACCAAATCGTAATGCAACTTCTAAATTCTTTCCTCTTGGAACAAAAGATCTCAGTTTCCTCCTCGTTATTTTTCGCACGTTTCCTTGCACAGGTGCATCCCTGTCCCTGTATCCCGTCTTCCCTCACTTCTTCTCGTCTTTCCATCTCCATTCCCGCTAACTCGGTGACGTTCGCTAGATTCGCTGCACATTATAAATCTACACCGAGCGCTTTCGTGAAAAATGATAAAACCGGCATATGCAGTATTAGAATCTCGCTTTGTTCTCGGTAAAGTTGGTTGTGTCTCCGTAGCCGCGAGACTAATAAAATATTATGTGTTGGATGTTTGCAGATCATATTCACATGTAGGAGAGAAGTGAAATGAGAATCTGGAAATAGAGTGGTTGTTGCTGCTCTGGCAAAGATAGTTTCAGTGTAAAGAGAAACGTAAAAGGTAGTTTTTAATTTGTGTAATAGAAATATATATTTAAAAATAAATCTACAAGAGTTTTTAACAGCAGATACAAATACCAAACAGTAGATACAAATATACCAAACAAACAGTAAATAAAATGATAATAAATGAACTAAAAAAATAGAACGATTATTTATAAATTTACAATAAGTAAATACATATTCTCATAAAACTTTAATTCAATTTATTACAAAGTAGAAAAAAAGTTGATTTGGTTCATTTTACAAGTAGTTTGCAGCACCCCAAATGTGATTTATTGTAAGAACGAATGATTGCAAGTGGGAGAAATAAACGAGCTCAAAAGAATTATAAATATATATATAAAGCGAAAGTGGTTTGTTAGGATAGAAATATTTGTAGAATATTAATTATAGGATGAATCTAATGTTTCAATGTTTAGTAAATATCAGAGTTCGTTCTTTCTCATTTATTTGTTACTCTGCACAACAGGAACTTTATCCCAATTACAGAGCCCGAAATTCGAATCACTCAGATACAATCGTATTTTTTTATATAAGTTGCAGGTCGTCTAAATTTGAACTCACGATTTTCTGCTTATTTAAACTCAACGTTTTAAAGGGATAGGTAGCTAAGTGTTATCGATTCAGCCTGTGAATTGGAGAAACTGAGTTCGATTCCCGCAAACGACAAACAGTTTTCACCACAATAAAATTATCTCTATGGCGTCACTTCCACTAACATCTTTGATTTAACACCTTATAATCGCACTTTACGCTTATAAATATACAAATAAAATAAATATATAACAACGCCTTTTATCCTTTACTGGGTATGGAACTCTGCGTAGCAGATCTCGATAAGTGATATATTTGTTTGTATGAAATGTGGTTACCGGCCGTCAAATCACGGCCTCCAAAGATGTTAGTGAAAGTTGAGCCACAGGAGTAGTTCCAATGTGGTGAAAATTGTTTGTCAACTGTGGGAATCAAATCTGGGTTCTCAAATCCACAGACTGACCCGATACCACTGAGCCACCTACCCTATAAATATATCACTTACCAAGATCTGCTACGACAGAGTGTACCAATAAAGTATCTAGTTTTTTAAATTATAGTTGTAAGAATCATATTTTTTATATAAATGGATGTTAAAAAGATTTCAACGCATAACCTCTTGCTTGCTAATTAATAAGAACAGGTTTGATAGCAATGAAATACCAAATATTATTTTATTAAACTATGAATTAAATAGATTAATTTCATACATAATAATTCTTACTATAATTCTAAAATATAATTATAGTATAGTATAGTATTTGAAACTATTCCATTTAATTTATAGTTAAAGTTTGGCGTTTAGATAAAATTTTTAACATCATGAATATGTAAATAAATAAATAAACAAACATCTTAATAACAAAGGATCTATCTATTTTCATCCATTTTTCTTCAGAATTGTATAAAATTTGTTAATCACCTTGCTAATGAGACCGACGTCACCTACACCTCCACAAGTGCTCAATAAAGAAACTCCTCAAGAATGCACTTCACTCTCCTGCCACCTCCTTCCATCATCCTGCTCCTCATCCTCATTCTTCCTCTCGTTACCTCGCACCGTCGCAAGTAGCTGCCTCACCTCGTTCAGAAAAGATTAATTGACTCGAGCATTCAGAAATTACTTGACATTACTTGAATGTAATCTCTGCTCTTTTTGTTAGCAGGTTAAATGGCCTGCGTCCGTCCGTCCGTAATAACTTAAGAAACGCTTTCATCTTTCTGACAGACACTGACAGATGAAGTCTGTGTTTTAGTCTGGGTGGCTATCGTCTTCGCTCGAATTATATAAAACACGAAGAAGATGATTCAGCCAATCGGATTACTTTGTTTTACCTTATGGATTATTAGATGGTGATTTTTAAAGATTCTATGGAGAAGTTTTGCTAATGAGTCTTTGAAAAGAAAGCTGTCGTATGTCGAATGAAAAATTGGTGAGATACTGCGAGAGTGACTTACAAATAAATGGATGGATACGATTGAAATTTTTTTGCGTGAACGAAATGTTCCGAACGGAAGGAAGAATAAGAAATAAGCTTGTATGGAGGAATTACTAAGGTGACTGAATCGAAATTAGAGTGCAAAGATAGGAAGGCTTAACGAAATATTACCTAATTCTATTGTATGAACCTGATGAATAATATTTCAATAATTCGATACATCCTATTTCATGGTACATGGTACTTATATGTGCTTCAATAATTTCTAAAATATTTTCAGTATCAAATATAAAATGATATATTATTTGGGGTCAATTTTTCCAACTCTAGATAAAGTTTCAGATAACAATAGTCATGATCATTGAAAGAATATCGCATCAAAACATTACACTCAAAATAATTATTACCATTTGTAATATGATTTCCATCCGATAACATATGATTGATGTCATTGATATTTGAAATTTAATATTTTATTGATTAAAATTAATAATTATGTGTAATTATTAATTAATTTTTAATCATTTAAATTATTTTGTTAATTAATGAAAAAGTATATATTGATAGTATATATAATTCTATTATTTAAAAAATATATTATTATTAAAATTTGTTAGAAAATATTTTAAAATAATTTCAGTTACTGGGAACATTATCCGGAGATAGAAAAGTCGATCTTTATTTGTCTGCATATTTTATTTGCATAATTTAAAACCGTTTGAGAACGGAAAATATATGAAGTCAAAACTTGAAAATAATTGAAACTTTTATTTATTATATGTATTTCATAAAATACTCTTGATTTATTTACCGAATCATTTATTCCAATACTCTCGAGGAATAAAATCTCGACAGAAACAAAGCAGCAATTATTTATACTTAAGATTGGAAACAAGAAAAAGAAAAACGATACATTTTATTATTTACCATCACATCTTTTCAAATTAATTTACGTTTAAATCCTTTGAGTTACCGGTCGTGCGACTGATACTCTAATAAAACATTCTTGACATTTATTCTGTCTTCTAAACGAAATAAAAATAAAATGGCAACCAAGTCTCTTTTATTACGAGTCCATTGTTTCGTCGTGGCGAACTTGGTACTTTGTTCCTGAGATAGCTACATATTTCCTAGAATTTTCTCTAATTGTTTTCTTCCTGTATTTACATCGCATTTATGGTTGATTTTTCTTGGGAAAAGCGCTCGTGCAAATAAATTACGGAGTAATTGACCTAGTGGAATAATCTTAGGGAAACTTTGTTTTATCAGTGTTGGTGAAATTGTGCAAAAGTGGTATTTATTCAAAATGGTTTTACGTTTGAACTTCAACAGGAATATATGCATAGTGTTTAGATTTTATTGCGGAATATTAAGTTAGTGTGTGATTTATTCTGTATAAGAAACAAGTGTAAATACATTATAATTAAAGGCCATGAATCTAACATCCATTATTATGTGTTTTATCAGTTTTGAAATCAACCGAATAGTAATTTATTTTCAGAAAATAATACAAGGATATATTTTTTATAGTACAATCACAATTAAATAAGTCTTGATTCTATGCTTATTAAATTTATTAGCAGAAAAAACATTTTTAAAACATTGGTTCCAGTATTTTTTCATTTTTAAATTTATATCCCAATGAATGTAATATCACATATATCTCATCAAATGAACATATTTTCAACAACTTTTATCTCTGAAAATAATAGTATCTAAAGAGTTTATAAAACTAGTCATATTCTACGATCACAAAAGATAACAAATAAATGTAAAGTTTTATGAACGAAAGATAAGGCGAATCGAAAAATAAGAGTCTAATTAAATTTTGTACTTTAATTATTTAATTAATTCCTTTGCATTTAAATAATTTCTTTTATTTTTACTAATTCTTCTAAGTCTTAAAATATCATGAACATTTTTACCACTTAAAAAAAATAACAGTTTAAAAATTATAAATACCATTATTAAACGAAAGCAACAAAAATGTCCAATTTGAGATATTTTTTACATTAACATATTTTAAGAAAATAAATTGTTTCCAAGATAATCGAAAATACATACGAGTATATAACTTTCTATGTAACTCGAATAAATCGCTCGTTGAATAAAATGCTACATTATGTACTTGTTATATAAACAGCTATTATTATGATATGGTGTTTATTTATTAAAGGCATAATTATCATTTTAAAAATAATTCATGGATGTGCATCAACAGGTAAATATCATCACTAAAGCCCGGATATTTAGGCTCTTAAAAACACCCAAATAAGCAGGCATATAGGCCGGTAATTACTCTAAAATAGGCGGGATTTTAGGCAGCCTAAAAATCCGGGCTTTAATCATCACACAATATTATTAATATCTTTTTCTAGGAAGCTTAAAACAAGATTATCCATTATATAACTTTCTGTTAAATTATTATCATTATTAGATCCTGAATCTAATAATACTAATATTTTATCGAAATTATGGAGAACTTATTATTTGAACTAAGAACTAACTTGAAACTTATAAGCAAGCTTGGTCAGGGAATTTAAATAAAGATAAAAAAATATCATCATGCTATGTACACAATACTGGGCGTGGCACTCTGCCGTAGCAGATCTCAGTAAGTGACTTATTTATGTATGTAGAATCACAGTTCCAAAGGTGTTAGATGACGGAAGCCACATTAAAATTGCCAATGTGGCTCCTATGAGCTACAGTTTAAGAGCATAAATATAACACTATCCGAGATCTTCTATAGCAGAGTGTCACACCTAGCAACGGGTAAAAAACCTGATAGTATATTTATTTTATTTAGTTCAAAAAAGATAATATTCTGTTCAAGTATGAATGTATATATTTAAATGAACTGAAATAATTTTATAAAGTTTGTAATATTAAATTTGTTGAATAGAGCAAAATTTTCACTTGTGCTACTTTGAACAATAGAGTTAAAGACATTTAAGAATCAATTGATTTTCTCAACTAAACGAATCTCCATTATTTTTTCTCCTTTTACACACGTAATTTTAAAAACTTCACCTAACCTATGAATAGTTATTGAAGAGTTAAGAATGAACGAGGGATTCGCTAAAAAAGGAAAAAATGCAAAAGGCCTTTCATTGATGAGGGTCCATTTTAAATTTCACGCCAGCTCCGGTCGACAAATTCACAGGAGCGGAAAGAGCAAAAATAAATAGAACGTGTCTTCTCCCGTGGCGAGAAAAATACACACTTCAATTCAATTTGACAGATTCATTCGGTTCGAAAACATCATCCATAAAACCATTCGCGCGCACTTATTTCTGTCGCCCTTTGTCGAAGATGCTGCTTTGTTTTATTTGGCGTGGATCGAAGGCGCCGGAATAGTTTTGGATTTGTTGAGATACGATTCAGGCTGCGGCGTAGAAAGTGTACTTTCCTACTTGGGAATTGGATGGCAACGCCAGTGACGACTGAACTCTTGTTTCAGGTGCTGTTTTACAATTGAACACTCGTTTAGAGCTTACTTTGTTTAGTGTTCAAAGTTGAATTGTGTGCACTGGTTTCATTTGTACTTTCTAATTTAATTTAACTTGCGTTAGTTTTCAATTGTAAAGGTTTTAATTAATTTTACGACTATTATTGCAATCTCTTAACAGAGGTTCTAATATATTTATACAGGGTGAGTCTGGGAAGACGCCCCCCCCTTTAACTTTTTTATTATGAGTAATAGAAAAAAATGGTTCATATGAAAGTTTTATTATTTTAAATATACTATTTTATGGCAGATGTAGATATTTTTTATAAAGTCAGGTTTACAAGATACGACTATCAACTTTTATTTTTTAAATAGCAACCTACAATTATTTTACTAAAATGAAAACCGCCATTTTTTTCTCTTTTCAACGGTGTATTAGTTTTTATTAATGTATCTGAAAAAATTCGAGAAAAATAAGAAAATTGAGAAATACTAGAAATAATTTTTATACAAATATTATAGGTGGCTATGTGAAAATAATTTGTTTTAAGTTGTTTTTGTTACTGAATTTGTTGCTTTAGTTTGTTAAGTTGTATAACACTGTTACATTTTGTTTATTTTCACATAGCCACCTATAATATTTGTATAAAAATTATTTCTAGTATTTCTCAATTTTCTTATTTTTCTCGAATTTTTTCAGATACATTAATAAAAACTAATACACCGTTGAAAAGAGAAAAAAATGGCGGTTTTTATTTTAGTAAAATAATTATAGGTTGCTATTTAAAAAATAAAAGTTGATAGTCGTATCTTGTAAACCTGACTTTATAAAAAATATCTACATCTGCCATCAAATAGTATATTTAAAATAATAAAACTTTCATATGAACCATTTTTTTCTATTACTCATAATAAAAAAGTTAAAGGGGGGGGGGGCGTCTTCCCAGACTCACCCTGTATAGCAGAGATACAAAAAAATATCCCTTCAAAATTATAATTACAATTAAAAACATTCTATTAACCATTGTTTTATGTAATATTGTTTGTTCATTAGATAATTAAATGTATTAGGAACTTTGTTAGTAAATTGAAATATTGTTTCTTAAGATAATTTTGTATGGTTTTATTAGAAATTAATAACTCAATATTTCTATGAATTGTTTCAAATTGCGTCAAGAGAATGAATTTGTATACTTGTGAAAAATGTTGTTAGAAGTTTGGGTGTGTGCTTGTCAAATGAAAGACAAGCCAGGCGTATGTCGATGAAATTTAAAGTTCGGGAATATTTGAACCATCTAAGAATAAATAGATGAACATGAACGAATAATTGTCGATATGCTTTAGGAATATTTGGCAAAGAATTATTTACTAAATAGCTTAAATTATGAATGAGATATTTCATGGCCGATAAGTAAAAACATTGATGGATATGACTGAAAGATTATTGCGTGAACAAAAGATGAGGTGAGTTAGTCTGTAAGGAATAAATGTAGAATTGGCGCAGTCGGTAGTATAAAAATGTTTGGTGAAAATTTATTACAAAATAAATGTAATTAATTAATGATCAGTAAATGGATGGATGTGATTGAAAGTGTGTTCCGCGATGAAAGATTTTAAGTGTGAAGAATAAATGAGACTGTATGTGAATTTCAATAAAGTTAGGATGGTGTGTCAGAATGAGAATATTTGACAAAGATTGATTATTTGATGAATCTGATGAGTCAACGTTCTGTGAATGATTCAGGGATTCGTGCTACCCTATTTGATGAGATATAGCGTGATAGTATGTGTGTACGAATAACCGTAACATAAATATAACATTTATGTAACTCTTTTATTGCCAGTTGCATTACCAAAAAATAAATTTTAAAATTGTTTAAATAAATAAAAACAAAGCAAAGTTACTTATGACATGGAATAATTTATATTGCTGTCAAACATTTCATTTACTTTTATTTATTTAATAGAAGTTTGAAATATAAGTTTTTGTTTGTAACTCGATAAGTTATAATTTCAAAAGATGGAAGTAGTAATTTCTTTCCCAATTTTATGCATTTCTTTCATGCTTAAAATATCTACCTCGTCATTTTCCGTACACGTATTCATGCAACTTTTCCAATGCTCTAACCTAACCTAAAAGCAGGTATCCATTTCTTAATTTCATTTCCATTCAGACAAAAACAGAAAAATAAATCACGAACTGACTCCGTTTTTCCAGTCGTAGTCGTCTGTGCTCATTGCGTGCCGCTGCTCAACATTTTTCCCTTTTACAGTTTATTGTAAATACCCCGAGGTATAACTTAACCAGTATTCATTTCTTTCTTTGGTTTATTGGTTTCTTTCGTGCTTGCAAGCAGCTCGTTTACACGAGTAACAATGCTATGAATGACGTAATCGCGAGAGACAATCATGTCTGAATGTGTGAAGTACGTCATGAATAAATTAAAATATGTTTATTAGTGTAGGTTTCTGAATGTTTATTTTAATTTCTAGAAGGAAATGATTAATTTGTGGTAATTACTAAGACATTGCTTGTTATGATAATTTGATGATTTTCTATGTAAACGTGGATTTATTTTACTGCATTGCAACGAAGAAAATAATAATGATATACCTACATTTGTTAATTAAAAACGTAAATAGAAAATGTTGTAAATAACTCAATAATAAAATTTATTACTCTCTTTCTTGAGAGATAACATATCACAAGTAACGGTAAATCGCTTACATCTATCTGATCATTGACATTAAATTTACTAGCATTTACAGCTTTTCTAATAGACAAATTTTCCAAACGGTTCAATCTTAATCCTTTGCTAACAACGTGTAACACTTTAAAACTTGCATCGATAGTGTGATTGCTTTCAATACAATGGATGGAGAATCAATTTACTAAAAGATTTTGCGGGTTCTTTGATTCTAGTTTCAAAACTTCTATCGCTTTGGTCTACAATAATTTCAAAGTACACATTCCATTTAATTTCATAAACTTCTGACAGATTTTGTTTATTTACCTCAACTTTTTTTACTTGTTCTTGATTAATACACTTCGGCTTCGTCGTCGTGCATCAAACTACAAATATGTGAAAAAAATATTGCTTTAATTACAATTTGTACAAATATCTATCAAAGGATCTCTTATATTAATAAAACAAATTTCATAAAAGTTAATTTGAACTAAAGAGACCTTATTCACGAATTTTTATATAGACGTCTATATGACTTGTTAAAAATAATCTATATGCAAATAATAAAAGTACAGACCTTAACTAAAAATTAAATATGAGTTCTAAAATGTTTTCTATATGTTAATATGTACAAGTATACACTTTTAATAAAACTAATGAATTCTCCAATACTGAACAGATATCAGTAATTCAATCCATACGTGTCATTCCAGAAACACTTTCCAGTTGCGATATCTGGATATCGCATCACAGCAAAGCACATTTCTCTATATGCACTCATCTTTTCTTCGAGATCTCGGTCTACTAAACTTTGAGATATAGGTACTTCGCTGTAAACAATGTTCCATATAGAAACAACCCGTTCCATATAACCTCAAAAGACAAAAATTTATTTCACAGATTGGATTTTTCCTATACCTGTAGCAAATGGGAATTTATCGTTTCAATATCACCTCTGCGATATTGTATAACGCGTGTGAAATATGGCAATTGATCGGAAAGGAAATTAGTTTAATTATAATAAATGAAATACTTCAAACGAAACTTACAAAAAAGTTAATCACCAACATATCGAAAATCCATTAACTATTATATAACAAGTGACTACGTAAATAATTTATTACTTTTTTAGTTTAGCGAAAGGTAATAAAATTTCTAAGGCTTTGTTTGTTAAACTAGGGAAATTTTACTGCGAGCACGAATTAAAAACACGTGTGTGCTATGATGTGAATGGAGAATGTGTTCATAAGCCTCAATTATATTTTTATATAGCGCGCCCTCCTCGAAAGAATTTCGCGCCCTCCTAAGGGGGCGCGCCCCACAGTTTGGAAACCACTGCCCTAAACAATGGTAAAAAAATTACTAATTTTCTGGGCGATCGCGAAAATCACAACATACTGTCCTGAAAACGCTAAAAGTAAATTTATGTTTACTTTGAATGAGTGTAAGTAAAAAACTATAAAGTCCTCCAACTAATTCTGTTTTATCTCAGTCGAACTTTTAAAACGCAACGAACACAAAAATAAGTAAAAACTATAACATATGTAAAGCATTATCACAGAAATACTCCAAATCTTCTCTCCATCTCATTCTAGTAGGGAAGGCAATACCCCAATACCAGGCATTACCGTTATGCGTTATGGTGATTCAGTGTGCGCGAATCCGGCGGGATTCCAATACACATTTCAATGAGACCCTAACTCGTGCATATCTCGTATGTAAACATGCTTATGTGTATTCGCCCGGGATCCAGGCGGCGTCGGAGACGGCGCAGCGACGCTGCCCCCTGGGCTAGAGTTAGAGTTGGTGATTCGTGAGGAATATTTCCACAAAAATATTGTTGAATAGTAATGTGAAGATTATATTTTGTCCAGGGTGATGGAATCTTAGATGTGAATGGGTTTATTCGTCATTGAACATATTCTATCTAATTTGATGAAAATAAGTGAATAAAACTTTATAGCGATTTTTGTATGATGCTATTGCAGTTCAATACAAAATTTGTAACTCGATATATACAAATAAAACTTTTTAATATTTTGTTCTATATTTTTTGTACCAAGATTCTTAATCGTATTTGTCATAAAAAGAAAACTTAAAAATTCTAATGAAATACATACAAACCACACAAACAACTTTAAACACTTAATGGAGCTTTGCCATCAATTTATTTTAAAGGAGTTTAATCTGAAACATTATCTTAACGCTTTTCGAACGAAATTATTTTTTAATAAAAAATGATTTGCTATTTGTGCAATTTGATAAACTATTAGTTGGTTGGCTATACTAATTGCTGGGAACTTACACGTTTTTTTAAATTTGTTGTAAAATATAGAAAAACAGTTTATTTTATCGTTAATATAAAGACCAACTTTGCATTTGGAACATTTCCACAATATTTTATCTAGTTCGTTCCTAGTACTACACTGTGCATACATTACAGACGTTGATCGCGTAGGCATATGAGCATTTTTATCGTACCGTTTTTCTAATGGGACAGCGGGCAAAGTATATACAGTAGAGATGGGCGAATATCATCCGCGAATATTGACATTATTCGTTATTCGAGATTTTCGAATATTAACGTCAGTATAGCGAACATTCGAATATCTCGAATATTGCGCCATATGTTGACCTCAATTTTTGACTATGTTTTTCTTTATCATTGGTACATAAACTTAAAGTTATTATAATATTTTGAAGTTATTAAAAACAAAGATATTTTGTTTCAAAACCATGAAGACGTACCATATTTCAAATTTGTTTTTCGCCAACATCAACCCGTACGTTTCACCTTAAATTTGAAGTTTTCGTCTTTTTCTTTTTTGTTTGTACTTTTTGTTTTAATTTTATTTTATCTTAACAATTTCATTAAAATAATGAAAAGGACATAATTAAATAATTATTAATAATTTTAGGAGTATTCGAATATTCGACTACCTCGAATATTCGAGATCTGATTGATATTCGTATTGGATATTCGAATTCGAGAAATTTGATATTCGCCCATCTCTAATATACAGTTTATCACAATTGTAGACGGTAGTTATGCTGCAGGTCCGATAGAAAAATAAAGAAAAATTATTTTATATGTGGTTTGCCAGGTAATTTTCATTCAGCTAGATACAAATAAAGTATAATTATTATAAAAGAAATTAAGGGTACATATTATTTGAAGTACGGATTACACTCGCCCGGAATTCAGGCGGTGTTGGGGACTCGGAGACGGCGCAGCGACGCTGCCCCCTGAACTAGCGTTAGAATTGGTGATTCGTGAGGAATATTTGCACAAAAATATCGTTGAATAGTAATGTGAAGATTATTTTTTTGACTAATGTGACGACTTTTTTTGAAACTCGCAGAAATAATTGCATATTTATTGAAGCAAACATTTTCGTGCCAATGGACTCATAGGTTACATCAGTAATATTCAAATTTATTTTATTAAAATTGTATAGCAGTTTTTAAAACTATATAAAATGTTTTGAAATATAAATATTATATTTTCAATTGTATAAATCAAGGCAATCTACAAAATTACAAATGTAAAATTGTATTATTTAGTACGTAATTATAATATTAGAAGACATTCTTGTCGAAATTTTCTTCCTTTACACTTTTAACAAACAAAGTATCATGTTTTGAATAGTTAAACAATCAATCTACACACACACACAAATTATATTTATTTTTAGCAAAATTTGCATGATTTCTGTATTTCATACTTTCCCGAATTTTATATTTAGCAACATATTCGTAAACAATATATCTTGATATCCCTAATAATTAATATGATAATGTATAGTATTTGGTCTCGCCGTGGGGAGAATATTTGTTAAAATTATCATAAAAACTAGAGAGTAAAGTTATGGAAATAACGTTGTATAAATAATGAAGAACGAAATAGAAACAGATTTTCTTATTTTTAAAACTGAAGTCCAAGTCTGGAAAATTAAAATTAGAAATGTTAAAATTACTTGGGGACCGTCTCAAAGACCGTCAAAAGAAGAAAACTTTCTAAAAACAATTCTCCAACCAACAATATCCATTAAAAATGCAATTACATTTATACTTTAATCTTAATTTTGCCATCGCCCATAACCCTAAAACTAAAAATTTAATAACACCGCCAACCAGATCAAATGGGAAACCCCTCAAATTAAATTCTTCTATTAGGGTCTTGACGCGTCACGTACAGACCTCGTACTGTCCTCCCCTCCTCTGACGTCACTGCAGCCCACCCAAACCAGTTGTGGAGAAGGGTGAAACAGGAAGTGGTGCACATCTGCGAGGCAAGTTGCTCAAGACGAGCGCCCTTTGGAATTACTCTACTTTGTTTTCATTCTTTTCAGAACGAATTCCCAGTGCGTAAGTAAATATTTTGCTAGATGCACTCGGAAAATAGGAAGGAAATTGAGATAAGTAGTCGACGCTTTTCTTGCTTTTGAATGGAATTTTATTTTCCATGACCTGTGCTGTATTTGTTTGCGAAGAGTTTTTGAATGTCTTGTTAGGAATGCGAATGGAAAATATATGTTGTTCTTTAAATAATGTTTCTGTTACTCTAACTAAACTTTAAAATATTCTAAAGCTCCCGAGAACAGGTATTTCACATAAGAAGACAGTTTTGTCATCATTTAAACTCTGACAACGTAACAAGAAATTAAATTAAAAAACTTGTTTCCTTGGGATATATTTATTTATTTTGCTACTTTGCGTAACAAGAATTTGATTTCTATTACAATACAGGGCGACTACAAGTTTTACGTTCGTTTGCACTAACGAAACTTAAATTCTGACTTAAATAAATAGAAGCAAATCGAAGAAATAGATCATATGAAGACATTTACATTGCTGACGAATATATGATACGATATTGTCAGATAATATCAAACTTTAAATTTAGATTTTGTAGACAAATTTATTAGGATTTTTACATTTGTATCATTTATGCAGTCAAAATTGAAAATTTTCACTTATAATATCATAAGAGCGTTAATTCTTTCCGGAAATTTTTAGGAGTGCATTTCAACAACGTATTAATCGGCCCGAGTGGAACACGAGGGCCCGATTACGTTGTTGGAATGCACGACAAAAAATTTCCCGGATATGAATTTAAGCTCGAATGTAGATTCGGTAAGAAAATCGTAACGACACCGCTACAAAAAGCAAAAATACATAAATTAATATTTAAATTTTATTCGAAATAATCAAGTAGGAATACAAGTATAACTATAGCAACGTAATAAAATTATTGACAACAAAAAACAATTACTTAAAAATTCGAGCAAAATGTCACGTTTTGGTTCCCTGTCATTACAAAATATTGATAAAGCTGTAAAAGAATTATTACCAAAGAATACTGTAAGAAGTAAATCTTCGGTATGGAGTCAATTTTTAACTTTTTGTGAAGAAAAAAAGTACAAGTTGAACAAATCAACATCAACAGAAAAATTAGCGGATATATTAAAGGACTGGGGTTTTAATATGAACCGCATAAATGGTGAAGACTATAAGGAAACAGTGGAAAAAGTAATGTGGAATTCAACAGCCAAACAACTGCAAGAGATGTATTTTAAAGATTTTAACATGAAATTCAATCCTTTTATTGACGTAGAATTTAACTGTGCTAGATCTGCTCGAGACGCAAAAAGCTATAATTTCTAAACATTCAATATGACGTTTCACTATATTGTCCAACTGTCAAATTTGACATAAAAATTTTCACTTATTAATTTCACTTAGGTTGGTCTAGGAATGAAAAATTTCCAAGAAAATCTTGACGTTGCTAGGTAACCCATGCTCGTATAAGTGTTTCTATTGGTCGTTAATTAGTGTCGTACGATTTTCGTTACAATATTCGTATGAGAAAGAATATTAGAGCTAACAGTCTAATATTGGTTAAAAAAAACAATTTTCAAAAAATTAAATCACCTAACTTGCTAAATATCAATTCGGACACGAAAAATTCAAAACCGTTAAAAGCATCTATATATATTGTTTAGATTTTAATACGTACACTCCGGAAACTCTACAGATTTTGTACATTTTCGAAAATATATTTTAAAAACTATATAAGATATCAAGATAAGCTCAACGGCATTGAATGTTTCGTGCTTCAATTTTTATAAAAAAATTTCAGCAATTTTCATATTTAAAATAGTTTCACCAAAATTTTTGCAGAAAACAGTTTTAGAAGAATATCTCAAAAACTAGCAGAAATATTGCAGATCATATCATTGTGTTCAGGGAATCAAAATAGTTACTCGTATGTATACAAATTGTCGATACAATATTCATACCAGACAGAATTTTAGAGTAAACAATCTAAAATTGGCCTAAACTCGAATAGAATTTAAGAAATTAAAAAAAAACAATAAGTCGCTCAAAATTTGCTAAATATTTGCTTATAAGTTAATTCGGATACGGGAAATTAAATGCAGTGGAAAGTATCTTCATATTTTATTTAGAGGTTAAGATGTAGATAGTCTCCGGAAATGTCGAAATCTTGAAAGTGACATTTTCAAATAATTATAATTAAATGTTAAAAACTATTTATTACCTAGCAGCTTTAGAATAACAGTACCGTAATATGGAAATACGATACTAAAAGAAATTTATGATAATCTAGCCAATTTGATATTACATCTAAGCAAATCAAAATAAAAATACTAGTAGATCCAGTGGAATCCCGAACATAAATTTCCTGCTAAAACTATAATAAACCAATCCTTAAAAACCCTTAAACCATATTAAGTACCCTATTAACCACCATAACAAAAACACATCCACCTCTTCAAGAAACATCCGTTTCATTAAATGTTATCTGCAGACAAATGAACAATGAAGCAAGAACTAATTGTCGAATTAATGCAATCGGACTAATCTATAGGAAGTCTTCGACCGAACCTCGAGTCCTCAAGTTCTCTCGGATGCAATCCAGATAAATGACTCCTTATCGCTAGCCATTTATCACCCGCTAAGTGGAGTTTGTCTCCAGCGGTATTGTTTTAGTTTTTCCAAGCCGGACGTTCTACAATTTAATGCGAATTTTGTACGCGCGCCGGTGATTTATGGCGCTTTTTTGACGAGTTTTTGAGACGGATAATGCGGGAGTAATGTGTGTGTGGTGTATTGTAATATGAGAAACAAGGGATTGTGATAATTTTATAGTGAGTTTCTTTGTGTCGGAAAAATGTTGGATGTGATAGGTGGAAGATGTATGGCTTCGTTTTCTTCAAATTAAATTTTTAGTTACGTGCAGGATGTATTACATTAAAACTAATGTGTTTTTGACAGAGTTTTTATATCGGGCTAGACGAATAGCGACAACATTTCTGAAATATAGTGGTTTAGGTTTCGAGGGCCATTATTAATATCTCGAGGACTAGAAGATGTACGACTTATTGTCATAAAGAAATAATATATTATTTACGATTACGTAACAACTTTTTATTAGAAGAGGTCGGCAATAGTCAATTGTTTGTCATGGGTAGAAGGTTACTTTCCCAAGACCAAAATCGAGATATATAAAGAACCTGAAGAAATAATTATTAATTTTTATCATCGTTAAATAAAACTAATATCAATATGCAAAAAATACCTCATATACCTTATCAGAGCTGTAAAGTAATCGATTAAAATGAATCAAAATTTTCAATCGATTAATGAATAAATTAATCGTCAATCGCTATTCCATAAAAATGTAAGTAATCACGACGATATTAATTAATTAAATTTTTCTAATTACAAAACCTATGATTAATTCATTATTTATAGGATACTGGCACATGGACTATGTTTAAATTAATATAATATCATACGAAAAATATTTCTCTCATCAGAGATTGTAGAAATAATAATAATCAACTTTTATTCTTAAAGGCAAATATTTTTTTAGAGAATTAAATTAAATTAATGTAATGAAACATTTTTTATTGTTCAGAATACTTTGTAATATATGATATGTGTTGTGTTGACTAAAGTATTTGTTTATGTGTTTATTAAATAAATAAATTTTGTGAAACATAGCCAAGTATTTATTTTATATTTTTTATTAAACCTTGTTTCACCAAGTGTTGGATGACAATTAATTTTGTCTTTGTTGTTATTTAAAATGCTACTTCATCTTCAAAACTTATGTATAATTTAATTTATATGCATTTTAATAATGATTAATTTGATTCGATTAAAATGTTTAATTTAATCATTTAAAGATATACTTTTAATCGTAATCGTAAATAATTGATTGATTTTCTTAAGTTTATTCATTAATCATTAATTGATTACTAAAATATGTTTAACTTACTAGCTCTGCACCTAATGAAGCATATTTTTTCACTCATTTAATTTTATATACTTGTCATTATTTTGACATTTTGTCAGTCAATCACGATTTAGATTAAATACCTGTTATATATCTTACACCCTATAATCTTTTGCCGAACGAACTATAGCGAGTAAAATTCAGCTCGGGCCTTTCGATATTGATCAATTTTATAATCTGTTCGGTGAGAGATTACAGTGTGGTTGTACAGAACGTATTTGATCATCAAAATGCAGTCATCTCGTATATGTCATAAAAGTTTGTGACAGTAACAGCGCTATATAATTTTTTTTCATTTTAATAAAAGTTGGTAGATAACATTTAAGGGTCCTGTAGTTAGGTTATGATTATCTTTACGGATTTCAAATTCGGAGATCCAGAATTCAAATACCACTTTAGCCTAAAATATATGAACTAGCATAAATAAATAAATTAAATAAATCTATATGGTATTTTCAAACAAGTCTTTTATAATATTTATTTGTTACTCTGTACAACAGGACCTTATGGTGGAATTAATCTGGAAATGATGAACCAAATCGCTACAAAATTATTAATTTATGAAATATTTTCTACATATCAAATAATATTGTTGTGGTTTTTATCATTATTTATAGATTTACCTATTTACTTATAGAGTTTTCACAGAGTTTCATCATTGATTCGAGTTAGATTTAGATTTATTTACTACTTTACATGTTATGTTTGTAGTACGTCGATAAATACTAAAGGTGCAAAAAATACAAAATTACAAAATAAAAAAAATATACAGTGTGTAGTGTGTTTCAGATCAACAACCAAAGCTATGAAACATAAAATCCTCAACAGAGTAAAAATATTTTTCTAATAGAAACCGCTTTATAGTTACTTTAAATTTTCTGTTACTTAAGCCTTTGATGGCTTCTGGCAATAAATTATACAAATCTGGATCTAAAGAATTTTTAATAGATTTATTTAGTTTGAGATGTTATAGTACAGAGGGTCAGTGGATTATAGAAGAATCCGAACCAATCAAATACCAAACCTAACTTAACCTATCCTAACCTAACTGAACTTAATAACCCTAATCGTATTTTGTGAATATAAGTTGAACAAAGTTATAATATTTAAATGGATCAAATATTTAAAAATATCGAGTTTTAGAAGAACAGATCGAGCCAAATAATCAATATTAAACATTCCGTATCGATTTAAACATGAATCGCATTTAACTAAATCACAAAGCATAACATCCATCAAAGTGTGGAAACAACACTGTACAGGTGCTACAAAACAAGCAATTTAGAAGTAATTTAAATATATTTAAACCGCGACACGAAATTACAATCAAAGCAACAATTATAAGCTGAATATTGCACGCTGCACGCAGACAGAGTGTTAGATACCTATCGACTTAGTGCTAGCATACAACACTGCCAAACCACTACGTATGTGTTATGTGGCTGAGTATATAAACGCAATGCACACCTGCATAATTAGAGCTTGATTGGAAACATGTAAATTCGATTCAGCTGCGGTATACTATAACCTACTAAACTATTTAACAAACATCCTCTAGCTATTCATTTTGTGTTATTTAATGATATTAATAGTGCTAAATAGTGAGTGTTTACCAATCAGTATAGAAATTAAATTAATTAGTTTAGTTTATTTGGTAATTGAAATTCTAATTGCAGAGCAGAGGACCTACAGTTTCAAATTTTGATACTTCACACATAATACATACTATAAAATCAAGCTATATTCAATTAAATATCCTGAAATATTCATAAAACATCCACTCATAAGATTTATCAATGAATAAATATTCGTTAAACATTCTCATCCATAAATACCATCCTCGCTACAACCGCACTCACCTTACCTCCATACAAGTTTATTTATTCCTCACATTCGAAACATACAATCACATCCATGCATTCATTAATCTTTAAGTCATTTGATGCATCCTGCAATGAATTTTTGCCATACATTCTTATCCTACCGACTGCGCCAGTTTAATATTCATTCTTGTCTCTTTTCTATATAATGAATTAAAAAATGATATTGGTTACCGTTTACAGAAATATATTAATATACCGTTTGTGAACCATAACTTTAATATAAAGTTTGATATTACTGATAAATTAGTCACTTGTTCCTGATTATTTCATGGATATAACATTTGCTCTAAAATCATTAGTCCGCTCATGAAAGCACTGATTATTTCGAAGAAAGCACCTTTTATTAATTTCATGTATATCTCCTTTTTTGTTAAACTTATTGTTTCTGTTTATTTGTTTTATTATAAATAGTAGTCACTGTTGTACATTTGATTGTATTTTAACTATTAAATGCAGAAATGCATTTTTATTGTTCTTCTTTGTCATAGCTTAAATATAATTTAGTTATCAGATCATTTGTAGTAGCGTATATTTATTTGATTAATTTACACTTAAATTTTCTTCCTATTCAAAAGAACCTTTAGTTCGACAAAAACAACTAGTTCAAGTTAACATTTTCAGCAAGCTTAAAAACATGATTTGTTAGATTTGATAGCAAGAAGTTGGCAATCAGCAGAGTTTTTACCACTGATCTGTGTAATTCATCATGATTGGTCTAAACGGCGTAGATATCTTTATCGCCCGAATCTTCCAAATTGCGAAATTCAAAAAATTTGTTCGTAAATCACGGAAATGGCAAAAAATCATTGAAATCATTAAAGATTCGTAATTTCTGGCAATAGACGCACTGGAGCCATGTCCGGAACGGATATAAGAAGACAGCTAGACAAGGACGGCCTATCGACAGGAAATAATTAATTTTTCCGAGTGAACAGTCTGCGTGACAGCCCTGCCTATCTTAATATTCATCTGACGGCGTTGGTTTGATATATTAATTTACGACGATAACGATGCCGGAAATTATCACTTTCTCCCTCGGGTTTACTTACGTGAAAAATGGAATATCGATCGTGGCCGTCCTGATTGGTATAATCACAATTCGACCAGTCCAAATCGGACGATGATTAAACAAATATTGACAGAACCTAATTTACTTTTGTAGCTGTGTTCAATTAAATGGGGTAGCATGACCCGTTAAAACATTCACTCGATTTTATTATATTTATCCTGCAATTAATCTTCGCCAAACATGGCGCTAAACTTTTTTGCATCTATAATTCATTTCATACAAGTTTGTTTATTCCTTCCATTTGAAATACAACAAACCTTCAATCTTGTCCATATATTTTTTTAGATCGTCCACACAATCTCTCCTCTCCAGTTTTATCGCCTATTTTACCAATCTTTCATTCGATATATCTTGTAAATGCTAAAACAATGTCAACCGATATACCTCCAATTTTCTAACAACATTCTCCAATGTAAGACTTTGTAATCTTTACAAATAATAAAACTTAAACAATTTCCAATTGAAATTTCGTATTTTTATTTAAATATAAGACTTAATTACTTTTAAATAATCATCAAGAAAATTTTACTTGCAGACAAAGTCTTTTAAAAATTCTCTATTTTCTATTTTTGTAATAATAATAGAATTAAATACTATTTTTATAAATTTTGGGATCTTAGTGTGCCAACTGTGTAATAATTAAAACAAAACAAAAATCAGTCTTAATTTCATTTCTATTTCTAAATTCTTCTGAGAGAATGAGATCTAGATGGGAAGTGTTGAAATGTATGTTCGCACCCTGATGACTCGACTTTTGAAATATCGTGAAACAGGCAAGTTAGCGCGATGGCAACGACGTTATCGATGTACGGGTGTGACTGTTGTGATTGCCGTTTTTGCGGCCAACATGGGGGAATTTCAACGCTCACTTGATGTTCAGATACGATTAAAAGCCGTAATTGTGTCGACGGACCGACCTCCACGTCAATTTCACACTTACAGATAATTTCGTTCCAGACATTCAAATGTCATCGAAGGGAATAGGTTTTGTTTACTGTTTCCTTTTATTGCTTATTAAATGCTTTTATTTTTCCAAGGTAGAATTTAATTACTTTTTGCATATCTTATGACGTTTTGAATGAAAACGAGATATCACTTTTAAAGGGACACAATGTGATGCAAGATATTTGAAATCAATTTATTCATTCGGCATCGTTTTATCATTTATCTTCATTAAAATATAATAATGATTTCAACCCTGACTAATCTTGCTATAATTTATATGTTTGTTACATTTTATTTGTTAATCTGCACAATACTAGGGAATTTTCAGCTTATAGTGGAATTCGAACCACTCAGTCATTATTGTATTTTTGAATATAAATTGAAGTCATCGAAATTTGAACACACGACCTCATGCGTAAGATATGCTTTACTATTGGCTGTAGAGGTACAGTTTATATTATCCCCTCGGCCAGCACTACTTTTAGTCGAAACCGTCAGGACAATTGCGCCAAAAACAAGAATTTCGTCTACGACATATAAACTACATTTTATATAAATATATATAAAAAAATAAAATAAAACAAAAATAATTGATTTATTCAAGTAAATTGAAGGATACAAAACAAAGATAATAAGTTTTAATCAAGATCAAGTAAAACTTAACCCTACTTTTCAAATAATTAATAAAACTTGATAATTTTGTTGTTGTCTTAATTTAAGGTCGTATAGTAGGTGACTCATTTCAAAAACTCTTTAGTTACTCGTATATAAAACTTGTTACATACTACACTATTATATCAAATTTAAGAATTTTTCTGTTACATAATAAATAATTAACTATAACATAGCAAGTGCAAGTTAAAGATAGGAAAAAACTATGCTCCCTTATGTTGATAATTTTCTCGAGATCCTAATTGTCGCCAAAAAGTCTCATCTTGTATCAAAAGTATAAAATATGGTATTAGTTATGGTTACATGGTATAGTGTAATTATTTTCTCATAACTAATCAACTTCTCCTATAATTTCCACCCACTCATAATCCATTAACAGTTTGTATCATTTTCCTCTTTTCAACAACAGAACCCAGTAAACAGAATATTAAATATTAACGAGCTAGAAAAACTATTACCTACAATATTATGTGACTAATGTTATTCATTCATTACATTAACGCACACGTACGAAATTATAATAGTGTAAATTTTGGTTTCGCGTGTGAAAATATTATTAATTCATGTAATCCAAATTTGTTTACCAATATTTTCGCATACATAATTAATATAATTAAGAATATGCATCACGTTGTATGTTTTGTATTATTTATTAATTAATTTATATGCATGATAATGTAATATTTTAAATTAATTTAATATTCTGTGCAATTGGTATTATTATGTTGATTAAATATATAATTATATATTTATTTTTACTGTTGTATGATATAACAAATTTGTTTTGATTATTATTTTGAATATAAATATGTCATGTAATAAAATGCCTAATTTCTAATTGAATTGTATCATTTCAGAATAATATAGGTAAATATTAAATAAAACAGTCTCTTGCATAAAGTTCTATAATAATTTATTTAATTCGACGTTTCTGTACATTAAACAAGTACCTTTGTGAAGAAAAAGTATTATTATTGAGATTTAATACTTTTTCTTGACGAAGGTACATGAATAGTGCACCGATACGTCGTATTAAGTAATGAGTCTGAAAGCTTTTTCCATATGTTATAAATAGGTCAATATTGTTTTTATTAAATAAAATATATAGTGTGATGAAAAAAATGGAATGAAATCGAAGCATTAAAAACGAAGATAGATATAATAAGCATGTCTGAACTTATCACAATGGTTGACATTTATCGTTGTCAATTATGACAGATAATTTGTCAATTGTGACAATTAATTTCAAATTTGTGATTTTAAATCTTCTTGATCATTGTAACATTTTAACTGTATAACTTTCACCGACCACCAAAATAATTATATTTGAGCCAATTACATTAAATTCATTTAAAAAATCCTCCTGACTTGATCAATCGTTGACAGTTTTTGTTGTCAATTATGACAGATAATTACCTAATAACTCTTTTAAAAATCTTAATATAATTAATGTTTCTCAGTGTTATCGAGTCGGCCTGTGAATTTGAGAATTAGAGTGCAATTCTCACAGACGACAAACAATTTTAAATACATTAAAATTACCCCTGTGGCTCCTCCATCACTAACATATTTGGGGGTCGTGGTTTGACGGCTGGTAATCGCACTTCACGCGCATAAATATATCACTTGCCGAGATCTGCTACAACATACTACACACCCAGTAATGGATAAAAGGCGTGATGATAATATTTATATTTTAATGTTGTTTTTTATGGAACCACTCAATATATGAACTACAAAAATGTGACTCGGTGAGTTAAGATTCTGTACTGTAATTGAGATTAAGTTCCTGTTGTACACAGTAGCATAAATAAATAAATAAATATCATGATAAAGATCTCGCTAACAATCGACAGGATAATTGAAATAATATCTCATAAAAATGGCATTCAGTATAATTATTATCCATTTGTGCGATATTTTGTATGTATCCCGCTGATAGTTATTGGGAACTTTATCAGAAGACGGCAAATTAAGCTCATAGTGTTTATAGAGAAATAAATATAATTTTCATGCCATTTTACCCATTACTGGGTCTAACACACTGCCGTAGCAGATTTTGGTAGATGATATCTTGTCCGGAAGAAATACAATTACCAGCTGTCAAATCATAGTCCTCAAATATGTTAGTGTTATAACAGTGGAAAAGTCATAGAAGTGTTGACAATCAATGATCGAATATCTGAACAATTGAACAATCAACTCCGTAATACAAGTAATTACATTTTTAATTGTTCATAATAAAAACCATGTTCAGAAGTTTTACAACTAACAAAACATTTTTTATATTACTCAAATACACAAGTACTGCATACACGGCTGCCATCTGTTAACGATTCCCTGAAGAGTGAATTGGCACTTTTCTCCTTTATTACTGATAGAAAATTTCCTTTTACGATTATCACACGTACGGGTATATAAGGCCTGGATCATGGAACGAACCAACGAGCAAGTATGAGGGTTGTAGGTACAGGCGTACACCCGTACTCGAAGGTAATTGTAGTGGTTTACTGGTTTTATTATCCGACATTTAACAGAGGTAAAAGTACGACATATAAACATGTTATGCTCATATAAGTAATGTGATTAGCTTTACTGTTATTCTGCAGGAAACGTGGAAATGTTTATTTGATATTTCACCTCAATATCTATTCCGTAATGTAATATACTATCTATATTACTAATTAACAAACAAGATGTAAGTTAACATCTCACTGACTTTAACTTGTATTAAGAAGTACGATTGGGTCTGAGTGGTTCGGATTTCACTATAAGTTAGGTACTATAATTGGAATTCGATTCCTACTTACACTATAACAAATAAATCAATAGTTTACTAAAAGTTGTGTATGTGCAGTATTTTAGAATATATACGCATCGATTTTCAACTTTAATTAGGTATCAAAACATTAAAATAATAAAAAGTATCTAGAAAACAATGTTTTTTTTCTACGATTGCTATGAAAAGTTTACAATTACATCCTAATTTATCATTGTAAATTTGACGTTTTTCATGAAGCAATCGAAAAATAACAAAAAGATATTAAATGCACGCTACAAACAAAAAAGAAACTTATTATATTGATAGAAAGAATTTATTATCAGGACGTACACGTTTTAAAGTAATTTCATTAGCGTCAAATGTCGTTGATCCTCTTACACTATTGCAATTACCATGCTTGAGTAACAAAGAATTACTTTATGCTCTTAATACACAAATAACTATTTTATCTCAATTGTCAGTGAAGAGATAAGTCTTTCTCCAATGTTCTTACGTGGCATAAAAACTAGTAGCTACGTCAGTGAATTTCTGTTATACACATTTTCTACATTTATGGACAAAATTATAATGTATTTTGTCTCTTATTACCTTTTAATTGTTTCGAAAATGAAGTAATTGCCAAAATAGTTGGCATGGATTATAGTACGCTATTTTATTTAAAAGTAATAATAATACGAAAACCGGCAGTACGGCAGTGTAAAAAAAAACTGCGGCTCGGTGTGCCCGGTAGGCCCAGGCCCGATTTGGGCTGTAGTGCCATCAGAAGAAGAAGAAGAAGAATAATAATATTAAATAAAGAATTTAAACAAAAATATAATGATTATATGCGTGTTCTTTCATAGTTCTCCATACTTTAGTAATTGCCGTCGAAATCTGGAACATTTTTGTTCTGTGTTTTAGATTACATTTTTCATTAAATTTTTAATTAAAGTATGTATAATAGAAAATAATTAACATAAAAGCATTATTACTGAATAATCCTGAAACCTCTCTTTTGATACTGGGTATATTCGTACATGTCTACCAAAATTAACATTTAAATATTAATAAATGACGAGGTGTTTTCATCGCACATCACAGGAAGAAAATTTCACGCCGTCAACCATCTTAATCCCCTATAGCGTGTATATTTAATTGAATTTCCCGCCAAAACAATGGAGCAAATGTGAAGACGGTGGGCTTGCGATCATCTGCCTTTACGTTCCTCGCCGCTCCGTACATCATTTATAATTAACAGCGGAGAAAAGTTTCCAATTAGTGGTTGATTATGAGCGATATGCCTACGAAGTTTCCAACTTCTTACACAATGTGAGCAACGGGAATGCAGGAAAAAGGTACTAGCAATGAGAATGAGATTAGCTGTTTATATTCAGGCTGAATTCAGGGGATTTTACATTTAATCTATTAGAGATAAACCAAACGAAGCTGGTAGACACGAATTTCTGATATATTTTGAAAGGTAATACAGTTACGATCGACATTTAAGTCTTCCAACAAAGAAGAGGTGTGTAAGAAAATTATCACGCATTATTTGAGTTGGTTACATTTTAGACACTTTTCGAATTTATTCAATTTAGCCAACCTCAAAATATCTTGGTGGTGTATATTTCAATTTTCTCATAAAGTAAAATGGTGTTGTGTGATACCATTGACTGTAATTTTCTGGATCAAAATAATCTTAAAATAAAGAAGTACGTCTGGCCTTTTAAAAATGTTATGTAATTCTAATATTTTTGTTAGAATTTAAAGAAGAACTTTAAAAAAATATATAGTAATAAAACATCTAAATGAATTATAATTGAATCTTGAAGTCAAATTCTAAACAAAGATGAGATTAGTATTATTTCAGTTCTGGTGTAAAAATGTAGTATATTTACGAAAATTATTGTTTTTTTAATTCTAAAATAATTAATCTCTCTTTTAATTGTTTTTCTTTTCAATAATTTTTTATACTTGTTATAATCTAAGTCATTGTTTTGTTCTAAAATGTATTGAATGTAAATAGAAATTTAATGAAAATTTGATGACGAGGTCATTAAACTGAAACAGACATCTGTGTGACCTTGACCTAGTCTCAGAGCGATGTACCCACGTAGCTGATCTCGCGACTCTGGTCTGAGTGTTGCTGCTTTATTATGAAAGTGTATTGGCGCGTTCTTTATTAAGATAAATGGCGTCCCGGATGAGTGCCAGAGTTTGGACCTAGCGTTCCTGGAGCTGCCGGAGCTGTTAGCGTCGCCGGAATCCGGATTATAAGCGGGAGCAATTGGCCGCGTCGCAAGTCCACGAAGCTGTTTGTCTATTAATCATTAATGGGAGCTATTGAGGAATAGTGTCGAATAGATATATTTTTTGTTATAAAATTAATGTGTTTCATTAAAGAGTTTTTACCCATTACTAGGCATTGACATATTTTTGCGGTAAGTGCGGTAAATTAAAATTGGTGAAAATCGAATGTCATTAAGTGAGTACTAAAATGGGGTTTTCATATTATGTCTCTGAGTGGATATAGCTCATTATCTGTACATACTTTTATAGATAAAATAAAACAAGTGCGATGGTCGGGAATCGAACCCGGATCAACTGCTTGGAAGGCAACTATGCTGACCATTACACCACCATCGCCTTATAGAGAATTATAGAATATGATTTTATATAGCAATATTTAAATTCTACGGATAATATTATCTAGAAAATAAAACAAGTGCGATGGCCGGGAATCGAACCCGGATCAACTGCTTGGAAGGCAACTATGCTGACCATTACACCACCATCGCCTTATAGAGAATTATAGAATATGATTTTATATAGCAATATTTAAATTCTACGGATAATATTATCTAGAAAATAAAACAAGTGCGATGGCCGGGAATCGAACCCGGATCAACTGCTTGGAAGGCAACTATGCTGACCATTACACCACCATCGCCTTATAGAGAATTATAGAATATGATTTTATATAGCAATATTTAAATTCTACGGATAATATTATCTAGAAAATAAAACAAGTGCGATGGCCGGGAATCGAACCCGGATCAACTGCTTGGAAGGCAACTATGCTGACCATTACACCGCCATCGCCTTATAGAGAATTATAGAATATGATTTTATATAGCGTTATTTAAATTCTTCGGGTAATTTTATCTAGATAATAAAACAAGTGCGATGGCCGGGAATCGAACCCGGATCAACTGCTTGGAAGGCAACTATGCTGACCATTACACCACCATCGCATTTTAGAGATTTATAAAATATTATTTTATATAGCGTTATTTAAATTCTTCGAATAATATTATCTAGAAAATAAAACAAGTGCGATGGCCGGGAATCGAACCCGGATCAACTGCTTGGAAGGCAACTATGCTGACCATTACACCACCATCGCCTTATAGAGATTTATAAAATATTATTTTATATAGCATTATATAAATTCTTCGAATAATATTATCTAGAAAATAAAACAAGTGCGATGGCCGGGAATCGAACCCGGATCAACTGCTTGGAAGGCAACTATGCTGACCATTACACCACCATCGCCTTATACAGATTTATAAAATATTATTTTATATAGCATTATATAAATTATTTTATATAGCATTATATAAATTCTTCGAATAATATTATCTAGAAAATAAAACAAGTGCGATGGCCGGGAATCGAACCCGGATCAACTGCTTGGAAGGCAACTATGCTGACCATTACACCACCATCGCCTTATAGAGAATTATAGAATATGATTTTATATAGCAATATTTAAATTCTACGGATAATATTATCTAGAAAATAAAACAAGTGCGATGGCCGGGAATCGAACCCGGATCAACTGCTTGGAAGGCAACTATGCTGACCATTACACCACCATCGCTTTATAAATTTTAACTTAACATCTTTTATATTTTTTATCTGCTCACTTAAATAATGTAAATTAAAACTGGGCTCAACCGGGATTTGAACCCGGGACCTCTCGCACCCAAAGCGAGAATCATACCCCTAGACCATTGAGCCGATGTAGACAATAACAATTTTTAAATATATACCGGGAGTTGTTTTATCAGTAAACGTAGGGATATACCATAGTTACAGTTACAAAGTTTGACAGCAATGCATTAAAGCGTTTATTTTAAAAGTAAACATAGGGAAAATAACATTGCTGTCAACTATAGTTGTCAAAGTAATAAAACTGTCCTCTTTCAAAATCGGACCAGGTTAATAGGGGATCAAATAGTGGGGCGTTTTTATATAAATGAGGAAAATTATTTAGATTTGTTACAAGAGAGAGTAATATTGAGTAAATATTGAGGAAGTGTGGTTCCAACAAAATGTACGAAATTAGCTGCACCGGATATTCCCCCAACGATGGTGCAGAAGTGAAGTGGCCTGCAAGGTCACCAGATCTTGTGCCAAACGATTTTTTTCTTTGGGGCCACTTAAAAAGTATTTTTTATAATGATGGTAGAACAATTAAAACGTAGAATTAGTGTTGCATCGCATGAGATTCCTCCAGAGCAAATAAATAATGCTATAAATTCATTTTATAATCGTTATATAGGCTATTGTGTACAGGTAAATGGGGGTAATTTTGAACAGTTATTGAATTAAAATTCCTATTTAAACTAAATAAAATTTTCTTTTTTGGTAGTTGTGATTTGACAACTGGTTACTGTACTTAACGGATTAAAATGTGTAGTTTATTAGGATCTGCTATTGCAGAACTGCCATGGCTAAGAATGACCAGAATTTTGACATATAAACATGCCGATGTGAATTTCTGGTTGAACCAGTTCAAAAAGTCAAAATTTCTATTATATAGTTCTATATAGTTCAGGGCACGAGAAATACACTCGTTCAAACCGCATTTCAATATCTCTTTTTAGTTTTTGAGTTACAGCGATTTTTGACTTTTTTTAAAGCTCAACTTTGAAAGCCCATAACTCAAAAACTAAAAGAGATACTGAAATGCGGATTGAACGAGTGTATTTCTCTTGCGCTACTTAACTTGTACATGTATTATGAAAATGTTGAACATTTTTCAATTTTTTTCGAAATTTTCTTTTGTCGATATTTCAAAAAGTTGAAAAGATAATGTAAATATAAAAACACCAGTGAATTTCTCGCGTAAAAATACATAGGTATGCAAATTTTCAGAATAAAATTCGAACGGGTACATTTTTAATTACAAAAAATCTAAAATGGCCGTTTTTTGAAGATTTCTTAAGGGATTGTTAGCCTTAAGATTTTGCATACTTATGTATTTTCACGCCAGAAATTTGCTGGTGTTTGTAGATTTTCATTATCTTTTCAAGTTTTTGAAATATTGAGGAAAAAAGAGTTTTGAATAAAAAAGAAAAATTTTCAATATTTTCAAAATATCTGTACAAGTTAAGTAGTGCACGAGAAATACACTCGTTCAAACTGAATTTCAATATCTCTTTTAGTTTTTGAGTTATGGGCTTTCAAAATTGAGCTTAAAATAAGTCAAAAATCGCTGTAACTCAAAAACTAAAAAAGATATAAATGTGCGCCTTGCGCCATTCGATTTCTCGTGGTCTGAATTATATAGAACCACATTTTAATAATTTTCTATTTTTGAACTGGTTCAACCCAAAATTCTCATTATTTGTATGTACGAGCTCTTAAACGAAGAATTTGAGAACAAACCTCTACACAAAAGAACTTTTGGATTGTTTTGAGTTTCTAAATTTATACCTAACGGTTAATTAATGTAATTTAAAGTAATTGAAATTCATTTAATTTGTTTAAACTTAAAATGTTTCTTTTAGACTATAGACTATTACATTTGAATGCATTGCTGAAAATATTATTTTCCCTATGTTTACTTTTAAAATAAACGCTCTAATGTATTGCTGTCAAATTTTTTAACTGTAACTATGGTAATGATATATCCCTATGTTTACTGAAGAAATACTCCCGATATATATATATATATATATATATATATATATATATATATATATATATATATATATATATAAACCACATACTTTAATCTAGGTGAGTACCAATTTCTGTAGAAGAAAATTAAGTTTGAAAAATTGAATGGATACAAAGAATTTTAAGTGTTTTGTAAAGAACTTGAGTATCTATTAAATCAAAAGTTTTCCTTTGTCTCTTTTTCTTTTGTATTAGAGTTTGTAGGAAACAAAACAAGTTTCAGGACAGGTAACGTACTTTGGAAGTCGTCAAAGGAATAACAAACTACTGCATGAATTTTTCACTTTTCTTTCTTACTCCTTGGAGCTACTGTCGTAATAGAAAATGAACTTATGTGGCAACACAGGATTTTCACAACCACAATAATGTGACCGCTTTAATTTCATATAACACTCGTCACGATTTGAACACCATTTCCGAAAACATTTCATCACTAGTAATAATAATTCATAATACTTTATAATTTTTTTTCACGACTGGGGGGTATTTGGTCTTTTCTATGATACTTAAATCGGGATAGAATAAATCATTTCATCCCTAGGGGCATGATGTGCACACTCCAGGGAGTTTATATTAGTTTGACATTTCAGTTCTCTACTCTAAGTAAAATATAAAGAGAACAATGAAACAAATAAAACCTGAAGAGCTTATTTATTTACATTTATTGTGAAAGCTACAGAAGCACTTTATATTAATTATAATCGAATATTTGTCAATATTGTCGTTGACTAGAAGATATGACCTTAACAGGGAATATTGAGACAACAACATAGAGCATTTGTAATTTTTAAATTTTTCGTTAAAATTCGTCAACATTACATTTTCAGTAATTGTTTTATTTTTCTGCACACCATTCTCTAAAGCGGTTAAAGGTTGCATCGTACAAATTATTATATTTAATAAGTTTAAAATAATTACGAAAGATGCATCAACAATCTTTTGGGATTCTTTCGAGGGCTCTGTGCGGTATTCTTGGTACTCCTATTTCGAAATGTATTGTAACTTTACATAAATAAATTTGTTTGCATACGTTTTTGCTGTTGTGAAGGAATTAATTTTTAAATCAATAAATGTCAATAAAATATGAATAAATTAGATATTAAAACTAATTTTTTCACCACTTTCAAAATATATTTACTTATTTCACTAATATAAATACACGAAGTACGTAATTTTTCATCATTCACATTATTATAACAACGCGATTTTCCCGCACTGTTTTGCACTCTAGTACACAAAATGAGTATATTGTGCACTTTTCCGCATCCTTGTGTGCAAAATGTGTATTCCGCGCATGCCCCTAAATTATTTCTTTTTAAGTTCCATTAGTTACAACAGATCAATAGTACCAAATTCATATTATTTTTGATTGTTTTCCTTAAATTTAATTAAATGAATCAATGATGATTGTATTATTCTTTTTTTGATAGTTGTAGCAAAATATTGTTCGTATGTGGTGCAAGAAATTCTTGTTTTTTTTTTGTGTAGTGCATTTGAATGCCTTTGTTGCATCGACTTACAGTCTAATTAAAAGTTAAATTCTCATGCACACCCCAAAAAAAACACTCATTTCGCGCACTTAATACAAAAATAACTATTTTTTCGTCTTTTAATCTTACTTAGGTAGTAAAAAAATTATACATATTTTTTTAGAAAGAGAATGCTATCTTTGCTTTTTGCCTACAAGTTTCACCTCATGAAAAATCACGCCTTTTGTCCCTAAATATACAGGGTGTTTTTTATATGGGAAAACAAAAATAAGAGTACACAATATATGACTTAATGATCATAGAATAAAATTCGTAAAATTAAAAATATTCTAGTGCCACAGTCATTTATCTGATGAATAAATAGATTATTGTAGTGTTCATAATTATAATTTAATGATTAATAATAGAAATAACTATCAAAAGCAATCCTATAAAATGTTTTACGTAAGGTAAATCACCCTTAATTTAACGAATATTGAAAAAAAACAACGTTTTGTTCTATGATTAGTACGTCATATAATTTTTCTCTATGTACAAAAACATCCTGTATAATATACTATTAAGAATCATTATGATAATAATTTTTCTTTATTCTGCCTCATTTCTATAGCAATCATTCTCATGCATTTATTTGTACATATCACTCTGAACATAATTAATGGTTTACTTTAATTATTATCAACGTTTCTACATGAAATTTAATTAACACAGAGACAAAGTTACACAAATCTCGTACTGTGCACAGTAAAGAGACACACACAGAAACACCAGGCAACTGCGCCAAATTTCAATTTGCGAGAACTGGATGCTATTTCCGAGTCAACGTTATTCCGCTTGCAAATATGAATGAAATTTTGTACGTTTGACGCTTCAAACGGTGTTTCATCCGTCATTTTGCTAATGTCAAAATTTACCTAACCTGTGTAACTACGATTAATCCTGGATGAAATACTTTCTATATGTGGAAAATGAAATGAAAAATATTTATTACATAAGATATAAATTTTAACATCTTTAATTAACTAGAGCAGGAATTTGTAACCGTTGTGCCGCAAGATGTTTGAATACATACGTTAATTAACGATTTGATTTTATTGTGGAGTCTATGACAGTCTACGCCCGAAATAATATTAAACATATGCATTTTTCTTAAATGACTTGCTACAAATCTATACATTTTATTCTATCTAACTATAAATTCCCGATTTAATCCTTATTGGTTAGAAAAACACTACATCTCAGTACACATTTCTAAGTGCATTTACTTATTCAAGACAATTAAGTTCGTATGTCTCCGTGTAGAGCTAACGGATTCTCACACGCTTTAAATTGTGTCTCTTTCATTTCAGTGTTAAATTTTGTAATAAAATAGTTGCTACGAAACATCCAAATTTAGTATAATTAGCATAAACCCAATCGTAGACTTAATTGTTTACGTAACTCGTGTTAAAAGTGTTTTTATTGCACTCGTGGGATTGTTGCATGAACCGTAGACTTTTCACTTGTGCAATAAAATGACTTTTTTTAACATTAGTTGCATAAATAGCTGCTTTATTTTTGTAAATAATTAAAGACATTTTTGTCAGATGGTTGAAATAATATAGTATATTTTTGGTATTGCATAGAATTCTAGTAATTAATTTATGAAACAAAATGTAATATTTATTGACTCTGAACAAATGAAAACATTCCGATTTATACATGTAATAACTGCAAAAATCCTAATATGTAGTAGGTACTAAATGTTATCACTAGATGTTATATTATAATTTGCCAAATGCGAACATAGCGCGAACAAGAGGGTCGGGGCTATCCCCCCTTCGGCCAAAAGGTGAACTACCTTGACATTTCGCAAACATTTTTGTAAAATAAAGTATATCGTGTTTTTTTAGACTTTTTACTTTGTAGAACCAATTTATAATTAAATTACTTATTTTCTAACAAAAAAATACGAGAAAACAATTTTTTCGTGAAATGTCAATTTAGTTTATTATATGTGGAAAAATATGAAATTCAGTCAAAGTTCATTTATTTAAATAAAAGCGTAATGAAAATTTAACGGAAATGTCAATTATTTAATATGGCAAAAAAATCGCTTTGCGTTTATTTATTTAAATCCTATAATTTTTTCCAAAACAAGTCTTGCGTGTATGAAATATGAGTTCTACGGTTTTAGGATGTGTTTGTTTAAAATACGAAATTCGGAATAATTTGAGTTAAATTGAATTATAATGTCTTTCGTATGTTGAGCTAGTATTTGTATGGGTTTTAAATTGATTTGATAAAAGTGCGAGCAAAGTGAGTCTCGCCAAAAATTTGTTTCAATATTAAAAATAACTGCTAAATAATCCAATTTTTGTATTTATTATATTATACTCAGATGGTAACATTAGTACCTAACTTTTTCATTGGTGAAAACTTAACTAATACTAAGCTAAACTACCTAGCAAGATACTTCTGCTTATCCATGATTATAAATCAGTAAAATAGTCCGTAACAGCAAGTCACGACGCTCGAATTCCCCGCTCATCTTAGTGATATAGTCGCTGCTGTAGGGCAGTTCTGGCTACGTGACGTAATTTAGTTGGACGCTTGAGCTCGGCTGCAACCGACCAGCTGCAGATCATCACAGCACGCCGTGATTTAGTCGAGCCCCTGAAGTTTTGTGCGCCATCAGCAATGGAAAGTTTGGGGCAGTGAAAGGATTAGGCCGGCTCGAACGAAGATTATTAGATGCTGGAAGTTTACTAGGTTAAACTGATGATTTGTAGAGGTTTTTATATGGTTTGTAAACAAGATACAGGGTTTGGATAGGACTTATAAATACCTCTAATTATATAGGTTACATTAATCATTTATTAGGCATAAATCAAATGACAAGAAAATTATTTAGCCAATTATTATTTACTCATAACTAATCATAGATTTGATTACTATCTGCTTTTTGTAGATTAAATATGAATTCAGGCGATAAATGAATATATCACAACCGGCTCAATGGTCTAGGGGTATGATTCTCGCTTTGGGTGCGAGAGGTCCCGGGTTCAAATCCCGGTTGAGCCCAGTTTTAATTTACATTATTTAAGTGAGCAGATAAAAAATATAAAAGATGTTAAGTTATAATTTATAAAGCGATGGTGGTGTAATGGTCAGCATAGTTGCCTTCCAAGCAGTTGATCCGGGTTCGATTCCCGGCCATCGCACTTGTTTTATTTTCTAGATAATATTATCCGTAGAATTTAAATATTGCTATATAAAATCATATTCTATAATTCTCTATAAAGCGATGGTGGTGTAATGGTCAGCATAGTTGCCTTCCAAGCAGTTGATCCGGGTTCGATTCCCGGCCATCGCACTTGTTTTATTTTCTGGATAATATTATTTAAATAATGCTATATAAGATGGCTCAGTGGTATCGAGTCGGCCTGTGGATCTTGAGAACCCTGGTTCGATCCCCACAGCCGACAAACAATTTTCACCAATTTAAAAATCTACCCCTGTGGCTCCCTCTCCACTAATATCTTTGAGGGCCGTGATTTGACGGCTGGTAACCGCACTTCACGCGACAAAATATATCACTTACCGAGATCTGCTTAGGCAGAGTGCCACACCCAGTAATGGGTAAAAGGCGTGATGATATATTTATATTTATTTATTTATTCTATATAAGATAATATTTTATAAATCTGTATAAGGCGATGGTGGTGTAATGGTCAGCATAGTTGCCTTCCAAGCAGTTGATCCGGGTTCGATTCTCGGCCATCGCACTTGTTTTATTATCTAGATAACATTACCCGAAGAATTTAAATAACGCTCTATAAAACTGTATTTTATAATTCTCTATAAGGCGATGGTGGTGTAATGGTCAGCATAGTTGCCTTCCAAGCAGTTGATCCGGGTTCGATTCCCGGCCATCGCACTTGTTTTATTTTCTAGATAATATTATTCGAAGAATTTAAATAATGCTATATAAAATAATATTTTATAAATCTGTATAAGGCGATGGTGGTGTAATGGTCAGCATAGTTGCCTTCCAAGCAGTTGATCCGGGTTCGATTCCCGGCCATCGCACTTGTTTTATTTTCTGGATAATATTATTCGAAGAATTGAAATAATACTATATAAAATAATATTTTATAAATCTGTATAAGGCGATGGTGGTGTAATGGTCAGCATAGTTGCCTTCCAAGCAGTTGATCCGGGTTCGATTCCCGGCCATCGCACTTGTTTTATTTTCTAGATAATATTATTCGAAGAATTTAAATAATGCTATATAAAATAATATTTTATAAATCTCTATAAGGCGATGGTGGTGTAATGGTCAGCATAGTTGCCTTCCAAGCAGTTGATCCGGGTTCGATTCCCGGCCATCGCACTTGTTTTATTTTCTAGATAATATTATTCGAAGAATTTAAATAATGCTATATAAAATAATATTTTATAGATCTCTAAAATGCGATGGTGGTGTAATGGTCAGCATAGTTGCCTTCCAAGCAGTTGATCCGGGTTCGATTCCCGGCCATCGCACTTGTTTTATTTTCTAGATAACATTACCCGAAGAACTTAAATAACGCTCTATAAAACTGTATTTTATAATTCTCTATAAGGCGATGGTGGTGTAATGGTCAGCATAGTTGCCTTCCAAGCAGTTGATCCGGGTTCGATTCCCGGCCATCGCACATTTATTTTGATATCTAGACAATATTATGTGAATAATTTAAATAATTTTATATTTAACTGCATCTTACAATTGTCATGAGGCTGTAGAGATGTAATAATCAGCATATGTTGTCTTTCAATTAGTTGTTCTAGGTTCGAAGCTATTCAGTTCAAATTCTAATATTTAATTCAGAAGTACAATTTGTAACGAATTTAATTTAAGACATATAATGATCCTTTAAGTATTATTTTAAAAATATATGAACAACTTTGATGTCCAAACTAACAAACTCCAAAACGCCTTCCAATCCAATTAAAGTGAAGACGCAATATACACGTCCCGGAGTCCGGAGCCACCGGAGCCAATACACGCGTACTTTAAGAACATGCAATTATTACGCACGAAAAACTGACATCTAGAAGGCTGGTAATGAATCACAACCGAGGTTCGCATGCGCCGACGTATAATTAAATCAACTGCAGACATCAAACGATCGCAATTCGTTTGTTTCTCCTTGTTAGCATGACCTTGTCGTGAGCTAAGATGGTGCCTGGTGACCTGTGACCTGCTATAACCTAACTGAGAATTTTTATTTTATTGGCATAATCATATGTTGGTAAAATTAATCGGTCTGTCTGTATATACGATATCTCAAATAGGTACGCAATTGGAGTTTTGATATGAAATTTTATATTTAACCCATTAGCACCCACTGGACTCGTTTGAGTACGGTCATATCAAAATAGTACACGCCATAAATTTAAGTATAGAAACTATGACATTGTTTATATACTTTTAGTAGATTTCTTTATAGTTTCTGCAAAAAAAGGTTTCTATATTTCATATACATCGAGCAGAAATAAACCAGATCGTTTGTTCATTTTCATTCATTTTAGCTTTATTTAACAGAAATGAAAAGTTTTGAAGATTGTATCTCAAGTTTTGCAAATTTTATATTTTCGTTTTTGTATTTCCACTGAAAATAAACAAACCGAAGATATGTTTATAATTTATGCATTTGCAAATATTTCTGCAGGTATTTATTTTGCAATAAATATTTCAATAGATATTGTTAAATTATTGTAATGTTTGCAAATATAGAAAATTAAAACAAAATTATTATCTGATTAATCTATAGATGTTAATGTGTTAAGTTTAAGACCTAAATCTAAGGTTAAGTTCAATATTATTGATCCAGTGGTAACATTATTTTATTAATTATCTTGTCTACTCGTATTTAGTAAACGGTGAAATTTATCACAAAAATTATTTAGCCAATTATTATTTATTCATAACTAATCATAGATTTGATTACTATCTGCTTTTTGTAGATTAAATATGAATTCAGGCGATAAATGAATATATCACAACCGGCTCAATGGTCTAGGGGTATGATTCTCGCTTTGGGTGCGAGAGGTCCCGGGTTCAAATCCCGGTTGAGCCCAGTTTTAATTTACATTATTTAAGTAAAAAGATAAAAAATATAAAAGATGTTAAGTTAAAATTTATAAAGCGATGGTGGTGTAATGGTCAGCATAGTTGCCTTCCAAGCAGTTGATCCGGGTTCGATTCCCGGCCATCGCACTTGTTTTATTTTGTAGATAATATTATCCGTAGAATTTAAATATTGCTATATAAAATCATATTCTATAATTCTCTATAAAGCGATGGTGGTGTAATGGTCAGCATAGTTGCCTTCCAAGCAGTTGATCCGGGTTCGATTCCCGGCCATCGCACTTGTTTTATTTTCTAGATAATATTATTCGAAGAATTTAAATAATGCTATATAAAATAATATTTTATAAATCTCTAAAATGCGATGGTGGTGTAATGGTCAGCATAGTTGCCTTCCAAGCAGTTGATCCGGGTTCGATTCCCGGCCATCGCACTTGTTTTATTTTCTAGATAATATTATTCGAAGAATTTATATAATGCTATATAAAATAATATTTTATAAATCTGTATAAGGCGATGGTGGTGTAATGGTCAGCATAGTTGCCTTCCAAGCAGTTGATCCGGGTTCGATTCCCGGCCATCGCACTTGTTTTATTTTCTAGATAATATTATTCGAAGAATTTAAATAATGCTATATAAAATAATATTTTATAAATCTGTATAAGGCGATGGTGGTGTAATGGTCAGCATAGTTGCCTTCCAAGCAGTTGATCCGGGTTCGATTCCCGGCCATCGCACTTGTTTTATTTTCTAGATAATATTTTCGAAGAATTTAAATAATGCTATATAAAATAATATTTTATAAATCTCTAAAATGCGATGGTGGTGTAATGGTCAGCATAGTTGCCTTCCAAGCAGTTGATCCGGGTTCGATTCCCGGCCATCGCACTTGTTTTATTTTCTAGATAATATTATTCGAAGAATTTATATAATGCTATATAAAATCATATTTTATAAATCTGTAAAAGGCGATGGTGGTGTAATGGTCAGCATAGTTGCCTTCCAAGCAGTTGATCCGGGTTCGATTCCCGGCCATCGCACTTGTTTTATTTTCTAGATAACATTACCCGAAGAATTTAAATAACGCTCTATAAAACTGTATTTTATAATTCTCTATAAGGCGATGGTGGTGTAATGGTCAGCATAGTTGCCTTCCAAGCAGTTGATCCGGGTTCGATTCCCGGCCATCGCACTTGTTTTATTATCTAGATAACATTACCAGAAGAATTTAAATAACGCTATATAAAATCATATTCTATAATTCTCTATAAGGCGATGGTGGTGTAATGGTCAGCATAGTTGCCTTCCAAGCAGTTGATCCGGGTTCAATTCCCGGCCATCGCACTTGTTTTATTTTCTAGATAACATTACCCGAAGAATTTAAATAACGCTCTATAAAACTGTATTTTATAATTCTCTATAAGGCGATGGTGGTGTAATGGTCAGCATAGTTGCCTTCCAAGCAGTTGATCCGGGTTCGATTCCCGGCCATCGCACTTGTTTTATTATCTAGATAACATGACCAGAAGAATTTAAATAACGCTATATAAAATCATATTCTATAATTCTCTATAAGGCGATGGTGGTGTAATGGTCAGCATAGTTGCCTTCCAAGCAGTTGATTTAAATAATGCTATATAAAATCATATTTTATAAATCTGTAAAATTATTATCTGATTAATCTATAGATGTTAATGTGTTAAGTTTAAGACCTAAATCTAAGGTTAAGTTCAATAATGGGCCTTATTGATCCAGGGGTAACATTATTTTATTAATTATCTTGTCTACTCGTATTTAGTAACGGTGAAATTTATCACAAAATCCTTAAAATCTAATAAGGTCCTTAACTTGAAACAAAACAATTTTTACTTGAAATATTTAAAAAAATTCATATAGGAATAAATCTTTTAAAACACATAATATAAATTAAATTGTTGGTTTAAGTTAATTTTTATTTGAAATTAAATCAACGTTTCGGTATAGTGAACGTACACCTTCATCATATATTGATTGCAATGTTCCAAATGATAAATGTGCGGTAAAATTTTAATTTAAAACATAATCTAAAGAGAGTCAGCATTTTCTCGTGATAAAGTGCATTTGACAGTTAATAGCATCGACATAAAGATATGAATATCGGTGCCAAGCAGTTATATGGGGCAGAGCGGGAAGTTTGTGACATCTGTTCAACCCAATAACATTTTTGTCACGTATGATGTAAAGGTCTTTGTAGGGCGCGTTTTCGATTTCTGCAATCTCCGGTCCATTTTTTATGCCGCATTTATAAAAAAATCTAAAACGACAGCGACAAGGACGGACGGCATTTGGCTATTGTATTATTCTAAATTTTAAAATACCGAACTTGATGATAATTATTTTTTTTATTAAAATGAAACAGTATGGTATAGATTAACTTTATATATAGGTAGTTATCTATACTTTATTTCACGGATGAATATAGTAATTTGATAGGTATTACATTATATATGTCAATTTTAATTAGCTATCAAACTACAAAAGAAACTCAGTTGTTTACCAAGCTATTTAGTAAACTAACAAGCATTCTATTATCTCCTAATTGAATACGCCGAACAAAGTACAAAATTATGTAGTAAATTTCATTTAAATTTAAAAAAATAGTTTCGTAATGGAAATTAATTTGTTATTATTCCTAAATGATCTAAAATAACATATTTGGAATCAAATATTTTAAAATGTCAATAATTTTTGGGAAAAATGTTTTAAATAAAAAAATTATTAAACAACATTTTCTGCTATTTATTTAAAAGCATTTTATCATCAGGTTCGATTTTAATATTTACCGATAGGGTATTCAAAGTTATGTTAATAAATTATTGATCAAAATGTAGTTACTTACTCGCTGAACCGATCTAATTGTACCCAATTTTTTGTGTGCAATAAACATTATTATTATTATTATTATTATTATTAATCGAAAGATAGTAAATAAATAAAAATTATACATAATAACTATCAAAACATGCTTTAAAATGGTAACTCTGGCAATCAAAAACGTTTAAATTGTCAAAATAAATTTACAATAATTTAAATTTCGTTATTATGTCGATCGTTCGAAAACTAATAAGCATTGCTATCAGTAAGTGACCTAACGGCATCGGATGTATTGAAGATATTGACTTCGTCTCGATCTCCAAAATCATTCTCAACCGATAAGATGCTCTTACAGGCAGTAAATTTATTTATTCTTTTCTTTCAAAATATTTTATATACAATAAAAATAAAATAAATAAATATATCAACCGCAGATCTCGGTAAGTGATATATTTCTTCGCGTGAAGTGCGATTACCAGTCGTCAAATCATGACCCTCAAAGATGTTAGTGAAGAGGGAGCTATAGGAGTACTTTTAAAGTGGGGAAAATTGTTTGTCGTCTGTAGAAATCGTACCCGGTTTCTCAAATCCACAGGCCAACTCGATACCACTGAGCCAGCTACCCCATATAATCGGTAAATAGTGGTAACTTTATTCTTATCAAAATTATTACTTAATGAGCTTCGTTACTTATCGAGGGAAATAAAAATGATAAGTACTTTCTAGAGAAACAAAGTAATTCAAGGCCATTAGCAATGCCACCTAGATTTTTTTACGAGTTTTACAAGTTGTTAATAGTTTCTTTTCATAAATTACAATTTTTCCGTTTGTATATAATATATCGTATTAAACACGTCCTCAGTATTCAATCTTCGCTCTCGATAAATAATGACAAACTTTATTCTCTTGTTATATAAACTACTATTATATGTAACATATACAGTTTATAATAATATGATGTTTGCATTATTACTTTCCGAACCAAGGAATGACATGTCAATGTATCACAATCTTTCTCCGCTTTTACAACCGTACAAATATCAATAATGATGTGATCATCATCATATATAAAATAAACACAGATGACTTAACTGTTTTCTAAAATAATATGGTCTTTATGTAGATATCTAATTATAAAAAAATATGCTAAGATAATTTTGATTAATTTTGAATTAAAAATTATAAGAAATGCATATAGTTATACATCTAATATATTGTTACTGAATGGTTGTATATTGAAATTCAAGGAAGCCATTTTAAAATAACTGCAAATGAATGCAGAAACTTCCTTGTCTTAAAATCTTTAGATTCAAATTTGCAAAGTCTTTAAGCGTAACCACAATGCACAATACGAAACGTAAAAAGACAATTGAAATCCTTTTATTCCGTCATAAGTTTAAATGGTAATTAGAATTGTTGCAAACATCTCTCCAGAAACTGCAGATTGCACCAGAAACTATTTGCAGTAAAACCCGTTTATGTGCCCAAACCGAGGTCCGCCGCTGTCGACACTGCGCCCCGGAATGAAAGGTGTCTGTTGTTTGAACTTTAAGGTAAATGTCACGTTTGTAAATGATTCATATTACCAAATCCTGTTTTATATCCATGTAAAAATGTCAGCACTTGCAGTATAAATCAATTTGTTTCAGTGCTTGCTGCTCTGCTGAAAATATCGCAATTAGTGAGTTTCTCTCTCAGTGTTGACGGAACGTAAACTACCGGAAATCTATGTGATTTATGTGAATATTAATATGGATTTTCTTCATTTTTTAATACTTGTTTAGTGATAATCAAACAAAAGCTCAAAATATCATAATAAAGACATGTTCATAGAGAATAAAAAACTTGTGACAGTGGTAACTAAATGTTTATAATCTATAATACTGTTATAAATAAGTTTAAAAACAAGAAACTATTCATGAAAACAGTGAATTCCATCATTTAAAATGTTCTTGATTACAATATTGCTGCAAGAATTTCAAACGTATATGTGGAAACCAATAGACTCATAAATTGGTTTAAGAATGAAACAATGAAATTATATCTATACTGATAGTTTTCCACTAGTGAAATTAATAAGTAATAACATTTCACTATAATTAAGTCTTGGGTGCAATAAAATAAATGATATTTTCATAAACCTCAATTCAAAAAGTTTATCGAAATGGCAGATTCTTGATGGGGAATTACTTCTACAGGAGAAATTCTTGCAATATTTAACTTGTAATATGAAAGCAATTGTCAGATGAACTTTTGACATGATTTTATAATCGTTGTTACGGAAATTGGAAATATAGCTCGTGCTACGCACTTTATATATTTCTAATTTCATAACAACTTATAATTTATATTAAAATTTTATCAGCAATTATCGCATCACTTATATTAGTTATGAGAATCTCGTATATTACTAAGCCTCAGATAGAATTCTGTACCAATTTCATTAAACTGAATATTAATATAGGTTCATCATTTTGTTAATACTTGTTTGGTGATAAATTTTTAATATATCAAGCAAAAGCTCAAAGCATCAAAATGAAGACAAGTTTACAAACATAAAAAACTTGACAATAGTGACTAATTGTCTTTTAATAAATTTTGTGTTCAAATTACGAGTAGTTACGTGTTCTTCAATTTTCTTATAGATTCATTTTATGAAACTTTGAAATAATATCTACCAACATTTATAAAAATGTGAAACAATTAAAATGGTGCAGCTCCATCACTATCACAGTTTGTTCGTTCATAAAATTGTCGTTATTTTTATATTTTAGTCAGCCAATCAGAACCATGATCAAATAGGTTCTATACAACAACACTGTAATCTCTCATCGAACAAACTATAGGTTACTACTTTTACTGTACTGCCACATTTACTGATTCAGATTTAGTTTGAAGTAATACAATTTCCTAAGTCAATCAGTTTATTCATTTTATTCATTTAGTGACAAATGAATTACAAGTAACACATGATAATATTGAATCAAATGTTCAAGCAATTTATATGGAGTGTTATGTTGTAGAGAAAGGATTGATACCATGGAAATGTGGATATGGAAGAAAATATTTGGTATTAAGTAGGTTGATAGAGTTAACAAATAACAAGTATTGGAAAGAGTAGTAGAAAAAAGAAAATTGTATGAGAATATTTTAAAAAGAAAAATAATGTGGTTAGGCCATGCAATGCGAAGAGATACTCTAATGAAGGACGTAATAGAAGAGACAGTAAAAGGAAAAGGTAAAAGAAGAAGAAAGGGATAAAGAAGATGATCAACGACTTGAAGAATGAAAAAAATATGTGGAAATGAAAAGGCTAACTATGAGTAGAAGAATTTGGAGAAGGCATGTACAATAAGTAGAACTATTGATGAAAACTGCTATAAATCCTTCACCTTCAGCTCGGGTAATAAAACAGAGCTTCAGGAAGAAATGTCTTATTTTCTTCCCTTGATATACTAATAACTATTTTATGATATATAATTTCTATTTGCTTTTATTTGTTTGAAGAAGTTGTCGTCCTTCCCTTAGGTGCTTCAAATCCTTCGCATTTGGTTTAGGAAATGAGACTACACAAGAAATGTCTTTCTTCCTTCCCTAACTCTTTTATGACATGCAGTTCCTATTTTCTTTTAATTATTTGAATCAGACATAAAGAAAGGAAAGATAAAGATTTTTTATGGTGTTATGGACAATAAATTCTGCATATAGTTCAGTTGTAATAAAGGATGCACCAACATCAAATAAAATATCTAATTACCTCAGTAATTACGTTTTACTAGAACTCATTACTTTTATACACAGTCCATAAAAATAAAGCCACATTTGAAAATTAAAACGCACATGAAGCGAATATCGAATTACCCTTACGTATCCCTCAGTTGAGTCTAAGTTGTAGGTAATGTATGAAAACCGAGCTGAGTTCCATGTATTGTAGACAGAGAACTCACGAACTCAGGAGGATAACAGTGAAGAGGTGTGGTCGACTTATATGTTTTCCTAGCGTGATGGTTCAGGTATGCCAACGTAATTTAAAATACATCACATGGTTTGCTGTAGCCGTTGTAGAGCTATCTGCTTTTATTCATTATAGCGCGAGTATATAGTGAGTTACTAAACCTGTGTAACAAAATTTAAGGGAAGATGGGTCTAAACAAATGAACTGTTTTGGGGAGCACTGAGTTGATAGTTAGATAATAAGTAATTACAAATTAAAAGTATTGTGTAATATACAACTGAATCAAATAATTTTGTTATTTATTCTGTCGGTTAATATTTAGCAGTAACGTAATGAAATTTAATTAATTTAATTAAAATTAATTATGCTTACGAGCACAGCATAACATATTTTGTTCTTTATTTTTGTATCGGAATTTTACAATTTTCTATAAAATTCTTTTCGATTTATATTCCTTGCGTCCAATATTTACTCTTGAATTTTGTTACCCAGTCTTACCTACATTTCGTATATATTTTTTTGTGAAGTAATTCTTGTCGTCATAAAATATAATATGTTTTCCTGTGATTTGTTTTGGTTAGTTGGCATTTATTTCTTTGGCTTTTTAAAAACAAAAATTCATCAAATTAAGTATTAGTTCCTAATAGCAATTCTAACCTTACTGCTTTTTTAATTCACAAATATATGTCATGTTAAGATAAAACATATACTTATTGTCTTGATCTTTTTGCAACAAGATTTGCTGTTATTATTGTAAATATTTTTGAAGTTAAAAGTATTATAATACATTTGAAAACCTTAAATTTATATACAAATAATTTCGAAATTTCACAAATAATTCTCAAATATAGTTGCGGGAAAGATACTGAAAAATATTCAGTATATTCATAAATATAAAGCCAAAAATCATATTGTTTCTTGGCGTTTTGTTTTGCATATTTTAGTTTTATGTACAAATTGTTAATTAAAAAATCCATGCTAGGTCCTATTTCACAAAACTTCTACAGTGATAAATTATAAGTAGAGAACGGATAAAAAGTCATAAAAGTACGAAAAGAGGCTCTTAAAAAATGCACAAAAATTGACTCAATAAAGCATAAAAACGAGAAAATTGTTTTATAATATTTTATTTATAAAAAATAAAGTCATTTCAAACAAACGATGATTATCAACCACTAGAAAAAATCTAATCTTTAATACAATACTTTTTAATAACATAAAAAAAGAAACTATTCATGAAAACAATTAATTATTAATATTTAGCGTAAGCAAAGTGGCTAGGAATAGGCTCTCTATAAGTATAGTAGTTTTGTTAAATAGGGCCCAGAACAATTTTAAAATGATTCCTAATGACTTATGAAATGTTAAAAAAGGGTATTAATTTTTACTATACTGACGTTTGCCTTTGCCCATAAGTTCGTTGAGGTTAAAAATGACATTTCAAGTTTTAAAATTATCCTTTAAATACGGAATTTGTGGTCATAGGAGCTAAATTCATCCGCCGGAAGAGAAGATTTATAGTAAGCCGATTACATAAAATTTCTTTTTTTTTGCTATCAGTACGAATGAAGATAACATGCAGGACTTGATATTCTATTCTAACATTTTTGACAAAATCTTTGGAGACCAACATAGATAGATATTTATTAAGAAACAGAAAACCAAAAACTCTAAAGAGAAAATATTTTCGTCCATACCTCCACATATCTATAACGATTCTCACATTCTAGTCAGAGTCATCTGTGCTGTAAATTGAAAGCTTTCAATCAGTCAGTCGGCAACGGTATTCTGGGTATGTATGTGTTTCCAATTCACGATAACAGCACGTTACCTGAGCAACAGAGTACGAATAGTTTCTCTATTTGAAGTTGTTGCTAAAATCAAATCGACTCTTCATGAGTATGAGATGAAACTCCCTCAGGATCTTGAGTACGGATCAAGATTCGAGGAATGGATGCAGTATGCGACAAAACGGCAAAGCGAACGTACATAGTATGAGTTAAAGTCAACCTAAACATATAATCTAATATGTGGTTTTAGTTATTTAGATAACAATTGTACATTTTTAAGGATCGTAACTCAGTGCATAAAGCCGAGGTAAAGTTTACGTTTATTAATTAACAAGCAGGAGGTCTGGAGTTCAAATTTCTCTGATTTGAAGTTATATCTGTTATCGGCCAAGTATATACTATTTACATTTTAAACTCGAGGGATCGCCATAAAACGATTAAATGCACCGCAATTACGTTTACAAAGGAACTTAAAATATGATCCGTCATTACTGGTTTCACAAGGTTCACACAAGGTTGTACAGCCCCATTCGTTGGTACGATTGACCAATCATAGGAAAAACAAGAATAATTTTAGGCAGAATACGACCCTTGAAAATTTACCTATTTTGACCATCGATAAGCGATATGGGGTAGCCGCACTAATGGATTTAATTGAAGTTATATGGGACAGGGATGTTTAATCGTTTTATGCCGATCCCTCGAGTTTAAAATGAAAATAGTATACAATCTTGGAAATATATACATTGCCTAAGCAGTGTTAAAAATTCCAAATGCAGAAATGAAGTTACCGATTTTTACTTCCTTGTACGAAGTAAAGGAAGTATTGTAATCGCGAAAAATTTCGGTTCTCAGATTTCAACGGAAATAGGTGTTTTGGCCCTCCCTGAATCCATTTTGACTAATTTCGTCATGCCGTCTGTACGTACGTATCTCGCATAACTCAAAAACGGTAAGCCGTAGAAAATTGAAACTTTATATTTAGGACTGTTATAACATCTAGTTGTGCACCTCCCTTTTTGGTCATTATACAACTACCGGAAGTGGTACTTTACTTGAAGCCTATAATAGATTTTCATGAAAAACTATATTCAAATATAATTTAAAACTTTCCAAATTTGGTATATAAGACTACTATATCAATGGAAATAACATAATAGATTTTGGTTAAAATAGACTAACCGGAAGTGGCACATTACATGAAGCTGCTAACAGTTTTCCTTGAAAAAAATGGTATTATTTTAATTTTAGAAAGGAATGCTGCAAATAAAAGTTTTAGAGAATTAAATTCTGCTTCTAGCACATTAAGAATTTTTAAATTAGCTTTTTGCATAAACGAGATATCTAAATTTAAATATTATATATTTTTTGATTTTTTTAAAAATTAAGTTTGCTATGGATTAGAACAAAAAATAAAAGATTTAATGTCAAATATTTGCAATTAAAAAAATATCTATAGTTTAATACGTGTACAAGGAAGTCATGTGGTGTCTACATCAGATTTTTTTTGTAATTGATAATCCAAAACTATTATACTTATTACCGGTTCTTCGATTGTGACGTCACTCATTCGATTTTCACACAATAACATTATTTGCATCTACAATTCCAATGTTAAACGCCAAACGTCAAATTCAAGCTGTAGCAATCTAAGTAACATTATTTAGCTGTCACCTGTCAAAGTGAAGGTGAAGTATGTTCATGAAATATATAATTAATATATGATTAACTTTCAATCAAAATAAACTTCTAATCACGATCTACACGTTGCTAAACGTCTAGTAAATGCAGGAAACATAAACAAAAAGTATAATTTTTGCCTATCACGGTTAGACTTGTACTTGGAATGAGTGACGTAGTACTAATGACAGCCATCTCGGATTTGAAATTAAAGCATATTTGAAAAAAAAACATATTTTTAAAACAATACACTTATAAGGCGCGAAAACATCACTTACATATGATACAGTGAGAACCACTCTCAGAAATTTGAGAACCACTGGTTGAATGTATGGTTAACTCCTTATTTTTGAACATTTTATGTCTAAATTTTTTTTCCTAAAGTCATGATTTCGTCCAAAAAAAGCACTAATTGATTTAAAGGAAACATCTGAATATCAAAATAATATCACTTTAACTTAAGAAAATTTCATTTAAATGAATTATTTTGCGGCTAATACAAGATCAAATAATCTTCAGCAAGACTTGGAAAAACTTTAATCTGTTCATAACCTTATTCAAGCTTATATTTTTGGGAATGTATAGAAATAAATAAACCTGGAAGCAATTCCCTTCACTGGAAAGCATGAAATCACAAAAAATAATCGAACTGTCATTAACATGAACTCAATAAAACTCACACGGCGATCATTACTTCCAACTTCACACTCAATTCACTAACAGCGTCAATTTCCCGCCGTAAACTGAAAAACACCCGATTACACCGCCACCGCCGTCCTTCTGTTCCCCACATACGTACACATCGAACAGGTCGTTCGAGACTCGGCGCTGTGCGTCGTCAATGTCGGTTGATGTTCTGTCAGTTGGAGATTCCTAAAGATATTTAGGCTTGAAACAAAGGCAAATCACGTCAATAATTTAGAAATTATTTTTGATCTCGGATAATAAAATAAATATATCATCAAACCTTTTATCCTTTACTGGACGTGGCACTCTGCTGTAGGAGAACACTAAGATTTTACTAGAAAAGGAACCAAAAGGGTAATTTTAATATGGTTCAATTCAGTTGTGTGAATAGAATTAGAGTTCTGAAATTTTCGTTGGGTAATAAATGTAGCAAATAAAATTTGTACAAAATTATAGTGTGTAAGAAGTGAAGTAAAGGAAAAGTCAATACCTTATATCTAGTCATATCCTACCCCATCGTTTGACTGTGTAATTGGCGCACCGTGAACGCAACTCTGCGCGACTCTGTACGACGCGACGCTCGGTCTGTGCGTGATTCCGACGCATAATTAATGACGCTTAGGGACGCAGCCGATCACTTCAAACGATGGCCAATTATCGCACTTCGTTTAATCACACTTGTTGTTTGGGATCGACGCTGGCGTCGGTTGTGGGTCGCACGGGGCGTCGATTGTGCCGACGCGACGCCGACTGGCGAGTGAATGACACCAAGCACCAAGGCCCCGAGTAATTACGAGTGTATGTGGAAAAATGGATGGTTTCATTATGAGATATTTACAATCAATTTGGAAATGGATACAGGATTGAAAAAATTTTGACTGTTTTTTTGCTTGATGTGTGCTAATTTTGAATATGGAATTATTGGAAATGCAGGTGTGCGAAGTATTGCTTTGTAGATGTTTTAATGTAAATGATAATTGCGTCTATTTTTGGAACTGGTATATTGGATGCATTTGATACTATCAATACAAAAAATATCGAGTAACTTATGATGAATTAATTACCCATATATCTCAAATAAAAGATATCAAAATGTCAAAATGAAGACGTGTTTGCATAACTAGAATAGTATATATAATAAAAAAACAAGTATTACAATTGGTAATTTAAAGAAGTGTTTTTCATAGATTAAATATTATTAATTTTGACATTTATTATTTATTAGCTAGTTTAGAATTCAAAATCATTATTTTTTATGTTAGATATGTTACAAAACTAAATATCTTTGATTTATAATATTTTTATTCTATGAATTTTAAGTGTTTTGCAGTTCAATAGATAATTATTTTATTATTAGAGTAAATTTGAAAACTTGTAAGAATTATATTTTACAAAAAAATCTGCAAAAGCAGTTGCATAAAGTTACATAAAATTCACTTTGTAAACGCGAAGTATGAAAAACTTATTAAAGTAACAAAGCAATTTGGTTACGTCTTCTAAAATGAATATTTTAATGATTTTTATCAACATTTGTAATATTGTGAAATAATAAAATTCGTTCAGTCCCGTCAATGAATTGAATTATTTTATTATTATGGTTTTGTTTCTACTACTACTTATCAATTAACTACAAAGATCTATGCATATTATACCACAATCGGGCGAATTTTCTCATTATAATAATAATTAATAATTACGAGTATTAGTTTTATTTTGAAATGAGAAAAGATAATGTACCGTCACCTTGTAAAATCTTTTGAGTCCTTAATGATTGAACAGTGAGAAACGAAGTTGCAAGCATTTTCTTTTCATTTAATCGTTTGCGATTGCCTAGGGCCCCGCCTAGTGTTAATCCAGTACTGGTTAGAACTGAACTCTTACTACCAGCCATCGAGTTTAATATCAAATGTATGCTCTTTTGAAGGGTTTTCATGCAGAATTATTTTTTTGATTCCGAATTGTTGTAGTCACAAAAATAATTTCTATTATATTCTATCAATAGTTTTACAGTGTCTGCGGTACCTAGCGTAAAGATCGACCGAATCGCTAGTACTCATACTATCACAATTTATATAGTCACATACTCACACAAGAACATTCATATAGACTTGAACATAACGTAACGTAATGTGTTTGATGTGTGACGCCTCGCAAGTTCACGTAACACTGCATGCCGTTCAACAGCTCAAACGCCCGAACTGAGTGAACTGTCTGTAGCCCATAGCAACGAACATATGAGCAGAGGACTCTGCTTGATAATTGTGTTAGAAATATATTCCTATATGAATAATCACAGTGAAATACTTCCACGGTTAACAGCTTAATATAGATCTGAACATGACATTTTAATCTAAACGGAGAGATTATAAAGCTGCATGGGATACTATACCGCATGATCTTGAACTTTAAGGTTTATTAGTAAATAACATATTAGGTTTGGTTCATCATACTATTCGTCGTAATAACGTTTCTGAAATAAATACTTACCTTTGTTTTATTCATGATTCAAATTGAGGTACAAAAGGACTCAAATATAAATTGTGGAAGATTAAATTATGTATTATTTAGTTACTATTAAAATAAAATTTGTATTGGGATTTTTAAAGAAAAATGCGCTCATAGTGGCGAAAATTGGAACTACGGCAAAGATACAGTTTGCTAATAACTATCTAAATACTTATAAAATAAATAGAAATAAATGGTAACCTAATATTTATTTATTTATGTTACGCTGTACAACAGGAACTTAATCCCAATTACAGTAAATGGTCCGCACTCGCCAAGCCGCAGTGTGGTAGTTCATATAATTTTTAGCTTGAATGAGATTCGAACTCGGGATCTCCAGATTCGAATTCCATATCGCTATCCACACCACCGTACTGACGGACAATACATATCATCATCATCACGCCTGTTAGCCACTACTAGGTGTGGCACCCTGTCGTAGTAGATCTCGGTAAGTAATTTTTTTTTTGCGTGAAATGCAGTTACCAGCCGTCAAATCACTGTCCTCAAAGATATTAGTAGAGGAGGAGCTACATGGTTAGTTTAACCATGGTAAAAATTGTGTGTCGGCTGTATGAATCGAATCAGAGTTCTCAAATTCATAAGCGGACTCGATGCCACTGATCCATCTACCCCATATGTAATATCAGAATATTTTATTCTGATATTGCAATATAATGCAATTATGATCTATTCAACCACACTGTAAATTCTCCTCAAACGTACTTCAGAAATGTCCTCATTTTATAAATAAAAAATGAAATAGTATATTGAGAGGCAAGAGCCGTCTAAATAGTCAGCAAATGTTTTTACAATTATTGAAAGTATTTTGCAAGCAATAAAATAGCAATCTCTCTGCAGCAGCATAACTTTCCTAGCTAGATTATTTTCCGTAACAACTACATATATTTCCAACAAAGCAACGAGATGGCAGCGATTTGTCGCGCTAACATCGCAGTGCACTCTGCCCTGTCCAGGAAAAGACCGCCTCTTCCAACACTGCAAGTCCACTAGTCCGCGACTGTGTTCACAAATAACATTAACGTTCCAGAACATGGATTACGTGGAACAAATCGAAGGGTTAATGCTAATGTAATGCGCAAATGTCGGTAAATTCACAAAGTTCCGCAATAAAATTCAACCGACTTTTTAATCTCTTTACGTTTAGAGAAATGGAATTTGTTTCTTTGTTGTTGCAGCTTTACTGGGAAATAATGCGTAATAAAAATCTGTTGCTCTTGTTCTAGACATTTTTCTGTTTAAGTTTTTTACTATTCAGAATATTCAGATGAATCCAAAACAATAGTATATTGTGGGGCTAGTAGCAAAAGTGATATATTTCTGACAATTGTGAGAGGAATTATCAGCCGAATCCTTATATTATAAAAAAAATATTAATATATAATTTTTCGTTTATAAGCGACACTTTTCCAGCCTAGGCCGGCATAATATATTTTAAAATATGTATGGAAGGGTATTCATTTCGTATGAGTATAAAATTTTGAAGCATGAATCTGAAACTAATATTGAATGTTATAAAGTGAGAAATGGACATTCCATGCAAGTTTAATTTTATTCATTTTCTATGTCTATGATCAGGGTGGCGACTAACCTGGAAAACCGGGAAAACCGAGAAAAGTCAGAGAATTTTATATTTCTGGAAAAGTCAGGGAATTTCATTCCATGTCAGGGAAAAAAGTTTTTTGTTCTTTAAATATTTTAATTTAATTTTAGAAAAATAACTACAAACTTTTATTTCAAAATGTATTTAGTTATTTTTAGATTTTATTGGCAGAATACCCTTTATTAGATAGATAGTATACCTTTATTGGCAACAAATACCCTTTATTGCTTCTTAAGAGTGAGAAACCACCATCTATGAAAATATAACCGAAGGATGTTTACTAATTGAAAACTGTTTTGTTTTATCTAACGTTTCTACCGCGCTATGTTTTTTCTGTATGCAATATTTAAGGTTGTGTCTTTGCCTGTTTAGAGAGACAAATTGATTTTGCTCTATGCGCTCTAAGCATTTCATATTTTATGTGGCTTTACGTTTTAGATTTAAATAGAAATCCATTGTAAGTTTTATGAAAACCTTTATTCAGTCTTACATTTTTAGGTTATATTTTGTTTTTTTTCTTAGTCTTAAACTTTTAGATATTAAAGAATATTGATTTTAAATTGATTTTGATGTAATTTTTAGAATAAATGCGGAAGTAATGTTTCCAATTATCAATTAATTAAAAATATTTAATTGTCAAAGAAAAAAAGAAAATATATTTCTTGTCATAATTTTTTTTTAATTGTTATCATACAATTATTATTAGTAATAATTAATTTATATTAAATTATAAACAATTTAAAATAGTAATAATTACAATAAATTTACTTTTAACATCAAAACTGTCCATATATATAATGATAAACATTCATGTTTTTAAATTATTATAATATAATATATGAAATGTAACCATAAATTCATAAATAAGTTAATATTCTAAAAGTCAGGGAATTTTTTTACTTAGTCAGGGAAAAGTCAGGGAATTTATTAATGTTACTTGAATCGCCACCCTGATGATAGTTCTGCCATATTAGTTTATATTTCAATAATAAGTTTATCCCAATTACACTTTTAAAATATAACAACCCAAAATTAGAATCCTAGCAACGTAACAATCTTTGAGATATGACAATCATATGTCAAGTTGCCTATGGTAACCCTGAGGCATAAAAATGAATGTGTGATATGGTATACTATTTTCATTTTAAACTGGAGGGATCGGCATAAAACGATTAAACGTCCCTGTCCAATATAACTACAGTGAAATCTATTAGTGCGGCTACCACAAATCTAAATCTAAATAGATTAAAGATGCTTACATTACACTAATGTAATATGAAAGTTCATATTCCACAGCCTATTTTCAGCCAATAGCAATCAAGTATTTTCTCATATATCAAGCATGTAGTTTGTCGTTGTTGATCTATGACAGATATAAGTAAGATTATGTTTAACTATCTTTGTTTCGCGTGCTTAAATATTTGTAGATAAATTATAGTATTTTACTTGCATATAATGGTTATATAATCATTAAATAGTATACCATTGCTTGTTGTTCTGCATAACAGAAACTTAATCCCTATTATAGTACAAGAAGTCAACAGCTTATAATGGAGTTGAAATCAGCAAAATTTTAATGTACAAAACCTTACTTAAAACGCAGGTGTTATCTCGGTTTTATAACCTAGCTTACGATTGCATGCTTCAACCATAATATAAAATATCTAGTCAATTTTAGTATGGTGCTATTAATTTTTTCTGGAGCAGTGATAAATATGCATAATAATAAGAGTATATTTTTAAAGCGCAAATTCGTGTATCTTACATTTCCAAGAAAAATGATACCTATATTATTTTTTAGTAATCTGTTGTACGATACATACAGGTACATATTTCATTTAAGAGTGCTTGCAGATCTGGCGTACAGGAATTTTTAATCAGTTTCTGTTGAACGTGTAATGCTGAAATGCCCTTCGGTTATATATTTCCTCGGAGAATCAACTAGGCTCCGTGTTTTTAATTAAATAAAGATTTATGTTACAGTTGTTGCATATTGGGCCCATGTTCTCCATGGAAACAACTTCAAAATATTCTACACAATTTACCAGTACGAGGTTTGCAACTAACCTGTACATATAATGAATTAAAATTACCGGTATTTTTACTCGGATAACGTGGATACGTAATAATACGTAAATTTTAATATTATTTTATGAAGTAGAGCAAAATTTTCAAAGTTATCTTCTAAGATATAAATATTATGAGAAAAATTGTAAATATTAAATATATTGTATGCGGGTAAATTAAAGTTAACTATCGAGTTCTTGTAAAATATATTTAATAAGCAGTATGTTCAAGTATCATATTTCATTATGTTTTATTTCCTTTTTTAAAATAGCTATTTATATACCAAGGATTGTAAGTATCTGTGGACCGCGGCTAGAGATTGTAGCACGAGCGTTGCGAATACAATTAAATAATTTTACATGACCTAAGCAATGGCAGTTAAATTTTAACATTTTTAAAACGAAACTACTTCACAAAAAATATCCCCAAAAACAGTTGTACAAAGTTGAATTTTGTATTCATTTTATAAACGCGATATTAGAAAACTGTAGTAGTGTTATTCCTATGTAACCGGCTCAGTATTTCCTCAAAAAAATTTAATAATGATAGATTGTCTACAATAGACTCCTGTACAAAGTATTCAGTACTGTAAAAAAACCATCCGGAAAAAGAAATATTTCTACCTACTGCCAACATCACAAACATTCCTCCATTGGTGAATGCATGTAACTTCCCCAAACACTAGTATCAACTATACATTCTACCATCACCAGAGCAATTCATTCTTGAATTCTTGGGTTGGCTCCCTGACTTTCTACTCACTGCTCTCACGAACGTTAATATTTAACCAGAGCGATCGATTGGCTTTATTGCTATTGTGTGTCTGGAGTGGCGATGCCGGATGCTGGATGCTGGCGGTGCGATGGCTTCACTGACGTCAGGTTTTGAGGATAGAGAACTTGGTCCATGCAGGGAGGACGAGGGACGTACTCCCTGGAGGAAGATGCATGTCACTGATACGGGGATATCGAAGGCTTAATCAGTTGAAAGGGTGGAATCAGTCTAGAGGTCTGGAAGATGTGCGTGAATATTTTTGTCCATGGATAGATGTGGTTACTGTGTGAAGATAACATTTTAAAATTGAATATTTGGCATGTATAATTTCTACTGTCAAATGTTTCTATAAATTATTATTACTATTGTTGCGTGGACGAAAGATTCCGAGTATGAAAACCAAACGAGCTTGTATGAAAGGAATTATGAATGTAGGTGAAGTAAAAGTGGTGTGTTATTCGTTATTTAAATTGTGTAAAATTCACTTTCAAAAGCAAACGCAAAGCGACACTCTCTTCCTATCTAATCTTTCTGCTCCATTTTCAGTTGCTACTCTAGAGTATCTAACTGCCATTGTGCAGAATTTCAAAAACAAGCGCAGGTCGATGATTCCTTTATTTGTTATCTTTATAGATTCGTGATTAAAGGAGTAGGTACAAGTGGAAGAATAATGAAACATTTGTATAGGAACGAATGGATGGATGTGATTGTGGATTTGATGCGTGACGGAAGATTTCGAGTGTGTGTAGAATGATTGAGTTTGGATGTTTTGTCCCAGAAAAGGTATTTTGCAGACTGTTACCATTAGAACGATAATAATTATAATTAAGAATCGATTAATTTTCATAGTAAATCGTAGAAAAAATTTGTGTTCAAAGTTTCTATGCAGACTTCCAGGTTGACTCAACTCTCGTTCTCCAAATAGCTGCTTTTAACTTTTGCTATATGAATAACTATTTTTTCACACAAAAATTGTGGTTTTTACGGAATCCTATCAAGGAACTGTGTCAGATAGTAGATACTAATGACTGTAAATGCCGTCTTGGTCCTAAATGGTGGACTTAACGTTTTGCGCTTTCATAAGACCGAATTCTATATCTATCAAATCTCGTTAGCAATAAAATTCAACCAAAAATGAATCCAACGACTTGTAATAACGATTATTTATACTTTTCCAGCAGCGAGCGAACAGCGAACCGGGTCAGCTTATCGATATTCAAGTCACGTTTATTTGATAAAAATAAATATCAGACCACTAAAACCAATAACTTTCGTTAGACATTCTGTGTGATTGTCGGGACAAAGTTTTTAAACGTGCCGTGACTATTTCCTGTCACGAAATTATTCCAGAGATAAAAAATCGCCTGCAAGTTTACTTACACCGCTTTTTGTGTCTTCAAATCTTTTCTTTTTTTTACAAATAATACGGAAATTTAACTCCATAATACTATAAGCGAAGGATGATTCTTAGTGTACCATACAAATAATCGTAGCATAGTGTGTAAAACCAATGTAAAACTCGAGTTCACTGATTAACAAGCAAGAGGCCGAACGTTCTAATATCGCTGATTAATTAATAATTTTTTCCTATATCGCGTTACTGAGTACTGTGCAACTATTTTTGTCAAAAATAATGCTACAAAGGTTGTGCAACAGTATTTAGTGATTTTTTTTGTGAATTTTTTAAGTTGACATAAATATTTTGGTTCAACTAACATTGTTCAGTTCATGTAAATTACTCCAATTATAAATTTTATATAATAAAATAAATTCATAAATTGCAAAACACTTCTTCATAACATAATCTAGATAATTATGAATCTGAACTCTAACCTAAATAATAAATGTCAAAATAAATAAATTTCAAATGTTTATTGAAACTGTTATTGTTAATACCTTTTTTTATTAATTAATTAATGTCATATAGAAAAATAGTATTAAAAACACTTGTTACTTACAGATAAAAATATTTCTCATTGTAACTGTTTCAGAAGAAACGATTTTAATTTAATGAAACTCAAACCATACAAGATCATTCAAGCTCTGTAGCACTCGGTGAGAAGTACTTTCTCAATTATTCATTAATTTGAGCTCTCCTTTCACTCTTTGTTAAAAGGCTTCTTCAATTTCAAATGATCTACCATTGAAACAATATATACATCGCATTAACCACGAATATTTTTAATATTACGTTTCTTTATTTGTTTCCAAATTAAATTTTCGTTCGAGTGAAAAGTTTTTGGTATTCATTTTCACTTGAAAATTAACTTTTAAAAAAGAAAACGTAAAAGCCTTTTAATTTAATTGAGCGTTTCGGAATTAAAATAATTATTTCTCTTGTCAGTTTAAATATTTCAGCTTTAAAATTAGACTAATGTAAAAAGAGATGTACTTCTTTTAAACTTCTCAATTCTCGTTGTATAAGAAAATTAATAATATAACTTAATTTACCTTCGTTATACGAAAATAATGCGAGTTCATTTCATTAAACAAAGGAATTTCGCAAAATAAATTATCGCAGTAGCAATTTTTCTTTTAAATATATATTGAAATTTCAAAATAACTTACAATTAGAATGAAACTGGGAAAATATTGCAACGTAACAAAATTAAACTAAACATTACATCAATGATTTGTAACAGAAACTAATAAGAATCTTACATAACCAACAAAAAGAGTGAAACTCGGAAAATATGTGAACTAAAGTGTAATTTAATCTGAATCTCTACAAAATAAGTAAAATTTGATCAATGATAATTAAGAACCTTATAGCAAAATGTTGACAGATTTTTGTTTCTGTGAACTGTTATTTGAGTTTTGAAAACATGTCTTCTATTGGATTTATTTTTTTACAATAAAAATAAGTACTTACTAAAATTATACGTTATGCTGTTTGATATGTTAGATATATTTTTTAGGTGTTTTTGTAAATAAATTAATAAATTTTACTATGAGACTAAATTAATTTGTCCTTTGTAAAACCGATCATTAATAAATTGTCCAGTTATTTGACATGACTTATATTTAGAATTAAACAAAATAATTTTAACACTTCTAGATAAATAATATTCACGTAGCATTCTTTGAAAATGAATATAAAAATATAAATATGATTCTAAAACCGAAAAGAAACGCGGGTGCTAGTTAACGAGAACGCGTCCACTAAAACATTTGCCAGTTTGTTATTAACCTAAAGTAATTGTCTGCGATCGACGATACACGTACTTATATTAGTTAATATTTTCAAGTTTGATAGTATACGCTGTTTACACATTTGTCAGTTTCAATTTATCGCTCAGTGGTATCGAGTCGGCCTGTGGATCTTGAGAACCCTTGGTTTCACCAATTTAAAAAATCTACCCCTGTGGCTCCTCCACCACTAATATCTTTGGAGGCCGTGATTCGGCGGCTGGTAACCGCACTTTACGGGAAAAAATATATCACTTACCGAGATCTGCGTGGGCAGAGTGCCACACCCAGTGATGGGTAAAAGGCGTGATGATATATTTATTTTTATTTATTTAAATCCTAACAAATTTGTTATGGAATGAAATTATATTTTTTCCAAATTAAAAAGGTACGATCAACGGAAAAATACTGTAACTAACTCTCATGCGCTACATTTGTCGATAATTAACGTGCCTCTTACACTCTCGCCTTAGTGTGTCTCAATTATTAATCGACACACTTGCTAGATAAATAACTATTATTTTATTATTTTAAATGTAAATATTGAATGAAGAATATAAGGTAAAAATCTTTTGTTATTGCTGGACCGAAAATTCCTAAATTTATGCAACTTATGTTGAGATCATTACACTTTAATTCCACTTCCACATTTTTCCAGAATCCAAACAAAAAATCAATTAATCCTTGCTCGCAGGAATATTTGATTGATTCCAAATATAATCCAGATAATTAAATTCTCTCCAAACACGCTCGTCTACCTTGGTGCAGGCGCCGCGGCGCCAGCAGGCGGCACGTCGCACAATGAGTTAAATTATTTATTTCTAATTAAGTACAGGAACGCGCACATTATTAACCCGAACGTGAAAATAATCCCATGGGACAGGGATAAATTCGTAATGAGCACACAAAGTAGAATGCTTTGCCTCCGACACAAAGCATTTCTTTGAATGATAGACCTGCTGCTGAGTGTGTGTGTGTGTTCTAGTCTGTTACATGGAGAAGAGAAGAAGGATGAAGGACCGAGGACGTGGAGACACTGCGTTGTAAACATGCTTATGTGTTCTTTGTCCTTGAGAGATAAAGGATAATACTTCGAGTGCAGATTCATTTATTTTACATTATTAATGTTGCTTTTATTTTCTTGTAAACTTGTTTCCTTTCTCATAAACTATATTATATAGAGTTTTCTAAATATTTTTACATATTTAACCTTCAAAATTTTCTTAATCTTTGCTAATTATTTATTAAACAGTGGTACAAAACTATCTATAATTACTTTTTCACGGCCCTGTAAGATATGAAATTATTTTGCCCTCAATTTGTTTTGCAAATTAGTAAATCCGAGAGTTTATAAAATATTTTCTATTTATATATAGATGTGACTTTTTTTTCATTATTATAGATTTATCACAGTATTCTCGTCATTATTTATTTACTTATTTATTCATATATTTTTAAATTTTTATTTAAAAACAAGAAAGAATGGCTATAGAAAAAATCATATATACATGATAGTTTATAAAGCAACCAATCACTTTTGCCTTGCTAATTAATAACTTTAGAGACAAAGTAAATACACAGACTTCTACAGCAAGGAGGATGACATAACTGTATGGATGGTAAATTAAAATTATTATGGGTATGTGGCGATGGATATTAAAGTTATATTTTTTCTAAATGGAAAGAGGTACTTGTTTATTGGAATGGATAGCTCGAAATATTCCCCTTTCAACGATGTAACATTCCTTCCTTTATCTAAAATTAAAATTAAAGTCGCAAAGTTAAAAAAAGCAACATCTTTAATCTGGAAAATCAAGAATATCAATAAAACAAACCATAACTTCTTTTGTTTCACAACTTACCTCAAGTTTATGTTAATGTTGCTTAACTTTATAACCGTAATTTTAAATTCAGGTACAGGAACATGTTACATCGTTGAAAACGTATATAGCTGTGGAGTAAAGTGTCATATCCTCCCTTATGATATTACTAAACGTCACTCGCAGAAAGAAATAGTACACTTTCCTCGCATGTTATAAAAAAGCTATTTCTTTCCTAGAAAAAAAATAATGCCATATCCATATCAACTGGAAACCAACGGTATGATTTGACATTAGTGACATTCAGATGAGATCTATCTATTTATTAATAGAATAATAAAACATATCTAAATTTCAAATTTATTTTTGTAAATTTTACTTTTTACAGTGAAACAAATTATAAGTCTACCGTGAGAATAAAGTATCATTCTTCCCTCTGGTGCTTTAAATTACTCAGTTCCGTGTTGCTAAAGTAATCGGCATCTTCAGGAAGAAACATCTCATTTCATTTCCTTAATATATAAATAACTATTATTGTTCTTGCTTAAGAGAACACTTTTCTAAACAATAAAATTTCTGACACAGTATGTGAATATAAACTTGTAAAATAGTATTAGATAAAAGTTTCATTTGTCAAAAAACTTTTTTAAGAACGAGAATATGGCTGAAAATAAATTTTAGTAGTTATTTTATTAAAACTTATTTTTTACTTATTACCGTTCCTAAAATAATTTTTCGATTTTTGACAAATTAAATATTCAAACAATTCTGCCTCATTATTTTGCAACAACAGAGTTAAATGTTATTTTGAGATAGATACAACAGAATTTCGTTAAAAAATGAAAAGAGCTGCTATCTGAATATATTTGGTAACATTAACTAAATACTAAATTAAATTTTAGACTATCAGTAAAATTCCATCAAAATGCAGAAGACTAAGAGACCACCACTGTCTCCTCACTTCACATTATTAATTAATAACCTGTTTCCTTCACCCTCTTCTTCACGTGGCATGAACTTCTCCGTTCACGCGACACTGCGATAGTTATCCGCCCAAGATCGCGGCGGCGACGGCGACGGCGTTCTCACGCCCCAAAACTTTGAATTATTCCGCGTGATCTATACTCCGTCGCACCGCCATCGCATTGTTCCACTAGATTTATTATATAATTACGTGCGTTATCTAAACCGGGCGCAAACTCACGTCTAAATCAGACGAGGTATTGTGACTTTGTGACGTAGTGGGACGCAGAAAAAGTGACGGAACTATCTGGTGAAGTTTTTGCGGAACGAACTAATTTATTGTTGCTAAACTATACAGATTTGTATTGTTTGGGACTGATATTCCAATCTCCTAATAAAGAACTGAATAAATTTGCTGCTAAAGTTTAATTCTGGACTTTTTTTAAGGAAGAGGTTTGCGTTTCACCAGATAAATATTTATTTACGAAAACTAGTTTCGGTCTACAGTTTCAAGCAAGAGTATATACAACATTTTTTTTCTACGATTGGAAATTAATGTTAATAAATTTTTATTTGTTTTTAACATTAATCAACAAGATAGCAATACAAATAAAACAAAATGTAAAAAATTGATATTTGTTGACGGTTAAAAACTCTGGTGTAAACGATCTACATGGAAGTGAATCAAAAGCTGAACAAAATGAAAAATGAGTCATAGGCATTTAACATGGGAAAACAGTTTTTCCGTGGGTTAGGTGGCTCAGTGGTATTGAGTCGGACTGTGGATTTGAGAACTCGAAGCCGACAACAATTTTCACCACATTAAAATTGCTTCTGTCCCTCCTCCTTCACATCTTTGGCGGATGTGATTTGACGGTTGGTAACCGCATTTCACGCACATAAATCACCGAAATTTCTAGTAATAGATATTTTTGTCATTTAATTATTTGTGATTTTTCTTCACGTGAATAATTATCAATGTTTTATAAATTTATAAAAATAATGTAAATTTTACAGACAGATCAAACACTTATTTTTAAAGAAAACTTAAATGTTTCAGAATATTATTATTATTATGCCTCGCATTTGTTTGTTATTTCGTTTTAATTCCGGGGCTAACACTATTAAATTGTAATTTTATAAATTTTTATATATAATTTCTACCGCTACAAAACATAGGAAATGAGATTATTTTATTGATTTAGATGCAGAATTTGAAGCTATACAACTTTTATTTGCGCACGGAAATATATATATACAATTATAAACAACTAATAAAATTATACTGATAAAACCGGAGGACATATTAAGCCTCGATCAAACTGTAAATAATTTCAACCGAAACATAATAACTTTTGATTGAAACTTTAGTTTTAGTTTAGGAGTGCTGCCACCAAATTGTACATAAAATGTAGCATTTATTAAATTCATTATCACATAATAATATTACATTCAAAAGATTTCCTTAAACTGATTTATTTTACACATAATACATGATAACAAAAAAGCAATCGTCATTTAATTAAAGCACTTCTAGTTGATTCATCTGTACGTATATCGTGTACCACAAACAAATATAGTGAATTCAGTAAGTTTGAAAACCACTGACCTAACCTAATGGCAAAAATAAATGAAAACCGTGTCCGTATTTGTGTAACTTTATAACAAGACCTTTGCGAAATCCCTCGCAGGTGCATTGACTGCAAAGACAAATATTTGAGTGGCAACGGTACTCCAAAGCAGTAATTAGCACAGCAAAATGAGTGGCGGTTATACTGGGTAAATAGATACCAGAACATTTTACGTATGTTTTTAAATTATTCATCCATTATTTGACGGTCGTAATGAAAGTATTTTAATGAATATTAAACAAAGACCCCTATTTGATATTTAATTCTATTTGAGTTGTGTTTCCTCAGTTTGGCAAATATTTACAAGACAATTATTACTCGCCTATATTTTTGGCTAGTGGCACTGAATAATATCGACGTAAAGTTTAACCGGTTGTTAGCTACATTTTTATTTTATTCATTCACTTTACTATTGTTTGAAATTATTGTTCATAACTAAATACTCGGTTTTATAAACAACAGAATAAATTTATTTCCATAGTAAATGTATTTAATTATAGCCTTAGGATCCATTAGAAATAAAATTAAATCCTTTGATAAAATTTAGACTTTTTGATAGCAAATTAAATTATTATTAGCACCATTAATTACATTACATACATTCAAATAAGATTTTTTCACGCCAGTGGGCACAAAATATAGGTTTTAAGTTACTTTCAATTCTTAATTTTTTATTTATATCTCACAAAAATCATCATTTATTGTGTGATATATCAGCGTGTATTGTCTAACTATGATGTAAACACAAAACTCAGTAGTATCGAGTCGGCCTGTAGATTTGAGAAACTGAGTTCGATTTCTGCAGCCGGTAAACAAATTTTACCAAAATATAAAATAATATCAGGTCATCGTCAGAGGCTGGCCAGCTCAGTTAAGTCGACTTGGAGGCTGAATTTTTGTGAGACTTAGACAAGTGTTATTTTAATATTTTATATTTTATTAAACCTAGTTTTACCAAGGAACGGACAATTAATTTTGTCTTTGTTGTTTTTTATTTAAATTTTATCACATTACTCCTGTGGCTCTCCCTCTACTAACATCTTTGAGGGCCGTAATTTTACGGCTGGCACTCGTACTTCCAGCGATTAAATATACCACCTACTGAGATCTGCTACGAGAGATAACCACACCCAGTAATCGGAAAAGACGTGATGATACATTTATGTATTTATTTTTAAAACTAAGAATTAAGTAACTTATTATAACCTATATTTTGTGCGTGGAAAAATTTAAAATCTTATCAAATGAATGAAATTTAATTAAAGGTGCTATTGATGACAGAATATGTTATCGAAACATTCAAATTTTTCCAAAGGAATTAATATTATTTTCAATGAATTCTAAATCCTAAAATTTCCATATTACAATTCAAAATACAGGATCAATAACTATTACAAATTAATGTATTTATATTAACAAATTCGAATCAATATGATTTATTTTATGGCTTATTAATATCAACATGTTATTATAATATTACCAGGTATCGTTGTTACGTTTTCCATTCATGATCATAACATATAAAAAAAATTGCGATTATTTTTTCAAAATTTTAAATCCACACACCTCCTTTAGGTGTTTCTGGCTTCGCCAATGAAACGATTCGCTAAATAGTAATAGGGGCATTCATATTATTTCTATTTATTATAATTATAAAATCTACAATAGTTAAAAATATGATAATGTTTCTTTCAACATGCTAGACATAACCGATTTATGAGAATAATAAAACCCAGGCTATGAATATCGAATAAGGAGTAGCCGAGCACTCCAGTGTATTAAAAAATTAATAAATGCAATTGAAAGTCAGTAATACATTTACATCTATTTATTATAATTATAAAATCTACAAAAGTTAAATATAACATATGATAATGTTTTCTTCAATATGCTAGACATAACCGATTTATGAGAATAATAAAACCCAGGCTATGAATATCGAATAACGAGTAGCCGAGCACTCCAGTGTATTAAAAAATAAAATGCAATTGAAACTCAGCAATACATACTATGAATAATTTGTAGCCTGTGAAGCGCAAACTTATTACGGCTTTAAATAAAGGAAATATATTAACAATGCGACAATACCGGCCTACTTAAAATAATTTCCCTGCGGTGAGGCATGCGGTAATTTATTACACTGAAGACAAGACCTTTGTAGGTGCGCCTCCGTGTCTGCCAAGCTGCTGTCTATTCATATTAAAAGCGGATAAAGCACAACAAAAAACTAACAAATATTTAAAAAGATGACAATGAAAAATTAGTTCACTTTAAATGTAATGTTGTCTAGGAATATAATGAAACTTTAGTGCCAGGAATTTCCGCATGCATTTTTCATAGGGTTAGACATATTTCATGTTTTACTTGTCCACATATTGTTTTAATCTTTTATTTATTTATTTGCTACTATACACAACATAAACTCAATCCCAGCTCTAAACCGCGCATATATTTTTTTCTGAACCCATACTTTAATTTACTTATTAAATATGTATGTATCATCAGTACTATAATGATATAATTAAGACACAGATTTTCATTACGATACAGAATTATATTCGGGCATTATAACTATAACATCCGCTCAGAAAGCCCGCTCCATTCATAACGCCCGTTCATCATTTACTTAGTATACGAATACAATAATTTTAATTTAATTTAGATTTATGTTTTAACGTAGAAGTAATATTCATAAATAACTATTTTCTTGTTGGTTTCAAATAGTAGAGACATCTAATAACAAATATTATAAAGAAATTTAAGAGAATCAATAACATATATTATAGGAAGGTTAATTATTACAAACTGACATGGAGTCCTTCATTACGAAAATAGAATCAATAACACTGTACCCGATCTTATTTACTGATTCGAAAACCGAGCTCCGCAACTATCTCACTATCAGATTATATTATTAATATTTATAAGGTTAATATTATTACTATTACATAATTGTAATGATTACAGTGTATGAATGTAAGTATTAGTGGAAGTATGTCATCTTTTCGACTTTTTTTAAATAGCACGAAACAATTAAAACGGGAAATGTCAACATTGTCTTCTACGCTCTCACTAAAATATCAAACTTATTCTTCATGATCTCCAAAAAATAAAGAACACAATTGACGTTTAAAATGAATAAACAAAATAAACAATTTACTTGACAACGCAACGCCACAGTTTTGAATTATATTATTACTATAACATTACTAATTCCACATATTCTGTTAAAAAATAAAGTTTTATATGCACCACGGACATTACTAGATAATAATGAACTCGAGCGACACTCATCACTCGGACGAAATGTAGTCGCCCTCTGTACATTATAATCTACATAACGCCCTTTGTGTATGGATACCTATTTTTATATGAGTTAAAATTTATTGTTTGTACAATAATAATTAGGTACAAAAATATTGTTAGAAGAGTAGATATGTATAAGTTGAGATGGTTTGGGCACGTGAAATGTATATCGAATGAAAGATTGATAAATGTTGAAATTGAGAGTGAAAGATTGCATGAACAATGAATAAATTGATGGGTATGATGAAATGATTGTTGCGTAAATAACAAAATCTGAATGATAAAAAAAAAATTATATGAAAGCAACAAAATAAAATATTTATTACAATATTAATATTATATCAATTACTATTATGCGTGTCTACCTATTAAATTATATAATCCTGTACGTGTAGGCGTAACTGAAGTTATTTATTTACCGGAAAATTAAAACAATATTCAATATCGAATTATATAAATTACCTTTATAAAGGTCGGTACTTTAATATAACATAATTGCATTGTTGATATATGAATGAAGTAATAAAATTAATAAAATATTATGTAATATATATCGTCCACCCGGTTACTAGCAGAGCCAATCGTTCATTAATTTTCGCTCTATCATTCTTTTTGTTCATCAAATTTTAATAAATTATAATTCAATTTAGTTATCTGTTTCAATAGACTCATAATGAAATATAATTTCCAAATCAGAATCAATATGAATTAATTATTATATACACAAAAGATAATTTAATATAAAATATGACTGTAAAAACATAATGAAATTTTCTGTACAGTGGTCACTGTGATTGACAAGTAAATTATAAATTTAGTGTCAGTTTCATGAATACATTATGACTATTTTGTAACTGAATACATTATATTATAATTTAATTATATAATCTACTCTTTTACTAAATTCATACCTACTAATTTACATGAGTGTGCATTTGTCATATTAAAATACATCTAATATTTTATTGCAATCCTAATTAAATTAAATAAAATGTTCATTTTAGTGTAGATTTCTATTTTTTCATTTTAACTTTTAAATTAACATACGATTTTTGTTTGTATTAATATGAAAGTATTGACAAAAACTATATTTGAACGATTCATAATTACATTCAAAGTAATTTGAGTATATCATATCAAATGAAATAGCACAAACCCATGAAACATTCACAGAATATTTATTGATTCGATTTATTCCGCAATTAAGTCCGGTTGCATTAAATATAACTAATCTCGTTGTTAACTTGAATTTGAATCACACCAATTACTCATTAGTGGATGTAATGTAAATCATATATTTTTTCGTGTGAAGTGCGGTTAACAGTCTTCAAGACAAGATGATAGTGGAGAGGAAGCCACGGAGAGAGTTTTAATGTGGTGAAAATTGTTTATCACCTGTGGGAATCGAACCCGAGTTCTCAAATTCACAGGCTGACTTGATATCACTGAGTCACCTACTTTATGTACTTAATTAATGTAAATAAAATAAAATTACAAAGATAAAAATTGGGATATCACCAGGATTTGTACCTGGGACCTTATGAACTCTAGTCATATGCTTTAACCAACTAATAATTATTTGTTACAAATATTGTTTTACTATTATTATTTAACAACAAAAAACAATGTAAAAATGTGAAAAATGTAGTGTCAGTTTTAACATGCCATTAGCTTAGTTAACAATAAAATAATATTTTATTAAAATGTAACAAAGAATAATGAAAATTAATTTTATCGCACTAGTGATTTGATTAAAATTAATATTTATTTAATGAATTGTTCTGTTTCAAATAAAGGAACATTATAAATGAGCATCATTAGATGCAGGTTTTTCCTTGTCTACAAAATACTGTTCAACTGTTTTCTTGAGACACAATTGAATATTTCAAAATTAACATTGAAAACCTATGGTGCGTCTTCCGACGCACCACTCTGTATAATACACTAGTCGTAGATAAATAATTTAAAATGCGGATTACTTCACTATCATATAATATCATAAACAGAAAATCAAAAGCTACATAAATAATAATCAGTTATATAGGATGGCATGACCACCAACTCTCATTTGTTATTATCATCACGTTCACAAACTTTGACATTTTTTAGAATTGTCTTGTTAAATATTTTAAATAACGTATTAGAGTAATTAAATATATGTCATTTTCACGCAACTCTATTCCGCAGTTCAAACAGTTAAATAACAAAACTTTTACTAGAAATACATTTCGTGATGTGTTATTAAAAATGTTTTTACACATTTTTAACTATTTGCCGTGTTGATATAAATTATGATGTATAGTTGTGTTTGTTACCGTCACGTATTTTTATTTGACACAGAAATATTTATGTTTACATAACTTACCAATTTTGTTTGCTGTTCAATGGTATCTGAAACAATAACAATAATTTTAATAATTGTAGATGTAATTTATTAAACAATATTAAAGAAGATAATTCGTTATTGGTGCTGAGTAATCAGCTTTTCTATTTACATTAGACAATTCAACTTTTTTTTTGTTACAATGCACACATAAATTATATACTAAAATTCTAAGGTACGCCAATAATATATTATATTCTTTCTATCATCTGACAAAAAAGTATACAAAAACGAAATGGTTTATTATGCTAATTTTATGATAAGAGTGTAACTTTATTGCACAATGCGAAAAGCCTACAGCTCGAGTTAAATAAAAATAATTTTAGCACGAGTTACTTACACTATTTTTTCTACGATCGAGTTTTAATTAATAATATAGATTTAACTTATTACATTTCAAACGTCAAAAATGTTTATTTTGTAGATTACTTGGTTAAGGTTGTTTCGTAGCAATTATTTTATTACGTTTACATGAATATTAGAAAATTCAAAATTAAAATTTAATACTGTAAAGATGACAAAACCACAATTTAAAGCATTACAGCATCTGTTAGCTTCCATGGTGGCATACGAACTGAATGATTTGGATACCTAAACGCAATAAACAGATATTTGACTGAGAATTAAGTAGTGTTTTCCTGATCAATTCGGATTCAATCAAGAATTTATGCTTAGGTGGAAATGTAACTATATTATAACCTCTAATACCATATACATATATGTACATATTTATGTCCTGTATGAAACACATATTGCATGGTGACCCAAATTATGTTTTATATAATTTGCGACATAGACTTCACGATCAAATAAAATCCTTAACTAATATATGTATTGATAAATCTTGGGTATACTGATTGAAAACTCTGTATTTGATTATTAGTTATCCCATAACGCTGTTTTAAAGATTATTAGCATTTTTATGTTATTCATACATTTTATTTACATATTCAGGGTCAGGGGCGTGTCTGGGGTACTTGGCGCCTGGGTTCTGAAGCAGAATGTGGCGCCCCGAGTCGTGCGCCGTAGGCGAAAATTTTGGAGCACAAAATTGCGATATGGTACTCAAAATACGTGGAATTTTATGCTCTACTATACAGAAAGAGTAAAGCAGTAAGCCGACACGCCGTACTATGCGAAACTTGCGTGTAGATTTAGAGCAATAAGCAAACTCAAGACAAATAATATGTTATTCACCTTAGCGTAGAATAATAGAACATTGTTTGTCTAGAAAACTAATTATTTTTTAAATAAATATTTTATTATATAGTTTCTCATAAAATTAAATAAAAATACATAAAAAAAAGAAATTAGTTCACTACATAGGTACATTCTAATATACCTAAACCTAATTAAAACTATATAGTTTACATTTTACAATTGCACATAATAGCACAAAAAATTATACAAATAACAAAATAACATATCAATACAACTGTCACTATAACCGTCAAGATTTGTTGTGAATATTAAGAATTCTTGACAGTTAACTTTATATTTCAAACATTAATCACATTACTTCGCGATCTTTTGTAATTAAAGGCCTTAGTATGATAGTAAGTACCTACATTTGGTATTCATTTAATTACTTTATTTATTTTACAAATAATATTAAGACGCAGTATTTGTGTTCTTTTAATATACTCATATTTATATTAACTTTTTGCCGTCTGCCGCCCTTTTATGCTGGCGCCCGGGTTCTGGGAACCCCAAGAACCCTGGGTTGGAACGCCCCTGTTCAGGCTGTTTCAAAATGATTGCAAAAAAAATTAAAAGTATACAAATAGAATTTTTCTGAAATTCACAAAAATGATTGCACATTTCTTAAAGCATACATTTTTCATGCCACTGGAATGATTGCAGTAATGAATAAAAATTAGTAAACATTAAAATTTATTTTATTTAATTGAAGAAGTGTAACAATTCTTTAAATTTTTTAAGCAAATGTATACCCTTAATTATATTTTTTAATCTTGTAACATTCTGTTTAAGTAAATTCATTATGAAGAAATACTGACAAATAAAACTATCAAAAAAGCTACCTGTTCCATTTTGTTTCAAAATGCCGGAGTGATGTTAATTTATAAGTTAATCATAATAGATAATGATCCAATTACCGAATAAGGGAGATAGTTTTATTTATTATCTTTCTTAGATATATTTTCAATAATCAAGTAACTCGTTTCAACAGAAACAATTTCATAAAGATATATCAAACTAGCTGTTTAATATTTAAAAATCTGGGAAATAAATTATTCAAGAGTAATAATTACAGAGCTATTGAAATATACATTACAGAGCAACGGTGGCCAGCCAATTACAATACACTATAGTTTGCTGCACGCGAAATATACACACGTATACTCACATACAAAACTTTCACAGGGAAAACATGATACAAAAGTAGTGAATACATGTTCGACATATTTAACACGAACGCGTTGCTGCATTTCTATGAAGAAAAACAAAAATAAAATGTTTGAAATAACTTGATTTTTGACATTTCTAAAACCAGTTATTAAAGTTTTAATTTTAATCAATAACCCGGCATATTTTAACTTGAATTTCAGTTAAGTATTGCAAGAATTTATTGGTAATAAGTTTAATAAAGTTCAAATATTTGCTTTATATTTTATTTATGGAATGTAGTCCTAATTGTTAATTTTGAATTACATTACAAAATAATTAATTATACGACTATATAGCACTGAATTTCGAAATTTATGTGTGTTATATCTATTTGATTTTTTCTTTATAATTCTGATTAGTTTCCAAAGTCATGTTTTTATATTTGACGTTTGGTAGGAAATGGCGACTGACAATTACACATATTTTTACGCGACCGCAAAGAAACTTAGATCTTTATGATCATATTTTAGACAGAAAATTTAGCCTTTACTGATTTAAATAAGAAAATATTATCAGAGAGATAATTAAAATGTTGCCGACCCCTAAATTGCCAAACAAGATCAGAATTTCTTTTGTAAAATTATCAGATTTTCCCTTTGAAAATATGAAAATATGAAAATGCAAACAATGTGTATTTTTTGGTATTGTTTCATGATTTAATAATTTTTGACTAATTAAATTATAAAGCTGAAAATTGGGATACCGCCAGGATTTAAATCTGGGACCTTATAAATTCCCAGGTTTAAATCCGGAATTTTTCTCTTTACAATTTAATTTGATTTACATTAATTAATTATTTATTTAAAGAAACTAATTAAATTTTTGACTACTTTTTTGTTTATAATTTTTGTAAATGTGTTAGATAATGAGTTAATTACATAACTGAAGTGGTAATAAACTACATCTAATTCAAGTAATTATAAAAATAAGATGTAATAAGTCGTTACCCAAGTAATCATAGATAAAATAAGCATATCATCACGCCTTTTATTCACTACACGCTATAGCAGTCTGCCGTAACAGATCGCGATAAGTGATATATTTTCACGTTAAGTGCGATTACCAGTCGTCAGAACACGGCCTCAAGAGTAGTTTTAAGGTAATGAAAATTGTTTGTCGGCTGTGGGAATCGAACCTGTGTTCTCAAATCCACAGATCGACACGATACCACTGAGCCACCCACCCCTTAAAAATCGACCATATTACCTAAGCTTACAAAAATCTAGTTAGTTTTAACAGCATATAACTTCTTAAGCTGTCAAAAGAAAGAGATGAATAGCTAAAAAAAATTGAAATAGATATGTAAACATTCCAGCGATTTTAACCAATTGGAGAACAAAGTAAATTGTGTCCTATCTCCTCCACGCAGAATACTTCAAATAAAATAATTAATAAACTTTATTTCGGACTTGAATCCATAACACACCTTTATCAAACAAAATAAGTTCTCAATTCACATCTCAAAGCACCCAAGAAGCAGAACAAGAACTCAAGAGAAAGAACAGCACTTCCGCAAATCACACAAAATCGGATCTATTTTTCGCCACATCGGGCTGTAATATAGGTATTTTTTCATGACATACCCTCTCCCTCCCCTACGCCGTTATTGGCGGGATGAATCTCGAATCGAGACACTATATTGAGACGTCGGCCCCACATTCTTATATTTGATTTCATGTCACTCGTACCCGGATATCTCCAGCAATATATTTCCCTGTGCATACGAAACTGGGAATATATATCCTGCCGGTCTAGCTTTTTATTTGTTTTGCGAGATACCTTTCGCATAAATGAAATTTCCTATGAAATGAAATCTCGAATATGGCGGGTGTGTATGTTATACAATTTCAATTTAATATGTGTGATTACGTTTCGATACCGCAGGCGGTTGCAGATGATCGAATCGGTTTGGAGACCGAAGGGGAAAAATTCGCGTATGTTAATAAGAGCGCATGTTTACTTGGTAGATATTTGGCGAAAATGTATTCTATGTAATGTGCTGCGTCTTTATATGTGTATGTATTTTGAGGAACAATAAATATAATTTCTAACAAAACAAAAACAGTCAACTAGCATGTGAAAGTTTGTGGATTCAAATCCCGGCAAATATTTATACATTTTTCCAATTATTTTTTATATCTACGTATCAGGCTTTAATGTCACTAATTTAATCCTTATAAAAACATGAGAATTTCTCATAAAGTAAGTTTTTATCTAAATTTTAAAAATATTTATTTATTTATATTTCAAAAATAATTTTTTCTACGATTGTTATGAAAAGTTGACAATTTGTCATCGTAAAGTTAACGTTTTCTGTGGAACAATCGAAAAATATCTTTTTTACGCGTTTCCTACGGCAACGCGCGAAAAAGATGTTAAAAACGCGCGTTTCGAATGGCAACGCGCGAAAAAGATATTAAATGCGCGCTTATTTCAATAGTTACCAGGGATACAAACAAATAGAAACTTGTTGATAGTTGACAGAACGAATTTATTTTCAGTACGTGTACGTTTTTTAATAATTTGAAGATCCAATCGTACAAAAATTATGTGTGTATCACGAGCGTAAAGTGTCTTTGTTCCTCTTACACAATTGCAGCTCTCGCCTACGGCTTGCGCTGCAATTACCGTGTTCGAGTAACAAAGAATCACGCTCTTAATACACAAATAACTATTATAAAATACACAATTTTCTGTAAATGGCTTATTATGTGTAAGTAATAGATCGACATATTAATTAACACTACCTTCCCTATTCTGCAGCTCGATCATTATCTATCACTAATCGAAAAGTTAATGACAACCCTTACTTGTCATGGTTACTTAATAGATTACTACCGTTTTGGCATTCTATGATTAAAACCATGTACTCTGTTATTTATATTATGTGGTAGATGGCTCAGTGGTACCGAGTCGGTCTGTAGATTTGAGAAATCGGGTTCGATTTTCACAGCCGATAAACAATTTTCACCGCACTACAACGATCCCTCCACTAACATTTTTGGGGCGTGATTTGACAACTAGTAACCGCGCTTCACACATCATTTACACAGATTTGCTACGGTCACATCCAGTAATGAGTAAAATAATATTATATATCATTATGAACTTTATATTTTACATTTCCGTATAAACTATTCTTTTTAATCACACTTTTTACAAAGCTCTTAGTGAGCTGCTATTAAACTGTTAATTACTATAAATCATGTTTGTTTGCAAATGTTACTATCTGTAAAATTATTAAAAATATATGACAAAGGTGGAAACGTACAAGTAATTTGTCAGAAAGAAAAATTACATCCAAAACGACAATGCCAGCTGGCAGTGTTACATGTTAAACGCATTAATAGGACGAAGAATAATAATAATGTTTAAATACAAATGGAAGACAATTGTTAAATGTATCAAAAATACTAAAATTCAAGTCTTATACAAAATTATGTGTTCTAAAACGTTCTAAAAGGAAGTTTTCTTAACAATAACATTATAAAATAATTATCTGTCGTTGAAAATACTTTCAAATTGTTATGAAAAACATTTTAAAATATTTAAGTTTATCATTTTAAAATTACATTTGATATATGATTGCATAGTAGTGCCAATATTATAAAATAAAAAGTTACCAATAACAATTTAATAGTGGCCTTCATTGTAAACTGATTTCGACTGAGAACGCAAAATATAAAACTATCTATTAGCTTCTATCTTACTTCATGTTACTCTTTAATATAAAAATTATAATATTGTAAATAAAATATGTGTAAAATGTATACATATTTGAGTATAGCAAGCTGCTTTAGAATGCATAGTCATAATGAGCTGTCTTCTTTTACAGGCACATAAAATCTTCTGAGATTCTGCTGCCTGCAAAAACATTTTGATTAATATTTTAGTCAGTTTACGATATGAATATTTAACACTAATCCCGCCAGTGCCTTGACAAAAATGAGAAAAAAATCCTAGTCATTACGGGGTGTTTCTTTTCGTAATTAATATGCGCGCTTTGTAATTACTGAATAAAATATAAAGTTGGACATAAAAACGTAATTTGCTCTCAACTCATAAGTCACTGGAAGTAAGATATCCACTTTTAAATTATTTTTTAATGGCGTATTTTCAGACATAAAAATTTTAAGAAATGTCTTCTTGTAAACGAAAGTGTGAGTTTGCATTTTTTATTTTTTTAGAGCACTTTTACATTATGATTAAATTCGTCTCCTCTCATTTTCTTTACAGATACTTTTTTTGAAATAATAATTTAAATAATATATTTTTGACACAATGCAAATATTCGAAGATTATAGTTTCTTGCTTCGAATTACCAATAGAAATGTGTGATAATATCAAGGGATTTGGCACATGATCTACTAATAACAAAATCACTTAAAATTTAAGCTCTGGAAGCGTGGGTTCTAACCGAATCCGCACCATTGTTGAACCTAATCTGGAACTACACCCACTAATTTCGGGTTAAAAAACCGGGTACATTTTTTAATATTTCTGTGTTACATAATCGTAGGCAATTAAAATAAGATTATAGTTTTCACAAAAATAATTATTCTTATCTAACCTTATATTTTAATTTATTATTTTTATTGCATTGTTACATATTCTTTTATCGATTTTTATTTACAATATGTACAAGATTTCTGATTATATATATATATATATATATATATATATATATATATATATATATTTATATATACATAAAACTGAACGGAAATTGTAACGTACCGAAGTATCCTAAAAAAAAATTTCTAAACCTGAACCGAATCTGAACCCAATTATTTTTTATCTTTGATCTCAATCCTAAATGGTATACATTTTTCCGATCTTTGAGAAAAATGCAGGATTAAATTTTGGTCAAAGGCGGTAATGATGTAACAACTCATGTTCAAAATTGTGTCTCGCATTTTGGTAACACCCGGTAATACATAATTTTAATATCGCCAGTGAGTATGAATATACTCACTGATATCGCTCAATGTGTAGATTGGTTAAAATTATTTTTTTTGTTATAAACTAATATTTTAATAAATAAAAATGTCAATAACTCCATATGTAGACTAAAATATAATATATGTTATTGAATGTATGCTCGTCATAAATGATATTTTATAAATATAATCAAAAATTAAATATTTAAAACTGCTGACTTCACGACTGCAATATCTAGAACCAATTTCAAAACATCATTAATATAAATGAAATGTATAAATACATATTTTATCATTTTGCAACCATTTTTATGTCACTGGTTAATAAACATGTCAAGCAAAAATATAATTAAAAATTGATGATTGCCTACAAAATAGTTATATGTGTATTAAGAGCGTAAAGTGATTCTTTGTTACTCGAACACAGTAATTACAGAGCGAGCCGAAGGCGAGAGCTGCAATAGTGTAAGAGGAACAAAGACACTTTACGCTCGTGATACACACATAATTTTTTCTACGATTGCATCTTAAATTATTAAAAAACGTATAGGTACTGAAAATAAATTCATTCTGTCAACAGTCAATATTACAAGTATCTATTTTGTTTGTATCCTTGGTAACTATCGAAATAAGCGCGCATCGGAAACGCGCGCATTTAATGAATTTTTCACGCGTTGCCTTTGGTGACGCGCAGAAAAGATATTTTTCGATTGTTACACAGAAAACGTTAACTTTACGATGACAAATGAGAGCGTAATTGTCAGCTTTTCATAGCAATCATAGAAAAATTGTATTTTCCGAACAAAATATTAACTGACTTATCTTTAAATATATAAAAGGTTCCTATAAATAAATCGTATTGTATACACACATACGATTTTATCTAACCAGTAACATTATCTTGTTATGTCCATTATTGTCTTTATTCATTTAATAAAAGAAAATAAGTTTACACACTTTTCATTTACATTCTAGTGACTAGTTTTTTATTTTCAGATAATCACAAATCGAGATCTGCTACGGCAGAGTGTCATACTGAGTAATGACTAGAAAGCGTGATGATATATATTTTTTTTTTTAGATAATAATTAAATTTTGAATTTCGTCTTGAATAATTACAGAATATTAAATCGTTTAGAGGAATACCAAATAATTAATAATAAATTAGTTGGTACGGATTACATATGAAATTGTATTAATACAAAATTATTTCTTAACATCAATTAAAAAGAAAATATTTTATAAATTGTTTTGTATTGCAACACTTATATAGTGATAGTGATGCAGTGGTAGCATAGATCTGTGGCGGCCAGTACATCACCACACATACACACACATGCATACACAGTCATACACACATATGTAAAAACACATGTATACACAAATAATCACACACCTTGTATATATATTCTGTAATAGTATTAGCAAAACACTCTGTATATATTCGTTCATTTTCTGTAGTTTCTAAGCAACATTCTGTACAATTTTCATGTTTCTCCACTACCTGCTATGTACCCTCGCCCGATTTCTCCGAACTTAACAACATCTGTTTTTCAAGTACCTACATTCCAAACTTCTTTGTTCATCCTCAAATCCACCATGTTTTTCCTTCTAACCAAGACAGTCTTCGCTTACCACTCATCCCACACGCATCACAACTCAATAAAACACTATCAAAACTCCACAAATTGGTGACCCCGACGTGATTTAATTTATCGTGGTTAGTGATAGTGATACAAAAACTTCGCAGTTAACACGTGTCTGTGAAATATTAATTCAGTGACTTGTTTAGTGAAATAGTGACTTGTTTTAATCGTGCTTTACAACAGAGCCCACGGAAGTCGACCGTGTCACGGTTAAAATTCCGCCATTTTCACCGGCCGCTCCCGAAATGTGGTTCGCATTGGTTGAACGTAGCTTCGAAGCATCCAGAGTTACGAATGATTCAACCAAATTCGGTCACGTCCTCGGATCTCTCGATCACGCGTACGCAACAGAAGTGCGCGGAATTATTTTCAACCCTCCGGAAACAAGCAAGTACAAAAAATAAAAACAAGAGAGACAGCTCATCAACAGCTACAACAACAATCACAGCTCATCAACAGCTACAACAACATTCACAGCTCATCAACAGCTACAACAACAATCACAGCTCATCAATAGCTACAGCAACAATCACAGCTCATCAACAGCTACATCAACAGCTACAATAACAGCTACTACAACAGCTACAACAACAATCACAGCTACTACAACAGCTACAACAACAATCACAGCTACTACAACAGCTACAACAACAATCACAGCTACTACAACAGCTACAACACCAACAACAGCTACTACAACAGCTACAACACCAACAACAGCTGCAACAACAACCACAGCAGTAAATCTACAGCGAGCAACTCCCGCGCTGCCACCAACAGCGTTCGCGAGTAGCAAGGAACCTGCTACAAAAACAGCACCGCCACCAGTCAACACAACATCGACGTACGCTACACGATCCGGCAGGCGAGTTCGATTTCCTGATCGTCTCCAGGCTGGACTTTAGTGACTCCATCACTAGCAGGGGGGTCATGTGGCGGCCAGTACATCACCACACATACACACACATGCATACACAGTCATACACACATATGTAAAAACACATGTATACACAAATAATCACACACCTTGTATATATATTCTGTAATAGTATTAGCAAAACACTCTGTATATATTCGTTCATTTTCTGTAGTTTCTAAGCAACATTCTGTACAATTTTCATGTTTCTCCACTACCTGCTATGTACCCTCGCCCGATTTCTCCGAACTTAACAACATCTGTTTTTCAAGTACCTACATTCCAAACTTCTTTGTTCATCCTCAAATCCACCATGTTTTTCCTTCTAACCAAGACAGTCTTCGCTTACCACTCATCCCACACGCATCACAACTCAATAAAACACTATCAAAACTCCACAGATCCCTTCCAAGCAGTTAATCGGGGTTCGCTTCACGTTCATAATTCTCTATAAGGCGATGGTGGTGTAATGGTCAGCATAGTTGCCTTCCAAGCAGTTGATCCGGGTTCGATTCCCGGCCATCGCACTTGTTATGTTTTCTAGATAATATTAAATATGGCTTCATAAAATTTTATTTTATAATTCCTTATAAGGCGATAGTGGTGTAATGGTCAGCATAGTTGCCTTCCAAGCAGTTGATCCGGGTTCGATTCCCGGCCATCGCACTCGTTTTGTTGTCTAGATAAAATTAAATAACGCTTCATAAAACTGTATTTTATGATTCTCTATAAGGCGATGGTGGTGTAATGGTCAGCATAGTTGCCTTCCAAGCAGTTGATCCGGGTTCGATTCCCGGCCATCGCACTTGTTATGTTTTCTAGATAATATTAAATATGGCTTCATAAAATTGTATTTTATAATTCCTTATAAGGCGATAGTGGTGTAATGGTCAGCATAGTTGCCTTCCAAGCAGTTGATCCGGGTTCGATTCCCGGCCATCGCACTCGTTTTGTTGTCTAGATAAAATTAAATAACGCTTCATAAAACTGTATTTTATGATTCTCTATAAGGCGATGGTGGTGTAATGGTCAGCATAGTTGCCTTCCAAGCAGTTGATCCGGGTTCGATTCCCGGCCATCGCACTTGTTATGTTTTCTAGATAATATTAAATATGGCTTCATAAAATTGTATTTTATAATTCCTTATAAGGCGATAGTGGTGTAATGGTCAGCATAGTTGCCTTCCAAGCAGTTGATCCGGGTTCGATTCCCGGCCATCGCACTCGTTTTGTTGTCTAGATAAAATTAAATAACGCTTCATAAAACTGTATTTTATGATTCTCTATAAGGCGATGGTGGTGTAATGGTCAGCATAGTTGCCTTCCAAGCAGTTGATCCGGGTTCGATTCCCGGCCATCGCACTTGTTATGTTTTCTAGATAATATTAAATATGGCTTCATAAAATTGTATTTTATAATTCCTTATAAGGCGATAGTGGTGTAATGGTCAGCATAGTTGCCTTCCAAGCAGTTGATCCGGGTTCGATTCCCGGCCATCGCACTCGTTTTGTTGTCTAGATAAAATTAAATAACGCTTCATAAAACTGTATTTTATGATTCTCTATAAGGCGATGGTGGTGTAATGGTCAGCATAGTTGCCTTCCAAGCAGTTGATCCGGGTTCGATTCCCGGCCATCGCACTTGTTATGTTTTCTAGATAATATTAAATATGGCTTCATAAAATTGTATTTTATAATTCCTTATAAGGCGATAGTGGTGTAATGGTCAGCATAGTTGCCTTCCAAGCAGTTGATCCGGGTTCGATTCCCGGCCATCGCACTCGTTTTGTTGTCTAGATAAAATTAAATAACGCTTCATAAAACTGTATTTTATGATTCTCTATAAGGCGATGGTGGTGTAATGGTCAGCATAGTTGCCTTCCAAGCAGTTGATCCGGGTTCGATTCCCGGCCATCGCACTTGTTATGTTTTCTAGATAATATTAAATATGGCTTCATAAAATTGTATTTTATAATTCCTTATAAGGCGATAGTGGTGTAATGGTCAGCATAGTTGCCTTCCAAGCAGTTGATCCGGGTTCGATTCCCGGCCATCGCACTCGTTTTGTTGTCTAGATAAAATTAAATAACGCTTCATAAAACTGTATTTTATGATTCTCTATAAGGCGATGGTGGTGTAATGGTCAGCATAGTTGCCTTCCAAGCAGTTGATCCGGGTTCGATTCCCGGCCATCGCACTTGTTATGTTTTCTAGATAATATTAAATATGGCTTCATAAAATTGTATTTTATAATTCCTTATAAGGCGATGGTGGTGTAATGGTCAGCATAGTTGCCTTCCAAGCAGTTGATCCGGGTTCGATTCCCGGCCATCGCACTCGTTTTTTTGTCTAGATAATATTAAATAACGCTTCATAAAACTGTATTTTATGATTCTCTATAAGGCGATGGTGGTGTAATGGTCAACATAGTTGCCTTCCAAGCAGTTGATCCGGTTTCGATTCCCTTGTTTTGTGTTCTAGATAATATTTTCTGAAGAACTTAAACAAAATTGTATAAACTGTTTCCCTCGGCTTGATAATTTGATTGGAAACAAGAAATATTTATTTCTTTTTACATCTCTACAAATGAATAAAATTATATAAAATTTTTAGTTAAGGCCGCCCCGAAGTGAATACAATTTTCGAATTTGCCCATAAATCTTATGAACTCAGCAACTTGCCTTGTTACTGTTCTTGGAAGCGTGGTCTGCTGGCCGAGGGTCTATTTATTAGGAATTGTATTTTTTTTTAAATGCTGTTATTGTGTATTCAAATATTCCTTGTATTATCTTCGACTTCCGAAATATCTGGTTGCATGGTTTTGTACATTTGGGAATTAAAACATGAAAATTTTATGTAAAATCGAAATCGAAAATAAATATACGGGACTGATAAAAAGTTTCATTTTTTCATAACCTTTCATTTCATATACAAATTGTATATTGAAATGCTCTGTAATCTATGAAAAGTTTGATAATGTCCAAACACAAAAATGACTGTATCTTGTTTATTATAAACACAAAAATAATTGTATCTTGTTTATTATATACTTTATCAAAAAACCGACTAACAAATGTTAATATTTTTATATCATCATTATTTATATAAAATTTGAATAAATTTGGTCAGTTAGAAAAGCAGATAAGTTGGTACATCATTTTTGAGCGTTTTCGTTTGTACTCCGGAGCGGCCTTAAGTGGATCTGTGAAATTCTTTTACTAACAGGATTACTAAAAACCATGTAATCCCTTTATCAATGTAAGCAGTAAGGTAAAGAAACATTCCGAGAGACTTCCGGGAGTCCGGACAGAGTCCAAAGAGTGAATCCGATGTGAGTGCTGATTTGTGGCAGAAATAGGGTCATTCAATTACCAGTTATGGTCGCAGATACAGTGCGAGTGCGAGTGTGTTGCGCTCGTGATGTTCGCGAGGCCAATCGCGGAATCAGGGTAATCCTCCGCGGCCTGACCAAGCGATATCGGCAGAATTCGGGCCATGGGAGGAATATATGTTTAAACCAGTGCCGTGCTTACTACTACTAGTATTTTCGTTATTTTATTGTAAGAGAGACAAAATATAGTAGTGGGGAACTTCCTATTAATATACAATAGAGATTTTCAACATTTTATTTCTCGGTACCCACAAACTAGTTAGTAAAATATTTATATTTCGTCCATCAACAAACAAAAATTTTATTGAATTTTTGACGCAAACAAAATAGTCAGTTTAACACCAGCTGCATGCATGATTTTTTATCGAGTTTTAATTTAATTATTCTTTTTCTACTTATTACATTTTAATGATCAGTTACAGCAATAAATCATGAATTTTAAACTTGGTATAAATTAATAAAAGCAAATCGAACTTATATGTCGTATGGAATAATTACTATTGCTGTCAAATATTTGATAAGCTCTTATTTATTTAAACAAAGTTTAACGGATATTACAAAATTATTTTTCTATAACGCATATACAATTAGAAACTCAATTTTGTGAAACTGTTTTTGTCAAAACTGATGAGACAAAACTCAATTGCGTACAACTGTGTTTAGAAACGTTTTTATTTGTTATGTCGTACTGTCGAACAGAAGATATATTACTTTAGCTGTCATTGATCATATATAAATATCGTTAGAATTTACTTTTTTGTGATAAAATAAGAGCATGAATGAATAAAACATTTTCCTTTTTATTTAATTATAAAGGTATTTAATTATTGATAATATTATGAAATGTAAATTATAAATGCCAAAATAATTTATATTATAAATGCTTTTTCATCAGTCAGTATTATCAACTTTTAAAATTTGTATTTCTTTTTAATAATAATTTTTTCTACGATTGCTATGAAAAGTTGACAATTATGCTCTTATTTGTCATCGTAAAGTTAACGTTTTCTGTGGAACAATCGAAAAATATCTTTTTTGCGCATCTCCAATAGTAACGCGCGAAAAAGACGTTAAATGCGCGCGTTTCCAATGGCAATGCGCGAAAAAGGTATTAAATGCGCGCTTATTTCAATAGTTACTAGGGATACAAACAAAACGGAAACTTGTCATATTGACAGTTGATAGAACGAATTTATTTTCAGTACGCATACGTTTTTTAATACTTTGAAGATGCAATCGTAGAATAAATTATGTACGTATCACGAGCGAAAAGTGTCTCTGTTCCTCTTACACTATTGCAGCTCTCGCCTTCGGCTCGCACTGCAATTACCGTGTTCGAGTAACAAAGAATCACTTTACGCTCTAAATACACAAATAACTATTAAATACATACAAAGCAAATCAATGTGTTATAGGATAAATAGTATGAAAGGCATGTATTGCAATGCCCAGTTGTAATACTCATATATACTTTACGTAACGCGTCTGCACCTCGTATACGCAAACTGTATTCGTTTTGTAATTAGGGTCATTGCAATACTAGTTTTTCAATATACTCGTACTATTGTCATCACACTTGTTAAAAATTCAGAATTAAAATTTAACACCGTTGAGTTGACAAAAACGAAATTTAAACCGTCTCAACACCTATTAGCATTCTAACTTAATAGAGTTTTCCTGATCAATTCGGATCCGATCTAGAAGTTATGATTGGATAAAAATTTAACCATGTTTTAAATTAAAATACACCTTTGGTATAAGTTTTGCTTTATTTAAAATATATCAACGTTTCAGTTTACAAAACATAAAACTTCAAAAACTTAAATGAATGCTATAGTTATGGATTAAAGAAAAATGGTGATCTTCCATAGAAAAATTTTAACTTCTCAGATACTTGGTCATTTATGTGTGCTATCCTGGCGAGGATGTACGTGTTGATTTGAAGCATTTATTCTAAATTAATTTATAAACATTTGATATTAGGAAAGATGCACAAACAGGTAGCTTTAACAACCATGTATTCATGTATATATTGCGTATAGTACTCGTACCTACAAAACGGGAATAATGAATGCCCTTACTTTTTCAAACATGATGACAGTAAAATATTAACGACCTGTTAGGTGATTGTTACTATTCATAAAGTAGAATTGACATGTATGAAATACGTACATGTATGTGACATGAGAGCGTAGATATTCATCTCTTTTAGTATCTATAGTTTCTGCATGAAAGGTAAAAGGTATTTGAAGGGATCGCATTTGTTGGAAAATGTAAGATACGATCGTAAAATATAACATAAAATGGATGATTTTGTTTTATCTCTAAAATTTAATCAAGGTGAAACATGCGCCATATTGGATCTAATATTTTTGAAACAAAATATTATTTAATTAGTTTTTTAATTACTTAACAATTGATTATATCAAATTGAATTGTAAAGCAGATAATTGTAATACCGTACTTGGTAACCGTAACTTGGTTGGTTTAAAGTATATGAATATTCTTCACCAATTAACGAAATTCATCACGAAATAGATTTATTTAATAATTATATAAACAAACAAAAATATTATGTTATGTTATTTAAATTAAATGAATGCCATTTTTCTTAAACATTTGTATTGTTGAATTTAGAAAGAAATAGGTTGAAAAAATTAAAAAATTGAATCCTGAATTTTGTGAGTAGACTTTTAAAATGGAATTTGTTTGCTAATTTAACCAACTTTCTATCTTCTATATTTCTCGAGGTAGCATTAGTACGCCACTTAAAATGAATATAAAAAAGTGCCCTGTGAAAAATATTGTCTGCGCCACTGGATAAAAGTTCAGTTTTCGGCGGAAATTGCGATATAAAAATGCAATAAGCATTCGGATCGAAAATCTGTAATCCCTTTTATTACGTCAATGTTTTTAAACAGCCGCAGAGTCCATGATAACATTTTATATCTGCACATGTAATGTTCGTGTGATATTGTTAAATAGGTATTTATGCATTTTTACAGCGTGCTTCAATATCAGAACACTCGTAATTCTGTATCGGTCAGATATAATAGCGTTTTTAGAATCGTCCGACGAGTTTAACATGACATGCTCCAGGTTATTGTTTTAGGGTGAAAAAACTGTTTTTGTGATTTAACGATTTACAGTAGAATATTTAAATAAATCATTCCCTCTGCACAGAAAGCTCCATGGGTTGGAATTTATTTTAAAGATATTCAATGCGTTATATTTTTTTTACATTTGTTCCACGGCGAACATTGTAAAATTGTCAAATTTTCATGGCAAACCTAGTAAATCTCGGTAAGTGAAAAATTTTGCGCCGAAGTGCAGTGATTAGGAAGTAGCGAAAAGCATTGATAATGTGGGTATCGAATTTGGGTTTACGTACTATGTCCCTGAATGCAAATACAGCATGTTCTTTAGATAATATTTTCTAGAAACAAAAATAAGTGCGATGGCCGGGAATTGAACTCGGATCAATAGCTTGAAGGATAACTATACTGACCATTACATCACCATCGTCTTATGCAAAATTAAAAGATACAATTTAATAAAACGATATTTATTATTATCTAGAAAACAAAATAAGTGCGATGGCCGGGAATCGAACCCGGATCAACTGCTTGGAAGGCAACTATGCTGACCATTACACCACCATCGCCTTATAGAGAATTATAAAATACAGTTTTATGAAGCTATATTTATTATTATCTAGAAAACAAAACAAGTGCGATGGCCGGGAATCGAACCCGGATCAACTGCTTGGAAGGCAACTATGCTGACCATTACACCACCATCGCCTTATAGAGAATTATAAAATACAGTTTTATGAAGCGATATTTATTATTATCTAGAAAACAAAACAAGTGCGATGGCCGGGAATCGAACCCGGATCAACTGCTTGGAAGGCAACTATGCTGACCATTACACCACATCGCCTTATAGAGAATTATAAAATACAGTTTTATGAAGCGATATTTATTATTATCTAGAAAACAAAACAAGTGCGATGGCCGGGAATCGAACCCGGATCAACTGCTTGGAAGGCAACTATGCTGACCATTACACCACCATCGCTTTATATAGAATTATAAAATACAGTTTTATGAAGCGATATTTATTATTATCTAGAAAACAAAACAAGTGCGATGGCCGGGAATCGAACCCGGATCAACTGCTTGGAAGGCAACTATGCTGACCATTACACCACCATCGCCTCATAGAAAACTATAAAATAGACTTTTATGTGGCGATATTTATCATTATCTAGAAAACAAAACAAGTGCGATGGCCGGGAATCAAACCCAGATCAACTGCTTGGAAGGTAACTATGCTGACCATTACACCACCATCGCCTTATAGAGAATTATAAAATACAGTTTTATGAAGCGATATTTATTATTATCTAGAAAACAAAACAAGTGCGATGGCCGGGAATCGAACCCGGATCAACTGCTTGGAAGGCAACTATGCTGACCATTACACCACCATCGCCTTATAGAGAACTATGAATTAGACTTTTATGAGGCGATATTTATTATTATCTAGAACACAAAATAAGTGCGATGGCCGGGAATCAAACCCGGATCAACTGCTTGGAAGGTAACTATGCTGACCATTACACCACCATCGCCTTATAGAGAATTATAAAATACAGTTTTATGAAGCGATATTTATTATTATCTAGAAAACAAAACAAGTGCGATGGCCGGGAATCGAACCCGGATCAACTGCTTGGAAGGCAACTATGCTGACCATTACACCACCATCGCCTTATAGAAAACTATAAAATAGACTTTTATGTGGCGATATTTATTATTATCTAGAAAACAAAACAAGTGCGATGGCCGGGAATCAAACCCGGATCAACTGCTTGGAAGGTAACTATGCCGACCATTACACCACCGTCGCCTTATAGAGAATTATAAAATACAGTTTTATGAAGCGATATTTATTATTATCTAGAAAACAAAACAAGTGCGATGGCCGGGAATCGAACCCGGATCAACTGCTTGGAAGGCAACTATGCTGACCATTACACCACCATCGCCTTATAGAGAACTATAAATTAGACTTTTATGAGGCGATATTTATTATTATCTAGAACACAAAATAAGTGCGATGGCCGGGAATCAAACCCAGATCAACTGCTTGGAAGGTAACTATGCTGACCATTACACCACCATCGCCTTATAGAGAATTATAAAATACAGTTTTATGAAGCGATATTTATTATTATCTAGAAAACAAAACAAGTGCGATGGCCGGGAATCGAACCCGGATCAACTGCTTGGAAGGCAACTATGCTGACCATTACACCACCATCGATTTATATAGAATTATAAAATACAGTTTTATGAAGCGATATTTATTATTATATAGAAAACAAAACAAGTGCGATGGCCGGGAATCGAACCCAGATCAACTGCTTGGAAGGCAACTATGCTGACCATTACACCACCATCGCTTTATAGAGAACTATAAAATAGACTTTTATGTGGCGATATTTATTATTATCTAGAAAACAAAACAAGTGCGATGGCCGGGAATCAAACCCGGATCAACTGCTTGGAAGGTAACTATGCCGACCATTACACCACCGTCGCCTTATAGAAAACTATAAAATAGACTTTTATGTGGCGATATTTATTATTATCTAGAAAACAAAACAAGTGCGATGGCCGGGAATCGAACCCGGATCAACTGCTTGGAAGGCAACTATGCTGACCATTACACCACCATCGCCTTATAGAGAACTATAAATTAGACTTTTATGAGGCGATATTTATTATTATCTAGAACACAAAATAAGTGCGATGGCCGGGAATCAAACCCAGATCAACTGCTTGGAAGGTAACTATGCTGACCATTACACCACCATCGCCTTATAGAGAATTATAAAATACAGTTTCATGAAGCGATATTTATTATTATCTAGAAAACAAAACAAGTGCGATGGCCGGGAATCGAACCCGGATCAACTGCTTGGAAGGCAACTATGCTGACCATTACACCACCATCGCTTTATATAGAATTATAAAATACAGTTTTATGAAGCGATATTTATTATTATATAGAAAACAAAACAAGTGCGATGGCCGGGAATCGAACCCAGATCAACTGCTTGGAAGGCAACTATGCTGACCATTACACCACCATCGCTTTATAGAGAACTATAAAATAGACTTTTATGTGGCGATATTTATTATTATCTAGAAAACAAAAGAAGTGCGATGGCCGGGAATCGAACCCGGATCAACTGCTTGGAAGGCAACTATGCTGACCATTACACCACCATCGCCTTATAGAGAATTATAAAATAGACTTTTATGAAGCGATATTTATTATTATCTAGAAAACAAAACAAGTGCGATGGCCGGGAATCGAACCCGGATCAACTGCTTGGAAGGCAACTATGCTGACCATTACACCACCATCGCCTTATAGAGATGTTGGGATACATGTCTAGGTAGATTACTCTTTACTTAAATTTTAAATTATGTAAATTAAAACTGGGCTCAACCGGGATTTAAACCCGGGACCTCTCGCACCCAAAGCGAGAATCATACCCCTAGACCATTGAGCCACTTTATTTGATTAATTAATGTATAACACTAAACTAGAGCATAAATGGAACGGAAAGTTTTTCTCGTAGCTTATTATACATATAGCAGATAGCTACACAGCTAATAACTAGCCTATGTCTACTATTGGCGTGTTCATTGTCGCTGACATGGCTGAATTTCACGGCACACTAAGCAATTATTCAGCATTACGTGATAAATATCAAATGAAAATTTCCCGCTTGTCTATAGCGGACGTCGTCCGTCGGGACGCCTAGTATCAGTACCACCGGTCAGTTAAATTAATTATGTACAAATATATTATATGGCATATTGTCTATTAAAAGCGCAATTAATACAGCAGTTCTTCAACAGTGGTTTCAGTACGTTCACAATGAGAAAGTTATGGCCAGTTGCAGCAACAAAATTGGATTCAAATAAATCAAAATAAATTGAATATGTACTATTAAATAAAATACATTGATATCAAATGTTTAAATCGATGATTAATAATTTCATATTTAGATATGAGTGGAAATTAATTCCAATTATCTGAATTTCAGATTAATTAAATTAATTAAAAGTCTTATACAGTGCGGAAAGTATATATTTTTCGCACTCAATTGCGTGCGGCAAATGACTATTTTCTGCTGTCTAGTATCAACAGTATGATATTATTGTTTTCGGTTGTCATAAATAAAAATTCTGACAGTAAGTCAACGAATCCGCAACAACCTTTAAAATAATTTGGAAAATTAAAAAAGATCTGAATTAAATAATATCTTGTAGTTTTTTTTTAATTTTTTTTAAAATAAAAAAAGGATATTTAAATTTTCTTTTTTATTATTGATTATTGGCGACGTTTTGGCACATTATTTTGGCCATTTTCAAGCAATAAACTTTATATAAATTAACTTTAAAGTTGCATTGTACAATTATAAACAAAAACTAAATTTTGAATATCTTGTAGTGTTAAATACTAAATTGTTGTAGGAAAAATAGTGTAGAATATGCAAATATCAAATGTTCTGCTAGTTTAAATGTAACATAAAGCTTAATTATAATAATATAACACTAAGCTATTAATTATTAATATTTTCTATTAATATTTAAACATTAGATAAATTTGGTAATTATAACTGTTATTGTGCTGCAATGGATATTAAAGAAATTCAGACGCTAGTTTGTTAAATTAAAGTGATTTCAAAATCTAAACAAATATTGTCTCTTATAGCATTGACATCTATTGGTAAAAATGTATATTAAACGTATATATTATCTATTTTCTGCTGTCAAATGTATAGAATTTATTGTGTATGGGTCAGTAATATCTTACATAGTAAATTATGACGATCAACATAATAAAATAGTTAAAAAGAATTATTTACTCCGAAGATTAAAAATGTAGTGATATCACAAGTATTGAAGCGTTCTCATTGCCCATTTTTTAGGAGCGAAATAGAATGTAACTGTACTGGACTGACAGTGAGATCTGTCCTATTTGTGTATTTTTGTTAGATGTTCTTTTCATTTACTAGAAAATAAATAATCGGAGTGCAACACAAAAAACCCTCATTGTAGCAAATAAAACCCTAAATATCATTGACAAGAAAAGAGAAACCAAATATGAAAAATGATGTAAATGGACATTTTTACCTCAAACTGTTTGCCGTATATATATTGTATATTTATTAGAATAATTTAATTTCTTTTTCTTCGAGTTTCAATTTCTATAAAATATGATTTTCAATATATTAAGGATGTTTCTCAAGAATTAAATTGTATATTATGTACACGCTTTGAATAAAACAAGTACCACTAAAAAAACAAACATGTGACTTCACAGGCCTGATACATAATTGCTAAGAATCATATCTCTTATAATATAAATAATTTTGAACCCGCGTTTTCATTGATTTTAATATTTTATCATGTTCTTTCAAAAAATATTTTAAAAACAGGTAAAGGAGCTCGTTACTATTATTAGTTAATAATAAAAGATACTCTAATATTTTGCCATGTTTTGATGTTAGTTTTCAGATACTGTACTTCCATATTGGCCACGATAAAATGAAACAAGAAGTAATTGAAATAAAATTGATTACATATTTCACAAAAATAAATATTAAAACTACATTAAAGAGACAAATTTCCTTAGCAACAACATAAAATAAAATCAAAACAGTCTACAGACTAGTTTTAATAAAACTTTTTGATGAAAATGAATAAATATATTTCTCATTAAAATTTCTTAATACATTTTTTAATCAAAGACAGAGTCCGACAGATATTCACAGATCTGTTGGTTATAAATTAAAGCAGCGGCTGAAGGAGGAGTACCATCAGAAAAGCAAGGGCAAGAGCAGGGGAAGAGATCAGAGAGCAGGGAAAAGATAGTGGGAGAGGCTGTAGAGACAGATAGGGGAAGAAAGCACAGGCTTCAGAACAGCAGACGCGGACTGAATATTAAAACAGGTCACAAAGCTTCTTTCGTTGTCCTTTTATTATTTCTTATCGTCTCATTTGTCAAGAATTTATTGAATTCAGCTGGACTAATTTCAAATATTATTTTGTGTGAGACATATGGCTCGTCGCAACGCTGCACTTCAAATATTGAGTGTGACTTCAGTAAAATAATATAAAATCGATACATTATGTCACATGAATTAATAAACATTATAGCGAATACACCTAATTGAGTTTGAAGTTAGCACGTGAACACCAATCTTTTTGAAACAAGATTATATATATATACAGGGTGTTTCTATACCTCTACACGAAACTTTAATGACATATATAATTTGATATACTGAGTATAGAACAAAAAGATTTTTTTTTGAAATTCGCAAAATTTAGGGTATTTCATTTCTAGCAAACATTTTTAGTGTCACTGGTTTAATGGTACATTTAATTATTTATAATTATGTTACTAATGAAATAAAAGTATAAACACTGCCTACAAATAATCATTTATTAATTAGTTATTATGTAGGTAATGGTGTTATGCTTTGGTTTTATTTTTTTTATTTAAATGTTTATTTATTTAAGGCAGATATAACATTTAATTTTCGTTGGTGCAAATGAGCATACGTATCATATTCATTAGATAATAAATAAATAATATATTTGATATGAATTTGAAGTGTATTTGTCAACTATGTTTATAACTACATAACCAAAACAACTTCTACACTAGCTGTCAGTTGGACATGAATAGGATAAAGAGTTCGGAATAGATTATATGTACAAGAGAGAGGGTTAAAGAAAAATCGCAATGCTCTGACGTCAGACTTAATGGTATTAAAAACTCCAATATCTTTAAAACCAATAATATTTTTGAAACTTTTATCGTCTGGGACACCAAGCTTTTGGGTCTAGCTTTAATACAAATAATTAATTTCCTATTTTGTGAGTACCGTGGAGGACCCCATTGTTCACTTTCTGACACCAAATAAGGAGCTAAAGGCAACATTTTTTACTGGTTGTAGAAAAATGACTGACTTTATTAATAGTTATTTAATTATGTATCAATGAGGTTGATTAATAATCGAGACATTTTAACGCGCTCGCTACGCTCTCGCGTTAATTACCGATTAACATATAAGTTACTCACAATATTTTTTTGTTGATCGTACTTTTCTAATTCCATAAAAAAATTATTAGGTTATAACCACGATAACTTGAGACTGATAGATGAGTAAACTGCGCATACTAACATACATGAAAATGTTGACTATCATAAGCACTTGTTTCTCTTTCTTTGTTTCAAATATCTTTATCTTTGGAGATATCAAAGTCCATCGCAGTTCGCAGACAATTATTTTAGATTAGTAACATACCTGTCAAAAATGTTTTCACAATATAACAAGTTTTCACTGGATGCCTTCAATTCACTTAACACTGGATAGCACTATTGATCTTTTCGTTTTTAGAACAATGGTAATAGTTTTATATTCATTTTAAAGGAATGCCACGTGAATATTATTTATCTAGAAGTGAAAAAATAATTATGTTTATCATTTGGCTACAAGTTAGTTCTAAGCAATATTTGCTATATTATTTATGTTGTATGCATAAACAAATATTGTTCAACAAGAAAAATCGTGTATTAATAGAGATCATTAATGTATGATTTTCCGTACATGAATGAAGCCCATTAATGTACGATCAGCAAAACATTAAATTACTAACACATTCCTACATCATAACTGACTAAATACCAGTGCAATACTGGTCTCCCGGTAGATAAAGCAGAAACAGGAAAGAATATTTCCTTATATAATACATATAAATAATAAGCTCCGAAAGCTTTCATTCTCTCGAAGAAATCTTTCCTCCCTTTTCTAAATTCCACCTCAACCAAAACAAATCACAAAATCTATAAGATTGGTTCGGCAAAATCTGGATTTATCAATACTATATTTCAAGTAGGCCCATGGGATAATTAGATTACTAGGGATGAGTTCTCCCTGCGGATGTCAGTGTGTTGGTAACCCTGCACAGAAAGTCGACGATAATTCACTGCGATTTACGCAGACTTCAGTCTCTAGGGATGCGGATGAGGCAGGAATGAAGCAGAAGGGATGTGGTTACTGGGTGAGTCGTACAACACGTACAAGCTATGGAATAAGACGAGCAACGCCAGGATTGGTTTTTACCAAATGCGATAAATGTGTTACTAGATCATCGTTATCATTCGTGAGAGAAATGAGTCAGGGAATGTTGGGAGTCATTTGTTGGTTTAGTCAAGAGTTTCATGAATAGGTTTTTGTAGATTATAATCAGGCCCGACGAGAGGGGAGGGTAGGGGGGTAAAATACCCAGGGCCCGTGGAATTCAAAGGGCCCGGATGTGATGCTATTTTATAAATTGCTTTTAATTTTCTACTATTTCACCAATTTTTTATATTTTTTACTAAAACATGTATAACGAAATATCTGATACACGTTTTCAACAATTTATTACATTGTATAAAGTACTAAATGACGAAATGCTTGATCAAGGGCCGGCCCCAGTTGCAAATTTTAAATAAATTTATACACTATTAAAAAGTACATTATTACATTGTTGCATTTTTGTTTGTTATATTACTACATTGTATACAACACACATAGGCAAAGGCTCTATACATTTGTGCGTAGTGCTGTTTTGGTATCCTCTGCATTTACCGAATATGCAACTAGATATTAGATAGTCATACAGTGAGTATACAATACACATCGCTGCACCAATTAACTTAGAATTTTGTATTTAATGTTATTTATATTGTTAAAACTTTATTTAGATATTAATAATTCTTATTGTTGTCATACATATATTTATAAATATATTTTTTTTGGTATCTTATATTTAATTAATAAATATTCAAAGTTAAAGGAGGCCCGAATTTTTTTTCATGGGCCCCGCTTCTCCTCTCGGCGCCCCTGATTATAATCTGTGTGCATTAATTAAATTAATTGTCATTATAAAAGTATTATAGCGAATGGAGTCAGTTATGTCTGATACGGTGGTTACCAAAATACTATTTTCATATTGTTGTCAAGAATCACAAAGAATTGTTAAAAATTAACAAGTGTCACCGTATTCCCCCTGATTATATGGATATTGCAGCTTACGGGTGAACTCAAATTAAACTTTTTAAAAGATATTGCGATATTCTGTTATGAATGTATCTATGTACAATTAAAGAAACATTTAGAAACTGAAAGTTTTGTATGCAACTATAAATTCTGCACAAGTTCGCGCTCTACAGTTTTTTCCGTAAAATGAACAGGAGAACAGGAAATTACATAAATAAACTCATAATTTTGTACGAAAATTTTATGTTAAAGGATTTTTAATCTTGCTATAGAGCAAGAGTCTAGCAAGATGCGAACGATATGAATGATGCAAAAATTTGTACTTTTCTTTTGTGTGACTGATTAATACAATGTTTTTAACACCTGTAAATTATTCCATTTAATTAACATTAATTAAAAAATAATTTCCAAAAATCCCTACATTCCAAATCCAATAATACTCTTACAATCATTATTCCTCAATCACCTACTGCACTCTTGCATTTATCGACGTCGATGAATCATTTCTGCTGTGCTCAACTTCAGCCTTGTTCGTTGTTCGCCGATCGGACACTCACGTGACAAGATTAATTTAATGTTAATTTAATAGGGAAAACAGTTTTATTTTGTAATTTACGAGCGCATAATGCAGGATACTATCAGCTTCGTTCAACGTTATAGTTCCTGCATGAAGAACTACGAGAAGGGGTATTGATTAGCGGTGCAGTAAAGGGAAGGTAATTCTGCTGCAAGTAATCTGTAGTTTATTGACAGGGTGATAGTGTTGGTGATCTTTATTAGATTTTGTAATGTGGTTTCAAAGTTGGCAATGGACTTTAACATAAAGAGGATTAAATTTGGAATTTGGCGATGGACTTTAACAGAGAATCAGGGCTTTTATGTAAAGAGAATTGGAAATTAAAGAGAAATATGTGCCTAATTGGGTCCGAAGTTGACACGAGAACGCTGGTTGTTTTTGAAATTATATATTGTGAGAAAAGAAAGAGTTCGTATGAAGGAAGTGTTAATGTGGTCGAAACGAGTATCGTGTGTCAGGATGAGAATGTTGACGGGTTCGTGCTACCCCATTTAATGGGATATAGCGTGATGTTATGTATGTATGTATGAAAGAAACACATTATGTATTGATAGTTTTGTGAAGCTAAAAATTGAAGGTAAAATTAAAAATAAATGAATAAATATATCATCACTCAGTTTACTCAGTACTGGGTGTGTCACTCTGCAGTAGCAGATCTAGATAAAATGCGCAAAATAAATCACTGATCACTATGCAAACATTCATTTTCTGATTTCTTTTTCCAATTTAGAGATAGGTAAAGTTTTGCTAATTCCTCTGGCCGTATTTTTCAATCTAGATAAAGGCGGATATTCCGGTTTAAACAGTGATCAGTAAAGCCCGGATATTTAGGCTCTTAAAAACACCCAAATAAGCAGGCATATAGGCCGGTAATTACTCTAAAATAGGCGGGATTTTAGGCAGCCTAAATGTAAATAATTTGTTTAAAAAAAAATAAACGAAACCTTTTTCTAATATTGGTACTCGTATCTACTCTTCGTTAGAAAAAAATAATCATTTTAAACAAAAATTAATGCAATCTGAAAAATAATAATGTAGAGTTCTCATTTTATTAATTTTATGCAAATCCAAATTATGTAGTATACTTTAATTCACTAAATATTACGAGCAATTGCTCTATGAAACTTTCGGAAAGGGACTGTCTTCGGTCTATCAGAACTTGCTTGTAAGCTGAAAACTTCGTTCGACATCACAAAATGTGACAGGGGCGTTCTTAAATTTAGCCATATCGTCTAAAGTTACCTCAACTCCATTGATTAATGGCAAAGACACAATTGAATTGCCACATAAAATTTTCACTAAAAAACGTTTTTTCTTTCGGCATTTTAAATTCACACAAAAAACTTGATTAAAGTAAGTACTTTAAATATTATAACATAGGTTAGGTTGAAACACTTTGTCGAGTGCTGAATTTGTCAACGAAGTAGATGATAAACCTTGTCTGCTCAATAAAAGTTAGAATAGGCAACAAAAATAGGCAAAATAGGCTGTATTAGGTAAAATAGGCGCGATAACCAAAATATAGAAAAAATAGGCTATAAGGCACGAAATTTTGTTGGTTCACCAAAATCTAGGTATTTTCTTTAATTTTGGTTAAATTATTTTCAATAATCTTCTACATAAACATTTCGATATTTAACTTCAAACAAGTAAGGTATCCAAGATGAATAATGAAAAATATATGAAAAAGTATTCATTAGAAAATACGGAAAAAATCACATTAATAATTCTTTTGAGATTTTCTGAAGTAAAATAAAAGTCTGTCAATATTTCACTTAAAAAACATTTCATTATTTCCATTTATCCTGCCTCGGTCATTCCTTGATGTCATTTAAACATTTTATTTAACCATTCTTCTTATTATTCCTTTACAAAAACATATTGTTTCTACATGAAGGCGGGTTTTTAACAGCTCTTGACAAAAACGAAAATAAGTTGTTTTGTTTCGTCGGAACTCTATTATGAAAGGTTAAAAAGAACAAAAGAAAAAAACTTCTTTGGGTTTAATGGATCCTCAACTGCTATAGAAAACACTTAAAGAACTCTTCTTGTCCGTGTAATTTCTCTCATTCTGTGAGAACGGATCGTCGCGTTTGTCAATGGCTGCGTGCTACGGGTGCGTAGCGAAGAATGAAAGGGGACGAGAAATGCACTTAATGCAAACGATAATACGTGCACGACTAAATGAAAAAGGATGCAATTAATCTTACTCTTATTATTACTCATGTTAATTGTTAAATAAATAATTGTATAATCTATAGTATCACATCTTTTTTATTTATTTGTTACTCTATACAACAGGAATATATATATATATATATATATATATATATATATATATATATATATATATATATATATATATAGTTTAAATTAAAGGTAAATCATGTGTTTAATGAAATGAAGTTATTATCTGGCCAATGATAATTTTAAAACAAGATACTTTTGTTATTTTAAATAAAACATATTATTTATTCTACAGATTTTATACTCGTTTGCACCTTACTTACGAAGTAAAATATCATATGCTGAGAATGTAACGAGATATTGTCAGTTTATGTTAAACTTAAAATTTAAGTATCGTTGGTGCTAATGGGTACTAAATATTGAAAATATTTTAAAACATTAAATTTATGATATAAAAACTGTGATATAACTTCCTGAAAACGATTAAATGGAAGGCAATAATTGTACTGATCATTTTATTTATATACTTACGCTCAATTGCATAAAATTATGTTAAAAGGTATCAATTACATATTCCATATAAGAAATTCACTTTGCTATTAGTTTATTTAATTAATGAAGAGATTAATTAAGCCAGAAAAATTGTTAGAAGGATAGCAATGTTCTTTTAAATTAAACTATTTCAATTGTTTGGAAATATTTTATTAATTGAAAACAATATGTAATTTATTTATCAACTAATGAACTTGTTAATTTTTAGACTTAATAATGATTCCAAGCTTAAGGCCGAAACGTCGCTTAACTCATGAATTAGTTTTCATATGCTATATCAATTTCATAAGAATGCAAAAGCCTATTTTCAAACAATTGGGCAAAATTTAAGAAAATCATCTCTATCCTTTTATTATTTATTTAAACAAAGTATAAATTTTATCTTTTGTTGGTGTAATTGGCTAGTATTCAATTGACACCTAAAATTTTTACAATATTATTAAGTATGTTATTCAATATTTATTTTTTAAATTTATTTATGCTACTGTATACAACCAGAGCTTAATCCTAATTGCAGAACAGAATCCAGCCTCACAGAGCCGTAGTGTGATAGTTCATAAATTTTTAGCTTGATTCATACTGCCGGATTATGTTTTATTAATAAGCCAGATTCAGATGATACGTGAATCAAGAAAGATATTATTAGTATAAAGAAGAGCTCAGGATATTACGCGTTATAAATACAAAGAGTCTGTAAAGAGTCGAATTAAGATTAGGGCTTAATTTGAAAGAAATGAATGTTAAAATGCAAAAAGCAGAAATATTCATTAAAATAATTCCACAGTGAGAAAGTTAAATTATTTCTTGTTGCCGAAGACATAATTAACGAGTAAGAAAGCTCATTATATACTTTAATAAGTTTTGACCTAAACAAAGGGTGAAATTTGCTTTTGTTGCAGTTTTAAGTACGTGATCTGGCCGGTAGACTTAATTAAAAGTCAGAGCACATTGAAAATTCTCTCCTAAGTCAAAAATCTTTGACGAGGAAATTATAATTCGCAAGTTCAATTGTTAATTTGATATTAATTACTACTTATCAAATTTTCGAATTTGTAATTTTATCGCGAATACAGAATACAGTGTCTAAGTTTTGAGGTACCATCATTGCTAATTTCTTTTCGAGATTATTTTATATCTATGAAATCTATATTGCGATGCTAATGGAATTAAGACTTATTTAAAAGTATCAATAATTAGGTTTTTTCACGACAGAGAGTATTTGACCGTGATACAAAAATAAGGTCAGAAGTACATTTTTTATCCCTAGAGAAATAATGAGCATATTATTCCTCTATGAAGTTTATATTCATAGTACAGCTATAAAATAAATGTAAAATACAATAGAGCACAATGAAACAAATAAAAACCTATGAATAGCTGCAGAAACTGCATCAACAATTTCTTAGGATTCTTCCGGAGTTCTTCACTGTATGCTTGGTATTTTTTTTTAAAAGACTACTAACAGTTTTAAAATAAATAAATATTAAAAAGAAAGGCTAAGTTTCACAAAATTCAGCCTCCAAGTCACCTTATGAGGGCATCGTCAGAGGCTGGCCAGCACGGTTAGTAACCATAGACGCGTTTCGCTCTTATTAGAGCTCATCAGTATGGTATAACTCATTTCTTCACCTAGAACAAAGTTCACGTGAAGAAGCTGGTTGACGAAAAACTGTGCCAACAGAGAATAAGATCTCTAACAAACAGGTAAGATGACATGAGAAGTTCTGTGGAACAGGCCATGCCATCTACCGAAAAAAAGGAAAAGCTACGCAATAGCAATTTAAATAACAACAAAGACAAAATTAAGTGAGTTATACCATACTGATGAGCTCTAATAAGAGCGAAACGCGTCTATGGTTACTAACTGTGCTGGCCAGCCTCTGACGATGCCCTCATAAGGTGACTTGGAGGCTGAATTTTGTGAAACTTAGCCAAGTGTTTATTTCTTTTTTTTATAAACCTAGTTTCAGCAAGTGTTGGATAACAATTAATAATTTGGGAGGTAATACGCACGGAAAAATTGTTTCCTCATATTAAAAGCCTATGACTCGCTTTTCGTGACACACCCGGTATATAGTTACTCGAATTCGTATAAGACGATGTAAAATTTATTATTAATGGAAGGTTTTGTGAATAAGCGACTATGAATAGGAATTGAAAAGTAATAAACAGGAATCCAGTCAGAAATTATACGTGTATTTTTACTGAGCCAACGTTTCGTTGCCAAGTGCAACTTTATCAGGGCAGAGCCAAAAGTTTGTGTAAATAGTTACAGAATAATAAAATATTATAAAGAACATCAAAAAAGATGTAGTCAATATAAAAAAATATAACAAACAAAATAACGTCGAAAGCCTCATCAAACAGTTGATTAAACACAGTGAAAATTTTATTTATTATGTCCTACAAACAGGTCGGATAACACAAACTTTTGGCTCTGCCCTGATGAAGTTGCGCTTGGCAACGAAACGTTGGCTCAGTAAAAATACACGTATAATTTCTGACTGGATTCCTGTTTATTACTTTTCAATTTATTATTAATTACTGTAATTTCTAACATTATTGAGCTAGTTTTGTCAAGATCAAATTTGAATTATTTACAAATTTTAACTTCCTAGATACTTATCTACTAAATAGTTCCTATTTCCTATTATTACTCAAGTGTTAATTAGAATATGGAAATATTTTGTATTTAACTTTCATTTAGTTTATCTGGTACGTTGTTTGATATTGTTGATTTAAAGTTTGTACAATAAACAAATTCCGGCGGTAAAGTTTGCGCATAAATTATTTTATGAATAATTTATAAATATAACAATATACATGTTTAACAATCACAAATATACCTTTCAAATTAATCTTAAACGTGCTTAATCTTTTGTAAATAAAACAACATAACCGTCGTTCCCAGCGCCAAAATCAACCCTTAAACAACACGCCCCATTTTAATATTCCCATCCACACATACACCCTTACAATGGTGTATACAGAGCGTAGCAAGGCGCCACGCTATTATTAGTTATAGCCGAAAGTTTATAACGTCCCGTATTAACAATTCGGCATCACATTTAATTAACACGGTCCAACAAAATTATACGGCGCGTGTGCAAAACAAGACACGTACACGAACTACGACTCTACGACAGGCCGGAACGTAATTTCCATTTGCCGATGGCGTTCGGGTGCTGGGGTGCTGAGGGTGCAGGGGTGAACGGGTGCTACGATGCACTCGACGTGAGGAGACTTAGAGAGTCAACGGAGTGCTTGAGGGTATAGTTTGTTCACTAATCTCTGTCACCTCAGAAATAACTTGAAATAAAAGCTCAATGATGATTTTATAAATTAGCCAGTCGAAAAAGAGGGACCGTATGTCTATTACTTAAAGTAATATATATTATATATTATACGGATATTTTTAATATTGAAAGTAAAATTAAATAGTAATAAAAAAAACAGTAAATATTAAAATTAATTTAATTAAAATTGTGTAACAGTTCTTTGAATGTTTATTAATTTCCAGTGGCACGAAAATTGTTTATTTAAAATTTGCTTTGTAATCAGTACATGCAATAATATATATCCTAATTGTTTTTACAATAATTTTAAAAGTCTTGTGTATCTTTTTGCGTAAAATGCTGTTACCAGCCGTGAATTAGCGTCCTCTAAAGATATTGTGAAAGGGAAACCAAAAGAGTAATTTTAATATAGTGAAAAACTGTTTTTCGAATGAGAACATCGGAACTTGAGATCTCAAATCCACAATTCAACGCGTTTCCACTGAGCTATCTCTCCCATGACATTTTTAACTTTTTTAAATAAAAAAGCGAATCAAATGTTTTACAGCAAAGTCAATTATTCCATTTGACATGTAACTTGCGCTATACTTTTATTTATTTAAAACAAGTTTAATATTTAATCTTAGGTGATGCAACTGACCTGATTAAATATTTAACAACCGCCAACATTCTGTCAACTGATCAAATAGTACGTATGTACCTATTTGAGTTAGCGTGAAGCAATTTTGTGTTTTGAAAAGACCAATCAACGCTATGCCATCCATGGATACAGGACGGCAAAAATAATGGACGGCAAATACTAAAAATAATTTCAACAACCAAAACAAAATTAAAGATAACAATTTTTACGACTCTAAATATCAAATTATCTTTCTTCAAATAACAGAAGAAAATAATCTTTAGCAATGAAAGTAAATTTTTCTTCCATACGAAAGAAAACTAAAACCATATCCATGGTAAAAGGAAAATAGCGGTATGAGTTGACATTACTTAAAAGTCGCTAGATTACTAAAGTACTGCAAATTGTTGATATTTGAGCTCCAAATTTAAGCGGCAAATTAAAATTAGCATAGTTGTCAAATAGCTCTTTAACATTAGTCTATAAAATTTTATGTAAATTTCCGATTTATTTCTAAAAGATTTACTTTCTAATAGGGTAGTGAAAAAATTATATGTACATCTTCTGAAGAAAATGTCATACTACCTCAGGTGCTTTATACCCTCGCCTTCGATTCAAAAACTGACACTGCACCTTGAAGAAGAATTGTCTCACTTTCTTCCCTTTGTTATACAAGTAACTAAAATAAAATTTACAAAATAAAATTAGGAACAACAAAGTGTTAAACATTGAAATCGCTTCTCTAATTTCATAGCTACCTACAGTCTCTTTCAAATTATTTATATATATATATATATATATATATATATATATATATATATATATATATATATATATACAGGGTGAGTCTGGGAAGACGCCCCCCCCTTTAACTTTTTTATTATGAGTAATAGAAAAAAATGGTTCATATGAAAGTTTTATTATTTTAAATATACTATTTGATGGCAGATGTAGATATTTTTTATAAAGTCAGGTTTACAAGATACGACTATCAACTTTTATTTTTTAAATAGCAACCTATAATTATTTTACTAAAATAAAAACCGCCATTTTTTTTCTCTTTTCAACGGTGTATTAGTTTTTATTAATGTATATGAAAAAATTCGAGAAAAATAAGAAAATTGAGAAATACTAGAAATAATTTTTATACAAATATTATAGATACATTAATAAAAACTAATACACCGTTGAAAAGAAAAAAAAATGGCGGTTTTTATTTTAGTAAAATAATTATAGGTTGCTATTTAAAAAATAAAAGTTGATAGTCGTATCTTGTAAACCTGACTTTATAAAAAATATCTACATCTGCCATCAAATAGTATATTTAAAATAATAAAACTTTCATATGAACCATTTTTTTCTATTACTCATAATAAAAAAGTTAAAGGAGGGGGCGTCTTCCCAGACTCACCCTGTATATATATATATATATATATATATATATATATATATATATATATATATATATATATATATATATATATATATATTGTTAATTTTCACCAATTTAAAATCTACCCCTGTGGCTCCCCCTCCACTAACATCTTTAAGGGCCGTGATTTGCCTGCTGGTAACCGCACTTCACGCGAACAAATATATTACTTGCCGAGAACTGCTTACGGCAGAGTGCCACACCCAGTAATGGGTATTTATTGTTAAAGATTCAACAATGTAATGCATAGAAATAAATCGATATAAAAGTAAAGTTAGTATGGTCAAAATTGGCTTAAAAAGGCTAGTCGTAGATAAAATAACATACAAGTACAGCAAATAATTGTTTGTTTTTAATTATATAGATTTAAATTATTATTGTATTTAGTAAAAGAATACGAAAGGAAATGCAACAGACTATATCATCATCCAGTTTGTGTTGGTGTCGCGCGCTTACATCAAACTTGCATGCGGTCGTGTTTTGTTTTTGTGTCATTACAGTGCGGATTCATTTGTTTTTTATGTGTTTGTGTCTTTTTTGAGTTTTGCTTGCGAGATTGAAATTGAAATTGTCTAATTATACAAGATGTGTTCCGAGATAGCGCGCCAGGACGCTACGACTCATGATGATTATCTCTATAGTGCTGGAGCAAATGTAAAACTTTTTTATTACACAGAATTTTTTTATAACAAAGGGTGCTGAATTAAAAACATATACGTGACAACATAAAGAACCCTTTACATACAAACTCTCACAAAATGAATACCAGTATTTATGTTTCAATTCCAAATTTTAATAACTAAAACTATTTTTTGTAAACATTGTGTGTTAGTAGTTACACCGGGTGTCTAAATTTTTTTTGGTTATAGATTTTTCCTTATTTATTTTAAAATTAAAGTATAAATACAAATGATTAAAAAATGCACTAAACTCATTGATATAATGCGTTTCTGTTACGTAAAATAAAATTTATAACTTTAAGCTATTTACAGAGTACCATGAGAAAAAAAAACAAATAATTGTATTGTTCGTATTGTTTGTAAAGTCAACTTTCAAGAGGTAAATTGATCAACATTAAGCAAATTTCCTTCGTCCAACGGAGACAGTCTCATTTTTAACAACATTAAGGCCGCTCCGGAGTGAATTCAATTTTCGCATTTGCCTCTAAATATTTTGCACCCGCTAAACCCAGCAACTTGCCGTGTTACTGTTCTTGGAACCGTGGTCTGCTGGCCGAGGGTCGATTTATTAGTGATTGTAATTTTTTTTAAATACTGTTATTGTGTATTCAGATATTCGTTGTATTATCTTCGACATCCGGAATATCTAACCCAGATGATACGAGCTTCACAGACATTTAAGTTTTAGACGAATTTGCACGTTATTTTGTATTTATTATCTATTCTTAAAATATTTATTAGATTAGAAATTGTTTTGCTTATATAAATATTGCGGAATAACAACATGTATTTGACGGCTGGTAACTGCTGTTCACAAGCATAAATATATTACTTACTTAGATTTACAATGATAGTGTGCCACTGCCAGCATGAGTGAAGGCATGTTTATTTTTTATTGAACCGGTTCAAAAATCGAAATTTTTAAAAATATGTTTCTATATAGTTGAGAGCACGATAAATACACTCGTTCAAACCGCATTTCAATATCTCTTTTAGTTTTTGAATTATATTGATTTTTGACTTTTTTTAAAACTCAACTTTGAGAGCTCATATCTCAAAAACTAAAAGAGATATTGAAATGCGGTTTGAACGACTATATTTCTCTTGTGCTACTTAACTTATAACAAAATTTTACTATTTTTGAAAATTTTTCTACTTTCTTTCAAAATTTTCTTTTCTTTATATTTCCAAAAGTTGAAGAGATAATGAAAATCTGAAAACACCAGTGAATTCCTCGCGTAAAAAACTGACTGCCAAATGTTAATATTTTTATATCATCATTATTTATATAAAATTTTAATAAATTTGATCAGTTAGAAGAGCAAATAAGTTTAAAGCATTTTTGAGCTTTTTCGCTTGTACTTCAGAGCGGCATTAAGTAAAAAAAACTACCAAAAAATGGCCGTTCCATAAAATGTTCCAATTTAACTGAACTTCACCTAATCTCAGAAATGAAGCTCATAAATTGAACAAACACTGGAAGCCTGTATTGTAGCTTGACAATATTATATGATCACCGCATAATCTGCTGAATTAAATAAACATGTTGTAGGGCACTAATCCCATAAGTGAAGAATTAACCTGACAATTAACTGTAAATAAATCGAATTTATAATGAGATACATAGACAGGCTTCCGGATTTAACTAAATCGTAAATGACACCATCATACGAACGCCATACATGGACCGTTTAATTTATTCAAACCTCTATTTAACCGCACAATACAAACCTTCATGAACTCATTAATTATTCTTTTTAACGACACGTGAGGAACGTTTTACTATTCTTTATGCATTACCTTTTTAATTGTTTCTCATGTGGTCTGTATTGATATTTCGAATAGATTTAAATAACTATTGGTTTCCAAGTCAGCGTTGATATTTTAATCTCCTTCAAAAATTGCCCGTCAAACAAACAAAAAATATCGCATCAAAATTTTATACAAACGTCGTAGTATAAACAAGGCCTGGAATGTCACATAAAAAACAGGGAAGCTATACTTGATTGTAAGAGGTGCTTATTCCGAAAATAATTTAAGCAAACATGTATAATATTTATATAATTATTGTAGGTAAAGTTTGAATTATAAATTTATCAGAATTTAAAAGTATTATTTTAAATGTACAACAAAGTAGTGCAGTAATTTATAAAATTTGAAAATGATTGTAAATAAATTCGCTGTGGGCAGGATTCGAACCTACACGAGTAAAGCTTAATAAATTTCAAGTCCATCTTCTTAATTACTCGAACATATAATTTGTCCAATATTACCGTCAAAATGCAAGCTATTTACTATATATAACAACAAAAATTGAGCGCTGCGGACAGGATTCGAACCTGTGCGGGCATAACCCAATGGATATCGAGTCAATCTCCTTAACCACTCGGTCACTGCAGTTATAAACATGTAACATTAGTGACAAGCAAAATGCAAATATTTTAAATGTAAAAATAATAGTTAAGGGCTGCGGATAGGATTCGAACCTGCGTGGGCAGGGCCCAATGGATTTCATGTCCATCTCTTTAACCACTCGGACACCGCAGCTCATGAACTTAAGTTGTATAAGATTATTACTGGAAAGATTGTTATATTTTACATATAAGAATAATAATAAATCGCTGCGGACAGGATTCGAACCTGTGCGGGCATAGCCCAATGGATTTCGAGTCCATCTCCTTAACCACTCGGACACCGCAGCTTATAAACATAAGTTATGCAACATTACTGAATATCAAAATGCAAATATTTCAAATATAAGAATTAAAGTGAATCGCTGCGGACAGGATTCGAATCTGTGCGGGCATAGCCCAATGGATTTCGAGTCCATCTCCTTAACCACTCGGACACCGCAGCTTATAAACATAAGTTATGCAACAATACTGAATATCAAAATGCAAATATTTCAAATATAAGAATTAAAGTTAAGCGCTGCGGACAGGATTCGAACCTGTGCGGGCATAGCCCAATGGATTTCGAGTCCATCTCCTTAACCACTCGGACACCGCAGCTTATAAACATAAATTATGCAACATTACTGAATATCAAAATGCAAATATTTCAAATATAAGAATTAAAGTTAAGCGCTGCGGACAGGATTCGAACCTGTGCGGGCATAGCCCAATGAATTTCGAGTACATCTCCTTAACCACTCGGACACCGCAGCTTATAAACATAAATTATGCAACATTACTGAATATCAAAATGCAAATATTTCAAATATAAGAATTAAAGTTAAGCGCTGCGGACAGGATTCGAACCTGTGCGGGCATAGCCCAATGGATTTCGAGTCTATCTCCTTAACCACTCGGACACCGCAGCTTATAAACATAAATTATGCAACATTACTGAATATCAAAATGCAAATATTTCAAATATAAGAATTAAAGTTAAGCGCTGCGGACAGGATTCGAACCTGTGCGGGCATAGCCCAATGGATTTCGAGTCCATCTCCTTAACCACTCGGACACCGCAGCTTATAAACATAAATTATGCAACATTACTGAATATCAAAATGCAAATATTTCAAATATAAGAATTAAAGTTAAGCGCTGCGGACAGGATTCGAACCTGTGCGGGCATAGCCCAATGGATTTCGAGTCCATCTCCTTAACCACTCGGACACCGCAGCTTATAAACATAAATTATGCAACATTACTGAATATCAAAATGCAAATATTTCAAATATAAGAATTAAAGTTAAGCGCTGCGGACAGGATTCGAACCTGTGCGGGCATAGCCCAATGGATTTCGAGTCCATCTCCTTAACCACTCGGACACCGCAGCTTATAAACATAAATTATGCAACATTACTGAATATCAAAATGCAAATATTTCAAATATAAGAATTAAAGTTAAGCGCTGCGGACAGGATTCGAACCTGTGCGGGCATAGCCCAATGGATTTCGAGCCCATCTCCTTAACCACTCGGACACCGCAGCTTACAAACATAAATTGTGCAACATTATTAAATATCAAAATGCAAACATTTTAAATATAAGAATAAAGATTAAATGTTGCGAACAGGATTCGAACCTGTGCGGTCAGGGCCCAATAGATTTCAAGTCCATCTCCTTAATCACTCGGATACCGCAGCAGCTTACTAACAAAAATTTTAGAAATAAATTATAAAATTACATAAGATTTATTATTTTCTTGGTAGATGTTACTTGGGGATCAGTAATGTCAAAGTATAATGTTGTTTTCCAATAAATATGGCTTGACTTTTTGTCTCTAAAAAATTATTACTTTCTTCTCTCAATTGAAGGATGAAAATGATAACTCTCTTTTCTCAATTGAGAGAAGAAAATTGTGCTTTCTGAAAGAGTTGAATAAAAATATAAATATTACACACTATTTGCTAAATTTTCATGAGTTATATCTACTCCTCGTTAATATATCAATTTAATACATCAACATTGAACTCCTTCCAACAATTCTAGTTACTGTGTAAGTAAGTATACAAGTACTACCGATATCCACAATGAAATTACACGAAGTTTGTTTGATCGGAGACTGCACCGTAGACCGTCCACAAACGCTTCAATAACAAGTGACATCTACAAACAATCTATCAATAGCTGCACGATAGTTGCTAGGACACTATCCTGCCCTTGTATTCGGCTGTTTCACGTAAAGCGCTAATGGAATGTCTTTATGCGGAGACACCACCCAGCCGCAACTTCATAATGGAAACAAAGTAGGCGCTGATTAAAGCACTGATTAATATGTTAAAGCAGAAACAATGCAACAACGTCGCAGTATGCCATGCCAGTCCAACTTGGTCATGCACAAGGAAACTCAATTTCGAATTTGTATTTGTCAATTTATGAAATTATAGCTTTTAGTGTTTTCGTTTCCGGCCTTATGATAATATATTTGAATATAGAATTGATAATTATGGTATGCTACTATTAGGACATTTACATTTAGGTACGAGTACATTAAAATACAAAATGCGTTAGAGCATGTCAACATTTTGTCACTTTGGCCCAAATTAAAATTTCTTTTATTCATTTTGTTGTAGACAATTTAATTACTGCAATTAGTATTAATAAAAGTCTAATGCCTAGTTTCACTAAAGTGTCTTAGCAAAAGAATACTTATTCTTAAGTTTTCCTTAACTGTATTTTGTTATTTAAATATATTTAACTTTTTAAAGGATTGAAAGACTGAAATTTGTATCTAAAATTTTACTTTAAAAATACGTATTTTGACAGCAACACCTTTTGATAAACTTGGTATCTCATTATCAGCCACGGTAATGGTATAGTAATTGGGTGTCAAGCGAAAAAATTGAGACACTTCTTCCTGACGGTGCGATTTAATTTCTAGAGTCGAAGTCTCTACGGGAAGAATAAATCTTTTTTCATGAAGTATCCTTTTTCACTACTCTGCCAGAAAGTAAAGTTTTTAGAAATAAATTAGAAATTTAGATATCACATGGATGTTTTCCAGTTGCTATGAATATTGCATTGTTTTTCTTTCCTAGACAAGAAATAGCTATTTGTTTATTGTGATGGGAAAGTGTATTATGTCTTCCCACGGGTGACGCTAAAACACACTTTACTCCGGGGATATACTTTTATTTCAAACAATGAAGAACTGTATATTGAAAAATATTTGTTGTTTATTTCCTTGATAAGAAGTATATAAACAACTCCATAAGAATCAGAGTATTATATGCGCGCATTATGATTCATTACGCTCTTTCAGTTCATAACGCCCGCTCTATTCAAAATGTCCGTTCTGTTTACATTATGCCAGAGCTGATTAATACTTTTATACGCATTACTATACATGTTTTAGTAAAAAATAAAATCTTGTATGTATCACGGATGTTACTAGATGATAATGACCTTAGGCGATATCCATACTTCGGACCATTCTGTTATATGTTTAACGCCCATGCTGTATAATTACGGTATATAAATAAATAAATAAATATCTAAAACCGTGCTGCAATTACTTTTCTGCCTAGGAAGGAAAATTCTTTCTCCTTACTAGGGAGAGAATTTCCTACTTTCGACCCGTATATGAGGGAAGAAAAGCCAAGTTTTGGTTAAGGTTGCAGAAAAATATATATTTTCTTGTATAAGGATGAATGAGAAAAGAAAATATTAGTTTTTAAGTTCTGGCAAGATCATAAAAATTATATTTTAAAAAAATTATGAAATGGAGAACATTGTCTATGCTAACAGAAATTTTCTGTATATAAATTCTCAAAATATCAATCGAGGAAGATGAATAGAGAAAGCTGAAATTAATGTACAAATATCGCGATTTTAAACAATCAGAAAACAAAGTCAAATGAATCTTACCATCTGTACACATTTTTTTTAAAATGAACTATGTATGTAAATACACCAAAATAAAAATCATTTGAACTCGGTACAGAAGAGCAAAGGTTACAGCTCAAAATTTGTTAATACAAAGTTGGTAATCCTGCTCACATACAGCATTCTAGGTAAAGTTATACGAGTATAGGGTATATATTTGCGGGTGTCCGTTTGTATCATCCATCCGTTTGACGTTTAATATTTCATTCACAGGTGTGTTTTTGACGGGGCGCGTTATCTGCTCCTGCTAACAAATGCTGCATCCTTTGTCATTTCGTCACTTGCCCATATCACAATGCTAGTAACAAGGCCATGCGAAAGCTTATATTAAATTCCTCAAATGAAATACTAGGTATTTGTGCTGTATTTATTAATACATTTTGATACCTTTATTCTGGATTTAATTAAAATTGCGCTTGGAAATCAAACGAGATGTTTATATTTTGGAAGATTAATTATTGCTTACCTTGAATTTCAGTTATAATTATCTGTGGATTGATGCTGCGCCTGAAATAAAGGTATAATTTAATCATTCCAATAATAAAAGAAAAGAAATCAAATAAGAGTTATTTGTATATCAAGAAAAGAAAATCTGATGTGGACACCACATGACTTCCTTGTACCCGTATTAAACTATAGATATTTTTTTAATTGCACATATTTCACATTAAATCTTTTATTTTTTGTTCTAATCCATAGCAAACTTAATGTTTTTTTAAATCTAAAAATATATAATATTTAAATTTAGATATCTCGTTTATGCAAAAAGCTAATTTAAAATTTTTTAATGTGCTAGACGCAGAATTTAATTCTCTAAAACTTTTATTTGCAGTATTTATTTCTAAAATGAAAATAATACCATTTTTTTCAAGGAAAACTGTTAACAGCTTCATGTAATGTGTCACTTCCGGTTAGTCTATTTTAACCAAAATCTATTATGTTATTTCCATTGATATAGTAGTCTTATATACCAAATTTGGAAAGTTTTAAATTATATTTGAATATAGTTTTTCATGAAAATCTATTATAGGCTTCAAGTAAAGTACCACTTCCGGTAGTTGTATAATGACCAAAAAGGGAGGTGCACAACTAGATGTTATAGCAGTCCTAAATATGATGTTTCAATTTTCTACGGCTTACCGTTTTTGAGTTATGCGAGATACGTACGTACAGACGGCATGACGAAATTAGTCAAAATGGATTCAGGGAGGGCCAAAACACCTATTTCCGTTGAAATCTGAGAACCGAAAATTTTCGCGATTACAATACTTAATTTACTTCGTACAAGGAAGTAAAAATGAGACACTTTTTTCCGAAGGTGCCAATTTATTGTCAGAGTCGAAGCTAAGGAATATAAAACCTCTGAGGAAAGAATAATTCTTTCTTTACTTTATCAGAAAGTAAAAATTAATTAGGAATTTAGATAAGATTTATTGTTCTCTATAAACTTTTCACAATTTCTTTATGATTTATTGCCAAGACCATAAGAAACTCTACTTAAACAATAACAAATATTTGTATTACCCGCAGGTGGTTGACCATCGTAGTCGTCGGAATACCGAAAAAGACTATTTAGTTTTCCTATTAAAATTAACTTCAAACTGATGATTTTAGAAACAACAAAAATATTTTTCTATAGTTTAAGATTGCCTACTACTTAGTCCACATTTTTTTTTCTTTTCTTTGTTTAATGTTTACTTAAATTGTATGTGTAATAATAAAAAAATTCTAAAACTGTCATTAGACACAAGAATAATAATTATCAGTTTTCTTCTATAAAATTATAAAATTTTACCAAATATAATAATATTTATTGTAATTTTAATAGGAAAACAAAGCTCATGTTTTACACAAATATTAAAAGCCGCGCGACTCAGTCGCAATATGTTCCGCCCCATGTACACTCAGTTACAGAATTAAGAACCAATATAGTGCATATTTATGCAAAGTTATGCAATACGACATTTTAATTTTGAATATATTTCAAGGAGTATGGATACAAGTTTGGCCCAACCTTCTCGCTACATTTACAACCAATTTTTACGTTGCTTATTTTGCTCTTGCAGTAGAAAGGATCTCATTTTCAATTTTATACCATTTACAATAAATTTGAATTGATATGAGAACGACATATATCGCAATAATTTCAAATGTATACAAAACTTAACTCGTACAGTAGATACCTGCTTGTATTTTAACAGTGATTGTCTTTCACAATTTAATTTTATAATGATTTATAATTTACACAATGTTCTAAACTTCAGGATATTGTGAAACAAAATTTATTAATTCTTCTTCCATAATTACAATACCAATGATTACAGCTGACGATGTCATGACGACAAAAGTCAAATATGTTGTAAATATGATCGTTGACACATGTTTACCTAACTTGCAATTTTACATTTTCTTAAAATTGTAAAGATTTCAGTAAATTATATATTTCTTGCCGTGATGTGCGGTTACTAGCTGTCAAAATTCGGCCCCCAAAGATGTTAGTGAAGGGTGAGCCACAGGGGTAATTTTAATGTGGTGAAAATTGTGCTGGGATAAAATTAGTTGACTGTACAACCACTTTAATGTAACGTTGTGTAAATCGGTCGCCGGTCACAGCACTCTCTTCTAAGATTTACCCATTAGATAGACTATAAAATCGTTCTCTGTCTGTTGCAGACTAATATATGTTTATAAATATAATAAAAACAAAAACTGAATGAAATGATGAATTTACAATCGAAAATCCAATAAAATTTATACATTTGACATTATGTTATATGTTAAATGCGAATAGGGTATTAATAAATGATTAACAAGAGCTAATTTAAAGTTATCACAATTCACACAAAAACAAAACAGACAGCGTGACCGCCATCTAAAACCCAATTAGCAATTACCAGAGTTGAGCCTATAAAACATATATAATTCTCCTAACACGACTAATTATTTACATCAGTGTGGCGGTGGTGGAGGCGGCAGTGTCACGCTGTGCAACATCACCCCCTACCTCGCAATGCCGCCACCAGTCAACCAAGCCGAGTTCAGCCCTTCGACTAATAAATCACGCATGGACTAACGACCTTTGGGCCGCGCTAAAAACGGCCCGGAAGTAGGCGCTGCCCGTTGTTTTACCTTTAGCGTTTTGCATACTTCATTCCGATGTGATGGGAGAAGGGAGGAAGGGTGTAGGTCAAGTTGATGCCGATTTATTTATAGATATTTTTTGCTGTTTGTTGTGTAGATAGAAATTAAACCATTTCAATGCAACAACAAACGATGTATTTACAGAGTGTTATTTAAGTAAGCGTTCAAAGCTTTATTCACCACATAGATAGTAAATCTGGTAATAATTTTAGTTTTACATGCTTTCCATAAGAACAAGAGTCTGTTAAAATATACCAATTAAGAAAATTAAAATCAATATATTCTCTGAAAACAAAAGTTGATTTTCAAAACAGACATAAAAGGTTTTTTGCATTGACGTGCGATGTAATATTCGGTATATTGAGTATTGGCGAGTTGCATGTGGATGTTGAAAACCCTGGTTCGATCCCCACAGCCGACAAACAACTTTTTCAACAAATTAAATCTACCCCTGTAGCTCCCCCTACACTAACATATTTGGGACCCATGATTTGAAGACTGGTAACTGCATTTCACGAGATCATACCGAGATCTGCTACGGCAGAGTGCCACACCCAGTAATGGATAAAAGGCGTGATGATATTTATTTATAAATAGTCGTGCTGGTGTAAGACGGCACGGAGAGTTATTCCCAAATAGATGTAGTTTTTCATTGCAACGTCAATGATCTTATATGTCAATAGTGACAGTTCCGTGGTTTTTTTTTGCGTAGACAATTTCGATTTCAATGAATGCGAAATTATTCCTCATTGATCAACTTCAAACTTTTTTCGCTGCTATATGCAAAAAGTGAACCTTCGAATTACTGCAAATTTGGATTCCAGCAGTCATCTTAATTTTCTATCATATATATATATATATATATATATATATATATATATATATATATATATATATATATATATATATATATTTATTTATACTTTTAATTTATAATCTATCTTGTACAGATAATTATTAATTGATTTATTATTTAAATTTCTTGTAGAAGAAATATCCATTAATAGTCCTTATTAAAATAGACTTAACTAATTAGTAAATATGTCTAATTATTGTACAGTTTGTTTAGACTATTGGAATCTGTATGGGAGGACCAGGGAGTCTGCTTCTTTTAGTCTATATGTGTCTGTGCCATTGTCGAGTAGATTTATGGCGTAGGGATTGGGATGCTTTTCAAGTTTAGCTAGGTATTTTATGCTTGCGCGTGTGATCTCTTTTTTATGGTGTTTATAAGACCCTATCTATGACAGAAACAAAATAAGCAACTATGTCTTTGTACTACAAACAAATACAATAACGTACTTGTTATCTCATTTCAAATGATATAAAGTGTGAGTATTTCAGGACAATGTAATTTCACCCAAAAAATCTATCGAGAGCAACTGGATATAACCAACTGTTTTCGAGATATGAGCAAAAATTTGGAAGAAAATTGGATAGAAAAGTTGGTTCTTTTATCTACATATTTCTGGGTTTGCTAAACTTTCCAACTCTGTTATTTCCTGAGCGAATCTAAATTTTCCAGATATTTTAGTTTCTATACATCAAATAAATAAACAAAAATAGAATAACGTCTCAAAAAATATTTGGACATTAAACATATTTACTTAAAAAAGTATCATATAAAAGCTGTAAAAAAAAGTTGTCAAAACTGATATTATTTAAATAACTTAGTCATGAAACTGAAAGAAATGCATATAAATGTATAACGGTTAACTAAATGAGAAAAATGAAATATCTAGGCTGAATGAGATGCAAAATTTAATTCACTACAACTTTTATTTGAAACTGTTTCCTGTAAAGAAAATGAAACAGGCAATGGTAGCGAAAAACTTATTTCCCATGTTAGTCGCCTATGACATAAGTGTCATGGAACATTCTATAGGTACATAATTTCCTAGTGCTATTCAAATATCATTATAAATATATACATTCCGTTACAAAACGCAATAAATATCGAAATATTCCGTGCATGTGCATATTTTCGAACTTTACTTTCCGTATGTAAACGAAACACTGTCGTTACTAGATTATAGCTGATATTAAACAGCAAATATTTATTATAAATTGGTAGTGTTTAGCGATTAATTGCAGAAGCAGGCAATTACTTTAATTCTGTGACATTCAAAACCAAATCAATCGGACGATAGATACCCCTAGCGAAATTATTATCAATAAATAATGAAAGCATAAAGTAATTATAGCTTTGATGTTCTCTAATTTGCACACAAATCAATCAAAAGAGTTAAATTCATAAAAACGAGCATTTTTTTTTCAAAAAAACCTAATTAAATAATTATTATTTATAAATACTTTTGCTGAATTTTTAAAATTAAAATCAATACTGCGAATAACGAATAGAATTATGTATGTTTTCATAATTTTTAGTGTGTATTCATCAATTTTATTTGTATCTCTTCTTATTGAAAATAGAAACAAATACCATTTTATTGAGTTTAAAATTTTGTTTTAATTTTAATGCTTATATGAGATTCAATATTACTCAGTATTAATTTTCAAACCACAACTCTGTATGATTTATTTATTTATGGTACTCTGTACAGGAACTTAATCCCAATTACAATATAGAATCCGGGCTCACCGGGCCGCAGCGTGATAGTTCATATTTTTTAGATTGAGTGGTATTCGTACAGTACTGACGAACAATTAGTAAAAAATGCTCTTTCCGGTGGTCTCACTCAACTAAAAATATATATGAACTACCACAATACTGCTCGGAGAGTCCGGACGCGATATTGTAATTGAAATTTATTTTATGTTGTACAGAGTAGCATAAATACCATTTCTAATTTAATTTAAAGAAACATATTAATTTCCAATCATTTTTCTTTTGAGCAATTTCCTAATAAATAAATTGTAAAAGTATATAAATAAATTAACCAGTGTAATTTAAAAATGCTTAAAATAACAAAAACAAACTTTAATAAAAATATTTTAAGCATTAGTTCCATTAATAAAATCGTATATTTTGAAACTTGAGAAATAATATTTAATTACATCTCTTTGTACAACTTAAATAGTTATTTGTATCACTAGTCCAGAAACTGCTATTTTGCGAGTGCGAGTATATTTTGAAAGGACGAGCCGCAGGCGAGGCCTTTAAATACGAGTTTCTGGACGAGTAATACACAAGATTTTTCGCGCCAACGTTTTTGTAAAAAGTTGGTTTCCGGACAATTTTTAGTTATGTAATACTGCTAATGCCGGACGGTGGAGCGAAAAATTATATTTTTTTATTTGAAATTTTTTATCTCCCACCAAGATTCCCAGTATTATTAAATTAAAGTTACGAATTGATAGAAAATCGACGAATGTGTATTTTATCTTGTCAACTATGTCCATTTAAATAACACATACAATTGTAAGGTTATTTATTTATGATACTCTGTACAATAGGAACCTTATCCCGATATCAGTATAGGGTCCGGTCTCACCGAGCCGTAGTATTGGAGTTCATATATTTGTAGCTTCGAACTCGGAATTTACGGATGCGAATACAGTAACGCTAAACACATCATCGTACTGTCGGACTTTTAGTTGAATAATATAACTCTGACTTATTATCTCGTACGGTTCTCAAAATTCCAATAGTGCCGGTATATTCACACATACTAAACTGTTATCAAATACTGTCCAAGTATTTCACATAAACATGCTTCAAATAAAAGATACAGAAAATTTATTTATCTACCCCCTGTATATGAAACTAAATTAATTTATTTTAGCATAGGAAATATGTACCTATAGAAAAGAAGTCAATATTTAAATATATATATATATATATATATATATATATATATATATATATATATATATATATATATATATATATATATATATATATATATATATACTTGCACGAACTATATCTACTACTAAAGAATTAATCAATTTGATTTTAAAACGTACAAATTAATTTTAATTATATTTCGTAAATATTTAACGACTTATTCTGGTACTGTACTATAGAAGAGAGATTATTCTAGTACCCACTAAACGTTTAAACGTAACTCGTAACTGTACAATAAAATTAAATCATATCGCGCTTCTGGTCACAATAACATTAAGCCTGATTTATGTGTTTTTAAAATTTATTTCGCAAAAGCATGAAGTTTAAAACATTATTTCACATCCATCTAAAAGATAAAACAAAGAATAATGTACAATATGTTTAATTAATTCTATTGAAAAATAATTTCAAATTTATTTAAGCGTCTAGAACGATTTAGAAGAAAATAAAACACCTGACAACTTGTCCGTTCCAATAACAAACTTATAATGAACAAGAACAGAAAAATTACTTACTTTTTACGAACTTTGGAAAAGTACACTTTATAGTTTGAACACAACACTCATTTGAATCACAAACGAAAATTAACACTTAAGCACAAATGTTTACAGTAAATATTAATGACAAAGTTTCTACCTAACCTAAAATTGTCCGTTTAAATATAAAAAAATAGACAGGACACTCTAACGAGCAAAACCCATTTTCATTACACAAGCAGTTTAAATAGTTCAAAACTTTATTACTACTGTTTATAGGGGGATATTGACGCTGAATTATTATTAAAACGTACGTACTACGTCGGGGGTGTAAATACGTAACCAGTAACCAGAGTTTCTCAGGAATTGTGCGTCTTACCGCATCCTGCAAGCAACGGCGACCGACTAAAACTTGAAAGCGAAACCTAAACTGGAAAGCTCGACGCTCTGAACTTTGACACGCACGCGCAAACCATTTGAAAATTGTTTTGTTCGTGATTCCAGGTACTTGTTGTCATAAGTTCACACACAAACTCAAAATGAATATATTTATATTTTAGATTTGTGACTTTCATGTAAATTGTTTTCAGTTCGAATAGAATTTACGAATGTAGAGTTAATTGTATACCTAAGCGTAAAACGAGGATGAGATGACAGCCCAGACAGGCAGCACTCCGAGAAAGTCAAAAATATTTAGCGGGCCAGGTGCACATAATATTTGTCTCTACTTCTCTAATTTAATTTACTTTAAGACGAGTGATTACTATTTGTTCAAATACCGAAAACACTTTAGTTTTCCTAATAAAATTATTTACAAATTTACGATTTTCGAAGCAACAAAAATATTGCTCATTAATATAAGGTAATCTACGACTTTGACTAATACCACTTTTTAAATTTGTATCCACAATTTTTTCTGTTCTTAGTTTAAAGTTTATCTAAATTGTATGTGTTATAACTTAAATATAACACAAGAATTTAAAAAAAAAACTGGCATTAGACTAACGAATAGTGATTAATTTTCTTCTAGAACATTTTATACTCTTAACAATTACAATAATATTTTTTGTAATTTCAATAGGAAAACAAAGCTCATATTTTAAGAACCAACATAATGCGTATTTATGGAATGTTGTGCAATATTGACAATACGAGATTTAATTTTGAATGTATTTCAAGGAGTGTGGGTACAATTTTGGTCTAGCATTCCCGCTACCTCGTTTTTTAAGATACATTTACAATTTTTACGTCGCTTAATTTGCAGTTGAAGTAGAAAGTATTTCATGTTCAAATTTAAACCATTAACTACGAAATTATCAACAATTATCATAATATTTATTGCAAATAGTGCATGCCGCGCGATTGGTTCCGTCTCATGTACACTCAACTACAGAAATATGGAAGAATATGATAGGTATTTATGTAATGTTGTGCAGTATTTAAAATAGGAGATTTTTTTAAGTGGTAGGTAGGGCTACAATTTAGGTCCAGCCTTATCGCTATTTCGCTATTTACACAACCATCATAAATATGTATTATCTATACTTTACTGATTACTCATTATGATACAGATGGTTATTTCGAACAGATTAATGACCAATAACAGCAAATGGTTTCCATTGTGTCCATGATTTGCTCAATAAAATAGTAAGTTTTATTTTTAACTTTTAAGGATGATATTTATTTCACAATTTTGGATATTGAATTTTGTAGTAGAAACAATAGTATATATGTACTACTAATACTTGTATGAATTACAACACCCGCCTACGGTTCGTATCGTTAACTTCATTCTTGTGTATTAATATTATTATAAGCTTATTGAATAATATACTATCATGCATTTGCATTATATATATTAAAAAACTGAAAAAAAATATAATAAATTTTAATTGTTTAGCAAGAATAGAAAGAGAAACATTTTCTTAACGAAGGTGCTGTTTCATTCATAAAATATCTAAAGCAAAAATGTTACTTTTTCCACGAAGTATACATACAGCTTTTTCACTACCCTACAAGAAAATAAAATGTTCAGGAAAAAATTTGAAATTTAGACAAGATTTATTATTTCCTTGGCAGATACCCTGCGGGATACTAATGTCAATCGTACTGTTGTTTTCCAGTTGCTATGGATATGGTTTTGCTACTCTTCCCTAGGAACGAAAAATTTTCTTAATTCTTTAGGGACAAAATGTAGCACTTTCCTCACTCAACTGAAGAAAGAAATTATTTTTTTCTTACAGGTTCGTGAAAACAAAAATATCTATAAATATTATTCAGTAACCAATGAAACAGTTTTTATGTCTAAAATTTATTTCCGATAATTATTTGGTATTTTAGAAGTTTTAGCGGACGTTTCCAATAGTAGCGGACAATAAAATCGTTTTAAACGAGTCGTTAATAGTAATAATAATATATAGGTAAATAAACAAGCTTATATTTAATTCTGCATTTGATTGAAGTAAAAGTAGTGTGTCAGGATAGAAAATATTTGGTGAAAACAAATTTAATAAATAATATTCAATAAATATTTTAAGGGTTTCGTGCTACTTTCGTTATTTTCTTGTTTTCTATTTTTAAATTTTTACTTAAAAAAAGAGTAATAAATTATTAATTGCAGTTTAGGAACGGAAAGCAACATTTACTATTTACATGTAAATGAAATTTTGTTCTGTATATTCAATTAAAGTTAAAATTTAATTATTTCATACATTGTGAGTTGTGTACCGGAGCTAATTTCATTATTAAAAATTAACTTTTATTAGCATGACCTTTCTGACTAGTTAAATTTTAACATGCATGTGTCACGACCAGGTACACATATAAATCAAATGTTCTATGCCATTTTCTTACACTCATGTGATACATAAAGATTGAATAACAGTAAACCTATTTTATTAAACAACAGTTTTATATGCAAAGCATTTTCATAAATCTAAAACATTCATATCTTGCACACTACCTATTAAATCTTTTCCAATTTGAAACAAAAGTCTTCGCCGAACACTTATACAAGGTGTTTTCTTTAAAACAACAAGTGCTTTTTTTGGGCGAACTAATGACTTTAGTGAAAAATGTGTTAGAGATAAAATGTTCAGGAAAAGAAATCAAATATATGAATATATTATCACGCCTGGTACCCATTACTGGGTGTGGTACATTGTCTAGTAGATCTCAGTAAGTGATATATTTCTCCGCGTGAAATGCGGTTTGCAGCCATCAAATCACGTCCTCCAAAGATTTTAGTGGAAAGGGGACACAGGGGTAGTTTTAATTTTGTGAAAATTGTTTTTCGGCTGTGGGAATCGAGCCCGGGTTCTCTAATCCACAGACTGACTCGATACCATTGAACCGCCTACCCCATATTATCGAAAATAATGTGCTAATTTATTAATTATAAACCCTATATTTAACCAGTGGTTTTCAAACGGATTTAATATTTTATTTCTTGAAATTGTTACCTATATAATTTTTAGTTAATTATATATAGAATTTTCTTCAGATTTCAAAGATATAAATAATGTATACGATTGTTATTTCGAGAAAAGAAGCTAATAAAAGTTGGAAATAATGTTACAATATTGAAGTATGTTAAGCTGTGCAATAAATAAATAAAAGCAATTAATAAATTTGCTACTTCTAGCAAAATATTTTTTTTAATAAGTAATTAAACAATTAGGAGGGCAAACAATTAATAACATAAGTAACAAAACTATCTCTAACCTCTTTGATTAAGTGGTATTTGTTTATTGCATAGCCTACTTCAATATTGTAACATTATATCATATATTCAATACAAATTTTATAGTTGTTATACAGGCCTATACAATATTTAAATCATTTATAACAAAGTCCATGGTCACCCAAAAAAAAACACCATTTCTTTTAAGGGAAACATTCCATACACCATTTTCGCTTCATCCACATTAATAATAATACTCCTCAAACAAGCTCGTTTATTCCTCGCAGTCAGAATCTTTTGTTCACGCAATAAACGTTTTATTATATTCATTAATTTATTTCTAGATTGTACATACAATCCTTCACCCTCAATTTCACCAAAATACACCTGCTTCGCCGATCTTTCATTCATCATAATTTGCTGCATAAAATTAAAAATTATATTTCTATTATTTTATATTGATTGGATTTAAGAATATAATAATTATTTAATTGATATTTCGACGTGGGAATTTTGTGTTTTAAAATTATAATTCCTCTCGCATGCATAAAAGTTAATTAAAACAATGAAAATTGATTACATTCCGTTGGTAAATATAAACGAAATTTAGGATCGAGCCGGCTTGGTTCACACAGAAGCATTGGCAAAGTTTCAAATAGGTGTTAAACACTTGTTCATAAGTACTCACGAGTGTGCGTTATGAATTTCAAGTACTATTATTCCTCCAGCAAATGTTGAAAACGACTTTAATTTTCATGATAACTTACAGTAAATCTAGTCAAAGCAATTATCATAAAATTGCGTAAATTTTAGTTACGATTCAACGCACGGGGAATACTGAAAACTGCATATTTCACACAGATTTTCTCCAAATAAAAGAATAAAAATAAACGGTAATGGATTGAAATATAGGTCAATTATTTTATAATTATGCTGCACTTTCATTTTAGCGGGTAAATTTATTAACTATCCAATACTTACTTAATACCAGTCGAACTGCAGGGGACCTATAGTTTATAATGAAAATCCAACACATGAATATTTGTTTATTTTATACGAGCAATACTTGTCTGTCTGTATTTTAACGATTTTGATGAAACTCATTAGTCTAAGATTTTTTGGTCCCACAAAATAACTAGCTAGGTCTCATCCTTAGAAAATAGCTATTTATGTGACAATTACATAATACAGGACTTTATTGGACGAGTCATAGTTTATATCAAGTCCTATAAAGTCCGATTATGTACGAGTTGTATACAAAATTTCATGTTCGACTGCCTTAGAGTCGATTTGTTAACGTTAATGTTAAAATTTTTGTTGTTTCTCAAGTGTACATTGTTGTTGCCTTTGTTTAATAATGGTATTTATAATTATTCAACTGTAAAATTTGGCAAAAAAACACATAGAAAAAATTCGAAACACTATTAGACTTAAAATATTTGCAAAAGAAAAGAAATCGCATTAACTGGAAAAGAATTAATTAATTAGGTAAATAAAAAAGGTAAATATATCATTACGCCTTTTACCCATTACTGGGTGTGGAATTCTGCCGTAGCAGATCTTGGTAAGTGATATATTTCTTCGCGTGAAGTGTGGTTACCAGCCGTCAAATCACGGCCCCCAAAGATGTTAGTACTGGGGGAACCAGAGGGGTAGTTATTTTAATGTGGTGAAAATTGTTTATCGGTTGTGGGAATCAAACTAGGGTTCTCAAATCCACAGGCCGACTCGATACCACTTAGCCACCTACCTACTTAATTAGGTATGATATTTAATTTAACTATTATTTTTTTATCGTTGACAGAAGTTTATTTTTGCAATTTTATCGTACTAGTCCAATAAAGTCCTATTTGATGGTCACTAAACAGTGTCATAAATCAAGTATTTTGGTACAGCCGAACATAATTTATTTTTGTACGCCGTTTTAAAAGAAAATTGGTTGTTATTCCTTGCAAATAATAAGTTTCATTTCACAAACTCTTGTTTTTTTATCAACAAATTAAAATCATTTTACTAAAATTATTATAATTAAACTATTGTTACCGTTTTAATTTTATTTAGTTGACTGGATAAACGTAACATTTAGAGATATTATGTCACTTTTATGTTTATGTTTGAACATTTTTCTTTATAATAATTTGGGATCGTTTGGTAACAAGAAATGTGGAAGCCACATTTATAAATATTTTTTGGATTTATTCCTAGTTTTAATTTTTACCGGAGACATGTGACATAATTCTTATTTGTTTGATCTATATCTGTCAAATATTGTGAACTGCATATATTGATTCATATCTCAATTACAAAGTCAATCACGACCCCGAAATAACAACTCAAATACGCTAATTGAATTTAAAAAATTAATAGACAAATCAAAAACACTCTTCCAAACCAGAAAAAAGTTCAGTCGAATAGTTAACCACATCAAAAAATAAACGCCAATTCTCCTGAAATTGTGAAATTTCATTCCGAAAATTGGTAATGAAAAATTATAACGAACTGACATGCAATTCAAAAATAATAAATAATAAAAAATGATAGCAGCACGAAAAATAAACCACAGCAGGTTAGAATTACTGGTTCAATTTCCAATTTCAAACGGAAAATAAAAAACATTGTGGTCAGCGAATGCTATTCTACTGAATATCGGGATTACGATTCCACGACCGCTCGCTGTCCGCTCAAATAATAATCTCCGCAGCCGCAGCCCCCTTTGGAGGGAAGTGCTCACTTCGACCATTCCCATCTAGTCCACTAGGTGTCACAATTTGCCAATTCTCTTATTTCTTCAAGACTTGAGAGAAACTAGGAAAACAATACAAAAAAGGTGAAAAAAAATTGACATTTGTGGTCTAAAAAGGGCCCCGTTGCCAATAGTAATGATCCGCAAAGAGCCTTAGGCCAAGTTGCACAAAATATTGTCAGCTAATCACGTTGTTAACTAAACGAAAAGTTGAATTGGAATAAAAAAACGCATTTAAGAAATGTCAAAATTCTTGACAATATTTTAAAACTTTATAATATCTATAGCATGCATTAAACTAATAATAATTTCACAATAAGCATAAGAAAATATGGTAAATCTTGGCTATTGTTAACGCAAAACTTCAATGTGTCAAAATATTTAACAGGATTAAGTCGCGCATTTGTTTGTTATTTTGTCTTAATTCTGTAGCTGACACTATTAAATTGTAATTTTTAAAATTTTCATAGAATTAAAATTAGTTTATAGATTTAGATGCACAATTTTAAGCTCTACAACTTTTATTTGAAGCATTTTTGCCTAAAATAATTTGGGAAGCAATGCGCACGGAAAAACTGTTTTTCCAAGTTGATCGCCTATGACCCGCTTTTCGTAACACACCCGATATAATCGTATAATGAAAAGTGACGAAGAAAAGATAACTCCACCCTAAATTAGAGAAACGACACGATTGTAATTATATTTATTAAATTAAATAATAAATGTTAAATTTTTTGCATTTCAGAGCAATATTTTTACAGCCTAGGCTGTATAAGTAGTACTTCATAGCCTGTCGTTTGTAAACAAAACCCACTTTTAATATTATTCGTCAAAAAAAACATTGTGGACATTGTGTGTGAGAAATATATTTGATTTACTTAGAATATCGTCTGCCTTGGCCAACAAATTCATTCTTCGATACGCCAAACAATGTTATTTCATAGCCTAGGTAAACAAATAACTATTTACACATAATAATTCTGGCAAGATGTGCTAACACCCCCTGGAAATGATGGGACCGACCGAAGTGGGAGCTCGCCTTCGAGAGCGGACGTAGCTAGTTACCGAGAGGGGGTGACTACCCTAATGAAAATCAGTCTGTGCCGCCACCAACCGACAGTTTAATAAAGTTCATTGAAATCGAACAGAACGTCGATTTTCATTTTAAAATTCCAACACACTCTACGATAAAATTCAATTAAAATCAACACTTCCTAAAACTGCAACTATTTTCTTTATTTAATGAATCGTTTACCAGAAGAGAAATAGATTGCTGCATTCAATTCGGGGAAAGATATTTTCACTATTATTTTTTACGATCAGTTTCTACTGCTACAGACTGATTGCTTTCCTAGATTGTTTTTAGTATTCCATTTAGATAGAATATATTGACATTATCTCATATTTTTTTTACCAAATTCATATAAAAGAGATATACAGAATGTTCGATTTAAGTGTAGCACAAATGCTACGAGATTGTTTAAATTAGACAACAATTTTATAAAATTATTACAATGATCAAAAAATTTTTTTTACTAGTAGATTTCTAAATAATAATAATAATAATGGGGTAGGTGGCTCAGTGGTATCGAGTCGGCCTGTGGATTTTGAGAACCCTGGTTCGATCCCCACAGCCGACAAACAATTTTCATCAATTTAAAAAATCTACCCCTCTGGCTCCTCCTCCACTAATATCTTTGGAGGCCGTGATTTGACGGCTGGTAACCGCACTTCACGCGAAAAAATATATCACTTACCGAGATCTGCTTAAGCAGAGTGCCACACCCAGTGATGGGTAAAAGGCGTGATGATATATTTATTTATTTTATATTTAGATTTCTAAATATGGGACATAACTTTTTATTTCAAATGGGAATATATACTACAGTGTTATATTATTTAGAACATTCAATAAGAGTTTTTTTTTCTGAATTCAACTTTCAACGATTTATAGATTTTATATTCTAATATAACAAAGTAATTGAGAAAAATGCAAATTAAATTTATATGTATCTTATTTATATCTGACTTATATAAGGTGCTATGGATAGATACCACTGAGTCACCTACACCATAGAGAAAAGAATTACACCCATACCTCGCTATACGGCCGCTCTTTATACGACATTTCGCTATAACGGCCCTTTTCAATTAAGGCAGGTTTTCGATTTACGGCATAAAATGTTTCGCTATAACGACAAAAGAAACTTTTTTTCCCATTGAATTTGTATGAATTTGTATTGATTCCTTATACGGCTTTTCGCTTTGCGGCTAAGTTTCGTGGAACGTATCTAGGCCGTAAAGTGAGGTATGGGTGTACTCTTGTCGGAATTTTATGCAAAGGATACATTTTTATTAGACCAGAACAAGAAAAAAAACTGCAAAACTATCATTTTTTAATCTAATACTGGCAATATTAATTTGTGTAAAATATGAAATGGTTCATTTATTAATTTTAAAAAATAATTAAAAACGTGCATCTTTTTAAAGAAAATATAAAAAATGTGAAAAAAACTATGCAAAGAACGATTTGATTAAAATTTCAACGCTTTGTTATAAAGTGGAATGAATCTCCATTTAATATTGAAATTCATTATAATTCTCATAGCCGATTTCAGTAGTGATAAATTATATATCACACGTTTAAAACGCCGGGAGATATTTTCATATTGAAAATTAAATTTTCATATTCCGGTTAAATGTTTTACTGCTTTGAAGTCCAAGATTATTCAAATATTAAAATATTTTATTATTACTTTCTGGATTTGAATATCTTATTCGTAAATCAATTTATTTCAATCAATTTAATTAATAAAACTTATATGCAGGTCAATCAAGATTGAGTGAACAACATCCTAGAAGTATTAGTGATATTATTTTGGCTTAATATATGGCAGAAAGATTATAAAAATTTGCTGAAATAAATACCTTTAGATACTGAATTCTTTATAATTTTATTCTCAATTATGTAAATATAAATATAATACCATACTTATGAATGCTACTTATGTATAGATATATACACTAAACCAAATTTGAATTAGAACTAAATTCGATTAGTAAATAAATATTATTAGTATTACGAGTATCTACGAGATAAATACAGTAAATGATGAACGAGCGTTATAAATCAAAATGCCCGCTTATTATGCTTCGGTAGTAATGGGCGTTATTTATATATTTCATTTCATATCAATAAACAACAAACAATATCCAAGTAAAAAAATTTTAAAAATATATTTTCTACAAATACTTTTAAAAGGAGGCTTTTAAACGGTTGGATAGCAAATTAAAAATGTTATTTTTTTAGCACTAGTTTTAAAAGTAAATTAATTAAATATGTAGCCAAACACATTCGATTTGTTTATTGAAATGTATTTATTCTTGTTAACAATTTTACAAGATTATTTTAATTAGCTTATTTTTTTCAACCAGTGGTTCACAAACTGTACTATATTTATTGTTTTCATTTTCGATAGAGAATTTTATACTGAATTAAGTGATATAATATTTGTTTACCCTTAGATAACAATTTTTATGAGAAAAATGCATGTTTAGATTTATTTCATTATAGCTAAAATAAGGGCGCCATGAACGAAACAAGATGAATATGGAATCAGATTTTTAAAGTGCTGTGACCAAAACAATAACACTATTTATTATTGTTTACAAATCTCAGTTGCTATTATTGAATTATTATTGTTGTATGGATACTGAATAAGCTCAATTCAATAGTTATACAATATTTAAATGAAATGTTTCCGAATCAGTGAATTGGTACTAACGACCCTATAGCATGGGCCGCCAGGTCACCGGATTTAAATTAATTATATTTTTTATGGGGCTACTTAAAGGATAATGATTATAATATTGTGTATCCAGACTTACAGCATCTCAAAAACAGCATAGAATATGTTTTAAATAATGGCCGGAAGTTAAGATCAGTAAGAAGTAATTTGTTTCGAAGAATACAATTATGTATTAGCGAAAATGGAAGATAATTTGAGCAGTATTTATAAATTTATGTATTTGTTGTATTTTTGTTTCATAGTAATTGTTTATCACATTCATTTGTATCGTCCATGCCACACTTATTTCAGTTATTTTAAAATAAAACAGATATAAATCTACAGATGCATTTGTCTCATAAAAATTGTTATCTAAGGGTATACAAATATTATATCATTGAATTCTATATCAAACAAGTAAATAAAAAAATATAGTTCTATTTAAAATAACAATTTAAATCTACTCCTGTGACTTCCCCTCCACTAACATCTTTGGGGGCCGTGATTTGGCGGCTGGCAACCGCACTTCACGCGAAGAAATATATCACTTACCGAGATCTGCGTCGGCAGAGTGCCACACCCAGTAATGGGTAAAAGGCGTGATAATAGTTTGTGAATCACTAGTTGAAAAAAAAATTATACTCATTAAAATAGTCTTGTAAAATAAAAATTGTTTGCTAATTTAACCGACATCGTAGATCTTATAGTTCTCGAGATATTTCAACGTTTCCAGACTTTTTGGACAATATAAAATGTAAAAAATAATTAAATAAATTAAATGTTAAATTAAAATAAAAAACGTGACTTTAGAAAAAATATTGAATGATATCTGTGTTAAAAGTGATTTTATTTCGTTCGTGGTGTTGCTCCACTCGACTTTGCATCGTTTTATAATCTTCTGCACTAACTAATAAAATATCACTTTTAACTCTTATTATCATAAATAAGTATTTTATCTTATTTAAATTTTGGTATGATTGGTGTCAATTGACCAAAAGACTACCTGTAATGTATTGGTAAATGCATATGTGACAGAACGTAGGTGTTAGTTTTTAATAAAACAGCACCACTACTTTATCATGCAGAATTCAATTTACTAGAACAGTTGGTGTGATGGTAATTTTACTAATTGAATATAAATAATATTATTAAGTTTTTATACTGTAATATCGTTAATTATATAACATCAAATGTGATCATTTATCTTTGCTATATAAATTATTTGTTCGCATTAAAATTATTGTAATATGACAATATGGGTCAATGATTATGTTCAATGTTCATTATTGCATTGTCCAGTTAATATTATGAAATTAATTAATAATTATTACTAGTTTATTTATTGCGAACTGGACAAATTAGTTAAAACCAAAATCATAAGTAATTATTCATTATATTTCTGACAAATGCATGTATGCTGGTAGTATATTTAATTGGTAATAGGCATATTTTAATGCTCCAACATTTATTGAACTGTAGGACTATAGCAGGGGAGCAATTGTATCTCCCCATAAGAATTTTAAATATATCTTATCGGTAAGAAATAATCATTTATTTTAGATTGCAATATAGTAGTTAGTAACATAAACAACTATACAAGATGAACAATTAAATAAATTTTAAAAAGGTTATAACAAATTATAATAATTGATTTTTTAAATTTGTTCTTAGATAAAATATTATATGATACCTACTTACTTCACATACTTTATTATAAATTTCTATTTTTCACAATTCCATTAGCAACGTGCAAAAAAATCATAATAAAATAGTCACTACGAAACAAACTTATATTTCTAACGTTTAAAATGTAAAATAAAATATTAGTATAATTAGTTAAAAATCGTTTATAAACATATAGGCTGATAGCACAAGCTCTATTTTTGTGTGGTTTTAATATGTAACAGATAGCTAAAACACCCAAATACACTGCTCTTAAAACAGGTAATTCATAGCTATTTATTGTTATTTATTTAATATGAATTTGAAATTTAAGTTTTTGTTGATACATTAGACCATAAAAATAACAAGTTTAATACATAAATATCACTTACCGAAGTTACATTATTTCTGATGTGCACAGAAACTCTAAACACTCACTACACTTCAATAGAACTAAAATATTTTTCTTGATAATGCCAGCCAAGCCATAATTGTCCGTCCTATCCTGCACAGATTGGTTTAATTACCTGCTACAGCGTATCATTTGTTTGTGCTTGGTGTTTATACTCCCACTTGTTTTAGTTGAATTCAGTCATGCAGTTCTGTAGATTGTTATTTTTATAGTAAATAGTTGACAGTTTATTTTTTATTGTGTTAGTGTAGTTTGTTATTATTGTAAATATGTGAATGTGTTGTTTTCTTGGTTTCTGTACTTTAACAGTAGTAAGTAATTTTGATGATTGTGTATAATTAAACTTAGTAATTAAGAACTAAATTTTATAATTTCAGTATGGTATGCAGAAAATTTGTTGTGTCTACTATCAAATCTAAATTCATAATGAAACGGGATGTGGCGAACGTAAGGTAGGCCATGTTTATAATATATTTTATGGTATTGTATTTTTGTTTCCATAATTTATTTTGAACATAATGTAACTATATTTCGAGTACTTACATATTTGTAATATTGGAGTGTGTGTACTTTATTCGACAGTGTTATTTTGTAAGAAATAATTCTATAAACCTATTACATTTTGAGAAACACTTTTCTATGTTATGAACAATATACTCAATATATACATCAAAGCGAATAAAAACAATTAATTTTTATAATTCATAGATAATATTAAAATTAAAATATGTTCTGCTGACTGAATTAAAATTGTTAAATTAATTTTTAACTAGATTGTAGCGCAATCAAGCATTAAAATTGTAATTTCCCAACAAATATTATTAAATACATTAAAAACAAAAAAATATGTTGTGTATGCAGATATTGCTAATTTTTATATATATATATATATATATATATATATATATATATATATATATATATATATATATATATATATATATATATAAATATACATATTCAAATAATTTATTCTAATATAATAAATGTGTTATTTACACTTTATCGGTAAAAATAAATTGGTATATCTAATTACGTAATTTAACATTTCGCTGTACTTCTCTCAAATATGCAACACTGACTAAGATTTTGAACTCAACTAAATGAAAAGACCCAAGTAAAGTACCTGAAATACTATTTTAATTTCTATGAATAATACATACTTGCAATTGATTCCGTATACATTTTTAAATATATTTTGTATTTTTGGAAATAGTATGAGCAGCAGCATTGATAATTAATTAACTAATCTGAGCAAATTCCCTACCTTTTCAACTAGACTCTTTTTTGACAACTGTCAAATATAATATGGGGTAGGTGGCGCAGTGGTATCGAGTCCATTTGTGGATTTGAGACCTGGGCTCGATTCCCACAGGCGATATACAAATTTCATAAATTAAAATCTACCCCTGTGGCTCCCACTCCACCAACATATTTGGGGGCCGTGACCTAATGGCTAGTAATCGTATTTCATGCGAAAAAATATTTCACTTATCAAAAACCGTTACGGCAGTGTGCCACGCCCAGTAATGTATAAAAAGCGTGTTGATATATTTATTTTATTTATTTATTGTCAAATAATATATATATAAATATATCATCACGCTTTTTACTCATTATTGGATGTGGCACTCTGCCGGAACAGATCTCGTTAAGTGATATATTTCTTCTCGTAAAGTGCGGTTACCGGCCGTCAAATCACAGCCCTCAAAGATATTAGTGAAGGGGGAGCCACAGGGGTAGATTTTAATTTGGAGAAAATTTTTTGTCGGTTGTGGGGATTGAACCAGTGTTCTCAAGACCCACAGGCTGACTCGATACCACTGAGCCACCTACCTCACAAATGACTTGAAATCATTTGAGCATGTAGATCGTACGTTGAATGAAAGAGTAATTAAACAGATGTATAAAAGCAAATGGATAGATGTGATTCAAGGTTTTTTTCATGATGAAAGATTCCGATTGTGTATAGAAGGAACGTGAATGTGGTTTATGCGAGGATGGTGTATCAGGATGAGAATGTTTGATGAAGATTGATTCTTTGTTGAATCTGATAAGTAGATGTTCTGCCACTGTTTTAATGGTTTGTACTACCCCATTTGATGATATATACTCATAACATTATATTATATATGTATGTATGTAGGTATTTTAAACCATTGTTATTGCTTGACTTTTAAAGAATTTTATTCTGAAGTAAATAATTTTAACGGAATATCCTTTCTTGATTCTAAGACATGAAATTATAAATATCAAGACGTAATCAGAAACAAGTACAATTCTCATTCTCACAGTACAAAGCATATAATTCCCTAAACACTTTCAATGTCCTTGTCAGTCCTCCCTGTTACACGGGTACGTAACACAAACAACCCTTATTCCAAACACAACATATCAATCCAGCAACAGCAACACTATCTAAGTGTGAACGTCTGATGAGAGGCTTTCACAAATCCCGTCCCGGGCTGCCTCGTAATTTACCGCCTCCACACGCTTCCAGAATGCTGCCATGCCTCTGGCTTGCCTTCCAACCTGCCGCCGTCACCCTGTTACAGCCTGCAGTGCGGGACGAGAGTATTGTGACAAAAGGGATGATAGAGTGATTGGATACTGACTTTGTGATTGTTAACGTAATGAAGAGAAATAGTTATTTATGTATCAATGGAGTAAAGTAATGTTTTTTTTTTAAATTGCGCTGAGAAAACTGTAGCATGGACCGCAGACAAGAGCTTAAAACACATCAGATGAATACTTTTTTTTCCAAATCATTGAATTGTATATAATTACGAATATGTTCTGTATTTCACTTGCCTCCTTGATTCAATAAAATTAAAATAAATTAGAAAACATAACAAAATAAATCGGCGTAAACAAACTGATGTACTTATTATGGTGGATTAGTTTAAGATGAATTCGAATTACCAGGGGCGTATCTGGGGTACTTGGCGTCTGGGTTCAGAAGCAGAATGTGGCGCTCCGAGACTTGCGCCGCAGGCGAAAATTTTGGAGCACAAAAATGCGATATGGTACTCAAAATACGTGGAATTTTATGCTCTACGATACAGAAAGAGTAAGGCAGACACGCCGTACTATGCGAAACTTGCGTGTAGATTTAGAGCAATAAGCAAACTCATGACAAACAATATGTTATTCACCTTAGCGTAGAATAATAGAACATTGTTTGTCTAGAAAAATAACTATTTTTTAAATAAATATTTTATTATATGGTTTCTCATAAAATTAAATAAAAATACAAAAAAAAACAAAAAGAAATTCCTAAACCTAATTAAAACTATATAGTTTACATTTTACAATTGCACATAATAGCACAAACAATTATACAAATAACAAAATAACATACCAATATATGTAAATTAAATTTACAATAAAAATACTTACTCATAACTATACCGCGCGTAATTTTTAACATATGACTTCGACTGAACGTACAGTAATGAAGATAATTTTAAAGTTAAATTTTTATGAAAGAAAAATTCGGATGACGCCTGGATTCGAACCAGGGACCCTCCGCTTGCCGGGCAGAGATGATAACCGCTACACCACGTCACCTGTGTTCGACGTAAGGCTTCAACCGAATTCTTCTTTCATAGTGTCTAACGTAGCATCGATCCCAAAGACTCCTATATCTATGATAGGCATTGACAACGGGTTTCGTCTACAGCGACACAGTTCTGATTTATAGGGAATCATTCCACGAACTAATTTTTAACATATGACTTCGACTGAACGTACAGTAATGAAGATAATTTTAAAGTTAAATTTTTATGAAAGAAAAATTCGGATGACGCCTGGATTCGAACCAGGGACCCTCCGCTTGCCGGGCAGAGATGATAACCGCTACACCACGTCACCTGTGTTCGACGTAAGGCTTCAACCGAATTCTTCTTTCATAGTGTCTAACGTAGCAACGATCCCAAAGACTCCTATATCTATGATAGACATTGACAACGGGTTTCGTCTACAGCGACACAGTTCTGATTTATAGGGAATCATTCCACGAACTAATTTTTAACATATGACTTCGACTGAACGTACAGTACGTTAGACACTATGAAAGAAGAATTCGGTTGAAGCCTTACGTCGAACACAGGTGACGTGGTGTAGCGGTTATCATCTCTGCCCGGCAAGCGGAGGGTCCCTGGTTCGAATCCAGGCGTCATCCGAATTTTTCTTTCATAAAAATTTAACTTTAATATACCGCGCGTTCCACGTAAAGGTTGGCATTGGGAAATAACATGGGAAAAAAGGTTTTTGTAAATAAAAAGTGTCCGGTAAAAAATTATGGTATAATATTGCACATGACCATACTAGACCTATCCACACACATTATTTCATACAGATTACTTCATTTTAATGCCACAAATTAGAGAAATTAATGAAAATAGTTCGAGAAAATCGCCTACTAATTATGATTTTTTGTGACAACTTTGTCATAGAAACAGAAGCTGTCACTATAACCGTCAAGATTTATTGTGAATATTAAGAAATCTTGACAGTTAACTGTATATTTCAAACATCAATCACATTACTTCGCGATCTTTTGTAATTAAAGGCCTTAGTACGATAGTAGGTACCTACAATTGGTATTCATTTAATTACTTTATTTATGTTACAAATAATATTAAGACGCAGTATTTGTGTTCTTTTAATATACTCATATTTGTTTTAACTTTTTGCAGTCTACCGCCCTTTTATGCTGGCGCCCGGGTTCTGGGAACCCCAAGAACCCTGGTTTGGAACGCCCCTGCGAATTACAAGTTAAATCTGATCCAAATAGCAAATCGAATGAGATTATTTTGTATATATAAACTGAGATAGAAATAGTGTTGGTTACTAAGTAATGCAAATGAAAAACTAAAAGCTCTGTGGGGCGGAAAGGATGTATTTCATAATCAGCAAATTAAGCTTTTTCTTAGCAATCAATGTACTTTTTAGATATCTTGTGGGAAAATAGTATACTGTACACCAAGGGAGAGATGTGTTTTCCACTTCTTTCACAAGGTGTACGAGTATATATTATATTTTTACTAGTATTTAAATCATATTGAATGATTTTTATATTAATAATAACAGTCATTTTGATATGAATATTTATTTATTTGCCACAGAAGAGTTTTTAAGATGGTAAAGACTATCTCGATTGTGAGAATCGAATACAGATTCTCAAATACACATATTGACTTAGCACCACTGATTGCATCGTTCACCTCACCTCACCTCACATCACCACATGTTCTGAAGATTACTCTAAACAGAGCCGAAATATAACTATTCAAACGTAAATACATTTTTTATGACATTTTCACATTAAGATTCATTTGAATGATCGTTCATAACATAAACACTTAGATTTAATGATATGAAATAAAAATGATTACAACAATAAAGTAATAAAAGGTCAGGAATTAGTTAAGGTGAAACATTTGAGTTGAAGTTCTTGAATATTGATCCATTCTCCGAGTGATTCATGAAAGTCATAATTTTAATTTGATATAATTTAAATTTTCAATATTTATTTATTTATTTGCAAAGGTTATTCTATGTAATAGAAAATAGATCCCAATTAAAATACAGGAACTCAATATCTTATAAATAAATGCAAACCTCTATTCCACAACTTAGATTTTTGGCCATAAGATATTATGGAAATTAGTTAATTTATTTGGTAATACTTAATTAAATATATTAAAATATATTTTACATTAAATTGAATTCTACTTACACCAAATTTTGTAACATAATTTAATTAGGCACAAACTGATGGTATTAGAAGAACTGTCGTTTCTTCTTTATAATATACTTGTTCTATGTTTATAACTGCGTACCCACAACTTCCTTCGAAAATCAAATATTTGTATAGAAGAATGGCGGACGAGAATGAGATAATAAAAATGACAAATTTATAGAGTTCAAAAGTGCACAATAGAGTTTTCTGATAGCGATTCTATTAATATGATGACAGGTACTTAATATAACGTAAACAATGAGAGTTCCGCGTAGCGCTTCGCTTAGCTGTAGATATAACCTCTTGAATTAATAATAATTTATTATTTTCCAATAATCCATTACCCAAATAACTTGTTTATTAGAAACGTCAGATTCGCTGTACCAAAACTGTGTTTCGGGAGCAACTGCGACAAGTTATGATGATGGAGTTGGCCAGTGGATAATGAATCATCTTAGCTTAGTTTATTAAACCAGTGCACACCAAACGATTCCATTCAAACCTCATCAAATAATGGTAATTACTTCAGAGTTTATTTTATAATTGATTAGAATTTCGGTAGTATATGAACAGACAAATGTAACCTGCCATTTTTGTTATTTTCATGCATTTTGCTTATTTATATACGTAGCAGTTATTATATAAAAGAATAACAATACTTCTTTGTATATCAATGAAGAAACTGAACAATTTCGTCCCACAGGTGCCATTTCCGGATTTAAAACACCGGAAGGAATTACATGTTCTTCACAAGGTATACAAATATTTTTGTCACTACTCAATCGGAAAGCAAACTTTTCAGAAATAAATTAGAAATTTAGATAATATTAATATCAAATAGTTTTCCAGTTGTCATGGTTATGTCTTGATTTTTCTTCACTTGGGATGAGCATAATCACTTTCTTCTTTCTTCTGAGAGAAGTAAATGTTACTCAATCGCGCGTGGAAAGTGATTATTTTTTGCAGTCAAGTGTCAATAGAATGACATTATTGTTTTCCATAACTATAAACAATGACAGTGAAACAATGAATACGCAACAACCTATAATATTATTTGAGAAAATAAAACAAACATTTAAAAATTAAATAGACGTTGGAAAAATAGTATATATATAATACACGTGTTAAAGGGAACACTTTTGTAAATAGTCATGTTCCATCGTACACACATGCTTTCCATCTCTCGTTTTTTAAAACTTATATTATAATATCCATATATGGTTGAATTATAAAAAATATAACTTTGGACTATAACTTGTGAACCACTGATTTCGAAAAATATTTGTTTCTATAATTAGATGTTTTCCTTGGTATCCTACAACTTTGTTACTTTTAATAACAAAGAAAATAATTACGCAGACTCGTTTAGCTGGTACATCCGGTATAAAGTAATTATGACAAATAAGGATTGTTATTAATTTATTAATCGATAACACATAATGATTAAGTTAAAGAATAGGGGAACATAATCCGGGACATAAATTCACATAGAACGTTGCTTTACCGACCGTGGCGGCTATTGGCACTGTAAAACATATCGAGAGAGTTCACATATCCAGACTTGCATATATAAAAATCACGTCGAAATAATTCTAAATTGTGTTTATCTGAAATGTCATCTTAATTTATAATGAAATTCTGTTTATAGATTCGTAAATATATAAATAATGAAAAAAATCACATCAATATTTGTTGATAAATGGAAAATATTTCATAAAATCATAAGTTTTGTTACAATTTTGTTCATCATTTACAGATTTACGCATTTATAAAATTTATGCATTTACACAGAACTCCACCATAACATTGAAAACGAGAGATGGTTATTATTTACATATAGATGTTTATATTATACATAAATATGTACAAATAATTGAACAGGATTTATAATACTTAGTCAAGCACTTCAAAATTCAAATTAATTGATATTCTGTTTGTATAATAAAAATTTGACATATTAAAAAAAATTGAAATATTTCAGTCGCTGTCAACTGTGCGAATTAGCAAGATTTAACAAATCACATCACAGAACTTCGTCAACGTTTACAAATTTACCTGTAACAATTGTCCATGTGAATTATTGTTGTTACAATAACTCTCTGTCAGAATTAAAATTTTTCTCATTTCACAATACACCGCCTTAATTATTCTCCTCCGTAACTTGTTTAGTACCGCACTCTCTTCGCCACTTCCTAGCGTGTCAGAAGCGCATGTTTCTGTTTCGACACGAGAACACCACACTTCCAGTTCTCATGTTCCTATGCAACAACGGCAACTTGTATATCTGCGCCTGGTCCCAAGCAGGCCGAGCCACGGTTGCATGTTTCTTCTTATGCTACAGCGGAGTTTGTTGTGTTGTTGATGTAGATGGGGATGTTCTGCGAAGTGGTGGTTGCTACTTGATAGTTTGGTTTACGCAGGGAAGATGCTTCAAAGAGTGGTTGGAAGGATGAAGCTAGAGGAGTAGTGGTTATTAGAAATTAGGTTATGCAAATTATTTTAGTACATTTATGAAGAATTTATTGGAGCGACTGAATTTTCTGTAATTTATTTATTTTTGAAGATATAATTTTCGTAAGTCGAAAGATGGATTAACTTGATATATTTATTGATGTAAAAATATTTTTCTAGTTTATTTCGAGCCCGGACTAAATGATTTTGTCTTTCGTCAAATGTCGGTTTTGAATGTATTATTAAAATTAGTATTCCACTTCCACGAATATAGATTCAGTGTTCGATAAATGGAGCCCAACCAGTGTTGAAAACCCAATCAAGCGTAACTACTCTCCCAAATATAAGCGGTCAAGAGCGTCCCGTAAATCTACGTGTTCGTCGAATGTCTATGGCAAGGCATTCCTCATTCCTGAAGGCAGCTTGTCACACACTTGAGTTATTGACATACGTGAAATGGTTCGTATGAAGAGAATTCCTAATTTCTGCAGTAAAGTTTTGGTGTGATGAACTGTGCATACGGGATTGGGATTCCTGTTGCAGCTTGTGCTTTCAAAGGAGATGCAGAATTTTTACAAGCGAAAGTTTTAGACAAAAGTTGTTATTATTAAATTCTGCATATCATACTACTTCATTACTGTGTAAGTTAAAATTAATAACTAGTATAAGTTAATATTATTTACAAAGTTTGTCATCAAACTGGACCAAATGCAATAATATATTGTACAACAAGCACGAAATGGATATTCCATTCAAGTTTATTGATTTATTTTTCACTTTATATTATTTGTTTAATTCCAGAATATAATCCTCTGCAACTTTTATTGTCAACGTTTTTCCGTTCTTATAATTAAAATTCAGCGTCTAAGACCATCTAAAGATTTTATTTTATTCAGTAATTAATCGTAAAATTTGTAAGGTAGTGGCAAATGCATTTGAATTAAATAAGAGTAAATATTTGATATATAAGTTTCTATATTAAAAAAAAATGTGGTTACTAATTATTGATTTAGATGAAGCATTTAAATATACAACTTTTATATGAAGCACTTTTCCAAAATCTCTACTACTTATTCGCAGACACGGATCTAGGATTTTTACAATGGTGGAGGGGAGACTCAAATATGCATTAATTAATATTATTTAAATAAATATATCATCGCGCCTTTTACCCATTACTGGGTGTGGCACTCTGCCTAAGCAGATCTCGGTATGTGATGTATTTTTTCGCGTGAAGTGCGATTACCAACCGTCAAATCACGGCCCCAAAGATATTAGTGGAGGGGGAGCCACAGGGGTAGATTTAAATTGGTGAAAATTGTTTGTTGGCTGTGGGGATCGAAGCAGGGTTCTCAAGATCCACAGGCCGACTCGACAATGAAAATAAATAAACAGAAACAATACAAATATATGTTTAACAAAAAAAGAGGTGTGCATAAAACATAAAACGCATTAAACATCTTTATATTTCGTAATTACATTCGTAGAGAATTTAACAATGCAAAATTAGTTCCACGGGGTCTAAAATTATATCGCGATGAATATGCAATAAACTTACTCCCGAAAACCTTTCCCTTGTCATTGTTAGAACGTAAATCTTAATATCGAAAAAGAACGCCCAACTAAGCATATCGTCGCCGGAAAATATAAAACAAATTGATTTTGATTACATGAATTGCTCCCAAATATTAACATAGATGGCTTTTGTAAACTTTTACGTATTTATAGATTTGCGTATTGTGTAACATTTACCAAAAAAAAACACATTTATATTTCGAGGGTTCCCAAGTACCTCCCTGTTCCTCTCCCGCCCTATAAATCCATCAATATATACTCGTATATTTTGTCTACGCACAATTAAAGTACTATATTCTAGAAAACAATTAACATTTAAATTCAACATGTACAGTTAATATTTCGTTATTTCGCCATCGTACAAAGTGCTTACAAATCTTATTTTAATCTCCTACATTTCCATTTACAAACAACACATACCCTATTCATTGCGTAACATAACCAATACACAACAAACATTCCCACAAAGGAGACTCGCGAATCGCGAATCGCGAAACCGAACTGCACGCCGTTAGAAAATTGCAAACTACTGTGTGTTGGAAGCTATCAGCGTGCTTGCAGTGAGAAAACGGAACATTTGTAACACGTGGCAGCCATATGTAAATACCCCGGAGACCATTGTGTAAGCATTCAGAAAGGGTACGTCTCTTCGTCTGTTCGTCTCTTCGTTTCGTCTTTTACTCTCTCTACTTCTCCACTTTACGTTCGTTTCTCTTTCTGATATTTCAGGCTTTCTCTTCCTCTTCCGGTAGCATTTCTTCTTGTCGGATTGCAGGCGTGTGAATATTTTATACTTAAAGTGCTTTTGTTATATTTTCCACTGAATTATAAACTAGTGTTTTATTTTTTGTGATGTTTTTGTAATTATTTGAACGCTCACAAATGCTGCGTTGGAGATTTGTTTGTGGAGAGAAGGTATTAGTAATGCTGTTGTTGCAGAAGACAGAATGTTGTTGACTCGTTCAACGCAGAGAGTAGTTAGAATAAATGTTTGTATGTTTGAGGTTTGTGATTGATAGATACTGGATGTGGTGTTTGAAAAGAGAAATATAATTATGTATAACTGTTGTGAAAATGAGGTCGTGAACGTGAGCCACTTGACAGAATTTGAGCATGGAAACGTATGTGGAATGAATGATTGGTGAGTGATGAAATTGAAATAAGACTTTAAAATTAAAAAATATACTAGTTTCTATTTTAAATTTATAATTACTTTTAAATGAATACTTAACAATTGATGAAATCAAATAGAATTAATAAATATTAGAATCGAGACTGCCTTTAATACATAATATAATAGGAAAAAGGCGCAGATAATTAGAACATTTAACCGGAGTTCGAAGATCCCAGATACAAATTTTGATGATGGCCCAATTTTTTTCTCTATAATTCAATAATATTTTCTATCTATTTTTTAAACTAATTTTTGAAATGTGTTGATTATATATTGTATACTAAACGCTATCATGTCTACAATACCTTGTAGTTGAGATTGCGAGAAATGTTGTTAGAAAAGTGAGTGAATGTCAGGTTTACGAATTTCTATTGAAAAATTTATGCTATAGTACACATTCGTGAAATTGAAGATGATAGATTGCATGAACAACCTTCAAATAATTGATTGATATGATTTAAGGTGTCTTGTGCGAATGAAAAATTCTACGTTGGAGGAATAAATGAGATTGTATGAAATAAACTCAATAGTTTGGACATGTTAAACGTACGTATGTTGAATGAATGATTGGTGAAACAAATGTTAGTGACATTGAAGCTGAGATGATTAGGTATAACAGGTATGTATATGATGATTAAATTGATGGTAAAAGATTACATTAAAATCTAAGAATAAATTGTGTTCTGTTTACAATTTGAATGTAACTGAATGTTTGTGTGAACGAAAAATGGAGTAATACATGAGCTTGTATGATGGGAATTGTGGATGAATTAAAAGTGTGTGTCATGATAAAAATGTTTGGCAAAGATAAATTGATCGGTGAATCTAATAAAAAAGTAATAAATATTTCAAAAGTTTATAGTACTTACAATGTACCTTACAATGTATTATATAGTAAAAAAAACTATAAAATATATTAAGAAACTTTTAACAATATATCTTAAACGATATTTCTTTTTAATATTTTCCCCGTGATTCGAGACCTTTAGAACTATTTTGTATTCCACGAAAAATGCTGCAAAAAGTTTCATAATTCAGTTGTGTTTTGTTAAAAATATAAAAAAAGAAAATTCACTTATGGAGAAGAAATTAAAATTAAAATGCTACATTTTCATATTCGGAGATAAACTTAACTAACATTATTTTCATCACTCAGGTAGATATTTAATTTATGAAAACAATTCTAACTTTTGCCAATAAAAATGAAGCATTTAAGGAATTTTTATTTGTAAGTTTGAAATTAAAAAAGTTAAATTATAAAAGTTAACGGCAACTTGACTGCGAAAGAGTAAAAATGTTGCCTTTCTTTTATATATTTGAAATTTAAATTAAATACTTAAAAGTGTATTTTCTTCTAGGCAACGAAATATGAAAACAATTAACTTTAACAAAAACAGAATAGGTACGTACTTTTAATCATTCTTTCCAAGTTTGTTTCTTCTCGTCTTCTGTTTTCTCGATCTCAATTCTCAATTATAAGTTTATACAATATTATTCTGTATAATATTTTCCATTCAACTAACAATTTTCTTCGTTTCACCGTTGTGCATCAAGCTTCAAATTTATAAAAAATCTATTACTTTCTAGTTGTACAAATAACTATTGCAGACCGAAAACTTGAATTTTTTTCTTTTTTATTTTGTTTGTATTATTAATATTACAGTCGTTTAAACCGTATTTCAATATCTCTTTTAGTTTTTGAGATATGGGCTCTCAAAGTTGAGTTTTAAAAAAGTCAAAAATCGATGTAACTCAAAATCTAAAAGAGATTTTGAAATGCGGTTTGAACGAGTGTATTTCTCGTACTCTGAATTATATAGAAACATAATTTTTAAAAATTCACTCTATCGTTGTAAATCTAAGTAAGTAATATATTTATGCTTGTGAACTGCAGTTACCAGCTGTCAAATACATGATGTTATTCCTTAATATTTATGTAAGCAAAGCAATTTCTCATTTCTGTACTATAAATGATTTGAGTTATTTATATTGATGTTGAGTTCAGTTCATTTATTTTAATTGTTGTTGTTTCTAATCTAATAAATATTTTAAGAATAGATAATAAATACAAAATAAAATGCAAATTCGTTCAAAACTTAAATGTCTGTGAAACTCGTATCATCTGGGTTAGATATTTCGGAAGTCGAAGATAATACAATGAATACTGTAATACAGAATAACAGCATTTAAAAAAAATACAATCCTCGTGCTAAAATTTCTAGCCTCGGTTCGCAAACAACTACCTTCAACTCGTGATATATCGGGCGTCTACTTTTTTATGGTCTAATTTTCATATGGTGTTAATTTCTACCTTATTAATTTTGGAACAAAAGTGTAACTAAGTGCAGAATGAAAGACTGCGTCTAATGACTTCAAAATTATTCATAATTTGTTTATGTTTTCACATGATAAATGCAAAATGAAATAAACAATTTAAAGTTAAATATAGAATGCTATGGAGAACAAACCATACGATCAAACAATTATATTGTTTCAGTTTGACAATGAAAGTTTGTTAATTGATATTTAATTGTTAATATTATTATATCATTGTAATTGTTGAGGGTTTAACAACAGATTAGGGTATTGTTTAAGTATCAATGTAATTATTATTTATTGTAATTATTATTGTTGTTATTTATTGAAAAATAAAAAAATATTACAAATTGTAAATTAATGTTTATAATTTAATGAGGATGTTTTTTTAAGTTAAAATAATAGTTTGAATTGTAGGCAGTGACGTAATAATACAGATTACTAATTGCATTCTATAATTAACTTTAAATTATAAATTTTGTTTCACGTTTATCTCGTGTAAAAGGAGTAAATTATCAATCATTTTAAAGTTGTTACTTACAGTTTTTCATTCTGTATATTTTTTATTTACTCTTTTGTTCTAAAATTAATTAGGTCATATAAAAAATTGTTTCATTGTAGTTACTATAATTCATACAGAAGTAGATACTTGGTATAAAGAAATATGAGTATTTATGAACTAATTGTTTGGTTTAGTTTAAAAGAAGTAATTGAATCTTTTCATAATTCTATCATCAAGCTTTCTCACATTCATCGTTGAATTCCTACCAACTGCCATACATCGACAACAGCACGAGACCAGGTCACCGAGTTTCCAAGTTCCCGAAGAGCAGCAGCCATCGTATTTTTCCTCTGAGGGCACGTCAGAGCCTTGGCCTCGACCACGGCCACAACAGCGGACACGGCGATGATAAAGACAGCCGGCAATTCTATTAATCGCCGCGGGCAAAAACCCTCAAAGCCTAACTTGTTTTGTTTCCTTTCAAAGGAAAAAGGAAACAAAGAAAACTTCTTTCCTCTTAATGGATCTTCAACTTTTTACTGCACGCTAGAGAGGCCTTCTCGATCGAAATTCTTAACTTCGATTTTGTAGTTTTGTTGTTGATATTAATTATTTAAATAAGAACTTTAATTATTATCCAATTTTATACAAACTCTATTTGGAAAGTACCCGTTCCCCACAACTATTTTAATTCTTTGTTGTAAATAATAGAAGGTTGTGCCTTACAAAGTTTCTAGTAAATAAATCAAAAACAAAACAAACAAAAATTGGCTAGGTGGCTCAGTGGTCTCGCGTCGGCCTGTGGATCTTGAGAACCCTGGTTCGATCCCCACAGTCGACAAACAATTTTCACCAATTTAAATCTACCGCTGTGACTTCCCCTCCACTTTATTGGAATCTTTGGGGGCCGTGATTTAACGGCTGGTAACCGCACTTCACGCAAAAAAAACTTACCGAGATCTGCTTCGGCAGATTGCCACACCCAGTAATGGGTAAAAGGCGTGATGATATATTTATTTATTTATTTTATTTAAACAAAAAATGTCACATCGAAATCGTATTCCAGATTATATTAATTCTCACTTTTTGGTGTTATTTTTTGTTTCAATATTTATATCATGTTTCCAAAAGATCAACATTCAGATGCAAAATACAGACCCAAATTACTTTAAAACTTTGATCAAATTCTGATTTTTCAAACATTTGTAAATAGTTCCAGCTATCTAGAATAAAAAATAATGCATCGTAGTGTCAAACATCTACAGATTAATGCCATCTATTTATCAAATATTTCCAACATATCACAATTTACCAGCGCGACACCACGCGACAGAAATCAAGGATGCATCCTCGCGTGATAGCGTGATGAAAGTGCACTATTTGTACGCGTCAGCACGTGCGTAATTCATCGTGACGTATCGCTAACAATGCCGTCACACAAACACTCCAATGCAGACAGTAGGCGGGGAGATAAAGTGATTCGTTTGTTTTAAATCTGTTTACGGGGATGCTGGATGTTGACAATAGAGGGTGAATGAATGATATTTTGGCGTGGGTAAAAATTACATTATAGCAATGTATTGTTGTTATTTGAATTTAAATGATGGTTTATCCAATTTTTAAGCTGGATTTGAACCCGAAACCTCACCAGAATCGATTGTTAGTTTTATGTTGACCCAATATATTTTTATCATCCTATTACTTTAAGTTTAATTTTTAATTTATATTGAACAATTATTTATTTACGAGGACAGTAATAACTTACGAGAGCATCGGTCATAAAAAAGCGAATCAAACATTCAATATTTAAAAATTATTATATTTTTATTTGGAAACAGGCCGACAATAATGAAAACCATTAAAAAAATTACTAGAAATCTGCAACGAAAATGATCTTCGAACTGAAACGTATTTTCTTAGTCATATTTTTTTAGTAATATAATAATTTAGAATTGGCATTCCGGTTCGTGAAATTTTCCATTTTGTTGCACACAGCAACCAAGTTGGAGTGAAGAGATAAATATTTTATTTGTAAAAAAACTAATCCTCGTATAGTATTTATTGAATAATGACATTTATATTCGCAGTATATAAGGTAATGAAGGTAAATAACAATTTATCTATAACTATTATATAATATTTTCATTATGTTTATGTCTAATTGCATAAAACTGTCCAAATTACACTAATATAATATGAGAGTTCATATTCCTCGGCCTATTTGAAGCACTTGGTTTATTGTTTGTTGATCTATGACAGATATAAGATGGGTTATATTTTAATATTTTTGTCCCGTGTACCTTAATAATTGTAGATAAAATTTAACCCGAACATAATTGTTATAAATATGCTCATTAAATAATATACTATTTTTCAATTGCAAACAATTCTTTAATTTTTATGATTATAAATGTTTGTAAATAAAAAAAGGAAATAAACAGGAGCGAAGTGTTTATGAAAGTCGAAAAGAGTTTCCGTTTGCTAATTTTTGCTGAAGTGAGGAAGAATGATGATAGATATTTTTAAAAACATATTTTAATGGAAAAAGTATACATCAAGAGCACGAGGTTATATTTTTATAAAAAAGTGAAAAAGTCATTTATCAAGCGCTGTCAAAGTTTTAGATCCCTGTAGAATAAAATATACGGATAATCTGATTTACTTTCATACGCCAAAATTTGGTGAGTATTAACAGATACTTAATGGAGCAGTATTTGAATTTTACGAGTTTATTATGCTTTTAGAAGCTTGTTTAACTACAATATGATTTCCATAAGAAGAAAATTTCAATCAATCTATTGCGTGAATTAAAGACATATTATATAATGCAAATATTTTATAAAACGTGCGTGGTATTAGTATTTCTTCACCCGGATTGTATTTTCTTGTTCTTGCATTCTTCTTACGGAAATATGACTATATCTATATTTCTTTTTTTATAATTTAAATACTATTTAAATAATTAAATTGTTTTTATATCATTCATAATAGTTTGTTGTATAGCAAGAGTTGAAAGTAGTTGTGCGCCGAAGCAGATCTCGCTAAGTGATAGACATTTTATATTCTGCATATTAGAATATATCGTGCATCATCTGTTTAACAGAAAAGTTGATAAGGTATTGGATCGTTATGTATTCAACTTATTTGGTCCTTTATAAAATATATAGTGACTTGTCAAAAAATACACCTGAACCCAAAAGCTGCACCTTTCCCGAAATAAATTGATGAAATATGTTATTGAATGGTTTCATTCATCCTTCATATGCTGGCAAAATTTATTTTTATTTATCTATGTACCAACTCTTTTTTCATTCGTAAATATATTGATGCAAAAATAATATTTTCATTCATAAATCAGGCGTGATAAATTCGTATTGAAATTGAATGAAGCGGAGTTAAAAATAATCTACTTTTATTTTTATATCATCCAGGCATCATAATCTGCTTCCGAAATTAAAAATAATTTGAAATATATCACAAAATAATTTTTAAATTTAGTATTTAGACCATGGTTACTGGTATATGAGTTTTATAAAATAAATATAATATTTTTCAAATATATGTTTTCATGTATTTACAATTAGTTTTAATTCTCACCACATGCTATAAATGGTTTTAGAAATACGTAAAAAATGAACTTTTTTCTAAAAACTTTCAAGTACTAATGAAAAACAAATTTAGTTCAAATATACAGAGTGTTATATTTTAAAAGTACAAGCGAATATCTCGCTAATTTATTAACTTAGCAATTTATTTCATATATCATGATTAATACACAAACGTGTAAGCTATTTGATGACGGATGTTCATTCATGATATCATTTCCGGTTTACTAGTAATTATATATCAACTTTGAAATTTCAAATGGAACATACTATATTTTGTTCATAAATTTGTAAAATACGTCAAATTTGCTTTACAATCATATAAAAAATTCTATGTTACATTATTAAAGAAATAACTAGGATTCACTTTAATTATACCCTAATTGGAAAAACAATTGGGAGCTATGACTGTGTCTCGAAATAAAACAATTAACTAAGACAACGATAATTATTATCAGAAAATTTTAAAATCAAAAAGATTTTAGTTCATTTTAGGATATAATTTTAATAATATTTAGTTGGATTTCAGGCTTTAATTACAGATAAAAAAATAAATTTGGATATTCGTTTTAATTCCTTTTTTATTCTCGATGACGGTGACGTTTCGGCCCAATTATTTAGGCCACCTTCAAGCAAAATTAGTAAAAATTTACATTAAACAAATACATTTTATAATCAAAAAAACATTTTTGTAAACCTGAAGAGTCAGTTACAATGTGACTAAGATGTTCACCTCAAATCTGTTTTATTATTTTTTCTGGCTTTCGAAAAATGTTTTTTTGATTGTAAAATTTATTTGTTCAATATTAATTTTTGCTAGAATAAAAAAGGAGTTAAAATAAATATTTAAATAGCCTGAAATCCAACAAAAAATTATTAAAATGATAATTATTATTGATAATAAATTTGTATGATATAATAACACAGAAAACAAAAATATGCAATCTTTAATAACAATTTATTTAAATTAAAATATGGATATATATATATATATATATATATATATATATATATATACCGGGTGGTGCTCGGTGAGTGCGAACATAGGAATTTAACATGGGATATTAGTTTTATGCAATTTCCTGCTCTCCTGTACATTTTACGGAAAAAACTGTAGAGGGAAGATTTGTTCAGAATTAAAAGTTACCCATGAAACTGTTTTTACATGTTTTATTAAGTTTTTGGTTTAGCCGTAACATTAAAAATAAATTTCGAAATTTCTGTTACTTTGTAGCAATAGCCATGACTTTTCTTTTATTTTTATGACAAATGCGTTAAATGTCAATTTTTGATGTTTATTAAAGTTAATCTTATAATTTAAATTAAATCTTTGTGTAAGCTATAAAATGAATGTTTATTCAAACGAAGAACGTGTCTTCATTATTAAAAATTATTATGGAGGAAATAGTTATAGGAGGGTGCGGGATTTATTTTCAATTAAATATGAAGATAAACCAATTCCAAGTGTATCAACAATTTCAAAACTGGTTACAAAATTTGAGAGTACAGCTAGTGTAGCTGTGACCGATGGTAATGAAGGCAATAATAATAATAACAGAATACGTCATAACGAAGTGAATGAAGAATTGGTATTGGCTATGATATCTCAAAATTCAAGGTACAGCATAAGACATATTGCTTCTGAATGTGGTTTGCATCATTCAACAGTTCTGAGAATTTTAAAAACACATGGATATAAATCTTACAAATTTCAAACACATCAAGAACTTCTTTTGGCTGATTTTGAAACTAGAAGTACATTTTGTGAAATTATGCAAGAAAAGGCAAATCGGGACCAGCACTTTATTTCGTCGATTTGTTTTACAGATGAATGTACATTTACTTTAAATAATGAACCAAATGTTCAGAATACTCGTATGTGGACCACAGAAAATCATCATTTAACTGTGTGTACAGGTACCCAATATCCTGAGAAAATTAATATTTGGGTTGGAATTTTTAAGAACAGGATTATACCATTTGAAATTATGGGAAATTTAAATTCTGATATGTATTTAGAACTTCTGCAAAATCATATAGGTCCTGCATTGGATGAGGCAGCTGCAGTAGATGAGGATATTTGGTTCCAGCAGGATGGGTGCCCGGCTCATTATGGAATAAATGTGCGGGAATATTTAGATTTGGTTTTTCCTAATCGGTGGATTGGTCGTGGTGGTAGAATAAATTGGCCTGCAAGATCTCCGGACCTAGCTCCTTGCGATTTTTTTTTTGTGGGGGCATCTTAAAAGTAAAATTTACTCTAAACACTACGAAAATTTAGATTTACTAAGACAAGCTATATTCGAAGAATGTGATAATATTACTGACAGGCAATTAGCCAATGTTAGAACTTCGTTTTACAATAGACTTGGTTATTGTCTTGCTGAAAATGGTGGCTTGTTTGAACATTTATTGTAATTTCTTTATTTTTTTATGTAGGTATATTAAATAATATTGTTACAATTATTACTTATTATTTCACATTAAATTATTGTAATTTAAAATTTTAAAAAAAAATTGAAATTGTTGATAAACTTGAAACTGATTTATTATTAAATATGAAAATAAAACTTTGTTCAAAGAATAAAAAATGTGATTTTTTTGATTTAATTTAAATTATAAGATTAACTTTAATAAACATCAAAAATTGACATTTAACGCATTTGTCATAAAAATAAAAGAAAAGTCATGGCTATTACTACAAAGTAACAGAAATTTCGAAATTTATTTTTAATGTTACGGCTAAACCAAAAACTTAATAAAACATGTAAAAACAGTTTCATGGGTAACTTTTAATTCTGAACAAATCTTCCCTCTACAGTTTTTTCCGTTAAATGTACAGGAGAGCAGGAAATTGCATAAAACTAATATCCCATGTTAAATTCCTATGTTCGCACTCACCGAGCACCACCCGGTATATATTGTATATATTAAAAGTTTTATGAAAATTTTGGCTAAATATTAAAATAAAATCAAATATTGTTAGGAACGAGTACGGTCACCTATCAAACACTATATTATCAACAAAACACCCGGAATACTGCCCGACTCCATCAGACGTACCCGCTATTTATAACGTCACACTATTATAAATGTCTTATATAATCTTTCCTAACTTAGATAATAATAATTATCTTACAATATATACTATAATTTATATTTAAAACTTTTATCTATTTCAAATTAACTATACAAATTATTATTATACTTTTTGGAACTATATTTTAGTCTATATTCTACATTTCGAGACACAACTGTATTCCTACGCGTTTGAATAATACTCAGTAATGATAACTTGTATAAATTAAATTAAATACCGACAAAATTTTGCCTGTAATGTTGTTCTTGCAGGTTGGAACTGCTTATTTTCGTTAGTTGAGTGCGGGCTACCGTAGTGATAACAGTGTTTTGTTAATAGCTGAATTATTAAAAACTATATTAATTATTTAAATAGTGCTATAAACAATGAATAATAAACTGTAGCAGTGGTGCATTGTGTCAATCCAAGATTCCAGAGAAGCATGGTGTCTCACTAGACCACTAGAGCCAGCAATGTACGTAATTACATAATATTGTTTTAGAATTATTTTGGTAACAGGTGATAAAAATTATTTCTTGAAAGAAGATACTAAAATCGTGTTTTATTTTCATATAAATATTACGTTTGTTTGTTTCATTATTTGTCCATGAATTACAGTATCTTTGTTTGAGTTTCAATACTATACCTGGCGGTCTCAACTAATAGTGACACTCATTTCGCGCATTTAATAAAAAAAAAAACTATTTAAGTACAGAAAAATAATAAAATTCATACTGCTTAGTTTAAAAAATTGTTACACTATTAAATAAGTATTTAATAAATTCATTCAATATTTTCTGCACTACAGGGCTTTTTAAATATTCCTGATTGATAAATATTTACTTAACAACTGAAATACGGGAAGTAAATTAAAATTAAATATTCCTCCATGGTAACATAACTACTATCAAAACATATTTTTTAAATGTCACTTCTGACAACTAAAATTTTTTAATGTGAAAAGAATTTTTTAATTTTAATTTTGTTATTGCATCAATCGTAGATAAAATGTAATAACCGCTATGGTCAGTACTTGTCCTACCAGTATCTGATGTATTGTAGATCTTGACTTCACCTCGATCTAATGTCAATGTGAATCAAATGTATGACAATAATATAAATGTCTCATCTGATATTTTATTTCGATTTGCTTTTATTTATTTAAGGCATAAAATTTAATGGGGTAGGTGGCTAAGTGGTATCGAGTCGGCCTGAGGATCTTGAGAACCCTGGTTCGATCCCCACAGCCGACAAACAATTTTCACCAATTTAAATTTACCCCTGTGGCTCCCTCTCCACTAATATCTTTGGAGGCCTTGATTTGTAGGCTGCTAGCCGCACTTCACGCGAAGAAATATATCACTTACCGATATCTGCTTAGACAGAGTGCCACACCCAGTAATGGGTAAAAGGCGTGATGATGATGATGATATATAACATTTAATTTTCGTTCATGCAAACAAATATAAGAATTCTTATCAAGAAAAATAACAGCTCTATTCAAAAAATATACCAGCTCTTATTTTGATTTTTTATCAATATTTTTATGACATAAAGCTATCATTTGTAAAATACTACTCAAAATTAACTAATAACATGAATTACAGATCATTTTGAAGAATGAACGAGGCATTAAAAAAAGTATACACAGCGCCTTGTAACATATTTTCTAATTTAAACGACTTTTCTTCTAAGCATCATTGTAGATAATCTACTATATCCTTATGAGCACGAGCATAGAGCTGTTTATTGTCTGATATCAATTCATGTGCAAAAAATAAGTCTACGATATTATGTCGTCCTCGTTTTTTTATACATACGAGTATTTCCCGATACCTAAGATCATTTTCCTTACATAATATTCTATTCTAAACGATATTTTCAAAATCGCACAATCTAGGGTTATAATATATCTTGATTTCAAATGATTAAAGGAGGCAATATTGCTAAACATCAGCACATGCTAAACGAAAAGATCCAGTAAATTTCGCAGCCATTAAATCCACGTAAAGAATTCAGTCTCCAGTTTTCCCCACATTCTTCGCTTTAATTTATGTCGCACATCTGTCACGATTCCTTGGCACTGCGCGCTTTGCTGCAAAACGCATTTCATCACGAACTAGATCCGTTTGTATCTCTGCACTAGTGCTACATCGTACACTCTACACATATTACCTTCACGGTCTATTGTAATAAATTAATTTAATCAGAGCCGTAGGTAGCTGCGATGCGAGTATTGCGAGATGTTCAAGCAATGCAACATATATACTCCATTCGTTATCCGATCTTGTGTTAAACGTACCGTTTTCAGGAAGTACCGCGAGTACAGCGAACAGCAATTAACAGCGTTGCCATGTGGATATCTATGGCTTTGCATAGAGATAAGTTTGTGTTTGTAGGTTATGTTGAGTGATAGTGTGTTGTGATATGGAGGGGGGAGCGAAATTGTGAGGTTATACATCTTAAGGGCTAAGTAATTCCAGAAAATTGCTTCATAATTATTTTTTAAACATTGATATTGCAACAACAAACGAAATATGTTGTTTTTTGCGACTCTATCAGAAATTAATATTTTTCTTCCCTCAATTGAAAGAAGTAAATGATGCCTTTCAACTCTAGAAAAGAAAATAATTATCCATGGCAACTGAAACTGTATGATTTGACATTAGTGATATCCAAGTGATATCTGTCAAATAGATATTAAATCTGATATCAATATCTAATTTATTTCTGAAAATTTTACTTTTTAATAGAATAGTGAAAAAAAATGTATACCTCGTGAAGAAAGTGTAATTCTTCCCCAATTGTTTTATATCCTTTGCCTTCAGCTCTAGAAACGAAACGGTATCTTCGGGAGGAAATGACAAACTTTCTTTCCTAGATATACAAATAACTATTCTTAAAATTTTTGAAAATATCTTATACCACAAATATATTTATCAATCGTACACGCCAATCCATTTAATTTGACATATTTTTATTATTTTATTTAGATATTGATAAAGAAGATTAAATTTAAAGTTAACTAACTTAATTTTCATTCGAGATTTAATTGACTGGCATTAAAACAACAAAACAAGATTATCTGTAAATTTGATATCTTCTTTAAACTCCATATTAAGTACAGTCCGTTCTTTGAGAGATTACATCATTGTTGTACATGACATATTTGATTTTGATTCTGATCTGTTGACCAAAACATCTAAATGAAAACACGTTTACTTTTACCAGTAATAATACTGAACCAATTTCATTGTTTAACATAAAAAAAGCCGCTTTTGGGATTTATAAAATTTAATCATTATAAACATATCTTAATATTAATGTTTTGGTCAGCCAATCAGACTGCTATACAACCATACAGTAGTCTGTCACCGAACGGACTATAGTTATATTATTGATGCCCAACACTTGGTTCCATATACTAGTATGCTAGTTATTTTGGTGAATAGAAAAAGTGTTAAAATTGAGACTAAATTTGGTATTAGCTAAAATCGAGGAACATACATTTTAGGCCATGTTGACAAGAGTTTATAAGTTAGCCGTACAAACTTGCTTCTCCCGGAAGCAGATAATAATTACTTTATACTTATTGTAAATTTTGTAGAATTATATGAGCTTTTATAGTTAATATAATTATTCAGAACCGCATATGTCCGGTCTTATAAAGACTTTACTAAGTGTATATAAATAAACAAATCAATTTTATTTATTTTATTGCTAATATAACATTACTGTCAAGAGAACAATAGTTGAAAGAATACATTTGATTTACTTTGAAAGTAAATTAATTTATCGTTTATAAAACTGACGATCAATGAAGGTGTGTAAATAGTTAATCCGGCATACAATAAATTTCAGTGGCAATTCTTTGTACAACAATTGCTTGAAAATATTTCAGTCTTGTGTGCAGATTTATTGAGCTCCGATATACGTACATTATTCCGGATGTCACGCCTAAAATACTAGTACAACATAAAAATGTGTTTTTTATCAGTGTGTTGGTTTGGGGCCGCAGGTTATAGGTTTCAGGTCGTGGGTCATGGATGTATAGCACCGTACTGGCTTTGATGTCGCTGAACGCGTTATACGAACGCGACAGTGCATACCAAGATGTAGGTGGTGTTGCTGCTTGCACCACCACGTACAATACTTTCACATATAATTGGTGTTGACATGTCAGAGTAATTGCTGTATTATTTTGGTTCATGTATTTCGAGACAAACTTATATTTTTTTTCGTGTTTCTTTGTTAATATAATAATATCTATCTTTTTATAATCGATAAGAAAATTATGCCTTTGGACAATAAAAGTAATACGAGTAATAGCTTATTGCCACAGGACTGTTGTTTATCGTTTGTTGTCCATAGAAGCAGGCAAAAAATTTTTTTCCCTAGGCGTACAATATTATACTTAATGATATAATTGAGAGAAGAAAGTATTACATTTCATCCCTAGAGAAGAAAGTAAAGTCATATCCATGGCAACGATATAATTTAGCATTAGTGACATCCAGGTAACATCTGTCAAAAGGATAATAAATTTTATCTAAATTTCTAAATTATCTCTAAAAATTTTATTTTCTGATAGAGTAGGTAGTAAATAAATTATATGTATACATTGTGAAAAAAGTGTCGTTCATTCCTCTGTATGTCAGCATTTTTGGAAAGAAATAATGGGAGCGCTTATTTATGATTCCACGGTGTTCTTTTAGTCACGCCTCTATTATGTATACTGCGTGTTAAAAAAGTTCCGGGACGGTGAAATATCTCGAGAAATACACATCGAATCAAGAAACAAAAAAACACGTGTTTCATATTTTGCAAAAACCTATCTAAGCACACTAAACACAAACCCCAACTCCGACCCCCAGGGGGTGGGGCGGGTGTCAACTTTGAAACCTTAAATGAGAATTCCCATTTTTTATTGCAGATTCATATTCTGCGAAAAAAAATAAGTTAATTTTATCTGAAACTTTTTTTTCAATTCGGAATAAATGGCACTCTAAGAGCAAAAATAAATTTTGACATGATTCTGAAAGAAAAGTAAAAAAAGTCACCCCAAAAAACAATAAAGGAATAAAATAACGTTTATTTTATAAAATCGTTTTGCAAATTTATTTCAAGCATTTAGTCGGTGAAAGGCTTGTGGCTACTTGTGATTATGTTGATTTTTTTTATTTAATTCATTGTTTATTTCTTGTGACAAAATTACGAATAAAACGTACACAAATCAGAATCAATTTTAAATGAATGAAGTATTATGTATGTAATCAGTTATCTCAGACCACCATTTTACCTTGTCGCTTATTAGATCCATAATTGATGTTTGTTAATTTGAGAGAATGTTGCACCTAATACCTTTGACAGTACTCCACTCCTCTGCTGCATGGAAACAAGTATCTGGAGAATAATGAATTCCTTGGAGAACGCTTGCACGCCTCGCGCTTCGGGTTCTTGCGGCTGTACCTCGCACCGTAGCTGCCTTGACGCAAAGGTTGAGTGTACGAACGTATGTTGGTGTTACACATGCCATTCGTCTATATCTAGAGTCTAGAGATGAAAAGACACGTTATATTTGTCGAGTATTTATATCTAGTCGCAATATAACAATGTAATTGTGTCGTTCACAATGTGAGAAACGAGTGCTTTTGAAATACGTGATATGGTTAGTGAGATTTATTACAACGGAATGAAACCTATATAGCCTGTATATGTCTTCTACAATTTTATTTGAAATTATTGGGAAAATTGTTAAAACTAAAACATAAAAAGCTTTATAAAAAATATATCATGAAATGTTCATGGAAAAAAGCAAGATAAAAGTAAATGAATATTGAACTATTTTATATTAAATACAGACATGTAAAAAAGTACAGATTGAAAATTATATAAAAATATGAAGCAGAAGTTTGGTATATTAAAACTATTGTAATAACAAATACATTTTGTTAGATTTTATTTTGCGAAGTCTATTTGATGAGAGATTCAATCATGGTTTTATATTGATTCTAATTGATGGACTAAAATTCGAAAATGAAAACATGTTCACGTAGCATGAACAGCTTTTGTCAGTGATAAAGTTAGTGCAATTTTATAGTTTCATATTTATATAAAACTTACTAGATAATATTTAAAAGTCCGATTCTCAAAAATGATTTAGTTAATCATAAATTTTGATTAAGTAGTTAAACCGTATTCTCAAAAAATAAATAAACTCAAATATTTTACCATTTACATCTCAATTTTGAAAATTAACTAATCCTGAACTTTGAATTAGCTAATCTTATTTTAATCCGATTTTAAAAAGTTAATCCAAATCACTTACCAAAAATGTTAATAAGATTATATAAGATTTTATTGAAACTTTTTAAAGAATATTCTTGACCTTAATTTTACTAATCCAAATTTAAGAATTAGCTAAAACTCTTTTGAGAATTGAGCTCTAAGCTTTCAGAATATTATTTGGATTTACTTTTTAATATTAGATTAAAATAAGGTTCGCTAATTTAAAATTCAGAATTACTTACAAAACACATAACTAAATTGTATATACCATATTGTTTTGAAGAACAATTAGTTCTGTCACTTTCACATGGTTTTATGCTTTCTAAACATATCTTCATTTTGACATTTTTACCAACCAATCAAAATTAAGATTAAATACGTCCTATACAACCAATCTCTCACCGAATGAACTATAGAGTACATGTGAGCGCGGAACTCGATTTTGATTAGGCCACAATGGTCACACCATGACTCGAGTGATTGTGAGTAACTTTGAACTTTTATCGTGAGTGAGACTGAATTTTAATTAATTTTTAATGAATATTGTTTTATCGGGAGTCTGACGGAAAAATTAAATATATATTATCCATTACATAATGTAATTTTGATATTTTTAAAAATGTACATTTTAAGTAAATTGGAAAAGATTATGTGAATTTAAGAAAAAAAATCCTTTTGTTTTACAGTAAAATTAATTTGTTAAGTAAGCAAACAACCTGTACCTATACAAAAAATTAATAGCGTCAAACAAATAATGAACTGGAAAATTATTGTATTTTATTTTCCACTTATATATATATATATATATATATATATATATATTATTTGTTAGTTATTGCTATTCTATGAAGTATATAAACAACATCATAACGACTGGAGCATACTCGTAGTGAGTAGGCATTATGATTCAAAACGCCAGCTCATAACGCCCGCTCCGTTCATATTATAGTTGTAATTTAATTTAGTTTTAACGTATATATTTACGTAGTGTTCACAGATAACATTTTATTATTGATTTTAATTAGTAGCGACATAAGTGTTAAATATTATACAAAAATTTGAGAAAATCAGTTACAATGTACTTGATCTTATTTACTGATTCGAAAACCTTATTTATCAGATGATGTTATTGATTTTTAATTCTTGTGGTATAACAGTATTTATACTATATTATAAATGTTGTAGGTGATGAAGCTAAAGGACCCATGGTGAATGATTTGATGTTAGTCAAATATTATAATACGTGAGCAGTCGTGATCGTGAATCATATTGATATATGCGTGAGATAACAAACGTTAATAAATATATTGTTTCTTTAGTCCAGTTCTACTGCAGAATACTATAATTATCACTTAAAGCATATTTCATTTACCATTTGAATCTGATCTAACTTACAGTTACTGAACCAGATAACTTAATTATTTAACTGACTTACTTCGCCCACTTTTATTCCAGTACTAAATTTACTGTTTCGGTTCAGTTCAGTTACCACCAGTGTTCAGTAGTCACGACTACGACATTTTTCAAACAGTTTCCACTAAACCACCAGACCGCTATGGCTGCCAACCTACATTTTCGCATGCAACAAGAAGCAACGCTGTGGTTGACACTGGCGGATTCAGGAGGGAGGCATGGGGGTCATAGACCCCCTTGTGACATTGTGTTATTATTTTTTTATTCTTTAATAATATATAGCATATCAGTTTAACATTTAACGTCATTATAGTGTTTTCATTTCATGATAGATTTATCCCCAGTTTCTAAGAATTATAATAATTCTAATGAATACATTAGAATTGTTAAAAAATTAGATAATTAAAAAAAATATAGGGAAGAAACAATAGATAATGAAATAACATTGAGATATTGGGTTCTTGTTAAGTACTAAAAAAATTGTTAAATATTTTGTTGATCAAGTGGTAGAAATAGTTGATAACGGTTGGATTGTTAAATTCACGAGAATATACAAAAGCAAAGTTTGTTTGGCCAAAATTAAATGAAACAGACACGATAAGTGAGAAGATCATTACTAAGATATTGCCTAAACCAATTGTCGACAGGCGAAGTTCATTTGAATTTCCATTTCGCTGTGGAGACATTTTATAAAATGATTTGTACTCATATTTTTGTAAATTATGCATTTCCTATAAATATTTAAGTTTAGTTCTAGTGAAAAGATAGTTACAATTTTTATTTTTCAAGCTAATTAAATGAACCCAAAACAAGGTTTCATTTCAAATTTTATATATTTGCCCCATTATCAATTATGCTGTAATTTTATATGAAATACTATAAAATAGGTTCATGTAAATTATTTTAATTCACTTTTTCTTTTACTTCTTTAACCATAAGTTCTCACAACAAAATTATATTTAAAAATAAATTGAACTTTGTTTCTCCTATGTTATGGTACATATATTTTTTAACTTTTTACCTATGATTTGTGACTTTTAATTTTTATTTCCATATAATGCTACTTTAAGTCTATTAAAAGTATTTATGAATGTAAAATGAGAATCTTACTTAGTTTATAGTTACCTTTCTGCTGTTTTCTAAAATATCCTTTTATTTCTTCTTATAGTATAAATAAATAAATAAATAAATATATCATCACGCCTTTTACCCATTACTGGGTGTGGCACTCTGCCTAAGGAGATCTGGGTAAGTGACATATTTTTTCGCGTGAAGTGCGGTTACCAGCCGTCAAATCACGACCCCCAAAGATAATTGTGGAGAGGAAACCACAGGGGTAGATTTAAATTGGTGATAATTGTTTGTCGGCTGTGAGGATCGAACCTGGGTTCTCAAGATCCACAGGCCGACGCGATACCACTAAGCAACCTACCCCATTTTTATAGTACAAAGAATAAAATTTCGCGTATTTTAATAACGATCTTCGAAACTAATTTAGGCCATGCCCAAGTTTGAAAATAATGCTTGTACATATCTTCCCGCTCCGTAACTATTTTCTAGATCCGCCACTGGTGGTTGAATACTTGGGTCTCGTATGTAGATGTCTTATTACAATATATTGTGCGCTAAAGAAAGACACATAGTTTGTCGGGTAGCTGTGTTCGGACTGTAGCACGGAACACTCATGTGACACAGTGGCGCATTCAACTTCCCAGCAGCTGATAGTAGTGTTCCGGGGGAATAGCACTATTTAAAATCAACGGACCACTGGTGGTCATCACCGGTGCCGACCACAAAGTATCTCGTAGATAAGGGCTCTTAGTTATCAGATTCAATTGATCTGAACTGATTCAAGTAACAAATGGAAACAGCTTTTTTACTATCTTATTTCAACTAAGCACTTTGCAACTAGACCAGTACTACTCAGCATTTAACTCTGTTCCACTCTCGGTCGATACATCTCACCCCAGCGCGATATATCTCTCGTCATCAGCGAGGCTCGAGCTCGTTTGTTAGCGCCATGACGCCCTCGTCGCCGTCGCTGTGTATCTCGTGCTGCGTGTCTCTCTGTGTCGCTCCGTGTCGCGTGACAAATCGTACCAGGACTCGTGATCGAGCGGAAATACTCCTGCTGTGAGTGTGCAGATGGTGGTTGGTCTAGGTGGCTGCTATGATGGAGTAGAAGTGGATATAAATGTGAGGTAATTCTAGGATAATGGTTTATCGAAAGAAGAAGAAGTAGGTGTTAGTGAGTTGAGATTATTTGGGCATGTAGAGTATACGTTGAATGACAGATTATGATTAAACAGGTACATAGGAGTGAATGAAAGGAAAGTATGTTGGCTGATGAAGGATTGCAAGTGTGAGGAATAATAAGCTTGTATGGAGAGAATGTGAATGTGGTTGAAGGGATGATTGTGTGGCAATATGAGAATGTTTGATAAGGACTGCTTTTTAGATAAAACTTAAGAATGGATGTTCTGTGCAAATGTTTCTTTGTGCCAGACCTCGAATTGGAAAATTATCGGACTAACAAAATTTCTGAACAATATAAAAAATATATACAGGAAGTACCTGAACAATAATTTTAATATTTCAAGAACCGGAACAATATTTACTACATATTGACGAACCGACCCCTTATTCCGATATACACCGATGCATTTTGAGACTTACTTTGAACTACAAATTTATAAATTATGCAATATATGAATTTGGTATAAATATGACACTAACTTAGGACTAACAACGACAATATAGTTTTATTATTTACCTAAAAAAAATTCTAAATAATTAAGTGAAGCCGTTCAAGCTATAGAAATGAATTAAAATTTGTTGCTAAATTGGCTAACATATAGTTAATTCAATAAGCTAATCAAAATATCGGTATATCAGTTGGTGCGACATCGGTGACCCGTATTCTCTATGCTTCACGAACACTGAAATAGGATTCACTTTTGTATGACAATTGAGAGAATTTAACTGCTATTTACAAATATATCAATTTCTAACCAAAACTTATCAAAAGATCTTACGAATGACACATTGCTAATCGAAAATTTTTACTTCTTTGTATATGTGAGACCTTCAAGAAATACCAAAAAATAATATATTTTGAAACATTTTAGAATGAAGCAATTACCAATCGGAAAATTTTTCAAATTTCAAACAAGTTTTTATTTGATACCAAATCAAAAATTGGAAATCATTTCTAACAGGTCTGTGATAGCTATCTTTCTTTTGAAAATTCTTAAAAGTCAATATAACTTAATGTTAAGATTCGAATCCCATCCACAGTAACATAATTTGTCTTTCTTACAAATAGTAACAAGTTTAAATGCATTAATGCGAATACAGAACATTTCAATCTATAATGTTCATTAATGACTGGTGTAGTAAAACTGGCACAGATATGAATTAAAAGCAAAGAAGATAAAAAACGACAATTTATTCCATTAGGGATATAATCTACTGGCTGTCTGAAAAAATATGTCGCATTTGATAACATTCCCTCTCTAGCATGTTTTTTGCGGAGTTTATGAATGGTTTTTATCCATGATAAATGAAACGTTCCGCGGCGCTATCTCGGAACAAAGTGGAAGACGCCGAGTTATTCTATAAGGATAAGTCGCGGCGTCAGGCGTCCTTTTTGTTGCGTCGCGAATCTCAACATCGGAACACTTGATAACAGGCTAATTGATACAATTCCAAAGTCGGAAAAAGTTTTATCTCGTAAAATATGTCGTTGGGTATTCCTGTCGAGATTTAGAAAGTTTAAATTTTACGTGCTTGTTATAAATTTATTTCTATCAGTGGATGTAACTTACGTCTTACTGTCTTACTATTCTATTTTACAAGTTTTTCAACTGTGAATTTTAATAATCACTAATTAGTTCAAGTTGAAGAGATTTATTTGATGAGATATTAAATTTTCCATTTTATATAGCTTGAACAATTTCCCAAATTAGATTTTATTGTCGTTAACTAAACTAAAATCCAGTAGTGTTAGATCGGATGACATGGCAGGCCATTCTAAATATTTATCCATCTTTCGGTTATAAATCATTAAACATTTTCTTCAAATACATGTTATTTACAGATAGCTACACTAATAAATACAAATATTAACTTGATAACCTATGTTTCATTTGAAAATAAATGTGATACAAATACATTGGTTATATTCCATGTTTCACGTTAAATTAAACTCACGGTATATTATAACAATTATAACCAGGGTTCGAAGATATATATCGATCGATATATATCATGATATTTATTTTGATATATATCGTCATATTTTTGCAATGATATATATCCATTATATAAAAATTTCAAATAGTCTATAATAAATACAGTATACCTCTCATTATTACTTTCATTAATTCTGTTAAAATTATATTTTAAAGATAATTCTTACTTTACTAGCTTTTGACTAACTTCACATCAACAACATAAATCCAAATTGTGTGCCATTTGTGATGTCATTAACGGCAAAGTCTGAACCATTTCCAAAATTTTTATTTGGTACTCATTTTAGAAATACAAATCCTTGAATATGGTGGAAAAGTGTAACTATCAATGAGTCAGAGTGGCCAAATAAAAGTACATTTATTGAACTATGTGAACAGTTACACACTGCTGTAGCAGCCACAGCAGGGCTGGAACGATATTTCTCCACTTTTAGCATTGTCCAATCTCAATTACGTAATCGTCTCGGTAACGACAAAGCCGGTAAATATTTAAACCAAAAAGAAACTACAAAAAAAAAACGAATTTAGATTGGATTTGGCCAAGTGAGTCTCTATCTGCAACGGTATGTTCAGGAAATTCATCAGAAGATGATGATTTGCCCCTATCTAGGATATAGGATTATTTAAATATTCTTACTATTCTTAGTACTATATAATATTTGTGTATCCATTCAATGTATATTTACTTTTTTCATTACCTATGTTAATTTTTTATTTAGGAGTAAACATTTATTTTGTATTTCCTATTGTGATATTAAATGTGTACACAAACTAAAATTAAAAAATAAATATCCAAAAAGTGATATTTATCTGATATATATCCTATATATCAGATATTTTGATATTAATTATAAATATCATGATATTTACGAACCCTGATTATAACCGAGTAGATAAAATTGAGAATAAACTTTTTTTATAATTTCTTCATCTTTTGTAAACTGTTATTTATTTGGTAGTAACTTTATAAGAAAGCATATAATAATTATTCAATAAACAGCCACAAAGTAAGTGAAGTAAATATTCATTGTTTAATGTTCGCAACTCAAATTGGCCACAAACTTCAGCGCTGAACATTGAATGCACATTGCATGCGCTTCAGTTGGTAGTCCTGCATCACTCTGTCCACATTGTGGGCTTTTAGTTATTCAGAGCCACTTTCCATAAATGTCAGATGTGAATATGGAATTTTACTGCACCATTGCTCGTATTTCTCAATTTCATATGATTTGCTTTTATGTCACCGTAAATTGAAATCAATTAGGTTATATAGCGACTGCTGCAAAGCTTTACGTTGACACATTACAGAAATGGAATTGATCTACTTTCTATGTAACTGTGTAGAATTTAACGGTAATGGGTTTATGATAATAGTTTACATGTTAGCATAATACACATTCTCTAATAACTATGTAGACACCTACATGTTCAATATGTGGACGTAGTTGTTTCATTTTATTTCATATTAAGCAATGCATGTGGTTGTTGCATATGACTATTAATAAAAATAATTATACTAACAGTGATCAATTCTTGTTAAAAACAATAATTGAATAAATAAATATCTTAAAATTGAGCAGAGCATGACCTACTTCTTTTTTTTTAAATACAGTATACCTATATTTAGTCGACCTGCCAATAAAAAATAACAGCCGATTCTCAAATGAGTATTAGTTAAACCCGAATTTTAGATTAGCAAATGATATTCTAGTCCGATTTTAAAAGGTTAATTCAAATTTCTTTCGGAAACTAAATGATGACAAGATTATATACAAGTTTATATAAACAGAGTAGGTGGGCCTGTAGATTTGTCAACCTGGGTTCGATTCTCAGAGTCGACAAACAATTTTCACCTAACATATTTGTGGGCCGTTATTTGACGGCTGCTAACCGCACTTTACGCAAAGAAATATATCACTTACCGAGATCTGCTAGGTCAGAGTGGCACACCCAGAAAAGTAAAAATATGATTTATTTATTTGTTACTGTGCACAATAGAAACTTAATTTCAATTACAGTGCAGATAATCTACAGCTTATAGTGGAATCCGAACCACTCAGGTCCAATCGAATTTTTTTGATATAAGTTGAAGTCAGTGAGATTTGAACGCACGACCTCTTGTTTGTTCATTATTAAACGCAAGCTTTGCCACGCTTATATTCACTGGGTTACGATTTCTTGTAAATTATTGACAGCAACGTTTATTAATACATTTGACATGATGTCTCGATTTTATATTATTATATTTAAATTACACTTAACATTTGAGCTATTTGGTATTTTCTTTCTTTCATGTATTGGCCACATTGTGACCACTCTGAATAAATAAACCGGTTTTTAAAACTCAAAGAAACCAATCTTTTATTCGTTTTTAAGCAGTATTTTAAGTATTTGGTAAAGTCATTTTGGGTTTTGCTTAATCCTCAATTTTTGTCAGCATATTATTTCCTGGCATGGAGCAAAATGTATACGTAAAATTTTATCAAATAAACTATTACCCCGATTTCTAGTGATTTGAAATGTATTTATTCAATATTAACAGATTAAACATAATACTTCTATGACAAGTTCCAACAGTATCCATGTCCGTCCTACAAAAACTCAATTACCATACGTTGTACGTTAAATTCAGTGAATCCATCCAAAAACTGAAAATTAAAAACAGACCAAAATCTCTTTTTTGCTGACATCATAAATTGCAATATAAAACTGCAGCAGCAACCGGCATTAATTCAGTGTTAAGCCAGGATTGTCGCTGTGTCTGTTCGTCTGGAAAATTAATAGCCATGCAGTCGATATTTCTATCCACTCTCCTCTGATATTGGCGTTCCGCGCTGTCGACTCAAAATATTTATGTACTCGCGCAAATATCTGAAAAATTCTGCAACGAAAACGTTTCGTAAATATATTTTCGCACGTTGCTGTGCAATAAATATTCCCGGTCATGTTTAGGAACGCGTGATGTGGGGTAGTGGGTGAAGTGTAGCAGTTTAGGGGTGCTCTGCACGACAAAAGGGTGAAATGTGTGAGGATTTATTTTTGTTTTTGGGGAATTGTTTCAGGGCAGCGGACTGATTTGGAATACATCTGTTCTTCGTATTTTGAAGCTGTATTTTTAGTTATACCAGGATTTTAGTCTACACGTATTTCGAACAAAATAATGCACGTGTTAAATTAAATTTATAGTATTATTATCTAACAGGCAGATTCATAAAGTAGATTAGTAGCTAATACAATTTTTAGTTCGAATTTTAACTAATTCACACAAATAAGTAATAATTATGTACGTAAGTAAAAATAATCTAATATAACGTTTAAAGCACTAACAAATAATCTTCTTGTATTTTGAAATGAAATCTAATACGAACAATTCCAATTCGGTATAAAAATAGTCAGATAATTGTAAATTTAATTCTATTCTATTTGCAAAGTACATTTCAGTTTCAGTAGTAAATATGCTTTAGTCAAGATGAATTATTAAAATATTTGAAATAGAAATATAATTAGTTTTCGTGTTATCTCAAATTTTCAAATATTCTAGTTTCGGAGATTCACACCAATTATATTCTCCTCTCAATCTGATGATGTCAATTTTCATTTTATCCCATTTTCTCGAAAAGTTCTAAAAGAAATTTAAGTAATAAACATTAGTAAAGGTTTTTGAACTATTCAAAACTTATTAAATCATAAATATAAGTTGTCAAACGTTCTTAAATAAATTTAGCATTTAAAAATATGCTTCAAAGAAAAGCTACGAAGAATTTATTTCTCTATTACTTTTGGTTGCAAAATTATTCTGTCAAATAATTTCAAAATATTTGAACCTGTGAAATATACTCTCATATTTGAATATGTCATATTCAACAGATTCTAAATATAGTTGAGCCGCATACGTCACCGTCAAAGTATTAAATTCAAGAAAAGAGTGAATAGCACTATTAAAACATGCAAATTTTGTCAAAAACATAAATAAAGACTTACGTCTTACGACGCCAGTTTTGCCAAAAACATGTTGAATATTTAAATAAATGTATGAAAGGCAGAATAATCATCCCAAAATCGAATATAATGGCTTGCGTGTGTGTAACTTGAATATTATTTGCATTAAACAATTATAGTTTTCTTATGTGCATTTCTCATCTCGTTATAACAAATTCTTATCTCGTAACTTCTAAATATGACGAGAAATATCTTGTCTACGCATTATTACTAATTATTATTTAATAGAAAATTATGAAAGAAGAGCCATAGGGACATTTTTTGAGGTAATAATTAATGATTACCAGTTAGAATTCAACTCGTTCAATAATTTTTAAGTTTCAATTTGAATATCATATCAGTATAAACAAATGAGTATAGTGCTTATATTTCAGTAAAAGAACAACATGTTGTAGTTATTAAACCAGACACAAAAACTCCTCATTATCTCAACTTTACTCACAAACACTTCCCTTTAATTACACACCTCATTAAAACAATACATAACTATCACCTTATAAAACTAGAGAAGTCTTCTTCCTCCTGAGCATATTATAGTGTAACCAAATCACCTTATCTTTACGTAACAAGACCGAAGCGAACGAACAACGGTAGCAACGAAGTTGCCAGTGAACTCCATCTGTCAGTGTCTGTCAGAAAGATGAAGTGCGCCCTTATCTTATTATATTCCGACAAACTCGAGTCATTTCATCCACTTATGACGACGCACGGATTGCATTCGAATTAGTATATGTATCTGACTGAGGTAATATCCGCATAATGGACGTGATGTTACTACGGACAAGTTCTAATTAACGGATACTTGGGTATATGGATATTAGATGGCACTATTATTTTACGTGTTTGATTTACCAGACAGTTTGTTAGTGATATATTGAAATAGTTGTATATTCATACTATCTTAATTAGAATAGACAAAATATGCAGATTCAGTTTGAAAATGTATATTTAGATGACTAAAATAATTTGTTGAAATGTAACGATTTTACATCATGGTATATTGTATCAAAAAAGACATTCACTGAACATTTATTTATTAGGTTCATCTTGATAAATCAATTTAGTTTCGTACACATTTATAAATCCTTTCATACAAGATCGTCTTATCTTCCATTCACGAAACAAATCTTCAGTTATATCGTTCGCTCAATTTCTCACCCTCAATTGCATCAACATGCATCTGTTTTACTTGTCTTTCATTCGATATATATTCCAAAATAACCAAATTGACACATCTTCTGATCTTCTAACAACATTCTTCTTAATCACACTCATCATACACCAATATACAAAGCGTTTAAAAATTATTGCAAAAATTTTTTAAAGTATATATTATTTTATGTACTGATTACAAATCAAAAAGATTTTTTTCAAAATTCGCAAAATACCATTTTTTGCATCACTGGGCAGTCATGAATAAAAGTTAAAATAAATATTAAACATTGAAAGGAACCATAACACAACTACAATTAAGTAAAATAAATTTTAATGTTACAAATTTTTATGCATTACTGTAATCTATCAGGCCGGTGATCTGACAGATGTTTGCTTCAAATAATGTGCAATTATTTTTGCGAATTACGGAAATTTTCTTTTCGCGTTTTAGTTGGTATATTAAATAATATATATACTTCAATTTCTTTACAATAATTTTGTAGCACCTTTTACAATGCTAGAATCTTCTTTTTTAATAATATAAAAGCAAAAATGATACAGAAAATAATTATTTTTTAATATAAAATATTTGTTAGTGCCACGATAATATACAACAAATTATTTCAAGTAACGCGAAAGATTAATCGGAGCACAATGCATTAGTTTTGTGAGTAGAATTTACAGTAAAAGAATAAATTGAAAATCAACGATGAAGATTAGGAAGTAAAGTTAATTAGGGTTATCCTGTCGAGCGGAAACTTCTATGAAATATGTTGCGGTCGCACGAACAAATTACATTTACAGAGATACAACGCAGCGCAACAATTGCAATTGCCGCATCACAATGCCAGCAGTGCTGTCAACGTAACAAATCGTCTCCTTCATTCCTTCTAATTTCACTTACTCCATTCGTGGCAACTACGCAAGAATTTTTATTTTCTTGGCAGTATCATTTTAAAACATCGTGACAATCATTTTTTTATACTTTAAAGACTATTCACGTTTGGAACATTACAAAATGACATTTAGGATTAAACATTGATATTGTCCTACCATCAAATTTAAAGAATTTATTATATTTTAGTAGATAAATGTTTCCATTTCCACATACTGTATCGTATTTCCATGTATAGAGTAGTGATTTCACTCCAGAAAGTGTCACTTTACAATACTAGTACTATAATAAATATTACTAAACTTGCATCGTGAAGTTGCGAGGTAAAAACAGTTTTTGACATTTTATTATAAATGTTTTAAGATGTCAGTTTCAAGTTTAGGACAATAATTTTTAACGATTAAATACGACACGGTATAAAATAACACATTGTACGTCATACGTCCGTTAATATTTTTTTACTGTATTCTTTTCGATGTAACAAACGATGTCGATTTGAGAACCCGAGTTCGATTCCCACAACCGACAAACTTTATTCCACATTAAAATTGCCCCCCGTGACCCTCCCTGTAGTAACACCTTTGAGGGCCGTGATTTGACACCTGGTATCCGCACATTTGCGTAAAAATATATCATCCACCGAGATATTCTTCGACAGAGTGCTATGAGTAAATGTCGTAACGGAATCTCGTGAGAGTCTCGCATTTACATGTATATATATATATATATATATATATATATATATATATATATATATATATTTGTTTGGACGTATTATTTGAAATTAAATATTTTCTCATATTAAATCCTATATTTCGAAAAAGTTGAATTTTTCCCAAATTTTGTACATTCTCGAGACTATACCTCAAAAAGTAACGAGATATGAAAATGCATATTTTTTATAAAAGTTTTTGAACAATATCTATAAAACTAGAAAACATATGCACTACGGAATTTTATCATTGGATTTAGCAGTTAAAAATATATAGATATATAAAATTTTCATTGCATTATTCGTACAAGAAAGAATTATAGAACAAACAGTTTGAAATTGGCCCAAAATAGAACAAAACCCAGGGCACAAGAAATTTTCAAAAAATTCAATAGCGATTTTTATTAAAATTTATTTCCATTGAGCGCATTTTCATATCTTGTTTAGTTTTAAAGGTATAGACTTCAAAATAATGTGTTTTTTTTTTCAAATTTTACTTATTTAAGATTATGTACTTGCACATGAAGATGTGTAAAAACTCTACACATATCCTTAAGATATTAAAAAATAAATAAGTCGCCTCAATTCGAACTGAGAAATTAAATGCCGTTTACTTTGATTTTATCGAGACTCTCGTAATACACATACGTAAGAACAAGGCGAGATCAATATTACTGATCAAATTTTAAAGCTACTCGATATTTTTAATTTCTCGTGTCGCGTTTCGCCTCCGTGCATTACTAGTCTCATTCTAACACACCATCTTCGCTTCAATCAGATTTATAATTCACTCCATACATGCTAGTTTACCTCAAACTCGGAATCTTTCATCACGTAACAAAACCGTCAATCACAACAAAGACAAAATTAATTGTCATCCAACACTTGGTGAAACTAGGTTTAATAAAAAGTATAAATTAAACACTTGGCTAGGTTTCACAAAATTCAGCCTCATCTTTTTCCTTTTTTTCGGTAGATGGCATGACCTGTTCCACAAAACTTCTCATGTCATCTTACCTGTTTGTTGAGATTTTATTCTCTGCTGGCACAGTTCTTCGTCACCAGCTTCTCCACATGAACTTTGTTCTAGGTGGAGAAGTGAGTTATACCATACTGATGAGCTCTAATAAGAGCGAAACGCGTCTATGGTTACTAACTGTTCTGGCCAGCTTCTGACGATGCCCTCATAAGGTGACTTGGAGGCTGAATTTTGTGAAATCTAGCCAAGTGTTTAATTTATACTTTTTATTAAACCGTCAATCACATCCAACCCTTCATTCATGTTTCATTCATCTTTCATTCCACGTACGCTAAAAACATCTCAACTTATTCGCGTCCACTCCTATAACAGAAATATTTCATATTTAAATACAGTGCATTAAAGTACATTTAAATTGTTCAGTTATTTTAAAATTTGAAAACTATATTACTGTAGTTTATTCTTATTAAAATGTCAAGAAAGTTGTATGACTTTGTAAGAGAGTTAGAATTTTACCCGTCAAGTTCTGTAATCTGTAAAAGTGTAAAACGAACATCACGGTCTAAGAATTGCTGCTCAATACGTTATTTTTAAAATTTCATTTCCGACGAAAGTGTAATTTCTAATAGAATGTAGGTATATTCAAGGTAATTTATTTTGATTGACAGGTACAAAATAAGCATTTTGACAAGTTCATACATAAAATGCATAAGTGGCTATTATGAGAATTGAACTGAAAAACCATGCCAAACGTATGATTAAAATTTAAATATATATATATATCACTAATTTATTAATAGAACTCTGACATAAACTGTTGTACTTTCAATGTAACAATTTTATGCTAATGATACAATTTACGATTTATCAGATTCAATAAACCTGACATAAATGTCATGTAATGGAATGAAATTATCAGATTCATGCTATATTTTCTACAAATCAATACTGATTATACAGTAATAATATCAACAGATTAATTTCATTAATTGTTATCGAAAATGTCAATTTACCAATTGCTCATAATATTACTAGATATCTCAATAAATGTTAATTAAGGCTGTTGAGCTTTTGTGATTAAACGAAATATAGGACTTACTAACCTATCAAAAATCATTAATTTGATTTTCATTATAACGTTTAGACCAGTATTAAAATTAATTGACTATTTTTTGTTTATATCCTACTAACTGTCATTTAATTAATTGTACCAATTAATGTTGTCCTGTATTGAGTCTGACGGCACCTGAACACTGATCTTTTTAAAACAAAATATTATTGTTATTGTAAATATATAATAGTATTGGACATACTTTTGACGATTGAAAGTTTAATAAATTTGAAAATATTAAATAATGTGCAAATAATAATAAAAACGGATTTCAAATTTAGAATGAATTTCTCAGAAACTGTTGAAATGAAGGAAAAGAGAAGGGGCAAAAAGTAATTTATTGCCGATCACGCAAGCAGATTTTAAATCGAAACCTAACCGAGAGCAACAATCATGCAAGGGCGGCGAAGACACTACTTTCTGCTCGTGTTGCACACAAAGTTGCCATTTACGCGCACCATTCAGCCCGCGATATTAAACTTTTTTTAAAACAGCTCTACAAAAATTCATTATCAGGCTGTCAGCTACTTTGGTGGGCTGTCCTAAACCAATCAAAAACATAATTTAAAAATTCCGCCGATAAATAAACAGCTTGTTATTTTTTCTTAAAATATCTCCTGGGTTTATTTATATAACCATGAAATCAAAATTTGTAATAAATTTTGAAGTTTTTTAATAAACGTTATGCTACATTATGATTTGGTGAGCTCAGAAAATAGTTTGCCTCGGCTTTTAGGTTCGGTCGCTTAACCTTTTTCTTCGATGCACACAAACCCGCGAGGGTTTGATACAAATAACTATTTAATGACAATTTAAAAATGCTTGAAAAAGAATCGAAAATCATTTTTGACAGTTTTTCTGTTTTAAAATTCACTAGAACGTATGGACAGTTTTCATGTATTCATGAATACGATAATCTACTCTGAGCTGAATATATAAAGAAATAATGTATAGGTAACGTGAATGGTATCGGCAACGTAAAATAGTTGAGCGTATGCTACAGCTAGTAATGATTTATAGTAAAGTAAAATAAGCAGCAAGGTAAAAGTCGCAAAACATTAGATAATCCAATTTATCTTTCTGCTTTGTGTTAGCGCAATTACTCTACCTGTACCCAATAGGAAGTCAGAATTTTTGCGTAACTTGGAGATGGTCATCTGATATTTAATAATCGGTGATCAATATTATTAATTGTTATGTATCAGATTTGAACGTGTACTTGTTTAATCTTGGGGTTGCAAAAGGTTCGAAAAGTTATGTAATTAGTAGAAACTCATAAATCTCTGTATGATATATCGTTAAAAGATTTTAATTACCAAGTATCATCCAATTGACAGATTAATGCCAAAATTCAAGAAAAAGATGCCGAAATTATATCATATTTAAATGATTGATGGTAATAACTTGTGCGTTTAGTATAAAGTATTCAATTCGCTTGGGTTACTTCTTGTTTTACTCCAGCTGCATACATCTTGCGATACTTTATTATAAATCCAGCTTTACTTACCTCTCGCCGTGTGGCAAGTCAACTTTCTACTTTCTACTGCCAGTTGAAAATGTCTATTTTCTGCTCAGTAGTGGAAATAATAATTTACAAAATAGAAATTGTAATTCGTCAAGCTTTAAAAATATAATGAAAATTACGATTATATTATGTCCACATAAATTTAAAAAATAAAAACGCACTAAATGTCTTTGTCCCAATTTAATTGCACTGGTTAATTTATTCATTGACCATTTACACAATCTCGCCAAAACAACACAACGTTTTATTTTTCACAAGTACAGGCAATTTCAAACCACTGTAACGTATTTCACAGCAACAATTTCCATTAACTTTCAAAATGTCGTGTTCTCAGAGGCATAATTACAAAATTTATATTTGAACCATATCTGGCTTTATTTCTTTTGTTGTCAACTCAGATACATCCGCTATTATATCACTGGAAATATTTTTATTACCTAATATTTCTTACGACAAGCTAGGAATCTGACGGTAAAACACGAAACATTCAAAGATATTTAGTTTTGACGTTGCCTTGACATCCATTAGATACAATTTTTCATATTTGCTTAAACTTCACAAATCTGTTGTAGATGATATTACTGGTTTGACTAACTGTTCTCTTTCATTCGTTTTTAATATATAAATATTTAAATTACTTATTTATTTGATGTTAAAATCAAGTTTAAAATATTGATGTGCCAGTTAAACGTTTATTTGCATTTGTTAAATGTTTCGCACGTATGATTTTATTGAGAAGGATGTCCAAAAATTTATGAATAAACATTTTTGTTATTTCGGAATGGTAAATATTGAAAAAACGCACATTTTACAATTCCACAAATTTTTTATTTTTTATGTCTTAATCTACGTACAAATATATTAGACTACTATACAAAGTTTAATTCGGAATTTTGCTCCGCTTCTCCATACACTAACAGCATATCCATTAATTCACTGTTGCTTTTTTTTGTTTCTTAAATTACTCTCACAACAACTTACCCTTTTAATACCGTATACGAAATTAAACTAGGTACTCAAATAAAATTAAAGCATTACACCAGGTACCTACATAATAACTAGTTAATAAATGATTATTTGTAGGCAGCCTTTATACTTTTATTTCATTAGTAACATAATTATAAATAATTAAATGACTATTAAACCAGCGACACTAAAAATGTTCACAAGGCATGAAATACCCTAATTTTTACGAATTTCTAAAAAATTCTTTTGTTCTATAATCAGTATTTCGAATTATAATGTCATTAAAGTTTTGTGCAGAGGTATAAAAACACCCTGTATAGAAAAACGGTGATAGATAATACTTTTCTCGGAGTGAGATAGTACTTGTAATAGCGACGAAGATCGCTAAGATGCACTTTGACTCTTACAATATTTATCTACTTACGTCAGATATTCTAGCATTATTATAATACATTTATATAAACATACTGTAGCTGTAGCTCTGGAAACCCCTATTTGTATTGGATTCAACGTATTTTTATTGAGATGACTACGCTGCGCTTGCAGTATACTCATAATTAGAATAATATAGGCACTTAATTTTAACAGAAATTGACTATTTTATATTACATTATATCACATACATGAACTTTGTAGTTCTATGTAGTCTATGCTATACCGGGTGGAACATCATACCTGTGTACATAGGCGATTAACATGAAAAAACAGTTTTTCCGTGCGCATTACTCCCCAAATTATTTTAGCCAAAAATGCTTCAAATAAATGTTGTAGAGCATAAAATTCTGCATCTAAATCAATAAACAGAATTACATTTACGTACGTTGTAACGACAGAAATGAAATTAAAAAAATATTAAAAATTACGTTCAAAATATCAAATAGCCATGGAAGTGAAACAAAAATAGATAAATGCTTGACGTTTTTCTGTCTATTTGATATTTTACCCCCGACAAATTAATCATTCAATGAAATTCATACCTATGATTACAATTTAATAATAAATAAACAATTGTACATTTCAATGAAACGTTTATTTCTTATAGGGTTGGTCATGTAAAAATTATAACCTATCTATCATAATTCAAATATCAAACAATGTCTCTCAATAAAATAATCACTACAATTTATTATTACAATAAATATTCAAATAAACCTCCATTTTCAGCCAAGCAATAACCAAGTCTATTGTAGAAGGAATGTCGTACATTAGCGAGCTGCCTATTTGTGATTAAGGCGCACTTATCCACGATAGCTTCTCTCAAAGAATTAATATTTGGGTGGCGTTGCTTATAAATTTTACATTTAAGATGACCCCATTAAAAAAATCGCTAGGTGTTAAATCAGGAAATCTGTCAAACGTCAAGCATCTATCTATTTTTGTTTCACTTCCATGGCTATTTGATATTTTCAAGGTAATTTTTAATATTTTTTATTTAATTTCTGTCGTTATAACGCATGTAAATGTAATTCTGTTTATTGATTTAGATGCAGAATTTTATGCTCTACAACATTTATTTGAAGCATTTTTGGCTAAAATAATTTGGGGAGCAATGCGCACAGAAAAACTGTTTTTTCCATGTTAATCGCCTATGTACACAGGTATGATGTTCCACCCGGTATAACCGTCGCTACTGCACGTTACCTTTTTGCCTTAAAGAAAACGTCGCCAACTGATTAAATATTATTATAATTATTCCGCAGTGACCAGCAACAAGCCTTTTCATAATTTATAAAAATTATTAAATTAAAATCTACCCCTGTGGCTCTCCCTCCACTAACATCTTTGGGGACCGTGATTTGACGGCTGGTACCGAGATCTGTGGTGCCCGTTACCGTTTAATCTAATCAAGTCCAGTTCTTATAGCTTCTAAAACTTGGTAAAAATCTAAATTTTTAGCATGGCGGTAGAGCATTCCCGTTTTAAAATTCAATATCGCGTGTTCATGTTCGAGTCATTTAACTCGGGGCCGTTATAAGTGTTTTCCTCGGGTCGGGGCACGGCACGGCCTACCCTGACTATGAATCACGCCTAACAACCCTGGCCGCGGACTTGTTTTGTGCGCGATAATAACAAAACACAGTGAGATGCGCAGACTAGCTGCGCAGTATTATGGTTTTGAACTTGTGCGCTGGAATGGGAACGTGTAAGGCCAGACGAATGGTGTAATGTCATAAAAGTTGAGAGGGACAGATGATCCGTGGCTGTCTGACCTTGAAATTTTTTTCCTGCCAAGCTTAAGAATTATGGAAGTTTTTCACGTAATATTCTTCAGACATAAGCTAAATGTCAAAGATATTATTTTAAATTTTGTTCTTATACAATAAAGTGTACCTTTATATGATTTAGCATTTGATTTTTTTTGTCTAAATTTATTTTCTGATTTTGTTTCACTTGTAGACATTGGATTTTGTTTTCATATCTATAGTGCTTTTTATTTGTACTTTAATAAATTTCTTCCATATTTTATGACATTAATCAAAATTAATTTTGACCTGTATTAGCCAAATGTCAAAAGAATAGTTATTAGGTTTTTCATATCCCAAGAGCACAGACTATTACTTTATTTTTACTACGAAAGTAGCTCTTCGATGAAACAACAGAACGCAACCGTCATTGACGAAAAATAAAAACTTCGAAAGTTGAGAAAGAAAAACTAAATTTCAAAAATATGTTAACGTGAAGTGAGACACAAAAGATACGAGTGAAATGAGATACGTTCGACCAGTGTGCCATAGGCATTACATGTTTCACATAATAATATATTTAATAAACATTACAAAAAGTGAAGTCACCCTAATATAATCCGATATTTATGAGAGAGAATGTTAGCGGAAGTCTGTTCACTTGCCCCAAATAAAATTAATAAAAATTGATTGGTTTTATATTTTCGTTTAAACATTTACTGTAGCACAAAAGTCTAATGCAATTAAAATGATATTTTCAATTAATACTGAAAGCTGATCTTTGGAGATTTATTTGAATGAAACAAACTTAATTTATATATTTTTTTCAATAACAACGATCGTCGAATCTTTGATTTGATATCGTCAGACTTTTGACTGCCATGAATATTTATTGATAGAGGTGAAATCTTCGAGCGTAAACTTTGTTAAAATAGGTTCCTAAATAGATACAATATATATTTTATATTTTAAGTTCAAAAAATCCGAAAAAAAAACGTAAAATATAAAAAAAATGTATATGAATAAATATAATATATATCATGCCTTTAGGTGTGACACTCTGCTGTGACAGATCGCAGTAAGGGATATAATTATACACGTGAAGTTATTTGCCGTCAAATCACAGCCCCCTCCCCACCCTAGGTGTCAGTGAAAAGGGAAATAAAATAAATATATCATCACGGCTTTTAACCATTACTGGGTGTGGCACTCTGCCGTAAGCAGATCTCGGTAAGTGATATGTTTCTTCGCGTGAAGAGCAGTTACCAACCGTCAAAAAAATTGAATGTGAGTGGTGCAAATCAAATTGTCAGCTTTGAGAATCGAACTATGGATTTCAAATCCACAGTCCGCGCGTTGTCTCTGAGTTGATTAATTAAAAACAGAAAATGAAGCAGTATCTATATTTGAATAATTATATCTTAACCACCGTATCTCGTAGTAGAGTTGTTAACCCAGTACATGTTGTGTGAAATGAATACAGCATGTAAACCAAACACCGTGGCCGGTCGGTGGTTGGTTGTTAGCGGTGAACATTGTTCTCGTATGTGATGTGGGTGGCACGCACCTGCCCTGCGGCCGGATTACATATTCAAGAACTGCATTTCGCTTTAGTGGTTTCAGCCGCTCGGCTCTCGCTACTCGCTGCTCGACCCAGTACTGCTTTGCTGCTTCCGTTGCCGGACGGAATTCACAATGTGGCCGTAGATAAACTAGCAAACAAAGTGGAGGTGGCAACAACATCCTTTATACTAGGCGTACAAACACCGAAAAACATTGGTTACTTGTCTTATTATATCTTTAAACTTATGATCATATTTTTATCATGAGCCTGAATTTTTTTCTATCGTTTAAGAGAAGAGAGTAATACTTTTCATCCGTAGGGAAAAATATGTCCATGGCAATTAAAAAACAGTAATAATTTGACATTAATGGCACTCTGGTGACAACTGACAAAAAAATAATAAATCTTATCTTAACTTCTAATTTATTTCTGACACAGTAGTGAAACAAATTATACGAAAGTGTAATTTTTTCCTTAGGTGATTTATACATTGGAAACGCGCGTATTTAACATCTTTTTCTCGCGTTGCCATTGTTTTTTCGATTGTTTCACAGAAAACGTCAACTTTTCATAGCAATCGTAGAAAAAATATATTAATAATAATGACGTTTTCTTAACGGCTTCCAACTCTGAACTCATTAACGCACATTTATCACTATTTGTTGCGAATGTTCGTGCAAACATTTTGATCTACTTTTGTCGTATTTTCTTGTGGGTTTTGAATATTATCACTCGTAATATTACTTTCGCCAACAACTTCATCATAATTGAAAACAACAGTTTTTGAAAATAAATTTAATTTTACTAACACAAAATTAGAAGCACCAGTAAGAATTTCTAATAATGTATCTCTTTTATATTTATATGGGGTAGTTATGAAACACTAACGTGATGTTGTAATCCGGATTAGCTTTTCCTGTAATTTTGTGGTTAAAATTATTTTCCAATTTATTGAATACAAGTAGCTTATATCTTTTGCAAATAACATGTTGAATTGTTTATTTTAATCTGCGTTTAATTCCTAATATTCGAACTATGATAATACAAAGATAATAAGTAATGTTTACGTAAACTATGGTTATTTAATGACATATTGCATTGGAAGTATTCTGAAAAATAAATAACAATTTTCGATATAATCGTTGAAAGGTTCTTTTATATTTTTATATTTAAAGGACTTTTAATTGTTTTATTGCGACTCCTACTTATTACTTATTACTTAGCAAATATTATTCAACTTTTCTGGTGCTTATATTTTTAAAATTACAACCATGTATAATAAATGTTAGATACTATAAACCGAACCACAAGTACCTATTATAATTTCCATGCAAACTTAATGACATCACAAACACCTAATACATAACTCTTGTTCTGACGTTCAGAGAACCCAGCAAGAGCTAAAGTATTAGAGAAAATCACAGGAGAAATAAAGAACGGTAGTAAAATAAATAATAAAACTTTATAGCGTGTCTGTAGGTTTATTTTAATTCTATGTAAAACTAGCAATAAACGGAGTGATACTGCTAGTCAGCAAGCCTCATCACAAGGTAAAGTACAGTTCACTAAATCCCAAAGAATCTCTATAAAACAATTAAATGTCTCATGCAATAATTACTTACATAGGTTGTTCCAAGAAGCTACCCTAGCGAGTTTTAGTGCTGGTTTTTACATTTTCCAAGAGAGTTCCTAATAACTAGCAGCGGGATAAATATAAAATTATAGCATAAATGGTAATAATTATAGTGAATGCTATTTTTGATGCAATATTTTTTCAATTATCCTGCCAATTTATCCGAAGATGGAAAATCCAACTCTAAAGTAAGTAGAATATAAAATGTGTACTGCATATAAATAAGTCCATATTTCCTTATTTAGTTATTGTTATTTAAATTCAGTTTAAAAACAGTGAGAGTTAAATAAATTTAACACGACCTTTTAAACAGTAAAAATACCTTTACTAAATTGAGAAAAAAAGTCATATTTTTCAACCCTAGGGAAGAAAATCTTACTTTCCATATCCTTGGCAACTGGAAACGGTTTGATTTGACATTTAAATTCAATTTACTTAATTACTGAAATACAGCATTTCTCCGCTATTTTCGCACCAAATTTGAGCGCAAAATTTAATATAAACATAATGTTAAATAGTTGTTCGCTATTTTTGCCCCAACAATACATCGCGGTCTGTTAATAAACTACGGACTTTAACATTAGTGGCGTCTGTCGAGTGAATAATAAATATTATCTAAATTTTTAATTCAATTCTAAAATTTTACTGTTTGATAGGATAGTGAAAAAACGTTATTTTTGTACCTCGTGAAGAAAGTGTAATTCTTCCCTCTGCATCTTTGGGAAAAATATCTTAGTTTCTTCTCTAGATACAAATAACTATTATTTCATTTGTTACAATTTTATGACTAAGTTTATACATAATAGTAGTTTTTCTACTCCAATACTTTCATTTATTTATTAAATATGTATTAATGTACTTTAATGACACACATTACGACACATATTTTCAGTATGAAACATATTATTGACCAATAACTGTTTGCATGATTTCCATGTATTAGTAAGTTTTATGTTTCTTCTTGACATTCACGGGTGACATTTATTTTGAATAATAGATTCGGTTTAAAAAAAAATAGAGTGTACAACTCGTGCATAATGGCTATTAATACATTCCTATGAGCTCGTGACGTCAATTTTATACATATGTATTAATAGCTACTATTATAAACTTCTAGCATAATGTACTATTAACAAAATAAATAAATATATCATCACGCATTTTACCCATTACTGGGTGTGGCACTCTGCCTAAAATAATAATAATAATAAACATAATTGAATCAGTAATGAAATAAGTAAAATGTAATGTTATTTAAAACTTATTTTGTACGTAATTGTAGGTATAGTCCTAATTGCTTTATGGCGATCCTTAGGGTTTAGGTGAACTGTACTCAACCAACATCGCTCTGTTTTTGATGTGCGCGAGTTTATCTAGTTTTTATCAGCGAATAGCAGCGCTGCGCCAGCACAACACCACAGACCAGTATTTAGCATACAAATTGTATGAATAATGATATTGTTCATGGCAATAGAATTAAATCAAGGGTTGTTACATGTCGAGGAAACATTCCAGTGAAGTATTGTGGTGTATCTTCTGGGAATTATAGCTGTGGTGACACCATCTGTTGTGAAAGTGAACAAATTATAAGAGAGACAGAAATAATTAAATTCTGAAGTATTGTTGATTCAGTATATTTAAGAGAGATTCCTAAAATATTAACCACTAGTATCACTATCATTACTAAGATATAAGACAATGCCAATAACAAATTTGAGTGAATTGAAGAAAACATATTTCGAGCCACTAGATTGATAGGTTACAGTAACAAATAAAAATGATTAAACATGAAACATTGAATGAACTGTTACACAACTTCAATTAAATAAATTTTAATAAAGATTACCTAAAAATATCTATCTCTGACCAATCAAAAGTCAGCATTTTTACGTAACCTGGGGATGATCATCAACTATTCTTATATTTGGTGATCAGTATTAATAATTGTTATATACTTGTGTACTTGTTTAAGCTATGTGTTGCATAAAAATTAATTATATTAGTCGAAATTCATAATTTAAAAAAGCCCAAAATAATAACTTGTGCGTTTAGTATGAATGATTCAAGTTCCAGACATAAGTATGTAATAATCAGTTTAATAATAATGTTTGAAGTGGTTAGATTTATCACACGTGATTAAAAATAAACGAATTGAATTGGGTAATTATTTCATCTTAAAATGTTGATTTTTGTACAAATGCCCTTGTAATTACATCTGTGAATGTATTTGTAGTACATTGATTATGATATTTTGCTTATTTAACTTTCAATATTTTTCAAGAAAACAACAAAGTATTTCGTTTGTCGTTGCGTTTATGCACTTTTTGTCCAATTCCACATTTATAAAATTTAAATATTAATAGAAAACACGATCCCAACCTAAGTTATAATCATCGCCAACTTAATGAATAAACAATCCAACAACGGGGTTGGTCTCCCCATTAATCCAGTGTAGCCAACATACTTTCAACAAAAACATACTTCGTCACCGCTAGTATAGGTGAGGTAAACAGAAAGCATCGCTAGCGCCAACCAAGTTATTTATGCATGAAAACATAAAAGCCACACATGTATTTAGTAGTTTACAAATGCAGAGGATTACAAACTCCGACTGAAACGAGTTAGTTAGGTTAGGTTAGGTTAGGTGAACGCTAACTAGCACAAGCAGGCTTAATGTTACATAGGACTTTGTGTTATTGTGTGTTTAAGGTTTGTTACAAGGACAAGGAAAGCTTTTTGTTCTTTGAATATCGACTTTAGTTTTTGAGAAGAATGTTTTTGCGTTGTGTATGGAAAACATAAAGGTTGCTTATGAAATATGTATACTGTTTTTTTCTTCAAACGGTGGGCGTATGCAGGAACTACAGTTAATGTTATACTTTGGCGGAATGAATAAATGATTGATTTTTGAATAGCTATTAGAATTTCATAGGTAATAGGTCGTGAAAGGATTGTTTGGCGTATAGAAGAATCAACTTTTTTTTATAGACGAAGTAGATGATATTCTGAGAACGCCAAACACATTTCACGGAAGTATGTAGCTGCATTATGATTGAAAGAAGAGTATCTGCTGGATGTAAGATATTGGGTGCTCTGGGAACCTTTACTCGGAACGTGAATGTATCCAGAGATGCTCGATTGAGTGTTTATAATGGTGTGTTAGTGCCTACGTTGATGTATGGTAGTGAATGTTGGGTATGGATGAAGAAACATGAACGGCGTATAACTGCTGTGGAAATGAGATATTTGCGGGGTGTGTGTGGATATACTAGAAGAGATCGTGTCCGGAATACATTGGTGTATGATGAATGTGAGATTGGGAAGAATGTTGTAAGAAGAGTGGGAATAAGTCAGTTGAGATGGTTTGGTCATGTAGAACGTATGTCGAATGACAGATTGGTGAAACAGGTGTATGTTGGTGAAATTGAGGGTGAAAGTTTGCGTGGACGGCCTAGGAACAAGTGGATGAATATGATTGAAGGGTTGTTGCGTGAGCGAAAGATTCTGAGCGTGAAGAATAAACGAGCTTGTATGAAAAGAATTATGAATGTGGTTGAAGCAAAAGTGGTGTGTCAGGATAGGAATGTTTGGAGAAAATTAATTGCGGGATAAATATGATGAATGAAAACAAGCGTATGATTCTTGATTTTAGATTAATTGGTTAGATGTTTCGAGTGTTTACCTGCAATTGTGTGGAGACCATCTTCAGAAACAAGCGCAGTGTACACTAGCGAATGGATGAATGTTTGTTGTGTGTTGATGGATTTTGGTTGAGAGAAAAGAAAGAGTTTGTATGGAGGAAGTGTTAATGTGGTCGAATCGAGTATCGTGTGTCAGGATGAGAATGTTGACGGGTTCGTGCTACCCCATTTAATGGGATATAGCGTGATGTTATGTATGGATGTATGTAAAAACAATAAAACAAATTTAAATTCTCTAATAGTATGTTTAATATTGGAATAATGCATTTTTTCTACCATCATTAAGAAAAAGTACAGTTTGCATACGTCATTTGGTAACATAAAAGTCTCTTTACGGACCGTTGCTATTTGCAAGCTATATGTGTAACTTTTTTACATTCCCGTTATTTTTGTATTGATTTTCTAGTTGCCTTAACTTGAAATTTTTTATTAATTGTAATTAAAAATCGATTAAAACTTAATCTCTAATCAATGAAAGAAAAATGTTGTGTACATCTTTTTTTGAAAGTATCTTTTCCCTCGACTAGTTCCTTAAACATTCGACCCTAGATATACAAATAACTATTGCGAAACAATATCACACTGGAAAAGTATAATTTTTTGTCAGATCGGATAAAAAAAATATTTTTAAACACGTATTTTATATTTTATCAGAATAAGCGGTTATAACTAGCATCAGCACTCGATAATACCATTTTATCGGCCATTGTAAATAAAACTGTAAAATAATATTTATTTGTGTGTATCCACGCCGCAAAATGATAAAACTTCAAAATTTGTTACAAAATAATTTCAAAATGATGTTTGTTATATATGACACCAAGGTGATGTCGGAAAAATTTACAGTTTGTTTTTTGGCGGAATTTAGTAATCGTGTTTTTAAATAGCTTCAAACAGCCCGCCAAAGTAGCTGACAGTGCAGTATAGAAATTTTTGTCGGGTTGCTTACAAAGAAATTGAATTTCGCGAACTGAATTTTACAAGTAAATATCAACTTTGTAATATTATACAAAAAGATAAACTTAGCATGAAAAACATGAAAATATAATTTATTTAATATTATGAGTCATAATTCCCAATTAGCCACATGCCTTCATCGTATAACTACCTCGTTCCTCTCTGGCTACTTGCTGCACCGCTTCGTGCACTATCTCCCGCCGGGATCCCATCATCTGGCCACGTTTACATACGTGATGTACAGCACGACCGAGACTCATTGAATTGTGTACTACGTCCCCGGTGATTGCTTCACTTGCAACGAACGTCTGAAATATGAATACTCGGCGGGGAATTGCTTTCTTGTAGGAGAGAATAGTGCAGTTTGTTGGTTCTTCTTTCCATCGTGGGATCTGTTGTCTGTTTGGATGGTTTATGTTTCTCTACTGTTTTATGGATCCGGAGAATTGTAAAGTTGAAGGATTAAATGTTAAATAGGTGATGAATTTTTAATGATAGTGAGAATTTAGATTACAAAAGAATTGGATATAACTCTGAAATGAAATATAAATATCTGCAGACTTAAGTAAATATAAAATGTAATTAAATGAATTCAACCTTCTTAAAACAAGATAAATTTATCGTGCTGAATTCAGCACTTGTTATTAGTTTAGAGGTCGTCTCTACTAATCATAGAAACATCTTGTATTTGTTTCTTATTAATTTATAATGGCGTATATCTTTTTTATATTGTTATTTTTAAAGTAGCTTCTTCAGCAGTGCTGATTCGGCTCATTGATGTTCAGCGTACTTTTTCAAATAAAATTTAAGACATAGTATATTTTATTTTACAATTTGTGCAATAATAGTATGGTATGCATCAAGGGAGGGAAACAAGCGATTATTCCCGTGTGTGAGCCTTCGGCCCTCGCTTACGTCTCGGTTTGCCAACTTCACACAAGGGATAATCGCGCCCTCCCGTGAAGCATATTATACTTTTCGTAACAAGTGCACAAAAATTACTGTCTTATCGGGACAAATGTCAAATATGAGTTGTGTAACTAGTTACCTACGAAACACCGCAAACAGCTAATAATCATAGTCTCTAGGGAGAGAAACATCCTACCTAGAGAGAGAAACATCCTACCTAGGGAAAGAAACATAATGTTTCTCTCCCTAGGGGAGAAAAGCAGTGTTTCTCTCTCTAAAATTAGGGAATAAGAACGTGTTTCTTGTGCATGTGTTACGAAAAAATATTATTTGTAAATTTATATTAATAATAGTACATTATTTAAACTGAGGAAAAGAAATGCATGTAAGATTGATGCAGAATGTGAAACCGACGAAAAACACTCCTCTCATGAAGTGTATATATTCTTTCCACGATAAAAAAAATAAGTTGAATATTTATTTTATGAATAATATAAGAATTTTAAATAAATAAATGAACGATTAAAATTGTTTTTTTTTAATAAGATTTATTATTCTCTTGGCAGATGTTACATGGATGTCATTAATGTCAAATCATATATTTGTTTTCCACTTTTCTTCTATAGACAAGAACTTCTACGATAGTATTTACATTTGCGTGCGGAAAATCATTATTTTCTATACTGAAACATCAACAGAATGACATTATTGTTTTCATTTGTCATAAATACAAAAAATTACAGTGAGACAATCGACACGGTTATGTGAATAACGTTACAGAATTCAAACTACTGTAATTGGGAGTGAGTTTCTCTTGTACAGCTTAACATAAAAAAATATTATTTGAAAAAAGATCTAAAGATTAAATAAATTCTTGTAATGTAACCATGCTAAAACTCGTAGGATTGAAAAGTATCACTTTCACCGTCCAATTTGTGAAAGAAAATTTAACTTTCTAATAGGGCCGTAAAAACTATTTTTTCTTATATAGAAGATTATGAAGACTTCAAAGGTGAAGTACCTAGTCTGAATCTAAGTTTATTTTAGTTATCTAGGAAGAAATTAAAAAAAATTATGAAATTATATAAAGGATAATGTGAGTAAAAATGCATGATTCATAATATTCTTTATTTATATCTTCATTTTACGTAGGTAGGTTAAATCCATTCTCATCTTATAATAAGATATTTAATATTCATAGTTCTCGAGCTAAACATATAATTTGCGTGAAAATTTATACCCTTGCCTCAAAACGTGTTGTAAATATGAATAACCTGTTTCTGAATCAAACTATTTAAACGGCCACGACGGAAAATTTCGCGTGATAAAACGCTGTTTATGCTTATCTGTAGATTGCACGCCATGTCACGGTTCAAATTATAAACAATAAAATATCTGATTAAGGAATAAAAAGTGTTTAATTAGTGGCACTGCATGTAATTACAGGTATTGCAACGAAAATTTCAATCTGGTGACACATTTATAAGGATCTCACTTTTTTAAATTGGCGTGTTAATAATGAAAATGAAGTCTTTATAATAATTTATTTCTCTGTTGGTATAATTTTCTGGTGTTTATACATTAGTGATAAGAACTAAGAAGGACAAAGAAAAATTATTGCGCAAAGGAATTATGGAACGATGGAATAGGTGGCTCAGTGATATCGAGTCTGCCTGCGGATTTGAGAACCCGGGTTCGATTCCTACAGCTGACATACAATTTTCTCCACATTTAAATTTCCCCTGTGGCTCTCCCTCCACTAAAATCTTTGAAGACCTTGATTTGACCTCTTCTTCGCACTTCACGCAAAGAAGTATATCACGTACAAAGATCTGTTACGGCAGAATGTCACACCCAGTAATGGGTAAAAAACGTGAAAGTATATTTATTTATTTTAGATATTATTGGTACTTGTCTAACACGTGAGTCTTTAAATCAATGTGAATTATACGCTCAATTTGGTCCAATTTTGTGAAGATTTTATTGTTATTATAAATGAAACATGTTGTGAATTGTATATATTTTTAAATTGAAAGTTAATTGATGTTTCAATTATAAATCCGATAAATAAGTTTTTACGGTCCGAGCAAATTATTTTCGTACGGAGTGATGAAGGAGGCAAGTCTGGAATTTCGAAATGAGTACCGTAATAGTTATTTGTATCACTAGTCCAGAAACTGCTATTTTGCGAGTGCGAGTATATTTTGAAAGGACGAGCCGCAGGCGAGGCCTTTAAATACGAGCACTCGTTGTCGTAGTTTCTGGACGTGTAATACACAAGATTTTTCGCGCCAACGTTTTTGTAAATTTAATAAAAACGATTAATTTCTTATTCACATTCTAAATGTCAGGGAATTTTTTTATGTTGGTATCATCTAATTGTCAGAACTGTACTTTTAATTTTAATTAACTATTTATTGTTCATCAATTTACATCTTCAATAAGTTTAATTACATTGTACACTTTATTTAATAAACATAAAACATAATTCATTTCTTTGTCTATTTCACGACTTGTCATTCCAGTATTATAACCTAAAAAATAAACATATTTTATTTGGATTTTACATTGCTAATTCAATTATAATTACTTACAATTTTGTTTAAAATATTTATGTATAAATATTCTGTTTTCTTGTATTGAAAATATTCAACTATGAATATTTTATCATAATATGTTTACGCCAATGCAATATTTTGACATTTCGTACGTTCAGGAGTTCGCTATACTAGTGATGCCAACATATAACCATAAAAAGTCACTAATTTTTGCCGGCCTAGGTAGGCAAAAACTTGGTTTCCGGACGATTTTTAGTTATGTAATACTGCTAATGCCGGACGGTGGCGCGAAAAAAATATTAACGAACGTACGACGTACAACATTTTATGTCATGTTGTATCGCATTCAATTATTAAATATTATATTCATATCCTAACTTTAAAAGTGAACTGTTTGTTAACTAGTAATTTTACGATAACAGTACTCTAAAGTCTCTCTTTCCGGAGAGAAATCAGTACTATAACATGGAAATACTATACAGTATAAAATAAAAGTATTGTAATAAATTTTACAGCGTCAACTAATAATGGAAATGATTTTCAATTCATACTGTATCGTATTTCCATGTTTGTAGTAGTAATTTTAATCCGGAAATTTTAAAGTTTACAGTACTAGTAGTGTAATAAATAATACGGTACGGCACTTTCGGGTAAAAAGTGATTATTATCTGCAATAAAATGTAAACAGAATGACCTTATTGTTTTCGGTTGTCATGAATACAAAAAAAATGACAGTGAGGCAGTGAAATTCGCAACAAACTTTAATATTATTTGAGAAAATAAAAAAGATCTGAGGATTAATTAATTTCTTGTAGTGTAAAATGCTAAAATATCGTAGGAAAAATAGTATGTATACACGTGTTAAAGGGTCACTAATTGAGGAAAGAAAATGTAACTTTCTGCCAAAAAATAATTTAAAACTTTAGCCTATAAATTAATCAGAGAAATAAAGGTGATAAAGAAACAGAAAGAGTTTTAGTGACACAATCTTTTTTAATTTTTCTCCTAAATAATATTCCAGTGAAATATTTTACTGCCAACACTATTTTAATTGCAAGCTATCCATGTATACGTGCTCTATTTCGCTCTCAAAATTATTGTGAACTAAAACTCCAGCAGCGCAACATAGCTTTAGTTTCGCATATTAACTGTTTAATTTCAATTTAATTTCCATCCGCTGCAACTAAATTACTTTTCCGTTCGGTAATAACATATTTACAGTGTAATACAAACTTAACAAACCCAATCAATAGCCACTGCTGCTCCCAATAGCAACGGGGATGGGATACCTCTCTAGGTATTTGATGTGCAGTGAACGTACTCTCCATTCGGCACAGTCTTTCACCAAGGGCCAGGAAATGGTCGATGGAGGACGTGGAAGACTGGAGTCACGGGTGCAAGCTTCAAGCTTAATTAAGCTTTCCGAATGCACTTGCCGTGTATAGGTAACTGTAATGTTAGACGTTATAGACAACATCGGCTGTTGGTTGTATATTGAGATGGTGCTGGTGCTATACTGTGTTCAAAGCTTTCAAGCAGGAAAATTCATAAATGACTTTACTGCAAGCACATTGTTACTTTTAAACTCAAACTTTTATAATAATATTGTTCATTATATTTGTTTTATTTAATATAATAGTATATTATACAACGACGCTATAATGGATGCTCTTATTCCCGAGGATGAAGTTTGCAACCCGAGCGAGCGGAGCGAGCAAGGGTTGTAATCATCCGAGGTAATAATAGCCATTATAGCGATTTGTATACTATACTTTATATACGACTAACATATGCGACTAATTTAATAAAAATTAGTCAATTTTTATATTATTTATTATCTACAAATTTTACATCTAATTGAAATGAGTAAATGGAGTAAAAAGACCATAATGAAGATAAATTGTATTTTTCACCTAATTCAGTAAATATGCCAACAATACATTTTCTGAATACGAATTTGTCTTCATTTTAATACGCAAGTCCATAAAACTTGGGTATGTTTTGTCATAGAAATTTTTAGACTTTGGCGGTAATAAACCATATGTAGTAGCATCAGCGATTTTCGTTATTTCTGGTGATGTAGAAGATATACTGTCTTCTGTAATACTGTCCTTTTTTTCAATTACAGTTAAACACAATAGAGCTAATATTATTAAGTTGTGTGATTATTAAAGGTAATCATACCTGTAGTTTTTGACTAAAGTTAATTTATATTATGACAGAAAAATTAACTTTAGTTAAACACAATAATTTAACACAATTAGCAGGACCGTTTTTGACAACTTCTCAACGATGATTTCGTTTTGTTTGTTTGCGATTCGTTAACAACAGTGAACTTAGCAACGAGCATGTTTAATTTAAATATGAGTCGCTATGGCAACACTGTTCCGATGGCACAATAAAACAATGATCCATGTTTTAAGCATTTTGATTGGTTCACGAGCGGGAATAATGACCATTATTCCCGACTCATTATTCCCGGCGGGATTAATATATAGCATTATATAGCAAAAAACGCATATATAATGATAATATTATTAGTTAGTCGTATATAAATAAACATATTATCACGTTTTTTACCTAATATTGATAAGTTTATCGGTTATACGATCGAATCTTAGTTCTCAAATCCACACGATATCACTGAGCCACTTACCCAATTAATATTTCTATTAGTTAGTATTTTAAGTAAATTTTGAACACATGATGAAATGAAATTGAATTATACCGCCAGGATCTAAATCTATGATCTCTGAACTCCGAAAAAATGCTTTAAACAAATAATTTTATTAAAATTGACCTCTCCATTTTGTTAAGCATATGACTGAAGTTGCTAATTTAAATACTAATAAATTGTAAATGATTATTCTTCTTAAATAACAGTATTACTACAGACGACTCTCGTGTCAAGTCTTTCAGAAAGAGTCATGCGATCGAGGCTTACTAGAACACACACAAAAATGGAAAGAAAAAGTAGAATTAAATTTGATTTGAATTATATGACAACCGTAGCGTAGTTGATTAAAACAGATTATCGGAGTTCATAGAACCCAGGTTCATATCCTAACGGTATCCCAGTTTTTCTCTTTATAATTCAATTCGATAATATTTCTTGACTAAAGTAGGTACTCAATAATGTCTTATGTAGAAACATGATTTCTATGTAAAATACACAAATTTAAAAATCAAGACTTACTATAGTAACACGCATAATATTTAATATTAGCGAAAATATCAATGTCATCAAGGCAAGCCTAGCCTGGTTAAATTTTAAAAAGTGAGATTTCTTACTCTTGTTACTATTAATTCTATATAAAAAATTACAAGTTTATGTCATATATCCCAAATAAGACAAAAACAGTAATAATAATTTGTTTCGTGCCTCCGTCCAGAAATATTAGTTTTGCATTACTCAAAATCGTTCCGGCAAAAACTAGGGATTTTGGTTAGGTTAGGATTAGCATCAACTGTCTGCCAGCGTCAATTTTATGTATTGCGTACTTGCATGTTAGAATTTTTATCAATTTCGGAGCAAAGTAAATCAATAATTTTATTTAAATTGGCTCGAAAAATCTTGTCAGTACTCGCCATTTGCAAGCCTCGTTTTCGGCTCCGCCTGTCAAAATATGCTGGCGCTCGCAAAAGTACAGTTTCTGGCCTAGTGATACAAATAACTATTACGTCACTGATTCGATAGTATAAATATCTTTTCAATTTAAAACATATTTCTCAATATCTGAAAACGAAAATGTCGACATAAATTTCTAAAATCTCAATAATTAGGCTTGAAAAATGGATACTCTATGTAGAAATATAATTCTCCATTATAAAAATCTGATGCAATATTTCGCAACGGGGTATATCCACGGCACCAGCTTCCTGCTGTGATACACCCACAGCGAGCGCACAGGACTAAGCACAGTGCACTAAATCCTCCGCCGAAAGCCCTTAAGGTCTGATGCTCGCTTGGCCGTGATGGCGGTGCTGGTGTTGGCTTGATACATACACTAGCATCGGCAGCGGTACCGGCTGTTGTTGTACACAGCAGAGTACAGAGCTTACATACGTCGCGTATATTGCACTTATATTATTGCGTGATGCCATGGTGTCTGTAGTAAGCTACTACATACAAACAGGTGTAAAGAGGTGTGAAAGAATTGTGAATAAATGAGTAGTATGAATGTTGTGAAAATATATTTTTCCCGATCCTTTCAGAATGTTACATTTTTCCCCTCCACAAATATCTTTGGGGCCGTGATTTGACGGCTGGTAACCGCACTTCACGCGAAAAAATGTATCACTTACCGAGATCTGCTTAGGCAGAGTGCCACACCCAGTGATGGGTAAAATGCGTGATAATATATTTATATTTATTTATTTATAGTTAGAAGAAGAAAGTGATACTTTTCATCCCTAGGAAATAAAGTAAATTTTTCTACGATTGCTATGAAAAGTTGACAATTACGCTCTGTAAAGTTGACGTTTTCTGTGGAACAATCGAAAAATATCTTTTTTGCGCGTCTCCAATGGCAACGCGCGAAAAAGACGTTAAATGCGCGCGTTTCCAATGGCAACGCGCGAAAAAGATATTAAATGTGCGCTTATTTCAATAGTTACCAGGGATACAAACAAAACAGAAACTTGTCATATTGACAGTTGACAGAACGAATTTATTTTCAGTATATATATACGTTTTTGAACAATTTTAAGATGCAATCGTAGAAAAAATTATGTGTGTATCACGAGTGGAAAGTGTTTTTGTTCCTCTTGCACTATTGCAGCTCTCGCCTTTGGCTCGCGCTGCAATTACCGTGCTTGAGTAACAAAGAATCACTTTACGCTCTTAATACACAAATAACTATTTTGTATAACTTTTACCGAAAGTCTTCTTCTCATATGCTGGTCGAAAGTAGGCAATTTCCTCCAACCGAGAGAAAATTAAATTTTTCATCCTATGTTAGAAAGTTACTATTATCATAGGTTTTATAGCAACCATCAGCTCAGTAGATATATTTTTATTCATATATTGTCAGTATTTATTTTTTTTTGTATAGAAAGATAATTAATAAAAATTTCATATACCCCAGGAGTCAAGTGTCATGTCCTCCGGTAATTGATTAAACATTACATGTGGGAGGAAACAATACACTTTGCTCTCACGTTACACAAATAGCTTTCTATGTGGAAAGAATAAAATCATATCAATGGCAAGTAAAAACAGCTATATGCTTTAACATTATTAACATCCAGATGACATTTCAAGAGAATAATAAATCTTATCTAAATTTATAATTTATTTCTGAAAATTTGCTTTCAAATAGGAGGGTGGAAAAAAATTTTATGTATAGCTCTCGAAAAAAATCTTTTCTCAGGTTCTTTATATCCCTCGCCTTTGAATTTAAAATGGCACGGTCTCTTGGGAAAGAAATGTCTCTCGTTTTTTCTTGATATAGAATTAACTATTATATTCTACTAATTCCCTATTCTGCACCATTAGTAAAATTATTAGGCCTAAATCTATTTATTTGTGCAAATGAAACAAAATATATAGACTGGTAGGGAACTATCAAAAAATAAAATAAACAAAAAACATATGCAAAAATGTTGACATTTCAAAACGACATTTCTCTATCACCATACTACAAAACATTGCATTGTTAACTTAATTTTATTTAATTTCGTGTTATGTTTTTAGTTGTTAGAAATTAAATTAAATTAAATTAAAAACTAAAAACATTGCACGAAAAATCATGAGTATTTGTAGCTCAATTGGTAGAGCAGTCACCTAGCGAGTGAAAGGTTCTGGGTACAAATCCCGGCGAATGCTCATGATTTTTCAAAAAAAAAAATTTTAATTATTAACCAACGATGACGGCATGTCAAACTAATTAATTCTTATTAAATTAAGTATTTTGTTATGTTTCAAAGAAATGGTTTGTCATTTGTTGATCCTTAAAAGTTATGCTTTTCTATTTTTGTTCCGTATATAAATATTATAATTATTTTTAACAGTTTCGAATTTTATAGATGTAGATAGTAGTTTTTTATCATACTTATAATTCTTTCTCTTTTTTAGGTAAGTCTAATCTTGAACGTCTGGTGTCAACTAATCTTTGTAAGTAGAAATTAATTAACTTTATCATTTAGGAATTAAAACAGTCTCTAATTAACTTACCTAATTTTTGTTTTAAAATATTAGAAATATTGATAAAATAGAACGATAATTAAAAATATCTTCCCCAAATTGTACAATTACAAATGTGGCGAAATAAATTCGCCGTTCAAAATTAAACTTTGCAAAGAAATCAAAATTTTATGGTGAAAACATATGTGACCATAAATAAAATATCCTCGCGACGAGACATATATTCCACAGTTCCCAGCGCCAAGGTAAAATATATTGAAAAAGATATCGGGACGGAATGTAACATAAAATCAAATATACGAGAGTGGTCACCTGCGAACTGCTTCGCGTCTATTTTATTTAGATATTTTCGCGGCACGGTGTGGAATAAATATATCACGGCCCGGTAAACAATCCGGCGTTGGAAAGGTCATGCCGTAAATATTTGAATATTTAGCTACTGCTGCGCAGTATGTTTAAAAGGAAGTCACTTTGAAATTTTATTTGTTTTATTACTTTTATATAAAGTAGATTTATCTTATAAAACTTTTAACTTGCATACAAAGTAAATAATGAATGTACACATCCTTATGTTTTGAAACTAATATGTATCATCACGATTTATCCAATTCTGGGTACAACAGTTAGAAATTTGCAGATCATTCCCCCCAGTTCTGGAACTCGATCATTATCTGTTATCGATGTATAAATTAACGACAATTCTAATTTTCCTTGATTGCTCTACAGATTCCACTATTTCCATATTGTATGACATAAATCATTTACTTGATATTTTTAATTTACTTCTATTTATTTTTCCCTCATACGAAGCTATTAGTATAATAGTTATTACATGCAGATTCATAAAGCGGTTTAACGCTAATACCATTTTTAATATTATCTATAATTCTGTTACAAAATGCAGAATTATGAAATGAATGAAATTTGATGCTTATAACCAATATTTTGAAACTAGGTTAAAATAAATCTATGCAAATCTATGTCTGAAAGACTCATTTTCATTTCAAAATCTTCTGTAGAAAATATTTAAAATATATAAAAAGATATAAATTTTGTATTTCGACTGTTTATAAATTGTGAAACATCGACTTAATAATAAAAAACAAAAAATTGACTGTATTCCAAAAAAGTTTATCATTTCACAATTTAAAATATACTTTGTTTATTTTGGTTGCCGCGATTGTCAACACGTTGCTATCATTTTAAAAACAATCCCGGCAAGTTGCTACTTTAATAAAAAAAATTATTCCAATAATAACATATCAATTTAACAATATTACACAATTGCGAATGGTCGTAAATAAAATTTTGTAAGCAATATGTGGGATACTACAAGATTATCGCACTTATGTGATACTCAAACTCGGTCTATAGCCTCATTGTACAACTTTCACATGCGTGCGATAATTTTGTCTATATAGCACTTATTGCGTAAATAACTATTATAATAACAGATACCTATATAAATAAGTAAATATACATATATAACATCACGCTATATCACATCAAATAGGATGGCACGAACCTTAGAAATATTCACAGAACATTCACTCATCAGATTAATCATTAAATCAGTTCGCGTCAACCACATTCACACATTCAAGATCATTTATTAATCACACTCAGAATCATTTAACATGCAACAGTCAATCACATTTATCAGTATCTATTCACCCATATAAACCTTTTAATTAATCTTTCATTCACAGTACGTTTCACATACAAATAATACACTTTCATTCTTTTAAGAACTAATCTAAAAAGATAAGAAAAGTAAGCGGTAGTCTGTGATTGCACTGAAAGAAAATTCCACACACTTGCAGATAGTTTATTATAAGAACTGAAAAAGAATCAAAAAGATAAGAAAGGAAAGAAATATCGTCTTGTGCTTGTTTTGTCAGTAAATTTCCCACAATAAAATAAAATGCATGAATATAACATTAACAATTTTTAAATTGTGACAAAAGCAATCATAAAATATATAAAAAAATTCCATTAACATATCAATCAATTATAAATATTGATATATTGAGAATATGGCGTAGGCAAATTACAATTATTTTTATGATTAATGAACATAAGTCAATAGTCTGATTGATTAAAGAAGAAAACTCAATAAAAATTTAAGTTGTTTATTGAAATCCTGTACAATAAAATTTGAAACCCCAAATGTTACCATAGTTTTATCCCTACATAAAAACAAACCAATATGTAACACATTAAATAAAAATAAAATTAAAGCTCCTTCATCCCCTGATTTAGAAAATAAACACAATCCATCAAAATCTAACCTCAAATTGTTCCTCAACAAATAAAAAATCTATAGTCTGGGATATGGCGCGATCGACGTTCGTTCGTTGTACAGCTGGCGACTGAAAGCTGGAAAGAGTTTCGCATTTAGTAGCTGGAACCGGAGCCGGAATATGTTGGACAATAAAAAGCGAATAAAGCGCTGAATACAAGCGGAGACCTCAGGCTACAGATACAGATGCAAGGGACAGACGGAAGAGCAGATCCTGGAGGAAACATTTAGCGGTTAACAGTTTCCAGGATGGAATAGATTTACCGTTTTTGATGACAGATGGAGGGTTTTAATTTTGAAGCTAAATCCCAGTTTGTAATAATGAAAGTTTAGAACATTAAACGATATACTCGTACGAATAATAGGCAAGAGTTCGCGTTATATCTGTTATCTCGTTTTTATTACTCGTACAAATGTTATATGTTTTATACGATGAATATTATAAAAAGTGAGGTCAACCCAATGTTGAATCCAGAGGAAGGGATTGGTGGGCAAAGAAACTAAACCGCTAAAAGTTTACTAAAAATTCGGACACAATTAATTCAATGCCTTTAAGTGAATTTTCATATTTTGTTTAGTTTTTAAGATATTGACTCTAGAAAACTAAATTTTTTGCCCAATTATACCTTATCGGATTTTGTACTTTCTCAAAGCTATATCTCTAAACGTAAACAAGATATGAAGATCCTCTTAACAGCCCTGCATCTTTCATGCTTCATTTAACTTATAAACATATTTTTCGCAAATTGAATATTTCAAAAGATGTTCACTTATAATTAGGCGAGATCGATATTTTCTATTTCTCGTCTCGTCTTTACTCGTAAGGAATAGAATAATGGAGAATATTTTGTCTTAAGAAGATCAGTGTTCACATTATACTCAGTATAATAAATAAATTAAATATAAATTAATTTGTAAAAAAATTGCATTATTGGTAATTTTGCTTCTATACAACTATATTAAAAAAAAATATATGTTTTTTTACCTCTGCTATAACTGCATATCTAAGCATTAGAAAATAAAAGTAAACAAAATGAAATATATAATTCTTCAAGTACATACTTCGGCACACAAATTATACATCACTCCCAGAAAATTGAATTACTAATTCTCATAAATAATATCTCACCGAGAATTCAGCTGAAGTATAAAATATTAACCAGCTCCTCCACCAAAATACACAGAGCAAACCGACGCCAACTGCGATTGTGTGTTTCGCCTCCATAAACATCGAAGCAGGTCTGTTTCAAATATTTGACACATCGTGACAACGTGCAGTAAATTATTATCTGCAAGGACAGAACTCAGAAGGTGTCATGGCGGAGTTTGTTGACGCTTGCACGCTATTTCTGTTTGTTTCAGTGGCGTATAATTTTATTTTTTGTTCTTAATCAAGAAAATTTGTAGTAAATGTCTAGACTAGATAAAATAGTTATTTTTGTATCAAGGGAAGAAAGTGACACATTTCTTCTAAAAGGTGATTTTTCATTTAAAGCATCTGACAGGAAAATGACACTTTCTTCACGAGATTTACATATATTTTTTTTCACTACTCTAGCAGAAAGTCAAATTCTTAAAAATAAATAAGAAATTTAGATAAGACTAATTCCGATCTTAATAAAAGTCATATGAATGTCACTTTAGTGCATTTATTTCATGTATGAAAACTAAATATTTTGTGCATACTTATGTGAAAGTACTACTTTCTGTTGCTATCAATCAATCAATTATGTACTCATTTTCAGTGCGAAAATTGAGTGTGTATCGCACAACTTGCGATAAAATGTTTAATTGCTACAATACAACTTTAATTAAATACTCGAACATGAAAATATTTTTTTGACTTTTAAAATGTCATTAGTATAATTAGTAAAAAATTCATCGCATTAATAATAGTGGACGCAGCTCATGTTAAAAGTGTCTTTATTACTCATGCAATAAAGTGACATTTTGCACACTAGTTGTATAAATAACTATTTCTAGAGTTTTTAAATGGTCACATTAAAGAAATATTGTGTGCACCTATTGCTCTCAGCTGTGCCTCGATCACATTTGTGTGAACGGCAATAGACTACTTTCTGCTCTAGTTGAACAAATTATAACGTTATAAAAATATGCGCATGTCACTTTTTAAATTTATATTTATTAATAACAAAAAGAAATTAATTTCCGATAACAGAAAATATTACAAAATAAATTATTAAAGAGAATTCATTCAATATATATAGATATATAGATATAAGCTATATAGATATATAGATATATAGATATATAGATATATAGATATATAGATATATAGATATATAGATATATAGATATATAGATATATAGATATATAGATATATAGATATATAGATATATAGATATATAGATATATAGATATATAGATATATAGATATATAGATATATAGATATATAGATATATAGATATATAGATATATAGATATATAGATATATAGATATATAGATATATAGATATATAGATATATAGATATATAGATATATAGATATATAGATATATAGATATATAGATATATAGATATATAGATATATAGATATATAGATATATAGATATATAGAAAATAAATAAATAAATAAATATATCATCACGCCTTTTACCCATTACTGGGTATATAGATATATAGATATATAGATATATAGATTCAAAGAGTAAAATATAAAGATGTATTACAAAAAAAATTCATCATAAAGTGCTACCTATTATATAAAACAAAATACGGCACTGGAGTCTGCAGTCGACAGTCAGTTGTTTAAATAATTATACAGCACCGTATTCGTGCCGCCGTGGGCTATATCGACGCCAACGTGATTTGTATTCATTGGCACGGAGTTCTTTGTATCTCGTATCGCTGTCGCACGACTGTCGTTGTTTGCTGCTAGCACTTACGATTCTCGGTATTTGTGGAGAACGCTGAAGCGTTATTCACTTTTAATGTAGTTAATGCCGAGTTCTGTGAAATAAATGTGGAATATGGGTTAAATTGGATATTTGATATTTTATGAAGGCCAACTTCGTTCGGTTTTCGTTTTAATTATTTTTTGATAACTACGCTGTCTATGGTTTGATGGTACTAATGGAACATGAAAGATTGATTTATAAGGTTTTAAAGGTATTAAAATTTATGGTTTGTTTGCGTCGTCACATGAACCGTTTTCAACGGAAAATGTTAAGGCCGATATATTTGCGGCATGCGCAGACAACTCAAATTTCTTCTCGCATGGTAGTGGGGGAAGTTAGTTTTCCCTTTTTAGAGAGGAAAAATTGTAATGTTACATAGTTATTAGTTAACAGAACAAAAACATATATTATTTTATTTAAAATTCTTATTTAATAGTAATATACCTTAAATCTTACGATTTTGATTGAAATAAATAAATTTTATTTTTATTTTACCTACTAGATTTTTCGCTAGTGTATTTAAAAGTCGAATATATCTTTTTAAGAGTAAATCGCGAAAAATTTCGCCTTCCTATAAAATATAAATATTTTCACGATCCTATCGGAAAGTTAAATTTTCTTCTCTCAATTAAGAAAATAAAGCATCCCTAGGGAAGAATGTAAATATTTTTTATTTTAAGGAAGGAAAGTAAAGCTTTATTCACAACAACTGCAAAACAACGATATGATTTGACATTAGTGACATTTAAATAACATCTATCAAGAAAATAATAAACCTTATCTACATTTCTATGTATACAAATAAAATAAATAAATGTATCATCACGCATTTTATCCATTACTGGGTGTGACACACGTCAAAAGAAAAACACGTTTACATAGCATTAAAAACTTTTGACAGTGACAGCGCTGTATCAATTTTATTCATATTTTTATAAATGTTAATAGATAATATTTCGTGTTTAAAAATTATTGCAAAAAAATCATGGTATATTATTATTATTTGATATACTGATTACACCGTAAAAAGAATTTTGTCTAAATTCGCAAAAACAACGGCACTTTGCGTAGCTGATCTCGAGTATCAGATTTGACATATTTTGCAGAGATTCGGATGAAATTACAATATTTTGATTGTTACTCGTAAAGAAATGTCAATATTTAATTTTCATCTCATTTGACATGCTCTATATCTACAGTAAATTACTTTTAGAACACAATTCTAGTGACCTATATTCCAATTTCGTAAACAAAGCAATATATCAAAAAGATTTATCATAGTTTAATAAAATTATCTGTAACACTCTGGCTGGGCGGAAGTAATTTTCTCTCCGCATTTGGAAGTTGACACATAACGAAATGGAAGCTTTTTTTATTACTTACTGCTGAGTTGAACGCGTGCAACAGGCCAGAAGCTAGCAAGCTGGCAACACAGACAGTGTTGGATTAAGGAAATTTAGAAGCCTAGGCAAAAGTCTCACTAATTAGAATAAATATTCTGAATTTTCAACTAAGATTTTTAATAGAATATTTGAAAACAAATCAAGAACAACGGGAAATGAAGCCTAGATAATATGTAAACTATCGACTACAATAAGATTACAGTTGCCAACAGATGTCTCTATAATCGTTCGTAGCCCGATTTAATATAGGAAAATTAAATAAATTTTGACAGTTACAAAAATTAAAATGTTCAGTTGATATTGAAAAACTGTGACATATCAGATTACAATTTATCATTAAAATATTCTCCTACTGTACTACTCTAATAACAAATGTGTCGACAACGATTTCTATAGCTTCGTCCATAATCCACATACTTTCGTCTTTCATAACATTCCCCATGCATTTTACATTTTACACTAACAAACAAAAGACAAATCAAAATTCAAATTTCATATTAATTTTAGCGTTTATTAACAATTATGTTATTTATCCTACGATATTGATACTACATTCTTAGCGAAATCAAAATATAAAATGAAATTTTGTTTGAATATCTACAAAATTTGTCAAGTTTGACTAATCTTAATGAATAGAGTTGCAAATAGAAATGACAGACTTTGTTTTTATGAACTGTTATTTTAAATGTGAAAACATGTCTTCTATTTCTTACAAATCAATTAGAAACAGACAAGTAAGTAGGTACTAAATTATATGTTATGTAGTTTTTAATATTATTTTTTTGACGTTTCCTTAGATTTGTTAATTTTGTAAATAAAGTGTAAATGAAAATCAATCTCCATTCGATTAAAATCCGGCAGTACGGTGGTGTGATTAGTGTTATGGCATCAAATTCGATGATCCCAAGTTCGAATCCCATTCAAGCTAAAAATATATTAACTACCACACTGCGACTCGATAAGTTCGGACCCTGTACTGTAATTGAGATTAAATTCCTGTTTCACAGACTAGCAAAAATAAATAACTAAACTATCAGATTATTTATTTACTATCAGTTTATCTATGTTTTCCTACATTATTACAATTATAAACTTAATATCAAGCTACAGATTTGATGAAAGTACTATTATCACACAATCTTCACTGAACATTCGTTCATTAGATTCATTCAATAACTCGTAATATTCACCAGAATTCCTTCCATTCAGAATCTTTCGTTAACGAAATGAACCTTCAATTACATCCAGCCATATTTATTCCTAGATCGTCCACGCAATCTCTCACCCTCAATTTCAACAATCTATACCTGTTTCATTAATCGCAAATCTGTATATTTTCCGTTGTCAAAAGTTAAAAATTATTTCAGATAAAAAAGATTTTTCTCTAACATAGTTAATAATTTAAAAATACTATATATTTTGCGTAGTGGTAAATGCGGGCCTGAACACAGAATAAAAACATCGCGGCAGAGACAAGAAAATAATAACCCAGCTACCTACAGCAAACACGTTTCATATTTTGTATCAAAATTTATGCAGGAAATAATAATTTTTCTTGTCTGAATATACATCTTCATATCATGGCGGACGACCAACACGCGAGAAGTGTACTATATTAAAAATAAAAGAACGTAAATATTACGCTGTATTGAATATGACACTTATGAGAAATTTTATTAAAATAACAAAAGCTGCATCTTTATAATGTTTTGTTTTAACAACGGGGTGCACTGAATAAGAATAATAGGGCTATTTATAAGGATCAGCTAGATTCTAAAAAAGTTAAAACTGTAGTAAAATTAAGTTTGAAAGAAGCAGGCTGACTTTTAAGTATAATATATGATATTTTTCAGATTAAACTTAATTTAATAAATAATTGTATTTCTGCATACTGATCTCAACTGCAGTTTTTATATGAATGACGATTTAGGTGAATTATGTTTGATATTGTTATAACAAACTATTATTGATATTATAAATTAAACATATTTTGTATTTTACATACTTATACAAGTATCGTAATAAATTAGATAATATTAAAATTACATGCCAATAATAAAAAAATAATACAAATTTTGATTTCATATATCTACAATAGTTGTATGAAAAGTATTTAAAAAATTTAGTATATTTATAAACATAGTAGAATGGAAAAAATAATAAAATAATTACCAGAAATTTTTGGAAAACATGGCTTTATTATAAACATTCAAAAGAAGTATGCGACGATGTTTCGAGCCGTAATTGGACTTTTTACAATGTATATAAATTCTTGTTAGTTTAAAGTTATTTATTTTAAATATGTAACTTTTTATTACGAAACTGTAAAATTTAACTTAAAAATCTAAATTCAAGACTTCATAATGAGTCTAATTATAATATTTTTCAGTATAAAACCATGTTTACCATATTTTCCATGTTATGGAATACATGGCTCAATGGTATCGAACTGAACTGTGGATTTAAGAACCGGAGTTTTATTCTTACATCTGACAATCAATTAATTCTCACTAAATTAAAATTACCCCTGTGACTTTCAATCTTGAGGAATGTGATTTTACGGCTAGTAACCGCATTTCCCTGATCTGTCATGACAGCCAGTCATAAGTAAAAGGCTTGATGGGTATTTCAAAAATATTACAAAAAAGTAACAGTATATATCATTGTATATTTATATATGGTGATTGGTAACACTGCTTCTAACAGTGATAGTCACATTGAAACTAGCGCTTAAATTTTGTGTGAAAATTTGAATAATCTTCGACATTAAATTCAAATCACCTAAATAGTGTTAATAATTTGTGTAAACTCTACAAAATAATAATAATAATTGTGCTCATAAACATTTTTACAGTGAACTAAGAATAATTTTAAAATATTAGTTAGTTTGAAGGTCAACACCATAGTTAACTTAAGCCGGCAGTTTAATTAAACATCTGTCTTTGCGCACGACCTTGCTTAGATACAGTCAGTGTTGCCAACGATAGTAAAAATTAATACGATGGTTTCACTAGAGGATATAAAAAAATTATTAGCACCAATGAACACAACAATGGGAGATATACAAATTTCACTTAACCAAATAAATAACACTTTGTTAAACTTAACCGAAGATCATAAGAAAAAATTTGAACAATTAGAACAGAAAATTAGCACACAAGATAAGCAAATTGACATTCTGGAGAGGAAGATTAGGGAAAAAAACTTAATATTCTTTGGAGTAAAAGAAGATGAGAGAGAAAATTTGGAATTAATAATATTAAAATTGATAAATGAAAATTTAAACTTAAACCACATTACATTGAATAATATAGAGCAGATAAGAAGACTTGGTAAATCTCAAAGCAGAAATAGACCTATACTTATTGAACTAATTTAAAAAAGAAACAAATACGAAATTTTACGAGAAGCAAAAAATCTGAAAAACCTAAGGATATACATAGAAGAAGATTATACACAAAAAGTACTACAGGAGCGGAAAATACTAAAACCACATTTAATTCAGGCAAGAAAGAAGGGCTTTAAAGCTGTTCTAAAACAAAATATCCTGTATATAAATGATGAAAAATACAATGTAACAGATTTCAATAAAGATTTTCCTGAAAATAATAACCAATACGGAAATGAACTAGTTGCGAATATGAGGAGACGCTCTTTATCCCTCAATTCACTAGATAATTTACAAACACCTGATATAACAAATACTGATGAAAATGTAGGACAAAATCTAGATATACAGCAACAATGCAGCTCCCAACAAATACAAAAACAAATTGTAGAAAAAAACAATACGCCAAAAATACGAGACAAAAAATCTACCTCAAAAACTACACAAGTATTTGGTCCACTCGATAAACATATACAAACGAGGCAACGAACCCAATCAGCTTCAAAAAACTTATCAGAGAAAAATCAATAAAAAACACAAATAATATTTTATTCTGGAATGTCCAAGGATTTAAAAATATGTACAGACTTAATACAGAAGAAGAACAGCTCATCCTAAATCACGAACTAATATGCCTTGTAGAAACATGGCTTAATTTTGAATTAAATGAAAATCCTTCATTCTTAAGAAACTATAATAAATACGAGCAAATAGCTATTAAACAAGCCAGCACAGGTAGAGCTATTGGGGGCATTACAATTTTCTCGAGTTTTCCTCTATCTATTGTAGAAATTGTGGATAAGGAACCTCACTGGATATTTTTGAAAATAAAAAGCAAAACGCAGAACTTAATACTTGGAGTATCTTACTTCTCTCATTCTTTCAAGTATATCACACTGCTGGAACTTTTTTCAGAAAATCTACAAAACATAATTACACTATATCCAGATTGTGCTTTAATTTTGTGTGGAGATTTTAATGCTAGAATAGGAGAAAAAAATGAACTAGAAGATATACTTTTGTATAATACCAATCTCAGTGCCAAAAGAACAGCAAATTATAGTACTATAAATAAAAAAGGAAAAGACCTCATTGCACACTTTGATGAAGAAAATTTGATTGTGTTGAACGGTAGATCTCTCAGCGATACTCCAGCCAAACATACTTATATAGGATCAGCGGGCAAAAGTACCATTGACTTAATATGGACAAATATTACTGCACTACAACTCATTGAAGACTTCACAGTCATTGATGATGTATTCGTTTCTGGCGATTTAATATGCTCACTAAAAATTAAAAATATAACAGAAACAAATCATAATAAAATCTTCGCAAAATCTCCAATAACAATAAAAAGTACCAACTGGGATGAATCAAAATTACAGCAATTTCAAGAAGAACTTCAGTCTAACTACAACGAAATGAGTAACAATCAATCAACTAATGAACAATATGAAGTTATCAAGAGACAAATAGAAATAACTTCCGAGAAAATAGGTATCACAAAAACTATAAAAATATGTGAAAACTCAAATAGCAATAAGAAAAAAATGGTACAATAATACATGTGCAAACCTAAAAAAAAATGTAAGGAAAAGTTATAGAAAAGCTAAAAAATATAAATTCAGAAAAGAAGAATTAGATATTTACTTGCAGTCAAAAACATTATACAAACAAACTATAAATATGCAAAAGAAAAACAATAAACAAGCAATTCAGCAAAAACTGGAAAATATTGCCGATCAGAAAGAATTCTGGAAAGCAATAAAATCATTTAATCCTACAAGCTCTTACTCAAACCCTATTTTAATTAGCGAATGGCAAAATCATTTTCAAAATTGGTATAATCCGAAAATTATCTGCAACCAACAATTTTTAGATGCTTTTCATCCCTATTTAGACGTAGATATTACTTTATACGAGCTAAATTAAAAAAAAACAACAAAAGTCCAGGACTAGATGGAATAGTATATGAGCAGCTGAAAAACCTCCCCCCAGAATGGAAAAATTACCTTAAAGACTTACTTAACAACTTTCTTAGTCAAGAAGACCTCCCATCATCGCTAAAAATAATCAAATTAACTCTAATCCACAAAAAAGGAGATCAAATGGACCCGGACAACTATAGAGCAATCGCATTAATAAGTACAATCTTGAAACTATTTACATATATCTTGAATAACAGAATGCAAAACTGGATTGAAAGTACAACTATACTACCCGAGGCACAATCTGGCTTTCGCAAAAGAAGATCCTGTGTAGACAATTTATTTGCTTTAAATACTATCGTGCAAACTTCATTGCTTCCTAAGAAAAAAGGTGTGTATGCTATTTTCATTGATTTTCGAAAAGCATTCGATACGGTACCACATGACATTCTCTGGAATAAAATGTATTACTCAGGTATAAGTGAAAAATAACGAGAATTATAAGTAATATATAGACAGACGCTCTCAATACCACGCTACATTTTAAATGAAACAAAAAACATAAAGTTAATCACGAGGTTCAGATGCGGAAATGAAGAGAGAGGAAATAAGTATTGGTTAACTTGGGAGGAGAGAAGATACCGATTATGTGGAAGGGAAGAAGAAACAATAAGACACTTAAGAACATCGTGCAGAGAGGTGCCGCCAGAAACAAGACAAGAAAACGAACTATTGGATGACCAAGGCTCCGGAGAGGATTGGATGAAACGAATCAGAGACAGAAGAAAAGTCACTTGAAATATAATAACTATGTAACATTTACTTTTTGTATATATATTTTTGTAGATTCTAAGCCCAGGGGGCAAGAATAATAATAAATAATAATAATAATAATAATATAAAGATGCAGCAGTTCAAATTATGTCTAATAATGAAATGTCAGAAAAAATACCTATCACTAAAGGAGTTCTCCAAGGGGAATGTACCAGCCCACTTCTCTTTGCGCTCTACATATCCGATTTAGAAGATTACTTCAGAGAAAAACAACTTGAAGGCTATTTCCTTAATCCAACAACTGACATTTTATCTCTTCAATACGCAGATGATATTGTAATATTGGCAAACTCAACATCAGATGTGCAACGGAAGTTAGATGCATTATCTTCATATTGCAACAATCTACAATTAAAAATTAATTCACAGAAAACAAAAATACTTCACTTCCGTAAAGGTAGACCTCCCCGGCGAAGAATTATGCACATGTGTCAAAATCAGGAAATAAAATTTACTAACAATTACACCTATTTAGGAATTACATTTACACCTATGGGTTCGTTTAATGAAAATACTAAAGATTTTCTAAGTAAAGCTGCCAGAATAACAAGGGCATCAAAAAGTACGCTTTCAAAAGCAAACATTAATTGTTGGAATACAAAAATTAAGTTATACACGTCGTTAATCGTTCCAACCCTTTTATATGGGGCTGAAGTTTGGGGACAACTGCAATGTAACAGCATAGAAAAGGGTATGATGCAATATTTTAAATGTATACAATGTTGGCCCAAAACTACGCCTAATTACATTATTAGGAGAGAATTAGGACTAGATAACATTGCAATTGAAATAGTTACAAGAATGTTAAAATGGTGGTATAAAATTTTATTGATGCCAAACGAAAGATACCCAAAAACATGCTATAACCAGCTCGTAAAGATGAATAATAATGAAAATATAATTATTTCCAGAGAGGAACAAATAAAACACAACTGGGCAGTCATCTTGAGTTTATTTTAAGTAAAACCAACTTCCACTGGGTATTTGAGAAACAAAGTTGCCTATTATTAAAATCCGAAATGAATAATATAATTATAGCATACAGAGAAATGTTATATACTGAAGATACTCAGAGAATCATTGATTCATCATACAACAAAATATTTCAATCCTACAATACCAGTTATAATTATTTTTCCTTAACTATCCCTCATAATATCCTAAAACTTACAGAACTACTCAGAATATCCAACCCAAATCTTTGTTCCATATACCAAGACGGCTTCCTACACAAATTCAGTAGTGAAGAAATTTGTGATATCTGTAATCTTCTAGAAGAAAATAATATATTTCATTTCCTATTCCGCTGTCCTATTTACAATTCTATTAGAAATGTATACCTCTCGAAGCATGTGAACCAAGTCGACCCCGTGGACGCCGCCAAAGTCTTGCTGGGCAATCCTACCAAGGAGAAGATCTATGATGTCTAAAGATATGTCCTAACTTCTCTAAGAATCAGAGCATTTTTTTTCTAAAACCATTAAAAAAGTAGGCGTTTTTGAACTTATTTTTATTATGAAAGTAGCAGATTTCTGCACTAGTGCAGAAAAGTAATTTAATATAAATAAACTCTATACAGTATACTTTCTATTAATATTTATGGAAGTAAATTTAATGTTGCTGCATTTGCTTCTTCTATAATGTCTATAGAATCTAATACGTGTTCGCCACTCGATTCAAACATTTTTTAAATTGTAAGCACGGAGAAATTTTTCCTCATTATCAACAAAATAATTGAGTTAGTTTGTCATTGTCAGTTGTTATGGATACATTAAACCAGGTATCTTTCTAAAGTTTCCAAATTATTACAAAATTTCAGAGATGTTACAATTACTGAAATTTGTTTTATTATTTTTATCAAAATATGGTTTATGCTTGTAGAAAAAATAGTGAACGCAACTCGTGCAGAAAGAGGTTTTTTTGAACTTGATACGTAAATAACTATTTCCGAAATTAGCAAAAATAATTACACATTACTTGAAGCATTTTCAATTTAATTGAAGTTGTGTAGCAGTTCTTTCAATGTTTAATGTTTACTAATTTTTATACATATCAATCCCAGTGGCACGGATTTTTTTGTTCAAATTATGTGCAATTGATTTTGCTTATTGCGGATAAATTTTTATTTGCGTTATATGCGAGTATATAGATGATTTCCAAAAATGTCTGAGAATTATTTCAATGTTTTTCTTTGTACGAAACAACAATCGACGTAATAAAAGCTAAATTTAATTTATAAATATAGAGACTATGTAGAACAGAAACTCAATCTTACTAACAGAGTTTGTTGTTATTATACTTTAAATTAAAAATGTTAGTAACGGAAGGTGCACGATTTAAGCAATCACAATTGTATTTGAATAAGTATAATGTCTCAATGACAGAACGAAGAGTTTTAAAATTGGGACCAGTCTTTTGCTGGTAAGCCAATATAAAAACTAGTCTATTATATATCATTCAAAAACAGCAATATTCTGAAGAGATGACACAACGTCATGACGGCCACGACACGTAAAGGAGACAGCCCTAAAACAGAAGTAAAATGATGAACATCGATTAGCGACAGACATCAGCCATGGCTACGAGAGCACGAGCACGAGACTTGACTCGGACATTGGATGCATCTGGAAGTGACCCAGATCACTAGATCCATTCCGTGATGCTGATCCGCTCTCCGCTCACTAGCGCACTGGCGCGGATCAAAGTGAGATGAATAGCCGACCAAACAAGTCGACGATGAAAATTAAATTACTTCTTCATCAGTTATACCCCCACAATGCATCTTCCATCCGGGGCTAGGGTTTTTATGTACTTCCTGCGGCATATTATTAATTTTGCTTTTCATTATTAAAGTAATATAATAATAAATGTTAATTTGTATCTTTTTACTTTAAAAATTATTATTTTTCCACAACCCACTCAAAAATTTAGCGAAGAAAGTCATACTTTTCATACTTAGAAAAAAAAAGTATATTTTTCTTCTTTAGGCAAGGGAAGTAAAACCATATCTATGCCAACTGGAAAACGACGGAATGAATTTATTTTATTATACAATAAATTCATTACTTTAAATTTACATGAGCAGAGCAATGGTAGCAAAACTGTGACATTTTTACAACTAGACAACTTTACACAAATATACCCCCAAAAATAATTGTTTTTGTTATAAATAGTTGTACAAATTTCATCTTGTAAACGCGATTTAGGAAATAATATCTATGTACCTTGTTAAGAAGGTGTCATTCTTCCCTTTGTGTATTATTAACTATCAAGGATTAAAATATTGCAAGGTTTAATAAAATTTCAATAACAAGGAAATTAATTCTATAATTGTCCCGCGTGATGGTCGCGCGGGTTGAGGGCCTCACTCGCAACCATAAGGTCGTGGGTTCGGGTCCCGCCCGTGGCGACCATACAAAGGACATATCGGCATATGACCTTAGTAGTTGGTCCGATATATAAATTTAAAAAAAATAAAAATTCTATAATCACAGTTATCTAGAACTTATCTTCTTAGTATAGTTTGGAATATACCCAGATGTGGCTAGTTTGTCGATAATCTAAAAGACGAGCTTAAGGTAATTATATACCTCACATCATCTAATGTTTTACAAATGTAAATGGTGAGATAGCGAGGACGCTGGACTAAAACTGTACTCTACTGCTTGAAATACATTCAAAATAAATAATCTCATACTGACAGAAATGCATACTACTTTATTCCTTACTTCTGTAACTGAGTGGGACTCAGTGCAACAAAGTATTGCAGCAATGCATGATTTGTTGTACTATTAAAATTGTAATAATTCTTAATAATTCATAATTTTCATTTTTATTTTCTTTAATGATAGTTTTTAAATATTTTGTATAATACATAAGTTATAACATTTAGAGTAAGCTTTAAATGTAGAAATGTAACACGAAATATTTTTATCTGCAATGAAATTATTAATTCTTGAAGTAGTTAAACTTATGTTTGTTAAGGACAGGATTCGAACCTGCTCGGACAAAGCCCAATAAGCTCCTTAACCACTCCGACACCGCAGCTTCTGAACATAAACTAACTGGATATAAAATACCAAAGATCAAAGGCACCCAATTCAGTAATCTTATTGACGTGTTTTCGTGGTTAATTATTCCTAATCAAATTTCAGTTTTGGTTCATGATGATTGATTATCCATTCGTAGTTTAGAGCTTTTGATTTTGATCAGAATTATTACCAAATTAAATTATTATTACTCTATAAAATTATATGTGATCGTTAAACAATTTACTACGTTCATAGCATGGAAAATTATTGGTGTCGTTATTAAAAATTAATTGCTGGAAGTTCAACTGCTCATAAACGTTATAGGGGCATTTCTCAAAAATAGTTTGCCATATTTTATTATACTAATATAATATCCAAGTAGGTGGAAATAAAGAAAACATAATATATATGATTGTAAGCAATGCGACCACGTGCAACATATATTTTCAGAGTATTTCATTTCTACTCTGGGTTCAGGACCGGTTCTATATATATTGGGACCGGAAGTGGAAAACAAGATTGTATTTTAAGGTGAAACCTGCGCCTACTTGGGACTGAAGTTGTAATTTGTAAATTAATCTTTTTAAAAATGGATATTATTATTATTGTAAAGAACGTATTGCCCATATTTTTGATATCCGAAATAGCATAGTAATAACTTTGTAAACATTAAATTTATAATGCCGTAGCAGATCTTGATAAGTTATATATTTATAACGTGAAGTGTTGTTACTGGCCATCAAATCACGGCCTCCGAAAATGTTAATAATAATTTTCTGTCGACTGTGGGAATCGAACCCGAGTTCTTAAATCCACAATCCGATCCGATACTACTGAGTCACCTATTCCATTTATTTTCAAATAATAGCAGAAATCCATTTCAAATATTTGATTTAATTTATCAACATTGATCAACTCTGTCTTATGTTTCCATTAAATAATACTTGTTTCATTTTATCATAATTTTTCGTAATTGAAGTAAAATTTCTCTAGACGAAGGCAAGGAATACAAAAAACCTGACGGAATGACGACACTTTCTTCACGAAGTATACGTATATTTTTTTCAGTACACTATTAAAAAGGAACATTTTTAGAAACAAATTAAAAATTTATATAAAATGCATAATGGACCTAGATGTCAATAATTTCAAATCATACCATTGTTTTCAAGTTGCCATGGATATGGGTTTGCTTTCATTCCCTAGGGAAGAAATAGTTACTGTTTCCCTAAGGATGAAAATTATCACTTTGTTGTCTTAATTGAGAAATTTTCTTTCCTAAAAGGCCCATGAAAAAATTATTTCCATATTCAACTCATTGATTTCTTTCTCCAAGTATACTATATTATTTCATAACGGATACGATTTCTCTATTGTCATATTTCACAATATTTGTAATTTTAACTTTAGTTTTTCCTAATTCTTTACTTCTATTTCCATAAATTTAGCAAAATGAACTATATATTTACTATACTTTTGCAACTGTTCTACATAATTCTGCCAAGTTTAAAAATTAGTTATTTGTGTATTAAGAGCGTAAAGTGATTCTTTGCTACTCGAGCACGGTAATTGCAGCGCGAGTCGAAGGGGAGAGCTGCAATAGTGCAAGAGGAACAAAGACACTTTACGCTCGTGATACGCACATTATTTTTTCTACGATTGCATCTTAAAATTATTTAAAAACATATACGTACTGAAAATAAATTCATTCTGTCAACTGTCAATATGACAAGTTTCTGTTTTGTTTGTATCCCTGGTAACTATTGAAATAAGCGCGTATTTAACGTCTTTTTCGCGCGTTGCCATTGGTGACAAATGAGAGTCAACTTTTCATAGCAATTGTAGAAAAAAAATATTATGCGTTTAAGACTTAGAAATCTATTAAAGAAAGAGGAAATGCAAAATTAGCTAACAGGATTTATTAGTTTCTTTGATATCAATGGTTCTCTACGGATATTAACAAATATCTAAGAGCCCTTAAAGTGGGACCTAAAACAGCTAGTTCATGTTGACTCCAGCCCTGTTCGTGTTTATTTTTTCATTTTTGCCTCGCGTAGAAGTAATGTCGGCAGGGCTGGCACGGCTGTCTCGTTGAGAGTGCAGGCACGCCCACGCTGACGTATATTGAGCATTATTACTGGGTGCGTATGTTAGTTAATTAAAGTTTGCCGGACGTGTGTGCCTGATTTCCCGGCAGCCGACTCTGACTCCTGTGTTTTCTAACTCTTCCACCACGCCCTCTGATATTACCGCAAGCCTGAGCCTAATCGAAAGCCACCGTTGATGTCGAGTGCTGAGACACGTGCGCGTTCGTCCCGACGCAAAATTAGGTTTCGCAATCATTCAAATATGTTCTTTCCATTTTTATTTAATATGATCGAATAATCTTTTAAATTCTTCTGAAGCTGTTTGCTGCCATTTTATTTCAAGAAGTCTAGATTTATATATTTTTTAAATTGAATAGAGATACATTGGACACAATATTTCATGGAAATCTCTTTGTTTCTAGAATTACCCCTCATCATTTTATTGCAAGATGGCAAAAAGATATTGTTTTATACTTTCTAAAATAATTTATGGATACTTTATTACAAAATGGCGATCTAAATTTATCAGTTATTTTGTTTTTAAGGCAATTTACTACTGGTCGTCCAAATACCGAAAACAGTGCTAAATTCTTCTATTCTAAAAATTAAATTCGTTATAATCTGTGACTGACCAATAGTTATTTATTATCACCATTTTGGCATTCTATAATCAAAATCATTTATTCTGTTATTTCTATTTTATTTTTATGCATTTTGCTCTCGGAAAGAGGTACTAGGTACTAGTATAAATTACCATCTAACCACACCTTTTACACAGCGGTCAGTGGTGACCTGGCATATTATATTTTATAATATAAGATACGGCAATTAATCTGGTTACAATATACCAAAGTTATAAAAATCTTTAAATTAATCATGAAAAATATAAATTATTAACTTATCCATTATAAACAAATAATAATTTAATTACAGAATACAGAGGTATTTAACGATTATTTTTTAGGGGTAGGTGGCTGAGTGGTATCGAGTCGACCTGTCGATCTTGAGAACCCTGGTTCGATCCTCACAGCCGACAAACAATTTTCACCAAATTAAATGTACCTCTGTGGCTCCCCAACCACTAACATCTTTGGGGGCCGTAATTTGGCGCACTTCACGCGTAGACATATATCACTTACCGAGAACTGCTTCGGCAGAGTGCCACACCCAGTAATGGGTAAAAGGCGTGATGATTTATTTATTTATTATTACAATTTTATTATTCTGTAATTAGTATAATTTACCTTGGCTTTTGTCTTCACACATTTTGCTTACTTGTAGCTATTATTATAAAAAATAATATATTAACACCTCACTGAGAACTTTTAAATCGATTAATTTAATAGTAATATTTTTATATTGGCAACTTTGTACAACAATATAATATAAATAACAGAATAAATGATTTTAGTCACGGACTTTATGCGGCAGTACGGTAATTTGGGTATTGAAATTCGAAGATCCTGAGTTTCAACTCCACTCAATCTAAAAATACATATATGAACTATCACACTGCAGCTCGGTGACTCCGGATTGTATTGGAGATTAAGTTCCTGTTTTCTCCACATTTAAACTACATCTGTGCCTTCCTCTCCAGTAACATCTTTGGGCGTCGTGATATGAACAGCTAGTAACCGCACTTCACGCGCATCAATATAGCTCTTACCGAGATCTGCTACGGTCGAGAGCCACACGCAGTAAAACAGGTGTGATGATTTATTTATTTAATTTTTTTATTTGTACAGAGGTACCCTAAGTAATATAAGTAAAACACGAAAAATAATAATTGTCATTAATAAGATAGATAGGGCTATTCTCCAACTTTTAAAATTACAATTTTAGTCCACAATTTTTTCTTTTCTTCACTTAAAATGTACCTAAATTGTGAGTAAAATACAGGATGTTTTTAAATTTTGAAAAAAAAATCAAGACTACAAATAGCCATTTATCTGAAGTTGTATAATGAATAAATATACTATTATAATGTTTATAATTATAATTAAATTATTAATAATTAGAAATAACTATGACACTACAGATACTAAAAATGTTTATTTTAGGTAAATCATCCTTAATTTTGCGAATATTGAAAAAATCTTTTTCTTCTATAATTAGTCATATAATAAATAAAATAAATAAATATATTATCACGTCTTATTATCCATTACTGCCGTAGCAGATCTCGGTAAGTGATATATTTCTTTGTGTGAAGTGCGGTTACCAGTCGTCAAATCACGGCCCGCAAAGATATTAGTGGAGGGGGAGCCACAGGGATATAATTTGGTGAAAATTGTTCGTCGGTTGTTAGGGTCGAACCAGGGTTCTCAAGATCCACAGGCCAACTCTAGACCACTGAGTCACGTTATATAAAGTGTATATATTCCAGAAGTATAAAAATACCCTGTATGACAGATAAATTAAAGAAACTGTCATTTGAGAAAAGAACAGTGATGAATTTTCTTCAATTGCAGACAATTGTCACAATATTTATTGCAATTTTAAAAGAAAAAAGCTCATGTTTTACAGAAATAGTGCAGAAGAGTGCATGTACACTCAGGTACAGAAACAGAGATCATTTATTTCATTTCTTTTGGGATGAATCAGCACAGTACGAATACCAACAGGGTAAATTGAACCTGCCGTTGCGAATGAAACCCTTCTGCCTTTTGCTCTTTGGATGGGTTTGTCGGTTTGTTGTTTCGATGTTCTCGTCTCAACCGTCGTTTGTTGTTTGCTGTTGTTTTCTGTACTCTGTGCACTAATTGTTTTTGAAAAAATATTTTCGCTTTGGATGGAAATAATTGTTGCTTGTTATTTTTGGGCAATTCCAAAATACATGTTTATTTGTTATCGAGAGTTTTTGGTACCTATTGTGTTTTTAAAAATGTACGGTTTAGTATATCAAAACGTGCTGACGTCAATAAACAACAGGAATGAGTAGATACTGTTAAAATATCTAATTAGAATAAAAATAATATTTGCCCTATGTTTAGAATTTTGAATTTCCAATGTACATTGCTTGTTACATTTTAAAATTATATTGAATTTTAATACGAGCGAATATTTTGGAATAGAATCCATTGTTTCAAAGTTATATTTTTCTTTATTCTGTACAATTATACAGGATGTAAAAAACCTTGAGAGTATATATATATTTCGATGTCCTGATTCACAATCAGAAAGAATATTTGTAAAATTCTCAAAATTAAGGACAGGGTTTTTGAAATGAACATTTTCAGTGCCACTGGTCGACGAAACGTCTTTAATAAAAATTATAATGCTTTTTTTTAATTACCTAATTTACGTTCAACAACAAATAAATTATTTTTATTTTAATATTTTTTTTTATTATTATTATATGATTAGGGTCCTTCAACATCTAAGGCTATTAGGACCGATACATAGATTTACATTTTAATATTTTATATTAAACAATAATATTAATTAATAAATAAGTACAGGTTTACAGATACAAATTTTCTTTGTTTTTTTTTTATGAGTAAATAGTTACAATAATAAATTCGTGCTACACTTTTTTAAACTGCTCAATAACTATATACTGCAAAATATCCGATTTAAATTAAATAATTTGTTATTCAATATCAGCTGTGGGATTAAATATTTCATTATAATTTTTATTCAAAATTTTTGTTGTTTGTTATTTTCAAGAATCTTGTTCTTCAGTTTTTCATATACATATTTCTTTTATATCGTGCTGATACCTATATGATTTGAATAAAATTAATGTCAATTGAATATGAATTATTTTCAAAAAAATATATAATGTGAGGATACTAAATTGAATAAAATTTCTTGAAAATAAGAAATACAGCCCGTAGTCTTATAAATTAGACAATGTTTTCTCATTTAACCGACTTCGTATCTCATATACTTTTCGAGATAATAATAGTGCCTGATTTAAAATGAACACCTGTATACTATCAAAATTGTAGACCCTTTTTCAACACTCTGTGTATAAAGATTCTTTTTGTACAATAGAAATTTACAAAGAATGTATGATACTGTTTTAAACCATGTAAAATATAAAATAGGTTACATGTCAAATAGGAATATAGTTACGTCATCATCAAAAACTTGTTACCATACGAAAAAATATATTAGTAGTTTCAAGTTTAAAAGATTAGTTCCAATACATAATTATTTGTATAATTAGTAATGAAAGCAACACTTTCTTCATGAATTTGTTCTTTAATGCATGACAGCGGAACTGAAATGCATCAATAAAGTAATTGAAAAAAGTTGATTTTATTACATGTTGCACACATTGATATTAGATTGAGTTTATGGCGATAAATATTTAAAATTATTTGAGATATGTACAAATTTTGAAAAAAAGTAAAATTTAATGAATAAGAATGTAGATTTAACTTTTTTCACGATTTTTTTTAAATAGTTTTTTTCTATAACATAAGTTTCAAATGTTTGTGAATATATTCAAGGAGAGTATATCTCTGTGTATGCACCACTGTGTGTATTTGAATATATTTGGCCTAGATAAATTAATTGTGTACAATTAACCGGTAGATAATATTTACACCAACCTTAGCCATTAATTAAAACTACGTCAATACAAAATAACGACATCATAAACAATAATTTTCCCATTAGCACAAAGACCATAACTACAAAGCTTCATCTTATAACTTATTTCGAAGAACCACTTTCTAGATAATTACTTCATACAAATGAGCATATTCCAAAGATAACTACAGCTCGCGCTCTTAACGGCAAGTGCACATACACCATACGGAATACAGGGTAAGTTATACGCCGCCACACGGCGGTTAGCCGCACTTCTGTCAGGTAAATGTTGTTGGCTGGCCACATGCATGCAAGAGGTGAGATCTTGTAGCATTTGCTGGACCTGTAGGTGAGTTTGGTAGTCGTGTAGTGGTAACACTTATTCAAATGGTAGTTGTCTCACACGTGGCCAAGATAACATCAGCCCTAGGGTCATTATCTGACGACGTAAAGTTTACGCGTTACCACGGAGGAGCTAGAGCACTGTTCGAGAGAGGAAAGGGTAGTTGGGGTTGACTTTAACTTGAATGCAGGTTTGAATCTTCGTCGTCCTTAAATAAGAATAATCTTAGTTATAAAAAATAAGATCAAATTTAGTCCATTTTATATTCTATTTATTTTACATATACTTGATGCAAAATAGTTATTTACATTATAAGTCTGATAAATATATTTTACTACTTTTCACTACTTCATACTTGGAAATATAGTATGAAATAACATTTACTGTTAATTCGTATTATTTCTTTGTTAATAATATTTTAAACAAATAATATTTTATTTTGAAAAAAATATAGATACATATGAATTAATTTAATTGTTATTTTTAAATCAATTTTTAATGTTGTAAAATGGTAGTAAAGTAAAAGTTTTGGAGGCGCCGGGTATCGATCCCGGTACCTCTCGCATGCTAAGCGAGCGCTCTACCATCTGAGCTACGCCCCCTGATATGAATACTGAGAGTGTAAAATAACTACTACAATTTTGAGACCTGTTTTCTTTACAATTAATTGATTTGTAAATAGAAGTATCATGAACTATATGACTTAGTAAATAAACAATAATAACTTCACCAGTTGTGCTAAAAGTATCATACCCATTAAAATAAATTATTTAATTTTTAATGTGTCACGAAAAGCGGATCATAAACGTTTAATATGCGAAAACAGTTTTTCCGGGAGCATTTCTTCCCAAATTATTTTAGACAAAAATGTTTCAAATAAAAATTATAGAGCATAAAATTCTGCATCTAAATCAATAACCTAATTTTATTTCCTACGTTTTGTAACGGCAGAATAAATATGCATATTTACAAAATTACAATTTACTAGTGTTAGCCACAGAATTAAGACAAAATAACGAATATATGCACCATTTAATTCTGTAAAATATTTTATCACATTGGGTTTTACATTGTTTAAATTAAATGTTAAAATATTTGACAGAGAAACTTAATTCATTTGTTTGTTATTTTGTTTTAATTTCGTGGCTAACACTATTGAATTGTAATTTTCTAATTTTCATCTTTAATTTCTACCATTAGAAAATGTAGGAAATAAAATTAATTTATTGACAGAATTTTAAGCAGTTCAACTTTTATTTGCAGCATTTTTGTCTTAAATATGTATTGGGATGGAATGCGCACGGAAAGACTGGTTCTTCCATTTAAACGCTTGACCCGATTTTCGTGATATCCTGTATATATGTAAACATTGACTTACACATTTTAAAATATTTGTTTCATCGATATCATTAGTTTGTTATTAATCAGAAATAAAAACTATATTTTCTACAACTGTCAATAAATGTTCATTTTTTTCAATACTTATTTTGCGTAATAAGGTACAAAATAAGTATTTGTTGTCAGGTTTCATTAGTTACAACACATCAATAGTATCAAATTAATATTATTGTTGATTGTTTTCCTTCAATTTAATTAAATAAATCAATAATTATTGTATTATTCTGTATTTACAGTTGTAGCTAAAATGTTGTTTGTATTTCGTGGGCAAAATTCTTGTTTTTTGGCGCGTTCAAATGACTTTTATTGTCTCGATCTGCGGTCTCGAAAGTAACATTATCACGCGCAACAAAAAAACACTCATTTTGCGCACTTAATACAAAAATAACTATTTAAAAGAAATTCAAATATAATGTTTAATTAATAATATACATAAATTTGGAGGCGCCGGGCATCGATCCCGGTACCTCTCGCATGCTAAGCGAGCGCTCTACCATCTGAGCTACGCCCCCATGTTAATACATTTGGCTACTATAAAAACTGGTACAATTTTAAGACCTACTTATGAACAGTCGACAGCGTGGTAAGTGAAAGTAGAAACAAGTTATATAAATATAACCAGTGAAACAAAATAACACATAACTTGCACGTACAAAATAATTATTTTAAAATAATCAAAATCTATTTATTTAAGAGTGAATGACAATTATCTTATCATTAAAGTTCATAATTTCGATCTCTTTATCATTGCAAATTATAATATAATCTGTCCTACGAGTATGACAGAGATAAGGAATCACGTACATGTAATGTATCAAATTTATGGTGGAATTCTATATAAATCCATAAATGATGAACGAAATCGCAAATTACATATTTTCTTCTTGTCAACAAATATTTATGTTCATTATTTACAGGTTTTCGTTTTATAAATTTATAGATTTATCACATTATTACACCATAAATCATTCATGGCTATTTGCACCACCAAATGTTAAATTGTTAAATTTAAATAAATGAAAGCGAATTGAATATTAGACAGTAAGATCAACTAATTACATATGTAATATAATTTAATTTTCCATTTATTTATTTAAAATTAAAATTTAATCTTTGACGGCACAACTATCTAGCAATTATCAATTCAGGTAATAACCTTATATCTATAAAAGCACTGTATTGCAAGAGTTCTTGCTCTAGGTGCGCTAAAGAGAGGTAGAAGTTGTTGGTGCCGGTAGTGGTGGTGGTTCCGGACGATGCTGTTCGTTTAAGTGGCGGAATAAACGGCGAAATGAAATGTTTTATTCACTAGCTGTTTGTGTCGGTGCCGGCGCCAGTATTTGCATTGGAATTATTGGGGAATAGGATGAGGAGGTGGACTGTGATGTTTAGGATTAGGGCGCAGTGTACGAATTATGTGAGAGCAAAATTAATTTCATCGTTGAATAGGGTTACATATATGATACATTAAGGGGAAGGTCATGAAAAATCTATTTTTTTTACAGCGTTAACATCAGTTTTACAAATGTTATATTTTGTTAGATATTTTTTATTATATTTCTGAATGCGTTTCAAATAGAACATAGCTACCTGAATTTATAGTACAGCAATTATCTTTATATTTGATATGTGATGTAGTTTGAAAATCTTGAAAAAGTTTCAAATAATAAAAATAGATACTTCTATGGTCTAGCCAGTGACGTAAGTATATATTGAATGTAGTTCCCCACAATATTAGGACAGAAAATCTCTCAAGGAATAAATAAATTCATCAGAATGGAAGAGGACTCACAGGATAAATTTAAAATGTGGTTCTCGGGTTCGCAAAACCAAAGTTCGACACATTACCTCTTAATATTTACATATTATAATTATTATAACAAGCATCGTTACAAGTTCAAAGTTTAAACTTCGCTTATCTTCTGGATAATATTACAACTTTTTATCGTAATATTAGTATATGATATATTTATATCGTTAACTTCAGAATCAAATACTCAATTGAATATATATTCTCATTAAAATAAGAAAGTTATGTCCTATACTTTGAGAATCACTGGCAGAAAATATCTTTTTATCATTGTAATAGTCTTGTAAAAAAAGAAATTATTGTCTAATTTAACTAACCTGGTAACTCCTATAATTATACTCGTAAATATGGTGGCACACTTAAATTGAACATTCTGTATATAAAAAATATTATGTCTTGGCTGCATAAAACTATTATAACTGTATTGTTAGATAATAGCATATTAACCGTTAACAATGGCCAAGATGGCTGACATCATATTTAATATATTTTCTGGTTTTTATGTTATAATTAATTAATATCAGCATTAGTAAAAGAATATATGTAACAAATAATTATTAATTTAATGCATATTAATGAAATTATAACGTTTTAAAATAGTAAACAGTCAACATTTTTGACATTTCCTGATTATAATTCAACTTTTTGCATAGTTAACAACGTGATTAGTAGGCAATGTTTTATGCAACCGGGCCTATATCTATGAAGTCCAATATTCACTAAACTCTGTATGTTCCATGTACGGTAATTAAGATTGAATTCTTATCAAGGGTATATATATATATATATATATATATATATATATATATATATATATATATATAGCACAAGTAAATTAAAATGTAGTAATCATAATCATCTTACTACACCATTCTCACAACACAATTGAAGACACTACAGAGTCCCTTGCCAGCAAATAACCAGCACCCTAGGGTCATTTGTGTGCAGCGACATGGCGGTTTACCCTGCACTTACCGCCCTTGTCCTTGTCGTCATTTCCACCCCAATTACAACTAACATTCTGTCCCCTTCAGTACTCCACTCCACTGCCCTTTCCTTAATCTAGTTTGACCATTTTAATGTGGATGTTTGTGTCTACAGCATGCATCTTCTCCTTGAATTATATTCGATAACAAGGACAAGACGAGGAATTAGGCACTGAAGTTGTGACTAGTTGCATAAGTAATTCAATTTAGGGTGAATGGTCACTCTGTTAACATAGCGGGGTGAATATATTATTATGGAATTTATCAATATTAAGAATATATTTTAGCTGGCACGTTATCCACATTGTTTAAGGCGACAAACAATTTTCACAACTTTAAAACTATCCCTGTGGCTCTCCGATCACTAACATCCTCCTTGGCCATGATTTGACGGCTGGTAATCGCATTTTATGTTTCCTTACCGAGATCTACTACAGCGGAGTGCCATGCCCAGTAAACGATAAAATGCGTGATGATATATATATTTATTTTTTATAATGCAATACACTGAAAACTTGACCAATAAGCATAGGTTTATATTGATAAAACTCCATTATTAGGGTACAATCTTGTTTATATATTTTTTTCTCTACTTACTGTACTAAATACATCATTGCATCCTTGATAACACCGATGAAATGGACTCTCCATGATTGTTACCATCTATCAATACCAAATATTTACTATCAACCCCACTATTTTTGCAGATTCTTCTAATTTGTTTAAAACTTCTTTCGTTTTTTATTTTATTATTCCACAATTACTTGTGATAATTTCCGATGACCTGTTTTCAATCAATCTTAAGGCAAAACATTTGAATATTCAACCAATAAGCACAGTTTTGTACGGAGAATTTACTACGTATATAGGGAAACCAATAGAATCCAGAATTTGTTTGAAAATGAACCATTGAAATGAAATCTATTTTGATAGTTTTCCGCTAGTAATAATTATTTACTGTAATTAAACCTTCTTGGGTACCAAAAAAGAATATGATTATTTCATGATATGATAATTTTCGGATGATATTTTGACATAACAATTTATAATTCATGTCAAAATATTATCGACAATTATCATATCAAGAAACTTAGATAATTGGAATATCAGTCTAATTTATTTTAAAATGTTACAATTACGACGTTTCGGCGATAACCATCGCCTTCTTCAGGGATCTACAAAGTAAATAACAATAGGACTTATTTTCTTAAAAAACACAGAAACAAGAAACTTACAATTTGTGACTAATTATGTTAAGTTTTTTTAAACAATTTGTTTATGTTAATTATTAGACGTAACTTGTAAGTTTTTTGTTTCTGTGTTTTAAAAAAAAATAAGTCCTTTTGTTATTTACTTTGTAGATCCCTGAAGAAGGCGATGGTTATCGTCGAAACGTCGGAATTGTAACATTTCAAAATAAATTAGACTGATATTCTAATTATCTAAGTTTCTTCATTATCTAAACAGTCGATCATCGTATTTACTCTAATTATCATATCACTTGTTATATTAGTTATGATAAAATCCCATTACTAGGATATAGTATCACTATTTTTGTTTGTTTGTAGTAAAATCACTAGAGTAAGCTAACAGTAGGTAAAACTTGTCATCCTACGGACTTGGAATTTTACCACACAGTTAACTCTCGTGTTTGTTAATAAGCAAAAAAAGTCGTGCGATTACATTTGAAGGTTTAGCGCTATTAATAGTTATAATTCAACTAATAGAAATGTCAATTTTAAAAAAGGAAGATACTCAGGTTGTACATTCATCTCTCATTCCGTGAACATAGCGACAAATACAGTATCGGACCGGTGTCCGTGCCCGCGTAGCACAATTACGTTGTAACTTTTCATGCAGGTGATAAATAGTATCAACAAAAAGTAAGTTTTAATTACGGAGCTAATTGCTTTCTCGTCACGAACAAGTCGTTCCGGTCGATCCGTTTGTTCTCGTTCTCGTTCTGTTCAGTTCTGGCTCTGCTGTTCTCGATTCTCGTCGCTGTGCACTGGAGCAGTGGAGCGACCGCCGACCGCCAGACCACCGGAAACACCTGTGTTGGAAACTTGACGGAAATATATTGAGATGACCGGGATTCTGTGGATGCTGAAGCCACACGAAACTGTCGAGTTTATGTTCATGTCTTCGATACCATTCAATGGTCAAAAATGTTGATGTGATACAACACAATTAAATACAATTTAATGAATAATCTCAATAAAATATATTAAATTCATGGTTACTAGAAATTTGTGCTGTCAGCCCTGTTTGGTGTGCCTTGAAAGGGAGGAACGATGCAGTTTTGTACATTTCTGCAATTAATGAAAAGTTACATTTAAAAATAAAATACAAAATATAGACAATAACGGACTTATAATCACATTTCGAGTTTCATCTACAACCAAAGAAAGTGCTAGTTAATACTAAATTGTAAAACTCTGTTTTGTACAATGACTAAAGTTTGACATTCAATATTTATGACAGATGTCCGTCAGTACGGTGGTGTGGATAGCGATATGAAATTCGAATCCGGAGATCCTGAGTTCGAATCTCACTCAAGCTAAAAATTATATGAACTACCACACTGTGGCTCGGTGAGAGCGGACCCTGTACTGTAATTGGGATTCAGTTCCTGTTGTACAGTGTAACATAAATAAATAAATAAATTAGACATGAAAAATTTTCTTTGACTTCAAATCATTCTTATTAGTACAATCTACATTTTGCTATACATTTAATGTTTAAATAGGAATATACTTAAAATTTTTACAAAAAGTAATCTTAACTTATGGAATATAATTAATAACTATGGTTAGAGTACCGAGTGAACTAAGAGTACGGCTAAGGCACGGGTTAATGTTTAATGGTGGTCCAAATAGTATTTCAATTTGTTATCGAAACTGTTACTATCTGTAGTGTTATTAATTATATTTGATAGTGATTCACACTTATTAAATATAAAAATTACATATAAAACGAAAATGCCACCTTGCGTTACAAGTTACTCTCATAGAAAGAAGAAGAATAATAAATTTAGTAGATTCATCAGTAGCCATGTGATCAAACATTATAAAAATCGAGAGAAAAAAACACGTGCTGTGAGTTTCACAAGTTTTATTGAAAATCTTTATCGATTTCGGCTTCTTATGCCATTTTCAGAAGACTGGTTACAAGATAAATGCGTCAATTAGCAATTGTAAACCTTCATATTTCATAAGCTTCCAGGAAATTAATCTTTGAACCTTTATTTTCAACTGGTATCAGGTGTTTAGCTAAGTTTAAATCATTTTTTTATGTTTATGCGATCTCACATGATCATTAAACCTAATATTAAAGGTCCTACCAGTTTCACCTACGTAAGAAGCATTGCAGTTATTACATCCTATTTGGCATATACCATATTTATCATTTTTGGGGCTACATTTTAATTTATTATTTTCCAATAAAATTTTCAAATTATAATATAAATCCAGAATATTATAATAAATATATTCGACTTGTTCTAGAAAGAAATGTAAAATAAAAATCTTCAATTCAAAAAAACAACTTTATTAATATCGCATAAATAAAATTTGCTCTTTTTTGCTTGCATATCCATATTTCTCATGTCCACTCATGTAGACGTATTAGAAATAAATCTAGTAGCTGGTGGTTTTTGAGGCTATATTTCACGGGTATTTGTGCAAGTACATAAATATTCCCGAGAGACAGGTCACCAGGGCGGCGGCAAGTGAACGCAAAGAGTTATCGATTACGGGGCTATTAATTTTTCGGATGAGCGAACTATCTGACTATTGGAGATTAACTGGGAATTAATGAGTCTGCATTTTCATGCAGAATTATGTGTGGAATTCAATCGTAATCTTTCTCGAGTTTAATACTTATTTCTGGATTTATTTCTACATTCATTAAGAACTGGAATTCAATTTAGAGTATTGTAAATTACTTAGATTCCACGGAAATATGGGTATTTGTAATGGACCTTACTTTCCTCGCTGTAGACAAATTTGCAAATTGACAAATAAATCTTAAACTTGATTAATAATGTGCAAACGATAATTAAATAAAAATTATATAACCATGCAAAAAAATCTAGAATAAAAATTCCACTTTCTTCACGAAATATACATTTTTTTCACTGCCCTATCAGAAAATACAATTCAGGAATAAATTAGACATTTAGATAAGATTTATTGATTTTTTTTAATTGAATTATAGAGAGAAAATTGGGATACCGCCAGGATTTAAACCACATAACAAATGTAAAAGAAAAATTGGAATACACCTGTAACTCAGTTGGATTAGAGCATATAACCGGAGTTCATAGGTCTCAGGTTTCTCTCCATAATTCAAGTTAACTTAATTAATGACTAAGTACTTATTTTTAAAAAAAATCAAAATTAGATGTCGCCGAGATATTATTAATATCAAATCATAACGTGTTTATTCAGTTGCCATGGTCATGTCTTAGTTTATTTCCTATAGAAAAAAAAATCAGAATGTTTTAAAATTTTTTATAATTACTTTTAGAGTTTAACTATATAATAGTATTGTTTCATTTACAGTAGTGGTTCATGCTCTAAAACATTGGTTCCATAGAAAAATTTAGATTTTATATTATTATTTTTCAGTTAGCTATTATATTATAAAAGTTAATCAAATATATTATTAATATTATACTCTTTCAAATACATTTCAAAACACGCCAGCAAACACAACCGACTAGTTGCAGATAAACTTAAATTATTCAACAATATTTTTGTTGCTTCAAAAATCGTAAGTTTAAAATAACTTTTAATAAGACAACTAAATAGTATTTTTCGGTATTTTAACGATTAATAGTCAACCTCCCTGAATATAAAATTAGTAATAATATTTACGGGTATTTATTTATAACAAGGAAATTTACTTAAATATGAAAATTTAAAAATCAATATATCACGTCTTTTATCCATTATTGGGTGTAGCACCCTGTCATAGCAGATCTCGGTAAGTGATATATTTATGCGCGTTAAGTGCGGTTACCAGCCGTCAAATATAATATGGGATGAAATTTAAAAGAAAAGATGGACAATAGACTTAAAATTCGAATTTTGCCCATATTTTTTATTCCTCTTATTTTAAAAATTTACAAGAATTCTGAATCGCTCGAATAAATGAGCTGACACCAACCACAATCAGAAACTCTGAAACTCCATCAAATGCCAAGTGACCACACAGATAACTAACAGTATTTCACTACCGTCCGCTATTTCCGTTGCTATTCGATGTAATTGTTCCAATTACAGCACCGCATGTTGGCATTCGCATTCTCGATTCGGCGCGGGTTAAGATAAGGCAACGAACGTCAACGACGTTTTAGTTGTCCGGTTTTATCAGCACTGTATACTTTTATTAGCGCCAACGAGAAAAGAATTGCTGAAAATTTCAGCCCGACTTTATGGAGACATCAAGTTTGGTTGTTACTTCGGAATGATAAGGTTTTTTATAGCGGTTTTAGGAAAATTTTGTATGGTTTGATGGTCGAGTGCGTGGATACAATGTGGTTGGGTTCGCTAATAAGCCGATGAATAGTGGACAATGATGACAATGACATTGTAGTTTACTGCAAGAGATAAGTATTACATCATGAAAGCTTTTTATTGTAAACGCTATATACAGTACAGCGTATACACGAAAACTATGCCACCGGCCTGGGTCACGGATTAGGGGGCGCTAAAAGCGCGCGTCTGCTCCCTGGAGCCCTAGAAAATTTTAATATAATATTAAAGTTAATATATAAATTAAAATATTACATAATATTATTTGGTAACTCAAATTAGTAGATGTCCTGCACTATAATATGTATAATCACAGTTATATTTTTAATTAAATTTAATTGAGTTTGTACATAAAGCATAAGCAAAAATGAAATAAATGTTCATTTCTGTGTTAACTTATTTATGTGTAACTTTTTTTTTATTTTTATATTCTGCGCCCCCTATTTGATATAGATTCCTCGGCGCTTGACCATAGGCGACTTTTCTTCAGAAAAAATAAATCTTAAACTTGTAAATCGTTGAGCTTTTTTTTTCTTTTGGATCGCCCTCTATAAAAGTAATAAAGTTTGTAAAATTGTGTGATAATGTTAATTTATATCGATATCCTATCACTCTATAAATGAATATCTAAAGAAGCATAAAAAATATTTGAAATACTGGTATATAGCATCTGTCACAATAGTAAAACTTTTTATGTATGCATATCATAAACATAAAAGTTACTACTTCTACTCGAAATGCAAACTAAGAACTTTAAACACATTTTCATATCGTAGTAAATAAACTGGAGCTGCGAATAAGCGAATACTGAAATGGTCTCAAAATCTCCACATTTTAAATATTTCTGCAACGTTTATTTTCTCTTGCCAACTGTTTTTACATTCATTTAGAAAAAATACTTAAAATAAAACTAAATCTAGTTTCCATATCTTTTATACAAAACATTTTTTATTTTAATAACAATTTAAATTCTCAAGTTGTCCTGAGTATAAAAACATTAGTACGAGCTTGGTTCTAATTTAGTTTTAACTAAAACCGTGTAACAAAACGTGACAACGTTGTAAATAATTCTCCTTAATTTCGAACAAAATACAAATCATTTGACATTAACTCTCAACAGTCTCAAATATAAAATAAAACTATAATAGCTATATATGAAACTAGTAAGGAAATAAAGGTTATTACCTTACGCATGTGAAATTTGCAGAGGCATAGCCGAGTTATGTAAACACATAAGTAAGGTAATAATCTATTTCCTTACTACTTCATACAATATTTTTTCTACCTCAGTTCTAATAAATACGAAAGAGCGTTTTTGAAATTATGAAATTTTGAAATATTAATGACAGTTATAAATTCAAAAAATAAAAGAATAACACATAAGAATTCATCTACCAAGATATCTGTTGCTATGTTACCTCATTATTTCACTAGTTCAATAATCCAGTTCATTACCTAACTCAAATAAGTGAAATAAAACGTCTATTTCCTAACGGAAGTAGAAAAAAATTTAATTCTAATGTAGTAAAAAATAGTGTTGTAGCATCAACATTTCCGTTTCTTGGTATTAGCTTAAACCAAGTTAGAACCGAACTTTGACTTCCAACCATTGGGATTTAGATTAAAAATTGAGATTATGTATTTAATTCAAAAACAAAATAAACGTTGTTAATTAAATTGTACATGACTAGTGAATTAGGAAAAGGCGTAAATGATAAATATTTGTACATATCACAGTTAACAATCCAATTTAATTTAAAAACTTTCAATTACAAACAAAATAGTAGGAGTATTACAAATGTCAGCATCCAACAAACGAACACAGAGGACGCAGTAATCGAAATACGCAACAAACCTCGAGTCTAGTTAACCAATAAACAAGTATTTGTATTCAGGTCGATTTACAACGAACAATGTTGTAACAGACACAACAGTAGTGATCATGTCAGCCGGTCGACCTTTTATCACGACGATAAAACAATATTTTACCGCGTAGCTGAATTGATAGATGGCAATGGAGAAGATAACTACGCAGCTAGTATAAATTTGGTTTATAAAATAACACGCCGGCAATATTGCGTTTTATTGATTAAACACGTTATGCGACAGCATTATTTATAGTTGTGCGTTCCAATTACGAGATGCCTATCAGATATTTAATCGAATATCTACGTGCCAGTTTATGATTTTGATTGAGAATGGGGTATTTAGTTAGGTTAGGATTCTGTTTGCGTTTGACAGATTTATGGATGTATTCAGTCGGAGTAGTATTTGAATGGTTCATGAAATCATTTTCAATGCTATTAAATTATTTAGTCAATAAACCTTTTTTGATTTTTATAGGTAGGTACACTAACTTTTAGACCAAACTATTATTTTCTGATAAAACACTTTAATCTCTTCCATATATTAAATACGGGGTCCTGTACAATAACCACAAAGTGGTAAATTAGCCATTTATGCTAAAGCTGGATTCAGAGTATACATAATATAATATAATATAACATATCATAGCAAAAAATATTTTTTCGTAACACATGCACAAGAAACACGTTCCTATTCCCTAATTTTAGAGAGAGAACCACTGCTTTTCTCCCCTAGGGAGAGAAACATTATGTTTCTCTCCCTAGGTAGGATGTTTCTCTCCCTAGGTAGCATGTTTCTCTCCCTAGGGAGATGTTTCTCTCCCTAGGGAGATGTCTCTCTCCCTAGAAACTACGATTATTAGCTGTTTGCGGCGTTTCCTAGGTAACTAGAAACGCAACCCATATTTGACATTTGTCCCGATAAGACAGTAATTTTTGTGCACTTGTTACGAAAAGTACAATATGCTTCACAGGATGGCGCGATTATAACTTGTGTGAAGTTGGCAAACCTCGACTTCAGCTCGAGCCTTCGGCGCGGGAATAATCGCTTGTTTCCCTCCCTTGATGCATAACATACTATAACATAACTTATCGTATACAAAAATTGTAGGTTTCATAGTTCAAATTGTGTATACGTAGATACCAACTTCATATTATTGTGTTGCTCATATATTCAGTTCCATTTTGACATTTGTTATATACAAATTATAACGGATACAGATAATATTGTTTCTATTATTTTAGTAGTAATTATGTACGTTAATAGCAATAAAGCTAGGGAGTAAATAAAAATGATTACATAAAATGCTCTGGATAAATCTACAATGGAAAGCTGCTAATTTTTATAAAAATTATTGTATTAAAATGAAACAAATTGTCATAGTTTCTAGTTGACAGCTATCTTTTTGATAAGTGAATGAGTGAATTCAATGCTTTGGTACAAAATGCTAACGATGCAATACGAATGCAACCGAACATAACTGATACCTTACCATAACCGTTATAAAATAAAATTTGGTATATTCTGTGATTTGTTGAGTTAGTTACGTTACGATTATTATGAAAACTATGAAACCTTATACAAATTAAACAGCTATTTATGAAACTAGTAAGGAAATGAAGATTATTACCTTAAGCATATGAAATTTGCAGAACGAGGCGTAGCCGAGTTATGTAAACACATAAGTAAGGTAATAATCTATTTCCTTACAAGTTTCATTCAATATTTTTTCTAGTTCTGTTCTAATAAATACGAAAGAGCGTTTTTGAAATTACGAAATTTTGACATATTAATGACAGTTATAAATTCAAAAAATAAAAGAATAACACATCAAAATTCGTCTAGCAAGATATCTGTTGCTATGTTACCTCATTATTTCACTAGTTAAATAATGCAGTTCATTACCTAACTCAAATAAGTGAAATAAAACGTCTATTTCCTAACAGAAGTAGAAAAATACATTTATATTTCCGTTATGTTATGCTATGATATGTTATGTTATGCTATGTAAACTCTGAATCCGGTTCAAGACTTGATCAAAAAACTTCATACCAAAGATGATTAAAGCTTCAAAAATATTATTGGTTTTAATTTGTTTTACTGCAATTATTAACATCAAAGCATAGCGGCTTTTCTTTAACTCTCTCTTTCTCTTTCTTGCACATCTAGTCTATTCAGAATTCTTTCTATTTTTCATCTTTTTATCGTCGTTTAACTTACATCTTATTTTGAAGTTATTGATTTGATAACATCGTAAGATAGAGATGGAATAAATACATATCTAATATATTATTTATATCTAAACTAACGAATATGGTACTTAGGTAACAACGGTTGTTAAATCCTACCTAGTACAAAACTGACGTTAGGTTGATACAAATCAGGAAGAAAAGACATGCTCCATTCTCTAATTTGATCGTTATCTGTTATCCATCGATAGGTTCCCATTTTTCAAGATTTCTTTATAGATTATTACTACTTCGGAATTTTAAGACCAAAACCTTAGCCTTAGTTATTTCTATATTATTTTATGCATTTTGCTCTTATGCGAAACTACCAGTAGAAAAATATTACTTTTTAACCACACTTTTCATGAAGCTGTCAATTAATTATCATTGTATTATTTTTATAATAACAGCTAAGTTAATAAGTAAACAAAATATATGAAAATAATATAAAAATGCAAAGATACATTACAGAATACCGAAATTCTGATAACCTGTAAAATAAAGTAACCACGAAATAATATTAAAAGCTTTAATTAACAATTGATCGTTTACAAATAATAATCAGACTTTTGATAGATAGATAATTTTACAGTTTATTTATTATTTCTTTCTGGAATAACATATTTGCCACTAAAGTTATTTAAACACTATTTCATACTGTATCATATTTTCGTATATAAAGTAGTTTCAGTTCAAAAAGTGATATTTTACAGTACTAGTACTGTAATAAGTATTATGGTAGTGTTATCGTGAAGTTGTTAGATAACAAATAGTTTTAGACATTTAATTATAAATAATTATATTAAGATGCCACTTTCAAGGTTAGGATATGAAAATAATGATATATAATTAAATGCGACCCAGTATGAATTAAAACGTACGTTATACGTCCGTTAATAATTTTATGGTATTCCTTCGTCGCCTCGCACGGACAAATCTTACTCATACCGTAAAAACTTATTTACCTGACTTATAACGTAAATAACTATTACAAAATATTTTTCTAAATGATAAAATAGATCATTTATGTGACTACAATTACTTGCGAGCGCAACATTATGACTTAATGAACAATATTCAAGATTTTCTAAAACTGTACATCGTTTTCATTTAAGACGAAGATTGATTAAAAAATACAAATAAACTAGTGGAGGATGCTATTTCTCTTCTAAAGAATCAAGGTTCTATTTAAGACAAAGTTTAAAATTAATTTACAGTCATTTAAAAGTACAGTCAAGTTTATACAAAATTCTGCAGAGTGGTTAACCATTCGTTTAAAATGAAAGTATTATTCTTCCTCCGAGGTTATAGCCCTTGAAATCTTCTGAGTTTATTGGCCGTTGCAGCTCAAAAGCTCCATACTCTAGATATCTGAGCTGCTCATATCACAACTCTGCAAACGTTTCACTTTCCTATATTTGATTTCAGGTTTATATATCGCGATGCGCGAATACCTTTTCCAATATTCCGCCCTTATGTCTGTGTACATATCTGCACGCATGCCTCACCTGTATCTCATACGGTAAAATGTACACTTTTATTTGTTTTGAGAGGGTTATCACACATATATGTATATATATTTGAAAGTTCTCGAATGTTTTGTTTGCTACTTAATATGCTGAATGGAATGGTTGATATTTGCGATTTGGTTTATTGTGTTCATGAATATTTTCCCTGGATTCCTTCATATTTGATGGAGATGTGGTAGTATTTTCTGAAGGAATTTTAAAGTATAGTTAAAAATTGAGGCGTTTAGGAGATTGTATAAAATTGCTACATAAATCTGAAAATAGATATTTACAGAAATTAATTTCTATAAAGTCCATTTTATTTTCGACAACAATTAAGTCTAAAATATTTTTTGGCTAAACTCCAGAATGATCCACTTAAATTTAAATAGATTTTTAAAATCTAGTGATGGTAAAACAAAAAAAATATAATATATTTTTAAATATGGAACATTTAAGAAAATGTAAGGTTTTTGTTATTTTTATATTTGTTCTTCTTCATTGCTTCCACATTACCTTAATTTTCTTGTAAATTATTTTTTTAAATAATAATTCATTGATTTAATTTTTGCTTTTTAATTACTTTTTCAATTTTGCACTTTTTGCCGTTCTTATTTTTCTCAAGTGGACTATTTTGCATTTTTTTCTAAAAATTTACTTTCTTCTCTAGGGAAATAACCATATCCATAGCAAATTAAAAACAACGTTATGATTTGACATTAGTGATATTTAGATGATATTTATTATGAGAAAATAAATCTTATTTAAATTTATAATTTATTTCTGTAAACATTATTTTCCGATGGGGTACCTAGTGAATAAAATTATATGTATTTCTTATAAAGTGTCATTCTTCCCTCAGGTGCTTTATATATATCAATGAAATGGCACTTTCGAGCAGAAATATTTCACTTTTTTTCCTCGATACGTATATAAGTAACTATTTCCCATGATCGGGAGTAACATCGTGACAGAAGTAATGCATTTTAGTCGGCTGTGCCATTTTTAAGAGCAATGGGACTAAAATGAGCTTTTTCGGCGGTTGTTAATAATAACGGAAGCAAATATGTAGTTACGTATTTATTTATCAAGACGAAGAAAGTGAGACATCTTATAAATTTAGATACAATTTATTATTCTCTTGACAGACATTATTTGGATGTCACTAATGTCAAATCATACCGTTGTTTCCCCGTTACTATGGATATAGTTTTATTTTACTTCACTTTTTGATCACCCACTTCAATATGCCACTATTGTTTCAAATTTTTAAATAGTAAAATAGTAAACGCTATTTCAATAATGTTATTTATCACCATGAAAACTAGTAAAAAAGCTATTTTTGGTTCTAATAAACAAAAAACCATTGACGTATCTATTGTAACGTAAATAATGTTTTTCAGTTTGTTTCATTTTAATTTGAATAATTCTGCGAAATTTTCTAAATAAGTGGATAAAAAAATAAAAATATGTTTCAATCGGACTAAAAATACTATTTCAAGTCTTCCTAAAAATGAAAAGTATCTAACAACAAAGACAAAATTAATTGTCATCCAACACTTGGTGAAATTAGGTTTAATAAAAAGTATAAAATAAACACTTGGCTCAGTTTCACAAAATTCAGCCTCCAAGTCACCTTATCAGGGCATCGTCAGAGGCTGGCCAGCACAGTTAGTAACCATAGACGCGTTTCGCTCTTATTAGAGCTCATCAGTATGGTATAACTCACTTCTTCACCTATAACAAAGTTCACGTGAAGAAGCTGGTGACGAAGAACTGTGCCAGCAGAGAATAAGATCTCTAACAAACAGGTAAACTGGCACAGTTCTTCGTCACCAGCTTCTTCACATGAACTTTGTTCTAGGTGAAGAAGTGAGTTATACCATACTGATGAGCTCTAATAAGAGCGAAACGCGTCTATGGTTACTAACTGTGCTGGCCAGCCTCTGACGATGCTCTCATAAGGTGACTTGGAGGCTGAATTTTGTGAAACTGAGCCAAGTGTTTATTTTATACTTTTTATGAAAAGTATCACTTTTGTTCTTAGTTAAAGAAAGAAAATTGTACATTCTGACAGGACTGTGGAAAAATTATTTTAGTCTACTTGCTAAGGCAATTTCTATAGTGCTTTATTAATTGCAATTTTAATATTTTCATAAACAGTAATAATCGTATTAAATACTAGACTTATGGAAAAGTAGAAGTACTATTATATCGCATAATCATAGCATAATTATCCCTATAATTTAACTTAATACCTACTTAGCATTTCAAACAGCACAAATAGTTTATGATAATTTATTTAAAACTACAATTACCAATACTCCACCTCCACATCGTGTTTCTCGTGTATATAATTACATCATCACATCAACTAATAGGTTGGTAGTACTGATAATCTGGTTCAACGCTGTCTGAATATCTGAGTATGCTGTACACATGCTTACATACATAGGTACAGGAGAAAGAGCAGGAGACATATGTGCTTGCGTTTCCTCTACGACGTACTCCAACATCAACAGTTGCAGGATTAGCAAAGCTCAGAACTACATGCAGGCAGACTCAATAGACGCTACCGACTCTACTAATTAATGTTCTGTGTAATTCTATTACATCTACAGATCACTGGTAGTCTGATAGATAGTTAGAGTTATATCAAGCAATGCGGCTAGTGCGCATGAATGTTTTGTGATAATGTCAAAAAAATAATAATTTCAAAGATTAGCTTAAAACACAAACATTTGGAAATATCACTTACAAAAATACACATATATTACAAATTTATAAATATTAACTGCTCTTCTTTGTTGAATAATAAAAATTAACAAATTAAATATATCATCACGTCATTTACAATAGCATTGTCCGCATCTCAATAGCTTGCTTAGTTAGTTTTGAGTTATAGCCTCGGTAAAGTCGAAAATCTGATGTTGAAAAATGTTGAACATTTCATCTCTTCAGGGGCAAAAAGTTAAAAACTAAGTAAGCTATTGAAGTGCGGTCTGCGCCATTGAATTCCTCGTGACCGAATTGACTTGTATACAGCATTCATTTTTTGAAAAAAATTGCCAATTTTTTCCTCGTACAGTTTTTGACCATTATCTCAAAAACTATAAGACTTATGGACATAAACATTACACCATTGGATTCAGCACGTCGAAATACATATGTATGTAAAAACAACGAACTAAAAACAAGTAGATTCGGACACGGGGAATTCACTCGTTCAAACCGTATATCAATAGCTTGCTTAGTTTTTGAGTTATAGCTCCTAGAAGATTTGCTGTTTTGAAACAATTTTCAAAATCAGATTTTCAACTTTCCCGAGACTATAACTCGAAAACTAAGCAAGATATTGAGATACGGTCTGAAAGGTTGAATTCCCCGTGTTTCAATTGACCTCTAGGCAAATTTTTAGCGATTTTTAATTTTTTGAAAATTTTTCGCATTTATTTTCCTTGTACTGCTTTTGACCATTATCTCAAAAACTATAAGACTTATGGACATAAACATTACACCATTGGATTCAGCACTTCGAAATACATATGTATGTAAAATTTCGTTACATTATTCATACGAGAAATAGTTTTAGAACAATTTGTTTAAAAAAATAAATAAATTTCAAAAAAGTTAATTTGCTTTAAATGAACTATAAATTGGTATACAAGTAGATTCGAACACGGGAAATTCACTCGTTCAAACCACATATCAATAGCTTGCTTAGTTTTTGAGTTATAGCTAGAAGATTACAATAAAAATCTCAAGAAAGAAAATGTAAAAAAACCAAAAATTTATTTGCTTTAAATGAGCTAAAAATATTTTGGAATTTTAAATAAAATTTCACTCACATTGGCTAGTGAAAAAGACATCTCTAGTTCATCTGTCAAAAATAAGAAACCCGCTTTTATTGTACCTGTCTCTCTACCTTCCGCCAAAATCCACAGTTATAAGATTTCACCTAACCCAGAAAATCTTTGTAGGAATTCGTAAATAACTAGATGTGGAATGCAAACGTTTTTAGTAGTATGATATATATATTTTGGTGATTCCGTTCGTCTCCGTCTTCGGGCGGGTCGGAATCTTCCCGGAGTCCCAGCTCCCACTCTCGTGTGTCCTCCGGGATACCAATACACATTTCAATGAGCCCCCAACCTGTCGTATATCTCATATGTAAACGGACCCGCGCCAACGTAACTCACTTAGAATTCACGGCATGCGCTGTATCCAACCGGGACTTACTTCACGAATATTTTCAAAAGAAATTTCTTAACATCCTTACTGGGAGAATTATATTTCTTTTTCATCGTTTTCTGTTATGCATCGGAAACGGAAGGAGATATTGGTAAACAAATGTGCTTGTTGAAATGGTGATGTAAACATGTATGGTAATAGCGAGGTTAGTTTCTAGGTTAGAAAATGGAATATATACACAATGCTATATAGAAAGAGTCTAGCAAGGAAAATCAGAATTATTATTTTTATCTACTCTTATTAAATAATGTATTCATTACTTATGAAATTTATGATAAGTAATACTAATCATTATTGACATTGTTAAGTAATAATTCATTACTCAACACTTCACGACCAATCACACGTCTGAATTTTCATTACTTAACACTTTAATAGCCAATAAAAAAATAATGATAATTGCCGCGCGTTAAGTATGCTATGAAACAGTGAAGCGCGCTATTGTTAATTATCTGTCAAAATTAGTTCAAACGTTTTTGTTTTCAATAATACTGTAATTTGTGTGATTATACATGTGAGTTATGGATTCTGAAAGCGAACAAAGTGAAAAAAAAGGGTGAACAAGTTTATAAAGCTTTTATGGATTGGCGAATACGCAAAATTGTTAAGTAGTGTTAATATTTATTAAATAAAAATAAAAACAAAAAATTTAAGCAATCTGACTTATTCATAATTTAACATAAAAAAATAATTGTCAAATCTTATTATATAATAACATATAGTCGTAGATAAAGTATAGTATTCTATTCGCAAGTAATAGCTATTACTCACTCGAATGATTTATAACACTCACCTTCGGCTCGTGTTGCAAACTTCATTCTCTTGAGTAATAGCTTATATTACTTACTCATTGAATAATATACTATTATTTATTTATAACATAAAATTAATTTCTATTACAGTGCAGGAACTTACAGCGTATAGTCACGGTCATATGTTTATTACAATTGACAATTTTACTTTTTAATTCGTTGAAGCCTCCTGTTAATCCATATTACAATTAATAGAAACAGGAAACAGGCGTACTTTGGTGAAACTAAGGCTGAGAGATTATATAAACGACCTAAAAATAAATGGATAGATATAATTACCAATCTATTATTATACAACGAACTAAAAAAGAAACACGAAGATTCAAATTTGATATAAAATGTCAATGAGACATTACTCTTGATAGCATTGTGTATATATCGGAGTAAATAAGCATATATTATTTATGATAATAATTCTGGGTAACATTAGTAATAACCATGTTATGTTAAGTACAATCTAAATATTAAATACTTATAATTAATGTTACTATTACTGCAGTTAAATTACGATATGATCGGCTTACAAATATGAGCCAGAATATAAACTTTAAACGTCCTAAATTTACAAACATACTCATATGTGTGTCTACATATGAAACATAGTCATAATGATCCTCTACAATACTGATAATAAATTAAAATCACGAATAATATTATATATTATATCATATTTTTATAAGCCTAAGCTCAGCTGTTCTGATTTCATGTAGTAAATACAATAAAAAAAATAAATTTAATTCTATCAAATAATGGTAACGAAATGCGTTCTGAATTTAAAATGTTATTATTTGCACAGAAGATTTAACGAAATAAATTTATTCTACGAGTAAAGAATTTTCAAACATACTTGTACTTAATTAAATACCAGTTTTTAATTATCTGTTAACAAAGGATTTAATTAGGAATGCGAAAATAAAAGAACGCGCTCTTAATAGTACCCTTTCTAGTAAGAAACAAACTGCTAATTACTGCACCAGAATTTAAATGAGAAATTTTTAAACTGAACAAATTGCAGAAATTCTATTATGTGAATGTTTATTTTTATAAAAACGTTAATTTCATTCCCAAAAGATTTATTTATTGTAGTTTTAATACGAGTTGCTACAAAAGTCCTTCATAACTTTATTATCACTGTTATAGATTTTTAGTACTAGTACTTAAATAACTATATTTCTATCATTTTATGTACTGGCTCTCATGGCGCTAAATAACATCTTATTGACAAAGTGTGGCTTCGAACGTTTTAGTCACGGCGTGAAGGTAACAACTTAAAATTTAAACACGAAGTAAAGTTAACTTCATGTATCTTTATTTTCAGAGTTACACCAAGATGGACAAAGATTTAAATTTAAGTACCTAAGGGTCGATATTTCAATCTCATAATAATGTTTCTATTAAATTTATACGTCTAATAAAACATAAAATCGCACATAAAATAATGCCAGTTAATAATAGTTTCATAATTTCTATGCGATATTTTGTTGTAGTTTGACTATTAAATTTATTAAGAACCATGTTAGGAGATTGAAATATAGGCCTAAAAGTTCATTCTGGAAAATACATATTTTATATTTTTAAAATTATATGAGTACCAAATTGCAGATAGTATAGACACTATTTTTTGTTCTTTTTTGGATGGGGGGAGGGGGGTCGTTGTGATCCTATCGAATCTATGTCCTATTGTCCATCAGTTTATCCTTTTACGTTTATTTCTTTTTTTAAATCCTACTCACAATAAAGCTCGTATTCTTCATCAGATTATTAAACCACAGAATTAAAGTATAATTGAAAACTAAAATCAGAGCATTGAACTAATACCCTTGTTTGATGGATAAAAGTTTTAATTAGCTGAATTGAATATTTCCCCACTTCAATTGCTTCATATTAAATGAATATTGTACTCGTAATATTTGATATGCATCATGTTTGGCGATGCAATATTAATTTCGAATAAAACAAATGATTCGCCATACGCCTAATTAATGACTATTGTGTAATGAGAACCTATGGAACATATGTACAATGGTTTATACTTATAGTTTCAGTTTTAATTATCGTGCATAATGTGTCATTAATTAAAGTTTTACTAGCATAAACTGCTGTAGTAAATATTTGTTTTATGTTTATTAATTAAAATTGTTTGGGCAAGGTGACGAGGTGATTAATTAATATTGTACGCCCCTTTGTACAAAACATTATACCTTTATCATTTTTCATTTATCTGCGTACTAGATATATTATCAAATAAGTTTGTAAGCTGAAAGCAATATTTTTTGTATCAAGAGAGGCGGTCGCCTCCGACGGCAAGTCACGACCGCACTCTATTATATACAGTAATGAGAATGGAATCTGTATTATCATTATGTATATTTATAAAAATACTGCATTAAAAAGTAATATTTTGTAGTGAATATGTATAGAAATACCATATTTCATCGTTCTGGCAATTATTTGTTCACTTAAAACACACTCGGTTCACAATATAAGATAATTTCAACTTGTCATCTATCAAAAGTGTCCATTTCGCGTTTCCTCATCACTGTCCAGTTCCCGGGATTTCCGACAGGCGGTGCGTTCAACACAAAATTTGTCCAACTCCTACGAATCCCGATAGATGGCACGCTTGGGCATTATATTATTTATGACAGGTTAATAACTAACCTCTTTCGTTGTTTATCCGCGGTGTTTGTGTTGTTTACGTCACCCTAACCTCTTTTCACGCAGGTTGTACGCTTTATTTGTGTCGCGGCGTTGTTCGCGATGTTTGTACTGCATCGTAGAATCAAAACGTCATTGTCCTGGTTGTTTCGACTTGTTTGCGGTGCCAAAATGGAAAAAAACAAACGGAAACGTTTGGAATCTGGAACTGTCTGGTACGTAAGTGAGCTATTTATTATCAGTAGTTTATTTTCAATCAATGTAATGAGATGTAAAGTAGGTATTTTTTCCATGTAAAAGCGACAAATTAGCAAGGTTTTTACACCGACAAATGTACACTAAAATTATACATTTAATTCATTAAAAATTTATACTGATGTACCTGTAATAAACACTACCTGAAGTTTGAAATATACTTCACCGCACTATACCTATATTCATCATGATACATACAGAAGAACTTTCATGGTATTGCAAAACTTATATACTGATTTTCTGTTTCAGATTGTGGTGATTTTTTATGTTGACAGCTCCAAATTCTTGTTGAATTTATCTGAGCATTTTTTGGGTCCAAGAATTTTGTTAATTCTTGTTGGAGCAAATTGCTCCAAAATCAGTACGATTTTTTTCGAGCGTTGGGTACACTGTGTGCAATTAACAAACAGTACATTAACAAATTGTGAAATTCCAAATCGTACTGTATAAATAAATTACATTTGTATTGTATTTTTATATTCACTATTAATAAAAACTAGATTGTGATAAAATATACTACAAAGTACCAATGGGTTGCGGGCACTCACGTGACAAAATGACGTAAAAACAGCTGTTTGGGTACAAATGTCAAAAAATCAGCCAGCGATTACTGCGCCATCAATATAATTAACTATTTTTTGGGATGAGATTTGAAAAGAGATTCTTTCGTAGTTGACCACTTTGGCTGTAAACAATTGTTTAAAGTTTTCTGTGTTGACAAACGATAAATGCAACACAGCAAACTTTAAACAATTATTTACAGCCAAAGTGGTCAATTACGAATGAATCTCTTTTCAAATCTCATCCCACAAAATAGTTAATTATATAGGTGGTGCAGTGATCGCTGGCAGATTTTTTGACATTTGTACCCAAACAGCTGTTTTTACGTCATTTTGTCACGGGAGTGCCCGCAACCATTATTTATTTATTGTTTACCCTATAACACTTATTTATTTAATAACACAGATAATTAATTAAAGTAATACATTCATTAGTAGATTAGTTTTATCTGAAACATGGCTTTCAGTAATCAGATTTGTACTCAATGTCTCATTGATACGTTAATGAAAGAAGACATATTGGCAATTATAAATAATAAAACTTTGGAACAAATATAAATAATTATATTCCATACTCTCATAACCCAAAAATCGTATTTTGTTCCTCAACATCCGTATATATGGCAGAATGCCGATATCATTTCTCCTGTACTTCAAGATAAGGATTATATTCAAATTATTTATACATCAGGTCATTTTGTTTGCTATTATTATGACACTAAATCTATTTTTATATAGGATTCTTTAAATAAACAAATACTTACTCCTGAAATTGAAATATGCTTACAAAAGCTTTTCCCTTATTGTAATTTTAAAAATGTTAAGATTCCAATGGTACAAAGACAACCAAATAATATTGATTGTAAAGTGTATGCAATAGCGTTTGCAGTTTCTATTTTACATGGATTAAAACCGGAGAAAATAAAGTATAATCGCAGTTTGATGCGTGAACATTTATTACAAATTCTTACATCAAAAATTGAACATTTCCCATAATAATACAAATGTGAATTAATCAAACGTGCATTCGGAATACTCAACTTTATTACGAAATAATAATGTTTGTCCATTTTCAATCGTAGGGAGATCGTAGGAGTTTTTCAGTCACGCGTGCCGGTTATTCAAATTATTTGTAATGGGAGCAATGTTTTGGTCGTTTTATCAGTAATACAAAAAAATATTTTCAATATTTTATAAATGTTATATTTTTCTTGTTATCTTCTTTATTTTATATCAAAAAGAAATGATATCTAACAAAAACACAATTACATAATAATTGTAAAGTAAGACGGCAAGTCACGTCGACATTCCCCTCCAAAAATGTTTATCGTAGCACCTGCAATATTTATTAAAAAGTTTTAAATATAAAAAAAAAGTGATATCAAAAATTTCTACTCAAGTCAGTTATTAAAATCCCTCAAAAAACAATATCATTGTAAGGGACGTGACAAGAGTTACGCAGATGGGTGATATCTGCGTAACTCTTGTCACGTCCCTTACAATGATATTGTTTTTTGAGGGATTTTAATAACTGACTTGAGTAGAAATTTTTGATATCACTTTTTTTTGATATTTAAAACTTTTTAATAAATATTGCAGGTGCTACGATAAACATTTTTGGAGGGGAATGTCGACGTGACTTGCCGTCTTACTTTACAATTATTATGTAATTGTGTTTTTGTTAGATTAATAATTAATGTAATAAAAATAGAAAATGGTATGTATTAAGATTTAGAATAGTAGACCTCCTATATCCAGAATTAACGTACCAACATTATTATTGGATTCACTCTTCAATTGATCTTGATACAGCACTTGATTCACGTTTATAATTCATTTCATACGAGCTCATTTATTCCTCCTACTTGAAATATATCGTTCACGCAACGAACCTTAAGTCATATTCGTCCATTTACTCTTAGGTCATCCATGCAACCTCTTAATTCCACACGATTATAATAGTATTTATATTGTTTGCATAATTGTTTTTTTATATATACCTATCGATAAGGTTCCCAAGGCAGTAAGTTATGTTTACAATTTATTGATTAGTAACTAATTACTTACTGATCGGGACACGATAAGTAATTGAAAATTAAAATTTCCTCCGTAGTATATAGCAACTATAAAACATACTTAAACAATAACTTTGACAACAATTTATTTTTCTACGATTAGAAAAAAATAGGTTTTTCAAATGTCATTTGGTTACAGAAAGTGAACAAAATTGCAAACATAAAGACCGTTCCTATTAGAAGCGATGCTATTTTCAGATTGTTGCTCTTGAGAACGGTCTGGAAAGTATTTGGGTATCACAAATGATATTTTGTTGTACATTTTTGTTTTATTGTTTTTCATTCAAAATGTTTATTAATTAGAATTAAAAATCGTTGTTAGATGAGTAAGCGTAAATAAAAGATTAATGAAATTGGTGTATAGGATCGAATGAATGAATGTGATTCAAGGATTATTGCGTAATGAAAGATTCCTAGTATGATGAATAAATGAGCTTGTATGGGAGGAACATGAATGTGGTATTCGTGATACCCTATTTGATGAGATATGGCGTGATGTCATGTATGTACGAATATCAAAATCAAATAATCATAGTTTCTGATCGTAGAAAACATATTGTGTACACCTCTGGTTGAAACTATTTTTGTACAACCTTTGGTAAGAAGCATAAATAACTTAAGTGTCAAATTAATTTTCAATTATTTTAAAACTTTTATTTCGTTATCGAGTTGATCATGCAAAACGGTAATAAGCATTGCGGTCAGTAAGTGTTCTACAGGTGTCAGATGTATTGAAGATTTCGACTTCGTCTTTATGTTCAAGTACATTATCAACCAGTAAGAAGTATTTACTGCCATTAATATATAAGTACCTATAATGTTAAAAAGTAATTAATAGTAACTTACAGAGATCGTAATCCTACCACGAATAAACTATTGCGATGTTGTATACGGCCTTATGCTAATAGAGTCGCTTAAAAATAAATTACAAAAAGTGCAGTTGTTTACGTTTCGCATAACCGTGAATCAAAAGAAGAGACTATATATCCTTATATTAAAATAGACTTGAAATTTTAAAGTTAAACAATGAAAGAAAACTGTATTACACATGTTACATCTGCAAAATTATTAAAACAAAAATGCCAAAATACCATTATGAACTCTTGAAATTTAGTAAATAGTCATAATAATCGTAATCTTGGGAATTATGAAAATGTGTCAGTCTTAATATAATAAAATTTTATAATTATTTTATATGTAACACTTTTATAGCATATAATAAATTAAACATTATATTTTGAATCTAGGTTTGAATACGATAAAAATTAAAGTTAAAAATAAACTTATGTCGTCTCAACTAGCATCATAAGTATATACTTGTAATATTTTAAAATATTTAATAGAATGTGTACATTTTTATTATGTTTATTAAGAACCATGGTCCGTTTTTGGTGCAATAAATAATAATAATTATTATTACTTCAAATGGTATCATATATATATATATATATATATATATATATATATATATATATATATATATATATATATATTCTTATACTTTCAATTTCCATATAGTAATCCAGTTAAAAATCTCTCTCGCCTAGCACTGATCCAGATTTCTCCATTCCCAATAATTACCCATCGACAGACAATAACAAATGCGGACCTCACTAGCGTAATGAGATAAATTGCCTCGATCCCGTGCACAAACGCACAGCACAGCATAGCTAACATAGAGGTCGGTCGCTGGAGCACGGCTCGCTTCGCCTGATGAGCTAACGAATGCGCGAGCGCCGCGACGCGGACGCCACGGATGCAATCCTGACAAATGGCCTCTTATCGCGCCCCATTCATCACGCGCTAAGTGGAGTTTGTCACCTCGTGCGCTGATAATATCGTTGTTATTTGTCTATGTACACTGATTCGGCTGATTCTGGTTTAGGGAGAATGGAGATTGTAGTGGCTATGAATGAATTCAAGTCTAGTTTTTAATTGGTGAATTCATGTATTATAATAGGAGATAAAATGTAGCTTGATACAGTAAAATGGTCTTAGCGTAGAAATGTTGTTATACTCCACGTCAACGGCTGTTAGTTTATCAACGTATATCTTATAATATTAATAAATTCCCTGACGTAATTCAGACTTTCTATAAGCTTTATCGTCATATACGTTATATACCCGATTTTCCAAAAATAAAGGTTGTCTCCTCTCTCAAAAATTAGTTTTAAATAAATAAATTCTTATGATTGACTTAGAAACAACACAAAATCAAAACTATCCTATTTCTGGTATAATACAGCACCTGTATATTTCAAAAAATTTTGTTTTACATGATATTCTAATTTCAATCAGGTTTGTGTATCCTAATAATGTTCATAATAATTTTGATCTTATATGAATATATAAGTTTTTTATATTATATTATCTAGTTTATAAAGCGTTATTCAAGTTTTTCTTTTTAGATAATATTATCTAGAAAACAAAACAAGTGCGATGGCCGGGAATCGAACCCGGATCAACTGCTTGGAAGGCAACTATGCTGACCATTACACCACCATCGCCTTATAAAGAATTATAAAATTCAGGTTTATAGAGCGTTATTCATGTTTTTCTTTTTAGATAATATTATCTAGAAAACAAAACAAGTGCGATGGCCGGGAATCGAACCCGGATCAACTGCTTGGAAGGCAACTATGCTCACCATTACACCACCATCGCCTTATAGAGAATTATAAAATTCAGGTTTATAGAGCGTTATTCATGTTTTTCTTTTTAGATAATATTATCTAGAAAACAAAACAAGTGCGATGGCCGGGAATCGAACCCGGATCAACTGCTTGGAAGGCAACTATGCTGACCATTACACCACCATCGCCTTATAGAGAATTATAAAATTCAGGTTTATAGAGCGTTATTCATGTTTTTCTTTTTAGATAATATTATCTAGAAAACAAAACAAGTGCGATGGCCGGGAATCGAACCCGGATCAACTGCTTGGAAGGCAACTATGCTGACCATTACACCACCATCGCCTTATAAAGAATTATAAAATTCAGGTTTATAGAGCGTTATTCATGTTTTCCTTTTTAGATAATATTATCTAGAAAACAAAACAAGTGCGATGGCCGGGAATCGAACCCGGATCAACTGCTTGGAAGGCAACTATGCTCACCATTACACCACCATCGCCTTATAGAGAATTATAAAATTCAGGTTTATAGAGCGTTATTCATGTTTTTCTTTTTAGATAATATTATCTAAAAAACAAAACAAGTGCGATGGCCGGGAATCGAACCCGGATCAACTGCTTGGAAGGCAACTATGCTGACCATTACACCACCATCGCCTTATAAAGAATTATAAAATTCAGGTTTATAGAGCGTTATTCATGTTTTTCTTTTTAGATAATATTATCTAGAAAACAAAACAAGTGCGATGGCCGGGAATCGAACCCGGATCAACTGCTTGGAAGGCAACTATGCTCACCATTACACCACCATCGCCTTATAGAGAATTATAAAATTCAGGTTTATAGAGCGTTATTCATGTTTCTCTTTTTAGATAATATTATCTAGAAAACAAAACAAGTGCGATGGCCGGGAATCGAACCCGGATCAACTGCTTGGAAGGCAACTATGCTGACCATTACACCACCATCGCCTTATAAAGAATTATAAAATTCAGGTTTATAGAGCGTTATTCATGTTTTTCTTTTTAGATAATATTATCTAGAAAACAAAACAAGTGCGATGGCCGGGAATCGAACCCGGATCAACTGCTTGGAAGGCAACTATGCTGACCATTACACCACCATCGCCTTATAGAGAATTATAAAATTCAGTTTTATAGAGCGTTATTCAAGTTTTTCTTTTTAGATAATATTATCTAAAAAACAAAACAAGTGCGATGGCCGGGAATCGAACCCGGATCAACTGCTTGGAAGGCAACTATGCTGACCATTACACCACCATCGCCTTATAAAGAATTATAAAATTCAGGTTTATAGAGCGTTATTCAAGTTTTTCTTTTTAGATAATATTATCTAAAAAACAAAACAAGAGCGATGGCCGGGAATCGAACCCGGATCAACTGCTTGGAAGGCAACTATGCTGACCATTACACCACCATCGCCTTATAGAGTATTATAAAATTCAGGTTTATAGAGCGTTATTCATGTTTTTCTTTTTAGATAATATTATCTAGAAAACAAAACAAGTGCGATGGCCGGGAATCGAACCCGGATTAATTGCTTGGAAGGCAACTATGCAGACCATTACACCATCATCGCCTTATAAAGAATTATAAAATTCAGGTTTATAGAGCGTTATTCATGTTTTTCTTTTTAGATAATATTATCTAGAAAACAAAACAAGTGCGATGGCCGGGAATCGAACCCGGATCAACTGCTTGGAAGGCAACTATGCTGACCATTACACCACCATCGCCTTATAGAGAATTATAAAATTCAGGTTTATAGAGCGTTATTCATGTTTTTCTTTTTAGATAATATTATCTAGAAAACAAAACAAGTGCGATGGCCGGGAATCGAACCCGGATCAACTGCTTGGAAGGCAACTATGCTGACCATTACACCACCATCGCCTTATAAAGAATTATAAAATTCAGGTTTATAGAGCGTTATTCATGTTTTCCTTTTTAGATAATATTATCTAGAAAACAAAACAAGTGCGATGGCCGGGAATCGAACCCGGATCAACTGCTTGGAAGGCAACTATGCTCACCATTACACCACCATCGCCTTATAGAGAATTATAAAATTCAGGTTTATAGAGCGTTATTCATGTTTTTCTTTTTAGATAATATTATCTAAAAAACAAAACAAGTGCGATGGCCGGGAATCGAACCCGGATCAACTGCTTGGAAGGCAACTATGCTGACCATTACACCACCATCGCCTTATAAAGAATTATAAAATTCAGGTTTATAGAGCGTTATTCATGTTTTTCTTTTTAGATAATATTATCTAGAAAACAAAACAAGTGCGATGGCCGGGAATCGAACCCGGATCAACTGCTTGGAAGGCAACTATGCTCACCATTACACCACCATCGCCTTATAGAGAATTATAAAATTCAGGTTTATAGAGCGTTATTCATGTTTCTCTTTTTAGATAATATTATCTAGAAAACAAAACAAGTGCGATGGCCGGGAATCGAACCCGGATCAACTGCTTGGAAGGCAACTATGCTGACCATTACACCACCATCGCCTTATAAAGAATTATAAAATTCAGGTTTATAGAGCGTTATTCAAGTTTTTCTTTTTAGATAATATTATCTAGAAAACAAAACAAGTGCGATGGCCGGGAATCGAACCCGGATCAACTGCTTGGAAGGCAACTATGCTGACCATTACACCACCATCGCCTTATAGAGAATTATAAAATTCAGGTTTATAGAGCGTTATTCATGTTTTTCTTTTTAGATAATATTATCTAGAAAACAAAACAAGTGCGATGGCCGGGAATCGAACCCGGATCAACTGCTTGGAAGGCAACTATGCTGACCATTACACCACCATCGCCATGTACAGAATTATAAAATAAAATTTTATTAAGCGTTATTTAAGATCTTCCGATAATATTAACTAGAAAACAAAACAAGTGCGATGGCTGGAAATTGAACCCTATTTTTGTTATTACATCAATGTGTTCAGATATTACATACTTTGTATTTAAAAAGAATACTAATAAGACAATCGGCTCAATGGTCTAGGGGTATGATTCTCGCTTTGGGTGCGAGAGGTCCCGGGTTCAAATCCCGGTTGAGCCCAGTTTTAAGTTTTTAAAAATATGATCTAAAAATAAAGTGAAAAAGCCAGGAATTGAACCCGAATATACTGCTTGGAAGGCAACTATATGGACCATTACATCACCATCGACTTATAGAAGAAAATACAGTTTCATGAAGACTTATTCAATAAATAGTACAATCGATGAACGATAAATTAAATATGATCTAACAATTAAAATTTAGAGTTCTATATATCAGCATCATCATCACGCCTTTTACCCATTACTGGGCGTGGCACTCTACCTACACAGATCTCGGTAAGTGATATATTTTTTCGCGTGAAATGCCGTCAAATCACGGCCCCCAAAGATATTAGTGGAGGGAGAGCCACAGGGGTAGATTTAGAATTCTATGTGCTTTATAAATCAATGTTCGGATGATCTAGTAAATTTTTTTAATATAAAATCTTATTTGAATATAAAAAGCGGTTCAATGGTCTAGAGATATGACTCTCGCTTTGGATGCGAGAAGTCACGGGTTCTAATCCCGATTGAGACTAGTTTTAATTTCTTCAGATAATGTTACTTAAAAACCAAATAATTGCGATGATCAGGAATCGAACCCAGATCAACTGCTTGGGAGGTAATTATGCTGACCATGATGCCACCAAACACGCAATAAAAAAACATGGGATAGTGGTGTAATAGTTGCTTTTCAAGCAATTGATCTAGGTTAAATTTCTCTGCATCGCTCTTATTTAATGTCAAAATAGAGACAATTGATAATACATTTTCCATTATGTATAATTATATAATTATAAACTTAATATTAATTGGACAATATGTAAAATACAAAGTGTATTATAATATGATATAGTATTTTGAAGCTATCAATATACATGACTCATCTCTGTATAAGTTTAGTGAAGTGATCCTACAATTATAGTTCAAACTCAAAGTGAGTAAAATTACATTGGGGAATAATTGCAATTGAATATAATTTCATTCGACCCAAATTACAATCGGGAAATATCAAATGAAACAATTCGATTAGACACAGAACAACACTCGACGAATATGAAACGCGCACCGAATATCGAATGAATTCCCTGCGGTTTTATAGAAACATGAGTTCGACATGATTAATCAACAATCAAATAAATTATATGCTATTCTGCAATTATTATTACTGTTATGTGATATAAAGTTTTACCTTAATTCATTCCAATATCAATAACATTATTTTTATCGGTCTATTTACAAAAAAAAATAGAATATCGCGGGCTAAATTATGCTCGTAAATGTCAACTTTGACAGTTGGTATTAAATTGAGTAATGAATATCATTAACTCTACGCTAACTATCACTGCAGATGCTACTCTTTTCTATCAATGCAGGTCATACTCCAGCAGGAGAAAACGTCCACACCAGACAACCTCTTAGCTTGCGTGACAGCTTCTACGAGTCTTCTCCTTGCAACACGGCTTTTTAATGATCCGATCTGAGTGTCGTGCCGCTCATGTGACTCGGTTTTGCTGATATTAAAGTTTTAGTTACTGGATGGTCGATAACTATCTTGAGAAATGGCTCGTTAATCTTCGGACAGATATTGTTGAAGGTAGTTTATAAAGCGAATGGAGTTTGAATGATAAGTTTATTAGGGGAATTTATAAACTATACATATATTAGTTTGGTTGGAACTGACAGCGTATTTGACCCATATATCTATTAGTAATATATTGCTGACACTGGGTCCAAAAGCGAAAAGGGAAAGAGAGTGATATATAAGCTATTTTATCTTTTTTCCATACTTGCTTCAAAATGCGCATGCCCGTAATACTGGAGTACGATTGGCTGACGTCAATTTCTAGCATGTTAAAATCTAGTGCCATATTTTAAATTTCTTGAAAATTATATATTTTATCAACTGAAGGTCATATCGACTAATATAGAAGTACATATTAAATGATTGATTCATATTTTTTCCATAAGTTACATATTGCCTTGTTTTTAGGAAAACTATGAACAAAATCATTCAAATGTAAGTAAAAATATTTAACATTTCGATTATTAAATCATTTAACCATCTAAACTAACTTGAGGAGATTTTGAAAAACACAAATAACAACTGACTGGCATAATAATAACGATGAAGATAGTCTTTACACAAACAAATGTAGCAAACAGACTAATTCAAATTGACACAAGTGGTGACGAAGAAAGCTCGCCATATTTGCAATGTCTCTCCCATTTCGCTGTTAGCCAATAGTATTTTAGTATTACGGGCATGCGCATTTTGAAGCAAGTATGAATAAAGGTAAGATAGCATATATCTCACTCTCTTTCCTTTTTCGTTTAGATAACATTGCTGGTATAGGGCATCAGCAATATTTTACTAGTATATATATGATTTGACCTCATAGTATGTAAAAAATGTAGAAAATAAAACTCTGCAAATAATTACGATAAAAATAAAAGACAAAATTAATTGTCCGTTTGTATACTTGGTGAAACTATGTTTGATAAAATATTAAAACAAACACTTGTCTGAGTTTCACAGAATTTCAGCCTCCAAGTCAACTTATTAGGTCATCATCAGGGGTCGGCCAGCACAGTTAGTAACTATAGACGCATTTCGCTCTTAAGAGTCTATGAAACGCAGGAAAGTGTTTGTTTTAATTTTTTTTTATAATTACGAATAGATATATTAAAAGAAATCAAAATCGTCATCACATGTAATATACATAGTTATTTCAAGAAAAATATTTCTATCTTCTAAAAATGTATCTATCATACAAATAAAAAATATCGCATCGAAATCGTAATATAAATTATGAAAATATTATTCAAGCAGGTAACGTAAAAAGTTGAGCATGTAGTAAAGCTAATAATGATTTATAGTAAAGTGAAGTAAAAGATGTAAAGCATCAGATAACCAACTTTTATCTTTTTATTTTGCATTACCATACTCTGTCTTTGATCAATTAGAAGTCAGAATTTTTGTATAACCTGGGAGATGTTCATTTTATATTTTCAAATATGTGATCAATATTATCAACTTTTGTCAGATCTGAAGGTGTTCTTGTTTACAATTAGTACAAATTAATAAATCTCTCGATGATAAATCGTCAAAAAATTAATTATCCAATGTTATCCAATAAACAGATTAGTACCAAAGTTCAAACAAGACATGTAAAAGTTGCGTAAAGTGCGGTTACCAGCCGTCAAATCTCGACCCCTAAAGAGAATAGTGGAGGAAGAGCCACAGGGCTAGATTTAATGTTGTGAAAATGGTTTTTGGCTGTGGTAATTGACCCCAAGTTATCAAATTCACAGGCCGACTCGATACCACTGAGCCACCTACCCCATAAACGAATAATGCCGAAATTTTATTATTTCAACTGTAATAACTAATAACATAAAACAAGAAAATATTACATGAAATGATGCTCCTACTTCCCTACAATGTCTCGTGGGTTAGTGCGGGCCTGCACTGCGTGACTAACAAAATTACCCTCAGAAAGTTTGCGGCCCGGCGGCCCTGAAATGACATATATTTTCTGTGCGCTCATACGCTAGAATATTTTATTCGTTTTCTTATCTCGGACATATGTTGGAATATGTACTCGTGTTTGAGGGCTGTTGGCCAGAAGCTCTTTTCCCGAGAGATGCAGATTTTTTTGCTTCATTTTATGTGCTTTTCTTCGAATGAAGTTAGGTTTTTTATTTTGATTTAAAGAGATAAATAAATATATTTGCGAGTATTTGCCGCTAGAAATATCTGTTAGAACTTTAAGAACGCTATACCTACAGTAAATTAAAATTTTAAAATCCTCTAAATATGTATTTTATACCATTGTAAATTCATAGCGTTGCACAGCATAGATAATTAATTTCCACGCCAATGATTTGCTAATTAGCATATTTATAATTAACAAAAAGTCACAGTAGTGACTACGACAAGGGACTTTTATTTAAATATTTTAGTTCACTGTCAGTTTATGAATCGTTTTCACAGTTTCAATTAATTTAATGATTATGGTGATACTAAAATTAATAATATTTTTTTTACTGTCTTTATTATATTTTAAATTGTGTCTTCGAACGTTTTGGTCACGTTGTGAAGTTAACAGCTGACATTGAAATTACCTTCTTGCATCTATCATTGTATCTTAAACTTACCTTTTAAATAAATAATGAAAATGTATATATTGTTATGGTCTTAATTTGCGGTCGTAGAAAAAGTATAGTACGTAACTTGTGTTATATACTCTTTCGGTACTTGTTTCTTATACACTCGTAATTAAAGAGACATTTTTAACCCTGCAGCGGGCGCGCCTCTCATAATTACGTAAGCGGGCGCGCGGCGCATTGAATGCACCGAGCAACAATTAACGTATTTGTTGACTATTTGTAGAGAAAAATTATATTTATTACACAGAATACATACTATGGGAATATTTTTTATATCATTTCGATAGGTACAAATGTTACAAAAATATAAAAAAAACAATGTAAACTTAAATGATATAGCTCAACTATAGTAGTTAATATTCTAACCACTGTCTGGTACGGGTGTTGCACAATCCCCACACAAAATCTCTATTTTTGCATGTTTTTTGCAAACAAATTTCATTGCAGCTGATTGTGGTGTTTATATTTTTGCTCGTACACACCTTCCTCTCTTTTTTCTAGTGTGCTCTAAATATCTTGGCTCCTCGATTTCCTGGTATTTTTGTAGAAATATTCGTATATCTTGTGGGAAAATTATTATTTTCGCGCGTTCTGTCATGTGGGGTTTTACTAGACTCATTGCCAAGTTTTTTAAAAATATTCTTCTGGCTGTCCTGACATTTGCTTCATTTGAAGCAAATAATACCTGTGCATAGATGCCTGCAATATCTACGATTGAAAAAAACACTATCAAGGGCCATCTCCTTGTTATTCTTTTCACATAATAAGTAACGGACTTTTGGTCAATTGTGTCAACTCCACCTTTGGTAGAATTATAATCCAATATTATATCTGGCTTTTTGGTCTCTTCGTCTATCGTACCGGATTTATGCATCGTTGATAAAAGTATAATGAATATATTTTTTTAGGTACATAGGATACTAATGTTATATCTTTTTGATAGCCAAATATTTAGGAACGTTCCTCGCCATCTTTCTGCGGTAAAAATTCCGGAGGAATTTCTTGTTTATTTTCTCTGAGAGTACCTATAAGTGTAATTTTATTTTCCAATAAAGACATCGCTAACGGGATACTAGTATACCAGTTGTCTGTAGTTAGTTACATTTCTAAGATATTATGTGCTTTTCCATCACTATACGAATTAAAACTTGTGTTAGAACTGAAATAAATAAAGGTGGTTATCAAAAAATTAGATCTGTATAAATTGCAGGTATTTTAATACCAAAATCAACAAGAATCCTAAAATAAAACAAAATAAAAAATGACTTACAAGAGAAGGCGCGCGGCGCACTCCGTGCAATAATCAACACGCTTCGACAAGTCGTCTAACCTACACACCACCACTGTATCGAAATAACTGCAACCTGAACCACAGTGTGACCAAATGTCCAATGAAGGATTAGCATAAGTGAAGAATCCCGCCCAACTCGCAGTTTCGCATTTACACGCCTTTTTGTACATTTGGCGCACCTAGTGCTCCAGCGCGCCCGCTGCAGGGATAACATACTATGAAGTAATGGTGGAACAGATTACAGTGCAGATATAAAAAAAAGTTCATATACTCTCAAACAAACAAAAATATTCAAGTTACTGTTGTCATTACGCATACAAATTATAACCAACTACGAAAAACTTATTAAACAACACTAAACTCACTTCATCCCTAAAAAATGACATAGTGGTCCAGGGTTAGATAGGGCGAATTAAGTCTTGATGGCTGGTAGTTATCGTAATCAGCAGCGAAGAGGTCCCCGGGGTTCTTTTGTTTCTTCGCAGCTCTGCAGACGCCTGGCCTGGCAACCTCTAGTCAGGCTGACCCTCGTCATTATCTCACGGAGTTACTCATGAGTCACGAGTTCCTCGCTCGGAGATGTAACACGTGGCAACATTGTCGAGCTGGGATGATTGTACTTTGTAGGTTAGGATGATGTTTGCTTTGCTTTTAAGAGTTGTAGCATTGACTAAATATCTACTTACTCGTACATCTAACGCTAAATGTATTGCAAGAGGGTTTCTAACATTATTTATATTATGCATAAAATTATTTGAGTCTTATTTCTTTTGTTTCGCTAAAAATGCTTAGCAATAAGTTTGATTGAATTTGTTACTGTTACTATAGCCACGTAGGTTAATAGTGAAAAATTACATACGTTTCTGTCATGGTATTAATATAAATCAAAGTTTACGCATACGTACACAACTTGGCATTGTATATTATATAAAACTTGACTAAATTTAAATGCATGCAATTTTAAATTTTTAATTTACTATTATAAACTAGTTATTCATGCAACTATTGCAACTTTATAACACGAATTGTATAGACAATTTTTCCTACAATCGAATTTTAACTGATCATATAAATTTTTCTTATTGCATTTCAAACGTCAAAAAAAATATTAGTTTTAGGTTACGTAGTTAAGTTTGTTTCGCAGCAACTATTTTATTAAGTTGCTTCTGCACATTCATAATAAATGCGTGCAAAAAAAGTTATATTCCACGTCGTGCAAAAAAGAATCACTTATAATGATTTATTTTTCGCACGATTATAGAAAACATTTATTTATGTACCTAGTGCACAAAATGATACACACAATATTTTTCCTACAACCGTTTTATATCAGTATAATAAAATGAAATTATGACACATATGTTAAATTATTCTAATATTTTTTTATTTGATTGATACGTTACTAAGCAATGAAAAAATTCGTCACATTAATGTCAACATAAATAATAATTATTTGTTTAATAATCAAATTTGTATTTACACTAAAAACGCTGTTTAAAATGTTATATCGACAGTGAGTGTGATTTTTTTTGTACCCTTCCAAAATTAGCGGAAACAGTAAATATAGCTGTTATGAATTTATTCCCAGCTAAAACCAAACATATGAAATCGCTTATAAACATTTTAAAGATTGGTGTAGAATAAAAGGAGTTGTAACGGTATATTAGCCTATATTGAAAGGATAATATAGGCGTCAACTAGAGATGAAAAACTATCGGTAATTTCAACTATCGATTGTTCGATAGTGCTATCAGTAAACTATCGATATATCGATAGTACTATCGATAGTCAATTAAATTACTAAACGATAGTTTTAATTACTAAACGATAGTTACTAAACGATAGTTACTAAACGATAGTTACTAAACGATAGTTACTAAACGATAGTTATTAAACGATAGTTACTAAACAATAGTTACTAAACGATAGTTACTAAACGATAATTACTAAACGATACTATCGATAGTTTTTTTCTTTTAATTACTTCTCGATAGTATTTTTTTCCAAAAGTATAAATAATTTTTTTTTCAAAAATAAAAAATCTTTGCCTATACAGAGTTTAAAATCATTTATTAAATTTGTTCCATTTTTGAGAGAGAGGTAAAAGAAAATTTATAATTTTTTAAATGTTACCCTCATCCCCTAAAATTTAAAACTGTTGATGTTGGTCTATATTAAGGGATGTGTGCTAAATAATTTCTGTGAATATGGTTTTGTTACAGTTAATATTACCCGCTCTAAGGTATGTAAAATGAGAGAAATAGAAAATAAGGAAATATACAATAAATGTAAAAAATTTATTTCTTTAAAATTTAGGCTTAATAACAAGATTTCAGAAGTTACAAATGTGAAAAATAAAAATCAAATGCAAGTATGTACTTCTATCCCTACGTATATATCATTTCTTACATTAATTTAAATATTTGTCGAGATCGAGATATTAGAAAAACTAATTGCAATTCTAAACACCGTTTATATTAATTTAGATCAAATAAAAAAGAAATGTGGTGTTGTGATAGTATTTTTGGAGTTGTGATGCATACTGGATGAGTGATAAGCGGAGACTGTCCTGGTTAGAAGGAAAAATATGGTGGATTTTGGGGTGAACAAAGAAGTTTGGAATGTAGGTACTTGAAAAACAGATGTTGTTAGGTTCGGAGAAAGCGGGCGAAGTTACAATAGCAGGTAGTGGAGAAACATGAAAATTGTACAGAATGATGCTTAGAAACTACAGAAAATGAACGAATATATACAGAGTGTTTTGCTAAGACTATTACAGAATATATACAAGGTGTGTGATTATTTGTGTATGTGTGGTGATGTATTGGCCGCCACTTGACCCAATAATATTCACTACAGCACAAACTACAATGAACATCAGAGAACAATTGAATTTAAATTATCTCGTACCTGTTACCCTATAATAAATTTCTTAGAAATCTCACTTTGTCTTTCATCCCTTTAAAGTCTTCCGACAACCAATCGATTTACAGCTAACATTTGTGTACAGTTACTGTACAATAACGATATTAAATATAATTTGAATTATATCATTTAAATGTAGATGAAATCTTGACAAGTCATACTTAACACATAAGCTACCACGTGGTACGCAAATAACACACGTATTCGAATTGCTTTGGGAACATTAGGTAATTTGCTTGTCATTACTCACAGTCCAGCCCGTGTTATTTATTATTTATTTATTTTTATTATTAAATTATTTTATTTGAAAGAAAGTTACTAAACGATAGTTACTAAACGATAATTACTAAACAAAAGTTACTATATGATAATTACTAAACGATAGTTACTAAACGATAATTACTAAACGATAGTTACTAAACGATAGTTACTAAACGATAGTTACTAAACGATAGTTACTAAACGATAGTTACTAAACGATAGTTACTAAACGATAGTTACTAAACGATAGTTACTAAACGATAATTACTAAACGATAGTTACTAAACGATAGTTACTAAACGATAATTACTAAACGATACTATCGATAGTTTTTTTCTATTAATTACTTATCGATAGTACTTTATTTTTTTAAACTATCGATGTATCGATAGTACTATCGATAGTTTTTTCATCTCTAGCGCCAACATTATGGTCAGTATATTCTATGCTGAAAGCAACTCTAAATGTAAAAGAAAATATTAGTATTCAAAAGTTTTCAAAATAAATCTGTTGGTTATCATGCCAAAAAAGAAAATAAATGCATTTATGTAGTCGGTAAATAATGAGGATTATTTGCTTATGAAGGTTAGAATTTTCATTTCCATATTATTATAATTTTAAAGGTCGTTTTAATTTTTGGTATATATCTGGAACAAGTCGATATGAAGAATTAATTAACTAGCTATTGACAACTTAGAAAATGAAGATTATGTTTTGATTATTAAAATACCTGATTCAAAAACACATGTTGAACGTACTTGTACAATTACCAACCTTGATTACATCAATATTTATAGAAAATATGTTTTCCTGTGACAAGCTAATATTGCTTATCCTCGTTTATTTTATAAATACGGTAACGAAAGATGTTCTAAATATCTACAACTAGTCAGTGCGAATTTTTATAATGAATACTGTTTCAGACGGACGTCAGCAACCCTTCTTACAAATGGTGGGGCTGATATCACAGGTCTTCAAAGATTTGGGGACTAGAAGTCTAGTACTGTAGCTGAAGGCTATAATGATGACAAAATAACACATACAAAAATCAGCTTCACTTTTAAATACTGAAACCAACATTCATATATAAAAGTCAACTTTTGAATACCAAGTTCTAATCAAAATCTTCTCATAAATCCAATCGTGGTTGAGTCAAATACTGGTGTAACTTTTAAATTTAACCCGAGTCCTCAAATCTACAGGCCGACTCGATACTATTAAGCTACGTACCCCATTTACTTATAATTATAAATAATTATCTTTTAAAGTTGAGAATAAAGCGTTGTTCGTATGTAAAATAAATTTTAGGTCAGAGTAAGTTCATCTTTTGTGAATACTGTTTTTAATTTTTCTTTACGTACAAAAAAAATAGGTAAAAAATTTCATTCTCATGTCAAGCAAAAAAAAAGCACGAAATAAACAAGAACATAAGGTTTAAATCAAAAGATTTTGAAAATAAATAGACGGTAATATTACTTTCGTGGTAGTTAATTCGCTTATTAGTCTAATTTCATCTTTAAAAAACATCAAAAAACAACATCTTCAAATGATCTCTTCGTTCTTACAAATAAAAAATAAAAACATTCAAAGAAAGCTAAAGACGAGAATTTCTTTCCATTCGTTCGCTTTCAAGGAAACGTTCCTAGAGCGCACATAAATTTTTCTCCTTTGCTGGGTCTGTTTTTTGTACAACAGTGAAATGCAGTTAAAAATGAGACTAGTTTTGCAGGGCGCGAAGCCGAAGCTTCGCAGATTTGCACCTCTCCGAATAAGAAGACAGCGATGTGATAAATCCAAGTTCGCTGGCTTGAAACGGCACAGAACAGCATCCAGGGGTGCTCTAAGAGTACAGCATACCACAAACTTGAAGAAAATTGTTATTTTAGAAAATTATTAAAATTTTATTAATATTTACATTACCTATTCTAGAAAATAGGTTTTTTTTTTCGATTATATCAAAAAGAGACTTTTTAGTGGAGTGAAGTACACTTCGTCGCTACAATAACATCTGGATAGAAAAAATCATTACAATCGAATACATATAGTGTTTGACACGCAGACGAAAAAGCTTTTCGTGCTCATGCAACTTTGGTTTGTCCGATAATTACCTGCATTCGTACGAAAAACTGCATTTCATTCTTATGTCATAAATAGCTTTAATTTAAATTATAAACTACTAAAATACAATTTTCTTATTTTTATATTAGCTAGATAAGGAAATATGTCTGGCAATGAGGTAATTTACAATACATGCTTTAACCATTTTTTAAAAAATAGTTCTTTATTTTTATCAATCCATTTTAAAACAAACGTAGTTTTTAAATATTGTATTATTTTCTTGGGTCAACAGGACCGAGAAAATCTTAATGTTTTTCAGAAACCCGATTAATAGTTTTAATAATTTCAATTTGCTCTAATATATTTCGAGCACTGAAAATAATGTTGCATCCCTGAAATTCAGATCCATTTTATGGCGTTGAACCATAAGCAGCAAAATGCAATTTAGATCCGAATGTAAGTATGACTAAAATATATTTAAATCAACTAACTTTTTATTAACATTAACCATATATTTAAATTGTGTAATTTTTCGTAAATGTCCATAATTAAATTTTCAGATTTTAATGCGACATAATTTGTTTTCCATAAAAAAAGGAACAGATAGGTTATATTTATCCCGTCCATTTTTTCAAATCACGCTTTGTACCTGCAATAGTAGTTGGTTTGAAAATATTTAAATATGGTTTGTATGAGACGTAATCGTTTAAAGCATTCAATGATTTGAAACAATACGAAACAATTTTAAACGATAGCAAGAAAACGGCTCATGTTTTGAGCCCAAAATATTCTCAATTCGACTCTGTGAAAGGGCGCGACAAAGCAAAGGAATGAGAAAAAAATTGGCGCACCGACGAATGTTGCGAGATGTTCTTGATTATTTTGCAGATGTGTAATTTGGTAGAAAACTGTTCTCTATTTTTTGAATACCCGTTTTAAAGATTTGGAGGTTTCGTTGAATTTAAAGTGTGAACTATTTTATTACTACTCGTATAATAAAATTTATAAATAAGCGGCTCAATGGTCTAGGGGTATGATTCTCGCTTTGGGTGCGAGAGGTCCCGGGTTCAAATCCCGGTTGAGCCCAGTTTTACTTTACATAATTTAAAATTTAAGTAAAGAGGAAACTACCCGGACATGTATCCAACAAACGATGGTGGTGTAATTAATGGTCAGCATAGTTGGCTTCCAAGCAGTTGATCCGGGTTCGATCATTGCACTTGTTTTGTTTTCTAGATATTATCTGACTTATTTATATAACGGTATATAAAACTGTGTCTTGTAATCCCCTATAAGGCGATGGTGGTGTAATGGTCAGCATAGTTGCCTTCCAAGCAGTTGATCCGGGTTCGATTCCCGGCCATCGCACTTGTTTTATTTTCTAGATAATATTATTTAACAAAAATTGAATAACTGTATTTTATAATTCTCTTTAAGGCGATGGTGGTGTAATGGTAAGCATAGTTGCCTTCCAAACAGTTGATCCGGGTTCGATTCCTGGTCATCGCATTTCTTTTGTTTTCTAGATAATAATTATTATCTGAGGAACTTAAAATTGGGCTCAACCGGGATTTGAACTCGGGACCTCCCAAAGCGAGAATCATACCCCTAGACCAGCGGTTCCCAACCGGTGGGTCGCGACCCACAAGGGGGTCGCCTTAGCTTTTTTGGGGGGTCGCCTTGGCTTTTTTGAGGGGAAAAAATATAATCACTAAGTCCTAAAATATATTTTGTCAAACCTTTTATTTTTTGTTTTATTGATCAAATATGCGAAAGGAGGGTCGCGAACATTTTTAAAAAACTAAAAAGGGTCACGATTAAAAAAAGGTTGGGAACCACTGCCCTAGACCACTGGGGCTTATTTTATTATTTTTCTATTTTAGTTCAAAGGTAATTATGTACTGATATCAGAAATACATTGAAGTATATATATATATATATATATATACTATTAAAATTCTGGCAGTGTATCTTCCTATGGTGATTCATTTTTTTTACTTTGGTTGGTATGCATGCAACACGCTGTCGGCGGGCCTGTCACAGCTGCATCTTTCTGTGGACACGGAAATACATTTTCAGTTTTGTCAACTGTATCGGTATGTAGTTCTGCAACGCGTGACAAGCACTAAAGAGATTCGATACTTTATAAGTTTAGCAGAATATCGATTAGAAATATGAAGTTTGTAAAATTGAAAGACATGGATGGAAAGATACATCGCATTGTTGTAACATATGTCATTTTAAAACGAAATAAATAAATAACTTTTTAGTACCTTTAAAAAAACCAACTCACAAACTAGAATACGAGAGTTCAAAATTCACTAATTGAGTGGTTATCTCAAAGATTTTATATCCTTAAAAATACTTATTAATGACTTCCGATTGTGTAAAAGCAATATATGTATACAGAGTATTCACTTTCCATTTGGATCAGATTTAACTTACATTTACAGAATCAGATCACATATTTATTTTACTAGCATACTTCACTCATATTATTCTTTATACTCGATTTACTGATTCAAATTTAGCTTAAAGTAATACACTTCAATAAGTGCATCAATTTGCTTAGTTCAATTCATTTAGTCATGTTGTCTTATTTATCTCAACTGATTTAAGTGAACCAAGTTACAAATGGAATACAGTATTGATGATTTTATTTCTGTTGCGCTGTCATAAATTGAAAAATGAAGCTATTAATATATAATTTCTTAATAATAATAGCTGTTCACAACAGTAAATTTATCCTAATTAAAAGACAAGGAGCTTACTCCTTATAATAGAAATATTTGGGCATATTTATACTTTGGTTACAAATATAAGTTGAAGTCAGTGTTTTCATCATAAGAGGTGACAATTCTTTGAGAATTGTTAGTCACATCCATGGCAGAGCTGGGACCAGTACTCAAAAAAAGTATTTAAATACTAAATACTTCTAAAAAAGTATTTGAAATACTAAGTACCAGTATTACTTAAAATACTTTTTTGCGTTCAAATGTACTTACAGTACTAAATACTAAGTAAAATTAACAATTAGGTTATTTTAATACAGAATTCAATTTAAAAACAATATTGGTAATATTATGGAAGATATTTGAACTAAAAAGAAGTAAGGAGTTTAGCAACCAAAACAGACGGATTTTTGTTTATTTTAATAATAAATATAATTATATTATTTTATTTTTTCATACAAATATACATACATATTTATATTGCAATATTAAACTATAAAGAGATATGAGGTACGTAATAACTTTAAACAATACACTAATATACGTAAGTGCTAAGTAAAAATAATAGCAAAAATAAACAAGGTTTTTTTCCTTTAGTAGTAAGTTAGGTAAGGTACCTGCGAAATTCATAATCATTTACTATGAATTGTTATTCAATGAATTAGCTTTAAGCAGTACTAGTTGTTCAAAATGTTCATCACTTAATGCATGGCGTCGTGGTGCGTTAATTATGGTCGCAAAAGAAAATAGTCTTTCCACGGGTGCTGATGACGTCTGTGGTGTATTATATTTTTTAAAAAGTGCTCGAATGTTTGGATAATCTTTAAGCATTAACAAATCGGTTCTTTTGTCATCTAAATATTGTAATATTTCTAGTTCATATTTATTTATAGTAACAACTGATTCAATTTCATTTTCTCTGATAATTTCATCTCCAAAATCAAAAAAATCATCAGATTTTTTACTCTCTGTTTCATCAGATGAAATACTAGAGTCCACTGTTGATTGTATAGCACGCAACACAATTTCTTGAATATTTTTCAAAGTAATATTATTGTTTGGATTCTCTTTAAACCATTTTGTTTTAAATTTTGGATGGATAACGCTTGCTATAATTGCATCGTTTACAGACAGACTTAAAATGTTTAAAAATCTATTCTTTAAGCTGGTGAAGCATGTTTCCAATATTATTTGTCCTTGCTTTAGTACTAGATTCGTTTTCATTTTTTCCCATTTATTTTTCAGGGAAATGAGACATGGTAGTAGGTACGCAAAGAAACATGATTTTTCGCCTTGTAACTTGTCTAACGTTTCTGTTAGAGGTTTCATAACCATACAGTATTTTTCTAAATATAATAATTTTGTTTCTTTCAGCGAATTTAAATTGAGTTTTGTGAAGAGAGTTGGTAACTTGGCTTTTTCTAAAATAATTTGATTAATGGAATCGTATGTCGAATTCCACCTTGTTACTACTGGATAGCTAAGCGTGTGTCCTAAAACTTCTTGAATAATTTCCGCAGATTTAGGCCTTGACGCTTTTTCCACAAAGCTGAACATTTACTAAATGCTAAATTATGTCGAGTTCTTAGAGATGTATTTGAATTTATTGCTTTAGGAACATCTGTTGTTGCAATAAGATTTAGAGTATGGCTTGAACAACGTAAATGTTTAGGTAATATAATTCTTACACTTTACTCTTGTTCTTCACTATCATAATTGGGTATTTTTTGAAAATCTATAATACTTTCGTCTTCACTATCTTGATCTTCCTCTCCGTTTAGTTGGTCTGACTCAGGAGTGTTGTCTACATTAATACCGTATTCTTTAAATGCTTTTACAAAGTTGGAACCGTTATCAGTAATTGTAGCCGCAATATTTGTCGAATTTAAATTAAATTTTAAGTTTATATTTTCCAGCATTTCTGCAATTTTATCGTACGAATCAATTCCAAAAAATCTTTTGCAAGCAATAGCACATGAATATCTTTTTAAATCTGTATTTTCAATCCAATGAAGGGTTACGCCAAAAAAGCTACGTCTTTTAGCAGACCAGATATCTGCTGTAGAACAAAAGTATTTGAATCTTTAGTTCTGTTCTTGACATCATTTATCAAATCTGAATACATTCCAGCAATTTTTTAACGGCTGATTTTCTACACATGACATTTACGTCGAAATTTTTAAATAGATTAATAAAACTAGGATTTTCAATTATTGATATTGGCGACATAATATTCACAATGAAATCAATTACTCGAATATCAAATTATTTTTTATTTACTGTGGTTTTTGACTTACTCATAAAAAAATTTGTTTGCTTCAGTTTCTTAGAAGTGCATTCTCTGATTTCATATTCTGTTTTTTCGGTTCCACTTAATTTTCTTTTTTGTCTTTTTTCTGTCTTATATTCTAAATAGGTTTTATATATCTCCTGATGTTTATTTCTAAAGTGTTTCAAAATATTTGTGGTCACATCTAAAGACCCTTTTAAAATAACAGTTTTTGGAGTACACATTTTACATTGTACTTCTATATTACAAGTATTTTTAATAGGTAATATTACTTCAAAATATTTACCATCCAGAAGAGGATGATTTTGAATTCTACTTTTAATATTTGATGATACAGAAATCGTCGATTCTGTACTAGAACAAGAAGGCTGTGGCTCTGACTTTGTGTCACAAAGTTCAACTACCCCCTCGGATTTTCTTTTAAAATAGTCAAATAAACTTAATTTATTAGTGTTTGTCTTCGCTGGTGGAACGTAATCCGGATCTTCATCGTCCGTTGCATCCGAAAATGGATCATGGTCACTATTGTTTTCAATCTGCTCAGACATTTCGCAATTCTATAAAAAAAAAAACATTATCAGGATATCAGGCCAGTGGCGGGTACACAGGAGAGACAGGTGAGGGCAGTGCCTCATCACGATATTCGAAACAAATATCTAATTTTTTTTAAGAAACACTACCTCAGCAATGTTTTCGAGTACGAGCCGCCACTGTATCAGGGTGAGAAATAAACAAAAAATATCACATCACAAAATGACAACTTGAATACAAATTATGGGGTAGGTGGCTCAGTGGTATCGAGTCGGCCTGTGGATCTTGAGAACCTTGGTTCGATCCCCACAGCCGACAAACAATTTTCACCAATTTAAAAAAAAATCTACCCCTGTGGCTCCTCCACCACTAATATCTTTGGAGGCCGTGATTTGACGGCTGGTAACCGCACTTCACGCGAAAAAATATATCACTTACCGAGATCTGCGTAGGCAGAGTGCCACACCCAGTGATGGGTAAAAGGCGTGATGATATATTTATTTATTTTTTTGAATACAAATTATTTAATTAATTTTAATCATAGCTCTTTTAACAATTATTAGGTACTAGACTGTAAAAGCATTAAAGCAAAACTTTAGATCAAAAATCTAATTCAGTTCATTACAATATTTATATCATGATTTTATTAAAATGTTTTCCTTCGAGTACTTACAAAATAAATGCTAAATAATTGTAATGTTTTCACTGTTTGAATATACAGTCGAACCTCGATAACTCGAACCATGACTTGCCACAAAAAAAGTTCGAGTTATTAAGACTTCGAGTAAGCGAATTTTACAAAAAAAAAATAAAAAATAGTATGTACATATGTATTTATTGAAGTAAAAAAAATACATATTTATTTCAAATAAAGACATAACATAATATGCACAATAAACATATAATTACATAAAATACATACATAGTATATTTTTCTATGGACAGGTAACGTTGTATTTCATTCTGGCGTAAAATATTCAGTAATTTGTGACTGATGTACCGTTTTTTTATTCTTATTTTCAAAAAAAGCTTGAATTCTATTTAAATTTCTATAAATAAAATCGGTTGTATCTTCATTTGTCTGTAAATATAAATTCAAAATTCGTATAGAATTTGCAACCATATCATTCGAAGGTGGCTGAAAATCTTCCTGTATCAATGGTTCATCATCACTTTCGCTATCATCCATATCAAGGTTTATAAGTTCGGAACTGTAAGACTTGACAATATCCACATCAGTGGGAAACTCAGATGTAACAAGATCGTCATCCACCTACATATAATCGTCAAGAGTGTCAGTGTCCTGTGAATTATTTACATGTACCCAAGACTCGTATTCAGTTTGAAGTACTGCTGTATTCTCTTTATTAATATGATTTAATTGTTCTTTGATGAAAACTAAAGGAATATAATCCTCTTTCTCCCACACAGTACACTGACCAAACCCGGCATTATTAAAACAATTAGCAATTGTTTCAGGCTACTACCAGATTCAATACCATATTCAACTGCTGTGATAATCGATTCCTTATTTTATAAAATTGTAGACACTGTATTTGGAGGTACACCATACTTGCTAGCCACATCCTTTTTCTTTGAACCATTTTTAACTTCATTTATCAGTTTATACTTATCTTCTATTGTTAAGGTCTTTAAAATACGCTTCGGTGACATGACGCCTAACGCCTAACAATTAAGCAGTATACGAGTGAAATACTAACTTAGAATAACCATGGAATGTAAACTGTGGCTGAATCAAGAGATGTATCGTTTCATCGTAAGCGCGGAATTCCCCGAAACTTCGACTTATCGAATATGCGCGCGTCGTTTTCTGTTCGAGTTATCGAGAAATTCGAGTAATAAAAGTTCGATTTATGAAGACAAATTTACATGCAATTTTCACTCTTGGCGCTGTTGCCAATACATTTTGTTCGAATAATCAAAAATTCGAGTTATCGGAGTTCGAGTTATCGGGGTTCGACTGTATATATATATATATATATATATATATATATATATATATATATATATATATATATATATATATATATATATATTTAACATAACAAATATCAAATAGCAAAATAGTTACTAACCTTTCTTGATTTTTCTTTAATAATTGTGAACGCCTACACATAAAACTGCACACTGTAGACTGTAACAATATAGACACTAGCTAACAGCGAACGCAACAAAGTACTACTTGTTTAATCCTGTACAAGCTCCCCCCTTGATGACTCGAACTGTCGAAATACGCATCAGTTTACAGTTATGCGCATGAGAAAAGTATTTAGTATTTAAAGTACTTTTGCATGAAAAAAAGTACTTTAAGTACAGTATTTAATACTAATTTTAAAAAGTATTTTAAGTAAAGTAAGTATTTTAAGTATGTGATATACTTAAAGTACTACTTCCAGTATTTTTACTTTAAGTAGTTCCCATCTCTGATCCATGGCAACTTACTTTTATTACTGTCCCGTCACAAAACAACATCTGCAAATTATTCGAACCGAAGTTGAAGTAAATTTTCTGTAATGTATTATGGAGCGAAATTTCAAGTTAAATTGCAGTAAAAAAAATACTATTATCTAAAGAAATTATCACTTCAAATCGTATTGAAGAAGATTATTTTTAAATTATATAGAGAAAAATTGAACGTAGAACCTATGAACTCTGGACATATGCTTTATACTAATTAAACTACGATTACCATGTGATTCAAATTTGATTTTAGTCCAATTTTTCTCTCTATTTTGTTACGTGTTATAAGCAGACTCGCGCCCATGACTCTTTTATATGCTGAAAGACTTGATACGGGATTCGCCTGCAATGACCAAAACAAACTAGAGAGAAGAATTGTAATAAAATCTCATTTGAATCACATGGCAACCGTAGCTTAGTTGCTTTAAATGTCAACTAACATATATACATTATATAAATGCAAACAAAAGTAACGACATTTTTTTGGTACTCATGCCGACGATTTTGATAATTGGTTCGACATTGATCAAGTCTTCTTATATAAAAATGTTTTAGTTAATTTTTTAGACAGTGACAGTAAACGAAAACAAATACTTTTCCTAAGTTTTGTAATTCAAATTTTACATACAATAATTAATAAATAGCGCGTGTGACTTTGTCACAATGAACCTAAGCATTCCCTACAAAATAAATATTGCTTAAACTACTTTCAGAAAAAGCGTCTCGTGCGGCCGAATCTAGCACTCAGTGTTCCTCTATATTTTTTGTGACATTTCAGGTTTTATATATAACGTAAGCGACGGTTTATTGCATATGACCGAAGATCAATAAGTTCAAACCTTGTCGGTATTCTAATTTTTCTCTTTATAATTCAATTTGATTTCATCAATTGCTAAATATTTATTATTGGTTTGTTTTATAAACGACAAATTAATTTACTTCCAAAGTAAATACATTTTTCCACTTCTGTTAGGAAATAGACGTTTTATTACACTTATTTGAGTTAGGTAATAAACTGCATTATTTAAGTAGTGAAATAATGAGGTAACATAGCAACAGATATCTTGGTAGACGAATTCTTTTTTTTTTTTAATATATAACTATCATTAATATTTCAAAATTTCATAATTTCAAAAACGCTCTTTTGTATTTATTAGAGAACGGAAGTAGAAAAAATATTGTATGAAACTAGTAAGGAAATAGGTTATTACCTGCAAATTTCACATGCGTAAGGTAATAACCTTCATTTCCTTACTAGTTTCATAAATAGCTATTTTTCGTTCAAATGACAGTCGAACTTTTGACAGTAATGTTATATATGTCTTAAAATAAATAAAATTTATTCAAATTTGTTAATTTAAATATGTTTACTATGGAACTAAATTAATTCTGTAATTTTTGAAACCGGGCATAAAAATACGAATTAAAAGATTGCTTTTGATTAAAATTTTTATATAAGACAGTGACTTGTTTATCATAACCATAACAATTACGTAAAAATTATGCACATGTCTGCTTTTCATTTAAATCAGTTGCTTATTGGGTAATTTGATAATTTAACTTATGGTAGAAAATAGTCGTTATAATAACATCAGAGTTATAACTGATCTATTTTGTTGTTGTGTGTTGTATATCATGTGAAAAAGTAAAATAGCCACTTGAGACTTTTATATCTCATATGTTGTTGACTGACAGACCTCGGGAGCTTAAAGCGCTGGTCGCACAAAGGAAAGCGAAGCCAGGAAATTGTTTGGCATGTTCGCCAGCTCACTCTTCACAGCGTAGTGTTGAATATTACAAAAGGGTGTAATAACGCTCGCGTGCCATTTTCAGGACGCGGAATTATAAACGGATGTTATTGGATTAGTGGATATTAGTTGATGTTTATTTGATGTAAAACCAACAAAATGCATATTAAATGTTTGGTGAGTTTAGTTAGACAGCTTACTCTAGAGTCTACAAAGCATTTGTGGTGATGGACCAAAAAATAGAATGTGGAGGTATTCAAGTTCAAAGGAACTGATAAAAATAGAAGTAGGCTATAAAGTAGATCACAAGCAGGTTTTCAATTTGTTATTTTATCTATTTTCTTAATTACATATTTCGTTTCTTTTTCATCTTATTATTATTGATAAAAATAAGTTGGCATGGAAACAAATAACAATTCTCAAATAATTTTCATCTCTTCTGGTATTATCCCTGAGCAACGATTTGATCTGAAGTTAAAATAAATAAAAATAAAATCTGAAAGCACAAAGGTTACAACAAATACTAAAGGAGATTCTATAGCAACTATATTTTATCGAAACTTCAGCTGTTTTTGTTTTATATCGAATTTCTAGATAGAAGATAGTGTTTGTTTCAATGAAATGAACTCAAAGAAGAAGATACCTTTGAAGAAATGTTATAGAAACCAATATGAATACAACATCTAGACATAATTAAATTGATTTATGGTCGATTCATAAAGAACAAACTCATTTATTTCCAAAGTAGATAAATAAAATTTATTCATTGAAATAAGTACAAAATAAAATTTATTCGAAATTGTTAATTTAAAATCATTTTCCGTTGATCGTTCATTTTTATCGCATGATTTTTATTAATTACCGATTTTTTTATGCCTAAAACACTAAGTTGTAGCAAAATGCTAAACAGAATTAAACGAAATGATTTTGACACTTCTAGCTAAAACTTAGAGCCCCTATTAGACGATTATGTTTCATCTTTAATAACTGCGAATGTGAAATAGATCTTGATATTTTCAGTCAGTCATATAATCAACTTAAATTTGTTCTATCTAGATTTTTTTAACTATTTAAATTTCTGTTGATGCTTTTGTTTTCAAAATGTATTTTTCTTATACACAGTTCTGTAAATCCCTGTCTAATTATTGTTCTACTTGTAAATTTAATATTTTGTATCTCCGACCCTCTGTTATTGGGATATTTTGTATCCTGTAGAGTGGTTGTAAATTAAATTAAATTAAATTAAATAAATAATATTCACCTAGCATTCCTTTAAATTCTATATAAAAATATAAACATTATTCCAAAAACAAAAATATCACTGATGCTAACTAACTTTAACTTAGGAATGTTGACTTAAATTTCAATAATTAAGTGAATCTTAATATTTAAAAGCTATCTTCAGATTAGGTGGTGATGCAATGAGAGGTGTTCGATCTTCGTTCACCTCTCATCGATAAAGATATTCCAAACAAACAACAAAAATACATGCTTCTGTTAGTCAACATTTTCAGGTTAACGTAGTTCACGCATCTGTCAATCTCAAGTTATCGTAGCTAACAATTTTGCTATGGAATGAAATTAGATTTTCTCCAAATTACAAAGGTATGATCCACAGAAAAATATTGTAACTAACTCATGTATTAACCGACGATTAATAATCTCGACAATTAACTCGGTTGCTAAGCTCTCGCGTTAGAATGTCTCGGTTAATACACTTGATAGTTGAATAACTATTACTAGGGAGGAAAATTTATTCTGTCCTTTATAAAACCAGCCATTAAAGAATTTATTTTGTCTATTTTAATATAACATTTACCCAGCCCAGCGGATAAAACAGAGATAACATTTTGCCTACAGAGAGATGATAGCGACTGTGTATTGTTTCAAACTGGACAAATCTGTATAGTTAACCAAGCCTACCCGTAATCATTTATAACAAAACATTGAGCGATAAAAACCGCCCCATCAAATCTCAAAAATGATAAACACCACTCTCATCTACTCCTATACCTGTATTTTATATAAAAAATATAAGACAGAACGAATAAATTTTCCAGCAAAACCAAAAAAAAAATCAGTGGTGTGCGCGCGTGTGATTTACCGTGTTGCGGTCGTAAATGGACAAGTTACGAGCGGGCCAATAAATTGCTTGGCAGCGCTGGCGATATGGTCCAAGTCATCAACATCATGGGGCTCTATTTATCAGCCGGCCGCCCGGCAACGTCGCATGAACCGGGAAATGTGCTGGATGCTACGGACACAAGCGGAAGGGTTTTATTCCATGAGAAATAATATGCGACAAGTTGTGAAGGTCAGGTTAGGCATTGGGGTTGTGTAGAAAATTGATTAGATATTGCTATTTTTAATTTTAACGTTGTTTATTTATTTATTTGTTCCTGTTCTACACAATAGGAACTTAATACCAATTGCAGTAACTTATATTTGAATCCGAACCACATATGTACACAGAATGTTTCACAACTTCAGGATAAAAATTAAATAACAGATACTACATAATGTACTGATCAGCAATATCTTGCTTCGTTCTCTCACGTGAGCCTCGCAAAAATTAATATTAAACAACATTGAATTTATCGTGTTCGTATTGACTTATATGCAAATTTTTAGCGATTGAATTTTTTTGAAAATATTTTAAGGATATGAGTTGAACATAGCGCATCTTCAGTCTCGTTTAGTTTTTGAGTTATAGCCTTAGAAAAGTATACTATATGAAATAAGTAAAATTCACATATGAATTTTGACCTGCTGAATCTAGTGGTGAAGTCCCCAAGTACATATTTTGTTTTTAAGTTAAATGAAGCACAGAAAATTCAATGTCGTTGAACGAATTTTCATATCTCGTATAGTTTTTGAGATATATCCTCGGGGATGTACAAAATCTCATGAGTTAAAATTTCTGAAAAATTGTATGTGTAATTATATTTCACACCACTTCTTTTATGTTACGAGATTAATTCAAATCTGCAGTAATTATATATTAATTAACAAGTAAAATAAAATGTATTTTTAATATTCTTTTAATCCAAATATAAAATCCTTTCCAAAACCCTTATCCTATTACATAAGAACACCCATTCCGAAACCTCAAGTTTATTTCTGGCAAAAAATATGAAATTTCTGTCGTGTTAAATTGAATTGTTTCCTCTGATTACATTGTGTGGGTCCGTGGTCCCTTCTCTCCAGTCTTTCTCCGGGCGCTCCGAAGCACTCCGGTCGGACTCCGGACCCTGTGTCATCCGCTTGATCCGAGGAATTATCTCCCGGGCCAATCAAAACGCCCCGTTGCTGCTTACTATCGAGAGTGGGAAACTGCTGCTGCTCGGCTACTGTACTCGCCGCGGCTGGAAATGTCATTATCTTCTTCTGTATTTTTAAACAAGCGCTGCGTTTACGTTTCGCTTATTTTCTTAAAAGCATTATTTTTATTGTTGGAATTAAATTGATTTGCGATATTAAAGATAAATTGGACGGGTTTAAAAGATTATATGGGAGAGATTATCTCATTATTTTATAAGCTTTAGTCCTGTACGCTTTATGTTTGATGTTTAATTCGATTTCAATCATTTTTAACTAGCATCTGAAGGCACAGAGGTCATTTGGTCAACAATATTTTCAATGCTATTATATCTTTAATACATTATTTTACTGGTTATTCAGCAAATTATGTCAGGATGTAGCGATAGAAAATTTACGCATAATAGATAAACTCAATCCACTACGCAGATTTATTCAATTGACTGTAGCTTGTGGCCTATCAATTATAACTACAACTTACGATTAATAATGATAAATTCATACAAAAATGGATTTAAAGTTCGCAAATATATTAAAATTGATGTAAGTATTCCTAATTATGTACATTTTTATAAACATTTTCTTTAAATGTGTATAAATTGTAGTCATGTCAATAGTCTGACTCGCTCATCTGGAATGAATTTGTAATTGTTATGCTATAAATGGAATATATTAGTACAAATCTTTGTACATGTAATTTTAAAAGACACAAGTTATTGGTCTGTGCCTAAATTTGCATGTAAAAAAGTGTATAGTTTACTTCATCACTAAAAATGTGTATGTAGTTGTTGCCCTGAGTACATATTTTTTAAATTCTATAATATTCAAATATTTAATAGGTAGAAACTAGTGTTTTAAAATGATTTAATGTATTTATCTGATTGTGTAAAGGAATGTAGTTGATTTAATATTCTATAGTTTTATGAACAAAATTGAAAAAGTGACGATAGACAAAATTGTAGGCAAGTTTAAACTATTAAACAATATTTTTTTTGCTTAAAAAATTGTAAGTTTGAAGTTAATTTTAATAAGAAAACTAAACAGTGTTTTTCAGTATTTGGACGACTAGTTGCCAACCGCCTTAATTTTACGAATTTTGAGAAAACTTTTTGTTTGAGATTCAGGACATCCTCCAAGTTTTAGAGATCAAAAACGAAAGATTTTAGATTTGCTTTGCGCATAATATTTGGTTTGTTGATGCTTTTAAGTTCGAAGCAAGCTGATACAATTACAATTAAGTATAAGTGCAGGTAGAATCCATATTCTACATTCGAGCTTTCAGTGCACTATGCTTTCAAGTTATAAATATAGAATCTCAATTTACTCTAATAACTATAACACATCCGAAATCGTTTAACAAACTCCAGGAGCATCTAATCAAACCATCCATTAGCACTGACCATAATTACATCATTACATAGTACAATTTTCCGCAATTCGCGTAAGTTATAGCATACATTCATCCGTTTCAGAATTGCTAAACAGATAGCTGGAATATCGGGCAAGTTTGGAGTTTGCCAGGCCACAATAACTCGAATGGTCGCTCGTAGGTAGCGGTTTAATGCCCGATAATATCCAGGTGGATGCGGATAGTCGACGCTCGGCGCTAGTTCAAGAGCGTTTTGCATAAGTCCCAACGCGGCATCCAATTTCACTAATGCAAGTGATGCATTACGTTGAGGGGATAGTGTAGGGACACGACACGTCATGGAACGTCAGTTGGTACGACTGACTGTTTGATGGTGTCGTGATGAGGTTTAATTAGATGGTATGTAATACGATGTGTTGGTAGTTTCAAATGAGGCTAGGAATTGACCTTCATTTTGAGAATTCATGGTCAGCTGCATTATTAATAAACTATCCCTATTTCGTCAAATGGCTCGACAATCATTTTTGCTATTTGTCATACTCTATTATTTAGTTTATTAAAAACAACAGGAACTTAATTCTAGATTAGAGACTAGGGCAGATTTTCTTAACCTGGGGTTCATAAAAGGATCTCAGAATGTCCGCGAAACTTATAAGATAACTTAAGTTTTCATTTTAATTTTATCTACTTATATTTTGTCGGTAATATTTTTTTTATTATTTATTATTCATTTAAATTTGAAGTTTGAATCTGATTTAGTAGCGAAATGTTATTTGTAGCTTTTTTATGATTACATAAAGTCGTTTTCAAAGCTAGAAATTGCAAATTATGCAAGAGTCATATTTTCCCATAATCAGAGTAAAAATGATATATATTTTTCTTTTAAATATAATTAAATTTATATATTTGATGTCTCTATTATATCATTTATATCAATATAATATTTGTAATGAGAAACGGGAGGGCCGCAAAATATATTTGGAAAATTTGGGGATCCGCGAGTACAAAAAGGTTAAGAACCACTGGCATAGGGAGCCTACAGCTTATAGTAATATTCAAACCACTCAGACACAATTGTATTTTATGATAAGTCAGTACGGTGGTGTGGATAGCAATACGAAATTCGAATCCTCGAGTTCGAATCTCACTCAAGCTACAAATTATATGAACTACCACACTGCGGCTCGGTGAGTGCCGACCCTGTACTGTAATTGGGATTAAATTCCTGTTGTACAGCGTAACATAAATAAATAAATAAGATGTCTTGCTTGTTAATTAATAAACATATGTTTTACCTTGGTTTTATCTACTAGGCTACGATTGCCTGCTGATTTATTTTCCTCCTTATCTGAAAAAAAAATGGATCCTGAGCTGTACGAATATAACTATGAAACAACAGAATTTGCCCTAATCCAACAAATAAAAAACTGTTTAGATGAGTTTAAAATAGACACAGAAAGTTTAGTAATCTTGTTATTCAAACTGTTTGAGTGTGGCTTAAATTTGTAGATTACTAGGTTAATTAAGCTTTCCAAATCCAGTTCTCCGTGCATGCACACACATAACTCGGTAGTGAGGGCGGTGGCGGCGGTACAGGCGGCTGAACTTCAGAGCGGTAATGTAATGCGCGCTTGTTAAAGAGGCATTCCACACTTCCATGGCACGATGCATATAACACACTGATATGATGTAACTGCTTCGCAAGATGTACGATACGATGCAGGTATCTATCTAGTTATGTTAGAGCTACGGAAACTTGAATTTATGGATGTGGTTCAAATAAGGAAGGAGGAGTTGACTGTAGGATTTTAAGAGAAGAAAAAGAAAATCTCTTTTAGATATCCAGTGTGTTATATTGTAAAATTTATGCAATAGTCTACAACAGTGCCGTTTTAAGGTTCTGAAGGGCCCGGGGCCTGGGTTGATCGGGGCCCCCCCACAGATTTTACATGATTCAAAATGTCCAGTATTTATTTAAAGTTTATTGCAGCAAATTATTTAAACTAATATTTTACAAATCAGTAACAAATGCGTGTATTATAGCATTAACTTAATTGAATCATAAATAGACAGTCGTACATTTTACATAGCCAGTTTTCTTCTTTACTCTGGGGCCCCCCAAGAAATGGGGGCCCGAGGCCGTGGCCCCTCGAGCCCGTGCCTTAATCCGGCAATGGTCTACAAACTTGTTTGTTTAAAAATAATTTTAAAATGTCGAGTCGTCCTGTGGATTTGAGAAACCGGGTTCGATTCTCATAGCCGACAAACATTTTTCACCAAATTAAAAATACCCTTGTGGCTCCCCGTCCATTAACATCTTTGAGGGAGGTGATTGAACGGCTGGTAACCGCACTTCACGCGAAAATATATATCACTTATCAAGATCTACTGCGGCAGAGTACCACACCCAGTAATGGGTAAAAGACCTAATTATTTATTGTATTTCAGTAGTTATTTATGTAAGCACCACTTTATTATATCAGACATTTTAATACGAATTTCATACACTATATTTTCGAGTATTTGTACTAATATAACTAATGACATTTTAAATGTTAAAAGCATTTAGGTCTTTCCACCTTCAAATAAAGTTTCCCATATACAAATGGTAAAAATTATATTGAAAGTCATTTATTCATGAGATATTTTTTTATTTATTTCGCCGATACTTTATCCGTAGATGGAAAGACCGACCATTATTCTGTTCATTATCTTAGGAAATAAGTTTATTTTATTGCAACGGTTACTGTTAGCCAAATAGGATTAAGTAGTTTGCAATAAACAATCACTTTTGCTCTGAAAATGAGTATATAATGACTCACTTTTTTTAGAAAACAGTAAAGTATATTAAGATACCAGTTTCATAAGACATGATTTTAGTGCACGTGTCCCCATTTCTAATGGACAAGTGTCTTATGAAACATGTATCTTCAACTATTATTTCTATTTTGGTTCTTTTATCAAAATTCTCGTATGTACATTATATTATGGCCTTTGATAGCTGAGTACTTCAATATAATATGTTACTAGGGTTAATTTCTCTCCAATTTATAATTTTGGTGATATTGGTAAATAAAGGAAATAGGAGGAAGTGGAATAATTTTACAACAAAATTTAGGCAAAATGCAAAATTTACAAATTCAAACACAATAAGATGTATTTATTTGTCAGTTGAGATATTTTATTGTATAATAATTAATTTTACCACCAGATGTCGTACGGATTTGAAAATTGGATATGAACAGTATTTCACATTTCAGTTTTAAGACAATATAAAAAAATAGATTTTCTAAAGTGAAAATAAAAGATTTATTAGAAAATTCTCCTTCAGTATTTCATAGCTCAAGACTCAACTTCACGTTGCATAAAACTGGTACCTACATCGTACGGTAAAATATATCTCAGTATTGTTTTACCATATATTCTGACGTAGCAGATACGTAATTGTACTTCTGCGCTATATCTGAGTGTTAGCTAAGTTTATGGCAGACACAAATTTTAAATTCAATTTTACACAGACAATGAATTATAGATAACTCCTAGTTGCTGCCAGGGCAATAAATCATCAGATACCTAGCTATTGAAAACTATTTCCGCATATGGTAATTTTTCAATAGATGTGCAATAAAATACATCGAACAAATATTGTATTGAGTTAAAAGCCATAAGCGTAGAAAGGTAGAACCAGACACATTACATTTTCCCGAAACGGTACCTACCTATAACTACTTATATTCCATTTTCTACCACCTTAATAGAAACTAGGCTTTTATTCCCTCATATGCAGGTGAAATGGCTAATCTCCCTCTATGGAGAAAAGTAACTATTTTTCTTCCTAATTTATGTATTGTTTCATAGCAACCGTCAAGACAGTTTTAGATATTTATTTATATATCGCAATAATTTTTTAATTTTTATTCAAATGACAAAAGTATGGTCGTAGTAAAATTAAATATCACCCACCAAAGGAAATAATACATACATTTATTTTTATTTAGTATTTAATTTTCTTGTTATAACTAATTTAAAAGCAATAATCACAATATAAATAACAGTTCATAGAAACGAAATCTGTCAACATATACGAATTATTATTGGTCAATTTTAAGGGTTCGTGCTATACTTTTAAAATGTCATAACATAGGTATAAACGTATAAGTTTTAAAGTTTTTTAAAAATTAATAAATGTAAAATAATTTATTTCTTTTAATTCAGTTCCGTCTATGACACATACAACAAACTCGTATAAAATATCATCGTGATATAACAGCATTTTTATTTCTCTAGATCCGGTGTGAAATGCATTTTGCACTGCGTTACAAACGTGCATATTAATTTATTTTAACGCGAAAACTGTGTGTATTTAATTTGTGAAATAATTATGTGTTCAGGTTTCACAATACAAAAGAGACCCTATTATAATAATTAAATTTCAGCTGCAGGTATATAAAACATTTAGATCTGACGGTTAATTAAAATAATTAGACATTTTTTTCAGATTGCTTAAAACATATATATTTTTTTTAATTTGCATTTGTTTTGCATCAAATTTATATATATATATATATATATATATATATATATATATATATATATATATATATATATATATGAAATTATGTCAATCAATAATTAAACTTAGTTTTTAAAACAAACTATTTTTATTAAACACAAATAGTTTACAAGTCGGAGAACCAGCAAGAACTGGCTGGAGATACATGATAACATACTTTTATAACTTTTCTTATCTACTCTTATTTCTATGGGAAAGAGTTGGTTATATGATATGATGTCGTCTACTTCTCATGCAATATGATGACATATTACGATGCAGCTAACATAATTTATATATATATATATATATATATATATATATATATATATATATATATATATATATATATATATATTAAAAATAAAATGATATCAATTATCGTATTACAATTCAAATGTTATTTCTAATATAGATTACTTCTTACAAAATAACACTAATTAAAATATGTTCTCATGAAACTGAACAAATTGTAAACGAACACAACTTCTTAATAAGAATTTTTCAACAACCCCAAACTAAAAACCAATTAAACAACAAGATAACAATAACACAAATGTTGTTATTTTTCCACAAGTTTCCGCTTCTCGTCGTTATACGTTTTATCAGTTCATTGCTTCATCTAAATCGTGGTTGGTAATGAAGTCCTTACACCAGAGATATTCAACAGTTTAATTCCATTCCTTTAACACTATACTTATATACATCATTTAAATACGCACAAGTTTCAAATCGTCTTTCTCAGATACAAAAAATACTTAAATTTACAATTATAATTTTTTTATTAATAAATTCAGTAATTTAGTGCTATTTCCAGTTTTTTTTTGTAACTTTTCTCCCGCTTTTACAAAATGAGTCTTGCAACACATCAGTTAACTTATTTTGAATTAAGTAAATTATAAATAAATTTATCATCACGCCATTTACCCATTACTGGGTGTGGCACTCTGCCGTAGCAACTCTCGATAAGTGATATATTTATTTGCGTGAAGTACGGTACCAGCCGTCAAATCACGCCCTCCTAAGATGTTAGTGGGGAGGGAGCCACAGGGGTAGATTTAATTTGGTGAAATTTGTTTGTCGGCTGTGAGGATCAAATCAGGGTTCTCAAAATCCACAGCTATTTTTGTCAAAAATAAAATAAAATAAATATATCATCACGCTTTTTACCCATTACTGGGTGTGGCAATCTGCCTAAGCAGATCTCGGTAAGTGATATATTTTTTCGCGTGAAGTCGTCAAATCACGGCCCCCAAAGATATTAGTGGAGGTGGAGCCACAAGGGTAGTTTTTAAATTAGTGAAATTTGTTTGTCGGCTGTGAGGATCAAACCAGGGTTCTCAAAATCCACAGGCCGACTCGAAACCACTGAGGCACCTACCCCATAAATAAATTATAATTATTAGTAATATCTTTGGGGGTCGTGATTTGACGGCTGGTAATCGCGCTCCGCGCGAAGAAATATATCACTTACCGAGATCTGCTTAGGAAGAGTGCCACACCCACTAATGGGTAAAAGGCGTGATGATATATTTATTTTATTTATTTATTTACAGTTTATGTTTTACAGTAAAAGTTATTCATTTTTAACAAATTGAAAACAAACTGGACAAGTAAATTTAGTAACAATTCTTATAATGCCTATATAAAAATTCTTTTAATGCCTATATAAAATTTAATAAAAACATGGCAGTGTACATCATATTATCATTGTAATTAATAACTGCCTTTCAAAGCTCGCTGTAAAAGGATTAAAACTGACAAGTTGCTCAACATGTCTGTCTGGAAACCTTCCTGTTTAGAACTTCTGTGTTTCTCACACACGCATATGTGTTAGTGTGGTTGGCTCTTCTCGGCGGCGGCTCGTCTTCTACATCATTGCACCACATGGTGTCCCATCTAATTGCAGTTCGCTGTACTACTTTACGAGTAATAGCTCCTGAAAAGAGCAAAGTGATTCGGAGAAAATTGAAACCTTTTAAGAGAAACGAACGAAGAATTCCAACCAACTAAACCAGAACCTGACTCTCCTACCTTCACACATTTTTAAATGCATTTTATTTTCCTGGATTGATATTTTGCAATGTTGGTATAATGATGATGAATTATCTGATCGTGACTCGCAAGATTCTAGATGTTTATTTATTGGTTAATGGTTTGTCATCAATTGTCAGATTGGTAGATTTATGGAAATATTTTGAATTTGTGGTTCATGCGATGACTTGAAAATTTCGCGTTGACATTTTGTTAATTTATTTTGATCTTACAAAAATCGTATTGCGATTTATCCAACGGGAAGTATACATTTGGAAACATGTAAATTGAAGTGTAATTTCATGTGAATCTCTATAAAATATGTATACTTAACCAATGATGAGTAATCCAAATAGGTTTAGACAAACAGTTGACAGATATTGTTTCTATGAGTTGACCGAGTGATGGAGTACTAATGGCAACCAATTCGGATTTAAAATTAAAGCCTATTTTTAAACTATCATATCTTTAAAACTATACTCACCTCAAAAGGTTAAAACTACATTTACATACAATATAGAACCGCTATCAGAAAAAAATAAATCAGGAAATGTGGAATGACCCCAATAAATAGATAAAGTAAATACATATTAAACTATTTAATATTAGGTATTCTTTAGAGATTTTCTTAAACTTATTTATCTTGCAAATAGTGTACAAAGAAAAAGCAATTTTTAAATAGGTTGTTCTGAAACAAATTTCATATATTCATAGCAAGTAATTTGGCCAAATAATACAGTAAAACAGTAAAAGAATAACGATTGTTGTTTATAAGTCGTTTTATTTTACATTTGCATTTAAAAATCGAATAAACGCAGTTGTCGATTTTCCAATAAAAAACTAATACAAGGATTGTGGCGTTCATTTTTTCTTCTGAAAATAAAATAGCAAGAAAGAAATGTTCTCTGTTCAGCTCCGCTGGTATTTTCATTGATTTTGCTGCGCGGAACATTTTTATATCGTTCTTTCGTTCTTTTCTTGCTGCATAACATACTCGTTTAACTCGACTTGCAAACTATTAAACTATTCAACTACTTTTAGTTTTATCTCCTACTTCATATATTAACCTCAAAAAGAATATTTGTCAACATAATAATAATAACTATTTTTGCGAATACAAAAAAAAATCTTTTTGTTCTATAATCAGTATATCAAATTATATATGTCATTAAAGTTTCGTGCAGAGGTATAGAAACATCCTGTATAATGCTGATGCTTTGGACAATCAAAAACAAATATTTGTTAATTTTAACCCGCTTTTTGTAAATTTATGTTATTTAAAATATTTTTCGATTATTAATTAAATATAAAGACTAATGAAATAAAAACAGAAATAAATGTAGTTAAAAACGATTTGAAGGAAGAAATAAGGCAAAATAATGAAAAAATAAATAAACTTCAAACGGAATTGGATGCGAAAGAAAAACAATGGAGGGTTGATAACGAAAAACTACAGAAAAGAATTGAGAATCTGGAGAAAAAATGTTACAACCAGGAGAAAGAGAAGAAAAAGAATAATATAATTATAAAAGGGCTAGATACCCAAGACCGTGACACAAAAGTTGCTGTAGATGATTTCTTCAAATCAGAACTGAACGTGGAAATTAAAAGTAAATCCGCATATCGTGTTAACAAGGAAATCAGGTCGCAGATAATAATTATTGCTCAATTCGAAAACTGGCACGATAAACAAGAGATAATGAGAAACAAAAACAGATTACGCGGTAAGAACATCTTTATTGAAAACGATTTAACGATAGAGGAAAGAAAAACCCAGTTCATATTGAGACAAAAAGGAAGAGAAGAAAAAAGTAAAAATAACAAAGTAAAAGTGGGATTCAATAAACTAACAATAAATGGAAAACATTACATGTGGGATTGTGAAAAAGGGGAACTAGTGGAGAAAAGCAGTAACATAATAAATAAAGATGAAATGGTAAATCTGTCAAAAAACGGATAAGAACAAAACAAGATGAGACGAAAAAACAAAAGAAGACAAGGCATGACATAGGACTAATGATTATTGGATCATGGAACATAAGAAGTATAAATGGCAAGGAAACAGAATTGGTACAAGAATTTGAAAAGGCGAATCTCGATATTTTGGCAATTACAGAAACTAAGAAAAAAGATAAGGGAATGATTAAAATGGATAATGGACATCTATTTATCTATAGCGGGGTTTCACAAAATGAAAGAGCGCAAGCAGGAGGACATAAAAAATGGGAACAGTCAATAATGGAATGGAATTGCTACAATGAACGAATTATGACAGTAAAAATTAAAGTCTCTGACAGTACCTATCTTAATCTAGTGATAACATACGGCCCCAATGAAGATGAAGCTAGAGCAAAAAAGGATGAATATTGGGAGTATTTACAAGAGATAACAGAAAAATACGATGATAATGTATATATTACAGGAGATCTAAATGCCAGAATTGGAAATAATAATAAAGGAATTGAAAACGTAATGAAAACATTTGGCGAGACACACAAAAACAACAACGGTAATAGATTAATAGACTTTTGTATTGTAAATGATTTAACAATATTAAACACAATATTTGAGCACAAAAACATACACAAATACACAAGATGTGAACCCAGTAGGAATGAATTCTCAATAATAGATTACTTTATAACAAACACGAGAAACGTGAAACGAGTGAAGGATGTGAGAGTGAAAAGAAGCTTTGAAATAGGCAGTGACCATTATTTACTAATAGCTAAAGTAAAAATGACAAAAAACATAATTAAACATGAAGATACGCATCTCAAAAAAATCAAAATTAGAAGAATAAAAACAGAAAGATTAAAAATAGCGACAGTGCAAGAGGAATATCACAAAGAAATATACAATCTAATAGAGAGAATACCTGAACCAAATACAGCAGATGTAGAAGAAATGTGGACCTATTTCAAAATAGTAATTACAAGAGCGGCAGAAGCAGCATGCGGAAAGACAAATACAAATGGAATAGTAAAAATTACTAGCTGGTGGAACACAGAAATAAAGGATGAGATTAAAAAGAAGAAGCAGGCATGGAAGAAGTACCTAAATACGAAGAAGACTGAAGATTACGAAATTTATAAAATACAAAGGAAAACTGTTAAAGAGACTATCCGCAAAGCAAAGAAAAGTTCGTGGGAAAAGTTCGGACGCAGTCTACAAACCAATTTCAAGGAAAATCAAAAATTATTCTACAAAGTATTAAAGAGTACGAAAGAAAAGAAAAATGTAGTATTGAAACAAATTAAAGACAGCAATGGAGATATTCTAACAGAAGGAACAACAATAATGAAGAGATGGAAAGAATACTTTGAAGAACTATTAGAATCCAAAGGACAAGAACATGACACGGATAATGAAGATTCGAATATTGACAACCAAGAGATCGAAAATAAAGAAGTTAACAATATCACATCAGAAGAAGTTAAGAAGGCAATAGATAAAATGAAAATAGGAAAATCAGCGGGGTACGATAATATAAAGCCGGAACAATTGAAAAACCTAGGAGAAATAGGATTACAATTACTTCTCAGGCTACTAAATACTATATGGAACGAGGGCCAAATACCAAAAGAATGGGAAATTGCAATAACGTTCCCGATCTTCAAAAAAGGAGATAATCGAATATGCTCCAACTATAGGGGAATTTCCTTACTCTGTACAACGGCAAAGTTATATGAAGCAATTCTAGAAGAAAAATTAAGAGAACTAGAACGAACGTTAGAAGTGTCACAAAGTGGTTTTCGGAGAGGATACTGCATCCAGGATCATGTTTTTTCAATAAGGCATTTAATATATCAGACGACTCTGTACAACAAAACTTTATATATTGCTTTTATTGACCTTGCTAAAGCGTTCGATAAACTAAACAGACAAATGCTATGGAACATTCTGAAAACAAGAGGAATAAACAAAGCATTACTAAGAGCAATACAGAGCATATACAAGAATACAAGAAATATAGTAAGGACAGGCAGCAGTCATTCAGATGAATTCATCACATATCAAGGACTCAGACAAGGAGGATCTTTAAGCCCTTTCTTATTTATTATTTATCTAGATGAAATAACAAAAAGAGTACATGCTAGAAGTAACAAAATTACGATAGGGTATCTAAATCTACAGAATTGCACCATAGCGGAAAGTGCATTCGCTGACGACCTGGCAATATACGCAAAATCGGAAGAACATCTGCAACAAAATCTAGAAATTTGGAGTAAAGAACTAAAGACTTTTAACATGGAAATTAATGTTAGTAAAACAAAAGTAATGGAAATATCAAAAATAAAATCGAGAATGAATATTACCCTGAACGGCAAGCAAATAGAACAAGTAAACTCTTTTAAATATTTAGGCGCAATAATAAGCGATAGAGGAGATATAGAAGAAGAAATTCATGAAAGATTGCTAGCAGCAAACAGAAGCTATTTTGCTATCAACAATTCTTTATTGAGCAACCAATTAGTGTCCCAAAATACAAAAATAATGGTCTATAAAACAGTATTCCAAGCAGCTTTAATTCATGGGTGTGAAACATGGGTAATCAATAACAGACAAAAAAGTAAAATACAGGCGGCAGAAATGAAATTTTTGAGGAAAATAAAAGGGGTTACAAGACGGGACAGAATTAGAAATGACATAATAAGAGAAGAATTTAATATAAAACCACTTATAAAGACAGTTGAAGAGAGAAAACTAAATTGGTTCGGACATCTGATAAGAATGCCAGAAAACAGACAAGTGAAACGAATATGGAAAACGAAGTTCACAGGGAAGAAATCGAGAGGCAGACCAAGCAAATCATGGGATACAACAATTAATGAACTAATAGTAAACATAGGAATGAGCACAGCAGAAGCGAAAAATATAGCGAAAGACCGAAAAAACTGGAGAAAACTAACAAAGGAACATAAATAAGAGAAGAAAAGAAGAAAAGAACAATACTCAACACTCTTTAAAGGGTAGAAGAGTTGAAGATTATATATATATAAAAACTATAAACTACTATATATAATATAAAAAATAAAATTTAAAATATCTTCAAAAACTATGTGTAAAGTAAAAGAATTTAACTACAAAATTGTACAAAACATGAAACAAAGTAACAACAATATATTATGTAGCAACTCTTATAACGGTCACTTTAGTTACGAGTATATAAAAACACCAATATCGTAACAATTTATAAAACAAGTCACATACTTTACGTTTTCTACGATCGCAAATTAAACCAACAACAAAATGTAAAGTTTTATTAATTAAAGTAAGATTAAGTTACAGTGACAAATGCATGAAACTAACTTCACTAACTGTATAGAGTATAATTAAACCTGTATGACAAAATTTATGGGTATATTATATACTCGTAGTATTGGATGCACTGATTATGCATCAAAAAGAAATTTGTTAAAATTCATAAATTGATAAATGGGTCTAAACAAATGAACAGTTTTAGACCACTGTATTGATAACTTCTTTTAGTATTATAATATTACACATAAACATCAATTTATTGCTGCTATAATTGTAAAAATCCACAAACTAAGGTCGTGTTACCAGCAAAATGGTTGAGAATGAAGTTTCTAGTGAGTTTAATCTATAGATCATGTTAATTACTATTTACCTATATTTAGTATTGCATGTAGAACGGAATGAAATCAATTGTAAAGAAGCAATAAAACTTATGAAAAGGCAGACACATATCTAACATAAACTATTTAGCAAAGTTAAGTATCTGTTAATTTGAAAAGTTTTAATTAGTCTAAGGTACAAGTTTCTATTTACATATACAACAGAACAGCCCTATCAGATATTACACGGAAGTCGCAGTGGGTGCTCACGAACACTGCACGACCAACTTTCAACTGTTCACGGTTCAGATTAGCCCAAGAGATGCCTACGACGAAAAGTAAACAGATGGAGTCAAACTTATAAAGCTGTTGGCATTGATCACGATATGTCAGATTTAAGACAAAGGTAGACTATCAGTTGCTCTCCATATGCTTATTTATTTTTATTAATTAGAGTTTGCTAGTGGATTTTTTAAATTAATTTATATAGAATATAATTGTAATAATAATGGACTTTGTAACCACGTAACTGATGTTGAATAACAAATGAATTATTTTTATTAAAAATTACGTGTCGACCTGTGGCACTAATAATGTACTCTTCTAGAAGCATGTCCATATTTTTTCGAATTTTTACAATAGTTATTTGTGTATTAAGAGCGTAAAGCGATTCTTTGTTACTTGAGCACGGTAATTGCAGCGCGAGCCGAATGCGAGAGCTGCAATAGTGCAAGAGGAACAAAGACACTTTACGCTCGTGATACACACATAATTTTTTCTACGATTGCATCTTCAAGTTATTAAAAAACGTATACGTCTAGAGGTTGATTCTGTATCTTGCGTGAGCAGTTGCGTGATTAAATTTGCGTTAGTACAATGTATGACGTCACCGATTCTTTTCTGGTGTCGAGCATAGGGAATTCCGTGCTTTACGTTTTCGCGCCAAGTTTAGTGTTGGTAATGGTTTTGAAACTATAACTGTCAGTTGCAATCACATGTCATTGTTTGTCAACATCGTTTTGTAGTTTTTTTATACGATTTTATTATGGCAGAAGATAGAAAACGTGATATGAACGCTACAGAGGGACAAAAACAAATTTTAATAAACTTTATGGCAGATAACGTTGATAACGCAAAATGACAAGACAGTAAAAGACAAACATAATGTTAGAATGAGACAGGTAGTGTCGCAAGTAAGAAACAGGACCTACGGAGGTCACGCATCTATATTTGTGTGTCTCGCAAGAAGTGACGTCATACCCATTAGTTCTTTAAATGTCCGATACATGGTTTACTAAATGCATGTGACATATCTGTGTTAGTATGGGTGCCGCAAGTAGTCACGCAAAATACAGAATCAGGCTACTGAAACTAAATTCGTTCTGTTAACTGTCAATATGACAAGTTTCTGTTTTGTTTGTATCCCTGGTAACTATTGAAATAAGCGTTAATTTATAATCTTTTTTGCGCGTGTCCAATGGCAACGCGCAAAAAAGATATTTTTCGATTGTTCCACAGAAAACGTCAACTTTACGATGACAAAGGAGAGCGTAATTGTCAACTTTTCATAGTAATCGTTGAAAAAAATTTTTGTGATTGCGAATCGGCACATCGAAAAATGTATACACTTTGAAATTTTGTACCCTTTTTTTAAGACGCTGTATAACACGACAAATGACATTCATTTGTATTTTTCTGTTTTTGTCAGTTCATTGTCAGTCAATGCATCATTTTCAGGTTTTTGCTTAATTGTGCTTGTGATTATATTTCGAAAATATTTCAATTTCTTTATAATAATTTTTTCTGAGTTACGCAGATACGGAGTGTAAATATTATATCGTAATATATCAATCTCGACCATCTTGCAATTGAAGAGCAAACTTTTCGCAATTAGTATATCTCGTTCCAATATTAATTACAGTGACCAATTAATCCAGCAACAATTACGATCATGATTACATCAGTTAACGATTTGAAAACCATTGAAACAGTTGAAGTAAGTTACCGGACAAACCGGTACCGAAGCGCAGCGGTTCAATAATTTATCGGTAATAGCAGATGAAACTCACGCATGGTTTAACCAATACCTCGGTGTTCCGTGGTGCTCTGGAACTGCTCTAGAGCTGCTGGAGTGACTTCAGGGTTCTGGAACTTGCACTGCAACGCAAGCAACGCTGTGTTCGCTGGGAATCCTCAGGGTGCCGTTTAAATCGGCCCCAGACGTTACAGTTCGATTTTATTCGGACAATAAATTTTAAAGATTTTATAGATTATAAAATTGCGGTATAAATGCGATTCGGTGGTAATAGGAATTCGTAATGAAAGTAGGGGTGGGATTTGTGTCGTTTACGAAGCATTACCTGTCGTCCTATTTTAATTTTATAAGTTCCGATTTACTAAGTTAAAATGCAGTTTTGAAAATGGTTTCTATTTTAAATTTATGTAACAGATGTCAGCTATAATGAGATATAACCTCATATTATTTGTCGTTCTAAACTTTTGGATTTGATTTAAAATGTATTTTAATACATATTTTATTATGCAACATGAAGGACATAACTGTAATTCTAATTGTAGGTTAGTAACTTCATTAAGGCGACAGAAAAAATGCACTAGTTCAAACCTAATATTTACATGATTAGTTTAGAAAGTAGTTTTCAAGTCAAACACATAAAATTTGGTTTAGGATAACTCAGAACAGTTTTGACACTGTTTACATGGCGTTTTCAAAACTTAAAATGATTTGAAAATTTATTCAAAACTGCATGTATATTTAGTTACTACATGATTCTAATACCTAATTGCACAACTATTCTTCAAATATTAAGTATCTTCTCAGTAAAATATATTTATTTTGTTTCTAAATAATACATATTATCTGACAAATTTAAGTAATCTGTATTTTATAATTCACTGTAAGGCGATGGTGGTGTAATGGTCAGCATAGTTGCCTTCCAAGCAATTGATCCGGGTTCGATTCCCGGCCATCGCACTTGTTTTCTTTTCTAGATAATATTATCTGGAAAGAAAAACTTGAACAACGCTTCATAAACCTGAATTTTCTAATTCTCTATAAGGCGATGGTGGTGTAATGGTCAGCATAGTTGCCTTCCAAGCAGTTGATCCGGGTTCGATTCCCGGCCATCGCACTGGTTTTGTTTTCTAAATAATATTATCTAAAATAAACTTGAACAACGCTTCATAAACCTGAATTTTATAATTCTCTATAAGGCGATGGTGGTGTAATGGTCAGCATAGTTGCCTTCCAAGCAGTTGATCCGGGTTCGATTCCCGGCCATCGCACTTGTTTTGTTTTCTAGATAATATTATCTAAAATAAACTTGAACAACGCTTCATAAACCTGAATTTTATAATTCTCTATAAGGCGATGGTGGTGTAATGGTCAGCATAGTTGCCTTCCAAGCAGTTGATCCGGGTTCGATTCCCGGCCATCGCACTGGTTTTGTTTTCTAAATAATATTATCTAAAATAAACTTGAACAACGCTTCATAAACCTGAATTTTATAATTCTCTATAAGGCGATGGTGGTGTAATGGTCAGCATAGTTGCCTTCCAAGCAGTTGATCCGGGTTCGATTCCCGGCCATCGCACTTGTTTTATTTTCTAGATAATATTATCTAAAAAGAAAAACATGAATAACGCTCAATAAACCTGAATTTTATAATTCTCTATAAGGCGATGGTGGTGTAATGGTCAGCATAGTTGCCTTCCAAGCAGTTGATCCGGGGTCGATTCCCGGCCATCGCACTGGTTTTGTTTTCTAAATAATATTATCTAAAATAAACTTGAACAACGCTTCATAAACCTGAATTTTATAATTCTCTATAAGGCGATGGTGGTGTAATGGTCAGCATAGTTGCCTTCCAAGCAGTTGATCCGGGGTCGATTCCCGGCCATCGCACTTGTTTTGTTTTCTAGATAATATTATTTTTAAAAAATTAATAACGCTTCATAAAAATTAATTTTATAATTCTCTATAAGGCAATGGTGGTGTAATGGTCAGCATAGTTGCCTTCCTAGCAGTTGATCCAGGTTCGATTTCCGGCCATCGCACTTGTTTTGTTTTCTAGATATTATTATTTTTAAAAAAATAATAACGCTTTATAAAACTTAATTTTATAACTCTGTATAAGGCGATGGTGGTGTACTGGTCAGCATAGTTGCCTTCCAAGCAGTTGATCCGGGTTCGATTCCTGACCATCGCACTTGTTTTGTTTTCTAGATAATATTATATAAAAAAATTAATAACGCTTCATAAAAATTAATTTTATAACTCTGTATAAGGCGATGGTGGTGTAATGGTCAGCATAGTTGCCTTCCAAGCAGTTGATCCGGGTTCGATTCTCGGCCATCGCACTGGTTTTGTTTTCTAAATAATATTATCTAAAATAAACTTGAACAACGCTTCATAAACCTGAATTTTATAATTCTCTATAAGGCGATGGTGGTGTAATGGTCAGCATAGTTGCCTTCCAAGCAGTTGATCCGGGTTCGATTCCCGGCCATCGCACTTGTTTTGTTTTCTAGATAATATTATCTAAAATAAACTTGAACAACGCTTCATAAACCTGAATTTTATAATTCTCTATAAGGCGATGGTGGTGTAATGGTCAGCATAGTTGCCTTCCAAGCAGTTGATCCGGGTTCGATTCCCGGCCATCGCACTGGTTTTGTTTTCTAAATAATATTATCTAAAATAAACTTGAACAACGCTTCATAAACCTGAATTTTATAATTCTCTATAAGGCGATGGTGGTGTAATGGTCAGCATAGTTGCCTTCCAAGCAGTTGATCCGGGTTCGATTCCCGGCCATCGCACTTGTTTTATTTTCTAGATAATATTATCTAAAAAGAAAAACATGAATAACGCTCAATAAACCTGAATTTTATAATTCTCTATAAGGCGATGGTGGTGTAATGGTCAGCATAGTTGCCTTCCAAGCAGTTGATCCGGGGTCGATTCCCGGCCATCGCACTGGTTTTGTTTTCTAAATAATATTATCTAAAATAAACTTGAACAACGCTTCATAAACCTGAATTTTATAATTCTCTATAAGGCGATGGTGGTGTAATGGTCAGCATAGTTGCCTTCCAAGCAGTTGATCCGGGGTCGATTCCCGGCCATCGCACTTGTTTTGTTTTCTAGATAATATTATTTTTAAAAAATTAATAACGCTTCATAAAAATTAATTTTATAATTCTCTATAAGGCAATGGTGGTGTAATGGTCAGCATAGCTGCCTTCCTAGCAGTTGATCCAGGTTCGATTTCCGGCCATCGCACTTGTTTTGTTTTCTAGATATTATTATTTTTAAAAAAATAATAACGCTTTATAAAACTTAATTTTATAACTCTGTATAAGGCGATGGTGGTGTACTGGTCAGCATAGTTGCTTTCCAAGCAGTTGATCCGGGTTCGATTCCTGACCATCGCACTTGTTTTGTTTTCTAGATAATATTATATAAAAAAATTAATAACGCTTCATAAAAATTAATTTTATAACTCTGTATAAGGCGATGGTGGTGTAATGGTCAGCATAGTTGCCTTCCAAGCAGTTGATCCGGGTTCGATTCCCGGCCATCGCACTTGTTTTATTTTCTAGATAATATTATCTAAAAAGAAAAACATGAATAACGCTCTATAAACCTGAATTTTATAATTCTCTATAAGGCGATGGTGGTGTAATGGTCAGCATAGTTGCCTTCCAAGCAGTTGATCCAGGTTCGATTCCCGGCCATCGCACTTGTTTTGTTTTCTAGATAATATTATTTAAAAAAAATTAATAACGTTTCATAAAAATTTATTTTATAATTCTCTATAAGGCGATGGTGGTGTAATGGTCAGCATAGTTGCCTTCCAAGCAGTTGATCCGGGTTCGATTCCCGGCCATCACACTTGTTTTTTTTTTCTAGACAATATTATCTGGAAAGAAAAACTTGAACAACGCTTCATAAACCTGAATTTTATAATTCTCTATAAGGCGATAGTGGTGTAATGGTCAGCATAGTTGCCTTCCAAGCAGTTGATCCGGGTTCGATTCCCGGCCATCACACTTGTTTTGTTTTCAAGATAATATTATCTGGAAAGAATAACTTGGACAACGTTTCATAAACCTGGATTTTATAATTCTCTATAAGGCGATGGTGGTGTAATGGTCAGCATAGTTGCCTTCCAAGCAGTTGATCCGGGTTCGATTCCCGGCCATCGCATTGGTTTTGTTTTCTAAATAATATTATCTAAAATAAACTTGAACAACGCTTCATAAACCTGAATTTTATAATTCTCTATAAGGCGATGGTGGTGTAATGGTCAGCATAGTTGCCTTCCAAGCAGTTGATCCGGGTTCGATTCCCGGCCATCGCACTTGTTTTGTTTTCTAGATAATATTATCTAAAATAAACTTGAACAACGCTTCATAAACCTGAATTTTATAATTCTCTATAAGGCGATGGTGGTGTAATGGTCAGCATAGTTGCCTTCCAAGCAGTTGATCCGGGTTCGATTCCCGGCCATCGAACTGGTTTTGTTTTCTAAATAATATTATCTATAATAAACTTGAACAACGCTTCATAAACCTGAATTTTATAATTCTCTATAAGGCGATGGTGGTGTAATGGTCAGCATAGTTGCCTTCCAAGCAGTTGATCCGGGTTCGATTCCCGGCCATCGCACTTGTTTTATTTTCTAGATAATATTATCTAAACAGAAAAACATGAATAACGCTCAATAAACCTGAATTTTATAATTCTCTATAAGGCGATGGTGGTGTAATGGTCAGCATAGTTGCCTTCCAAGCAGTTGATCCGGGGTCGATTCCCGGCCATCGTACTTCTTTTGTTTTCAAGATAATATTATTTTTAAAAAATTACTAACGCTTCATAAAAATTAATTTTATAATTCTCTATAAGGCAATGGTGGTGTAATGGTCAGCATAGTTGCCTTCCAAGCAGTTGATCCAGGTTCGATTCCCGGCCATCGCACTTGTTTTGTTTTCTAGATAATATTATTTAAAAAAAATTAATAACGTTTCATAAAAATTTATTTTATAATTCTCTATAAGGCGATGGTGGTGTAATGGTCAGCATAGTTGCCTTCCAAGCAGTTGATCCGGGTTCGATTCCCGGCCATCACACTTGTTTTTTTTTTCTAGACAATATTATCTGGAAAGAAAAACTTGAACAACGCTTCATAAACCTGAATTTTATAATTCTCTATAAGGCGATAGTGGTGTAATGGTCAGCATAGTTGCCTTCCAAGCAGTTGATCCGGGTTCGATTCCCGGCCATCACACTTGTTTTGTTTTCAAGATAATATTATCTGGAAAGAATAACTTGGACAACGTTTCATAAACCTGGATTTTATAATTCTCTATAAGGCGATGGTGGTGTAATGGTCAGCATAGTTGCCTTCCAAGCAGTTGATCCGGGTTCGATTCCCGGCCATCGCATTGGTTTTGTTTTCTAAATAATATTATCTAAAATAAACTTGAACAACGCTTCATAAACCTGAATTTTATAATTCTCTATAAGGCGATGGTGGTGTAATGGTCAGCATAGTTGCCTTCCAAGCAGTTGATCCGGGTTCGATTCCCGGACATCGCACTTGTTTTGTTTTCTAGATAATATTATCTAAAATAAACTTGAACAACGCTTCATAAACCTGAATTTTATAATTCTCTATAAGGCGATGGTGGTGTAATGGTCAGCATAGTTGCCTTCCAAGCAGTTGATCCGGGTTCGATTCCCGGCCATCGAACTGGTTTTGTTTTCTAAATAATATTATCTATAATAAACTTGAACAACGCTTCATAAACCTGAATTTTATAATTCTCTATAAGGCGATGGTGGTGTAATGGTCAGCATAGTTGCCTTCCAAGCAGTTGATCCGGGTTCGATTCCCGGCCATCGCACTTGTTTTATTTTCTAGATAATATTATCTAAACAGAAAAACATGAATAACGCTCAATAAACCTGAATTTTATAATTCTCTATAAGGCGATGGTGGTGTAATGGTCAGCATAGTTGCCTTCCAAGCAGTTGATCCGGGGTCGATTCCCGGCCATCGTACTTCTTTTGTTTTCAAGATAATATTATTTTTAAAAAATTTCTAACGCTTCATAAAAATTAATTTTATAATTCTCTATAAGGCAATGGTGGTGTAATGGTCAGCAAAGTTGCCTTCCAAGCAGTTGATCCAGGTTCGATTCCCGGCCATCGCACTTTTTTTGTTTTCTAGATATTATTATTTAAAAAAAATTAATAACGCTTTATAAAACTTAATTTTATAACTCTGTATAAGGCGATGGTGGTGTACTGGTCAGCATAGTTGCCTTCCAAGCAGTTGATCCAGGTTCGATTCCCGGCCATCGCACTTGTTTTGTTTTCTAGATATTATTATTTAAAAAAAATTAATAACGCTTTATAAAACTTAATTTTATAACTCTGTATAAGGCGATATTGGTTTACTGGTCAGCATAGTTGCCTTCCAAGCAGTTGATCCAGGTTCGATTCCTGACCATCGCACTTGTTTTGTTTTCTAGATAATATTATATAAAAAAATTAATAACGCTACATAAAAATTAATTTCATAACTCTGTATAAGGCGATGGTGGTGTAATGGTCAGCATAGTTGCCTTCCAAGCAGTTGATCCGGGTTCGATTCCCGGCCATCGCACTTGTTTTATTTTCTAGATAATATTATCTAAAAAGAAAAACATGAATAACGCTCTATAAACCTGAATTTTATAATTCTCTATAAGGCGATGGTGCTGTAATGGTCAGCATAGTTGCCTTCCAAGCAGTTGATCCAGGTTCGATTACCGGCCATCGCACTTGATTTGTTTTCCAGATAATATTATTTAAAAAAAATTAATAACGCTTCACAAAAATTAATTTTATAATTCTCTATAAGGCAATGGTGGTGTAATGTCAGCATAGTTGCCTTCCAAGCAGTTGATCCGGGTTCAATTCCCGGCCATCGCACTTGTTTTGCTTGTAATGTTTTCTAGATAATATTATCTGGAAAGAAAAACTTGAACAACGCTTAATAAACCTGAATTTTATAATTTTCTATAAGGCGATGGTGGTGTAATGGTCAGCATAGTTGCCTTCCAAGCAGTTGATCCGGGTTTATTCCCGGCCATCGCACTTGTTTTGTTTTCTAGATAATATTATCTAAAATAAACTTGAACAACGCTTCATAAACCTGAATTTTATAATTCTCTATAAGGCGATGGTGGTGTAATGGTCAGCATAGTTACCTTCCAAGCAGTTGATCCGGATCGATTCCCGGCCATCGCACTGGTTTTGTTTTCTAAATAATATTATCTAAAATAAACTTGAACAACGATTCATAAACCTGAATTTTATAATTCTCAATAAGGCGATGGTAGTGTAATGGTCAGCATAGTTGCCTTCCAAGCAGTTGATCCGGGTTCAATTCCTGGCCATCGCACTTGTTTTGTTTACTAGATAATATTATCTGAAAAGGAAAAATTGAACAACGCTTCATAAATTTGAATTTTATAATTCTCTATAAGGCAATGGTGGTGTAATGGTCAGCATAGTTGCCTTCCAAGCAGTTGATCCGGGTTTATTCTCGGTCATCGCACTTGTTTTGTTTTCTTGATAATATTATTAAAAACAATTAATAACGCTTCATAAAAATTTGTTTTATAATTCTCTATATAGGCGATGGTGGTGTAATGGTCAGCATAGTTGCCTTCCAAGCAGTTGATCCGGGTTCGATTCCCGGCCATCGCACTTGTTTTATTTTCTAGATAATATTATCTAAACAGAAAAACATGAATAACGCTCAATAAACCTGAATTTTATAATTCTCTATAAGGCGATGGTGGTGTAATGGTCAGCATAGTTGCCTTCCAAGCAGTTGATCCGGGGTCGATTCCCGGCCATCGCACTTGTTTTGTTTTCTAGATAATATTATTTTTAAAAAATTAACAACGCTTCATAAAAATTAATTTTATAATTCTCTATAAGGCAATGGTGGTGTAATGGTCAGCATAGTTGCCTTCCAAGCTAGTTGATCCAGGTTCGATTCCCGGCCATCGCACTTGTTTTGTTTTCTAGATATTATTATTTAAAAAAAATTAATAACGCTTTATAAAACTTAATTTTATAACTCTGTATAAGGCGATATTGGTGTACTGGTCAGCATAGTTGCCTTCCAAGCAGTTGATCCGGGTTCGATTCCTGACCATCGCACTTGTTTTGTTTTCTAGATAATATTTTATAAAAAAATTAATAACGCTTCATAAAAATAAATTTCATAACTCTGTATAAGGCAATGGTGGTGTAATGGTCAGCATAGTTGCCTTCCAAGCAGTTGATTTGGGTTCGATTCCCGGCCATCGCACTTGTTTTATTTTCTAGATAATATTATCTAAAAAGAAAAACATGAATAACGCTCTATAAACCTGAATTTTATAATTCTCTATAAGGCGATGGTGCTGTAATGGTCAGCATAGTTGCCTTCCAAGCAGTTGATCCAGGTTCGAATACCGGCCATCGCACTTGATTTGTTTTCCAGATAATATTATTTAAAAAAAATTAATAACGCTTCACAAAAATTAATTTTATAATTCTCTATAAGGCAATGGTGGTGTAATGGTCAGCATAGTTGCCTTCCAAGCAGTTGATCCGGGTTCAATTCCCGGCCATCGCACTTGTTTTGCTTATAATGTTTTCTAGATAATATTATCTGGAAAGAAAAACTTGAACAACGCTTCATAAACCTGAATTTTATAATTTTCTATAAGGCGATGGTGGTGTAATGGTCAGCATAGTTGCCTTCCAAGCAGTTGATCCGGGTTTATTCCCGGCCATCGCACTTGTTTTGTTTTCTAGATAATATTATCTAAAATAAACTTGAACAACGCTTCATAAACCTGAATTTTATAATTCTCTATAAGGCGATGGTGGTGTAATGGTCAGCATAGTTACCTTCCAAGCAGTTGATCCGGGTTCGATTCCCGGCCATCGCACTGGTTTTGTTTTCTAAATAATATTATCTAAAATAAACTTGAACAACGATTCATAAACCTGAATTTTATAATTCTCAATAAGGCGATGGTAGTGTAATGGTCAGCATAGTTGCCTTCCAAGCAGTTGATCCGGGTTCAATTCCTGGCCATCGCACTTGTTTTGTTTACTAGATAATATTATCTGAAAAGGAAAAATTGAACAACGCTTCATAAATTTGAATTTTATAATTCTCTATAAGGCAATGGTGGTGTAATGGTCAGCATAGTTGCCTTCCAAGCAGTTGATCCGGGTTTATTCCCGGCCATCGCACTTGTTTTGTTTTCTAGATAATATTATCTAAAAAGAAAAACATGAATAACGCTCTATAAACCTGAATTTTATAATTCTCTATAAGGCGATGGTGCTGTAATGGTCAGCATAGTTGCCTTCCAAGCAGTTGATCCAGGTTCGATTACCGGCCATCGCACTTGATTTGTTTTCCAGATAATATTATTTAAAAAAAATTAATAACGCTTCACAAAAATTAATTTTATAATTCTCTATAAGGCAATGGTGGTGTAATGTCAGCATAGTTGCCTTCCAAGCAGTTGATCCGGGTTCAATTCCCGGCCATCGCACTTGTTTTGCTTGTAATGTTTTCTAGATAATATTATCTGGAAAGAAAAACTTGAACAACGCTTAATAAACCTGAATTTTATAATTTTCTATAAGGCGATGGTGGTGTAATGGTCAGCATAGTTGCCTTCCAAGCAGTTGATCCGGGTTCAATTCCTGGCCATCGCACTTGTTTTGTTTACTAGATAATATTATCTGAAAAGGAAAAATTGAACAACGCTTCATAAATTTGAATTTTATAATTCTCTATAAGGCAATGGTGGTGTAATGGTCAGCATAGTTGCCTTCCAAGCAGTTGATCTGGGTCTGATTTTCGGTCATCGCACTTGTTTTGTTTTCTAGATAATATTATTAAAAACAATTAATAACGCTTCATAAAAATTTGTTTTATAATTCTCTATATAGGCGATGGTGGTGTAATGGTCAGCAAAGTTGCCTTCCAAGCAGTTGATCCGGGTTCGATTCCCGGCCATCGCACTTGTTTTATTTTCTAGATAATATTATCTAAACAGAAAAACATGAATAACGCTCAATAAACCTGAATTTTATAATTCTCTATAAGGCGATGGTGGTGTAATGGTCAGCATAGTTGCCTTCCAAGCAGTTGATCCGGGGTCGATTCCCGGCCATCGCACTTGTTTTGTTTTCTAGATAATATTATTTTTAAAAAATTAACAACGCTTCATAAAAATTAATTTTATAATTCTCTATAAGGCAATGGTGGTGTAATGGTCAGCATAGTTGCCTTCCAAGCAGTTGATCCAGGTTCGATTCCCGGCCATCGCACTTGTTTTGTTTTCTAGATATTATTATTTAAAAAAAATTAATAACGCTTTATAAAACTTAATTTTATAACTCTGTATAAGGCGATATTGGTGTACTGGTCAGCATAGTTGCCTTCCAAGCAGTTGATCCGGGTTCGATTCCTGACCATCGCACTTGTTTTGTTTTCTAGATAATATTTTATAAAAAAATTAATAACGCTTCATAAAAATAAATTTCATAACTCTGTATAAGGCGATGGTGGTGTAATGGTCAGCATAGTTGCCTTCCAAGCAGTTGATTTTTGTTCGATTCCCGGCCATCGCACTTGTTTTATTTTCTAGATAATATTATCTAAAAAGAAAAACATGAATAACGCTCTATAAACCTGAATTTTATAATTCTCTATAAGGCGATGGTGCTGTAATGGTCAGCATAGTTGCCTTCCAAGCAGTTGATCCAGGTTCGATTACCGGCCATCGCACTTGATTTGTTTTCCAGATAATATTATTTAAAAAAAATTAATAACGCTTCACAAAAATTAATTTTATAATTCTCTATAAGGCAATGGTGGTGTAATGGTCAGCATAGTTGCCTTCCAAGCAGTTGATCCGGGTTCAATTCCCGGCCATCGCACTTGTTTTGCTTATAATGTTTTCTAGATAATATTATCTGGAAAGAAAAACTTGAACAACGCTTCATAAACCTGAATTTTATAATTTTCTATAAGGCGATGGTGGTGTAATGGTCAGCATAGTTGCCTTCCAAGCAGTTGATCCGGGTTTATTCCCGGCCATCGCACTTGTTTTGTTTTCTAGATAATATTATCTAAAATAAACTTGAACAACGCTTCATAAACCTGAATTTTATAATTCTCTATAAGGCGATGGTGGTGTAATGGTCAGCATAGTTACCTTCCAAGCAGTTGATCCGGGTTCGATTCCCGGCCATCGCACTGGTTTTGTTTTCTAAATAATATTATCTAAAATAAACTTGAACAACGATTCATAAACCTGAATTTTATAATTCTCAATAAGGCGATGGTAGTGTAATGGTCAGCATAGTTGCCTTCCAAGCAGTTGATCCGGGTTCAATTCCTGGCCATCGCACTTGTTTTGTTTACTAGATAATATTATCTGAAAAGGAAAAATTGAACAACGCTTCATAAATTTGAATTTTATAATTCTCTATAAGGCAATGGTGGTGTAATGGTCAGCATAGTTGCCTTCCAAGCAGTTGATCCGGGTTTATTCTCGGTCATCGCACTTGTTTTGTTTTCTTGATAATATTATTAAAAACAATTAATAACGCTTCATAAAAATTTGTTTTATAATTCTCTATATAGGCGATGGTGGTGTAATGGTCAGCATAGTTGCCTTCCAAGCAGTTGATCCGGGTTCGATTCCCGGCCATCGCACTTGTTTTATTTTCTAGATAATATTATCTAAACAGAAAAACATGAATAACGCTCAATAAACCTGAATTTTATAATTCTCAATAAGGCGATGGTGGTGTAATGGTCAGCATAGTTGCCTTCCAAGCAGTTGATCCGGGGTCGATTCCCGGCCATCGCACTTGTTTTGTTTTCTAGATAATATTATTTTTAAAAAATTAACAACGCTTCATAAAAATTAATTTTATAATTCTCTATAAGGCAATGGTGGTGTAATGGTCAGCATAGTTGCCTTCCAAGCTAGTTGATCCAGGTTCGATTCCCGGCCATCGCACTTGTTTTGTTTTCTAGATATTATTATTTAAAAAAAATTAATAACGCTTTATAAAACTTAATTTTATAACTCTGTATAAGGCGATATTGGTGTACTGGTCAGCATAGTTGCCTTCCAAGCAGTTGATCCGGGTTCGATTCCTGACCATCGCACTTGTTTTGTTTTCTAGATAATATTTTATAAAAAAATTAATAACGCTTCATAAAAATAAATTTCATAACTCTGTATAAGGCAATGGTGGTGTAATGGTCAGCATAGTTGCCTTCCAAGCAGTTGATTTGGGTTCGATTCCCGGCCATCGCACTTGTTTTATTTTCTAGATAATATTATCTAAAAAGAAAAACATGAATAACGCTCTATAAACCTGAATTTTATAATTCTCTATAAGGCGATGGTGCTGTAATGGTCAGCATAGTTGCCTTCCAAGCAGTTGATCCAGGTTCGAATACCGGCCATCGCACTTGATTTGTTTTCCAGATAATATTATTTAAAAAAAATTAATAACGCTTCACAAAAATTAATTTTATAATTCTCTATAAGGCAATGGTGGTGTAATGGTCAGCATAGTTGCCTTCCAAGCAGTTGATCCGGGTTCAATTCCCGGCCATCGCACTTGTTTTGCTTATAATGTTTTCTAGATAATATTATCTGGAAAGAAAAACTTGAACAACGCTTCATAAACCTGAATTTTATAATTTTCTATAAGGCGATGGTGGTGTAATGGTCAGCATAGTTACCTTCCAAGCAGTTGATCCGGGTTCGATTCCCGGCCATCGCACTGGTTTTGTTTTCTAAATAATATTATCTAAAATAAACTTGAACAACGATTCATAAACCTGAATTTTATAATTCTCAATAAGGCGATGGTAGTGTAATGGTCAGCATAGTTGCCTTCCAAGCAGTTGATCCGGGTTCAATTCCTGGCCATCGCACTTGTTTTGTTTACTAGATAATATTATCTGAAAAGGAAAAATTGAACAACGCTTCATAAATTTGAATTTTATAATTCTCTATAAGGCAATGGTGGTGTAATGGTCAGCATAGTTGCCTTCCAAGCAGTTGATCCGGGTTTATTCCCGGCCATCGCACTTGTTTTGTTTTCTAGATAATATTATCTAAAATAAACTTGAACAACGCTTCATAAACCTGAATTTTATAATTCTCTATAAGGCGATGGTGGTGTAATGGTCAGCATAGTTGCCTTCCAAGCAGTTGATCCGGGTTCGATTCCCGGCCATCGCACTGGTTTTGTTTTCTAAATAATATTATCTAAAATAAACTTGAACAACGATTCATAAACCTGAATTTTATAATTCTCTATAAGGCGATGGTAGTGTAATGGTCAGCATAGTTGCCTTCCAAGCAGTTGATCCGGGTTCGATTCTCGGCCATCGCACTTGTTTTATTTTCTAGATAATATTATCTAAAAAGAAAAACATGAATAACGCTCTATAAACCTGAATTTTATAATTCTCTATAAGGCGATGGTGGTGTAATGGTCAGCATAGTTGCCTTCCAAGCAGTTGATCCGGGGTCGATTCCCGGCCATCGCACTTGTTTTGTTTTCTAGATAATATTATTTTTAAAAAAATTAATAACGCTTCATAAAAATTAATTTTATAATTCTCTATAAGGCAATGGTGGTGTAATGGTCAGCATAGTTGCCTTCCAAGAAGTTGATCCAGGTTCGATTCCCGGCCATCGCACTTGTTTTGTTTTCTAGGTATTATTATTTAAAAAAAATTAATATCGCTTTATAAAACTTAATTTTATAACTGTGTATAAGGCGATGGTGGTGTAATGGTCAGCATAGTTGCCTTCCAAGCAGTTGATCCGGGTTCGATTCCCGGCCATCGCACTTGTTTTGTTTTATAGATAATATTATTTAAAAAAATTAATAACGCTTCATAAAAATTAATTTTATAACTATGTATAAGGCGATGGTGGTGTAATGGTCAGCATAGTTGCCTTCCAAGCAGTTGATCCGGGTTCGATTCCCGGCCATCGCACTTGTTTTATATTCTAGATAATATTATCTAAAATAAACTTGAACAACGCTTCATAAACCTGAATTTTATAATTCTCTATATGGCGATGGTGGTGTAATGGTCAGCATAGTTGCCTTCTAAGCAGTTGATCTGGGTTCGATTTCCGGCCATCGCACTTTTTTTTTTCTAGATAATATTATATAAAAAAAATTAATAACGCTTCATAAAAATTAATTTTATAATTCTCTATAAGGCGATGGTGGTGTTATGGTCAGCATAGTTGCCTTCCAAGCAGTTGATCCGGGTTCGATTCCCGGCCATCGCACTTGTTTTGTTTTCTAGATAATATTATCTGGAAAGAAAAACTTGAACAACGCTTCATAAACCTGAATTTTATAATTCTCTATAAGGCGATGGTGGTGTAATGGTCAGCATAGTTACCTTCCAAGCAGTTGATCCGGGTTCGATTCCCGGCCATCGCACTTGTTTTGTTTTCTAGATAATATTATCTAAAATAAACTTGAACAACGATTCATAAAAATTAATTTTATAATTTTCTATAAGGCGATGGTGGTGTTATGGTCAGCATAGTTGCCTTCCAAGCTGTTGATCCGGGTTCGATTCCCGGCCATCGCACTTGTTTTGTTTTCTATATAATATTATTAAAAAAAAAATAACGCTTCTAAAAAATTAATTTTATAATTCTCTAAGGCGATGGTGGTGTAATGGTCAGCATAGTTGCCTTCCAAGCAGTTGATCTGGGTTCGATTCCTGCCATCGCACTTGTTTTATTTTCTAGATAATATTATCTAAAAGAAAAACATGCATAACGCTCTATAAACCTCAATTTTATAATTCTCTATAAGGCGATGGTGGTGTAATGGTCAGCATAGTTGCCTTCCATGCAGTTGATCCGGGTTCGATTAGCGGCCATCGCACTTGTTATATTTTCTAGATAATATTACCTAAAACGAAAAACATGAATAACGCTCTATAAACCTGAATTTTATAATTCTCTATAAGGCGATGGTGGTGTAATGGTCAGCATAGTTGCCTTCCAAGCAGTTGATCCGGGTTCGATTCCCGGCCATCGCACTTGTTTTGTTTTCTAGATAATATTATCTAAAATAAACTTGAACAACGCTTCATAAACCTGAATTTTATAATTCTCTATAAGGCGATGGTGGTGTAATGGTCAGCATAGTTGCCTTCCAAGCAGTTGATCCGGGTTCGATTCCCGGCCATCGCACTTGTTTTGTTTTCTAGATAATATTATCGAAAATAAACTTGAACAACGCTTCATAAACCTGACTTTTATAATTCTTTATAAGGCGATGGTGGTGTAATGGTCAGCATAGTTGCCTTCCAAGCAGTTGATCCGGGTCCGATTCCCGGCCATCGCACTTGTTTTGTTTTCTAGATATTATTATTTAAAAAAAATTAATAACGCATCATAAAACTTAATTTTATAACTCTGTATAAGGCGATGGTGGTGTAATGGTCAGCATAGTTGCCTTCCAAGCAGTTGATCCGGGTTCGATTCCCGGCCATCGCACTTGTTTTGTTTTCTAGATAATATTTTCTAAAATAAACTTGAACAGCGCTTCTTAAACCTGAATTTAATAATTCTCTATAAGGCGATGGTGGTGTAATATTCAGCATAGTTGCCTTCCAAGCAGTTGATCCGGGTTCGATTCCTGGCCATCGCACTTGTTTTGTTTTCTAGATATTATTATCTGGAAAGAAAAACTTGAACAACGCTTCATAAACCTGAATGTTATAATTCTCTATAAGGCGATGGTGGTGTAATGGTCAGCATAGTTGCCTTCCAAGCAGTTGATCCGGGTTCGATTCCCGGCCATCGCACTTGTTTTGTTTTCTAGATAATATTATTTAAAAAAAAATAATAACGCTTCATAAAAATTAATTTTATAATTCTCTATAAGATGATGGTGGTGTAATGGTCAGCATAGTTGCCTTCCAAGCAGTTGATCCGGGTTCGATTCCCGGCCATCGCACTTGTTTTATATTCTAGATAATATTATCTAAAATAAACTTGAACAACGCTTCATAAACCTGAATTTTATAATTCTCTATATGGCGATGGTGGTGTAATGGTCAGCATAGTTGCCTTCTAAGCAGTTGATCTGGGTTCGATTTCCGGCCATCGCACTTTTTTTTTTCTAGATAATATTATATAAAAAAAATTAATAACGCTTCATAAAAATTAATTTTATAATTCTCTATAAGGCGATGGTGGTGTTATGGTCAGCATAGTTGCCTTCCAAGCAGTTGATCCGGGTTCGATTCCCGGCCATCGCACTTGTTTTGTTTTCTAGATAATATTATCTGGAAAGAAAAACTTGAACAACGCTTCATAAACCTGAATTTTATAATTCTCTATAAGGCGATGGTGGTGTAATGGTCAGCATAGTTACCTTCCAAGCAGTTGATCCGGGTTCGATTCCCGGCCATCGCACTTGTTTTGTTTTCTAGATAATATTATCTAAAATAAACTTGAACAACGATTCATAAAAATTAATTTTATAATTTTCTATAAGGCGATGGTGGTGTTATGGTCAGCATAGTTGCCTTCCAAGCTGTTGATCCGGGTTCGATTCCCGGCCATCGCACTTGTTTTGTTTTCTATATAATATTATTAAAAAAAAAAATAACGCTTCTAAAAAATTAATTTTATAATTCTCTAAGGCGATGGTGGTGTAATGGTCAGCATAGTTGCCTTCCAAGCAGTTGATCTGGGTTCGATTCCTGCCATCGCACTTGTTTTATTTTCTAGATAATATTATCTAAAAGAAAAACATGAATAACGCTCTATAAACCTCAATTTTATAATTCTCTATAAGGCGATGGTGGTGTAATGGTCAGCATAGTTGCCTTCCATGCAGTTGATCCGGGTTCGATTAGCGGCCATCGCACTTGTTATATTTTCTAGATAATATTACCTAAAACGAAAAACATGAATAACGCTCTATAAACCTGAATTTTATAATTCTCTATAAGGCGATGGTGGTGTAATGGTCAGCATAGTTGCCTTCCAAGCAGTTGATCCGGGTTCGATTCCCGGCCATCGCACTTGTTTTGTTTTCTAGATAATATTATCTAAAATAAACTTGAACAACGCTTCATAAACCTGAATTTTATAATTCTCTATAAGGCGATGGTGGTGTAATGGTCAGCATAGTTGCCTTCCAAGCAGTTGATCCGGGTTCGATTCCCGGCCATCGCACTTGTTTTGTTTTCTAGATAATATTATCGAAAATAAACTTGAACAACGCTTCATAAACCTGACTTTTATAATTCTTTATAAGGCGATGGTGGTGTAATGGTCAGCATAGTTGCCTTCCAAGCAGTTGATCCGGGTCCGATTCCCGGCCATCGCACTTGTTTTGTTTTCTAGATATTATTATTTAAAAAAAATTAATAACGCATCATAAAACTTAATTTTATAACTCTGTATAAGGCGATGGTGGTGTAATGGTCAGCATAGTTGCCTTCCAAGCAGTTGATCCGGGTTCGATTCCCGGCCATCGCACTTGTTTTGTTTTCTAGATAATATTTTCTAAAATAAACTTGAACAGCGCTTCTTAAACCTGAATTTAATAATTCTCTATAAGGCGATGGTGGTGTAATATTCAGCATAGTTGCCTTCCAAGCAGTTGATCCGGGTTCGATTCCTGGCCATCGCACTTGTTTTGTTTTCTAGATATTATTATCTGGAAAGAAAAACTTGAACAACGCTTCATAAACCTGAATGTTATAATTCTCTATGAGGCGATGGTGGTGTAATGGTCAGCATAGTTGCCTTCCAAGCAGTTGATCCGGGTTCGATTCCCGGCCATCGCACTTGTTTTGTTTTCTAGATAATATTATTTAAAAAAAAATAATAACGCTTCATAAAAATTAATTTTATAATTCTCTATAAGATGATGGTGGTGTAATGGTCAGCATAGTTGCCTTCCAAGCAGTTGATCCGGGTTCGATTCCCGGCCATCGCACTTGGTTTGTTGTCTAGATAATATTATCTGGAAAGAAAAACTTAAACAACGCTTCATAAACCTGAATTTTATAATTCTCTATAGGGCGATGTTGGTGTAATGGTCAGCATAGTTGCCTTCCAAGCAGTTGATCCGGGTTCGATGCTCGGCCATCGCACTTGTTTTGTTTTCTAGATAATATTATCTAAAATAAACTTGAACAACGATTCATAAACCTGAATTTTATAATTCTCTATAAGGCGATGGTGGTGTAATGGTCAGCATAGTTGCCTTCCAAGCAGTTGATCCGGGTTCGATTCCCGGCCATCGCACTTGTTTTGTTTTCTAGATAATATTATTTAAAAAAAATTAATAACGCTTCATAAAAATTAATTTTTTAATTCTCTATAAGATGATGGTGTAATGGTCAGCATAGTAGTCCTCCAAGCAGTTGATCCGGGTTGGATTCCCGGCCATTGCACTTGTTTTGTTTTCTAGATAATATTATAAAAAAAAATTAATAACGCTTCATAAAAATTAATTTAATAATTCTCTAAAAGGCGATGGTGGTGTAATGGTCAGCATAGTTGCCTTCCAAGCAGTTGATCCGGGTTCGATTCCCGGCCATCGCACTTGTTTTGTTTTCTAGATTTTATTATTTTAAAAAAATTAATAACGCTTCATAAAACTTAATTTTATAACTCTGTATAAGGCGATGGTGGTGTAATGGTCAGCATAGTTGCCTTCCAAGCAGTTGATCCGGGTTCGATTCCCGGCCAGAGATGTGCATCTACGTGTAATCTTTAATTGTCGACATATACACGTAGACAATACGTCGACAATTTTAGCGACGTAGACAATGTAAACAATGTAGATAATGCATCTGACAATTGTAAAATTCAACATAACCTAAATGTATTCCTTTGTAACTATTATATGTATTTGTATTCGTGAGCTCGGGTCATTATCGGTCTTTATATAGTAAAACTAATAAAGTAAGTGCTCGTATATTACTAGACGAATGTCTGTCTTGGGTTTTGGGCGAACTGTCATATTTTTAAAATCGATCAACGCGCCATCTCACCAGACGGAGTTCTGTTTGGCGCTATTTTAAACAGTAACCAGTTGACAAATTTTCAACGTTTTGCCCTGCACAACTAATTTTTTTTCATGTAATCCCTAGAATAAAAATAAAAATCTCTAACAACATTTAAAATTCCCTAGTTCTAGGGATAACATTTCTAATCTGACTTAAGTGAACACATGTGTTTTCATTGTCTACATAGTCTACATTGTTTACATGAAAAATGAAGACGTAGACTACATGATTGTTTACACGTAGAGAATGGCGTAGATTACTTGCAGTAGACTACACGCACATCCCTGTTCCCGGCCATCGCACTTGTTTTGTTTTCTTGATAATATTATCTAAAATAAACTTGAACAGCGCTTCATAAACCTGAATTTTATAATTCTCTATAAGGCGATGGTAATGTAATGGTCAGCATAGTTGCCTTCCAAGCAGTTGATCCGGGTTCGATTCCCGGCCATCGCACTTGTTTTGTTTTCTAGATAATATTATCTGGAAAGAAAAACTTGAACAACGCTTCATAAACCTGAATTTTATATTTTTCTATAAAGCGATGGTGGTGTAATGGTCAGCATAGTTGCCTTCCAAGCAGTTGATCCGAGTTCGATTCCCGGTAATCGCACTTGTTTTAGTTTCTAGATAATATTATTTAAAAAAAATTAATAACGCTTCATAAAAATTAATTTTATAATTCTCTATAAGACGATAGTGGTTTAATGGTCAGCATAGTTGCCTTCCAATCAGTTGACCCGGGTTCGATTCCCGGCCATCGCACTTGTTTTGTTTTCTAGATAATATTATCTGGAAAGAAAAACTTGAACAACGCTTCATAAACCTGAATTTTATAATTCTTTATAAGGCGATGGTGGTGTAATGGTCAGCATAGTTGCCTTCCAAGCAGTTGATCCGGGTTCGATTCCCGGCATCGCACTTTTGTATTTTCTAGATATTATTATTTAAAAAAAATTAATAACGCTTCATAAAACTTAATTTTATAACTCTGTATAAGGCGATGGTGGTGTAATGATCAGCATAGTTGCCTTCCAAGCAGTTGATCCGGGTTCGATTCCCGGCCATCGCACTTGTTTTGTTTTCTAGATATTATTATCTAAAATAAACTTGAACAGCGCTTCATAAACCTGAATTTTATAATTCTCTATAAGGCGATGGTGGTGTAATGGTCAGCATAGTTGCCTTCCAATCAGTTGACCCGGGTTCGATTTCCGGCCTTCGCACTTGTTTTGTTTTCTAGATAATATTATCTGGAACGAAAAACTTTAACAACGCTTCATAAACCTGAATTTTATAATTCTTTATAAGGCGATGGTGGTGTAATGGTCAGCATAGTTGCCTTCCAAGCAGTTGATCCGGGTTCGATTCCCGACCATCGCACTTGTTTTGTTTTCTAGATAATATTATTTAAAAAATTATAATAACGCTCCATAAAAATTAATTTTATAATTCTCTAAGGCGATAGTGGTGCAATGGTCAGCATAGTTGCCTTCCAAGCAGTTGATCCGAGTTCGATTCCCGGCCATCGCACTTGGTTTGTTGTCTAGATAATATCTGGAAAGAAAAACTTGAACAATGCTTCATAAACCTGAATTTTATAATTCTCTACAGGACGATGGAAGTGTAATGGTCAGCATAGTTGCCATAAAAGCAGTTGATCCGTGTTCGATTCCCGGCCATCGCACTTGTTTTGTTTTCTAGATAATATTATAACAAAAAAAAAATAACGCTTCATAAAAATTAATTATATAATTCTCTAAGGCGATGGTGGTGTAATGGTCAGCATAGTTGCCTTCCAAGCAGTTGATCCGGGCCCGATTCCCGGCCATCGCACTTGTTTTGTTTTCTAGATAATATTATTTAAAAAAATTTAATAACGCTTCATAAAAATTAATTTTATAATTCTCTATAAGACGATGGTGGTGTAATGGTCAGCATAGCTGCCTTCCAAGCAGTTGATCCGGGTTGGATTCCCGGCCATCACACTTGTTTTGTTTTCTAGATAATATTATTTTAAAAATTAATAACGCTTCATAAAAATTTATTTAATAATTCTCTAACAGGCGATGGTGGTGTAATGGTCAGCATAGTTGCCTTCCAAGCAGTTGATCCGGGTTCGATTCCCGACCATCGCACTTGTTTTGTTTTCTAGTTAATATTATCTAAAATAAACTTGAACAACGCTTCATAAACCTGAATTTTATAATTCTCTATAAGGCGATGGTGGTGTAATGGTCAGCATTGTTGCCTTCCAAGCAGTTGATCCGGGTTCGATTCCCGGCCATCGCACTTGTTTTGTTTTCTAGATATTATTATTTTAAAAAAATTAATAACGCTTCTAAAAACTTAATTTTATAACTCTGTATAAGGCGATGGTGGTGTAATGGTCAGCATAGTTGCCTTCCAAGCAGTTGATCTGGGTTCGATTCCCGGCCATCGCACTTGTTTTGTTTTCTAGATAATATTATCTAAAATAAACTTGAACAGCGCTTCATAAACCTGAATTTTATAATTCTCTATAAGGCGATGGTGGTGTAATGGTCAGCATAGTTGCCTTCCAATCAGTTGACCCGGGTTGGATTCCCGGCCATCGCACTTGTTTTGTTTTCTAGATAATATTATCTGGAAAGAAAAACTTGAACAACGCTTCATAAACCTGAATTTTATATTTTTCTATAAAGCGATGGTGGTGTAATGGTCAGCATAGTTGCCTTCCAAGCAGTTGATCCGAGTTCGATTCCCGGTAATCGCACTTGTTTTAGTTTCTAGATAATATTATTTTAAAAAAATTAATAACGCTTCATAAAAATTAATTTTATAATTCTCTATAAGACGATAGTGGTTTAATGGTCTGCATAGTTGCCTTCCAATCAGTTGACCCGGGTTCGATTCCCGGCCATCGCACTGGTTTTGTTTTCTAGATAATATTATCTGGAAAGAAAAACTTTAACAACGCTTCATAAACCTGAATTTTATAATTCTTTATAATGCGATGGTGGTGTAATGGTCAGCATAGTTGCCTTCCAAGCAGTTGATCCGGGTTCGATTCCCGGCCATCGCACTTTTTTATTTTCTAGATATTATTATTTAAAAAAAATTAATAACGCTTCATAAAACTTAATTTTATAACTCTGTATAAGGCGATGGTGGTGTAATGGTCAGCATAGTTGCCTTCCAAGCAGTTGATCCGGGTTCGATTCCCGGCCATCGCACTTGTTTTGTTTTCTAGATAATATTATCTAAAATAAACTTGAACAGCGCTTCATAAACCTGAATTTTATAATTCTCTATAAGGCGATGGTGGTGTAATGGTCAGCATAGTTGCCTTCCAATCAGTTGACCCGGGTTCGATTCCCGGCCATCGCACTTGTTTTGTTTTCTAGATAATATTATTAAAAAATAAATAAATAACGCTTCTAAAAAATTAATTTTATAATTCTCTAAGGCGATGGTGGTGTAATGGTCAGCATAGTTGCCTTCCAAGCTGTTGATCCGGGTTCGATTCCCGGCCATCGCACTTATTTTGTTTTCTAGATAATATTATTAAAAAAAAATAAATAACGCTTCTAAAAAATTAATTTTATAATTCTCTAAGGCGATGGTGGTGTAATGGTCAGCATAGTTGCCTTCCAAGCAGTTGATCCGGGTTCGATTCCCGGCCATCGCACTTGTTTTGTTTTCTAGATAATATTATCTAAAATAAACTTGAACAGCGCTTCATAAACCTGAATTTTATAATTCTCTATAAGGCGATGGTGGTGTAATGGTCAGCATAGTTGCCTTCCAATCAGTTGACCCGGGTTCGATTCCCGGCCATCGCACTTGTTTTGTTTTCTAGATAATATTATCTGGAAAGAAAAACTTTAACAACGCTTCATAAACCTGAATTTTATAATTCTTTATAAGGCGATGGTGGTGTAATGGTCAGCATAGTTGCCTTCCAAGCAGTTGATCCGGGTTCGATTCCCGACCATCGCACTTGTTTTGTTTTCTAGATAATATTATTAAAAAAATAATAATATCGCTCCATAAAAATTAATTTTATAATTCTCTAAGGCGATAGTGGTGTAATGGTCAGCATAGTTGCCTTCCAAGTAGTTGATCCGGGTCCGATTCCCGGCCATCGCACTTGTTTTGTTTTCTAGATAATATTATTTAAAAAAATTATTAACGCTTCATAAAAATTAATTTTTTAATTCTCTATAAGACGATAGTGGTTTAATGGTCAGCATAGTTGCCTTCCAAGCAGTTGATCCGGGTTCGATTCCCGGCCATCGCACTTGGTTTGTTGTCTAGATAATATTATTTGGAAAGAAAAACTTGAACAATGCTTCATAAACCTGAATTTTATAATTCTCTACAGGACGATGGTGGTGTAATGGTCAGCATAGTTGCCTTCAAAGCAGTTGATCCGTGTTCGATTCCCGGCCATCGCACTTGTTTAGTTTTCTAGATAACATTATTTCAAAAAAAAATAACGCTTCATAAAAATTAATTATATAATTCTCTAAGGCGATGGTGGTGTAATGGTCAGCATAGCAGCCTTCCAAGCAGTTGATCCGGGTTGGATTCCCGGCCATCGCACTTGTTTTGTTTTCTAGATAATATTATTTAAAAAAATTAATAACGCTTCATAAAAATTAATTTAATAATTCTCTAAAAAGCGATGGTGGTGTAATGGTCAGCATAGTTGCCTTCCAAGCAGTTGATCTGGGTCCGATTCTCGGCCATCGCACTTGTTTTGTTTTCTAGATAATATTATTTAAAAGAAATTAATAACGCTTCATAAAAACTTGTTTTATAATTCTCTATATGACGATAGTGGTTTAATGGTCAGCATAGTTGCCTTCCAAGCAGTTGATCCGGGTTCGATTCCTGGCCATCACACTTGTTTAGTTTTCTAGACAATATTATCTGGAAAGAAAAACTTTAACAACGCTTCATAAACCTGAATTTTATAATTCTTTATAATGCGATGGTGGTGTAATGGTCAGCATAGTTGCCTTCCAAGCAGTTGATCCGGGTTCGATTCCCGGCCATCGCACTTTTTTATTTTCTAGATAATATTATTTTAAAAAATTAATAACGCTTCATAAAAATTAATTTTATAACTCTGTATAAGGCGATGGTGGTGTAATGGTCAGCATAGTTGCCTTCCAAGCAGTTGATCCGGGTTCGATTCCTGGCCATCGCACTTGTTTTATTTTCTAGATAATATTATCTAAAACGAAAAACATGAATAACGCTCTATAAACCTGAATTTTATAATTCTCTATAAGGCGATGGTGGTGTAATGGTCAGCATAGTTGCCTTCCAAGCTGTTGATCCGGGTTCGATCCCCGGCCATCGCACTTGTTTTGTTTTCTAAATAATATTATTAAAAAAATAATAATAACGCTTCATAAAAATTAATTTTATAATTCTCTAAGGCGATGGTGGTGTAATGGTCAGCATAGTTGCCTTCCAAGTAGTTGATCCGGGTCCGATTCCCGGCCATCGCACTTGTTTTGTTTTCTAGATAATATTATCGAAAACGAAAAACATGAATAACGCTCTATAAACCTGAATTTTATAATTCTCTAAGGCGATGGTGGTGTAATGGTCAGCATAGTTGCCTTCCAAGCAGTTGATCTGGGTCCGATTCCCGGCCATCGCACTTGTTTTGTTTTCTAGATAATATTATTTAAAAAAATTTAATAACGCTTCATAAAAATTAATTTTATAATTCTCTATAAGCCGATGGTGGTGTAATGGTCAGCATAGTAGCCTTCCAAGCAGTTGATCCGGGTTGGATTCCCGGCCATCGCACTTGTTTTGTTTTCTAGAAAATATTATATAAAAAAATTAATAACGATTCATAAAAATTAATTTAATAATTCTCTAAAAGGCGATGGTGGTGTAATGGTCAGCATAGTTGCCTTCCAAGCAGTTGATCCGAGTTCGATTCCCGGCCATCGCACTTGGTTTGTTGTCTAGATAATATTATCTGGAAAGAAAAACTTGAACAACGCTTCATAAACCTGAATTTTATAATTCTCTATAGGGCGATGGTGGTGTAATGGTCAGCATAGTAGCCTTCCAAGCAGTTGATCCGGGTTGGATTCCCGGCCATCACACTTGTTTTGTTTTCTAGATAATATTATTTAAAAAAATTAATAACGCTTCATAAAAATTAATTTAATAGTTCTCTAAAAGGCAATGGTGGTGTAATGGTCAGCATAGTTGCCTTCCAAGCAGTTGATCCGGGTTCGATTCCCGGCCATCGCACTTGTTTTGTTTTCTAGTTAATATTATCTAAAATAAACTTGAACAACGCTTCATAAACCTGAATTTTATAATTCTCTATAAGGCGATGGTGGTGTAATGGTCAGCATAGTTGCCTTCCAAGCAGTTGATCCGGGTTCGATTCCCGGCCATCGCACTAGTTTTGTTTTCTAGATATTATTATTTAAAAAAAATAATAACGCTTCATAAAACTTAATTTTATAATTCTCTAAGGCGATGGTGGTGTAATGGTCAGCTTAGTTGCCTTCCAAGCAGTTGATCCGGGTTCGATTCCCGGCCATCGCACTTGTTTTGTTTTCTAGATAATATTATCTAAAATAAACTTGAACAGCGCTTCATAAACCTGAATTTTATAATTCTCTATAAGGCGATGGTGGTGTAATGGTCAGCATAGTTGCCTTCCAATCAGTTGACCCGGGTTCGATTCCCGGCCATCGCACTTGTTTTGTTTTCTAGATAATATTATCTGGAAAGAAAAACTTTAACAACGCTTCATAAACCTGAATTTTATAATTCTTTATAAGGCGATGGTGGTGTAATGGTCAGCATAGTTGCCTTCCAAGCAGTTGATCCGGGTTCGATTCCCGACCATCGCACTTGTTTTGTTTTCTAGATAATATTATTAAAAAAATAATAATATCGCTCCATAAAAATTAATTTTATAATTCTCTAAGGCGATAGTGGTGTAATGGTCAGCATAGTTGCCTTCCAAGTAGTTGATCCGGGTCCGATTCCCGGCCATCGCACTTGTTTTGTTTTCTAGATAATATTATTTAAAAAAATTATTAACGCTTCATAAAAATTAATTTTTTAATTCTCTATAAGACGATAGTGGTTTAATGGTCAGCATAGTTGCCTTCCAAGCAGTTGATCCGGGTTCGATTCCCGGCCATCGCACTTGGTTTGTTGTCTAGATAATATTATTTGGAAAGAAAAACTTGAACAATGCTTCATAAACCTGAATTTTATAATTCTCTACAGGACGATGGTGGTGTAATGGTCAGCATAGTTGCCTTCAAAGCAGTTGATCCGTGTTCGATTCCCGGCCATCGCACTTGTTTAGTTTTCTAGATAACATTATTTCAAAAAAAAATAACGCTTCATAAAAATTAATTATATAATTCTCTAAGGCGATGGTGGTGTAATGGTCAGCATAGCAGCCTTCCAAGCAGTTGATCCGGGTTGGATTCCCGGCCATCGCACTTGTTTTGTTTTCTAGATAATATTATTTAAAAAAATTAATAACGCTTCATAAAAATTAATTTAATAATTCTCTAAAAAGCGATGGTGGTGTAATGGTCAGCATAGTTGCCTTCCAAGCAGTTGATCTGGGTCCGATTCTCGGCCATCGCACTTGTTTTGTTTTCTAGATAATATTATTTAAAAGAAATTAATAACGCTTCATAAAAACTTGTTTTATAATTCTCTATATGACGATAGTGGTTTAATGGTCAGCATAGTTGCCTTCCAAGCAGTTGATCCGGGTTCGATTCCTGGCCATCACACTTGTTTAGTTTTCTAGACAATATTATCTGGAAAGAAAAACTTTAACAACGCTTCATAAACCTGAATTTTATAATTCTTTATAATGCGATGGTGGTGTAATGGTCAGCATAGTTGCCTTCCAAGCAGTTGATCCGGGTTCGATTCCCGGCCATCGCACTTTTTTATTTTCTAGATAATATTATTTTTAAAAATTAATAACGCTTCATAAAAATTAATTTTATAACTCTGTATAAGGCGATGGTGGTGTAATGGTCAGCATAGTTGCCTTCCAAGCAGTTGATCCGGGTTCGATTCCTGGCCATCGCACTTGTTTTATTTTCTAGATAATATTATCTAAAACGAAAAACATGAATAACGCTCTATAAACCTGAATTTTATAATTCTCTATAAGGCGATGGTGGTGTAATGGTCAGCATAGTTGCCTTCCAAGCTGTTGATCCGGGTTCGATCCCCGGCCATCGCACTTGTTTTGTTTTCTAAATAATATTATTAAAAAAATAATAATAACGCTTCATAAAAATTAATTTTATAATTCTCTAAGGCGATGGTGGTGTAATGGTCAGCATAGTTGCCTTCCAAGTAGTTGATCCGGGTCCGATTCCCGGCCATCGCACTTGTTTTGTTTTCTAGATAATATTATCGAAAACGAAAAACATGAATAACGCTCTATAAACCTGAATTTTATAATTCTCTAAGGCGATGGTGGTGTAATGGTCAGCATAGTTGCCTTCCAAGCAGTTGATCTGGGTCCGATTCCCGGCCATCGCACTTGTTTTGTTTTCTAGATAATATTATTTAAAAAAATTTAATAACGCTTCATAAAAATTAATTTTATAATTCTCTATAAGCCGATGGTGGTGTAATGGTCAGCATAGTAGCCTTCCAAGCAGTTGATCCGGGTTGGATTCCCGGCCATCGCACTTGTTTTGTTTTCTAGAAAATATTATATAAAAAAATTAATAACGATTCATAAAAATTAATTTAATAATTCTCTAAAAGGCGATGGTGGTGTAATGGTCAGCATAGTTGCCTTCCAAGCAGTTGATCCGAGTTCGATTCCCGGCCATCGCACTTGGTTTGTTGTCTAGATAATATTATCTGGAAAGAAAAACTTGAACAACGCTTCATAAACCTGAATTTTATAATTCTCTATAGGGCGATGGTGGTGTAATGGTCAGCATAGTAGCCTTCCAAGCAGTTGATCCGGGTTGGATTCCCGGCCATCACACTTGTTTTGTTTTCTAGATAATATTATTTAAAAAAATTAATAACGCTTCATAAAAATTAATTTAATAGTTCTCTAAAAGGCAATGGTGGTGTAATGGTCAGCATAGTTGCCTTCCAAGCAGTTGATCCGGGTTCGATTCCCGGCCATCGCACTTGTTTTGTTTTCTAGTTAATATTATCTAAAATAAACTTGAACAACGCTTCATAAACCTGAATTTTATAATTCTCTATAAGGCGATGGTGGTGTAATGGTCAGCATAGTTGCCTTCCAAGCAGTTGATCCGGGTTCGATTCCCGGCCATCGCACTAGTTTTGTTTTCTAGATATTATTATTTAAAAAAAATAATAACGCTTCATAAAACTTAATTTTATAATTCTCTAAGGCGATGGTGGTGTAATGGTCAGCTTAGTTGCCTTCCAAGCAGTTGATCCGGGTTCGATTCCCGGCCATCGCACTTGTTTTGTTTTCTAGATAATATTATCTAAAATAAACTTGAACAGCACTTCATAAACCTGAATTTTATAATTCTCTATAAGGCGATGGTGGTGTAATGGTCAGCATAGTTGCCTTCCAATCAGTTGGCCCGGGTTCGATTCCCGGCCATCGCACTTGTTTTGTTTTCTAGATAATATTATCTGGAAAGAAAAACTTGAACAACGCTTCATAAACCTGAATTTTATATTTCTCTATAAAGCGATGGTGGTGTAATGGTCAGCATAGTTGCCTTCCAAGCAGTTGATCCGGGTTCGATTCCCGGCCATCGCACTTGTTTTATTTTCTAGATATTATTATCTGGAAAGAAAAACTTGAACAATGCTTCATAAACCTGAATTTTATTATTCTCTATAAGGCGATGGTGGTGTAATGGTCAGCATAGTTGCCTTCCAAGCAGTTGATCCGGGTTCGATTCCCGGCCATCGCACTTGTTTTGTTTTCTAGATAATATTATTAAAAAAATCATAATAACGCTTCATAAAAATTAATTTTATAATTCTCTAAGGCGATGGTGGTGTAATGGTCAGCATAGTTGCCTTCCAAGTAGTTGATCCGGGTCCGATTCCCGGCCATCGCACTTGTTTTGTTTTCTAGATAATATTATTTAAAAAAAATTAATAACGCTTCATAAAAATTAATTTTATAATTCTCTATAAGAAGATAGTGGTTTAATGGTCAGCATAGTTGCCTTCCAAGCAGTTGATCCGGTTTCGATTCCCGGCCATCGCACTTGGTTTGTTGTCTAGATAATATTATCTGGAAAGAAAAACTTGAACAACGCTTTGTAAACCTGAATTTTATAATTCTCTATAGGGCGATGGTGGTGTAATGGTCAGCATAGTTGCCTTCCAAGCAGTTGATCCGGGTTCAATTCCCGGCCATCGCACTTGTTTTGTTTTCTAGATAATATTATTTAACATAAACTTGAACAACGCTTCATAAACCTGATTTTTATAATTCTCTATAAGGCGATGGTGGTGTAATGGTCAGCATAGTTGCCTTCCAAGCAGTTGATCCGGGTTCGATTCCCGGCCATCGCACTTGTTTTGTTTTCTAGATAATATTATTTTAAAAAAATAAATAACGCTTCATAAAAATTAATTTTATAATTCTCTAAGGCGATGGTGGTGTAATGGTCAGCTTAGTTGCCTTCCAAGCAGTTGATCCGGGTCCGATTCTCGGCCATCGCACTTGTTTTGTTTTCTAGTTAATATTATTTTAAAAAAATTAATAACGCTTCATAAAAATTAATTTTATAATTCTCTATAAGACGATGGTGGTGTAATGGTCAGCATAGTAGCCTTCCAAGCAGTTGATCCGGGTTGGATTCCCGGCCATCGCACTTGTTTTGTTTTCTAGATAATATTATTTAAAAAATTAATAACGCTTCATAAAACTTAATTTTATAACTCTGTATAAGGCGATGGTGGTGTAATGGTCAGCATAGTTGCCTTCCAAGCAGTTGATCCGGGTTCGATTCCCGGCCATCGCACTTGTTTTGTTTTCTAGATAATATTATCTAAAAAAAATAATAACGCTTCATTAAACTTAATTTTATAATTCTCTAAGGCGATGGTGGTGTAATGGTCAGCTTAGTTGCCTTCCAAGCAGTTGATCCGGGTTCGATTCCCGGCCATCGCACTTGTTTTTTATATTTCTCTATAAAGCGATGGTGGTGTAATGGTCAGCATAGTTGCCTTCCAAGCAGTTGATCCGGGTTCGATTCCCGGCCATCGCACTTGTTTTATTTTCTAGATATTATTATCTGGAAAGAAAAACTTGAACAATGCTTCATAAACCTGAATTTTATTATTCTCTATAAGGCGATGGTGGTGTAATGGTCAGCATAGTTGCCTTCCAAGCAGTTGATCCGGGTTCGATTCCCGGCCATCGCACTTGTTTTGTTTTCTAGATAATATTATTTTAAAAAAATAAATAACGCTTCAAAAAATTAATTTTATAATTCTCTAAGGCGATGGTGGTGTAATGGTCAGCTTAGTTGCCTTCCAAGCAGTTGATCCGGGTCCGATTCCCGGCCATCGCACTTGTTTTGTTTTCTAGTTAATATTATTTAAAAAAAATTAATAACGCTTCATAAAAATTAATTTTATAATTCTCTATAAGACGATGGTGGTGTAATGGTCAGCATAGTAGCCTTCCAAGCAGTTGATCCGGGTTGGATTCCCGGCCATCGCACTTGTTTTGTTTTCTAGATAATATTATTTAAAAAATTAATAACGCTTCATAAAACTTAATTTTATAACTCTGTATAAGGCGATGGTGGTGTAATGGTCAGCATAGTTGCCTTCCAAGCAGTTGATCCGGGTTCGATTCCCGGCCATCGCACTTGTTTTGTTTTCTAGATAATATTATCTAAAATAAACTTGAACAGCGCTTCATAAACCTGAATTTTATAATTCTCTATAAGGCGATGGTGGTGTAATGGTCAGCATAGTTGCCTTCCAATCAGTTGACCCGGGTTCGATTCCCGGCCATCGCACTTGTTTTGTTTTCTAGATAATATTATCTGGAAAGAAAAACTTGAACAACGCTTCATAAACCTGAATTTTATATTTTTCTATAATGCGATGGTGGTGTAATGGTCAGCATAGTTGCCTTCCAAGCAGTTGATCCGGGTTCGATTCCCGGCCATCGCACTTGTTTTGTTTTCTAGATAATATTATTAAAAAATAATAATAACGCTTCATAAAAATTAATTTTATAATTCTCTAAGGCGATAATGGTGTAATGGTCAGCATAGTTGCCTTCCAAGTGGTTGATCCGGGTCCGATTCCCGGCCATCGCACTTGTTTTGTTTTCTAGATAATATTATTTTAAAAAAATTTATAACGCTTCATAAAAATTAATTTTATAATTCTCTATAAGACGATAGTGGTTTAATGGTCAGCATAGTTGCCTTCCAAGCTGTTGATCCGGGTTCGATTCCCGGCCATCGCACTTGGTTTGTTGTCTAGATAATATTATCTGGAAAGAAAAACTTGAACAACACTTCATAAACCTGAATTTTATAATTCTCTATAGGGCGATGGTGGTGTAATGGTCAGCATAGTTGCCTTCCAAGCAGTTGATCCGGGTTCGATTCCCGGCCATCGCACTTGTTTCGTTTTCTAGATAATATTATTTTAAAAAATAAATAACGCTTCATAAAAATTAATTTTATAATTCTCTAAGGCGATGGTGGTGTAATGGTCAGCATAGTTGCCTTCCAAGCAGTTGATCCGGGTCCGATTCTCGGCCATCGCACTTGTTTTGTTTTCTAGATAATATTATTTAAAAAAATTTAATAACGCTTCATAAAAATTAATTTTATAATTCTCTATAAGACGATGGTGGTGTAATGGTCAGCATAGTTGCCTTCCGAGCAGTTGATCCGGGTTGGATTCCCGGCCATCGCACTTGTTTTGTTTTCTAGATAATATTATTTAAAAAAATTAATAACGCTTCATAAAAATTAATTTAATAATTCTCTAAAAGGCGATGGTGGTGTAATGGTCAGCATAGTTGCCTTCCAAGCAGTTGATCTGGGTCCGATTCTCGGCCATCGCACTTGTTTTGGTTTCTAGATAATATTATTTTAAAAAAATTATAAAGCTTCATAAAAATTAATTTTATAATTCTCTATAAGGCGATGGTGGTGTAATGGTCAGCATAGTTGCCTTCCAAGCAGTTGATCCGGGTTCGATTCCCGGCCATCGCACTTGTTTTGTTTTCTAGATAATATTATCTGGAAAGAAAAACTTGAACAACGCTTCATAAACCTAAATTTTATAATTCTCTATAAGGCGATGGTGGTGTAATGGTCAGGATAGTTGCCTTCCAAGCAGTTGATCCGGGTTCGATTCCCGGCCATCGCACTTGTTTTGTTTTCTAGATAATATCTGAAGAACTTACAAATTGGTCTCAACCTGGATATGAACCCGGGACCTCTCGCACCCAAAGCAAGAATCATATATATATATATATATATATATATATATATATATATATATATATATATATATATATATATATATATATATATACTCTTTATTATTTATGTATTTAAAAAATAATAAGTAATAGATCATTCCCAGAACAGCAAAATGCATTAATCTATGTTATATTACTGTTACTAAAATAAAACAATAATAAAACTGCACGATTTCTTCAATTTAAAACTCCGTGCTCAAAATATAAAACTATGATGTTACTTCGCAATGATTGAAAGTTCATTTCAGTTCTCTCCAAGTTCTTATAGCATGGGTGTTATTGGTTGCAATGAGTCGCAACTGTCACGTACTGACAACTCCACATTCGACGCAGTCTAGTATCAGCTCGCGGCTGTTTCACGCTTTGTGATTTCCCCATTCCGGAGATCCGAAGTGATTTCACCCGCCAAACTCCAGCTGGAATACTGTACGGAGGTGTAGAGAATGCATGCGAACGTATTGAATTGAGTAGTAAATATGAAAATTTTATTTTAGTGTTTTTGCTTTCGGATAATTTGGGGTTTGGAATTGGGTTTTGGCTTGATATTGAGGAAGAAATTGGTTTTGAGAATAGAGAGAAGAAACTATATGTGAGTATAATAAAATTTGTTTAATTTTAGAAAATAGTTACTTCACATAGTTTCTGACACAATATTTAAGTTTAGATCCATATTAAATGTACGTTTTGATTTCTTGATATATATATATATATATATATATATATATATATATATATATATATATATATATATATATATCTTATTACATTAGTTTTATATAATTTAAAATCGTTCAGAAACATATTTCCGGTCAAGGCCAGCAAAAAGTTGGATATTGAGTGTATGAAAGCACAAAAATTTATTGATGAAACTGGGAATCATTTTGAATATTTATAAAATTGTTTCTATTTAATAAATTGTTATTAAATGTTCTTCATTTTGTTTCCTGTATTATTATATCATAATTGGTTAAATAATATTAGTTATATTAAACATTAAAAGAATTGTTACACAACTTCAATTAAAGTACGAATAAATAAATTTTAATGTTTATTAATTTTTATTCTTTTCTTTGCGTTTTTGTACAATAATTTTGAAACATACCTGAAAGTAGATAGGTGCTGTGTTTAAGTGTGTCCCTGGTGCTAAATGCTCTAGCTACAGCCCTATTAGCAATGTTTGTTAAGACTTCTAAAATACAGAACAATTTAAAATATCAATAACAAAAATATTCGTTCCGGCATCATTAATCTCGGATTTACTTGGAATGGTTAAAAAGATTAGATTAAATTTATTGAGCATTTTATATGAATTAAAGGGTTCATATCTAACCTAGAGGTCATGTGTCACTACCATGTTTATTTTTATCAGCTGCGGTGTCCGAGTGGTTAAGGAGATGGACTTGAAATCCATTGGGCTATGCCCGCACAGGTTCGAATCCTGTCCGCAGCGACAATTTTTTTAATAACTAAATTCCATAATTAATAATGACAGGAACGAATAGAATACAGTTATTTAATAATAAAACATTGCAACATACTTATTCATTACTTTTAACAATGATATGAAATAATTAAAAGTACAAACGAGTGAAAATTTAAAACAATCCCAACAGATCTTAAACCTGATTTAAATAAAAGAGTTCGGGGCCATTAGCCTGGTTCCTAATTGTGCCTATATGCGCACACCAAACTCCTTCATAAATATTTCCCTTTTTCAAATGTAAATAAACCTTCCGCCGGAATAAATGATGGTCTAAATCCCGCCCAGCAAGCACTGAATCACAAAGCAAGGGAAAGTTGTTTTGCATGCGTGATAATAACATGGTTAGGTTTAGGTTAGGTACGTGCAAGTTCATCCGTTCATCGTACAGTGACCCTAGTGCCATCTTTTAGGTGAACTCGGAAATGTTTGCGTGATGAAGAGTAGAGAAACTTTATAATTAAAGACTGGTCACTCTTACCTTGGTTCTAATTTCAAACGTTTAAGTAAATACTTTACAACTGATGATATCAAATTTAATTATAGAAAAATAAGGAAAACCGTTAGAATTTGAACCTTCGATTTTCAATCAAATTTAAACCAACTGAGTTATAGTCGCTATTCAAATTTGATGTTATTACAATTTTTCGTCTTTTTTTGTTACCTGTCAAAGGCAGCATCGATCCTATGACTCCTGTACTAAAATGATTTCTTATTTAATGAAACATCATGTCATCCTTTTCTTTATTAAATTTAAATTATCATTGATTCTCATGTAAGGTGGGTGCGACAAATAAAGCCCAGGTGGTAATAAAGCCCATTTTCAAATTCTCCGCTTTATTGATTTTTTTTAAAAGTTTACTGCAATAGCCACTTAGGTAAAGCAGTATACAATAATGTAACAGATGGAGTCACCGGAAACTTTGTTTCTGTAACAAGTGAGGACGGTTTCAAATTGGCATGCTACTTGAAGAGACGATAATATAACCTCAACGCTTGGAATTATTTACAATTTTAAGGTATATTAGATTGTAATTTATTTGTATCCTATGTTATTAAATATATTAGAACCTTAGTAACCTGAATATAATTGTGTTTTGTTGCAAATTGTTTGAAGTATGTTGAAATTTATTTTAATCTATTTCAATACGAGTGCAGTAATAAAGCCCGCCGAAAAAAATACGTCTTTTCACGAATTGATGATTACCCCGGAAACATTCATTCCCACTGTGAAAACACCTAGACGAAAAGCAATCAACTACAAGGCCCAAAAAATTACAAAAAATTTATTTATGGAAAATATTCACTTCAAAACATCAAAACAAACAAACCAAGAATCGCAACCAGGTACTTCTAAACAAATTGATAGTTCATGGTACTGTCCAGTGTGTAATACATGCGCAGAATACTCAATGTGAATGTGTATTATATGTCGCACATGGATGCACGAACACTGCATTGGTTACACATCATCTGACGATGAAGAATATGAGTGTAATGCATGTAGTAAATAGCGGGCCTTAATTATTGTCCTATAAGAAATAAAGCTCAAAAACATACTTTTTTAAAAAATATTTTTTTATAATAATTATTTTTTATTTAGCTTATAGAATAATTCTATTTAATTGTACAAAGAGTGAAGTTTATTTTTGTATATTTGTTGTTAATAAAAACCGTTCTAATTAAATAATAAAAATTATTTACAGTTAGGTGGGCTTTATTTGTCGCACCCACCTTAAACTTTAATTTTAAATATCTCAGTTAATATTACGAGTTACATTAGCAATATGATGATAATAAACTTTTTTGTTAAGCTTTAAAAAGCTATCGTATTACGATATGTTAAATATGACGTGTCATTAAAAATATACTTATTTGTTATAACCATTATATTCTTGAACTGTTATAAGTTTTACAGCGTTAAATTAATCAAATAAAGCACCCATTGAAGTAAATAATAAATATTTTTCAATAAAATATTATTATTAATAAATACTAAGCAAAAGATTTAATAATTTATTATTTTACTTTCGCCATTTGTTTCTACAATTAAAATGTTTTCAATCCAGTATTATGAAAAGTATTTCTTTTAAATTTCATATTTCATATAATAATAAAGTTAGTCACTTATTTAAATAATTTTACTAAAGAAACCGGCAGTACGACAGTGAAAACACTACGGATCGGTGAGCCCGGTCCTATTTATGTTCCGAAACGGACAACTGAATCGTTATTATTATTATTCAAATCAGGAAAAAATTTGAAAAAAGCCTAAATTTTCAAATTTGAGAAAAAATTAACTGTTGCCCATAATCCAAAAACAAAATGAAACATGATGTACACAAAAGGCCAATGTCTTTTTTTATGCCAATTTATCATAAACCAATTACATATAAAGATATTTGCTAGCATTTTTATATTTTGGCCAAAAACAGGGCAGCACTTTAATAGAATGTTCTCAATAAATCAAATATTGTAATATGAATTTTAAGTCAGACAATATGAGTGATTTATTTATTTATAAAGTTGGAAAGAGGTACGTAAAAACAAAGTATGGGAAAGATGGTTCAGTTGTATTGAATCTGACTATGGATTTGAGAACCCGGATTCGATGCCCACAGCCGACAAACTACTTTCAATACATTAAAATTTCCCCTATGGCGTCTTGTCCAGTTACATTTTTGGAGAATTACTTATCGAGATCTGCTTCAGCAGTGTGCCACATCAGTAATGGGTAAAAGGCGTGATGATATATTTATTCTTTATATTGTTTTATAACAAAGTACAATTTCTCTGTGATAAACTAAAAATCAGTGAGCGACTAAGAAACATTCGTTGCGGTTCTGGGTACACTCCCAGACATACGCAAACACGTGCTTCGAGAAGACATTTGCAAATCGTTTGTTTCTTTATTCAGATTCTATGCAAAACTTCGCCATAAAGTGAAGCCCTGCGCTCCTAAGGGATGTGTATTTGCTTTTTATCTGTAAACAAAAACGGTGAACCGCACCAACTAAACTTACGCTTAGCATACAAATGTCTCGAATAATGTTATTGCGATAGAAAAATAAATTCAATTAAAATGCACATATCAACGAAAACCTTGAACAGATTTAAACATTTTCAGTATATTTATAACTAAAAATATTACTTTAACATTGTGTTACATAATAGCAGACAATTAAAATAAGATTGTATTTTTGGATTGTAATCATTACCTTACTTGCATTTTTATTATATTATTTTTATTAAATAATGTAGCATTCGACTACGAAAATCGGCAGTACGGCAGTGTAAAAACTGCGGCTCGGTGAGTCCGGTAGGCCAAGGCCCGATTTGGGCTGTAGTGCCATCAGAAGAAGAAGAATAATAATTATCTTACTTATATTATTTTTATTACATTGTTGCATTCCCTATATTTGGTAACGTGGCAAATCTGTACTTGTTCTTTAGCAATAATTCGACGCATTAGCGTAATTTGACAATTAATAAGTAGATCGCTCATTATATACCATATGTACAGAATTTCTGATTTTGGATGATATATAATTATTTCTTGAACTCGAACCGGTACTGAACCGGTACTAGTATCAACTTTATCATGTGAGTTATTTATTATTATTGACAGTGTAAATACATAACAATTAACAACAAACAATAATACAATGTTATTCAGAATAATATATTCAATCGGTTTCTATCTAAAGCACTTTGATTTTAACCATATGTATGTTCTCATTGTCATAGTCATGTAAAATATAAATTGTTGTCTAGTTTAACCATCCTCGTAGCTCTTATAGTTCTCGAGATAACAATGGTGGCACACTTACAGTGATTACCTTATATCTCAGTTCATTTTTATTTCGTTAACTTGACAATTGTAAAAAGAAGAAAAATAAAAAGTGCGTTTTTAGTGAGTTTTTTCTTTTTTTCAGCAATCGATATTTTTCATCAATTAAATTACTCCTTCGCTAACTTATTTGGAGGCCGTGATTTGACTACTGATAATCGCACATCCTTCACAAAAATATTTATTTTAGCTGTTTTTGTCAAAAATAAAATAAAATAAATATATCATCACGCTTTTTACCCATTACTGGGTGTGGCAAACTGCCTAAGCAGATCTCGGTAAGTGATATATTTTTTCGCGTGAAATCACGGCCCTCAAAGATATTAGTGGAGGGGGAGCCACGAGGGGAGCCACAAGGGTAGTTTTTAAATTAGTGAAAATTGTTTATCGGCTGTGGGGATTGAACCAGGGTTCTGAAGATCCACAGGCCGACACGATACCACTGAGAAACTTACCCCTTATTCTGAGTGCAATATTGTTTTTATACTAAAAAACAAGACAATGGTATTAAATAACATAATCACGTCAATAATATTATGTTACTTTAAGAAAGCGATTCTTCAGATAGTTTCACATTACAATTAAAATTGTTAGTATACTATGTAAGTCTTATCACTTCGATATAAATTTACCTACATCAAATTATCAACTCATTTAAAAAAATAATAAAACAAAACTAACATACCTGATTGATGAATCAGTCATAGTCATTTTCCAAGTGCAAAATAAAGTGGGGGTACTGCGTTTCCTCCAGCCATTCCACAAAACAGTTGCTATTTATGCAAGTGCATGTAATAAAAACTTAACAAATCAACAATCATTTAAACATAATTACATCAAAAACGTTATTTGGTGTTAAAATGGCCAGGTGTCGATCAAAAATAAGCCATTGCCATGAAAAGGTAATTATAATTGTGTTTGTTCAATTAGCGTAAATAAAATATGCAGACTATTATTCAGTAGAACACTTTAATTTTGCATAAACAAAGAGAAATAATTTATTATGATTCGATAATATACTCATAAATATGTTTTTATGGGTACAATTAACGATTTCTGCTTATTTGCGAGCATTTAGCAAAAACAAGACTTTTTATTAACAAAACCTAAAATGAAGATTGTATTTATAAACTCTAATTTGAACATATAATATTGTGAGTTTATTTTGGCATTTGCTGTATCCATGGTTACAAATTTGACAACAATGTATCAGAGCGTTTATTTTAAAATAAAACATAGATGGATAAGTTAACATTTGTATTAATTAGTGTCGCATTGTAATTAACGATTTGCTACCTGTAAATATATGCACTTGTAGAAAATGTTCAAATATTTCATTTTAATTTAAAACCAAAAAAATAGAGTGGCTTGCTCCCAGATTTGTTTTACTAGGGAGTTTTAAAATCCAATGTATACTCTGCCAAGAATTAAAAATTCAGATTCTAAACGTGTCTAGAAATCTTACAGCTCCCTAAATATATAATTTATAATGTCTTTAATGAGTTTTATAATCGACTAGAGCATTATTTGGCAGTAAAAAGAGAGATTTTTGACAATTTATTATAATTATTGTTTATTTGTATTTCTTATAATCGTTAAATGTAGGTTCAATCAAAATATTTTGCTTCCTATGTTTTATTTTAAAATAAACGCAATAAACCATTGCTGTTAAATATTTTACCGTAAAATAAACTCACGGTATAATAATACATTATAAGTGAGTGAAATCAGTTATTATACGCGAATGTGACAATTTTCAGGAGTATTTCACTCACATATGATTTACAATGTTTTATCTTACATTACCGTTTTCTGCAGCAAAATTTAAAAAATGTTCAAATTAAACTGAACGGAGATGCTGTCAAATAAGTGAAATATCACTGTTGTCAAGCTGTTGCAATGATATAAATTGTTATTTGTTTATGGTTATCATTGATTTAAACGTTTTAGTTACATGTGAATAATTACTGATTTTAATCACAAAACGATTGTAAAATGTACATCAGAAAAGCAACTGTAACATAAATATTTTTGTCATTTTCCTTTTTCTTTTAGGTAGATCCAAGTTCTTCCTCCTTCAATACTCCTCCCATAAATACGAAAGAAGATAGCATACTTGTAAGTATAATATTATATCTTTTTTCAAGAATATATCGTTAATATTTATCATTTTGTTTGTAAACTTTAACAGAAACAATTGTTTTGTGAGCGATGTCGAGAAACACAATGTATAAACGATGATTGCAAGACAGGCAAAAATGATTTCAAAAAGATGAAAGTGGAGCAGTGTTCTGTAAGTTTGTTTTATAAAAATAGACAATTCATTGTAGCCAATTAGCTCATCAACCATAATCATATATTATGATCAATTTGTACGAGTAAAAAAAAAATTAATATTCATGTGGTACTGAATTATTAAGATTTATAAATATTGTGCGTCATCTCAAGATATTTTCAAATAAAACTTCTTTATTGGTTGATTGCCGCCTCAATCGGTACAAAAACATAGTGCTTGTGATATCGGTTGAGCAACTAACGCCACTCAACTATCAAAATAGAAATCTACTTCAATTTTCAACAAATTCTAGTACAAATAAATATTGAATTTGAAAAAAAAATGTCCCCTTTAATATTAGGAATTTTAAACCCATACTTTTACTGATCGATGTTTAAGTTATGAAGTTTTATTTTAAAAATGGTTGATGGGCCCATTACTTATTACAAATAAACATTGGAAGTTGACATTTCAAAACGTACTTTTGTAATGAGTAGTTTTTTGTTGTTTGCTATCTATGAAGAATTTGTGTTTTAGGATCCAATGTCTTCTGCAGGACACTCAGATTTTCCAGCTCATTCAATATCTCTCAATATTCAGCAGGAAAAAGGAAGTAACAATATTTTTACTTCTTCAAGCAAAATTTGAAATGTTAGTTCCATTTTTTTTAAACATAAAATTGCATTTGTGTTGCATTTAAATTGTTTCTCAGATTAAATATTTACCTTTGTCTAAATATTCTTTACAAAAGTAATGGAAAGTTAAATACAATGAACTAAAATAGGGAACTCTGTTTCTGCATGGAGTACACCATCTTGGTAGGTAGGCAATAGTTGTAATGTTGTAAACCATTGAATAAAAAGACCCAGGAAGGAGCATATGCTAAAAACTGTTGAGTCCAAAAATGTAGTGTCTCAAAATGGCGGCCTCTAACCTGTGGCGTAACGTAAATATTTTAGTGAAGCTTGAATTTCAACTATATTGAAAAACTGTTTTAAAGTTTAATTAATTTGTAACTAATAACTCTAAACAAACAAAGCACAACTTTCACGCAACTACCACGACATATAGGTATACTGTTCAACAACTGAAGCAGAAATGAAACCCCAACATAAGCAGACACGAGGTACACTGCTCAACGGTAGACACCAAATTTGATTCCAACTAATAAGGGACGCGCAATTTTGGTGTCTCAATATGGCTAACTTCCATCGCACTGCTTTCAATGCTTATAGATACAATATGCTCATTCCTGGGTATTTTTATTCAATGTTGTAAACACACTTTTAGTGATTTTCATGTTTGGTGGTTGGTACTGACTAGCATTTTAAGTTTATTTGATTGCTAATGTTTCATTTTTATATGCATTATTTGTCTTTAAATTAATATTTTTTCATTTTTAATTATAAATAATTATAATTTTCGAAGTTATAGACATAAAATTTATGAATGATTAGAAAAACAAGGTAATTTGAATTTTAAAATAATCGATTGTATGAATAGTTCGACAATAACATTAGATCCAAATCTATAAACAATTTACTTTCTAAGATTATTTTCTAGTTAACTATAGTGTTTTCATATTGTTCCATTTATTATCTAAAATGATTTTAAGTAATTATAAATATATGATATATCATTATTTATGTGTGAAATTCTATTGTCCAATTATATGAACAATAAAAGTTAAAATAACAATTTCCGCGCTGTACGGTCACAAATCTAAATCCTTTGGTCAGCAAATCAAATCAAAATAAATAATAAAAACAAAACCCGCTATAAAAACAGAAAAAAACCATCGTCAGATTACTCAAACACCAATAAAAAGAACAGAAAACAAAATGAATATTCCACTGGCAGTCATCATACATCAGACTGACAACATCAAAAAAATAAAACTCCCAAATACTACACGCAGTTACAACCAACTGCAAATGCGAAACAGTAAATAAATACTTAATCAATTGCTCGTTACCAGAGCTAATTAAACCTGGTAAAACAATAAAACGGTGGAGGTAAATTAGAAGGGGAGTGTAACCGTTACAGTGTTACTCTGAAACCGGAACAGTGGCGGAACTACTAGGCGCAAACATTACATTATTCCCCTAAGGCCGCAGAAACTCATACCAATTGTTTTATAAAAAAACAAAATGCTCCGAGAATTTATTAAATTCAAACCTTCTGTAAGATATATTTAAAGAAAATTTTTATTTCAAAACAAATCTTTCTATAAGAACAAATCAAAATCTCATACACTAAATGTCATGTGGAATATAAGTCGAAAGAAAAATTGGGGAAATTAAATTGACAGCAAGAGATTAAGTAAATAAATGGATGAATGTAATTAAAGATTTATTGCGAAAAATGGAATGAGCTTGTATAAAAAGCAATATTTATGTGAAAATGTGGATGAAGGAAAATTATATGTTGGGACAGAAATATTGCAGGGTAATTAAAAGTTTTCAAGGGTTCGTGCTACACTATTTTGAAAATACGTCAAAGTACAAATGAATACAAATTTAAATTATTTTAATCCTGAAACATTTTAGTTTTAAAATAGATAATTATTAAGAACAAACGGATGCAACGATAACATTTCTTTATTCTATTACTAAATAATATGTTGCTCTGCGGTTCTGCTTTTCCTTCACAAACAAGAGTTTACAGATTCAAATTTTGCTGACTTAAAACGTTCGAATTTTTGACTGAATATTTTTATTTTATAAGTATTTCTTATTGACGAATGTTTTTAAAGGATAAATTGCAGAAGAAGAAAAAAATGAAGGAAGAACGGGAAAAGAAGACACAAGTGGATACATGATTTGAAGAAAGGAACAGGATATGCTGGGCTACATAAAGAGGCAGAGGGCTATACTGGAGGGACACCTGAGGACTTGGAATAGCCAGAATATTTCTTATGATGACTGAAAACAAAACTTAATGAGAAAAAAACTGTGTAATATAAGAAAAAATGCAAGATGATTCGAAGCTACTATAGACGATCTCTAAACTAAAAACAAACGCTGTATGAGAGCATTTAGCGGGATTTTCATGAAACCATGTCGCCACTACTGCATAAACCTGTTTGAGATTAGTGTATTTCTAAGTTTGCGCTGTATGAACGCTACTGTGATACTTTGATATCGTCACGTTCAGAGTTTTAAATTTCTAAAATGTCTCAATGTTACTTGATAAATTATAAATATAAAGGAGGTTACAAAGAAAACCTTCACTCCATAAGTATCATACTAATTTTTATCTAGTGAAGTCGTATTGAAATTATTGATGGCATATTAACATTTGTATGATATCTGAACCAAACCTTTGTAAAGTTTTTAATCGCTAGATGTCTATAATATACACTTTTCAGAAATTGAAATTTTCTTTTTTAACTTATTTATGTTATGATTAAAATGTTTGTGTCCATAAAAAATTCATGCAACGAAAAATAATAGTTCATAGCTCTGTGCTGCCATCTACGACAAGCTTTCACTAAATACTTCCAAGTAGTTTAATTTGTGAGACAACATGAAAATATTGTCTGTTCCGCCACTGCACCGAAACAGGAATACAGCATTCGCATCACGTGTAAACGCCGGCACTGTTAGCGCAAATGGAAATTAGGCCCGCACTACGTGTCACTGTGTACTACAAAGCTTTGTTTCCGTTGCTGCCGGTGTTAATTAAAGGTGACACCACCGCTGCCGGTGCCCTCCGCCCTGCCAAGGACTCGTTCAGCCCCAGCTCACTGACAACCAGAGACATGTGTCTGATTTGTTTGACGTGCTACGTGGAGATTGTAGATGCTCCTTGTGTTGTGACAGAATGATTACAGAATTTGAGGGATACGATGGCAGTGGAAGTTCATCTAAATTGACTTGGTAATTTAGACATTTTTACCGGGTTTCATTTACCGATTGTTTGTTACTAATGAGATGGAACTCTGTTATGAAATTAGGTCATAAGAAACTGATATTCAAAATAGGATGGTTGAAAGATCTTTATAATTTATATATATATATATATATATATATATATATATATATATATATATATATATATATATATATATATTAAAAATCTCTTTAAATAAGGAATTATTAATTGATAATAAATGCATATAATTTCAAATAAATCACGTAATTTAAAACAGAATGTGACATCACGTTGCATACAGGATGAGCGTCTTCAAGTGATTAGAATCTGTACCTATCTATGATTTCGAACAATTGTGATCCTATTGGCTGTTTGGCCACATGCTACAATCTCAAATTAGTAGGGAACTCTTTTTCCATATGGTAGTATATTATAACTTGGATGCTATAATTTTTCTAGATCTATTTAAATGAAGTTAAATTAATATTGTTGATGTAGCAGAGTTTGTTTTCAATGATTGCGAATTTAGGTTGCATGCTGAACACTCAAAATTTTTTTATCTTTTCCGTTAATGTTTATATATCAGTGGCTGTATGCAAAATAATATCGTAAGAGTGGGAGGTTGTTTTATTCAAGTGTTTTTAGCGCGATTCTTTTTAAAACAATATATCATCACGCCTTTTATCCATTACTGGGTGTGACACAGATCTCGGTAAGTGATATAATTCTTCGCGTGAAATTCGGTTACCAGCCGTCAAATCACGGGCCTCAAAGCTATCAGTGGAGGGAGAGCCACAGGGGTAGTTTTAACGTGGTGAAAATTATTTGTTGGCTATGGGAATTGAACTCGGGTTCTCAAATCCACAAGCCGACTCGATATCACTGAGCCACTTATCCCATTTTAGTGTTTTTTTTTAAATATGAACAAAAAATATATAATATTTTTATTTTAATATGAATAAATTTGCATAATCCTCTAAGTAAAATTAATTATTATTTATGCCGGCATATACTCGATATCTGTAGAAGATTTGTTCCTTAATTTTTTTCTCTTAATTTTCAGAGTGAATTCGGATTAATGGATTATACGAAATATATATCACAATTTTTTTTATCGATTACTAGTATTAATTTTTGCATTTTTTAAACAAGTTAAAAATTCATTCGCTGCGGACAGGATTCGAACCTGCGCGGGCAGGGCCCAATGGATTTCAAGTCCATCTCCTTAACCACTCGGACACCGCAGCTTCTATATCTATTGATGAAGACAAGTTAAATAATTTTCATTGATGTCTGAAAATTATATAATTAAAAAAAATCATTTTAACTTTATAATTTAGTATTGTAATTCCATGCAAAGTTGTGTTCTGTAAATATAAAATATGCCGAGAGAATAATATATTTTGTAGTAAGCGACTAATTTAAAGCTTTAATGTGCGAAAGTTATCAGACATTCTATTGTACCCACGAGTTAACTTTGTTTAGGAAGTACTCTCTAACCCCTGTGATTATCTCTTACACAACTTATACAGAAATCTACACTAGAACATTTGTTTTAAAATAAGTATTCATATTGGATTTACATAAAATTTGAGCATGTGTCTAGTTACAAAAAAATATATGTATCTATTCATATTTTTTGCTTACAGGTGCGAGAATAAGATCTTTTTTATTCTATGAAAAATACTTTCTTTAAGATTTTGAGTTTAATGTTCGATAAAACATTACTTAAAATCTACTTTTTTATATATCTTGAGAAAAAATAATTTATAATTGAAATTATAGGGATTAATCGGAATTTATTAAAAATTTTATATACGAAAAGGTTTATGAAAAGAGCTATAGTTTCAAACTGCAACAAATCATATATCTTCGTTTGGAAATGTACATACAGCGTAAATAAAAGTAATTGGCGAAAGTGAAATCTAAAATGATATAAGTTTTCTGCCATATTAATTTATTTCTTGTGTTTTAATTAACTGAGTTTTTTATTTTGTTAATAATGTAATACACATGAGAATAATAATAATTAAATATTCTAAAAATGAAGTTTTCCACACACAATTTAGTATTGAGTATACTCTACCTGGGGAATTTTCGTATATCTGCGTTATATGCTGATACAGTTGGCTATTCTGATACTGCCGATAACTGTTTTCATACTTATAGGTGCACGGTGCTTGAATGATTGTTTGACGTGACGTAAATTGTTACAATATATATTATTATTATTGTTAGTATACATAAATACTTATGTATATAATACAGTAGTATTATTCCGCTAAAAAAAGTCGGACTATGGGCAAAATAAACAATTCAGTGGAAATAATACCTATTGATGGGCCAAGCGGCTTGCATTCGCGGCAAATGTTGAGAGTGGAACCAGTTTTAAAGGACAAGATGAATTATATTATAAGCGATCCTTTTATTGTGCAAAGAGTGCGACAGGTACGTAAATAAGTTAATAAAAATAAAGAATGTATTAATATATTGTTTATATTTCAGTATTTGGAAGCAAATGTTGATAAAACTTATGTTGACATTACGGAGATGGCAGATCATCTTCAAGGAAAGTATAAAGAGTATACAAGACGAAAGAGATCAGCATTCAGAGGTTTAGTGAAAAAGGCTTATTCAGTTGTAGTTAGAAGTTATGGTAACGATTATGCAGCAAGTTCATCTGAGAGTGATATTGAAGATTGTGAAGAGGAGGAAGAGGTTAGAAACATATTTAATTTTACAAAAGTGATTACCCTTAACAAAAAAATATATTATGCTTATAGTTTTAATTCTGTTTTATGTTCAATTTTCAATGTTTATTCATTAATTTGACCTATTAAAAAATGGCGCATTTAAAGCTAACCTAACTTTTCAAATCTAACATAAATACTTCTTACAGCCAAACAACACGATGAATGATCAACTTCTTGAAATGTATAACCGTTCACAGAAGAATATTTTACCAGTGCACGATGAAAACGAGCTTATTGACATCAGCAGTGATGATTCCGAATCCGAATCACCGAACACAAACAAACTCCCAATACTTGAAAAATTAAACAATAATGGACCACCAGCTTTACTTCCCTCTCCAATTAACGCCGTTCGAGATGCCGCCGAAAATTCAACAGATCGCAGAACGATAATTTCTCGAATTCCTCTGGTTCGTCAGCCAAGTGCCGAATTACCGAATGCAGATCGGAGTAAGAAAAGAAAATTAGAGACCTCGAATATGATGACATCAAAACGCAAGAAAGACGTTGCGTTACAAGAACCTACAGTGTGTTTCAAAGATGTTGGAGGAATGACTGAAATCCTGAAAGAAGTTTGTAAATTGTTGTTGCATATCAGACACCCGGAAATCTATCGGCAGATTGGAATTTCACCCCCGAGAGGATTTTTATTACATGGACCTCCAGGATGCGGAAAGACTCTCCTTGCCAACGCCATTGCTGGGGTAAGTTACATTTATTAAATTTTTGATTTTTGCGATGAATATCTTTGCACATGATGAGAAATAAAAAATATTAATGAATAAATGTGTTGATGGTCTTTGATCTCCACGTACATGTATCAATCTAAAAGCTGATAAGAGCTGAGGCAAGATGATTTAATTCCTTATGTTGAAATAATCTACTAGAATGACTAGAAAGTGTGTATTTGCATTATTTTCTTGCAGGAAATGAAAATTCCGTTGTTAAAAGTGGCAGCTACAGAGTTAGTGGGCGGTATCTCCGGCGAATCTGAAGAGCGTATAAGAGACTTATTTGACAGAGCTGTCGAATCAGCACCATGCGTCCTTTTCATCGACGAGGTCGATGCCATCACACAGAACAGACAACAAGCGCAGAAAGACATGGAGAGACGAATCGTCGCTCAGCTTCTCACTTGTCTCGATGGTAAGTTAGCATGATTTCGTTTTCATCTAAGTTTTATTGAAAACTCTTTCGGATTGCATTGTCGATTTAGATTAAAATTAATTAATTTATGGCGTCTTTCCATTTCCGAATAGTTTCCGATAACTGTCAGCAAGATAAATACAAAATTATTTTAATTTTGAACGTAGAGACATTTCAGTTGCGGAACATGGTAAATAACTTTTAATTGTGAGAATGCATCATCGGATTGATATTATTTAATTATAATTTGTTGATGAACTGAAATTGGAATCTGATGTCTCAGGTTCACATATATTACATAATTTGTTTGATTGTTTATTTTATTGTTATTGCAATGGAATAAGATAAGAGTTTAAAATAGTTATCTATACAGCTAGTACCTAATAAAAATAATATCTCAAAATTTATTGTCGTACCATATAGTTAAATTTTAAATAATTTCAAAGGAGATAAATAAATAAAAGTGGTGAATAAAGTACAATTAACCCAGTGAGAATGTAGTATTTCTTTCTCCCGATTTTTCGTTAATAAAAGATGACTTTCATGATCAATATTTAATGTAAGGTTGAAATAACATTTCAGTTAGAATAACTTTGCTTAAATTTATTTAAATGTTAGATTTGGGCCAAAGCGAAAACGGCGATCGAGTGCTAGTAATCGGAGCAACAAACCGTCCCGATTCCTTGGACCCAGCACTACGTCGTGCCGGTCGCTTCGACCGCGAAGTATGCCTTGGAATTCCAAACGTGGAATGCCGAGTTGAAATCCTCAAAGTTCTGACCAAAACTTTAAAACTTTCTCCTGATTTCGATTACACATACCTTGCCAAAAACAGTCCTGGTTACGTCGGCGCCGATTTAATGTCCCTGACTCGCGAAGCCGCGATGGCGGCCATCAATCGCGTTTTCATGCATCAAAAAATCAAACCACCAATAGTCGAACCAGAACCTAAACCGGAACCTAGCCCTAAACCAGCTGCAGAAGAACCTGAAATACTCAACCCGGAGGAAACACAACCAGAAGAAGCTAAACTAGTAGAAGTAGAAGTTCCTGTTAGCAATGAAGTTACAGTTCCTGTGAAAGAATTTGAAATTAAGAAGGCATCTCTGGAAGAACTGATTTCTTGGTTACATGGGGAATCGCCGTTGACAATGGAACAATTGAATAATCTTTCTATAACGATGGAGGATTTTGACAAGGCATTGAAATGTGTCCAGCCATCGTCGAAACGTGAAGGATTTGCTACTGTACCTGATGTAACGTGGGATGATGTTGGCTCGCTGCAGGATATCCGTCAAGAACTGCAGATGTCAATTCTTGTAAGTAAGATAATATCACTTGTCATTATCAGTTACTGCTCGTTAAATTAATGACTACCTTATTTTTCATGATTATTGTGCAACTAAAATCATCTATTATGTTATTTATATTTTACTTTTATGCATTTTATTCTTCAATATAAAGATATTAATTCTTAAGACGTTGAGTGGTGTCTGTAAGACCGACACAGGAAAACGAATGCTGAGCCCAGGTCAGTATTATACTTTTGGTAAGTACATTGGTAGATCGAGACCGAAACAACTCATGAAAACTGTGTTCATATTCTTGAGTATTTTTTTTTTTAAATAAACTTGTGGACAATTATTTACTATATTTAATTTAGTTTTATTTTTTAAATTCGGTATACAAGACAGAGATAAATATTTCAAATTATTATCGCAAATAACAACAATATATGAAGAATATTAAAAATTAAAAACAAAATATATTTTCAATAGAATGATATTTTCGGCACTAAAGAACAAAATCACATTTGACTTATAACGCAAGTAATATAAAAATGTCAGAGTAAATTATTCTCGTCACAGAATACTGAAATTCTGACAATCGATAAAATAATCATGAAATATAAAAAGTTGTCATTGACATATCGATCAATGACGTATAATCCAGATACGAAATGGGGGTCATCAACCTTTGTATATATTTTATTTGATTGTTTTCAGGCTCCAGTCCGATACGTCGAGCAATTTAAAGCTCTGGGGTTGAACGCCCCGACGGGAGTTCTCCTGTGTGGCCCCCCTGGTTGTGGAAAGACGCTCTTGGCTAAAGCCATAGCCAACGAGGCTGGTATCAACTTTATTTCTGTGAAGGGACCTGAACTTTTAAACATGGTAATGTGATTCTTGTACTTGTATTATATATGGATTTTAAGATGAAGTCTTGATTTATAGTATGTTGGTGAAAGCGAACGAGCTGTTCGTCAATGTTTCCAACGAGCGAGAAATTCTGTTCCGTGCGTTATCTTCTTTGATGAATTGGATGCTCTTTGTCCTAAAAGAAGCGATTCTGGAGACGTAAGAATATAAAATCTTATTAAAATAATATTTAACTTGTGTGCGTAAAATGGAAATAAAGTAGAATTATAATTTTTGTTCTTAGGGTGGCGCAAGTATGCGTGTGGTCAATCAAATGTTAACTGAAATGGATGGCGTGGAAGGCCGATATGGTGTGTACCTCATGGCTGCTAGCAATCGTCCGGATATTGTTGATCCTGCAGTTCTTCGTCCTGGAAGATTGGACAAAATTCTCTACGTGGGCTTACCGTCCGCTGAAGACAGAGTTGATATTCTTAAAGCCATCACAAAGGTTTGTATAATCATACTCTCGCGCAAAATGATATATTTATTTATAATAACAAATTGTTAGTAGCATTAAAATAATAGATTCTGGTTTGGAATTCAATTTAATTGCAAACATTCGACGTATTTTCCTAATCATTCTAGTTTCATTAATAAGAGTGGAATTTTTAAACTTATTAAATAAATAATAAATAGCTTACGTTACTGTCAAAGTTATAAGTTTGTGGTAAAATTATTATTTATATTAAAATATTCCGGAATGTGGTTGTAGAAGGGACCTGTAATGGAACCGGATGTGAACCTGGAGCTGATTGGAAAATGCGAACAATGTGAAGGCTACACTGGAGCAGATTTAGCAGCATTGGTTCGCGAAGCGGCAATAGAGGCATTAAAAGAAATCATGACCACCGGTCTACAAACACAGACAATGGTGAATTATGAACATTTCAAAAAAGCTCTTACAAAAATACGTCCCTCCGTCTCTGATAAGGTAAGTTCTACTAATTTAATTATCCTAATAAGTTCTTGCGGTCCCAACATTTTATAATCAAAGAGCATTCTTTTATTTACATATAACAATTTCTTGGTTAATTATTAATAGTATTTTTCTAATGTTAGTAAAACAAAAAGTAAATTTCCGGGCATATTAATGAAAATTTTCTCTTCGACATAATTTATTTATTATATTTTCTAAATTGTTTGTTAAATAATTTTGTATTTTCTTTATTTATTTAAAATTATTACTTTTATTATTTTTTTCCAAATCCAGTATAAAATTCTTCACAAATTTTGATAGATGGCATCAGGTTCAGAACTGAATTTTAGGAAATCAAAACTTTGGGACAAAACTTGCGCGACAATTTGAGCAATTTGAAATATAAAATATTGATATTGGATTATACAAACAAAAGAGAGTAACATTATTTGTTGTAAAGTTGTTTATTATTTGTCTTCAACATTTTTCTCTATATATCTAATTTTTTTTAAATACAAATTTCTATTCTAAATTTTATTAGTCATAATTTGGGAACGTTTGATATAGAAAAATAAAATTAGTTACCCTCATTTGTGTAAATATTACCACTTATTGAGTTTTAAATAAAAATAAATATTCCGTTTAGGATCAAAAACACTATGAAAAATTACGAAAACTGTATGGAGCAGTAAGAGATACACCAGCAGTCACAGAAGAAGAAATAATGGAATGTTCGTGATTACTTCAAGATCTGCAGTGCGAATTTTGCGTTAAAAAATTGTTACACAAAAAATAATTATAGGTTACTGATAATTATTTGTCCCTTCGTTAGAAGATTCATACCTGCATCGATGTTAAAAACTTAGTTTCATCATATTTGTTTAATCGATGTATAAATATTTTATAACAAAGTAGTAGTGTGTATCATTTTTTTATAATTTTGCAACTTATATATTTTATTAGACATACTTAAGTTTTTATTTTTTGTAAAATATCAGTAAGCTGTAATTATCAAACCAAATATTATATTTGTAACTGTATACTTTGTTTGTATTTACAAATTATTATAAATAAATTTTTTCGAATCTATGTATGTTTTATAAACAATGTAACATTGGAAGAAAATAAAAACATTGGTAACTTTTCTTATACTTTTTCATAACAAAAATATTTTCAATTAAACACTGCAAATGTTTTAATAACAAAACATGAATATTGTTATTTATTTACAAATACATTTAATAGTAAAATCTATAATTTACAAATACAATGTACAGGTTGCATAATACATTTGGATGAATAAGTAATTATTCTTGAATAGACAAGTTACAGCGACATTCCAAATGATTCTTGTTTCGTTTCAGATTAGCTGTGTTCGTGATTAGAACGTGTGGTTTGTGTTGTCAACAAAATAAACTTTTAATTTTTTATTGCAATGAAGTAATGAAACAAATAATATTGCATTATAGGAAGGTTGGTTGTAAGAAGGACAAACTGAATTTATAATATTTTATATTCTATTTGCGATCGATTTCGAGACTATGCTTATCTTCGGGCAAACAGCGTCAAATACAGTTGAAAAGTTAGCACTGTACACTTTTGACGCTGTTTGCCCGAAGATGAGCATAGTCTCGAAATCGATCGCACATGGAATATAATATAAAATATTATAAATTCAGTTTATCCTTCTTACAACCAACCTTCCTATAATATAATTATTACAAACTGACATGGAGTCCTTCATTACGAAAATAATATTGCATTTAATCATCTTTCAGACATTCACTATCCCTTCTTTTAAAGTCTTTACCCCACGTTTTCGCAACATGATTCCAAAAAACTTTAAAACCTTCGAAAGTTTCTTTCCCCACTTCTTCAATCATACTTTCCGGAACATCAAATCCAGTTTGACCTCCGCCAGGAAGTTCCATTGCAAAAGACAACTCAATACCAGCTACACCTTTCATCCAGTCTTCACTGTTTCCAGAAGCTCTGTAAAGTAATCTGTTTGAACTTCCAAATATGTAGTGGTTTCCATGTACTGCTTCTATAGCTTCGCTAACATTTTTTGCTATTTCCCAAAGATCATTTTCATCTGCTGGAGGGGTTGGAGTAAAGTTCCATGGGTATAAAATAAAACTACCAAAGCTGTGCAAAGTGACGTATAATTTTATAGTGCTTTTGTGTTGTAAGACAAAATCTCGAAGTGCAGTTGTTTCTCGTTCGGAAAATGGACGTTTGCCGGCAAATGTTTCGGAACATTCGTCAGCGCTGGAGCCGCCATTCATCCAGTAGTACTCGAAGTTTCTGTTAGCGTCAACACCCACGCAAACTTTGCCCTTTGAGCGGTTTTTTCTCCAGAGACGGTCCTGGTAAGTCAGATTAAATATTTTGTTTGTATTTTTTTATTACAAGCCGACCCGAGATCCGATTCTACTTCTGATTTAACCCGGGCAATTATAACGTATAATCAAATGAAAAATAACCGTTAAGAGATAAAACTAAATGAATAATTTTGTTGTTTCGGATTAGATATTTCATTCGAATTTCGGATCGAACTTCTGATCTGATATATAATACGAATTTTGGATCAATATTTTAAATTGCCATACGCTAAGGACAATTAATTTTTAATTAAATAAATAGACTCGATAACAGTAAATTGATCGTCTAGTCGATATTTGGCGTATTTAATGACATTATTTTATTTATTTAAGAAATTTTATAAAGAAAAAATATCTATAATTGTGTTTGATTGGATATTAACAAACAAAAAAGTAATATCTAATTTCATCGTTACATGCTATTTTCTATGTAATAACACTATATATTGAGCGAAACTTATTTAAAGAAAAGTATAAATTATGATAATAAAATGGTCACGAACCACTCTCCTCGAGAATTCGTATCCGTCGGGATTGAGCAGAGGCACAATATACCAGTCAACAGCCTTTAACATTTCTTCATTAGCGCAGTACTCTACTAACTGATTGATGAGGTAAAGAGCTGTTGCGGGCCCTATCCATTCTCTTGCGTGAATGCCAGCGTCGACAAGGATGGCCGGTTTCTGATGATCATTTAACGAAATTTTCACTGCCCAGATATCTCGTCCGTCAATTGTGCGACCGATGCTAAATGTCTCGATTTTGTGAGAGTTTTGTTGCAGGCCTATTAAGTAGTTTTTTATCTGAAATATGTATGCATCAGTTGCATGCTACATTATTTTAGTAATAATAACCATTATTAAAATTTCATTTTTAAATATTTATATTTAGAAAATAAATAATTATTTCAAATTTAGTACGATAAACAAATCGCTTTTAGTAGTTTAACATGTTGAACTGCCGGAGATTTTTCCGTTTGTTTTTTCGTACTCCAGATGTAAAATGTAACTTTTTCTTTAGTGTCGAAAACGTCGTTTAGTAGAAAAAATATTTTGTTATTTATTATTTTCATATCACTTACCAAGATCTGCGTACGCAGAGTGCCACACCCAGTGATGGGTAAAAGGCGTGATGATATATTTTATTTATTTTTATTATTTTCATATTTTAGTATATTGTTATTTGCGATAATAATTAGAAAGTTTAATCTGTTTTGCAGTCCAAGTTGTTGCTAATGGAAAATTTTTATATTAAACGTAGACTCAGTCTGTATACAGGATGTATATATTATTTTATGTACAGATTATAACGTATTTTTTTTCAAAATCCGCAAAAATAATTGCTCATTACTTGAAACAAACTTTTCTTGTGCTACTGGACTGATAGGTTACAGTTATAAATACAAATTCGTAAACATTAAACATTGAAAAAAAACTGTTACACAACTTTAATTAAATAATATATATTTTAATGTTTACTAATTTTGATTCATTACTGTAACCTATCAGTCTAGTGTCATGTTTACTTCAGCAATGTGCGATAATTTTTGAAAATTTAAAAAAAAATTGCTTTTAATCAATCAAATAATAAATATCCTTCAATTTTTTGCAATCATTTTGACAGAAATTAATTTTATTTACAAATTACCTTTATGTTATAATTTGATCAATAATAAAATATGAAACTGAATTACATGTAGCAAACAAATGTCCGAATGTTTGCTAAAAATATCAAAAAAATATATTAAAAACAAGAGCTTGTAAACAGTACCTACGCGCAGTCTCGATTTACCAATGACTTAAGCAGTGTGTAACATTGACCTTGGACGCTTTGCTCTCTTTTTTGCTTCGGTCTATTATACCGATATGATGAATTGAAATCTTTTCTCGGCCTTATAGACTGAGACTACAGTCAATGTGTTAAAGAATCAAAGTAAAAGATCAAGAATTTCCACGGTGAATTACTTTAATATTTCTAATCAAATTTAATAAATTATTTAAAATTTTATTTACTATTTTTTTTGCTTATTTATTTTTCAGATAAAAGATTCGTATGAAAATAGAGAGAACTAAATATTTAACCAATATTATTTTATAAATTATGCTGAAAATAATTACGGAACGTTTGGTACCTGAAAAATAAAATTGTCAACTATTAATTAAATTAATTTCTTACCATTTTATAAGAATGATATTTATTCATTGAAATAGATCCATTTGCTAGTTGGACATCAGCACTTCTAGGAATTTTTTTATCTTCAAATAACCTGTTTCAAAAATACAAAATTATTTATAAATTAATTATATTTGTGTTTTGTATTCATCATACATCTGTACATCACTAATAATTTCTTTATGTTTAAATTTGCCTTTTCTCATAATTTCTGTAAATCTGTCCATTAAATTTGGTTTTACCATAATTATTGCTGGTTTATTTAAAACGCGGCTTCGTGTCCAAAAATCGAAATCTGAGGTGCAATGTAATAATTCTAAAACTTGTTGCTGCATTGGTTTTTCTGGTATAACTTCATACACTCTACAACTAAAATAACATTATCGTATTATTAAAAAAAAATTATTCCGCTAGAAAATCAAATTAAAATTTGACTTACCCTTCATAATTGAAAGCAGTTATTTTACTATAAAATATTGACAATACAATCACGAAACACAAGATCATATTTATTACAAGACAATATAAATATTTTATTTATAATAAACGTATTTTAAACGAATATTATAGAAAATTTCACTTACTAATTTACAGACACTACAAATTTTACTGACAAACAAAAGAAAATATATGTCAAAATCATTTTATGCTGTCAAAATAATTTCTTTGGGACAATATAAACCACCAAAACAATATGAGAGGTCACCTAGGTTACAAAAATAACTAAAGTGATCCATCTAACCGTTGCTTATGATATTATACATTATTTTGTTATAATCACTATAGTAAACATACAGGTCTAACTTGTATTTACAAACATTTTTATTTGTCTCAATCTTTTTAAATATTGTCATTGATTCAGACAAGAGCCAGTTTTGCCGTGTGCACAATGTGGCCGTTTCAGGCCCCCAAAGTAAGATATTGAACTGAATGGAATTCATAATGCGTTTATAGATCAAGAAAGAATAGATGAGTCTTCGGATCGATGGTGTGTTATGCCTATGGCATACTGGTCGAAGAGCGTCGAAGAGTATCGATGAACTCTTCGATGAAACAACAGAACGCACCCGTCATTGACGAAAAATAGAGGCTCCTCTATTTCCATCGAAGAGCTCATCGATGAAATGAACGTATCTCATTACACTCGTATCTTGTGTCTCATTTCACGTTAGCATATTTTTAAAATTTAGTTTTTCTTGGTCAACTTTAGAGGCTTTTATTTTTCGTCAATGACGGGTGCGTTCTGTTGTTTCATCGAAGAGTTTATCGATGCTCTTCGACCAGTGTGCCATAGGCATTAGAAGAATTCGATTGACGCCATACTTTCGTACCTTGGTGACGTGGTGTAGCGGTTCAGGCGTCATCCTAATTTTTCTGTCATAAATTTAACTTTAAAATAGAATAGTTATTTGTGTTTAATTTTGGGTTCAAAATGATCGTAAGAAAAATATTATGTGGTTGTTACTCTCGACTTCTTGATCATCAATATCCATCCACGAACGGCAAAGATATTTTCTGTAGTTGATATACAAATAGGTATTTGTGCTTGTATTTGACAGCGCAAAATATCACTTTGACGATTTGATCAAACAGAAAAAAACGCTTGTTCTCCGAATTTTTAGCTCTAAACTCATTGAACGTTGCAATAATAACCAATGACGGCAAATAAACAATTTTCATTTTTGATGTCCTGTAATGCTGAAAACTGGTAAAGTTAAATTCTTAAAATGAAAAAAATAATTATGGGGACTAGAAAAAATCTTATGTGTATTTCAAGCGCAAATATACACTGACGATATCGAGATATCGGATAATGTACCATTTGGGCTCTCAGTACACAACTAGCTATTATACAACCATTGAAAGGAATTTAGAATCATTTTTAAACATGCGAAAATGTTTCTTTCCCATTATTTATTATTGGGGGTAAGTGGCAATATTATTTTTCCGCTTGTTGCTATTAGAGACAATTGAGAAAGTACAATAAACGCTTGTGCTCGAGAAACAATAACTTGTCGTTATCAAGTGACTGCTGTAAGAGCATACATTCCATCATGGTCGTATAAAAAATCATTTTTGCCAGTTTTTCTGTTCTAAAATTCACTTGAAAATGTTAACAGTTTTCATGTACCCATGGTTACGATGATATACTCTTACTTTACCGCTTCGCCAGCGGTAAAATTTTATTGCCGATCGGCTAGCAACAAACCCTAATTTTCTGACAGAATAGGTCGTGTTTAACCGGTATCAGCTGCTAAGACAGCAATTCGGTATCACTAAGTTAGCAAAGTAATTGGTCACTGAACGACTTTTAAACGTCAAGTTATATTCTTGTTTTCTTTCCAACAAGAACAAGTTTGGTAAGTTTGAATAGTAGCAAAATATACAAGAAACTTAATTATATTGATTAATTTTTCATTCAAATTATACTATCTAGTATAGATTTCATATTGAAATTGATCTTGATTTAATCATAGACGAATTACTGGAAGATGATAAAATTAATGCAGTACAAGTTTATGAATTAGTATAACCTGCTGTACTAAATTTGAAACTTAATATTGATGTTCCATTTAGAAACCAAGGATATTTTAAAGGAGTTGTTCCTATATATACTCCTGATAACAATTTGACATGTATATTTTAGTATCTTGTTGTATTTTTTCGTGATATTTTCATTTTAGAGGAAGAGCACATTAAAAAAATCAAGTTATAAGCGGAGTTGTTGACTGAACTCAGCATATTTCAAAGACGCTGACTGGCTGACTCAGCTTAAAGTTAGCAGGTCGTTCAGTCTCGCTAACTTACTCAGCTACTCATCTGCTGATTGCAGCTGAACGCGCCCAATATCTACTTTCTGCTTTTACGACGAATTAGGTTTAAACGAAAAAAGAAATACTTTTATATATTAGTAAAGTTCGTTGTGCATTTTAGCATATTGAAGCAAAACGAACTATAAAAGATTTCTCTAAGAAAAGTTTTGTATATTATTGTCTAACTCTGTGAGACTTAAATAGTATTAATATTTTATTTTGTCGTGTAACATATTACTTGACAAGGCATGGGCCCCAAAACATGATAAATACAGATACAAACATCCGTCTTCTTGAGGATCTAAAAAGTATTCGGTAATTATGTAATTTGTTTTTATTATTTTCAACAACTAAATACACAGATTCTATGACTAATTTTATCTAATTGCTTATAAAGACAAAGGTATATTATGATCTATTCCTCTTTTAGCTTTCTATTCGAACCATATTTTCTATAGTTCATCTTTCTTTTTGTCTGTGAGTAACCCGAGGGCCTCCCCCATTTATTATCAATATATTTATGCATTTCTTTGAACCCTTCAAATGTTTCTGTACCAATTGGAATAATGGCCGACGGTGGTGGATCAAATCCTGTTTTGCCACCAGATGGCAGTTCTATAGTAAATATTATCGGAATACCCAGAACCCCTTTTGCCCAATCATCACTGACTCCAGAAATAGTATCGAAAATTTCCGTTGAAGAGCCATATTTATAGATAGTTCCGTTGTTTTTTCTAATAGCGTCTGTTACTGTTTTAGCTAGATAAGCATGTTCAGCAGCATTTTCTGGTTTTGCACTTTTTGTGAAGCTCCATGGGTACAATATTAGTGGACCATACGAGTGCAGTGTGACATATAGCTTAATTTGAGATTTAAATTTAGTGAGAATGTATTTAACAGCATTTGATTCCGGTTCAGAGAATGCCCTGGAACCTGCGTATATTTCAGTACATTCGTTATCGCTAGAGTCCTTTTCCATCCAATGAAAACCAAAATTTCTGTTTAAATCAACACCTCTACAATATTGCCCCCTAGAACGATTTTTTCTCCACATGCGATCCTAAAACCAAATTCTAGATTCAATCAGTAGAAATAAATAACTGAGGATATATATATTTGGAACGTGTATATGTCATTTTGTTTCAAAATGGCGACGACTTATTTAAAAAACGAATAGATAATTTTTTTATGAAAGTTGATGCCTGGTTCTATTTATCTTAACTTTATCAGGGTACCATCTCGAAACAAAATGGCGATGAATTATTATCGAGTCTTAAATTATAATCTATATATGGCGGTCGTCTGGAAACTAAATTGTGAAAAGGCCGTAGCAATCTCAATACTAATAATTTTAGACCTCTATATTTTTTATGGTCATCGGATTGTGAAACGACGGAATTTGCAAATTTAAAATCACCAAACAATTGAAAAAACAACAAATTTCTTCGTAACTATTTGTAGTTATATACTCTGTCAATTTCAAAATACGATGGCCTGGAACATTACTGCCATCTAGAAAAATTTGGCGTCGAAGTTCTCATTGTTTAAAATTTGAAGGTAGTTGAATTTAAAATACAGGTTTCAAAATGTTAACCAAATTTCTTCAACACTGTTTCAGTGATTTCCATGAAATTTTAACAGGACTGCAAATCTTTTGCTTTTATTTAAATAGATAATGATGACAAAGTTGTTTTAGGTTGCCGCCAGCATCTTCCATTATGATGCTAAATAAATTTGAGAAAATTTAATATATAAGTCATCTAAAAACTATTTTTAAAATACTTACATTAGTTATTAATACTTACATATTTTTTTTATTTCGAAGAAATACTAAATTAGCTAAACATAAGTGTAAATTTCACTCACTTTTGTGTGGGTATATTCATAGCCATCCGGATTTACCACTGGTATGATGAGCCAATCAACGTTATCAATCATTCTCCTATTTTTAAAATTCTCTAATAGTTCGCTAATGAGACGTAATGCGACTGCAGGAGCTATCCATTCTCTAGCATGGATACCAGCGTCGACCATAATCATTGGTCGTGTTCGTTGTCTAGGATTAGAAGATATTCTGATACAAGGAATTTGACGGCCTTCGTAACTGTGACCTATGTGTTCTACTTTAGCTATTGTTCGATGTACTCGTGTTAAACGATTTAATTGACGTACTATCTATTGAAGAAAGCAGAGACAATTAATTTTATTGGATTATGCGTGAATTAGGTATTTATTATATTATTTTAAAAAAGGAATTTTACTTAAACACGTTACTTGGCAACTACGCGACGCTATAGGCGAAGGTTTGTTACCTAATATAAGTGCACTTGAAGAAATTGTGATAAAATTATCCTTGAAGGATTTTCGAATAATTTTGTCGATTGAAAATTAATTTTCATATTCAAACCGTCAAAATTAATTTAAAACAATTATTATTAAATGACAAAAACTGTTTATTATTGTTTATTAGAGAATTTTGTACATTACTATTAGCAGTGAGCAGCGAAAGTAAATACATAATGGGTCACTTTTCGTACGATTTTAGAAAACAAATTTTAAGACTGTATATTTACCTCTCCGTATCGATTAAATTTGTTATATGAAAAACCTGAGTAGGAAGTAACTCCCCTGAAATACCAAATAAATAAAATATTTGTAAAGTGTATAAGAAAATTATTGTACTTACCCTGATAAAATTGAAATTACACATAAACAAAGTAATGCAGGAAGAAACATTTTACAAAATGCTATGTTATTGTAGAACGTTATAATTTCAACTAAAAGTGAACAATTCGTTCAGAATCATTTAAGATTTGATAATAGAAGTTTAATCTTTCGAAATATATACCTGCTTGATATGTTTAGACTCTAGACTCTAAACTATTATTTACAAGCAGTAGAAGAAGTACAACAAACTCATTATTGAAAAATATAAGCTGTTTTTTTAAGATAAAACTGAAAATTTATTTAGATCAGTTGCAACTTATCAGAGTGTGGATATAATAACCCAGTTAGATTCTTACAACCTACAACTATTTTTGAACACATTAGAATTACCCTTTGTGGCTTCCCCTCTACTAACATTTTTGCTGTCTGTGTTTTGACGACCTCACTTTATATGTAATGAAAGTCATTTAACTTTTCTCGTCCTTTAGTTTCGGAAATTTGAACACATTCTTGTCTCTAATTCTAAAAGTTTGTAGATGCGGTGATTGTGCGTTTTAGAACGCCAGTACGATGGTGTGGGTAATGTTATGGCATTCGATTCCAACGACTCCAAGTTCGAATCCCACTCAAGCTAAAAGTATGTAAACTACTACACTGCAGCTCGGTGAGGTCTGATCCTGTACTGAAATTGGGATTAAATTCCTGTTGTACAGAGTAGCATAAATAAATAAACTGCTTGTAGCGACAAAGTAATGTAAGACACTCGTGCTGTCCCTATTTCGAATTTACCTCCAGGCACAATACCTGCATTTAATCGCACATTCTGTACTGTAATTGCCAGGCCCGTCGAGAGGGGGGGTAAAATACCCAGGGCCCGTGGAATTCAAAGGGCCCGGATGTGATGCTATTTTATAAATTGCTTTGAATTTTCTACTATTTCACCAATTTTTTATATTCTTTACTAAAACATGTATAACGAAATGTCTGATACACATTTCCAACAATTTATTACATTGTACAAAGCGAAGCATCCCATAGCGTCTAAAACCACAGCGTCGACAACCCATAGTGTCGACAAGTCTATAACTCCGACAACCCATAGCGTCGACAACACCTCCCACTCCAATGTTCATAGCGTATAAATCGTGTTCGTGTAAGTTTGCTTTGCGTTGCCATTCTCGCTGCCAAATAGTATAGAAAACATGTAATAGATGGCGCTGAATATTACAATGAACCAAATGAATCGACAACAAATTTCAAGATTTTTTAATGCAATATATAAAAACAATATTCATATATCCTTTTAATTGTAATAGCTACGTGAAAGTAAATATGATTAAAAAAATTACAAATACTATATGAAAACAAATGCAATAAATTTTATTATTTATTGCTTTTACATTTACATTATATCAAAGCTAATATTATATTTTACCAATTTTATTTATAATTAAAAGAGTGTAAATTATGATTTATTTTATAATTCTAATTTAGTTATTACCTATATAAATTAAGTGAAATATTCTTGATATTTTATAAATAAAAATACAATTGCATTTAACATGTTTACTTTAATAGTTGTTTCCAAATTTGAAATATACAGAAATTAAATAAAACTAAAATAGAAGCATACAGTGATAAGTGGTAATCAGTCAATTTTAAAATATTTTTCTAGAAAAAAATAAAATCATTTATAACTTGAGCAGCAACAATATTGTTAAAATAATGAACAAGTGATGGTACAAACAAATATAGTTTCCATACATCATTTAAAAACAAACAAAAATCAAATATAAATCTATCTCATTTTGATATTCCAGGCTACTGTTTTCTCGTAAAAATGTATTTAGCAGATTTATAACGTAAATAACTATTACTACCAAAAATAAACTGATCTTTACAACTTTCGAGTATATTCAATTATATTCAAAGATGTGTCGCCCAAATTATTGTGGACAAAAATCATTTAAATAGATACAAGTTTGTAGAGAATAAAATTCTATTTCTAAATCGATCAATCTTTCTTATTGTACTTCTTTAATTACTGTAAGAATTGAATTTAAAATTGCCTAAAATTAGCTATTTTATTTTTAAATACTACTAACCGTGGAAGAAAACTAAATTCATGTAAATATCATAATTATTAAATTATATATTTCAATAGTACACATCATAATTGACATTTGATTAAAATAATAAATATTTAGTCTTCTAAATATTTGGTAACTTTTTAATCATAATTAAAATGTTTTACAAAATTATGTAGATCTGGTGAATATAGTGGCTGAAAAATGAATTCGATCCGCAATTCGTAAAATTCGACTGTCAATGTGTTGTCTTGGTGGAAAAGCATTTTCTTCTTCTTTAAATATTGCAACAGTTTTTGCCTTCAAGTTGTTAAATAATACTGCGTGTATTGTGTTACTTTTTTTGACATGATCGATAAACACAATTCCGTGACAATCCTAAAAAAACAAAAACAGTCACGGCACAATATTATATTACATTCATTTTTACAAAAACGCTAACATCTACTGACACAATCGTCAGTCAAACAATAGCCAAGTGTCAAAAACAGCTGAAATTTTCAGAGATATCTTTCAAAACATGTACAATTATAGTACTAGAATAGTTTTAACGAATGACTACACTTACATATATTGAGGTTCAAAACTTTTTAGACAATTCTCGTATATATATCCCAATGCTAAAACAAAAACGATTTCCAGTAATTGTCGCAAATGCTCCAATATTATAATATATGTATTCACAAAGTAATTGTAGTGTATAACCAGTTCTTCGTACTCATACTAATTTGATATTTGACAGTAGTATTGCATCGTTTTGTTTCATTAAAACAATCTGAAACTAGAAAAAATTAAATTGTATTCCTTTTATATATATCTTATAGTGAAAAATAACATACTGATTCCTGATATATAAATATTTGTAAAGGTAAACCTAACTTCTAAAATTGTTAAAAGGTCCAGAAAACCAGAGTAATCCTGGCATCCAATACTAGCAGGCACTTTTGACGTACCTATAGTATATTGTCAACAAACTACATAATAAGTATAACCATGGTCAACTAGATGTTTCACACATTATTTATTATTAAAAATCATCTTAAATAAATGGAATATAGTCTTACAGTAGTTCATTCTATTATATTACCTGATTTTAAACAATAATACATTTATTTATTGAATATTAAGAAAGATATGATTTTAATTATAACAATTACGCGCCAAATATGAATCTGCAAATAAAATTGGTTGTGTATGTTTAGGATATAAAAATTCGTTTCCACCCCTAATAATTGATGTGCCTCAATTATTTTTTACATGTGCTTACAAAACATCCCTATATATATTTTAAAATAAGTTCGGTGTCAAGTAACCCCAGAGCAAGGTGATAATAATTTTTTTAATTAATAATATATCAATTTTATACATTTTCTTATTAGAAAATTCGTATCAACCCTAAATAGTTTATTTACCTAACATATTTTTATATATGAAAGTAGACTACACCCCTGGGGATATTGTAAAACTAGTTCGATGACTAGCAACCCCGGACCAAGGTGGTAATTAATTTTATCCACAATCAACTCATAATATGCATTTATTGTGCTCATTGCAATTGTATGAAGGGACAAATTATACACTAGTAGAATAAAGTAATTTTATTCCACTGTTAAAACAATGAACGAATAATGCACAGAAATCAGTCAAATTTATTGAATTACTTATTAATAAAACATTAACATTTATATTAACAATTAAATCATTGTTTGTTCTATCTAATTTGATGTCCTTTTCATTGATAACAATCTTATTGCTGGCGCTATTTTCGGAATTTGTACGAATTATCGATGTCTTCTCGGGAATCGGTTTGCACCCCTTACATTCACTCTTCAAATAAGCTGTCAGTTTGCTATATTTTGAAATATCTATATTTTCGTTAACTTTTATGGTAGCCTTCAACGTGGAATACGTAGATCACGCTGATGAAACCGCATACTTTTTCTTGATATTATATAAATATGTAAGTACATGTAAAAAATAATTGAGGCACATCAATTATTAGGGGTGGAAACGAATTTTTATATCCTAAACATACACAACCAATTTTGTTTGCAGATTCATATTTGGCGCGTAATTGTTATAATTAAAATCATAGCTTTCTTAATATTCAATAAATAAATGTATTATTGTTTAAAATCAGGTAATATAATAGAATGAACTACTGTAAGACTATATTCCATTTATTTAAGATGATTTTTAATAATAAATAATGTGTGAAACATCTAGTTGACCATGGTTATACTTATTATGTAGTTTGTTGACAATATACTATAGGTACGTCAAAAGTGCCTGCTAGTATTGGATGCCAGGATTACTCTGGTTTTCTGGACCTTTTAACAATTTTAGAAGTTAGGTTTACCTTTACAAATATTTATATATCAGGAATCAGTATGTTATTTTTCACTATAAGATATATATAAAAGGAATACAATTTAATTTTTTCTAGTTTCAGATTGTTTTAATGAAACAAAACGATGCAATACTACTGTCAAATATCAAATTAGTATGAGTACGAAGAACTGGTTATACACTACAATTACTTTGTGAATACATATATTATAATATTGGAGCATTTGCGACAATTACTGGAAATCGTTTTTGTTTTAGCATTGGGATATATATACGAGAATTGTCTAAAAAGTTTTGAACCTCAATATATGTAAGTGTAGTCATTCGTTAAAACTATTCTAGTACTATAATTGTACATGTTTTGAAAGATATCTCTGAAAATTTCAGCTGTTTTTGACACTTGGCTATTGTTTGACTGACGATTGTGTCAGTAGATGTTAGCGTTTTTGTAAAAATGAATGTAATATAATATTGTGCCGTGACTGTTTTTGTTTTTTTAGGATTGTCACGGAATTGTGTTTATCGATCATGTCAAAAAAAGTAACACAATACACGCAGTATTATTTAACAACTTGAAGGCAAAAACTGTTGCAATATTTAAAGAAGAAGAAAATGCTTTTCCACCAAGACAACACATTGACAGTCGAATTTTACGAATTGCGGATCGAATTCATTTTTCAGCCACTATATTCACCAGATCTACATAATTTTGTAAAACATTTTAATTATGATTAAAAAGTTACCAAATATTTAGAAGATTAAATATTTATTATTTTAATCAAATGTCAATTATGATGTGTACTATTGAAATATATAATTTAATAATTATGATATTTACATGAATTTAGTTTTCTTCCACGGTTAGTAGTATTTAAAAATAAAATAGCTAATTTTAGGCAATTTTAAATTCAATTCTTACAGTAATTAAACAAGTACAATAAGAAAGATTGATCGATTTAGAAATAGAATTTTATTCTCTACAAACTTGTGTCTATTTAAATGATTTTTGTCCACAATAATTTGGGCGACACATCTTTGAATATAATTGAATATACTCGAAAGCTGTAAAGATCAGTTTATTTTTGGTAGTAATAGTTATTTACGTTATAAATCTGCTAAATACATTTTTACGAGAAAACAGTAGCCTGGAATATTAAAATGAGATAGATTTATATTTGATTTTTGTTTGTTTTTAAATGATGTATGGAAACTATATTTGTTTGTACCATCACTTGTTCATTATTTTAACAATATTGTTGCTGCTCAAGTTTTAAATGATTTTATTTTTTTCTAGAAAAATATTTTAAAATTGACTGATTACCACTTATCACTGTATGCTTCTATTTTAGTTTTATTTAATTTCTGTATATTTCAAATTTGGAAACAACTATTAAAGTAAACATGTTAAATGCAATTGTATTTTTATTTATAAAATATCAAGAATATTTCACTTAATTTATATAGGTAATAACTAAATTAGAATTATAAAATAAATCATAATTTACACTCTTTTAATTATAAATAAAATTGGTAAAATATAATATTAGCTTTGATATAATGTAAATGTAAAAGCAATAAATAATAAAATTTATTGCATTTGTTTTCATATAGTATTTGTAATTTTTTTAATCATATTTACTTTCACGTAGCTATTACAATTAAAAGGATATATGAATATTGTTTTTATATATTGCATTAAAAAATCTTGAAATTTGTTGTCGATTCATTTGGTTCATTGTAATATTCAGCGCCATCTATTACATGTTTTCTATACTATTTGGCAGCGAGAATGGCAACGCAAAGCAAACTTACACGAACACGATTTATACGCTATGAACATTGGAGTGGGAGGTGTTGTCGACGCTATGGGTTGTCGGGGTTATAGACTTGTCGACACTATGGGTTGTCGACGCTGTGATTTTAGACGCTATGATACGTACTCGTACAAAGTACTAAATGACGAAATGCTTGATCAAGGGCCCCAGTTGCAAATTTTAAATAAATGTATACACTATTCAAAAGTACATTATTACATTGTTGCATTTTTGTTTCTTATATTACTACATTGTATACAACACACATAGGCAAAGGCTCTATACATTTGTGCGTAGTGCTGTTTTGGTATCCCCTGCATTTATCGAATATGCAACTAGATATTAGATAGTCATACAGTGAGTATACAATACACATCGCTGCACCAATTAACTCTTACCGAACTGTTACCATATTTTAGCCTCGATTTTAGTGCGCACAATAAATTTTAAATTTGAAGACTTCAGTACTACGAAGGAGTATTTATGACATACATATATGAAGGTAATTAATAATTCTTTGTAAATGAATATAAAGTTTTATAAAACATCTGTTTCTAACAGTATTAATACTTTTTAACTCTTTTTGTAGATTCTGCCCTTACATACTTATGCAGACATAAATTTGTAGCAGATAACGAAAAATACATTTTAAACATTAAAAATGAGTTACCGCCATAAATCAGGTGCTTTAAAATGAAAAGAAAAAGCTGCAAGGGAAGAAAACCAAGCAAAACCATACATATATTTATAAATATATATTTTTTTGTATCTTATATTTAATTAATAAATATTCAAAGTTAAAGGGGGCCCGAATTTTTTTTCCCCGGGGCCCGCTTTTCCTCTCGGCGCCCCTGGTAATTGCGAGTAAGCTCCTGTAAAATAAAAGTTTACTAAAAACGTGTAAATTTACAGATTTTGTTTTAAATTAATCAAAATATTTTATTTTTTATAGAAACCGTGTAGAACAAAGACTATTTTTCCTTTATTATGTTTTAATCCAATCAAAATGTTTTATTTTTCATATACACCGAGTACTATCGTAACCATGACAATGTTTTATTTGATTTGTGCCAAAATATCTAAAAGAATCATTATGGTGAATGTTGTTGTTGAATTTGTACAATTCGAGAAACAATAAATACGAATACTACTCGAGCATCGAAAATAATAAAAAATAATATTGTGTCCTTGTTCGACGTGTTTCTATGGCAATATGTTTCAACAGTCCGCACAGTATTTTCGAAACTCTTGTGATATAATTACTGATTATAGGTAACTAACCAGTATTACAGCAATAATTTCCCTTGATCCGTTTTCAGTCAATCATAATGCGGAATATTTACAAATTAACTAATAATCATAGTTCTATACTAATAATTTACTATGTATATGTTACAACCAATAGAATTACGAATTTGTTTGAAACTGAACCAATGAAATGAAAGCTAATTTTCCAATGATTGTGTTTTATATATAATTGTAATAATGTTCTAGTTGGTTTCCCTAATATAATTTTGTAATTGCAATGATTGTCTTTACTAGATTAGTGAACGCATTTTATTTTTTTAATATGTTTTTGTATATATCTTCGTACTTATCTTTTTGTAATGGATCTATTCTGATTTATAAAATAAATAAATAACTTTTCATTGTTATTAAATTTCCTTGGTTACCAATAAAATTTTATTTTCAAAAACGTCAATTAAAAAAAATATATCGAAATAGTAAATTATCAATGGAGAACTGCTTCTTTAGAGGAAATTTCTCACTCAAAATATAACCCGTAATAATTGTTAGATAATATTTTAACATTAAGACTGTTCGACCCCTGTCTCATGGTACTGGCATTTATCGATAAAATCTAGAGGTCTAGTGCTATCTCGTAATTTATTTACTTGTTTCCAACCAATCTTCATGCAAAACACCAAGTAAATGAGCTGTCACTTTTACACAAAATTATTATTTTTTTACACTGTCAATTTGATACAATGATTTTTTTGTGTATTATTTAATTATCGTAGAAAAATCTGATGTGGACACCACATGACTTCCTTGTACGCGTATTAACTATAGATATTTTTTTAATTGCACATATTTGACATAAAATCTTTTATTTTTTATTTTTTGTTCTAATCCATAGCAAACTTAATTTAAAAAAAACACAAAATATATACTATTTAAATTTAGATATCTCGCTTATGCAAAAGGCTAATTTAAAAATTCTTAATGTGCTAGACGCAGAATTTAATTCTCTAAAACTTTTATTTGAAGCATTTATTTCTAAAATTAAAATAATACCATTTTTTTCAAGGAAAACTGTTAGCAGCTTCATGTAATGTGTCACTTCCGGTTAGTGTATTTTAACCAAAATCTATTATATTATTTCCATTGATATAGTAGTCTTATATACCAAATTTGAAAAGTTTTAAATTATATTTGAATATAGTTTTTCATGAAAATCTATTATAGGCTTCAAGTAAAGTACCACTTCCGGAAGTTATATAATGACCAAAAAGGGAGGTGCACAACTAGATGTTATAACAGTCCTAAATATAAAATGTCAATTTTCTACGGCTTACCGTTTTTGAGTTATGCGAGATACATACGTACGTACGTACGTACGTACGTACGTACGTACGTACAGACGTCACGACGAAATTAGTCAAAATGGACTCAGGGAGGGCCAAAATGCGTATTTCCACTGAAATCTGAGAACCGAAAATTTTCGCGATAACAATACTTCCTTTACTTCGTACAAGGAAGTAAAAATTATCTGTTATATTTACTTCTAATTTGTCCCAGTAGTTTGTGAATCAAATTATTGGTTTTAAAGGTTTAATTATGAAAATAACATGATTTATTAATATATTAAAAAAAGTACATAATAATTAATTTCGCAACTTATTAAATAAAATTTAAGTAGGTATTAAATTAGTGTAAAACAAGATCATAAATTATAATGTTTGTATTAGACACAAAAGAATTTATAGATGTCAAATTTTAATCGATATTTTCGGTTATAAATTGTTGATAAATAATATTTCTATTTACTAACGTACTTTACCAATTTTTATGAATTTTATCATAATCATAAATCATTTGAACATGGGAATAAATGCATTTAAATAAGAGGACATTAGAAAAAAGATTTAAAAAATACATTTGTAACAATTAAACATGTTCAAAAGTAGATATAAATAAAAATATATTATTATGCCTTTTACCTTTTTGGATGTGGCACTCTGCCGTAACAGATGTCGGTAAATGATAATTTTTTACGGCTGCCAGTCGTCAAATCACGCCCCCGAAATATTAATAGAGGCAAGCCACAGTGTGATGATAATTTTTCGTCGGCTGTAGGAATCGAACCCATGTTCTTAAATCCACATTCAGGCGCGATACAACTGAGTTATCTATATCAACCTAGAACCTAGAAATAATTGGATGAATATGATTGAAGGATTGTTACTTGAAAGAAATATTCCATACCAACTTGTATGACAGGAATTTGATGTATAGATAAAGCGAAAATGGTGTATCAGAATAAGAATGTTTGGCGAAGATTATAACTGAGGGATGAATCTAATGAATAAATTTAGGGGCTCATGTTACTTCATTTGATACGTCACTCTCTGATATTATATAGTATGCATGTGTGCATAATAAAAGTTTAATTAATAAATTTAAAAAAAAGTTATTTCAATTCGACAGATTGGCATGTTGCAATATACAAAAATTGGTAAATAAATAAATGAAAGAATTATTTGATATATTCCACACTTTTGATATATATTTATAAAGATTATTATGTAATTAGTACATATTTTTTCTTTCATGTTGTGTTAAACGTCATAGATATCAAATATATGGTTATTTATATTTTTTAAACCACCATTTATATTCAACATACTTATGAAATACTTTAATTCCTTGTAATGTTTCTATAGAAATATTTAACCTCTCTAACAATGGAGGATCAAAGACCTTAGTACTCTCCGGTAATTCGATAGCATAACCTAAAGGAACTTTGGCCACACCTGCCATCCAATCCAAACTAGATCCAGACGCCATGTACATCATCTCTCCAACAGTACCAACCTTATACTTTGTCCCTCTGAATTTTTCAATAACTTTCGCTACATTGTCGCCTAGGGTTTTATGCTCTTTATAGTTAGCAATGGGTTGAGCTATGGAAGCCCAAGGGAAGAGCATATAAGGCCCGTAAGTGTGAAAAGTAAGGTATAGTTTTACTTGTCCACTTAGTTTTAAAGTAAGTTTTTGTAAAGCTTTGGTTTCTGGTTCTGAATCGCTTTTTTGACCTTCGTAAATTTCACTGCATGGGTTAGCGTCTGTTCCATTCCAGTGGTAACCGAAATTTCTGTTGATATCTATACCATCGCAGAAATCTCCTTCTCTTCTGTTTTTCCTCCAGAAACGTTCCTGAAGAAGATAAACAATTTCAAACATTTCATAAATTCAACGAAAAGTGTAACGTGAAAATTAGTTAAACAAGTATAGACAAACAATTAATTCTGGTTTAAGTAATTTCTCATTGATTTTAGTATTTCAAATTCGTTCATAATTGAATCGGCTATTTGAATAATTTTGACAGTTTATAATAATGTGATTTATATTTTAATTGCATATATATCCGAAGTTCATTATTGTATGATGAGTGTAAGACTGAGTAAAATATTGTTAGAAGAATGGAACCTCTGTCGAATGAAAACAGGTGAAATTGGTATTGGTGAAATTGAGGGTGTAAAAATGTACCTAATAAAGGTTTGTTACGTGAACGCAAAATTATGGCAAAAACGAGGTTTTTTGAAAGTAGTTATGAATATGGTTAAGGCGAAAGTTGTGTGATAGAATATGAATGTTTAGTCTTATTAGGATGACTCTAATGAGTAAATGTTACCTAATCCATTTAAAAACTGCGTAATTACGTCATTATTAAAACCATATTCATTACAAAATAAAATTTTGTTTACTTGGCAAGTAATTTGATATGGTGGAAATGTATCTATGTATTTTCTATAAAGATATACTATAGTAATTTTTTCAAGTTCTTGTTGAAAGTAAAATTTTCTTCCCTCAATTCAAATATTCGTTGTATTATCTTCAACTTCCGAAATATCTAACCCATATTAAACGAGTTTCACAGACATTTAAGTTTTATTTATTATCTATTCTTAAAATATTTATTAGATAAAAATCTACGTTTCTTTTTATTTATATAAAAAATAATAATTTCTTACCTTTACAAACGAATATTCATAACCATCAGGATTAAGTAGCGGTATAATATACCAGTCGACATTCTTCAACATATCCACATTCTTTGAGTTGGTGACAAGTTCATTGATGATGTAGAGAGCCGTAAGAGGCGCCATCCATTCTCTACCGTGGATGCCAGCGTCGATTAGAATCGCTGGTTTTCTAGTTTTTCCTATGCAGCTCTGGCAGGAGATTTTTATTGCAAGAATCGCACGACCTTCTAAACTGCGACCTATGTTGTATAGATTTACTTGACTAGGGAAAGTTCGACGTAAGCTTATTAAATATTGTGTTACCTAAAATATATGAAAAAGTAGGTGTGGTTTATTTTAAATGTACAATTATAGTACACGGGGCCTACAGCTTATAGTGAAATTCAAACCACTTGGACACAATTGCATTTTCTGTATATTGAGATTTTGAAATAAAAATTCGCTCATTTTTAACGTTTTAATATGAAAAGTTACTGGTAAATAATATAATTTATATATTTGGAATTTTATTCATTGTCTAGGATATTAAAGAATTTTTTAATGGAATGCTTTAATTTTATTTTAATATATGAAATAGGGGGCTTAGTAGTATCGATTATGCCTGAGGATTCGAGATCCCGGGTTTAATTCCCACAGCCCGCAAACAATTTTCACCACAATAAAACAATACCCCTATAGCTCCCCCTCCACTTACATATTTGGGGCCCGTGATTTGACGGCTCGTAACCGCAGTTCACACGCATAATATATCAAATAAAAAATAACCTTGTGACTCTATCTCCACTAAGATATTTGTGAACTATAATTTGACGGCAGATAACCGCATTTCACACGTTAAATATATCACTTACCGAGATCCGATACGGCCACATTGAGTATTGGGTAAAGGCCTGATGATATATTTATTTTATTTATATATTTTAATAAATAAAAAACGAAGAATTTTTTTTATATATGACAAATTTGGAATGTTTTGAATTATGTGTAATTAGCATAATTTACAAAATACCAGTATTTAAATGTTTATTTAAAGATCATAAAATTTTATTAGTATATATTTTATCTTACAGATATTATACTTACATTGGCGTATCTGGGATATTGGTCAAACGACATTTGTCTGAAAAAAACTATCTATTATAAATTATCGATTTTAATTAAACAAATATTAAAAATATTTACTTACATTGCAGAATTTATAGTTAATAATTTTAACATAACCATTAAAGAAAAAAACATGATGCCGATCCTCTACAAATGTAAAAATTTATTTTATTGCTAATCAAGACAATATTAATCACTGTCATAACATCGTAATTAAAAAAGTCACAATTTACAGGAACTATGTGTCACAAAATTTTCGTACATTTGTTATACAAAGTTGATTGATATATGCTGAATTATTTAAAAATGTAATGAACCTAATCGACTGTTTGTTCATGTGTTACAGTTAAACAAATTTGAATTAACTAACAAATTCGCGATAATTTGATTATTTGGGCCTGGTACAAGTTTTTGTTTGTGTTTATAAATTAAATAAACTACAATAAATTCAAATAACAATTTTATTTTTATTGTTTAGGTGTCAATAACAAATGGAAGGTTTTTTTTGTATTTTATTAAGCATAATAATTAAATCCTATAATAAACACCAATATAACAGGAATTACCAACCATTTGTATTATTTTTTTATAACATTTTGGGAACCGCATTTAGAAAACTCACATGTAAAATTTAAATATGTGTGTATGCTCCACTTGTTTGTTTATAAACAAAATAAAATTTATCGATTGTGTTATGTACATCAACAGCAAGTTAACACTCGGCTGCTTTGATCGAAAGTAGATTGCAAAATATAATAAAAAAAAACACAGTTTTTTTTAATCTCATTGTCGTAAATGATGAAATTGTTTTAGAATATAATAAATACTGTCATCTGAAATTTTAATTATATTTATTTGATTATATCATCCAAAAACTTGCGATTTGAATATAGAAGCTAATGTTTTGACGTCACGATATTGGTAGATAGTACCCCACTAAACTGGCACATTCAATTACTAATTAATCTTTTAAATGAAAAGTACATATAATAACAATAAGTGTAAAATATATGCATTTTGATCTGGTTGCATAAAGCGATGTAAACTATGTTTTTAAAAGTTAATAATGGCCAAGATGAGTGTCTTCACATTTTACATATTTTCCAATTTTTATGTTAAAATTAGCTTTTTAAAATACTTATCGTTAATTCAATAGCATTGGTAGAACAATATTAGTAAGAGATAATTATTAATTTAAATTATTGAACTGTCAATGATTTGACACTTTATAGATGCAATTTTTATTCTAATTCAACTTGATTTTGTGAACTTTGACAAAAAAATGTTCTATGATGAGAGTGCCTTATAATATATATCCTTATTTTTTTTCCTGAAGTATAAAAACATCCTGTATAAAAATGTTACAAAATACATGTTTCTAATAAAGAAAATAATTACTATTGACAGTTGTTAAAAATGATGGCTAAACAGCGCTAGGCATTGTTTGTATGGTCAGTGATTTATCTCTTTTTAATAATCTTCAATGTGACGTCACGTTTGTTTCTATTGACAAGAATAAATACCAATGTTTTTCTCCACGATTTACCACTAGAAGTCATATTGCAACGAATATCATGTCTATATATATATATATATATATACATATAGGTACTACAGATATATATTTATTAATTTCAGGATTATTTCTTATGTTCGCAATAAATAATATGGGTAGTTCAGTAGGTTAATTAATTCAACTATAATATAATAGATAAGTTTTATTAATCTAGATATTCCCCACAACATTTATATTGTGTAAATAATGACATTAAATGTGCAAATATTCTTTTAAATCCATTTTTGAAATAAAAATTATAAACGCGATTTAACAATAAATAGCTGCATTAGAAAATAATATATGGCTTGTAGGAACTATAGAAATTTTAGTTGTAAAATGGCTGCCATAAACCCATAAGGCTTTAGATGAGAAAACGCTCGTACATTTTGACGGTTTATTTAAATATGATAGTAACGCTAAAAACTTAATGGCAGTTGCATCAACAAAACTTAAATTTTAAACTTTGTTTAATTAATACAACAAATCGATGTTACATGCCATATAGAATAAATTGATATTATTATCAAACATTCGATATGCTTTTATTTATTTAAAACAAATTTAAAATTTCAGTTTTATTTGTAACTTAGTTTAAATAAATAAAAGCAAATCGAACATACAACAGCAATGTCAATTTTGATTTATATTTATTTATTCAAACCTAGTTTAAAATTTAACTTTTGTTGGTGAAACCGGCCATTAATAAAATAAGATAAATCAAGTTTATTTTCATAATTTTTGCAAATAAAAGCATAAATCAAAACAATATCTGAACAAAAACAAAGATTTCTATGGCCATAACCTAATTTTTCTTTGAAATGAATGGAATACCGAATTTACGAACATGTAATTGTATAATCTATAAAATGCCTGGGTTTGCTACCGAAAAAGGAACCCACTTAGTTTTTATATACCTATGAAATACTTTAAAACCTTCAAACGTTTCTGCACCAGTTGGTATAATATCCGAAGTAGGCGGCTGAAATCGTCCTCTGCCTTTGGGTAGCTCTATCCCATAAACCAAGGGAACACCCATAGCCCCTGCCATCCAATCACAGCTTGATCCAGAAACAATATACAGCAAGTTACTAGTTTGGCCAACGTCATAATGCGTTCCGTTATATTTTTCAATTGTCTCTGCTACTAGAGTAGCAAGAAACTGATGCTCTGCTACGTTGTTGATTGGGTAATGGGTGAAACTCCATGGGTAGACTATCATTGTTGCATAAGCATGTAGATTGACATAAAGTTTGATGTGCATCCGATTTTTTATAACAAAGTCTCGAAAGGCGCGAGTCTCTGGTTCAGAAAATGGAGTCTTTCCAGCGTAGCTTTGGGCGCATTCGTTTTTACTTGATCCGTATTCCATCCAATGGAAATCAAAGTTGCGGTTCATGTCAACACCAGAACAGTTTGGAATGTCGGTGTTGGATATGGTTTTTCTCCATGTTTTTATCTGGAAATAAATTTCAACTTAATTTGCATTAGTAACATGTTTCAAAGATAACCTTTAATTTTAGTAGTATCTTAGTTAACAATGCAGTAGATGCCATTGCAGTCGAAATCTTTTTTGATATGAGACAAAAATAAATTGAATTTAACATATTTAAATAATTTTACATATATTTCGTATATAATTCATTATAGCTAGTTGACTCTGAAAGAGACGAGAATAAGTGATCGGTACTGTGTCGGTATTATCAGTACAAATTTAAAAATCTTATATTGAAACCCTGGACAGAGTCCCTAGATAATGAATTGTATTTTGATTTAGAAATATACATGTATGTCGTTCACTCGGTAGTCAATTATCGGTTGCTCGTCGATTTGAACAAATTTATTTAAATGTTAAGTTTGACCAAAATCTTTAAATTATTTTTAAATATTTAAGCGAAATGATTTGATCAAAACAAATTTTGTTTAAAGGTCAAATTTATCTTGTATATATATGAGACATTAAATTTTGAAAAAATATTGGCAATTTTAGGTGGTAAAAATTCATTTCAGTAATATTCAAAACTACAATAAGTTAATTAGCAAGGTATGAACACTTCTTCCACTTTTAAAGGGCTATTATGATTATAATAATATAAGCCAAAATGAAAGTATTCTTTTCTTCTATAATCTAATTACGCAATTTAATAACGAATATGTGATGATTTAAAATACCCGTGCAATTCTTACATGTGTATGTGTAAGTTCGTATCCATCTGGATTAAGAACAGGTATAATAATCCAGTCTACATCTAAAAATAGATATTCATTAGCCTTCTTCTGGACCAACTGATAGATAAGATACAAGGACACTGCTGGAGCCATCCACTCTCTTGCATGCATTCCTGCATCAATCAAAATGATGGGTTTTCTCTGTTGTATCATATGAGGATTCGTTGATATCTTTATTGCTAAAATTGGTCGCCCTTCGTAACTTACTCCAATTGTGGATACATTTACTTTATCTGGATAAATTTCGGCTAAGCTTTGTAAATATGCGGTAATCTAGAAATAAATTTATGTGCTTATATAATCATAAATAATATAACAAGTGATACGATAATTGCCGATAATATTTTGACATTAATTATGAGTTTTATGGAAATGGAAATATAGCTACTACTGTGCACTCGCCATATTTCCTATTTCCGTAAAAACGAATTTAAAAACATGTGAAAATATTATATTATATTACGAGTTATATTATATGTGAGAATTTCACAACTAATTAAGCAGATTTAATTACAGTAAAAAAATATTATTTCATAATTTCACTAGTGGAAAACTACCAAAATAGCTTTCATTTCATTAGTTCATTTTCAAACAAATTCTTGATTCTATTGGTTCCCACCTATATGTGGTAAATTCTCAGTGAAATTATAGTGCACAGGAATTCTTCGCTATACTCATTAATTCATAAAGATCATCAAAATAGGTTTTTGCGGCTATAATATTTCAATATGAAATAATTTTATAACATTATGGAAGCACGTTGCTTGGTAACAGCCCATCACCTAAGCCGTTGGTTCCAACGCCGTAGATTGAGGGCTGTTACCTAAAAGGAACTTGTTTGAATTATAAATTATTTATCAATTCTTGAGAGATATTCGGACAAAATATTTAGTAGCAAATTTTATTAATTGAGTCATTATATTCATAAATAACTCTGAAAGTGGAATTTAAAAACAATTATAATTAAATGCCAAATTCTATGATAAACTATATACAAATTCCACAAAAGGTGATAATTATTAAGAGTTGTTAGTTCAAGGTCACTTATTTTTAATACTTTTACGATGCAAAACTTTATCTTAAAATTTGACGAAACGTAGAAAGTAAAATTGCAATTTAAGTGATGTTTTTATCCTAACTAGCTGAAAATCATACTTCATGCATGCTTCTCGTTGTAGTTAGCACTTTATTAGTTACTTTGACAGTAAGTATATAATATGATTGGCTAATATTATACGGCAGAAAATACTCTGCGTAATTTTGTTATAATTAGTTGTTTTCGCACCCGTGATTAGAAATGAATGTATTATTACATCTAAAAATTTTCATTTATAATCTCCCTAAAGCATTGATTCTTTCCGGAATTTTTTTTGAGTGCATTCCAACAACGTATTAATCTGCACAAGTGGAATACGAGTGCAGACTACGTAGTTGAAATTGCATGATAAAAAATTTCCTGGATATGAATTAATGCTTGAGGGCAGATTCGGTAAGAAAAACGTAACGATATCAAAAGTAAAAATAATTTGTTTTATATATTGCTTAAAACAATCAAGTTATGATAAAATAATATATCCATGGCAACTTGTATCAAGAAAATAAAAGTGACACAAAAAACCATTTTTAAATTTTAAACTGACATTTTTCACGAGAAAAAACTTTCCAATTATTAATTTTTCTTAGATAGGTCAAATAATGAAAAATTTCCAATAAAATTTTATATTACCATGATACCATGCTTAATACAATTTCTATTGGTATGTTAATTAGTTTCGTATGATTCTGTGTATATTAATTCGGAAACATTTCATGCAAAATATTACGATATAAAATGTTCAAAATAAATTAAAAACACTATAAATGTATTCTGCTCAGTTCATTGTTCATAAGTTTGATTTCAGTTGGCACTATTTTGAATTTATTACTAAACTTGTTCAACTTAAATCCAAATTAAATTCAGTGTGATTGATTTAATCAGTTTGATCAATTAAATTGAATCGTATAGATTCATCTTAAAAATAATTGAAATACAATTGAGAGTTAAATCTTCCTGTAGAAATATTTTAGGATTAAATTTGCCATTTGGATCAGATCTAACGTACATTTGAACCAGGTCACTTAGTTATTTGACTGTATTACTTTTCTCACTTTTCTAATACTAGATTACTGATTTGGAAGTAATTTACTACAATAAGTGCATTGGATTGTTTAGTCAAATTAAGTTTGTCATGATATTTAATTTATCTGAACTGATTGGCAAATGAAATACAGTAAGTAGACTGCCAAAATTTTGTCGTTTGTTTATAAATTAATATTTAATTCTAATATGTACTTACGACATTGTATCTGTTATATTGTTTAAATAAAGCTTCTTCTCTGAAATAAAGTTATTTAAAAAAAAATAATTATTTGGAATCTGAATATAGTTTACTTACATTGTACCGTCTATGGTTATATTATTTGTCGTAGCTAAAAGATCAACTTCTTTTTGAGTTAAAGCATTAATTACTAATAATTTGGAAAGGAGTATTGTTAGTAGCAACATTTTCTTTCTTAATAACTAAGATTAATATTTTCTTAATATTTCAAGAAAGAAATAAAACAACGTGGACCTTGATTAAATACGGCAAGTATAGGTAATTAATCATTATTTTATGTTATTTTAATATTTAATTTCATATTTGTAAAAAATACTTCAAACTTGTTATTTGGCAATAAATACACATAACATAACAATATATAAATGTAGTTGTAGTCAGAGAATTTAATAAAACAGAATTATTTATACATTTCTATTTTCAAACGAAATTTACATTTTGTTGGTGCAACTAGTTGCACCACTACTCTACTAGAGTGTGCAGAAGGACTATTTTACGAAAAGTGCATAATTTTTCTCGTTTTTGTTACCAATTTTTAGAATAAGTATCTTATTAACGTACATAAAAAAAATTAAAATTTTAAAGAAGTTTTTAATTAAAATCAAGTTAAAATATATTTGTTCATAGCATAAAATTTATCAATTAATTTAACAGATTTACATGCATAAACATATGACTTATTAAGACCTGCTACGATAGAGTGATACATCCAGCAATGGGTAAAAGGGGTGATGATATATTTATAACAAAATAAGTTTGTTCATAAACTTGGAGTTATCGTCAATGCTTCGTACGTCATATTAGGTTGTAATTTTCCGCCTTGATAGTTTTCATGTGTTCTTGTGATTTAGAAACGGAACAAAATATATATTTTTTTAATTTGCCTGTTAATGTTTAAATGCAATTTACATGTCGATATTGTATTTATAAGTTGACAGATGTAAATTAGTATGTTATACATCAAGGGAGGGAAACAAGCGATTATTCCCGCGTGTGAAGTCGAAGTTTGCCAACATCACCCAAGGGATAATCGCGCCCTCCCGTAAAGCATATTATACTTTTCGTAACAAGTGCACATAATTTACCGTCTTGTCGGGACAAATGTCAAATATGGGTTCCGTAACTAGTTCATTGTCCGCTCAGGTAGATGGTTCGACGCCGCAAACAGGGAATAATTCTCACGAGGGACAGAAACATCTTACCTAGGAAGAGAAACATAATGTTTCTCACACTAGAGAGAAAAGCAGTGTTTCTCTCTCTAAAATTAGGGAATAAGAACGTGTTTCTTGTGCACGTGTTACCAAAAAATTCTTAATTTTATTATAAATGATTGCTCAAAATTAAATTGGATATTAATTTTAAGAATAGCTGTCTTCTTTATAGAAAAATTCTCTCTATACTCTGCTTCACCGTAACTGTATAGTAGAGAGTGCTGTGATAAAAACCGATTTACACAGCAAAAAATTAGTGTAAACTTTTAAAAATATCACCACAATCACAATATTAAGTAAACTCGTTAAAACAAAGTAGACCAACACAAACAGAAAAATACAAATGAAAGTCACTTATAGCCACTACTGCAAATTTTGTTATATTGGCCAATCACCGACTCAAAAATGTATTCCCTAGTCTATGCAATGCTATGAAGTTACTGTGATATCTTATAGAAATATTTTCTTCTTATTAATTTGTCTTTTTCGTAAAATTTTCTTTATTTTATTAGTTTTAGGACCGGTTTGTCCATCTCCGGATAAAATTCCAGATAACTATCGATAGGATATTTAAAAAAATATCGCATCAGAAAATAACATTCAATATTATTATTCCCATTTGTGCTATGATATCGATGTTATATTCTTGTATTTATTCTATCGAAGATGAAAAAACACACTCTTTGAAGAGAGTAAAGTATAATATTATCACTTTGTGTATAATGTGTTCCACGAAAACTAAAATATTCCAACCAAAGTTACCACAGAACCCCATTGTTTTCTATTGTAATCTACATTGAAATGTCAAATATAAATGTTAATAATTTTTTTTCATATTTACAATGTTATTGTTTGTACTGAAAGTCAATGTAAAATGAATGAAACTAGGTTCATGTAAGGTAATTATAATAGTTTGGGAAAACTTTCTATGACACAGTTTTTATCGGACACCTGTTTATATATTTCAATAAGTTATTCTACATACATATATAAGTTGGACATAAAATTAAACAAGTTCATAATTATGCGTTCATGTAATAAACCAACTGAATTTATAGTATGTATTTTTTCTAATTTAGTACTGAATCAATGTAAATAACTTTTCTTTAGTTTTTTGTTCTTCTTCGATAATAGTATAGGTTGCTTGTAAGACTTTATTGTATCTCTACCATTGGCTATAGGTTTTCTGGCAACATCATTTGGTACTTTATCATTAGCTGGTAACCACTGCAATTCAACATATTTATGGAATTCTTCGAAACCTGCAAATATTTCCTTGCATGTCGGCATTATTTGTGAAGAAGGTGGTATGAATTCCAGCGACTTATTATTTATTTCCAGTATATAATTTAATGGAATATTAGCCAGTCCTGCTGTCCAATCGATACTTATTCCAGAAGCTTTATATAATAACGAACTTTGTCGTCCTGTTTTATATTTCGATCCTCTCACTTTGTTAATTGCATTGGCCACTAGATTTCCTAGAAGATTATGTTCTTGTTCGAATTCTGGAGAAACTGGTGCATCTTTATATCCCCAAGGATACAATATAAGCTCGCCGTAAGAGTGAAGACTGACATAGAGTTTAATATTTTCCTTGTATGTGAGAGTAACATTTCGTAAATATTGAGTTTCTGGTTCTGAAAATGGTGCTGGCCCAGCGTAGCTAACAGAACATTCTTTCTTACTTGCTCCTACTCCTCCCCAGTGGTAACCAAAATTGCGGTTTAAGTCGACGCCATCACATTTATCTCCTCGTGCTAGATTTTTTCTCCAATCGCGGTCCTAAACATAAAGAAGATTAAGACATTATCTACGCAATAGAAGTTTTTACGATTCTTTACAATAGAATGTTTACAATTGTGTGAAATTTTCTTTCAATACAAGCATAGAACTGTAGCTCAATTTTTTTCGGATCTTTTAGATTCGATGTTAGACGAGTGAGCGTGAGTTATTTGAGATGTTTTGAGCATGTGAAATGTACGTCGAATGAAAGGTTAATTAGAAAAGAAAATGGATGGATGTGATCGAAGGTTTATTGCGCGATGAATGATTTCAAGTGTGAGCAACAACTGAGCTTGTTTCGAGGGAACCATGAATGTGGTTGAAGCGAGGATGGTGTATTAGAATGAAAATTACAAGGACTGATTATTTGATGAATTTTATGAATAAATGGTCTGTGAAGGTTTCTACCCCATTTTATGGGATAGAGAGTGATGGTATGTATGTATATGGGGTAGGTGGCTCAGTGGTATCGAGTCGCCCTGTGGATCTTGAGAACTCTGGTTCGATCCCCACAGTCGACAAAAAATGTTCACCAATTTAAATCTACCCCTGTGGTTCCTTCTCTACTAATATCTTTGAGGGCCGTGATTTGACGGCTGGTAACCGCAATTCACGCGAAAAAAAAACACTTACCGAGATCTGCTTAGGCAGAGTGCCACACCCAGTAGTGGGTAAAAGACGTGATGATATATTTATTTTATTTATTTAAGTTAGGAACAATAATTGAAAATGTACTTACTGAATCTCGCGAATACTCGTACCCATCAGGATTAAGAAGTGGTATAATGTACCAATCGACATTAAACAACATATATTCATTTAGTTCATTTGCTCCCAACTGATAAATGAGATAAAGAGAGACTGCCACAGTCATCCATTCTCTTGCATGAGTTCCGGCGTCGATTAGAATGATTGGTTTTTCGGTGGTCTTGTCGTGTTTGAAAGATATTTTTACGAGAGGAATTTTGTAACCCATGTCGGTGGTACCTATACTCACAGAACTTATTTTGTCCGGATTTGCTCTCTTGATTTTGTTTATGAATTGTATTATCTAGTAAGATTAATTATTATTAGTGTATATATAAGAAAATATGCAATGAAATAAAACCTAAATATGTGGAATATATGTTGTTATTTTTTTACCCGGGCCAACTAGATGAAAAATGTGTCATGATCAATACACAAAAAAACTAATGTCAAAAACTAGTTTCTAATTGTTATTTATTTACTGATCTTGACACAAATATGCTTATATTTCCCACTGTCAAATGTTTCTAAATAAACTACTTTTGGAAAACAAAATATCAAGTTTTTTAATCTAAAATATTTATTTAAGTTGAATGTATCAAGATTAGTGGGTGCTGTTCCCGAAGATTTTATCAATTCGGGAAACTGAATAGGTTGTAAAATCTCGGGATTTTTCGAGAGCAGAACAATTTTATTTTAAAATTAAACTTTTGATATTATAAAACAATTAAGTATTTTTATTGAAAAAATTAATAAAAAACTTAGTAGATAACAAAAACATCTTTTTTAAAGAAAACATTAAACAAAAATAAATTCATTTTTTTTAATGAAGTAAAAAAAAAACAAGGAATAAATATTTAATTTATAGGTCATATTGATTGGTAAAATAAAATTTTCTAAAACACAGAACATCAGAGGATTTACAATTTGCATTATTTGTAACATTCTCATTGTTAATTTAAAATTTTTAATAATTCTTATTGTGCTCAAAGTCTCGTCCTGTGTTTTAAATGAGAATCCCGAGTGCCGCGAATATAAAAAAGAGCTAATAATCAAAATATTTTGAAAGTTTTATATATGAATTGTAACTTACAGAATTGTAGTTATTATATCTGTGAAGTACAGGAGAATAACTAAAAATAGATAATTTATAAATAATTAATTTCTAGCATTTATTGTTTAAAACTTACCCGCCATAGTCTTCAAAATTTGCGGTAATTAATAAAATATTTGTGAAAAGTAAAACTAGTAGTAACATTGTGATTGTATACTTTTAAAATGTCGTATATATATATTGTATATATATATATATACTTGATAACTTCACTTTATTTATGCATTTAAATATAAATATTATTTGAGTATTTTATAAGAAAGTGTTATTTTTATAACTGTTTGTACTTACAGAATAATTTATTTAATTTGTCGCATGTGATTTATATACGACATTTAATGATTTAATGAGAAATACCTCGATAACTGTAGAATAAAGAATATAATAAAAATAAAAATTATGTACAGGGTAAACCTACCGTAAACAATTCACCGTTATGTCATTTCATTTTTTAACAAATTGTGTCAACTAAAATTAGAATTATAATGCAAAATAACCATTATTAAGGGTTTATAACTAGTAATTTACTAACTTTTAGCTGTTATTTTGTGTAGAAAAAATAAAGTATTAGCTAGTCGCAATTAATATTAGCTATGTCTTGAATGAAATGATATAGTGAAAATAATATTTATTTGTGCTTAATAAAAGTTCATAATCACCATTTTTCTGTAGTTTATGTAAAAAATAATGGTTCTTTTAATTTCGTAAATAAATCAAGTGGCGTGTCTACTATTTGTTTAACAACTAATGTACGGTGTGAAATATACATTTTAATCATGCTTATTATTAACTTTAGTGCTATGGTGATAACAAACAAATTTTTATAGAGCTCAAAAAAAAAAACCTATCGATTAGTATTGTTTTTGATATACATATATCGTTGTATTTATATTTGATTATAACACGTTTATTTGATTTGCAATTATTTTGAATGTAACAATAAAAAAAGTAATTATGCCATTTAACTGAGTTGCTTTCTAGTTATCTTTTCAATAAAAATGTTATTAACGGCGAGCCTTTTACGATAGACATGCTGTATGTAGGTATTTGAAAACAAAAATGTATTGCAAATTTTATATCATATCCAAATATGGATTTACTATTAATAAAAATAAATAAAACTTATCGAAATGATTATGTCCATAAATCCATATATGTGCTTGTGATTGTTTGTACTAAATAGCCATATACAGGGTGTTTCTGGTAAAAGGGCCATCATTAAGATCTCGAGAACTAAGAGGTTCATCAACTCATGAAAAGTTATTGTTGAAAAAAAAATTATACTTTTTAAATTTGTAATATTCAACTATTCCTTCCAACAATTCTTTAATGTAATCAGGTGGCTCGCGATGCTCATTCGGCCCTCAAAATAATTTCTTGCGCGACATTTTGAGACAAATTTCAAGAAAGCTAACAATCTAATAAATAGCACATTATAAGTGAGTGAAATAAGTCATTATATGCAAGCATATTATGATATTTCACTCATATGTTTTATTTTCACTAAATTAAATCTACCCCTGTGACTCTCCCTCCACTAACATCTTTTGGGGCCGTGATTTGACGGCTGGTAACCGCACTTCAAGCGAAGAAATATATCACTTACCGAGATCTGCTTCGGCAGAGTGCCACACCTAGTAATGGGTAAATGACGTGATATATTTATATTTATTTTATGTTTTATCTATCAGCAATTGTTTTTCTACAATCAAATTAGAAATAGGTTCAACCTAAATTGAATGGAAATACTGCTAAATAAGTGAAATATCACTTGTCAAGTTGTTGCATTTGTATGAAATGTTAGTTGTTTATGGGTGTCATGCATTTAAGCATTTTAGACATATGTGAATAATTGCTGATTTTAGTCACTGAAAACAATTGTATAATAATCATAAATAACCGCTACTGTTAGATTATAGTATATTACGTAACAAGTTTTATAAATGTCTTTTTAATTACGTGTATCTAAAGAGTTTATAAAACGAATCACATATTATACCTTTTCTACGATCGGAAATGAAGACAACAAGAAAATGTAAAGTTTTATGAATCACTTTAAAAGTAAGGTTAAGTTATAATGACAGTTGCAGGAAGCTAACTTTACCCCGTATTTAATACGTTAATTGTTATATTCAAGCCGTGCCTAAAACGTTCGATGCCACAGTTTCTCAACATGTGATTAAAATGTTATTTAGCGCCATGGAAACCAGTACGTTAAATGACATTTTAACAACAGGAGTAGAAAATAATACATTATAATAGAATAATAAATTATAAGAAAAATATTCATTATTCTTTAGTTGTTAATTATTGTTAGCCAGATTCATGAAAAGGATTAAATTTGAAGTTATACCTCATATTTGATTGTATTTTTGTCATCATAATACTTGATGCCATAATTGTTAGTTATTTTTGTTAATTAGAAATAAAAATAGTGTTAATTGTTAATCTGTTTTATAAATCTGCCTGTATACTAATAATTTATGTGTTGAAAATAGGAATTAGTGCAATTTTTTTAGAAAATTTTTTTTTTGCGGCTCATGGAAATGGCACCTGGTTTAATAATAATTATTATTTGAAACATATGAGTATCTTTCTATCTGAACGACCTATGCATTTTTTTTCTTGAAAAAACGAAAATATCTTTGTCTTGTTTTACTAAAGTGACAACTTTTTTTAAAGCTCTCGAGATTTTAATGTGACGCTCGTGCGAGAAACACTCTGTATAGTTCAATTAGTCAATATTAAAAACTAAAGCCTCGTTGTCATGGTAACTACGTGTGTCTAGCGCGAATTTAGTAATGTGATATAATTTCTGTCTTGGCCGCACAGCGTATATTTTCACAATCAATAACTGTCAAATATTTAATAAGACTACTAAAAAAGTGTAACATAATTTAAATAAATAAACATATCTTTCACGCATTTTACACATTACTAGGTGAGGCATCTACCGTAGCAGATCTTGATAAGTGATATATTTATGAGCGTTAAGTATGGTTTAAGTCGTCCAATCATAGCTTTCAAAGATGGTAGTAGAGAGAGAGCCGTTAGGGGTAATGTTAATGTGGTGAAAATTATTTGTCATCTATCGGAATCGAACCCAGGTTCCCCATTTATATATAAAAAATGTTAATAATTATTAGTTTCAAAATATACTTAGGGCCGTTATATCCTAATTGTAAACAAACAAATAATATCGCATCGAAATCATACTTCAAATTAGTAGATACGAGTAGATTAGTGGAATTAGTAGATTTGAGAATTTGAGTTCGATTCTAACAGCTGACAAATTTCACATTAAAATTACTCCTGTAGCTTGCCCTCTTTAGGGCCGTGATTTGATGGCTAGTATCCGCACTTCATCCGCAAAATATATCACTATCCGAGATATGCTGCGGTAGAATATGGGTAAAAGACATGATGATATATTTATCTTATATCTATATGCTAAAAAAATAATGAAATGTATGGAAGTACTGGACAGTGTGGTTTAAAAACTTGAAATATTTTTAAAACTCATTCATAAAATTTAAACACTCCCATTGGTTTACTCTGCAAATCCACACTAGCGAAGCAATCATGTAAACGAGGCGGTTACTTTAATTTTTAACAGATATGTTCGTGTCACTTATAATAATCGTTTATAAATAAATATTTAATTTTCTTTTATATACATAAATAAAGAAAGATTTACTTAATAAATGTTTATCATTTGAAGAAAGAGAAATCAATCTATGACACGAACAAACCTAATATGATATTATTTAGACAATGAGAGATGCTGGCGGCGACGAGACTAGGACACATTTCTAAAATTATGTAATAATCCGTATCTAATTAACATATCGCGTTAGCACAAACTGCTATTTTAAAATAAAATCCATGTTTATCTTTGTCAATTAATGTGTCTATATTTATGTATTGTGTTTATTTGGTATACGTATGACAACTAACAAGCTAACAAGTGTATAAAAGGAGTTTTAGAATTTTGAAAATTAAAAAAAATCTTTATACATTTTTAAATTCCACGCATTTAAAGTGCCTTAGTCTACTGCTGCCATCTCCCATTGCGATGAAGTGAGTAATAAGTGGTTGTGAAATGTTAAATTGAAGATTAGTGAAAAAGATATACGTGTTAAATTAAAAGGAACAACTACGTTAACGACTGATGAGTAAATGGATTGATTGTACTGAAGAGTCTAGGTATTACTTCACTAACTTAGTTGTACTGCCAAAACCTAAATTTTCAACTTAATTTAAATAAGTAAAGCAAAGTTACATGTTATATGAAATAAATTACAGTTCTCCCAAACATTTATATTTTAACTTTTGGCAGAACAATTGTTTATTATTCTGGGATAACTAGTGCCACATGAAAGTAGATTATTTCTATTTTTTTTTCATTCATATAAATCACAAAATAGATTAAATACGTACTGAGAATAAAGTGTTTTTTTTTATTTCTTCTGATTATGAATATTTATTATAATTAATTTTTGACATTTAAAATTTAGTAACACAAACATGATTTATATAACTTTATAAATATGTAATAAATCATTATTTGGGAAAATATTTTCCAGAAACTAAATTCTTATTTCGTATTTATAATTATTAATATTTTATTATTAATAAATAATAATGCATACTTTAATGGAGATTAAAATTATACAATATATACAGCCAGTTAATTAAAAAGCATTTAACATGAGAATGTTTTAAATGGAAAAAAATCTCACATTATTTTATTAAAAAATATTCTTTTTAAATTGTACAAAATCTGAACACTGATCTCTTCTATAGAAGATATTATTGTTATTATAAATCAAACATATCGCATGTCTAATTCTTTTTTATGTGTAGGAAATATAATGCTAAAATTTTCATTTATTGATATAATACGTTTCTGTCACGAGATAGACGTAAATTAAAAATGTCATCTTGAAATTGTTTAAATGAAATAATTTTATTTTTTCACGACCGGGAGTATATGACCGTTTCTACGAAACAAAAATCTGGACAGAAGTAAAAGATTTTATTCCTAGGGAAATAATCTGCACACTATTCCTCCAGGATTTTATATTATTTTGACATTTTAGCTATCCAATATGAAAATACAATAGAGTACAATGAAACAAATCAAAACTTAACAACTGTTGCAGAAGCTGCAATAACAATTTCCTAGGATTTTTACACGGGTTTTTCGCTATATTCTTGATATTTCAATTTAGAAATACAATGTAATTTGACATAAACAAACTTGTTTTACATACATTTTCACTGTTGTCAAGACTATTTAAAATTTGAAAAGTAATATATGTACAAATTATGAATAAATTATATTTCAAATTATTTTTTTCGTTTTTAATCTTACTTAAGTCATGAAAAAATGGTATATACTCCTCGAGAGAAAATACAAATAACACGTGATGAAAAATCATGCACTTCTTTCCTTATATGTATAATATACTATTTTTTTGTAAAAGACTACTAATGATTTTAAAATTAATAAATATCAATATAAATATGAATAAATTTTATTTTAAAACTTCAATTTTAATTTTTAATTTGTAATATTAAAAGAAGAAATGACTGATAATTACATATTTACCGATGTTATTTCTTAAAAATTTTTTTTTGATAAAATAGCAAACCTTTGTTAATCTTTTTATTTCAGTACCATGCCAATTGCTATTTTTGAGGTATATTTTTCGAACTTCATTTCTACTCTTATAGAAAATGCAAAATTAATTTTGGTTACAGAATTTTATAACTAACTTTATGTGAAACTATTTTGCTAAAATAATTAGTGAAACAGGAAATTATGAATATATGAGTTTACTTGCTAAAGTTATATTATCGAAAGCCGTGATTCATACATAATTAAAAACTACCTATAGAATTAGTTTGTCCTTGCGCAAAATCTCCCAATTATATTTTAAATAAATCTTGTAGATAGTTAAATTTTACATTTAAGTTAGCAATTACATTTAATTTTTGACATTTTATAACTGAAAACAAATACTTATAGGAAAGCCATTGAATTGAAAACAAATACTAACAAATGTATCACTTTGGATCTCTCAAAAAAGTCTGTTCTGTGATTTTCGTTTAACAACAGATATTTTTAAAAGTGAGAACAATTTTCTCGTGAAGAAAATTTTCAAATCAAAAAATTATTTTATTTTGGACAAAATGAACAAATACAATGTTATACAATTGTTTGAATTCCGTGGGTATTTCTACAAGTATCTATTCTACTTTAAACTTGATTTTTTCAGTTATGAAATGTCAGAAATTAAATCTGCTTATTAACTGGGATGCAGAAATAAATTTTCTGCATTATTTATTTGAAATGTATTTGTCTAAAATAATTTAGGAACATTGTGGAAGGAAAAACTGAACATGTTAAACGTTTATAGACAGTTTTTTAATTACTTCTTAAATTATTACAGAAGTAAACATTGTCAAATGAGAATTTTACCATTGTACTTCCTATATATATATAAAGTAGACACCCGGTATGTGTATAATAAACATTGTAATTAATTTGAAAACATTAAATTTATTTGCTGGAAATAATTTCCAAATTCGATTTAATTTCTTACTTGGGAGGTACATAATTAAAAAAAGTAATCAGTTTAAATATAATATGCTATACCTTAATAATCCGGCAACAAGTTCAATCTTCTAATCGCCGAACAGCCATATCATGACCTAGGTATACAAATAACTACCAATTAAATATTGCGAACACAAAAAAACAAAATAATTAATTTGCAATTAAATTATTTAATAAAATCTTTAATACATAAATTAAATAAATAAACACAAAAATTAAGCCCATTGTTGTTCAACATATTTCTGATAGACCTTGACTCCTTCGAAGGTTTCTTCTACGACGCCGGCGATCTGGGAGGCGGCGGGCTGGAAGCCACCACCACGGCTGGGCAGCTCGATGGTGTAAGACAAGGGAATGCCAGCTACACCCAGCATCCAGTCATCGCTGCCTCCTGCTGCTGCGCCGAGCACGTTGGTGGAAGAACCAATCACGTATCTACAATAAGAGAAAAATTGAATTAATATCGTTTTTTTAAAAGCTTTCTGTCTTATGAGCGTAGTTTCAAATATTCAATTTAATATTGCTGAAGGAAATTAATCCCATTTTGTACCATAAATCTCGATCGATCGGTATGTTAATGATAATCTATTCATTTTGTTATGCCTATTTTAATTTTATGCATTTTTCACTCGTACTTATCTGCCAGTATAACAATATTACTTTAGAAGCACACATTTTACGAAGCTGTCAGTGAGTTACCATTATAGATTTAAAAAAATAAAAGCAGATACATATATATGTTACAGAATACGGAAATTGTGATAATTTATAATTATAGAATATAAAAGTTATCATATATCCATCGATTAATGATAGTACTTTAATTACAAAGTAGAGAGGATAATTTGAAATCAAAGAGGTATAAATTCGCGATTATTTCCTTGTAAAACAAATGTGAGAATTTAAAACCAATAAATTATTTAAATTTGAAATTAAAATTGAAGTTTCAATTTCTGATAGATATGCTTTATTTAAAGTTGACATTTTGTTTACACTGACGTAGTATTGGTTGTATGGTATATAGTAGATTGTAAAACATTTTCTACAGTTTTCTTTATTATTAAAGATCATTAAAATGGAAAACAATGTACAGTTTTAGAATGTCTTAATTGTTATTCATTAAACTGTATTTAAAAAAAATAATATAACGGTTTGAGTATGTGGAATAAGTGTTTTACGGACTTAAGTTTTGTTTTGTTAGAAGTGCAAGCGAAGCGAAAAATAATACTTTTTGCATTTTAAAACATTTCCTGGATTTAATATTATTCAAGTTTTAAGGAAAATTATATGTATAAAATGATTATTGTAACCGAGGAACTAAAACATTACTAGAAAATTCGTAATAATCTTTACATACCTTTCTCCTCTAACTCCTTCAATAGCATCACTGACAGCCTCTCCAAGACTCTGGAGTTCGTGCGCGTTATCAGGGTAGTCAGAGGTGTATCCCCAGGGGTACAACAACATAGATCCGTAGCTGTGGAAGGTGAGGTAGAGCTTGATGTCAGCCTTGTGCTTCAGAGCGAAGTCACGAAGAGCTTGGGTCTCAGGCTCAGAGAATGCGCGAGGTCCAGCGTAGATAATGTCGCACTCGTAGTCGCTGGCGCCGACCTCGTTCCAGTGGAAGTCGAAGTTGCGATTGCCGTCAACGCCGACACAACGCTTGCCAGGAGAACGAGTCTTACGCCACATACGGTCCTAGAAGAAACATTTTTCATTTGTAGTTGTGTGAATAAACGAAAGCAATTTCACAATTCTGTATTAGGATGACAGCACAAGGATACCTTGTTGATAACTCTCATTTTAAGGGTAAAACAGTCAGAAGCAAAAACGAAAAGATTTGTTTGTACGTGAAGAAAACGAGATCATGAGATTAATTTAAAACTGGTCCATAAGTGAGATGGCAACAAAAGACTGCGCATTTAACAATTTTTGAAGGACACAACGGCTTAGAGTTTTTAAATTCCTCTCAGATTTAAATTAAGATCAAAAGACAGACAACTACCAAAAATATCTTGATCTTCAAGCTTATAATTCATTGAAAAAATTTAAACATTGCAAGGATAGGATGTATATCACATTGGTTATGATTAGCTAACAAACGACAAAAGGGAGACAAGTTTGCACGACATTGAAATTAGTTTCAAAATTTCAATTAGGGCTGATAATTCAAATTTTGATCGTAGTTTAAGCAATTCGCATTCATTGTTACAAAATATTATTTGAACTACGTTTAAATTTAAACCTGCTTTATACTATCGGATCTAAATGTCATATTTGGCGCAGGTATTGGATTTTTCTCAGATATTATTTTGAAGAATTCTATTTAAAAATGAATTAAGCTCTAATTATAATATTTATTCACAAACAGTAATTCTTCGTGTAAAAGTGACATGTGATATAAATAACGTGATTTAATTTTTCCATATTAAAAAGGATTTCGCTTGCATTGCTATACACTGCATTCTTAGCTGAAACTTGCTACAAATAAAATAAATGAAATCTACTTACATCAGTGTGAGTGTATTCATACCCGTCAGCATTCAACATGGGGATGATGTACCAGTCAACATTCTTGTACATAGCAGCATTGGCAGAGTTCTCCACCAGTTGTTGGATGATGTAGAGTCCCTGAGCGGGAGCAAGCCACTCACGAGCGTGGATACCGCAGTCGATGAGGATGGCGGGATTGCCGGAACCTCCACTAGAGATCTTCACACCTACGATATCGCGTCCTTCGGTAGTCTTGCCGATGTTGAGGGGAGTGACGATATTAGGGTAGGTTGAAGCGAGTTCTTTCAAGTAGGTTTGGACCTAGAGGAAAATGAGAATGATTTATTTTCTGTTGTTTACTTATTTCTCTATTTTGTTATTCTGAACAAAAGGACCTTAATCCCAACTACAGTGAGGGTCTATAGCTTAGAGTGGAATCGAAATCATTTAGACACAATCGTATTTTTTGCTATAAGTTGAAGTGAACGCACGACCTCTTACTTTTTAATTAGTAAACGCAAGTTTTATTTCGGTTTTATCCATAGTTCATGTTTACTTGCTCTAGTGAAGTCAGTTTAAATAAATGAAACCAAATCGAAGTAAAACATGAACACATTTACATTGCTATCAAACATTTGATGCGATATTATCGGTTTATGTCAAATTTAAAATTTAAGTTTCATTGCTCCAAACGAGCATAAGTTAAAATTGATCATATTGTATTATCGATTATATTTAATGTTAATATTATACAAATACATAATAAAGCAAAATTTGGACGACACCATGCTTTGAACCGGGGACTTTTGGAACTCTTTAAATAAATTAGATGTTATAATTGATTTGAAATTTGTAGTTTAAATAGTTTATAATTTTTTTTATATAAATAGAAAAGGTAATAGTTATATTTCTCTACTTACGGTGTTGTATCTGTTGTACTGAGTGAAAGAAATACGTCCAGATCTAGACACATCGAATGAGAAATCTTTGCTGAGAGAGGCTTCTACGTTGTCGATCAAAAGTTCATAGTCCATCTTGTTCAACAAGAGAATACTCTCCAAGTTGCTGACCATGGAAGGTTGCACCATGATGTCCCACGGCTGGAACATCAACCTGCTGCTCTTCCAGAAGTCGAAGAATTTGGTGTGTTCCAGGTTTTCCAGAACGCGCTGGTGGTGAATAGTTTGCGGTGTCACTCTGAAGACTTTGTAGCTGAAAAGAAAATTAATTTTATAACAAGATGAACATTTTTTAATGAGTAACATAATTTAATGAAAATTAAAAATCGCATATTATTGGAATATTAAAAATTTGTTAGGTTTTATTTTCGAACTACATTATTTTTTAAAATTTCAATTGAATTTACTTCGGCTACCCTTTTAACTAAATATTTAAGCCAATGGAATGCCCAACAAACTTGAGCCCTTATACCCCGAATTAAACAAAATTTAACTGTAATTTTATTTAAAACAAATGGAAAGAACAATTTTATTAAGACTTAGGCCTAGTTTTATAAAAGATAGAATATATTTACTTCTATAATAAATATAATAAATTAACAACTTCGAATAAATTTTATTTTTTATGGCATATATAACAATACTGTCAAAAGTTCGATTGTCATTTAAATGAATAAATGTTATTTACTTTAGATGTAAATTAATTTGTTGTTTATAAAACCGGCCATAAGTGACTATAAGCGCCCAATTCCCTTGATTTGCACAGATAAATCGTCGATTGCTCAACATGTAAAATAATAAACATCATAGCCAAGCCTAAATTTGTACGAGTAAATTGTTAATTGCTCCGAGACGTTATCAAAATATGTAAGAAAAATAACAGCATTAATGGCAGTGAAGTGAATAATATTTTGTTATTGTTGATCAAGATATTATTACTACTTGTTATTTATTTTTTTAATATTTTGCTGACTAAAATACTCGTTCAATTGTAGAGCTTTAATTTAAAATTATTAAATATGAGTTGTATTTCTATAAGTTGAATTTCTTTATAAAAGAACAGAATGAAAATGAATAAATATATAAAATTAATGTAAATTAACTTACCCCTCATAGCTAACCATGGAAGCATGGCTGCCTGCAACTAGTGCAACTAGAACGATTGCCAGAAACATTTTCATTGTAACTATGACTGACTATTTGAATAATCTGTGAGTTTATATAGTAAAACTGGAATGATTATCGTGAAGATTATTTTTTATAATAGTTGTCCGGTTAACTTACACAAGAGTGATAGGTGCAATTGATAATGAATGTTTTTGATTTTTTAATTAAATCTAATATTACTACGTGAGATATTGTGATAGATTCTGCATATCGCGGGTATTTTAAATTTAAAGATTTTAGCAAACACATATGATGAAATGAAAAAACCCGTATTATATTATTTATGGGTTTTGTATATTGATTAATATTTGTGTTATTTAGTAGTTGATTGGTATCAGTAATATTTTTCTATTTATTTACAAGTTTTGTAAATTAAGCTACATTTTAATTATTTGAAATGTTTATTTTGTATTTTGAAATGTAAATAACAAATATATTTTAACTAAATTAAATACAATTTTAATAAAATGTTAATTTGTTTAAATATGTGGTAATTTAATACGATTAGAATAAAATATGACAATAACAAAATATAGAAATTACGTATTTCATGCATTATTGCATATTAAAAAGTAAACAAGAGCAAAAACAAATGTGACACAGTAGCTTTAGAAAATTTATTTCTGATGGTTTTGTTATTTATATCACTTTGTTTTGTATCTTGTTCTTGATGGGTATTTATTAATTAATTATTAAATATATTTAATGATTTATTAAACTACAGTATTACCCCAAAGTTATGTCATAGGTGGGGCTATACCTCAAATTTATGTCGTAGTTGGAGGTATAGTTTAATGACTTAACTCGAAAAGATGTAAGTTATAAATCATTAGATTTTAGCGTTCAATGAATTAATGGCAATTATTTCGGCAACTTGTGGCTAAAATTTTATATTCTCTATTTGATATTTTTAATGAGCTAAATAATATTATTTTAGAGATTAAAAATCTTTAATATTATCCAATCCTAGACGACGAAACATGGATACCAACATTACTACACACCGAAAATAAAACAACAGTCGAAACAATAGAAACATCACAATTCTCCACCTCCAAAGATAGCCATGTCTGTGAAATCAACTGGAAATATCATGGCGTCAGTTTTCTGGGATGCTAAAGGTATCCTGCTGATTGACTATCTTTCAACGGATACAACTATTACGGGAGGATACTATGTTAACCTTTTGGACCAACTGAAGGAAAATATACGTGAGAATAGGCCGGGATTATCAAAGAAGAAAATCATCTTTCCCCAAAACAATGTTCGTCCCCATACGTGTGTCGTTGCAATTGCGAAAATCAATGAATTGGGATACGATTTGCTACCTCATCCGCCTTATTCACCTGATTTGGCTCCATCCGACTTTCATCTCTTTCCAAAGTTAAAAAAATTCCTTGGTGGACAGCGATTTGCATCAAATGAAGAGGTTAAAGTATCAGTTGACACGTATTTTGCAGGCCTGGAGGAATCTGACTTTCGTGATGGCATAAAGGCTTTGGAATATCGTTGGACAAAATGCATTAGTGTCAAGAGAAACTATGTTGAAAAATAGTAACAATATCAAAGAAGTGAACTCATATTTTGTACTTCATTCCGTGAACTTTTCAAATGACTTTCATATATATATATATATATATATATATATATATATATATATATAAATGTAGACACCCGGGATATGCATAGTATATATTTTTGAAGGTCGAAAATAAATTTGAAATCATTTAATTTATATCCTGGAAATAATTTCCAAATTCGATTTAATTTCTTACTTGGTAGGTACATAATTTTAAAAATCAGTATAAATATAATCCTTCAAAAATCCGACATTAATATCATGACCTAGGTATACAAATAACTACCAATTAAATATTGCGAACACAAAAAAACAAAATAATTAATTTGCAATTAAATTATTTATTAAAATCTTAAATACATAAATTAAATAAATAAAAACAAAAATTAAGCCCATTGTTGTTCAACATATTTCTGGTAGACCTTGATTCCTTCGAAGGTCTCTTGTACGACTCCGGCGATCTGTGAGGCGGCGGGCTGGAAGCCACCACCACGGCTGGGCAGCTCGATGGTGTAAGCCAAGGGAATGCCAGCCACACCCATCATCCAGTCATCACTGCCTCCTGCTGCTGGGTAGAGCACGTTGGTGGAAGAACCAATCACGTATCTGCAATAAGAGAAAAAATGAATTAATATATTTTTTAATAGCTTTCTGTCTCATGAGCGTTCAATTTAATATTGCTGAAGGAAATTAATTCCATTTTGTACTATAAATCTCGATCGATCCGTACGTTAATGATAATCTATTTATTCTGTTATGCCTATTTTACTTTTATGTATTTTTCACTGGTACTTATCTGCCAGTATAACAATATTACTTTAAAAGCACACATTTTACGAAGCTGTCAGTGAGCTATCATTATAGATTTAATAAAATAAAAGCACAAACATATATCTGTTACAGAATACGGAAATTGTGATAATTTATAATCATAGAATATAAAAGTTATCATTAATATATCCATCGATTAATGATAGTACTTTAAGTAGAGAGGATAATTTGAAATCAAAGAGGTATAAATTCGCGATTATTCCCTTGTAAAACAAATGTGTTATCATTGAATATTTGAAATAAAGAAATTATTTTTATTTTAAATTAATATTGAAGTTTCAATTTCTAATAGATACGCTTTTTTTGAAGTTTATATTTTGTTTACACTGACGTAGTGTTGGTTGTATGGTATATATAGTAGATCATAAAATATTTTCTACTATTATTAAATATCATTTAAATTGAAAAGAATGCACAGTTTTAAAATGTCTTAATTGTTATTCATTAAACTGTAATTTTTAAAAATAATATAATGGTTTGAGTATATGGAACATTTGTGTTACGAACTTAAGTTTTGTTTGTTAGAAGTGCGAGCGAAGCGAAAAATAATACTTTTGAAGTTGAAAACATTGCCTGGATTTAATATTATTAAATTTTTAAGGAAAATTACGGTAAAAATAATATTATATTAAGGAGCTGAAACATATATCGAGAAAATTCGTAAATAATCTTTACATACCTTTCTCCTCTCACTCCTTCAATAGCATCATTGACAGCCTCTCCAAGACTCTGGAGTTCCTCCGCGTTATCAGGGTAGTCAGAGGTGAATCCCCAGGGGTACAACAACATAGATCCGTAACTGTGGAAGGTGAGGTAGAGCTTGATGTCAGCCTTGTGCTTCAGAGCGAAGTCACGAAGAGCTTGGGTCTCAGGCTCAGAGAATGCGCGAGGTCCAGCGAAGGTATCGTCGCACTCGTAGTCGCTGGCGCCGATCTCGTTCCAATGGAAGCCGAAGTTGCGGTTGCCGTCAACGCCGACACAACGCTTGCCGGGAGAACGAGTCTTACGCCACATACGGTCCTAGAAGAAAGATTTTTAATATGTAGTTATTGTTTAAAGAGAAGAAAGAAATATATGATTAATTTGCAATTTCACAATTCTGTATTGGGATTTTAAATGTAAAACGGGCAGAAACAAGAACTAAAAGTTTGATTAAGATCATTGTGCGCGAAGAAAACATTAATTTTTATTGAAACAGGAGCATATTGAGATGGCAAAATGGTTATAAGAAGGAAAAGTGTCATTAAGTTCATTATACATGCGGAAAAGAAAGTAAAATGACAACGTGAGTGCAATTCTGTACTGAGAGACCAACAAAAGACTGCCAATTTTTGAAGGACAAAACGGCCTAGCGTTTTAAAAATCCTTTCAAATATAAATTAAGATCAACCGACAGGCTGAGTACCAAAAATATTTTGAGCTTCAAGTTTACAATTTATTGAAAAATTTAAAAATTGCAAGTATGGGATGGATGAGTATTTAACTTTGATTGTGATTGGCTACAAAACGTCAAAATGAAGACAAGTTTGCAAGGCACGAATTATATTGAAATTAATTTTAAAATTTCAATTAGGGTTGATAGTACAACGGCAATTCAAATTTTAATCCTGATTTAAGCAATTCGTATTCATAGTTACGTTCGTAATATTGTTAGGCCACTAAATGTCATATTTGATGTAGGTACTGGATTTTTCTCAAATGTTATTTTGAAGAAATCTATTTAAAAATGAATTAAGCTCCAAATATAATATTTATTCACAAACAGTAATTCTTCATGTAACAGCTTCTTTCTGGCATATGATATAAATATCTTGTTGCCATCTCTAACTGTTAACGTGATTTAATTTTTCCATATTAAAAAGGATTTCGCTTGCGTTGCTATATACTGCATTCTTAGCTGGGACTGAGTATAGTATCAACATTTCTAATTTAGTCACTACTCATATATCAAACTTGCTACAAATAATATAAATGAAATCTACTTACATCAGTGTGCGTGTATTCATAACCGTCAGCGTTCAACATGGGGATGATGTACCAGTCAACATTCTTGTACATAGCAGCATTGGCAGAGTTCTCCACCAATTGTTGGATGATGTAGAGTCCCTGAGCGGGAGCAAGCCACTCACGAGCGTGGATACCGCAGTCGATGAGGATGGCGGGATTGCCGGAACCTCCACTAGAGATCTTCACACCTACGATATCGCGTCCTTCGGTAGTCTTGCCGATGTTGAGGGAGGTGACGATATTGGGATAGGTTGAAGCGAGCGTTTTCAAGTAGGTTTGGGCCTAGAGGAAAATGAGAATGATTTATTTCTTTATTTTGTTATTCTGCACAATAGGAATTTAATCCCAATTACAGAGAGGGTCACTCAGATTCAATCGTATTTTTTGCTATAAGTTGAAATCAACGAGATTTGAACACACGACTTCTTGTTTGTAAAGTTTTATTTCGATTTTATCGATGTAAAACATGAACATATTTACATGCCTGCCAAATATTTGATGCGATATTGTCGGTTTATGTCAAATTGAAAATTTAAGTTTCATTGCTGCAAACGAGCCTAAGTTAAAATTTACCAAATTGTGCTATCGCTTATATTTAATGTAATAAGTACAAAATAATAAAGCAAAATTTAGACACCACGATTTGAAGCAGGACCTTTTAGAACTCTTGAAATAAATTAGATGTTATAATTGATTTGAAATTTGTAGTTTAAATAGTTTATAATTTTTTTTAATATAAATAAAAAAGGTAATAGTTATATTTCTCTACTTACTGTGTTGTATCTGTTGTACTGAGTGAAAGAAATACGTCCAGATCTAGACAAATCGAATGAGAAATCTTTGCTGAGAGAGGCTTCTACGTTGTCGATCAAAAGTTCATAGTCCATCTTGTTCAACAAGAGAATACTCTCCAAGTTGCTGGCCATGGAAGGTTGCACCATGATGTCCCACGGCTGGAACATCAACCTGCTGCTCTTCCAGAAGTCGAAGAATTTGGTGTGTTCCAGGTTTTCCAGAACGCGCCGGTGGTGAATAGTGTGCGGTGTCACTCTGAAGACTTTGTAGCTGGAAAGAAAATTAAATTTATACATTTTTTAATGAGTAACATAATTTCATAAAATATAACATCGCATATATTTAGAATATTACTACACAATATTTTTAATAAATTTGCTCGGTAATCTTGAATAAAAATCGTAGTTTTAATTGATTTTGTTTTGGTCTTTTAACTGAATATTTAAGCCAATAGAATACACGTATAACAAACTTGAGCCATTAAACTCGGATTGAACAAAATATTAACTGTAATTTTATTTATAACAATTGGGAGGAACAATTTTATGAAGATTTAGGCCCAGTTTTATAAAGGGCAGAATATATTAACATTTATGGTGAATTTAATTTAATCAATAAATTTGAACAAAGTTTATGGCATATATAACAATACTGCCAAAAGTTCGATTGTTTGTTGAATAATAAATTGTATTTACTGTGTAACCGATTGTATAACATGCAACACAATTTCTACAGAATAATACATTTGCAGATACAAAAATAATTATTTGCTAGGCCTAAATATATAAATTGTTAATTGCTCCGAGGGGCTATCGAAATATGTAAGAAAAAGAACAACATTAATGTCACTGAAGTAAATAAAATGTTGCTATTGTTGATAAAATAATTATAATTGCTTGTTTATTTCGTTACTTGTTATTTATTTTTTTAATATTCTGTGGACGAAAATACTAGTTCAATTTATATAAAATTGCAGACCTTTAATTTAAAATCGTTTAAATGATTAAATGTGAGTTCTGAAACTTGTTTCTATAATTTGAATTTCTTTATTAAGAAAAAAAAAACAGAATGAATATGAATAAATAATAAAAATAATGTAATTTAACTTACCCTTCATAGCTAACCATGGAAGCATGGCTGCCTGCAACTAGTGCAACTAGAACGATTGCCAGAAACATTTTCATTGTAACTATGACTGACTATTTGAATAATCTGTGAGTTTATATAGTAAAACTGGAATGATTATCTTGAAGATTATTTTTTATAATAGTTGTCCGATTAATTTACACAATAGTGATAGGTGCAATTGATAATGAATGTTTTTGATTTTTTAATTAAATCTAATATTAGTACGTGAGCTATTGTTATAGATTCTACATATCGTGGGAATTTTGAATTTAAGGATTTGAAGATTAGTTTATCTAAGATGATAAAGCAAATATACGATACATGTATTTATGATTATAAATCAGGTGAAGATATATAGATATGATGAAATGAAAAAACCCGTATTTGACGTAAATATTATTATTTATGGGTTTTGTATATTGATTAATATTTGTGTTATGTAGTAGTTGATTGGTATCAGTAATATTTTCTATTTATTTAGAAGTTTTGTAAATTAAGGTATATTTTAATTATTTGAAATGTTTATTTTGTATTTTGAAATATAAATAACTGCTATATTTTAAGTAAATTAAATACAATTTTAATAAAATGTTAATTTGTTTAAATATATGGGAATTTAATTCGATTATAATAAAATTTTATGTGATTAAAATATAACAATAACAAAATATATAAATTACGTATTTTATGCATTAGTGCATATTATAAAGTAAACAAGAGCAAAAACTAATGTGACACAGTTGCTTTAGAAAATTTATTACTCATGGTTTTGTTGTTCATATTACATTGTTTTGTATGTTCATCTTGATGGGTAATTATGAATTAATTATTAAATATATTTAAACTACAGTAATACCCCAAAGTTATGTCAGAGGTGGGGCTATAGTTGATGAATTAACTCGAAAAGATGTACATAAGTTATAAATCATTAAATTTTTGCCATTAATAATTTAATGGAAATCATTACTTTATATGACTAGTTTATTAGATTATTATTATTTCGGAATCTTGTGACTAAAATCTTTTATTCTCTATTTGAAATTTTTAATAAACCGAATAATATTATTTTAGAGAATAAAAATCTGTAATAATTGGTTTAGGTTTTAGAAATCAAGTGTAAAACTTTTATTCTGACGTGTACATCGCAACATAAAAACTTTTAAAAATAACTTTTGATTTCATATTATAATAAAAATCTAGTAGTAAAAATGTAATTATTAGTGTAATTGATACCGTAATGTTTGATAATGGCCGAAAAGTTACATAATGAATGTAGAATAAAAGTTATATCCTTTATTTTTATACCGAAAACCTGAAATCCAACTATTATAGATTGTTATTCTATGCATTTTGTCTCGTACGAAATTGCCAGTATAAAATATTACTTTTTACGAAGCTCTCATTATATAATTTGTAATAGCAGCATCATATTCAGTATGTTCCACGGAAACTGTACCATTGGTGATTAGCATGGTAAATAAATTTTCCACTACCATTGCTTTTCTGATTAAATTTACAGGAAAATAATTTTAAAAAAAGTTGTAGTAACTTTAATTCTACATCTGAATCAATTAACATAATTTAGTATTTTACTTATTTAATTGCTGCAAAAATGTCGTGTACATTATTATAGAAAGCCTGGAATATCATGCTGATTTCCAAGTAAAAATGAGAGTACAAACGTCCAATGATTTTGGTGATCAAGTCAAATCACAGTCCCCAAAGATATTAGTGGAGAGGGAGTCACAGAGGCAATTGTGATTTATTTTATATAATAATTCTAATTTTAAATATATTTAGGTAATGTGTGTGTGTGTGTGTGTGAGAGAGAGTTTGTGTAAAAAATATACCTACACGTTTACTACAAAATAAATATTACTTAAATTATTTTCGGAAAAGGCGCCTCTTGCGGCCAAATGTAACACCCAGCGGTTTTTTTTCTGCAAGTCTTGTAAAACATAAGCGACGGTTAAAATTAATTTGTTACTATCTACATAGTTACTGAAGAAGTTGAAATAAATGCAAACAAATGTATAATGTTTAACTGTCACATACATATATTTTAAATTTGATTTTAACTGTAACTAAATTGAAATTTTTCCTGGTAAGTAATCACGAAAGAATGGTATATTATTCGCCTTTGGCATTGTTTTCCTGGGAAATTTTTATAAATTATCGAAATGCTTGGGTAAATTAATCTGATAACAAAATTCGAAATTATGATGATCTGTAAAAGTTATGGGGTAGGTGGCTCAGTGGTATCGAGTCGGCCTGTGGATCTTGAGAACCCTGGTTCGATCCCCACAGCCGACAAACAATTTTCACCAATTTAAAAAATCTACCCCTGTGGCTCCTCCACCACTAATATCTTTGGAGGCCGTGATTTGACGGCTGGTAACCGCACTTACGAGAAAAAATATATCACTTACCGAGATCTGCTTAGGCAGAGTGCCACACCCAGTGATGGGTAAAAGGCGTGATGATATATTTATTTTATTTTATTTTGTAAAAGTTGGCATCGATTACAGATAATAATTCAGGAAATTTATTTAATTTTATACCGTCTACCAATATTACGTCATTTTATCTATAGACGTTATCTGTACAAAAGTTAAACAAATCAAATTTAAACTTATAATATGAAAGTTACAATATCTTTACAATCAAAATATTTTATTTAATCATTTATAAGATACATTAAAAAATATATTTAAGTAAATTATTTCAATGTTTCTCTAACCCATTTATTTTCAACCTGTTGACGAAACATTTGGACCCCTATAAACAATTCTTTCACAACTTCTTCAATTTCCGATTCTATTGGATCAAACATGTTACTTCCTCTTCCTGGCATATGAAAAGAATAAACCCAAGACACATTTGACACTCCTTTCATCCAATCGATATCCGTCCCTCCTGAAGAATACACCGCAGTAACATATGAATCTACTCTGTATTTAGTTCTTGTGTGTGTGTATATTATTTCCGAAACTTCTTCAGCCATTGTTCGTACTTCCTTTACATCGTTAAGTGGCATAGATGAATGTGACCAAGGATAGAGAATCATCGGTCCAAAAGAATGAAGGGAGAGGTATAATTTGACATTTCCTCCAAGTGTTGTCATAAATCTATGGAGAGTTATAGATTCAGGTTCGGAGAAAGCTTTACGTCCAATGTATTCTTGATCGCATTCGTCATATGATAGACTACCTGATTCACCCCAATGGAAGTCGAAGTTTTTTGATATATCAACGCCATCACACTGTAGTTTTCTTGGGGAGAGGTTCTTTTGCCACATGCGATCCTACAAAAACAAAGAATCTAAATTTTTTTTCACGACCTTGTAAGAAAATACATTTTCTTCCCTCTATTGAAAGAAGAGAGTGTTATATTTTACTTTAGGGAAGGAAAATAAAGCCATATTCATGGCAAATGATAAACAACGATATTATTTGATAATATTGACATCCAGGTGATATATTTCAAGAGAATAATAAATCCTGTATAAATTACTAATTTCTATCTGAAAATTTTATTTTCTGATAGTATAGTGGAAAATACCTCGTAAAGAATGTGTCATTCTTATCTTGTACACAAAAACTATTTATTCGGTTGTATAGGTTATTTAATTCTGATTCTGGTCGGTTGACTAAAACGTCAAAATGAAGATATGTTTGGTTACTTGTTCTAAAATGTCATATAGATTAATTTTATCAAACTTTCTACATATTATCTATCCATATTTATAGAAACGTGAAAGTGATATCACAGTCACAAGTTTTTTATGCTTTGTAAACAAGTCTTCAATTTGAAGTTTTAGTCAACCATCAAAATTAATTTGGGAACATTTGACATTGAGAAATTCAAATGCAAATGCATTCAGCATATTTGGGTATGTTATACTTACTATGAAAGATTATCTATCTGCATTTGTATGATATTTACTTTCAAAAATAAGTGCAAAGCGACGACCCTTTTAATTTGTTTTTATATTTGTTATTAAAAGAGTGGCAATAAGTGATCTGATATAATTTGAACGTACTTTGGATAAAAGATTAATGAAACAATGAATATAATTGAAGATTTGTTACGTCATTAAAAATTTCGAGTGTGTGGAATTAATGAGCTTGTATGTCCATTATGTATGTATAAAGCGAGGATGATGTATTAGGATGAGAATATTTTATAAATCTAATGAGTAAATATTCCACGAATATTTCAGGGGTTTTTGCTACCATATTTGATGTTATGTATGTAGGAATACTTACTATTAACTGTGAATTTTCATATCCATCTGGATTGAGTAATGGTATAATAAACCAATCAACATTTTGATACATATTATTATTGATTGGGTTATTTGCAAGTTGATCTATGACGTAGAGAGCTCCAGCAGGTCCAATCCATTCCCTGGCATTTAGACCGGAAGCTATCAGAATACCTGGATTGTTCATTTTGTTATTGCTGCTTATTTTTATACCAAGAATTTCTTTTTTATTCCAGGTTTCACCCAAAATTAAAAGAGACACATGGGAATACTTGTGTACTAATTGCTTTAAGTATGTGTATATCTAAGACAAAAATTAATCAAATCATTTTATGGCTATCTAGACCTACCTAGAAAAAGTAATTATTTAAAGAACCTATGTTTAGTTGTCTATAAAATGCTATTTTGGTAAAAAATATTATGAAAAAAACTGATTAATAGCTAGTTATATTGTCAAAATAAATAAAAATATAACGAAGTTATGTTATATACTATAATTGACGTTGGTATGTTATTTAAACCAAATTTAAAATTTATCTTTTAGCGGTGCAATTAGCCATAATTAATTTAACGATTATATTGTTCCTAAAATATATCAATTTATCTTTTCTATTTACTTGAGAAGACCATATTTTATGTAGGTAATTAAGGAATGATTTTTTCATCTCTAGATAAAGTCCCCAATAACTATATAATAAAATAAATATATCATCACGCCATTTACCCATTAATTGGCGTGGCATTCCGCCGTAGCAGATCTCGGTAAGTGATATATTTCTTTGGGGGGCGTGTCCAAAGATGTTAGTGAAGAAGGCGTCACAGGGGTAGTTTTAACGCGGTGAAAATTTTTGGCTGTGTAAATCGAACCCGGGTTCTCAAATCTACAGGCCAACTAGATACCAATGAGCCACCTACCCAATGACTATCAGCGGAATAAATAAAAAAATATCGCATAGAAATTATAACACAAATGGTAATAATTATACCTAATGCCATTTATTGATGCGATACTTTCTCAAGTATCTTGCCGATAGTTGTCAAGAACTTTATCCGGAAATGGAAAAATAGGCCCTGACGAAAATTATTTACTTTTATTTAAAATTTTTAACACATTTAACGCTTCACGCGCATTACTTTATTATTTAACGAGATCTGCTACAGTAGAGTGCCATACCCAGTAATGATTATAAAAGACTTAATGATATATTTATTAATTTAAAATATTAACAATATAGCAAGCAATTTTAAAAACAGAATAATAAAGCTTTTTGTGGCATTTGCACTGCTGTAAGTTATATTTTAAGCTAGGTTTAAATAATTGAAACTAAATCAACTGTTTGACGGTAATATCAGTTATTGAATATGACATTTAATTTCCCTTTTTTATTTATTTAAACTAAATATAAAAATTAAATGCCTGTTTAATGTGAATACTTTTATCAAATCTATTTTAACTTTAATGCACAATAGATCGCAATAATTGAAACAGCTTGTATACAATTTCAGATTCAACTTACTGTTTTTACATCTTCGTATTGCTGGAAAGATATTTCACCTTCGACTACTACAAGCTCAGAAGCTTCATTTTTCTGAATCTCTCTAAAAATGTAATTCTACAAATTATAAAGTACTAATATATTTTAAAATTGTAATATTACTCTTCAACATCTCTTATAATTTCTTCATGATTGATACGAAACTTTCTCAAGTAATTTTGAAAGTCTCGTAGCACTCGAGGTGGAACCATGACAGTCCAGTCTCCATCCAACAGACTTCTTTTAGTCCAAAAGTCAAATGTTGAGTTTTGCAGTAATATTTCTAATGCAAATTGTTGGGAAATTACATCAGGATGCAAATTATAAACTTTATAACTAAAACAGATTTATGTCAGAATGTCACAATTTTAAAATACGTAAAACTTACCCTTCATATGAGACTTCCCTATCGGGCAAATAGTTGGCTTCATAGTGTTGACAATAAACGCAGATAAAAATTGAAAAGAATGCAATAAAATATGTGCCTGTCATTTCTTGTAGATATTTTATACCGAATTAATAAATAATTTAAAGATTATTTCGTACTTAAGTCCAGGACTTTGAAAGTATATGTAATACTAATTTATTACTTAAATAATAGTTTTATGTCAAATATGTCAAAAAATGTATATATAAATTTATAATAATATGAAAATTATTTTTATTCCCATAAAACACGTTCGTGAGAGAAACTTTATTAAATACTGTTTCAGATAAATCATTAAATTAATAATAGCAACATTTCATTAAATTACTATAATAAATAAATTAATAATTTATTTCAAATAAACTCAAGTCAAATTCAGCAAACAATTTATTTATATCAGTCCAAATACTTTATCAAAAAAGTAACGACAATTATTATTTACTTTTATCTACAATAAATATAAATATTGTTTTCATTCGTTTTTTTATTAAATTGTGAGCCGCGGTTCCCTTGAGGTTCTTAGCTTGAAGAGGCCACGACATAATGCATATGAATTTAGAATAAACTTCATTGACAGCTTTTAACATAGTCACTGTTTTTTATTTTGTTTTCGTTGAGTGGAATTGAACCTTTTCCAGCTGTTTATACGAACATTGTTTTTGTTTTATGTTTATAATAATTAGCTGCGTCAGCGGAACTTAAATTTTAAACTTGGTTTAAATAAATAAAAGCAAAGCGAAGTTACCTGTCATGGATTAAATAACATTACTGTTGTACATTTGATTTACTTTTTTATTTAAACGAAGTTTAGAGTATAACTTTTGGCGATGAAAATGACCATAACTGAGAATGGTTTGACGTTATTACGTATCTCAAACATTTCAAGATTATGATAAACTACAAAAACAGTGACTGTTAAAATCTGTGAATCATGCTTAAAATGACAGTTCAAAGAAATAAATATGTGAAGATTTTGCTATCACATGATATTTAAACTACCCATTTCATATTTTTCACAACATGGCGGCATTATACCATTTAATCTGCGCAACCAATCAAAAGTCGCCATTGTCCCTATAAAGTTAAAACTGTAGGTGAAAATGGTCTGCTGTTATTACTTATGACAAACATTTTAAGGTTATGACAAATGACTAAAACAGTGACTGTGAATGAGGCTTAAGTGGAAAATTAAATTTTTATCTTATTAAATACACATTATTTTAATTAATGTTTCTTATTTTTATAATTTTAATGTGCAAAATCATACATTGATGCAGTATGATAGCTAGAACCCTTTTCGGAGGCGTTTGTTCTCCCCAAAACTGAAAAGACATTAGAATATTGTGTAACTGTAACCAGAAATAAAAGCGCTCTTTTCCGTCATGTCATTGTTATGTACACATTTTATTTATGCTACTCTGTACAACACGAACTAAATCCCAATTATAGTACAGAGTCCGAACTCACCGAGCCCCAATAAGGTAGTTCATATGAGCTTGCGTGGGATTCGAGCTCGAGAACTCCGGATTCGAATGCCGTAACACTGGACAATAAATTTCGCTTTTATTTGATTTGGATAAAAAAAAATGTTTTGACATTGATCTTAAAATGTCTTTTTTTATAGAATATTTATTTATTTAACAAATTAATCTAACAATATAAAATTTTACTATTTGAAGTTTTCAATCCAAATATATAACATAAAACGAAAAGTTGACAGTTATCGCGCGTGGCAAACTGTCTTTCAATTTTAAGTTTACAAACCAAAAAACTAAATTAAACAAATTTACAAAACTCGCCACACACAAAATAATTCAATCCACAACAAACAACAAAAATGATTAATTCATTCTAAAAATTGTAACTTTTGCTTTGTTCGCGTGACATTTCTTCTCCTGTGTCAGGTACAATTCTCCGTCTTGTCGGGTGCAATATATCGCAGTGACGTCACTGGCTGTGCGTGATATGGAACGGGCTGTGAGTGATGACCCGTTATTTTGTTGACGCGATTTGAGTCCGTTTGTAGCGAAGATAAGCTGGGCGCGGCGAGACGGCCGAGCCAGCGAAGGAAGAGTCAGATGAGGACGAATAGTGCCTGTCAGCTGATATTAGCTGCGGAAATCCTTGGCAGACTGGGTGTGTGCTAGCAAGGATTTGATGGGAGATTTTGATTGGGTTGGTTTTTGATGGAATGGGAGAATACAGGTGGAATTAAAATGGTTTGTTATAATTTGTTTCATGTCCAGCAAGCTTTCAATACGACAGCAAAACTTTAATCGATTTATATATAGCAAATTGAACCGATACATTTTGTATTAATAAATAAAAGCAAATCGAATGTTATGACTGCATATGACATGTATTTTCGCTTTGCTTTTATTTATTTAAACTAAGGTAAAAATTTATCATTTGGAGGAAAAATTGGCTACTATAGAATTTAAACCAAATGCTTTTAATCACGGTTATTATATAGATATATCTATACAGAACATCACGCTATATCCCGTTAAATGGAAGCATGTAGTCCTGAAACATTTACAGAATATTTATTCATTAGATTAAACAAATTTTAATTTTTTTGTTAAGTTAAGACAAGAGATGTAGTTAAAATTGATATTAGAGTTTATTTGATTATAATGATCTTCAATAATACATTGTTAATAAATATGATCATATATCTGAAAAAAAACGCATTATTTTTATCTTTAATTACAAAATATCTTTAGTATCGCGATGATACTTAAAATATGATCTAGATCAATGATAAGATAAATTTCTTCAGAAAAATAAAGCTATAAATATATCAATATTTTAAATAAACTTCTTAAAATATTATTGCCTATTTGCAAAATTTAATCTGCAGCATAGAAAAGTTATACGTACCCGTAAATAAAATAAAAGATTGAATAATCGCCTCATTTCGTTGGTAATGAAATGAAAATGTGATCCGAATCCGTTGATTCCGTTGTGCTTTTCCGGAGCCTGAAGCCGGAGTCAGTCGGAGTTTCATCGGACTTGCGGATTCCGTTCGGCGAGGAACAATTTGCATAATTCGAAATATGATAGGGGATTAGACCATAACAAATATGAATTGTCAGATTTAGAAAGGGTTATTAGATAACACAAGGATGAAAGGATAAATGATCATTGATATTTTTGTTACGCGGAAATTGGATATTATGCAATGAATATTTTGAAAATGCAAACTAATTTTAAATCTTCTTTCCGCATTACCCAATAATAAATTTAAATCAGAGAATTTACAATTAGTATTTGAAATGCGAACCTATTATCCATAGCATTCTCATTGTTAATATAAAATTTCTTATAAGTTTTATCGTGCTCATTATTCTCAGCCCGGGATTTGGAATTTTAAAAAGCAGTTAATGTTCCCGTATTTCGTTCCCAGGAAACTTCGAATAAATCTAATTACTGTGGTAATACAGGCATTATTTTTTAATACAACAATATACGTTTTTTTGCCGCAGTGTGGTAATTCATATATTTTTAACTTGAACTCAGTACCTTAAGATTTGAATGCCGTAAATCTTACTACACCACCGTACTGCAACTGTTTAATTTTTCTAAATTGTGTTATGAATATACTCGTAAACTAATCTTCATTAAATAAGTTTTGCCGAAAGATCTAGTATATGCAATTAGTTACGACAATAGTATGCTAGCCACTTTTTATTTACAAAAAACTTCATTCCCCTATTTTTCTTAAGATTTTTGTATTATTATTTTTAAAATATTTTTGTTGTTAATACAATTATTATTTTATGTTTAGAAACAGACATCAAGTAATCAACTCTGCAACAAATACGGTGGCCCGGTATCGTAACTTAACTGTGAGTTATTTTATAAGTTTCCTTTTTTAATTTTGTATATATAGAAATTTTGTAATAAGTAGATAGTTCAGTTAGCGGAATATCTGTCGGCCTGTGGATTTGAGAAACCACGTTCGATAACCGCAGCCGATCAAATTTACTCCACATTAAAATTATCCCTTTGGCTCTTTCTCTACTAACATCTTTAGGGACCGTGATTTGATAACTGGTAACCGCACTTCACGCGCAAATTATATTACTTACCGAAAGTGCCACACCCAGCTATGGATATATTTATTTATTTATGTTTCTGCAATGCACATAAAAGAAAGTTAAACATTTTTGGCCTTTTTTAACTTATAAATTTATAAATGCAGGAAACTGTTTTCTTCTCTGCTGGCTTGATATTCGATCATTTGTTCAAATATCGCGTCCCAGAGATGGCGCTACACATACAGTTTTATACTCACACCAAAACATAAAAATTACTTTACTAAAATTACAAATTTAGATTAAATGATAAAACTTGTATAAAATACTCCATTAAAAAAATTTCATTAAAAAAGTAATTCCGCAACATAAATATTTAACCTCACATCAACATAACTCTATCTTCTATCCACATACGAGGTTAATTGAAAGTGTCGTATGATAGATTCCTCAATGTTTTCGACAGCAAATCGAACCCCAGGGACGTGGGAAAACGACAGCTGGCCACTCCGTCGATACGTCTTCAACTGTCTCGAACCGCATCCCTCTCCTACCCTGTCCTCAGTGCCATCTATCGCACGGTGGAAGAGATATTACATGTGATCGAATGAATTTGGAAATTGAAAAGGCTCCCACGTGACCGCTTTGGTGTCTTTCTTATCACGAACTGCACTTAACTTTTTTTCAATGGATGTTTACTTATGCGGTGTTCTCCTTTCGGTTGTTTTGGATAACGGAGGATTCAAGGAGAGAGAGAGACTTTGTGGATGGAATTGAAATCTTTTGCGGTTAATTTACTGGAAAATGGACTGGAATATATTTGTTATTGTATTTTAGAAGGTCTTAAATCTAAATAGAATTGTTAGTTTTACAATCTGAACGCGGATATGTAATTGAAATTTAATCAATTTCATGGTGATTTCATTTAATAATTTCCATTTCTGCTGCTTTAATTTTTGTGAGCTATCAACCTTTCAAACATTGATAAGCGTCTTCGTTTCACGACCAGGAACAGTTTTTAGCCAGTTGTACCAACAAAACTTATATTTTAAACTTGGCTTAAATAAATAAAAGCATATAAAAGTTTGAGAGCAATATTAATTGTTTCATATGATATGTAATTTCGATATGCTTTTATTAATTTAAACCAAATTTAAAATTGAAGTTTTATTGATGTAACTGACGTAATACACTGCGGTCTATTGTAGTATTTATTGTATTGTATAGGCATTATTATTAATACAATAGAAATACTTCTCAATCCAGTAGTACTAAAAATGTTTACTTCATGTAAATGCAATTAATTTTGCAAATTATGTTGAGTAATAAAATAAGTGCCATAAGTTGTGAAACAGCCTGTATACAGGGGAGTGAGGTCTCATAAAAACTGTGTCTTTATGTCATTAACATGAGAAGTAAATTTTACACTACTATTGTTTCGTTTCGATTTACAAGAAACTGTTTCAAATATAAGTTTTAGAGAACTATATATGTGTCAAAAACAATTACTATACAGGTTTTGTGAGATACCCTATATTACAGCTATTGAATTAAACACAATAGTGACATATGATGAATATCGCCATTTTGAACTATGTTTTTTAAACATAGTCGATATAGAAATTTTGTATACATTTACTTGCTTAATTTATTTTTAATTGGTTCAAAACGAATAAAATTTACTATAAAACATTAAATGAATTGTAATTATTACAGTTTACCTAATTAAAAAGTATCTTTAATTTAGCAAAAATATGGTGGCATACATCTTATGTTGCCACTGTGTTTAATCCAATTACTGCAGTCATGTTTACAATGTTAGTGATAAATAGAATCTCGTATTCTTTTGCCAGAATGTAACTCTCATGTGATAGACTTAATATTCAAAATAAAATTGATAAATATTAGCATTCAAATTTAGTTAACTGTCTAGTATTTATCTTGAAAGTATATTAGTGCACTTCTTGTCTGTAATCATGAATTTAATCGTGATTCTCCTCGCGTTGAATTCGTAAAGAGAAAAGGACACGGGACACCTGCAATTGGGTGTAATCAAATTCTCAATCATGTAGCGAGTATATCCATTATTAAAGAGAAAACAATTAGTCGTAAAACAGAGGCGAATTTGTCGACGCTCAAGTGGCCATCGTCGCCCGTTGCGTCCTAATTATCACTTCGCAATTTGAGCGTAATTTACTGGGCGCCCCGAGCGACATTTCAGCGGCGTGCGTCGGGCGGGGCGCCCGAAAGCTTGCCCTTTGTTTCGTTCGCCTCTTTCAGGGTATTAAATTCATATTCAATTAGGTGGCTTCTGTAAAAGTCAGTCCTGAAACTCTGAATAATGACTCGGAAAATATTCATATTTGCAAATTACTTTTCATGTTCAGTCACTTCGAGACTTGCAAGTTACTCGTTTCACTGCTTGCTTGTTTACTTTCGCGAAATATAAACAACTTTATTGAAGTATTGTCTTTTTAAGAATTAAATTTGTTTTGTAATAAAAGTTTCCTAGACTTGCAAATTGTTCTTTTTGTTTTGATTTACTAAATTTTTACGTGCTGAGGAAACTCAGAAAGCAGCAATTTTTTCATTCCTGATTTTGTTTGCTATAAAAGTGTAACCAATAATAATTATTTGTATACTCAGGTCGTCATACGAATATGAGTATTTGGCGTATCGAAGAATGAACTTATTGGCCAGGGCCATACACTAATAATAATTTATGCATCAAGGGCGTCAAGTAAATGATAATGCACACAGGACGACGGTATCCAGCCCGAGGGATGGGTGTCGCCCGATGTCATTATCATCTAGTATCGTCCATGGTGCATACAAAATTTTATTATTCACTAGAATATGTATAATTAGTTATAATTTATAATTATGATTATAGTAATGCATACAAATGTATTCATCAACTGTGCGCGTGGCGTTGCCAAGGCTATTGTTTCTATATTTTGATTATTTATTTTAAACGCCAGTTGCGTTACGTTCTTTATTTTTTTAAATAATTTGATATTCGTATATTTCATACAAGAAGTCGCTACTAATTAAAACCAACAACAAAATAAGTAATTTGTGAACACTATTTATTCGTTAAAACATAAAATTAAATGAAAACTAAATATATGAATGTAGCGGGCGTTATGAATCATTATATTCGCACGGGCGTTATGATAACAATAAACAGCAAATAATATTCAACTGAAAAATAAATATATTTTACGAACACAATATTTTTTTGCACTTTATTTACAATTTTAATTTAAAAATTGTTTCTTTCTTTAAGTAAACTGTAATTTAGATATTTATTTCAATATTTGGAATATAAGTAGTTTTAGCGAACTTTGCTAATTTTCACCAATTCAAATCTATTTCTGTGGCTCCCCTTTCACTAATATTTTTGGGGGCCGTGATTTGACGGCCGGTAACCGCACTTCTCGCGAAGAAATATATCACTTACCGAGATCTGTGACGGCAGTAATGGGTAAAAGACGTGATGATATATTTATTTTTATTTTTGCTAATAGCAGTGTCCGATAATAATTATTTATGTAACAGGTGCTAAAGTATCATTTTATTGCATGAGTTATTTTATTTCAGTTACTCTTTATATTTTAAGGACATTGGTACAACTGACCATTATATATAGATCAGCACGACAGGCCTTGTAGGCCCTGGGCTTGTTTTACTACGTTTCTCCAGTCCATTCTATTGGTTGCTTTGGTCCGCCAGTTCTTTATTCCTAGTGCCTTGACATCTGCTTCAACTTCGTCTAGCCATCTCTTCTTTGGTCTTCCTTTTTTCTTTTTTCCTTCTTGTTTCCGGTCTATAATAAGTCTTGGTGTTCTATTTTCCGTTAATCTTGCTACATGGCCCAGCCATCGTAATCTCTGCATCTTTGAGTGTGTAACAATATTGGGTTCCTTGTATGCCTCCTCTATTTCTTTGTTAGTCCTTCTTCTCCAAATTTCTTCTTCTTTGATTCCTCCATATATTCTTCGTAGTATTTTCCTCTCCCACACATTAAGTTCTTGTTCTTCTGCTTTTGTTAACGTCCAGGTTTCTGCTCCGTACAATACTGTCGGTCTCACTATTGTTTTGTAAATCTTCTTTTTTGCATTTCTAGATACCTCTTTACTTGTTAGTATCTTATTTAGACTTCCCACGGCTTTGCTTCCCTTATTTAGCCTTGTCTTTATTTCATCTTTCATTTCACTTCTGTGTGTTATCTTGGCTCCTAAATAAGTGAAAGTATCTACTTGATTGAAGTTGTATTCTTCTCCTGCTTCAGAAAATACTTTTAAAGTCTTTTTGAGGTTATTTTTCTTAGCACTCATCTTCATATATTGTGTTTTTCCTGGTTTATTTTGAGTCCCAATCTTCCGGCCTCCTTAATTAGTGTAGTTTGTAATGCTTCTTCTACTTTTGGCGCGCTACACACAAAACCAAGGCCTTTCGGCTTACACAACAAAATCAAAGGAAGCACCACATATACAATACCTGGCTAACTATGTTCAGCGGTGCTGGGCGTAGGTTCCGGAGGCGCCACCTAGCTCGAAAAAAAAAAGAAGGGACACTCTAGTGAGCTAGGAACTAGTGACACAAAAGGTATGATGTGCATAACATAATAAATCAAAATCGCAACTAAAATACAAGTTAAACTTTAATCTAATCTTTGTAACCAAAACAACATACTAAATCAAAAAACAGAGACTAAGGTGTAACTTAACTGAGCGGTGGAATCTGCTATTCAACTAAGACAGTGTCAGACGTACGCTGCAAGAAAATGGTAGGTTGGACTATCTAATCCTCTTCTTCTGAGACTCCTGGAGAGGAGGACGGAGACGAAGAGTTGAAGTAGACCGATCTTCTTGACTGGAGATCAAGTATGGTGAGCTTCCGGACGTAAAAAGATGTGTTGGTCCTTGGTAAAGTGCGTGAAGCCACTCAGTACACTGCTTGTCTCGACAATCGTCTTCAGAAGGTTAATGTAGGTCACTTCTACAAGCCTCTCCTCTCTTAGGTAGCTCAGACTAAAATCCCTTACTGATTGCACCTAAAACAGGGTGTAAACCAGCAGCAAACCATACCACAAATATACACACAAAAGCGCAAAGCGTATAAAGCAAGAATGACAAAGCAAAGGTTCCAAATCGAAATCGTTAACAAAGCTCAAGTTAATTAACAAACTACAGGTTACAAAGCAAAACTTAAATACAAAATCAAACAAAAGTATTACATGAGGTTCATAATCAAAATTTTCAAAAAGTACAAAATGTTTCAGAATTAACGTTACGTTACGCAAGCACATAAGAAAATGACGATGAAAATAATGAGAAAGGTGAAGAGATGGATAATGAATGACGGGGTTGTTGAGACAGGGACGTTGGACAGGAAGTAAGTCTCTACTTACTCAATAAACAGGCTTCGCGGCTTTGTGGTGGTTGGTTTTGACTCAAAATATCAAAAATCACAAATGTGCTCATCAGCAACCAAAAAGTCAAACCAGACCAAACAAAACTTAAACTAAATATCACAAACTTAATATCTAATCAAATAGCACAAAGCCAGCAAAGTATGTTCCAACAAAAGATGAGGCAGCTTTTCTAACTGAGTAGAAAAGTTCTCAAAAAAACAAAAACGCCTGTAAATTCCTAAATTGTCCAAAAAAAAAAAAAAAAACAGTCGGGTCTCAACACATTCTCACACACATGTTCTCAATGAATGATGATGAACGGAACTGATATGAAAGGAGAAGGGATACAAAGATGGTGGCCGGAAATGAAAGTCAGAAACAAAAATGAACCAACACGTGGTTCAAATACACGTGAAGCATGTATTTCACAAAAACTAAAATTTAAATCCATACAAAATATAATAGCAAAACCCCCCAAAATGTTTATACAGAATTACAAAAATGATATACTACAAAAATGACAAGTGCATGTGGACTGAACATGACTTCATACACGAACTGGTAATCTAGCTAAGTTAAACAAAAAGTGCGATTCTGCCAGAGTTCAATCGATCTAAATACTACAATTGATCATAAGCTTCCGAGTCTAAAATTTTACTAAGATGATTGACGCTACGTTAAATTTAACCTAACAAAAGAGACACGAACATGTGCTCCACAAAACAAAATAAATGAAATCAAATATCAAAAATAAACCGTTTTAACTAATAAACTTCAAATCAGTAAAATCTTAGTTTGAACACTTACTCTCAAAATGCAGTCAGCACGGTGATGTTCATGGATCTCGTCGTTATCTTCACAAAATCAAAAAACTCAAGCCAACATGGCCGACAACAAAATAAGATCTCGGACCGAATCCACAAAATCAACCGATCACGACGAAGTCTGAAGGCAGAACCCTCGATCGACCGTCTTCGATGAAATCTCGAAGCAGAATCTGGATCGACCGTCGTCACTGAACTCTCGAAGCAGAATCTCGTTTGACAGCCAGCCAAAAAAAAACTCATCTCTCTCTCGTGACAAAAAAATGAACTACAGAAATAATCCAGCAAAAAAATTGAATCGTAGATCTGCTACCTGAGTTGCAGGCAAGCAGGGCGGGTGGTGGTGAAGAAAATCATTACACTTCCTCCTTTCTCTCCCAAAAAAAAATGAATAAGCTACAGCTTAGAATTTTTTTTTTCTAGGTCAAGTACTACTCAGACTTAGATGTTTCGTCAGAGTCAGGATTAGTCTTAAGATCCTTGACATGCCATCTTCCAAGTTGGTTACCATCGAGATCAGTGAGTTGATAAACCAAAGGTGAGATTTTCTTGGAAACTAAACAGCGAATATATTTGGGTGCCAGCTTTGAGGAAAAATAATTAGCTGCATTAGACAAGACATAATTGCGCTTCCAAACAGTATCTCCAACATTAAATTGAAGTGGGCGACGGCGCAGATTGTAAGTACGAGTATTACGATGATGAGCCGCAGATAACTTGTGGACGACTTCTTTGTAAGTATCGGAAAATTTAGCTAGTTGTTGAGCATATTCTTCACGTGAACCAAGTTCAAGTTGATCCGCAGGAGTACCGTAGAATTTTCCGGAGACAGGAACATGGCGACCAAAATTTAGAAAAGCAGGACTGTATCCAGTCACTTCATGAGTAGCGGTACGAATAGCTTGTGACAAGGCAGGTAAGTGGACATCCCAGTGTCGTTGATTCTTGTTGATAAAACAGCGGATAGCGGTTTTGATGACACGGTTGCAACGTTCAACAAAATTTACTTGAGGATGATACTTAGCGTTATACCATAACTTAGGTATATCGTACTTAGATAACAGACTGCTAAATACTTTACTACGAAACTGAGTCGCATTATCAACCAGAATAATTTGCGGGACGCCGTGCATGAGAAAAACGTCTTTTTCCAGGTAATCGCAAATTTTGGAAACTGTACCAGAACGCAAAGGAAACGTAAGTGTGAATTTCGTGAACCAGTCAGATATGATAAGGATGTAAGTATGTCCAGTCGTAGAACGAGGTAGGGGTCCAATAAGATCGCAGGCAATACACTGCCAGGGAAAGCGAACTTTCTTTTCTGTTCCCATTAAGCCAGCAGGACGCAAGTGAGAAGTTTTGTTAGCTAAACAAATAGCACAGCGAGTGACGTACTTGTGCACATAAGAACGCATTTGAGGCCAGTAATAATGTTCGGCAACTCGTAGGAAGGTTTTCTGCACACCAAGATGAGCGCCAGCAGGAGAGTCGTGACATAGACGTAAAATTTCGGATCTTTGTTCATGAGGAACAACAAGTTTCCACTCAGACAAGTTAGTAGGCATTGCACTACTGCGAGGAATGTGTTTATAAAGAATGTTGTTCTCCAAACGCCAATCAGGGTACGAATTGGGCTGAGTACAGATCTTAGTACGTAAATTAGTGTACCATTTATCCGGAGTGTCAGAAGAGATGTCGAGTAACGCAAGTTCAACAGGAGCTCTAGACAATGCATCAGGGACGACGTTTATTTTTCCAGGACGGTGTTGAATGGAGAAATTATATTGTTGCAGTTTAACTGCCCAGCGAGCCAATTTGCCCGTAGGTTCAGACATACGCATCAACCATAACAAGGAATAATGATCTGTAATGACTGTGAAGGATGAACCTTCGATGTAAGGACGAAACTTTTCTATAGCGAACAAAACAGCTAAGCATTCACGTTCCGTGACCGAATAATTTCTCTCAGATTTATTTAAAGAGCGACTAATGTACGAAATGACGTGTTCTTGATTTTCGGAGACCTGAGTGAGAACTGCACCAATTCCATATTGTGAAGCATCAGTTTGAATCGTAAATGGTAATTTAAAGTCAGGACTAGCCAAAACAGGAGCGGCGATAAGAGCGTTCTTCAAAAGTTTAAATGAATGCTCTGCAATAGAGTTCCAAACTATAGCTTTACCTTTTTTTCTGGCCTTTTAAAAGGTCATTAATAGGAGCAGCGATAGAGCTAAATTGGGGGACAAAGCGACGATACCACGATGCCATTCCCATGAAACGTTTAATTTCGGTGGTATTTTTGGGGCGTGGAAAATTAACAATGGCGGACACCTTGTCCGGGTCAGTACGTAAACCGTGGCTGTCGACAACATAACCCAAAAACTTTAAACTAGGGCGACAAAACTCGCACTTTCCAACATTTACGGTTAAATTGGCGGATTTTAAACGATCCAGGACTTCTAATAGAGTGACAATATGATCTTCAAAAGAGGATGTAGCGATAATGATGTCATCTAAATAGACGAAGACTTTCGGTTCTAACTGGGGACCTAGAACTCGGTCCATGAGTCTTTGCAGGCTCTGAGGCGCGTTGCACAAGCCAAAGGGCATTCGTGTGAATTCGAATAAACCTCTACCAGGTACAGTGAAAGCAGTTTTTTCTCGGGATTGTTCGTGCAAGGGAATTTGCCAAAAAGCTGACTTAAGGTCAATAGAAGATAAATAATTTGCATCCCTTAATTTGTCCAAGATGGATGACACAAAAGGTAATGGGTATGCGTCCTTTTTTGTAACAGCATTTAATTGGCGACCATCAAAACATAAACGAAATTCGCCAGACTTTTTCTTAACCAAAAGAACAGGGGATGACCAAGGGCTTTTGGATTCCTGAACTACTCCTAGTTTAAGCATTTGATCTAGTTCTTGATTTAGATGCGACAACATAATTGGAGACAGGGGAAAATGCCGTTGTTTAATGGGCAAAGCCGAGCCTGTGTCAATAATATGAGTCGTAAGATGGGTAGAACCTAAACCTTGAGAGCTGAGTTGATGATAGGCAGCCTTAATACTTTCAAGAGCTGTTAACTGAGAAGAAGATAAATCGGATAAGCCTTTTATAGCATTGATACTAGCTATTTCAGGTGACGACGAGTGCCAAGTGTTATTGGAAAAATGGAGAGACAAACGAAACTGTCGACAGAAATCAACGCCAAGAATAAGTGTATGGCGCAATGAAGGGACAACAGCCGTGTTAACTGACTTGGTGGTTCCATTTAGGGTGATCGGTAACAAAACATATCCTAGGATTGGTTGTGAAACGCCATCGGCAGTGAAGACATTGCTGGTCGCGTGAGAGGTGAATTTTAAGTTCTCAGAAGATAACAAAGATAAACCAGGTTTTCCTAAGACGGTTAAATTAGCTCCAGAATCAAGTAAAGCGGTCACGTGCTTAGTATTGATAGTAACGTCAATATAAGGTCGTTGATCATGTCCCACATTTCGAAAAACAGGTGATATTGAAGCATTCATAAAGTTATTTATTTCGTTAAGCCATTGTGTCCAACGAAGTCGTTCAGCACAGGTGTTTGGCCGACGGTTTCGAGGGCTGATGGTTCGAGACCGGCCAAATCGTTTTTTGAAAGCTTACGCAAACAGCGCGGGCAAGTAGCACGAGTTACATTTGGTGTGCCACACGTAAAACAATGTTTACGACGAGGTTGGGTGCAAGACGCTGATAGGTGGTCTTTTTGTCCGCAATTCCAGCAAGATCGAACTCGAGAATTGTTAATAGCAAGAACAGAATGATCGTTAGTAACTTCAGAAACTGGTCGCACGGGCAAACGTTCACGACGATATGCTAATTCAGGTTCTAATGTAGTAGAAGATCGAACAGGTGGATTTTTAAAGAGCAGGATTCTAGAACGGGTGTCTTCAATCTGACGGAGGTTTGAAATTAAGGCATCAAAAGTTTGAGAATTAAATAGAGAGCGATCTCTCTGAAAATAAGGTTGTAGGTTGCCAATAATGAACATAATTTGAGTTAGTTCTGCAGGAGGTGATAAAAGATGGCTGAAGAGATTTCGCATGATTGCTACGTAAATTTCAACTTTTTCGTCGGGTCCTTGTGTTCGGTGACGAATTTCATCCCATAGACGCATTTCATAATCCGTAGGTAGGAAAGCTGCTTTTAAACGGAGCACTAAGGCATCCCAAGAATTAACAGATGGTCTTATTGATCTAAACCAAATTAGAGCAGATCCGGTGAAGAGATCAGAAGCTTGTTGAAAGAGCTGATGATTCGTAATTCCTCGAGCTAAGGCAACTTCTTGAATTCGGTCAAGAAAAGTCATTAAACTACCATGACCGTCAAATGTAATATTGAGTTTGCTAATCCAAAAAGTTCTTGAACTTGGCAAAAAGGGGTTGGTGGTGGGTGACGGAACTATTTGAGTGCTATGCGAGAAGTCAGGTTGCACAACTTGTCTTACAGAAGCTTGTGGAAGCTGATGAACACTATTCGCCGGTGGAATCATAGCAAGTAAAGGTCGTGAAGCTACCAGAGAAGGTGGGGATGAAACTAAGTTATTCTCAAAATCTAGTAAATCCTCGGTATTTTTACATTGTGAAGCTAATAATTCACTAACTGTAGCTAAATCTATTAAAAGCTGAGAACGGTATTCAAGAGTCGTAATACGCGAAATTCGTTTTTGTAAGTATCCTAATCGTGTGGTACATTTAGAATGAAGTGATGGTGGGCAAAGATGGAATGATAACTCACCATAGATTTTCCTGAGTTTTTCCTTGCAAATTTCATACTCGGATCGGGGGTCAACAGGTATGGTAATGTTTTGAGTGAATGATCCAGATATACTTTCCATTCGTAATAATCCTCGTAATGTCTCGGTCATGTCAAAATTTGGTCCGTGGTTAACTATTCCTCTGATATTAAGCTCGTACTCTAGCTCGTCCTCTAACAAGTGATGAATATTCTCCATGGCCAGGGATATCGAAACAAAAAATTTAAACTGGATTAGTGGAGGAAACAAAGATGAGAAAATGATAATGACGTGAAAGAAAGATGATAAGAGAAAGACAAACTCCAGTGCCGCTGTACTGCTATTTAACTTTACTTTACTCCAGTGAGCAACTAACAAAGCAAAAATTAACAAAATTACAGCCCCACGTTCGGGCGCTAAAACTTATATATGTAATGCTTCTTCTACTTTTGGCGCGCTACACACAAAACCAAGGCCTTTCGGCTTACACAACAAAATCAAAGGAAGCACCACATATACAATACCTGGCTAACTATGTTCAGCGGTGCTGGGCGTAGGTTCCGGAGGCGCCACCTAGCTCGAAAACAAAAAGAAGGGACACTCTAGTGAGCTAGGAACTAGTGACACAAAAGGTATGATGTGCATAACATAATAAATCAAAATCGCAACTAAAATACAAGTTAAACTTTAATCTAATCTTTGTAACCAAAACAACATACTAAATCAAAAAACAGAGACTAAGGTGTAACTTAACTGAGCGGTGGAATCTGCTATTCAACTAAGACAGTGTCAGACGTACGCTGCAAGAAAATGGTAGGTTGGACTATCTAATCCTCTTCTTCTGAGACTCCTGGAGAGGAGGACGGAGACGAAGAGTTGAAGTAGACCGATCTTCTTGACTGGAGATCAAGTATGGTGAGCTTCCGGACGTAAAAAGATGTGTTGGTCCTTGGTAAAGTGCGTGAAGCCACTCAGTACACTGCTTGTCTCGACAATCGTCTTCAGAAGGTTAATGTAGGTCACTTCTCCAAGCCTCTCCTCTCTTAGGTAGCTCAGACTAAAATCCCTTACTGATTGCACCTAAAACAGGGTGTAAACCAGCAGCAAACCATACCACAAATATACACACAAAAGCGCAAAGCGTATAAAGCAAGAATGACAAAGCAAAGGTTCCAAATCGAAATCGTTAACAAAGCTCAAGTTAATTAACAAACTACAGGTTACAAAGCAAAACTTAAATACAAAATCAAACAAAAGTATTACATGAGGTTCATAATCAAAATTTTCAAAAAGTACAAAATGTTTCAGAATTAACGTTACGTTACGCAAGCACATAAGAAAATGACGATGAAAATAATGAGAAAGGTGAAGAGATGGATAATGAATGACGGGGTTGTTGAGACAGGGACGTTGGACAGGAAGTAAGTCTCTACTTACTCAATAAACAGGCTTCGCGGCTTTGTGGTGGTTGGTTTTGACTCAAAATATCAAAAATCACAAATGTGCTCATCAGCAACCAAAAAGTCAAACCAGACCAAACAAAACTTAAACTAAATATCACAAACTTAATATCTAATCAAATAGCACAAAGCCAGCAAAGTATGTTCCAACAAAAGATGAGGCAGCTTTTCTAACTGAGTAGAAAAGTTCTCAAAAAAAACAAAAACGCCTGTAAATTCCTAAATTGTCCAAAAAAAAAAAAAAAAACAGTCGGGTCTCAACACATTCTCACACACATGTTCTCAATGAATGATGATGAACGGAACTGATATGAAAGGAGAAGGGATACAAAGATGGTGGCCGGAAATGAAAGTCAGAAACAAAAATGAACCAACACGTGGTTCAAATACACGTGAAGCATGTATTTCACAAAAACTAAAATTTAAATCCATACAAAATATAATAGCAAAACCCCCCAAAATGTTTATACAGAATTACAAAAATTATATACTACAAAAATGACAAGTGCATGTGGACTGAACATGACTTCATACACGAACTGGTAATCTAGCTAAGTTAAACAAAAAGTGCGATTCTGCCAGAGTTCAATCGATCTAAATACTACAATTGATCATAAGCTTCCGAGTCTAAAATTTTACTAAGATGATTGACGCTACGTTAAATTTAACCTAACAAAAGAGACACGAACATGTGCTCCACAAAACAAAATAAATGAAATCAAATATCAAAAATAAACCGTTTTAACTAATAAACTTCAAATCAGTAAAATCTTAGTTTGAACACTTACTCTCAAAATGCAGTCAGCACGGTGATGTTCATGGATCTCGTCGTTATCTTCACAAAATCAAAAAACTCAAGCCAACATGGCCGACAACAAAATAAGATCTCGGACCGAATCCACAAAATCAACCGATCACGACGAAGTCTGAAGGCAGAACCCTCGATCGACCGTCTTCGATGAAATCTCGAAGCAGAATCTGGATCGACCGTCGTCACTGAACTCTCGAAGCAGAATCTCGTTTGACAGCCAGCCAAAAAAAAACTCATCTCTCTCTCGTGACAAAAAAATGAACTACAGAAATAATCCAGCAAAAAAATTGAATCGTAGATCTGCTACCTGAGTTGCAGGCAAGCAGGGCGGGTGGTGGTGAAGAAAATCATTACAAGTTGTTACTCGCTTTAGTTCTAGCTCTGACTTTGTGATAATTGTTACGTCGTCCGCAAAGGCAAGGCATTGGTGTCGTTTATCGTAAATTAGCCCTGACTTATTTAATTTACCTCTCCTCATTACTGTTTCTAATGCTAGGTTGAAAAGTGTAGCGGAAAGGGGCTCTCCTTGTCTTAACCCTGTTTTTACTTCAAAGCCTTCTGATTTGATCTTGTTCACTCTGACTTTACTTATTGTTCCCTGTAGGGTGCTCTTTATTAGTCTTGTGATCTTTTTCGGTATTTCTAGATCGTCTAGTGCGAGTAGCAGCTCTCTCCTATTTATCGAGTCGTATGCTTGTTTAAAATCCACGAACAGAATGTAAAGTTCACAACTGACCATTAATGCTAGTTAATTTTTAGTTAGTTGCAGATTAATCAACTGGATTAAATAATGTTCGTCAAGCAAATTATATAATCTATTCTATGCTTCTTAGAATATTTTCATAACTAATATAACAAGTGATATGATAATTACTGATAATATTTTGACATAAATTATGAGTTGTTATTGTAATGGAAATATAGCGAGTTATATTTTGCGTGAGAATTTAACAAGCAGTTCCCCATCGAGATTATGACATTTCGATAGATTTTTTCAAATGATGTTTTTATGTAAATAGTATTTATTTTATTGGAAACCAAGGAGATTTAATTACAGTGAAATATTATCACTTATCTTATGAGTGAAAAACTATCAAAATATCTTTCATTTCATTGGTTTATTTTCAAATAAATTCGTGATTCTATTGGTTCCCACATATACATGGTAAATTCTCAGGATTATAGAACTTTGTAAAAATAACAAACAATTTAACCTGCTCCTTAATATAAAATAAAAGCAATTTGCAAGTGGGTCAACATTCCCATCCATCATTCCTTGTACTCCACATTCGTCTTCTTCTATGCATTGCAGTCTGTTGCTGTTGCATTGAAAGCTCTTGGAAGCGCAAAGCACATGCTGCGTTAAGTACAGAAGTTTACAGAAGCTATAAAGAGCATAAACAGATGTCCTCGCGAACGTATGTTAGTATAATGTCCATGGATACGTTTAGCATTGCATATAGTGACCCTAAACAAACGTAAGTATATCTACATCTAAAGAGGCGTGCTGGAGCCATAAAAGTCTATATCGATAAGACGTTCTGTGCGCCAGCGCCGCGTAGATCTGCTATAAACTCGCGACCCCTGCACTTTACAAGCCCCATCGGACAGAGAGACGCGTTTCGACGTGTAGCCCTAACCAGGAGGTGCGTACACAAATACTAGTTTCACAGAGCACGGCTTAATTAGTTACGGAAATAGAATATTAAACAAATAGGGAGAGAAGTTTTTTTTTCGAAGTGTACAGTTGGAGCACAAGGCGAAACCGTGGAAGAGGATGCTTCTCTCACGAAATGTATATATTATGATTTCCACGTCCCCAATAGCAATACGATTACTTATTCTTATATAATATAAAATATTAAATAAATAAAGGAATGGACATTTGTTTTATTTTGATTTCTGCTCGTAACGAGCGAAAAATACTTTTTTCTACGATTGCTATGAAAAGATGACAATTACGCTCTCATTTGTCATCGTGAAGTTGACGTTTTCTGTGGAACAATCGAAAAATATCTTTTTTGCGCGTCTCCGATGGCAACGCGCGAAAAAGACGTTAAATTCGCGCGTTTCCAATGGCAACGCGCGAAAAAGATTATTTCAATAGTTACCAGGGATACAAACAAAACAGAAACTTGTCATATTGACAGTTAACAAAACGAATTTAGTTTTAGACGTATACCTACGTTTTTTAATAACTTTAAGATGCAATCGTAGAAAAAAATATGTGTGTATCACGAGCGTAAAGTGTCTTTGTTCCCAGGCCCGACGAGAGGGGAGGGTAGGTGGGGTAAAATACCCAGGGCCCGTGGAATTCAAAGGGCCCGGATGTGATGCTATTTTATAAATTGCTTTTAATTTTCTACTATTTCAATTTGTTATATTCTTTACTAAAACATGTATAACGAAATGTCTGATACACGTTTTCTACAATTTATTACATTGTATAAAGTACTAAATGACGAAATGCTTGATGAATGGCCGGCCCCAGTTGCAAATTTTAAATAAATTTATACACTATTCAAAAGTACATTATTACATTGTTGCATTTTTGTTTCTTATATTACTACATTGTATACAATACACATAGGCAAAGGCTCTATACATTTGTGCGTAGTGCTGTTTTGGTATTCCCTGCATTTATCGAATATGCAACTAGATATTAGATAGTCATACAGTGAGTATACAATACACATCGCTGCACCAATTAACTCAGAATTTTGTATTTAATTTTATTTATATTGTTATAACTTTATTTAGATATTAATAATTATTATTGTTGTCATACATATATTTATAAATATATTTTTTTTGGTATCTTATATTTAATTAATAAATATTCAAAGTTAAAGGAGGCCCGAATTTGTTTTTTCCCGGGGCCCGCTTTTTCTCTCGGCGCCCCTGTTTGTTCCTCTTGCACTATTGCAGCTCTCGCCTTCGGCTCGCGCTGCAATTACCGTGCTCGAGTAACAAAGAATCACTTTACGCTCTTAATACACAAATAACTATTTGCAACGACACTAAAATACACTTTTTCTTCCGTTGTTCTTTTTAATCTCGTCGCTTTTAACAACGGTACCGCAGGCCAAAATGTATTATTTCTGCCACGATTTTTATGCCACAAAAACCGAATTTATTTCCAGGTTATAGAAAATAGTTATTGATGACACAAGGACAAAATGCATTTTATCGTGCGAATAAAGGAAATTAGAGTATACATTTTTAATGAATTGTAAAGACTTTTTTTCTACGATTGCTATGAAAAGTTGACAATTACGCTCTCATTTATCATCGTAAAGTTGTCGTTTTCTGTGGAACAATCGGAAAAATATCTTTTTTGCGCGTCTCCAATGGCAACGCGCGAAACAAACGTTAAATACGCGCGTTTCCAATGGCAATGCGCGGAAAAGATATTAAATGCGCGCTTATTTAAATAGTTACCAGGGATACAAACAAAACAGAAACTTGTCATATTGACAGTTGACAGAACGAATTTATTTTCAGGACGCATACGTTTTTTGATAATATTAAAATGCAATCATAGAAAAAATTATGTGTGTATCACGAGCGTAAAATGTCTTTGTTCCTCTTAATACACAAATAACTATTTAAAGCCATTTTTTTATCCAAATATTATTTTAGTGGACGGTAAAATAACCATCATATAGCAAACATTAATACTTCACTGAGGCCCGATTTTCCATCTCCGAATAAAGTAAAAATATCGCATCGAAATCATACATACATGATAATAAAATTTTTGTTAAGCCGAAACAGAAGAGTATTGCTGTTAAAATGCAAATTCATAAACATCATTCTAGATTGTTGCAACATTAAGTTTGATAATGACCGAAACGTCGCCATTTTTCTAATTTTTTTAAACACTATTTTCAGATGCGATATTTTTATAATTATTAATTCGATAGTTATCGATAATTTCATTTGAAGATGAAAAAAACGGCTCTTAAAGATTAACATTTGATGCAAATATTTTTACAAAAAAATGTCAGTTTATTTCAAGTTTTATGATATTCTATAGGCACCGAGCACGTATGATGACATAATAAACTAAAGGAAGTAACATTGATTTTTTTCTCAAAAATCAATTAAGCTTTTTCTAAAGGATTATTAAATACTTTGAAATTTATGTAAAAAAATTAATGAAATGTCATATGAACACTGTAGGTTATGTTAGAAGGGAATATTGTAATATTACTATCTCAGAAAAATTAGCACTGATAATAATTAAATATGTGTTAATTGTAGTTGACATAGGTACTTATCTAATCTTTTCATTATTTTTAGTTAAATTATTAATAGGTAATACATCTGGTAATTTTGTATTTATAAATAGATAACAATGATCTATTTACCTTTGAACTGTGATTATATTAATGTTATAGATTACCAATATTCAAATAATAATTTGTTTATCCTGAACTTTAAATTTAGCTATTGACTGATAAATATGCTATTTATAGAAAATTATGTGTTTTTTTATTACGTACTGCTATACGACTATTTAAAATCCCTTGACAAAAGAATTTAAAAATATTTTTTGACAGCTTGTTTGTTTTGAAAGTAACGCTCGAAAAAATAATCTCCTTGGTTTCTATATTTAAGTTGACAGAATATGTTTTAACCTAAAATTTGACTCATTCAAGAATACTAATTGCGCATAAATGATTTAGTGAATCGTACGATTCTTTAGATACAAACCATTTAAAAATTAATTAACTTATAGTTTATTAAAATGACCACACTAAAAATTAATCTTGAATTTCCTGTCATATGAATAAATCACAAGTTCGTCTGAACCAATTTATTATTTCAAAGCATTCATCCTGGCTTAACAAACCGCGCACGAAGACACAACCCGCTGTATCTAAATAGTGCCGGCGACGCGGCAGTAAAAATTGACGACGTCTCATAGCCAGATGGAAGACGTCGCTAGTACTACTGCTCTACCGTTGCTAGTCGCCACCGTCGCCCGGAACAGACGTCGTGACGTCGAACGAGAGAAATGGCCACGATCACCGTTTTAGTTCCTCCTGGATACCTACCTGGATGTGTGTTCTAACACAGCGGTTCCCAAATAGAGAGAATGTGAGAAGAAAAAATCAGAAAGCAATGTTATATAACTATCATTTTTATTAAAAATAGTGGCCAACCGTGATCTGTACATAATATTTTTCAAAGAAATAAATTAGCGTTATAAACCCTTGTAATTTCTCAGTTGAAAGTTACAATTTAACCGACAAGAAATGAAGCTCGGAAAATATGTGAATTATAGTGTAATTTCATCTGAATATTTACAAAATATTTCATATTTTACCTATGATAAAGTAATCTTCTATAAGGACTGCATATAAGTATTTATGTAACAAGTAAATATAGTCTGATTATATACGTTTTATATTCGATTGCATGGAAACAAAATTTCGTTGCATTTTAAAGTATGCGTTGTTGTTGCTTTTGTTTAACAATGTTACTTAAAATGATCGAAGTATTAAATTTGTCAATAAAAGGTGGTAAAAATGTTCATAATGTCTTATGGCCATTTGCATCATTTAAGATTAACGCTTAATTGTAGTCGAGTGATAACTTATGTTTTCAAATTTTATTGTACGGTTTGCTAAACGAAGTTTAAAATGACGTTTGCCGTTCAACCTAAGAGCGAAGTGAACAGTGATAATAATGATAAGCGGTTTTACATGTACTATTTTTATATGAATACTATTTCGATAAAGAGCTGGAAGATATTATTTTCGTCGAAGATTTTGATGATATGTTCGTATTCGATTTTATTGAAAACAGAATCATTAGGGAGGTATACGAAAGGAAAATTTGTATGAAGGCCTAGACGACCAAGAATTTTTTATTCGTTTTCGTTTAACAAAAACTGGTATATTAAATCTACTTGTCTTCATTGAAGAACTTCTGGAATATTCAGAAGATATGTATGACATTAAAATTTTCGTAAGATGTTTTCAGTGCGTTTCATGTTTGGTATGTATCTAAAATCAATTGGCATTAATACAAAAATATTATTAAATAGATAAGATTTATTAGTAGCCGATAACAAATTCGTTTTCAGTAATTATCTAGGCATCTTTCTTTTTCCTCGTTGTTACTCGATCTGCTTTTTTTTTTTTCAATCACATTTTTATTATTTCTAATAAACAATTTTTGTCCTCATTTATATAATTTGGATTTCGTGATATTTTTTCTTGTAACAACTTTTTATATTTAAATCTAATTATAAAATAAAACTATGTATACAGTGAACAAAAATAATAGTTTCACGTGTCAAATGTCAAATTTCGAAATATAACTAACATAAGTAAATAAAATAAAAATAAATATATCATCACGTCTTTTACCCATTACTGGGTGTGGCACTCTGCCTAAGCAGATCTCGGTAAGTGATATATTTTTTCGCGTGAAGTGCGGTTACCAACCGTCAAATCACGGCCCCCAAAAATATTAGTGGAGGGGGAGCCACAGGGGTAGATTTTTTAAATTGGTGAAAATTGTTTGTCGGCTGTGGGGATCGAACCAGGGTTCTCAAGATCCATAGGCCGACTCGATACCACTGAGCCACCTACCCCATCTAACATAACATAAGTTTAGATAATAATCTACATTATCCTAGATATTATGTTTTGGAATTTCGCAATAATCTTACATCGCTGAGTTTTACTAATCCGTCGTTTATCAGGTACTTTACAACTACCAATAAATTTAAACTAAGTTTTATTAATTATTAATTTTAACTTAGGATGGCCATTAATATTCAAATGAATTCCAAAAGAAGAAAAATAAATTGCATTAATACAAAGGAATAAATAAATAAATAAATTAGATATGAAAATTATTTTCATTTATGTTTTGACGTTGATAGGAATTCAATTTTACTTTATAATCGAATAAAGTACTGTTTTGTGGACACTAAATAATGTCATAAATTAAGTTGAAAATAAATTATTGTTCATAACATTCGTGCTCTTTAAACTAGTAAGTCAGAGTTCTCTTTATTTATTTAAAATAACATTTAAAATAACATAATTGATGTTACCAATTGACAAGGGACACATGTGGCCAACGGGTATATTGATTTAGAAGGATTTGGAAACGCTATTTTAAAGATTTTATTAGATTTGTTCATTTTACAAATAAAAGACGACTAAAACATAATCTGCATTAAATCAAACCGCCCGCCGATATTTAAAAATATTCCAATAACCTACGAAAAATGTTCATAATAAATATATATATAAATTATTTTATTTGCAAAATTTAGTAAAAACTAACAAAGAAAAAAGTTTAGGAAACACTGGCTTAGTGTGTAACTGTTGGGTTAGGGAAGACGGGATCTAGGATGTGAACAGGACGAGAGTTTGATACGATGAAGGAGGCATGGGAATGTTTGTTGGATTGAGATGGGTAGTTTATGCGAAAGGTGGGGTCACCCGGTTACCGTACGTGAGTTTGGTTAAATACTAGGCAGTGGCCGGTTGTTTTGTGCGGTGACTATATACTTGATGTGATTAGATCAATCAGGAATTGAACTGCCAATAGTAAATCACTTTCTTATATATTTCACAGATTTATGTATTAATTTAATCTTAAATTTTAAGATATATTTAATAGTCCTTTATTGGTTTTTGGCACCTTTATTGTGCAAAATACTTAGAACCCTTTAGAAATTCTTGTACTTCTTATGCTGATTGAATACGTATAAAACTCGTAAATGATTTTTCGTATGTCTAATATTTCAATTATAAATCGAGAAATATATCCATCTTGTCATATTATCCAATAATGGAAGTTTCAATATTATCTCTCTTCTCAAAATATTTTTGGTAGTTTTTAAAGATTTGCGTGCTAGTTTGTCTGTAATTTAAATTTGAAAGATATTTTCAAACTTTTGATTATTTTGTTAGATACGTCCTATACCTCGCAATTTATTTATTATTCTGCACAACAGGACATTATTCCCAATTATAATCGAATCCGACTCAATCAAACACAATCGTATTGAAGTTAGCAAATTTTGAATACGCAGTCACCAGCTGTATTCTTACGTGAGAGAAGGTGTAGTAAATTAATCATGTAAGTTTTAGAAACAGCGTTAAATATCATCAATTACTTTAATATCATATAAAAACCTCATCATTCGTTCATTCACCAAATTGCCTCGAAGAACAGTTGAAATAACATTCCACGTAGTGCTCAGTAAATTCTCGTTATTATATTTGTCTGTAGCTAGAAATAATTCACAACATACCTTTACGTTTCTTGTAAATAAATAACTCGCTTGAGTCTTGTTCACTCTTTGTGCGTGTGCGCGTACGTAGCGTGTTTCTCTGCACTGTTATGTCGTGCCGTCGTGCGTACTTCCAAAGGGAACTTGTCATTTAATTATTGACGAAAGCTGAACTGGAGATCGTGAACATTTGCTTTGATGCCCACTGTTGCTCGTTCCGTTAATAATGATTAATTTGTAATTTTCTACAAGGCTACTGGACTCGTTTTCATTACTGACCTCGACGTTTTTGGGTTGTTTTGTAAGTTGTTGAAGGATAAGAATGAAGTTAATTTGGAAGTTAGGTTAAGTTATTTTGCCTCTCAGAAAGGATGTGTTGCGGAAGATGGAATTTAGCGAATTTGTAGAAGTTGAAATATGAATATGTTTGGAAGTTTACCTTATGTGTGTTTGTACTTTCTATAACTATAATTTTCCATTAATAGATAAAAATAAACATGGAGTACATTTTTAATGGAGTACAATTTGGTTACTTGTTCTAAAATACTATATAGATTTATTTTATGTAACTTTTAAAAATTATCTACCAACATTTATAAAAATGTATAACAATATAATTGATTAACCGTTATCACTGTTACAAGTTTTTTATGCTATGTAAACGATTTTTTGATCAGTTAATCAAAACCTAATACGTTATAAATCTCTTACTGAACAAATTGGATATTCAAGGTACTTGTATCAAGTAACATGAAATATGTAAACAACATTAAGTAATATCTAGACTTTTTAGCATTTATTTCATGTATGGAAAGTTAATATTTGTCTCCTATTCGTGAATAAAGAACTACTATTTACACACGTGCGGAAAGTAAGCTTCTCTGTTCGAATAGATTGCCGTATCCATAGCTACATGAAATATATGTGTGTTTTCAATGAAAAGCTATTCATATTTTTTTGTAAAACTAATAATGAAAACAATATTTTTCTTACGAATTTGAGGTTTCATGCTGGATTATGTAAACAAAACTAATGAAAAAAATCTTACATTAGGTGTTGCACACGTATTTGTTGTGTATTGATATTATTTTGATTGGCAAGGATAAAAATTAAAAATTATATTGACAAATGTCAAAATTTTATATGCTCTCAAATGAGCTAAATAAATAAAAATAATGAAAAAGTAAATTAATTAAACCAATTAAATTGTAGTATTTGATTTTTTCACAATTTTTAATTATTTTTAAATAATTGAAAAATGGATAACTTTCTAAACAATTTTTTATGAAAAAAGACTTTCATGAGCAAACTGTAAAATATTTTTAAATTCTTTTTCAAGTGTTTCTAAATAGTCGTATAGAAAATAATGTGTACACCTCTAGTAGAAAATGTTTTTTCCGTTCTTGCATAGTTTTTGCACTCGACTACGCCTCGATCAAATCCCCATAAACGAGCGTCAATAGAATTCTCTCTGCTCATTACCCTATCAAAAAGTAAAGTTTTCAGAAAAACGTTATAAATTTAGATAAGATTTATTACTCTCTTGTCTAATGTCACCTGGATGCCACTAATGTCAAATCATACCTTTGTATTACAGTTGGCATTCTTTTTTTCTCTAGGGAATAAAAAATAACTTTATTGCCCAGGGCTGATACTATTACTTTCTTCTCTCAGCAGAGGGCAAAAATATTTTCTGACAGGATCGTGAAAAAATGTATTATTTTATATCGAATGTATGACAGATAAAAAAGTATTTCAGCTTTAGGAGATATATCATATGGTTCATTCGAAATATTTTGTAAATACATATCTCTAAAGTGTATATTTACCAATGATGCGAATATTTCAAATTAGGTCATTTATATAATTCTGAATTTAATTATAATTAATTATTTACAGGTAAATGCATTGAAAATAGGAGAACACAAAACATATCATATAGTATGATATAAATGATACATGAATTACGAATTAAATCTATAATGGATATTGAATCATTTATCAAACTACTATTAATTATTATAATATTTGAGAATCAGTTTTGACGTGTAATAATCAAAATATTAGATTTTCACTGATTTTATGTGACTATTATGATGTGCTATCGCTAAATATGATATGTGAAACAGAATATTAAATTATTTATGACAAAATTTGAAACTGAGAAATTAATTAATTATCAAATATATCCATTACATTATTTTATCAGCAAATCGTCATATATATTTCAAATATATTTTAAATAACTTTAATACTATGTGGCATTTTCATTATCAATTTTTCCCTAAAATAATTTAGAAATTTTTGACAATGAAAAATGTACGATGTCAAATGTTTCAGTTTAGTTTGTTCCTGAATATTTTGTATTTTTCAAAATTGTTTCTTAATTTATTTATCATGCGAATATTTTACAAATAAACGGTTTAATTTTTTTTAATGTCTCGTCAAAACAAATTTTTCTTTTGAACTTTTTGTCGTTAAATGTTCATGACAGAGGATTTAAATTCACTAATCTGGATAAAATGAAACAAAGGAAATTATAAAAGCGAGCGTTCTTTGTTAAATAAACAGAAAAGAAGACCAGCCCAGATTTTTAATAAACGCTTTAAGTACTTTGTGAACGGTTTCTATCTGTTTCTATTTCCACAAAAGTAAATGAGTCATTAATTTAATGTATATATTTTTTATATAATGGTTAGCCTATTTTAACTCTTTTAGTAATTAAATTTATTACATTACCAAACCGTACCGGTAACGGAAAAGTGGTAATGATAAAATAATTGCTAGAAAAATAATTACTTTTACATTTTACAATGAAGCTGTGGCATTTATTTTTTTCATTATTGTAATAAAATAAAAAGAAAAATAACAGGAGGTGAAACAATTCGTTCTCTCAAAAATTATAGTATAGACAGAAGATTAACCTGGGGCACGACAATGACCCAAATTTGAGATATGTCTAGATCAGTTCGAATAATCTATTTACAGCCAAACCCATCGCCTAAAGTTTGAATAAATAAAAGCAAATCGAATGTTTGACAGCAATGTCAATTATTATATGAGATGTAACTTCGCTTTGCTTCTATTTATTTAATCCAAGTTTAAAATTTTCTTTGGCCTTTAAAGCCAAAATTCAAGACTTTTTTACAAATTTTCATTTCCAACTTACTAATTTCATTTGTCTATTAAAGTTAATTAGTTAATTTTATTTTAATCCGATTTTTAAAAGTTTAACAAAATCCCTTTCGGAAAACCAAATGGTAACAAATTGTAGTTTATATAAACTTTTTGGAGAATATAGTTTCATTTAATTTGACTAATCTAATCTACAGGATTAATTAATACTTTTTTTAGAATTGGGATGTATATATTTGGATACTACTTGAAGCGGCATGAGATCGTGCAGCCAATGAAAAGTTGTATTTCATAGTATTTACAGATGACGTTACAACACTAATAAACCTGTAATAGATGAACTTCTAATAATTTTTCTTTTACTAATTACTAACTTTTAAGTAAATATGATTATGGTTGCTGAATACATTGGGATTATGCTCCTGTTGTGCAGCCTAATAAATAAACTTATAAAGTTAATTGTAACAAATAATTCTTATTTTTCATTTAACATGAAACAAACAAAACTAAACAACCTTCACGACAACTCCTTTTTCTCATTCTCTTCTGTTTGTTCCACATCGTCTCCTGCTTCTCCTCTCTTGCTCTAGTGCTCGCGGGCCGCAAAGAGGCAGATCCTGTTGCGGTTTGTGGCGGCCACAGCCGCCTCCGCGCGCTTGTCCGGCGCCGTCGACCGCTACAACCGCCGCCACCGCCGGCTCTGGCGTTACCACTGCCCTTGAGTCCGAGTAATAGTTCGCTACGTCCTTTCTCCGTCTGTCGGCAACCCACTTGCGGTTACGTTTGATGGTCACTGGGTTTTAAGTAATGGATTATTAGTTTTTGAGGCTTGGGGAATCTACTAGTCGTAATGAAGTGGATGTATTGACTCTAGAAGGCCGCATAATAACCAGCTGGACTATACATATTTTTCGGATTGCTGCTCGAAGATTCTTCATTGAATATAAAAGATTTCTAGTTTGTACTCGAAACCAGTGATCTCAAGTTCGAATCCCACTCAAGATAAAAATATATGAACTACCACATAGGGGCTCGATGAGTCCAACTTGTTCTGTAATTGGGATTAAATTCCTGCTGTGCACAGTTGTATAAATAAATAAATATTGAAATGTGAATCAATAAAATTGGTCAAGTCAGTCATTGTCATAACTTTTGTATGCTTTGTAATTTTATAAGCATGTCATGTTAACCAATCATTGTCAAGAACAAATATGACCTATACAATCCACGCAGTAATCTCTTGCAGAAGAAACTATAAGTTAATTTGAATAATAATCGCTGTATTCTATATGCTACTTGAACCAATTAAATCTGTTCATATAAATTAGACCACATGACTAACTAAACTGAACTAAGTAATCAGATGCACTTATTAGAGTGGATTACTTTAAGTCTAATCCGAATTAATAATATAGTACTGGGATCAAAATGAGCGAAGTAGGCCAGTCATATAATTAACAGATCTGATCAGTAAATATAAGCTAGATCTGATCTAAATAACAAATAACTTTGTTTGATTTATTCATTTTTTTTTACCTACCGGAACTTTTAGATACAGTGTCAATGATCAGGGGGTCGGTAAATTACAGTTTGGAAACCGCATCGGCTCTTTGGATAGTTGTATGTGGCTCTTTGGAAATAAAGTTGAAAATGGAGATAATTTATAAAGAAAAATAAGCGATTTATTCTCGAAATAGATGTTTTATTTTATAATATAAAATAAAATTGAATAAAGGTATAATTAATTATAACTTGTTATTAAATTTTCTTTACAAAATATATTTATGGCACTTTGTGAGAGATATGTTTGGCTCTTCTGCTTCTAAAGTTTTTCTACCCTTGGTATAGACGCAAGGCGGTCACCCAATCATTTACTACCCTCGTGCAGTGTTGTTTTTATTTATTTATTTACTTATTATTCTGAATTAAATCTCAATTACAGTAGCCTGTATTGAAATTCGAACCACTCAGACACAATCGCATTTTATATATATATATATATATATATATATATATATATATATATATATATATATATATATATATATATATATATATATATATATATATATATATATATATATATATATATATATATATATATATATATATACAGGGTATTCACGTGCACCACTTAAAATGAACACCTGAATAAATTAAGATCAGCGAGATTTGAATGCACGGCCTCCGGTTTGTTAATTAAATTAACAAATATAAGTTTTATCCCGGCCTACGACTACCTATAAATCAAAAGAGGCCAGTAAACAATTGTAATTTCAAATTGCTTACGATAATATTAAATTTAACCACACATCTTACTTAATACAGATTGCCTCATTTTTTTGCCGCAAATTAGAGAAATTATTTATTAAAATTGTTCGAGAAAAACACTTATGGATTTCTTATACAGGGTTTAATATAAGTAAGAAGTAATCATTTATTTATGTTACGCTGTACAACAGGAACTTAATCCCAATTACAGTACAGGGTCCGCACTCACCGAGCCGCAGTGTGCTAGTTTATATAATTTTTAGCTTGAGTGAGATTCGAACTCAGGATCTCCTGATTCGAATTCCGTATCGCTATCCACACCACCGTACTGACGGTGATATCTAAGTACTTAAAACAACGATTCGAGGGTTAAGATTGCGGATATTTTGGCAAGATCAGATATTTTTTATGTGGCATGCAATAATATTTTTGAATCCATTAAAAAAATAAAATCGTGTTGAATAAAACCCATTTTCGGTAAAAATCTGTATAATTGCATTTAGTCAACACGATTTTTCTCATTTTTTTAAATATTTTTTTTATATTCTTTCGAATGGAATCAAAAATATCATTGCACGCCATTTAAAAAAAATGTCGCCCTCTTTTACTGTGAAAAAAAAATACTCGAATTTTTTTTTTTAATTATTTAGACTAAATGATTGTTTCAGGAGATTGTGCCTTACTTATATTACAGCCCGTATTATTTATAACAAAAGTAATAGTTGTTGTTTCCGATTTAACTTATAATTTTAAAATCTATGAGTAATCTTACTTCCTTTGCCTATGGTACAGTTTCAAAGAATATATTTGTATAAAAAAAAGAAAATGAAATCTGTTGTAAAATTGTAATTATTTTTTATGACTGAAAACGACAAAACTCAACCATGATTTCGGTTGAAGCATTCACAAGAATAAAATTTACACTATTCTAACTTGATTCTGTTGTGTCAATTTCCCTCTCTGACACTGTGACTCATAATACAATTTGCTGGTAATCTACACCTATTATAAACCCGGAATTATATATTCAGAAAAAATCGAAAATATGAATAGAGGAAGTCAACAGCAGAGGGCGAGAATAAAAGAGCATGTTTAGCCGTGACAGTGTAATTTCCTGAATACATTTCAAACTAACACCCACTGTGACGTCATTACATCAATGACTTGTTATTTCGCTATATACGCCATGTTCAATTTGTACGTTCCGTGCAATGCCAAAAAATAATTGAAATTTAATACTCTGAAATCTGCTATCGCCATATCAAAATATTCCTACTTTACTCATCAACAATGGAACATATATTAATGTAACTTTTTGTTGAAAATAAACAATAATAATATATATTATTAATATTATTAGTCCTTTACATTTATGTACTGATATAATATTGATATATGATATGTAGCAGAACTCGGTAAGTGATATATTATGGTTACCAGCTCTCAAATCACGGCCCCTAAAGTTGATCGCGGAGAGAGTAGTTTTAATACGATGAATATTGCTTGTTGGCTAGGGGACCCGGGTTCTCAAATCTGCGAAGCCATCTACTCCATAAAATTATATTGCTAAATAAAAATTGGTGTATGGTACAGCAATTTTACTGGACAACTACGATAATAGAGAGGCCCTCTAAAACATTTGTAGGATTCTATTTAGGAATAAAAAAGAACATATAGTCAAAGATTTAAAGAATTTATATAAGTTTGTAAGTACAGTGTAATTAATACAGTGTATTAAAAAAATCGTTTTACAAATTTCTTAAGTAAGTAGAGGAGATGAAAATAAAAACTATTTTTTTTTTACTCCTATAAAATAAAGTCGGTTACCAGAAAACTTAGGTAATTATTCCGGGTATGTTTATCAAACTCAACAAATTTAGTGTGTGGATATCTAAACTTGAAGTTGTTTTTTCCATTAAGTTTCTAAAATTCACAGATCAAAAAATAAATAAATACCATCATACTAAGGCCCTGTATTGTAATTGGGATTAAGTTCCGATTGTGCAGAGTAAAAAATAAAACTATACAATTGCAAACTGTATCATTTACTCTTTTCTAACAAAATAACGCATAACCTTTTCGCGACAAAAGCAGAAAACCACAAAATTGTCTCAATCCAAACTATTTCCTTTCGTCATACCATTTATTAATGCGACTCTCCCCTACAAAATAACGAAAAAATACTTCGTCATTCCCAGAGCACAAATCCACAACAATCACAAGAATCGCCGTCGCTACGCATCTAACAAAAGCGCAATCTGCCATCCTGCAATGAAACACCAACCAACCCCGCAATCTCTTTCTCATGTCCTTCCTTGGTCTCGCGTGAGCGCGGACCGTGTACGGTCAGTTAGAAGTTACGGCACCTACGCCATGTTTAAATTTCGGCGAGTTGCGGTTACTTGAGAGGGAGAGGGCAAGGTAGCGCTGGCGATGTCTCCAGGGCCCCGGTAATGAGAACTTACGACGGCTGCAACGAGCCGTCATGTAACGAGACACTTGACAGTTGACCTGCGCGGCTACTCAGGACGGGGGTTAGGTACGATGTAGGGGATGTTGGAAATTATAAGAGGTAGTGGTTTTTCTAAATAATGGGAGGGTTGTAATTATATGAGTTTGTTATAGTTGGTTTTGCTGGATTTGACAGTGTTGACACATGGATTTTGTGTGTATAAATAATTTGTACCAAGGTAAATAGGTTTTAAAAACGAAATTTACATGAATCTAATTAACTAAACTTTAGTTCTTTAAATTTTATGTAAAGTTACTTCAATTATAGAGAGAAAAATTGCCTTACCATCAAGATTTGAACCTGGGATCTTTAGATGCCGATCAAATTTTTATAATTGTTCTGAATTCTGATGTCATTCCAATTTTTCTCTCTATTTTGTTATGTATCAAAGTCAGCCTCGATGTTATGACTTTTTCAGGCATGTATACATGGGATTCGTCTGCAGCGACCTTATAATTAAATTAGTCTTTTTTAATCAAAACTAAATAATTATGAAATCAGATTAAATTATACAGAGTAAATTTGGATACATTGGGATTTGATTACATAGATACCATAGCTTAGTTGATTAAGAGTATTTGATCGAAGATTCAAAGATCTCAGTTTCAAATCCAAATGGTATTCCACCTTTTAGCTCTGTAATTCAATTTGATTTCGTCTATTTGTATTTATTTTTAAAAAACATGTTAATTATAGTAATTATATTTGCGAATAATTACATATGATTTTGAAACAATTGTTAAACAGAAATTAAACTAAAAGGTGTGAACTATCTATATTAATTTATTGTATTTATGTATACGTACGTATACACGTTGCCTATACAATTTGAATGATATGGGTAATATGGCTGCAATTTCAACTATAGAAAAAGTTGAATTGGAAAATATTGAGAAATTTAAGATATTTGCATTTAAGGCATGCAATTGTTATTGAATAACTATAACATTTTAAAAATTACGTAGATTTGTCCATGCGATGAGATATTTAATCGTGGTTGTACAGGACATATTTGATCTTAATTCTGCTTGACTGATCAATACAACAAAATGGAGACATGCTTGCAACAGTGATAGTGCTGAACCAATTTTCTTGTTTCTTGTTTCGTATTTTTATAAATGTTAGTAGATAGTTGTTTAATATCTCATCAAATGAATCTATAAGGCATTTTAAAATACGTAATTAAATTGTACGTCATGTTTATTTGGAGGATAATATTTTTTCATAGATGTAATGCACCTGTTTAATTGGCTTGCATGGGTGCATTGCTCCCGCTGCCCCCTATAACTTGACGCCACTGATTGGTATTAAGTAGTATAAATAAATAAATAATCTGAATCTATTTATCATGTACTTATCTACGATTTGATTGGACTCAGTGAGTATCCTCATACACGCAAATGCATTTCGCATTTAACACAAAAACAGCAGTTGCAGGATCCAAACCTCACGATATCCAGCAACAGAAAGCCGCGCTCATATTGAGAGTTCTCTGTTGGCGAGCGCGTTTTTCATTCTTCGTAGCGTGCGTTCCGTTCAGACATTCCGATATTGCCTTTGAATTCACAGAAATGATTGAAAAATCCGTCGGAAGGAACGCGAATACATTTCCTGTGATCCGCACTGCTGCTGCATTATACCTTGGGCGGTGGCGGCGGCGATGACGATGTTGGTGGCGGATTGCGTGGCTGCGGCATTGCGGAGCAGATAGGCACAGCTTTCAATTACATCCTGATGCCGCTAATACGTTCGGTTAAATGCTCTTTCACTGCCAATGCGTGCCGCTACTGCTGGTGGTGGTGAAGTAAGTTGTAATCTGACGCACGATCGATGCGGGTATTTCATGCTGAGTGATGCTTGAAATCTGTTATTGTGGATTGACAAATTTATGTTGAGTTGTACATTACGTTTATAGTGATTTTCTGTAACCTCTAGTAAACGAGAGGTCGTGGCTACAAACATCGTTGACTTTAACTTATAACGTTATTTATATATTTGAAATTTAAATCCAGTTATAGAACAGACGACCTACAACTTATAATAGCATCCAACCCACTCAGACACAGAATTTTTTTTTGATATCGGTTTAAATTAGTGAGATTTTCACGCACGACCTCTTGCTTAATAATTAATAAATACAAGTTTAACTCTACCCCTACGATTGCCAATACATCTGTGTTGTTTTAAATCACAAGGTGTTAAGCTATGGGTAGCTCTCGGTAGATGATATAGTATGGTTCAGCCGTCAAAACACTGCACCCTAAGATATTAGCAAGGGGAGAACAACAGACTTAATTTTAATATTAAAATCAGTTGCTGGCTGTACGTATCGAAGTCAGGTTTTCATTTTTACAAATTTAAATGTTGCACTACCATTGCTTCCCTGATTACAGAAATGTTTGAAATAAAAGTAAATTAATTAATATAATCCATTTTATTTATTTAATTATTGCAAAAATTTAATTTCAAGTTGTTAAAAAAATTTATTATCTACGTAGTTAGTCATGAAACTGGAAGAAGTGCAAATAAATGTACAATATTTAATTGTCACATACATATTTTAAACTTGATTTTAACAGTAACTAAATAAGAATAATGTAATGGTAGATTTAGAAGCAGAATTTAATAGTCTAAGCACTCATTTGAATATTTTTCCTGTAAAGTAATCAGGAAAGCAATGATAACGAAAAATTTATTTTCCACGTGCCTATGGCACAGATTTTGTTGGATACCTATAGATATACAACCGCCATTGTTCGAATATATATTTTAGAGAAAAATACTTCAAATAAAAGTTATCGATTGGTTGTAATATCAAAAATTAGATAAGTACTTATAAAAGTTTTAAAACTTGCTGTTTCTCATTACTTGAATTAAATGCACACACATGTAGAACGTTTTTACAATCAAGTGAATTATTTTTTTTAAACATGAATAATAAAAAAATTAAATAAAATACTACATACATACATACATACATAACATCACGCTATATCCCATTAAATGGGGTAGCACGAACCCGTCAACATTCTCATCCTGACACACGATACTCAATTCAACCACATTAACACTTCCTCCATACAACCTCTTTCTTTTCTCACAACCAAAATCCAACAACACGCAACAAACATTCATCCATTCGCTCCTGTACACCTGTTTCTTAAATCTTCACTTACGCCCACTTCTCTAACAACGAATCTATAAGAAATGAAATACTAGTACTTTTGATTTTTCTAATATATGTAATAATTTAATGTAACTGCAATAGTGTTGCAGGCTGCCGCTCCTTTCCTTTCTTATCTTTTTAGATTCGTTGTGAGCATGAGTTATTTGCAATGATTTGAGCATATGAAACGTACGTCGACTGAAAGATGATTTAAAAGCTATATATGAGTGAATAGATTAATGTGATTGAAAGTTTGTTGCGTGTTGAATAAATAAGTTTGTTTGAGGGGAACTATACATTTTGTTGTTATCTTAAGATAAGATTGTTTAACTAAAACTGCTTATTTCATGAATATGATGGGTAAATATTTCTAGGGTTCGTGCTATCTCAATTGATAGGATAAAGCGTGATGTTATGTATGTTCTGTATATTTTAATAAATATAAATTTAAGAATTTAAAAAGTTTTTTATTTATTTAGTTAAAGAAAAATGTTTCACTGAAAGTGAAAAATTTTTGTGAAATTAAATAATGAAGGTTTCGCGAAATATACTGATTCTGACAGCTACTAAATTACATCCTTTAAAACGTTATAATTTTTATAACTGTTTGTTAATTTTTAATTAATCAAATTAATTTACGAAACCTGTAGGTATACATTACACAATTTTCGTTCCTTTAATATTTATATTCAAAATTACAAATCGTGAAGAGCACACGAATAAATCAAGAAAATGACAATTAATTATCGAGTTTAATGTAGCTAATATATTGATTTATATACAGACTGCGATTTGCTACAACGTATAAATTTCTGGGTAAACATGATTAAATTCATGAAGCTTAGACGACGCCCCGCCTAAGAAAAATGTTTTATAAGAAGCTTAAGTGATAAGTAGCAGCTTTCAACATTCAACACGAAATCAAAGTCTGCAAACAGAGATCATATTAAAGCGATCTTCAAGACGTTTTAGAATTGATGAAAACTTTTTCAAATCGCGTAAAAATAAATACATTTTAGAATCAATTAATTTATAATTTGTCAAAGTCGGAAGCTAAAATTTAATATTAGTAGCAATTATATTGGAAATATATTAATGTGCATTTAAAAAAAAATATAAATGACACATTATAGTTATTCGCATTCCTAAGCCGAGGCGACAGTCGAGGCAAATGGCATTCTGAGAATTCAAATTAAATTTTTTCGAGGAAGATGTACACAATATTTTTCTGCAAAAGCATTATATTAAATAATTGCAAAATGTATTATAAATTTGTATTTATAAATTGTGAATCTATAAATATAATTTCTGTAACAAAGAAAACTAAAAGCTCTTTAAAAAATTATTCTCAACAAATACAGGCTGTTTCATAACTAGGTAATAAAATTGAATAGCTTATTCCTGAGATCAGTTTTAAGTAAAAAATGTCAGGTTCTATTTCTTTTGGTCAAAGTTTTATAAATGACAGCAAATTTTTAAATAAATATCAAATTATAAATGAAAAACATAACATAACGCAGTAAAATATATAACAGGTATTTATGTACCAAAGGTGATGGTAATTAGCCCGAGGCCGTCCATAGTGCATACAAGATTTTATTTTTTACTAAAATATGTTGAATTAATTTAAATTTATAATAATTATGATTATAATAATGGGTATATAACTATTGCGTTGCGTGAACGGTTCGTGCTTTATAATCTGATATTTTATGAGAGGGCGTTATGAACGGAGTAGGCATTTTGAATCAGTCCGCATGCTTCGGTTGTTGTGGAGTTGTCATAGCAATAAACAAAAAATAATGTTGAAATGATAAGAAAATTAAACATGAAATAACGAAACATGGAACAGGACAGAATAACACAATATACTGTAAGAAAAAAAAACAATTTACTTTTGTTATAAAACTTTGACATTTTGTATTTTGGATCTATGTTCAGATGACAGAATAAGATTTTAAATTGTGGTACACTAGTCTTTAAAAAAAGGCGCGCGCTGCATAGCGTGTTAATGCACATCTCTTAACACACTGTGACGTCATTCAAACCTAGGTTCAACAGTTTGAACCCGTCTGGCAACAATGTGTGATTTGTCGTTAAAATATAAAATACACGGGCGCTATAAGCAGTCACTTAAAATAATGTAGCATTTGACTGTAGAAGAACCGGCAGTACGGCAGTGAAAAACTGCGGATCGGTGTGTCCGGTTGATGAGTCCTTAAACTCTCTGTATTTGCTATTTTAGCTGTACCCATAGCAGCGGCCGATAAATCTATTTTATCGCATATTGCTACTAGCAACGTAAAATAAAGTATTATTGTACAAAAATATTAATTTTGTAGATGGAATTAATTAAATATTGCGTCTTGTTAATTTTCAGGTATGTTTGCTAATATTAGATTTTACATGCATTTATGAAACCGGTTATTTATATTTTACCAAAGAGCATAAATTACATATGTAATGTATGCTCTTTGATTTTACTGAATAATTATTATTCTAACAGATAATTACATAATATGAAAATAGATTTAGGTGTGTGCAGAACACTAGAGGAATGAAAATAATAATTAATGCTAATGGAATTCAGCTATTTAATTAATTAATAAATTTCTCTGTTTTAGAAACATGAGAATATTATTATACGTACTATTTTATGCAGAAAATATTTCATTGCAATGAATGAATGAGAATTTAATACGATGGGATAAAATTAATTGTTGTGGCATTATAACGTATTTATTTCAAATATATGTAATTGTAATATAATATGTGTTTTCTTTGTTTTAGATACCTGCAGCGTAATTCACTTTCGCGGGAACTGAACTAAAAACTACAAGTTCATCAATTCCTCAATTCATTTATTAAGGTAGATACAGGAATATTTCTTTTGAAGTAAACAGTTACATTTTAAAAGTTATGTACATACAATCTAGTTTTGACAGTTCATTAATAATATTAATTAATCTGTCAGATAACAAAAAAAGTCATTGATATTTTTTATTTTTATCACCAAGTGATTATATGCCAACATGTCGTTTAGAAAAGTTTAGAAAAGTAATAGATTTACATAAACATTACGAAATATATAGTATTCTTCGGCTAACTTTGCACACTTTGCACTGTACGACATACGTAATTGTATAGGTTTTTAACACACAGGTTATAGAATCTGTTCACAACGTTGTCTATATCGTAACTTTGTTCAGGGCATAATTTTGAACTGCTAGCCTACTTTGTGCACATTGGCGAAGTGTTTTATATCGTTGCACTTTTGTCGTAGTTTTCCTTGGATACATTTTATATTAAATATTTAATAGATAATGGCGATATGAATCCTACTTTTGTTACATTAGCAAATAGTAATACTGAATCATCAGAAGATTTTTAAAATCTGTATATTATACATAACATTTAAATATATAGAAATAATTATTACAATTTATTTTAATTGAATTTATTTAATTTGAATGAAATACATATTATATTTACGAGTATATAATATTTTACTGGCCAAGTATAGAACGAACTGAAATATGTTTGAACTACATGTGAACGGAATATTATTGCGCAATCACAAAATTAGCTGAAGAATACTATATTCCTTACTTTTAAAATTTTATTGCTAAATAACATTTTGTTATTAACGATATTATTTGTATTTGTGATTTCAATTTTTCTTAACTAATTAAAATGGCTGACGTTGCAACAACAAGTGTTGAACCGCAATCAAGTCCTAAGACGAGTGTTAAAAAAGATAAAAAGAAATCTGAACGTCCGAAAGCTACTCATCCTACAACTGCTGTTATGGTAAATAATGCTATTCAAAATTTAAAAGAACGCGGTGGTTCATCATTACAAGCAATCAAAAAATATATCTCAGCAACATATAAGGTTGAGGGTGAAAAATTTGCTCCGTTCATTAAGAAATATTTAAAAGCAAGTGTTGCATCTGGAATACTTGTTCAAACAAAAGGTAAAGGTGCATCTGGTTCATTTAAATTAGCATCAACTGCAGTGACTAAAAAATCACCATCATCATCTACTGCTAAACCGAAGAAAACAACAGCTTCAAAATCACCAACAAAAACAAAGGCAAAAGCTGATGTTAAATCTACAACAGTGAAGAAGACAGTTGCAGGTAAATCGAGAAAATCTACTGCTCTTTAATTTATGTTTATACAATTTAAGTAATGCAACTTGTGCTTACATTTCACTGAGAGGGTATCTATAAAAATAAAATGTGTCAAAATTTTATTTATTTAGTTTGAAATTGGTTCATTTCTATTCTGTTGGTTTATCTTTATATTGAAGAATTGATATTTATTTTTAAATTCAGAAGGCAAACATATAAGAGCAATGAACTATTTTAGTCCATATAAATTTAGTCGCGCTTCTCATAAACTTTTATTAACAAGGACACCTAGACATCCGTATGTCTTTTCGATATAAATACCACGGAAAAGCACCTTCCTTTCCTATCACCATCATTTATTAATCCATTGACGAAATGAGACGAATTCAGTCTCAAACAAACCCATTCCTCCTAACGATGTCATGAAATTAGACGTTCGTGCAATATGCCGGAACATTTTTCTCGATCAGCGGTTAATAGCAATGGATAGTCTCAGATGGCAGCACGCTCGCTGTAGTTCTTGTATTGACCACGTGCTGTGCTCGTAGAGCGACCAGAGTGACAGAACTGCGTGCTTGGAGATCATTCCATTTTCCTAACTTATTTACGACCTGAAAATGTCTTGGTGAATCGATTCCCGTGGACGACTCTACGAATTCTTGTTGTTTAATTTGATTTGACATTTACACGATCTGGGACCTGTGAGTAGTTTTCTAGTGTTTCATCAGGCATAAAAGTTAGCTTATGTTTCATGGTGCAAGAGTAATTGTTGTGGAAGCGAATTTTATGTGACTCTGGTGTAACATGCGACGGGGAACTGTAGATAATTAAAGAACAAATTAAATTAAAACTTTAATCGAAAAAGCAAATTAAATTTAACAAAATCATGGTAAACTTATACAATAATCAGTGAGTTAAAATAAGATATACCCTGAAGTGCCTATTGTCCATATGTTTCTATAGCAAAAAATTGTACCCGAGACCTGTCAATGAGTATCTCACTCTAATAATTATTAGATCTCTCTTTTTTATGTCAATTTGGTAGGAAAATATTTTTTTCTACTTTCGTTATTAAAGTATTTTTTAATATATTGGTTTCCATGCTGCCCCGCTAAATAACATCTTAATCACATGTTGACAAACTTTTTAGTTACGCCATGAAATTTACAAGTGACGTATTAAGTACGGGCTGAAGTTTGCATTCTGAATCTGTCAACTTTTAATTTTTTTGTTGTCTCAATTTACAGTCGTAGAAAAAGTGTAGTATCTATAAACTCTTTTATAGAGATCCCAACTTCGAATCGCACTCAAGCTACAAAATATATGAACTACCATACTACGGCTCGGTGAGTCCGCACCCTGTACTGTAATAGGGATTAAGTTCCTATAGTATAGCGTAACATAAATAAATAAATAAATATGGGGTAGGTGGCTCACTGGTATCGAGTGGATGTGTAAACCCGGATTCGATTCCTGCAGCAAAAAAAAAAAATTTTCACCACATTAAAATTGTCCCTGAGCTGCACCTCCACTAACATCTTTGGAGAGTGTAATTCGACGGCAAGTAACCGCAGTTCACGCGTATTAATATATTTCCTACCGAGATCTAATACGCAAGAATACCAAATTCAGCAATGAGTAAAAGGCATGATTATATAATTATCAAATACTGTGTACGAGTAGATCTTAGCAAAATAATTTTGCTAAACCGCAAAAATATCTATATACATTTAATCTAAAATATATAATACGTAAGAAAATCTGTCAGAAACCAAATTTAAGTACATTTTATGACATATTTTACAATTTATATGTATGATATATTATATTCAAATAAAACAATGTTTATTGTACAAGACTTCAATAACAGGTCTTCTAGAATAAAATCTATTAATCTTTTATGGCCGATAGTATAGCAGATTTAAATTTAAACGTATTTAAAATCATTTCGTAACCATTGACTGCTTAAACCTTGTTCAAAATATGGACTGAATATTTTTTCGGGTTAAATTCAATCAAATGTATTATTACAAATATAATTATTTATATATCGGTATTGGCATTGACAAATTATAATCGCCACGGCTTGAAAACACTATGTATGTATAGTAATTTTGAAATATTATTCCGAATATTCAAAGAGAAAGAAGACGAACGAAAAAAAAACAAGCATTATGAGATGAAGATACGACATAAGACAAGAATATTGGATACAGATAAGATATTTATACCGTCTCTAATCAACTATTAAGAGAGAAAAAGAGAGCTAAAAGAAATGCCAAAGTAAAAGAGATATTGAGTTGTTAAAAAATATACACAACACTGCACAACTAAAACAAGATTACAGCCAAACATCACTATTATTTTAGATGTTTTCAGGGCAGCAGGATATTTCCGCACAAATCGAGACTTCGTTAGTGTTAGTCAGCTTCACATATTTCTTTCATTTTAGTTAGTTACAAAATTAGAAATAATGACAAGAAATAGTAATATTACAAACATCCGGTGTTCCGGTTTGTGGAAAGAAAATACAATTAAAAAGAGAAACTGATTCCCACATATTTAGGGTTGCACAATTTTGAGTAGACTTAATTCTAACTTTGTAGTAATAATAAATTAATATAAAAAAGAAGTAAATAATCTAACTAATCACGGTGCAAAAAAGTACTTGTTTAATTCATAATTACTTTTTAATTACATGTACAAACTATTTTATTTCCGCATTCATTAAGAATTGAACACGAACATCACATTAAAATTTAAAAACTCAGAGAGTCAATTATCAACAACGAGCATAACCTTACTTCGACCATCGGACATCTTGACAGCTAGTGCTGTTGACAGGTCTCACTCGGCTAATAAGCCAATACTAACACAAGTAGCAAGTAGCGAGACAACGAGTCTCCAGGAACTAACGATGTCGCCTTCTCCGCATGCCATTATCCTTCGCTTCGAATTCCAGTCTCGATAGTTCATCGATAATGTACAGTACAGTTTCCAGGTTCTCCGCCGAGTCTGGACTCCAGAATGATGGCTGTGCATCGGTTATGCGATAATGGGCTGCTAAGTGTATATAGTTACCGATTGAACGGCTTCAATTATTGACTCGTGAGAAAGAACCATTGCGATGGACGGAGATCAATTTAGAAGAATTTGTTAGCGAGTTGCAAGTTGTTGTTGCTGATGTTTGTGCAGCGTGCAGTGGTATTTTTAATATGGAGGAAACTTTTGTTATCCTGGATTCTGGACTTGATGTTATTTATTTATTTATTTGCTACTTTGTCCAACAGAAACTTAATCCCAATTAGAGTACATGGAACTTACAGCTTCTAGAGAAAATTCGAACCAACCAAACATGTTCGATCATAATATTTTAGAAATATTTGTACATATATACATGCTTTAATTTTTTATTTTGATATTCGTATACCGCACATTTCACTGTTGATATAGGTTTTTGTTTCCTTAGTCCATAATATAATATTTAATAAAATCAAATAAAACAGCGAACAAAACCAAGCAAAAAAACTGGCAGTAAATATAAACAAACAAAATCCATGATTTTTTGCAGAACACTGACAGTTGTACGTCTGGACGGTAAACTGTATAATTATTTTTTTAACTAGAATACCTAGATATCTCTAAAATTTGAAACAAATGTTTACAACATGTTCTAACTGACAATTTTCTGCAGCTATGCATTGAAAAATATGATTCTGTAAACAGTCCGGCAGTATGGTTAGCATTAAGGCATTTTAATCCGAAGATCTCGAGTTCGAATCCCACACAAGCTAAAAATATACGAGCACATTGCGACTCGGTGTAATAGGAATTAAGATCGTGTTGTAAAGAGAAACATAAATAAATATGGACGTGTAAAGTATGTTAATCTCATTGTTTAATGTGCAGTTGTAGAAATACATGTAAATTTATTACCATGTATTGTGGACTATGACTACCTTATACTACGAGTTAATTATGTATTAAAAAACAATTTTATATTTAGCGTAATGGATAAATTACAATCAAAACGTTATCTATATGAATACATTTCTACTTCTAACCTACACGCATCTGGTGCCGATCTGCAGAGCTCCCAAAAATGTTCACAATCACTTCCCACTTCCTACACAAAATATTACAATCATTACACAAATTTTAATAAAAAAGAAGGGGTCCACATCTTCGGGAATGGCTGGAAAGAAGATTGAAATTCCCCATCGAAGTACAAAGCCTGTGCCTATCCACCCACACTAGCGCCACCACCAACATCTTGCGGCTGAAGTGTGAGTGAGAGAACCGCCAGGAAAGGAAGACCGCGATAATTGGCTACGGAATACTACATTTTTCGTCATGCAATATTTATGATTCTCTTTCTGCATAAATGGTTCCATCGAGGTGCGAAATTGGGAAAAGTGAATATATCGGAGCTTAGGAATTTTAAAGTAGCTGAATAAATGTTTGAGGAATTAACGCCGAGCCGGAGTTGTTGCTGATGGTGTAAATAAAATATTCGCTTCCGAAATTCAACACAGGATACACACTTCCGCTGATGGAACAAGTGAATCTTTTCCGTTAGATTCGATTGAAAACTTTTGACGGTGCTGCTGATTGATATTGCTTCGCAGATTTCAAATTTTACCTTTAAACACAAACTTCATTAATTTTGCTAGAGCATTTCGGATTTTAAGAAGGAATTTGCAATTTTCACTACAATTATAACTTTGCATTCCATATTGTTTTCAAAGCCTAAATTTAAATTGTTACTGTGTCGAGCAATTTTTGTTTGGAATATAGGAGATAAAGCAATAACTAAGGCAAACAACATTTTTAAAACACCAAACAGATTTTACGAACGAGAAGAACGCAATATTTTCTATGGAAACGAATTATTTACAAAAACTGTGAAACTTATTTATAAAAAAATAATTTATAAACGGTACTAATGGTATCAAGTTGGACTGTGGGTTTGAAAATCCGGGTTCTATATTCACAAGCCACAAACAATTTTCGTTACATTAAAATATCTCTGTGGTTCCCGCTCTACTAACAACTTTTGGAGACCGTGATTTAATGGCTGGTTACTGCACTTGACGCGCATAAATAATATCACCTAGATCTGCTACGGCAGAGTAATGGGGTAAGAGGCGTTTTTTTATATTTACTTTACATATCCTTTGACATACATAAAATGACATGAGTCAAAAAATTCTTTACGGTCGTATTTACTTAACTTCAAATATTTATATATATATGTATATATATATATATATATATATATATATATATATATATATATATATATGTTGAATTTTAAATTTCCGCGAGTGTTATTGATGTAACTTGAATTCTTCCGGGTATCTTCTCACGTTGGTCTGGTTTGGTTCTGAGAAGAACCGTTGTTTAGACGTTGAAGATCTAACACCAGATCGAGAACACCGAATCAATCCAAGACCTGAAGATGGCAAGTGAGACCTTGCCGAAACGTCGTCTAAACAACGGTTCTTCTCAGAACCAAACCAGACCAACGCGAGAAGATACCCGGAAGAATTCAAGTTACATATATATATATATATATATATATATATATATATATATATATATATATATTACGGGTAAAGTTACCCTTCTTAAGCTTCATAAATTTCAGGAGCTATTGCTCATTTTCTTATTCAACAAATTAAATAATGTAATTATTTTTACATTTTAAAATATATTGATATTAAAGAGAAAGTTTTGTTAATTATTGTCCAGATGATAACATAGCATTTGACACGATATGAATCAATTAGATATGAAATTTATTATTAAATAAGAATTTATAACTTTTGTGATATCGTAGATAAAAATATTGTTTGCACCCTAGTTGAAAAGTTTTTCTTTTTATTACAATCTTGATCACAAATAACTATTTACATATTTGGCAAACAAAGGTAACATTTACTTTCTTTTTTTTTTCATTTTTATCAAGTGCTGCTGTCGATAATGTCCGCTAAAATTGCTAAAATACTAAACATTTGTTGGAAATATATTTTTCTAGTCTTTTAATTAAAGCCGACATCTACAACTAATTAGAATACTATTTTGTTAAAAAAGGTACTATTAATATTTTACAGTTACATAATAATCCACCATACAAACAAACAACAATATCACTGATCGTATAGATTAAAACAAAAACTATCAATTAAAAAAAACACTCAAGTGAATACACAATCACAATATCAATAATCAATAGCAATATAACCCCAAAGTGAAAAAATGATATAGTAAAAGCAAGTTTATCGAAACAGGCGATACAAAGCGACAGTAGCGACACTTAACCTATGATTGATGACACAACAAACCGTGTTTCGAGTATCTCCACTTGACGTCAATCCGATCAATTATCCCGCCACGCACTCCGTTCAACTTTTAATAACTTCTAACACACTGTTAGAGGTTAGGTGACAGTATTTTAACAAGTTATTATAACAATCGATCCTTCCAGTGCCGTTATAATTCAGGGATATTTCATTATAATGCCTCACATTAGTGATGCAAATATCTTAGTTGAATTGGAATTGAGGGCCCTGGTACGAAAGGAGAAAAAAATATATTTTCTTGCAAAATAGAGATTTGTACAGTAGAAGTAAAATAGAAATTGTTTGCTAATTTAATCGACCTTGTAGGTTTTATAGTTCTCGAGATAGCAATAGTGGACAAAATAAAATAAATATATAATCAAGAGAACATGAGAATGGTTTGTTTATTCAAAATAGTACATGTAGAAAAATTGAGTTCTCTTGCGTTTTTTATTTGTTTAATGTTTTCACTAAAAGTTATTAATATTAATATTACATAATAGTACTAATTTAATGATTCCTTTTAAAGTGATTTAAAGGAACAGTTTTTTTTTTACATTTATAAAAAAATTCTGCATATGTTTCCATTTTTAATAAACCTTCCTCATTTGATATGATTTGTATGTGGATATCACGAACCTGTTTAATTATAACATCCCAATCAAAATTGTAATAAATTAGAAGAATTTAAATATGTATTTGTATCCGAACAGTAGCTACAGAATATTCGATTATTTTTAATTATGAATACGGTTTATATAGCAATATGTTATTAACCACACTTTATTGGTATTTGATTAAAATGAATACGCCGTGTGACCGGTAATTTTAATTGAAGTGATTTGGTTTAATATAGATATAACACTTTTATAAATCAAATTTGAAAATGCACAATTACTAATTAATATACGCTTTATTTATATATTATGGCTATTGGTTTAACGGTAGTAATTGCAGATATTGCAATTATTGTAATATTCAATATTAATAACAACTATAGATGCATGAATTGTATGTGTTATTGTGTTTATTTTCATATTGTTATCTGTTCCGATAAATATTTATTCTACGAGTATGCTGTACAGGTAATAATAATTTTTGGAAGTCTATTAAAATATGAAACATTATATTTAAATGTTGAAAAGTAGTTTTAATATTTTCAATAAAAGTGACAGTTACAGTAACAGCTGTTGTTTTCATGGCACATTGTCACAAAATTAGAGAGAAAAAATTAAATAAAATCAAATTTTAATTATATGATGACTATAGTTTAGTTGGTTAAAATATATGACTGGAGTTAATTTGTCCCAGGTTTAAATCCTGGCTATATTTCATCATTACCTACTTAATACACTAACACAACTAAATTTCAATTTCACCAATTTAAAAAATCTATCCCTGTGGCTCCTCCACCACTAATATCTTTGGAGGCCGTGATTTGACGGCTGGTAACCGCACTTCACGCGAAAAAATTTATCACTTACCGAGATCTGCTTAGGCAGAGTGCCACACCCAGTGATGGGTAAAAGGCGTGATGATATATTTATTTTATTTATTTATTTAAATTTCAATTGGTAAATATTCTCCTGTAATAACAATGTCACTGGAGACGAGAAAGTTCAGTATTAACTCTGAGAAAAGTTTTACATTGCGTACAATTACCAGTAGTGGGTTGATATATGCTTCCGCTATCATTTGAACATTAAATTTGTAATAAATTTTGAAGTTATTTAATGAACATTATGTAGTTGCATGAAAAATTTTGTGTATATCTCGATCTCGAAAAGATTTAGTGCGCTCAGAAAATAGTCTAATATTTTCTTCGACGTAAATGTTCATTTCGCTGCCTAGATACACAAAGAAGTATTCTGCATTTATTTGTACAAGTATTTATATAACGATAAAAATATAGTTTACTCGATATAAAACCTGATAAAACTACATATTTGTAATAGTTTTTTTGTTATTGGTAATCTTCATTTGTCATATACAGTGCTTGAAAGATTTCAAAACTCTCAACTTTCAAAGCATCATATTCAAAAGAATTTATTCTGACAAGAATCGCTATATCACGTCACAAGTGTCGATATATGTCAAAAACAACATCATGAACCGGACAACACATTGTCAATTTTCAATAACTTGCAGTGCGAGTTGTTCACTCGAGCGCTGCAAGGCGTCACCACTGTCGATACGTCGTGAAGTCACGATTCTTGGCGTAATTATGCTCGTGGTTGTCACGTAGCACCGCCCTTAGGATCCCGTAATAAAGCAGCAGTCGGACATTTCACGCTTTTGACATAAATCTTACCCAATCCCGGGGGACGCGATAGAGAATCCACTTTGCCATACAGTGACACGTGTGTGGATATATGGCAACGCCACATTCTTATTCTTGTTTTATGTTCTTTGTTGGTGAAATGTGAAGTTAGAACGCGATGATGTTTCGGAATATTTGTGAAGTTGGGAATTTACGGGTGATTAAGGAACGGAGGAGAGTATATACTAATGTGTGGAGTGTATGGTTCGTGATGTGAAAACTGAACGTGACGTCACGTACCGGAGTTAAAGTCGGTGAAATATGAGACTTACATTTACTCTTTAAAATGTGTTTATTATTGTAAAATATATGTTCATATGCCTCTAGAGACAATTTACGTGTTTAGTGAAAAACTAGAGATATTTTATTCATTCTAATCTAGTAATGTAGATTTTCATTAAAAATACACATTGTTTACTGTATTTTGTTATATGGTTACAAAAAAACTAGTATGTGTATCTGTATCATATCCTAGCACCATTCGAATTTAGAGAGGTTTTATCGCACGCTGCTATTATGAACGTCTGCTAGAACTGATAAAATATTAAATAAAACTATTTCAACGGCCGTCATTAATAATAAAGTGAAATAAGGTAGTAACATTTATTTAATATTGGCTCAATAGTCAGTAGCTTAACATTCCCTAAAATCTTAAGGGTTGCTTAAATGCAAAATATCGATCGAATGTTTGACAGCAATGTTAAATTTCTAATTTGATAGTTTATTTCGATATGATATTGTTGGATATGTGGGACAGTGGTATCGAGTCGGACTGTAGATTTAAGAATCACGGTTCAATTCTCACAATCGACAAACAATATTTACCACATTCTAGCTCTCTTTCCACTTACATCTTTGGGGGCTGGTATCCATACTTCTCGCGCATAATATCACTTATCGAGATTTGCTACGGCATACCCAGCAATGTATAAAATGTGCGATAGTATATTTATTTATTTATTTTTATTTATTCACTTAATTAAATACACCCTATATATATTTATTTATTTATTGCTTGTCGCCATTGAAACTATGAAGAAGTAGGCTGTCCGAGAATCATAACCTTTAGCACCATATAAATTTTTCTATTAAAAATTTGATTTACAGATAAATCGTTAGTACTTTTAACTTTAAATAAAGATAACAAAACATTTCAATGTTTGTAAATAAAGGAGTTTTTAGAGCTTTTTGTATATGTTAAGAAAATATTGTTAAAACACTTTGCACTTTCCTTAGATTTTGATATTCGTTGAAATTCTTATGTCAAGTATCCCCTCTGCTCTAAATCTGACATAATACTAGGACTTCTGAATATAAATCTCTTTAAATTGAGTGTTGGATATAAATGCACAGCTATTGTTCACATATTTTATAGACGTACGTGACTTTTTTTAGAGTTATCATTATTATTAACTTACAATAACAATACTCTTATAATTCAAACTTCAAGTTTCTTTATATTATATGAATTAAATTTATGAAATTAACAGAAATATTACATCATGATGATAAAAATTAGTATTAAATTTAGACAGTAATTACATAACTATAATTAAATACAAACATATGTATATTTCGAATTTAGTAGTTTATACTTTTTTTCGAGCAGCAATCTACTACTAACTATCACAAACTATCAATAGTATATACACTTAGATTTTACCGTTCAAGCTGCACAATATCCATGACTCTGAAAAGTAGTCAATTAATCAAGCATCTACAAAAATTAGTGGTTTCAAACTATCAGAATAATTCATGGATTTTTTGTAAATTGTCAGTCAATTACCTGCTCATTAGTGTTTCATTTTATATTAGAAATTTATTGACTGATGCGAAAGTTTTGTCTCGTACTTATTTGTAAACTTAGTGTTTTTGCACTTTTGTAAACATAAATATAATGGAATGTATTCGCGAGTAAACGAGTCAGGTTACCTTGTTAATTTAGCGGTGTTAGTAAACTGTAGTGAGAGTAGCAAATAAATAAATAAATATTCAGTAGAAGATGTTTGAAACATATTTAAAATATTACGTATTATACAATCACCAATTAACTGGTCAAATTATAACCGAAACATGCCTACGAGTAGATAAAAAGTACATTAAACTAATTTCTGATTGCATATTCAAATGTATAATACCTAAATAACATTATCAGTATGAGTACTTGTACTACTTACATTTAAAAGTCATTTACTTTCAATTAAATGACAAAGTAATGATGAGATTAAAAGAAAACAATAGCTTCTTATTTTAAAGATTATTTTTAGTATTATTTCTGTTTTGTAAATACTCTCAAACGTCAAAACATGATCAAGTGTGTGCTCTTTAGATATTAAAAATTAATTGGTATTTCCTAATTGTTCTATTTAATCGGCATGTATAAGTTATCTGATCCGTTATCTATATGTACATCGCTACGTCATTGAAAAACCAGTATGTATTCAAACAAAAAAACAGTGCATTATTGATAATCAATCAAAATCGAAACATTATTTTACTGCACTTCATCTCATTGACGAATTAGGTACGTTTATTTTTGTTATCATTTATCATTTTAGTTGAATTGAAAATTTATCAGTGTGTAATATCTATAAAGTTTTATTTATAGATTTTATTTAATTAATATTACTGCAGCTGTGTTGTATAGAAACTAAAGTATTTGCTAGATTAAGCTGCATGACATTCTGACATGAACATTTACTTGACTATTTTATTAATTGTCCAGATATTTGTTAAGGTAATTATGCACAGAGTTATTTTCTTAGAATGTGTTAATTTCGTTTACAATATATATATATATATATATAAATAAATATATCATCACGCCTTTTACCCATCACTGGGTATGGCACTCTGCCTAAGCAGATCTCGGTAAGTGATATATTTTTTTCGCGTGAAGTGCGGTTACCAGCCGTCAAATCACGGCCTCCAAAGATATTAGTGGTGGAGGAGCCACAGGGATAGATTTTTTAAATTGGTGAAAATTGTTTGTCGGCTGTGGGGATCGAACCAGGGTTCTCAAGATCCACAGGCCGACTCGATACCACTGAGCCACCTACCCCATATATATATATATACGAGTATATACAGGGTGTTTCAGGACTAGTGTAACAAACTTGAACAGCTTATTCCTGAGGTCATTCTGAGCCAAAAATGTCATATGAACATAGGTCCTATTCCTTCTAGTTACCAAAATACAAGAGGATGAAGTTCTATAAATAACACGAAATTTTCAAATTTTTGTAATCAAGATACTTTCGGAATATAAAAGTTTTATTGAAAAGTCATACCTTATTTGTCTTCATTTTGAACACTTGCTGTAATTTTTTTAAATTTGTTATCTTATTTCATATTGTGTTATTTACGGCTCGAGGCTAGAGATTGTTACATAAGCGTAGTGAGGGCTGCAACTAGTTGAACTCTGCAAATATATTTTGCAATTACTAATTGTAATTTTTAATAAATTGTAACTAGTAGAATAAAACAAACAAAGCATACAAGTATTTTTTCGCGCCACCGTCCGGCATTAGCAGTATTACTCAAAATCGTCCGGAAACCATGCGTTTACCGGCCGAGGCCGGCAAAAATTAGTGACTTTTTATGGTTATATGTTGGCATCACTAGTATAGCGAACTCCTGAATGTACGAAATGTCAAAATATTGCATTGGCGTAAAAATATTATGATAAAATATTCATAGTTGAGTATTTTCAATACAAGAAAACAGAATATTTATACATATATTTTAAACAAAATTGTAAGTAATTATAATTGAATTAGCAATGTAAAATCCAAATAAAATATGTTGATTTTTTAGGTTATAATACTGGAATGACAAGTCGTGAAATAGACAAAGAAATGAATTATGTTTTATGTTTATTAAATAAAGTGTACAGTGTAATTAAACTTATTGAAGATGTAAATTGATGAACAATAAATAATTAATTAAAATTCAAAGTACAGTTCAAATATTGTGATGTTACCAACATAAAAAAATTCCCTGATATTTAGAATGTGAGTAATAAATTAAACTTTTTTATTAAATTTACGAAAACGTCGGCGCGAAAAATCTTGTGTATTACACGTCCAGAAACTATTTTGCCTGCGGCTCGTCCTTTCAAAATATACTCGCACTCGCAAAATAGCAGTTTCTGGACTAGTGATACAAATAACTATTTGCGACCCTTTCTTAAAACATTTTAGATCGGAAACTTCAGCTTTTCGATTTAAATCGGAAAGTACGACCAGAGGGTTCGCTAAATTGCAAAAAGATATTAGAAAATATATGTTTTCTCACTGAATCATTGATTTATTTTGCGCAAATATTTTTCATGCTTGTGTCAAATTATGAATAATTTGTTATTGATGGTCATGAAAATAATATTGTACGTAACACACACTGAAATCGTCTTTACTGGACGTTTAAGCTACCAAAGCTCGCCTACGGCTTGCTCTGGAGTAAAGTATCACTTTCAGGTCTTACTACGTAAAGAACTACTGAAGACTACAAATATTAAAACAACAGCCTGTAAAGAACCTCGTTGCCAACAGCAACGATTTATAAAAATACCCGTGGCTAATAGCAACAGTATGCAATGGTTCATTTTCTGTCACCAAATGAAATTCGGAAACCCTACTTGCTTTACTGATCGTACAAAAATACTGTGTGCACTTCATCAGTAAAATGTGTTTGGCGTTTTCAGAATATCGTCTGCCTTGACTGTTATCTCGGACGGCAAGTTAATTCTTCGAAACGCCAAACTCTCATGTCACGGTCTATATTTACAAATAATTAGTGTGACACTATTTGTATAATATGAAATTCTTTGATGATTATTGAATCTACAAACATCTGAAACGATGTATTGTTGAGACGACATGAAATCTGTAAAATAAACAAATAGAGTTTTTGTCTCACTTGATTGGGAACAGCAAATATTTAGCTGTAGGCCATTGAAAGTTGTACAAACAATGAACTCGTGCTTCTGACGAGAATTTAAACCGAAATCATCAGTAATACAAGCACTCATAGATAGGTGCGCTCGGTAACGTTTCGCTGCAAGTACCAGGAATAAATTGAAACGAGACGTGTACTCGTCCTCGTATGTTAAACGTTCGCGTCTCGTCTGAGGCTCAGATTGTTTCACTAATTGTTGTGATTTCATGAAATTGCGCGTGTCAAGAGCACATTGTTGTACCATCACTCGAACGCTGGAATGCTGGCGCTCCTGGCTCTACTGGCGCTGTTGGTGTCGAGTCTCTTGAAGTAGTTTAAGAGGATGAACCAATTTTCTCGTAAGCACTTGATGTCGCAACCATGGCATGCGATTTCGCAAATTGGGTGCTTCTGTCGTGAATGTCCCGCGCGCTCAACAAACAAATTAGTTGTTTTGTTCTCTATTACGCCCTGAAATTATAAGCATTGTCCCGCTTTGAATCCTAATTGCACGAAAACGTTTTCTTTGTATATCATCGTGTAGGAAGAGTGTAAGTTTTTCTACTGACAACTACGCATATTTCGATTTCACCCAGTAGTATGTTTCTTTATTATTTCCCAACAAATTAGGTAGTAGCATCGGCGGATCTACCCATTGGATAAATCAACTTAAGTCCTGGACATTTAAGGCGCCCCCTAAACTGACATTTTTAATTTTCCTGAAGAATTAAAATAATTTTATTCTTATTTATTTATTACACAGCAGTCAACACAACAGAAATTTAATTCCAATTAAAATATAGAAGATTTACAACAGGGATGTTCAAACTTTTGGATTATCTGGGCCATATTGGAAGAAGAAGAATTGTTTTGGCTCCCACATAAAGTACAATAACATTAATGTTAGCTGAAGAGCAAAAATAAATATAAGAAAAAGGATGTAGTTACTTTAATTTCTGTTTAATAATTTAATCATTTATTAAATAGTTCTTGAAATTAATTTCCAGTGCACAAACCAAACTATAAACACTATACATGATCTTAAAAATATCCCAGACTAAATAAATCTGATTCCAATCCAACAAAAAGTCATCATAAAACAATCCCATCTTATGCTGATGTCTAATGCTCCATTATCAGATTATCCTTGCTCGATGCGATGCTGTTTTCATCGCAGTGTAGCGGGGGTGGCGAGGGTGGCTTGTAACTTCCTCCGACATGGATAGCGGATTGCGCGAGACGCATTTCGCTAATTATCTTCAATTAACCTCGGAGCAGATACACGCCGAACAAGGCACCAGTGTGGTAGTGAGCTGTGGCAGCGGGGGAGCAAGGTAGTGGGCGGGGTAAACGTCACGACACGCTGACGTAATGTTCAATCATGCCGTGACGTCGCTAGTGAGGTGTGAAGGGTTTATTGCTTTCTTTGCTCAAGATTTCAGCAAAATTTGTTGCTGTGTTTCTGAGATATTGTTGTCAAATAATTATTATGGTGCATAATTATATAGTCTAAGCTACTTTTATTTTTTTACTCTCGTTATTAAAATGTGATTTGCCTGACAGTCAATAACATCTTAAGCACGTGTTGACAAGTTTGGACAGAAATTAGCTTGATGTATCTGTCATTATACCTTGACCTTACTTTTCAAATAATTTGTATCATTTTACATCTTAATTAACAGTAGTAGTATGGTAATCGTTATATAAATTCTTTAGATACTCATTTTTTTATAAAGCTGTTTCGCGTTTTATAAACCTTTGTTAGTTATAAATATTTTTAGAGTTTATAAAACGAGTCACATATTATATTTTTTCTACGACTGCAAATTAAAACAACAAAGAATTGCAAAGTTGTATTAATTATTTGAAAAGTAAAGTTAAGTTACAATGATATATGCAGGAACAAGAACTTTAAATGACATTTTAATAACAGGAATAGAAAATTAATACATTAAATAAAATAAAAAAAAAATAAGTATATCATCAAGCCTTTTACCCATTACTGGAAGTGGCACTCTGCTGTATCAGATCTCGGTAAGTGATATATTTCATGACATGCGGTTAGCAGTTGTCAAATCACAGCCCCCATGAATGTTAGTGGATTGGGAGCCACAAGGATAGTTTTAATGTGGTGGAAATTGTTTGTCGGCTGTGGGAGTCGAATCTGGGTTCTCATATCCCCATACCACTGAGCCATCTATCCCATACATTATATAAGTGAGTGAAATAAGTCAATACACGCGAGTAGAATGATTGACGTGGTTTGTGTGCAATAAAATTAGAAAAAAGTAGAAACCAAATTAAATGGACATACTGGCAAATACGTAAAATATCATGGTTGTCATGGTTTTAAATATTTTAGTTATATGTGAATAATTGCTCATTTTAGTCATTGAATCGCTACTGCAAGATAAAATCATTTTATTACACTATGTCTATGAGGGTGATAATTTATAATAATTGTATAAAAAATGAAGAGTCTATGCAGTATAATTCATTTTGATTTCGTGCAAGTGACACAATCTGACAACTTTACATAGCTTTGCACTCAGATAATCTAATTCCATTTCCAATTCTTACATATGATTGTATAAGTATATTATCTATAGTTAATTTATTTTTCATATTATTATTATAATTCATAGCTTGTGGTTAGTATAAGATGAAATATTATTAATTTCGGCAAGATAATAAACTCAGATGTTGCCAGGTTCATAACAATTTTATAATTATTTAATTTTGCGCCAAACACATTCATATTCATATTTATTCCTTATTCGTTTTCGTACTATCTACATGTACAATTCCTAGGTTGTTCAATTTTACCTATATACGAGTACACCTGGATCACCAATCTTTCATTCACCCATGCTGAAACCATCTCCACTGATAAACGGGTCTGCTTTTATAATTATTAACATTATTTTAATTCCACACAATTATAAAACAACCTCCAATAATATTTATTTTTATTACAAATGTAAAAGTATAACATTTACATTGAATAAATGATTGAAGTAAATGGCGAACGTTCGTTTTCCGTACATAAAAGCTTTATTTGTAAATTCCATTAGTTAATGAAATAACGAAACACATAAAATATAAAAATTCGTGATAGCAACGAATTACTGGAATCAAATAATCCACATAACATCACAGGAAAACAATATGATTAAGAATAAATACATTTCGAATGATTTGCGTGTTCGAATAATTACTTACACTACAATTCTTTTTTCTAGTGATATAGTTAATTAAACTTGAATCCAATCAATTTAATTTACAATTAAAAAGCCATTTTGCTGTAATTATTGTATCGCACAATTATTTGTAATCTAGTTTATCGTATTTCTTTCCCCGCGTGTTTGGGCCAGCTAATAGAATTGGAGCAAGGTTGGGAAGAAAGGGGTAGAAGTTCAAGCATTTTACCACAGGTACTAATTCTCAAATTCATATCATAGCATATGATCAAGAGAGATCATGCTGGACTGTGAACGTGATTATATTTTCGCCAAATTATAATTATAATTATTACTCCTTTGTGTTAACGATTTTTGGAGATATTTTGACAACTGATAACCGTTTATATTCCCAAAAATGTAGAATATATATAACTCTAATTTGTTCGTAGTTATTGTTAATTGTGATGTAATACTTTGGCTTTATGTTTACAGAGCGTCCGCGGCCTTGGAATCGTGTCTGCAACCCAGCAGAGTTCCTCAGAGTCAGCACTGTCCCCCAGAGCCGACTCCAGCTGTTACATCAACTAGAAGATCCCCCCCCCCCCCAAAATAAATAATATTTACTATTTATTGTATTAAATTGTACTTCTAATATAAATGTTTGTCTTGTACACTATTAAAATGCCAATAAATGAATTGAAAATAAATTATATCTTTTATAAATAAAAATCAATTGAAGATGGCCTGATGTGCTATTCAAAATATGACTGCTCTTCTACTTCGTGTAATTACAGCATTGGTTGTGACTACTTCGTTATTCGGACATTTAACTGTGAGAATGATGACATAATTTTTCAGCTATTCCGCACTCGGCGGATTTTACATAATTGGCTTAATTGGCTGCCATTTTACTAAAAAAAATTCAAAATTTAATTAATTAAATTAATTAGCTTAATTAATTAAATTAATTAAATTTTCAAATTTCGGTCGTTTTTGGGGGTGACATGATACTGCTCTTAATTCGGTGCAAAGTAAAATGGCGGCCAATTAAGCTAATTAAGTAAAATCCGCCGAGTGCGGAATAACTGAAAAATGACGTCATCGTTCTCACAGTTTAATGTCCGAAAAACGAAGTAGTCGCAATCACACGCATAATACACGATGCATTTATACGATGTAGAAGAGCAGTCATATTTTGAAGAGCACATCAGGCTATCTTAGATTTATTTTTGTCATTTTTGAACTATTTTATTTGTAAAGTATTAATGTGTTGAAAAGGATATTAGAAATAAAAGAATATAATTTATTTTCAATTCATTTATTGGCATTTTAATAGTGTACAAGACAAACATTTATATTATAAGTACAATTTAATACAATACATAGTAAAAATTATTTTATTTTTGGGGGGGGATCTTCTAGTTAATGTGACTGACAGCTGATGTCGGCTCCGGGGGACGGTGCTGGATCTGAGGGACTCTGCTGGGTTGCAGAGACGATTCCAAGGCCGCGAACGCTGTATGAACATAAAGACCAAGTATTACATTACAATTAGCAAAAATTAGGAACAAAATAGCGTTATATACAGGGCGGTGACTCGCTCAGCTGGTCATAGGACTTTAACATGAAATAAACAGAAATTAAATATGAAAATGTCGAAAATTGCGTTGAAAATATTCATAGCCATGGAATTGAACAAAAACAATTAATAAAAGCTTGACGTTTTATCTGTCAAAACATCAACGTTTGACGTTATGATATATATAAATAATTATAGTTCAGGGCAGTGCAAAGTCGAATGAATTCATTGATATTATAATAAGAAAACAAAATTAATTTTATTCGCAATAGGACAGATTGAAACAATACGTAATATAAAATTCCTTTTAGATATTTTTCGTGATATCTTAATTATCTTCTTATTTTGTAATGATGATATTCTTACCACATTATTTTTACATTCTTGTTATTGTTGTTAATATATCAACAAGAAATTTGCATTTATCTTATTAACAAATATATGATATGTTTGTTGCAGTGAACGCAGCCACTTTCGACGCAAGGATACAGTGTTTGCTGTAACCAATCCCAGTAGATTTCTGGACACAGACCAGGTAGCGTCGCACAGCGCCGCAGCGCTGTATCGTATCGCGTGCTCGGATGTAGTACATCGCGGTGTCACCGTCGCCTCCACCATTCATCAGGGACCCAGAACCACACTGTAAGTTGTTACGTGCTGATACGTACCTGCTTGATGCTTCATAACGTTGGCGAAACATCCATGAACGCAAGGGAAACCGTTATTTCGTAGCTTTCTACTGGTGCAATAAAGTGGCACTTTTAATATTAAATATTTACATATTACAATTTATTTCGCAAAATTAAAATAAAAGATAATAACCGAAATCCAAGATTATGGTTTAAATGCAAGCTAACGTACCTAACCTAGTATAGCGATCGATATCCAAAATTGTTACTAATATTCAAGATGGCAGCTGAAATTCAAGATGACAGCAGAAATCCTAGATCGCAACCAACTCAAAGTTGACTACCAAAATCCAAAATGGCGGCCAAAATCTGTGTATTAGTTTAACCGGACCACCATTTGGTTCTCAAGAACTGTAAGAGTTACGACTTAGATGATTTCACATTTAAGTTTTCCAGAAAAGTTATATGTTAAACTCCCTACATTTTTATTATTTCTCATTGTTTATTTACTTGGTATATGGGGTAGGTGGCTCAGTGGTATCGAGTCGGCCTGTGGATTTGAGAACCCGAATTCGATCCCCACAGGCGACAAACAATTTTCACCAATTTAAAATCTACCGCTGTGGCTCTCCCTCATCTTTGGGGGTCGTGATTTGACGGATGGTAACCGCACATTACGCGCAGAAATATATCACTTACCGAGATATGCTTACGGCAGAGTGCCTCACCCAGTAATGGATAAAAGGCGTGATGATATATTTATTTATTTTATTTTATTTACTTGATATGTGGTCAATTATGGTTTAAATTAATTAATTATAACATCCAAATACGAAAACCAATATTCCTCTTTTTTAGGGGTAGGGTGAAACTACGAGCATGCTGCCGTAGCGCTAATTGTAGTTTATGGCGCTTGGCTTTAAGGTTTTTTACAACATGTCCGTCACTAGTGGATTTAGGTCTACCACATAGGTGAAATTAAGCTTCGTTTTTAGAATACAATGTAGTGTTATGACTATAATTGCAGGATTATTGTGAAATACTGTATGTGTATAAGTATTAATATGTTTTTAACGGTACATTGTATTGCGTGATAGCTGTATTTATTTACTGTTGAGAAAGAAAGGAATAATTATGTAGATCAAATTTCTTGGTTATTTGTTAAATTAATTCCTGGAATAAGATTAACGATAACGAATATACAATTTTGCAAATGAAAAGTAATTTATGTCATATAAATTACTTTAATGTAATAAAAGTAATTTTTATGACTGGTAAACATATTTTTTCCGCTATTAGCTACACTTTCCTGTTTAGAAATCGAAAAAGCAAATAATTATGAATTAAGACACTCAGGTTTAAGTAAATCCTAAACTAAATATGTATTTTTATCACCAGCACAATAAGTATATAATTTACATCCTTTTTAACAAGAATGTAATGAGTCATTTACCGCTCATGGGCGATAAAAATAATTGACCTTATGGTTATGGTAACAATGCATTAATCAGCACAAATAAATAAATATGTCATCACTCCTTTTACCCATTAATGGGTGTGGCACTCTGTCGTAACAGAATCGATAAGTGATATATATATATATATATATAGGGTGAGTCTGGGAAGACGCCCCCCCCCCTTTAACTTTTTTATTATGAGTAATAGAAAAAAATGGTTCATATGAAAGTTTTATTATTTTAAATATACTATTTGATGGCAGATGTAGATATTTTTTATAAAGTCAGGTTTACAAGATACGACTATCAACTTTTATTTTTTAAATAGCAACCTATAATTATTTTACTAAAATAAAAACCGCCATTTTTTTCTCTTTTCAACGGTGTATTAGTTTTTATTAATGTATCTGAAAAAATTCGAGAAAAATAAGAAAATTGAGAAATACTAGATGTATTTCGTTTTGGTTTTTCTACTGAACCTGTTTCTCGAAATCGGGTAAAAATCCTCCTCAGTGATCTTAAACTCGGTTGCCGACGTCTAGGAAACCGCTCCCGGTAAATTCTGTTTGCCCTTCTCATGATTCCAGTCGATTCACCAATTATTAGAATCATATCTATTAATTCTTCTTTCGTAAACATTTGAAAACGTTTTTTTTTATTGTTTGCAAAATAAGTTAAATAAAGTAACCAGCAAATGTATACTTTTTTGACATTAATTTAACACTGTTACATTTTGTTTATTTTCACATAGCCACCTATAATATTTGTATAAAAAATATTTCTAGTATTTCTCAATTTTCTTATTTTACTCGAATTTTTTCAGATACATTAATAAAAACTAATACACCGTTGAAAAGAGAAAAAAATGGCGGTTTTTATTTTAGTAAAATAATTATAGGTTGCTATTTAAAAAATAAAAGTTGATAGTCGTATCTTGTAAACCTGACTTTATAAAAAATATCTACATCTGCCATCAAATAGTATATTTAAAATAATAAAACTTTCATATGAACCATTTTTTTCTATTACTCATAATAAAAAAGTTAAAGGGGGGGCGTCTTCCCAGACTCACCCTGTATATATATATATATATATATATTTATGTAGTGCGGTTAGCAGCCGTTGATCACGGCATCCAAATATGTTAGTGATAATTATTAGTTTAATGCATACTATAGAAATTATAATGGTTTACAAAATTGAACTGTCCCAAATATTGATATTTCTTAGATGCATTTTTTCGCGTAGTTAACAACGTGTTTAACTGACAACATTTTAAGCAACCGTGCCTAAAAGTTTTACAAATCTTGGACTTCCTTATTTAAACAAGAAATCTGTACGGTTAAATTTCCAAGTTTTATCTACCAGCTATTGTTATCACAAAGAAGATAAGATTGTAATAAACTAGGTTTATTAACTAATAAAATGTAATAGGTTTCATAAAATTAATTTTACTTACCTTATGCTTCGCTGCATACATGTATAATCCTGAAAAATGATCAACGCACTAGGAACGAAAAGGATAAAGATACCGAATTCGAATCCCACTCAAGCTAAAAACTACTTCACTGCGGCTCGTTCAGTCCGGATCCTGTACTGTTATTGGGATTAAGATCCTGTTGTGCAGAGTGACATAAATAAATTAATAAAACTTGTATAGTATAATGGAGGACATATATTGTTATCCATGACTAGTACAATTTAAAACATTTTTCACATACACCGAATAGATAAACATTATCTTTTAATGTTACTACATCCATGGTTACTCTATCGCAACTTTGGACTGTCTTTCACAAGGCAATATTCGTAGTCATAAATATAATGTATCATTTAGTACATACTAGATATAGCATTTTCAAAGATCACAGGGGTACAGTTTAACTCGGTAAGAGTAATACTAGTACAATAAATACTGCAAACTGTATAACATGTTTTCGTCGAAGGTAAACAAAGTAAATTTACGCTAAATGAATTCTAATTTGCGTATCAGAAGTTCAATATCTTACTGAAAAACTAGACATTCTGAGTAGATAATTCATTTTAAGAAACGCCCAAGCAAAAGTTTTATAAGAAATTAATAATGATGCCGTGAAAAATGTATAATATCTTTATCGCTGTCGAACATTCCTAAATAATTTTTAAATGAATTAATTGAAATAAAAAATGATACAAAATATCAAATATTATTTAAAACATTTTTTTCCAAAATAATATAATAACTTTTGAAACCCGAAAAAATATTGTAATAGTCATTCTTGAAAAATTAACTTAATTTCATACATTCCTATTTTAAATTAAAATCATTAAACAAAAGAAGAAGAAAATTAAGTTCTCTGTATTTCTCAGCTGCATCACTTTTTTCCAAAATAAGTTAGTAACATTTAGTTATCTTTATTTTTCTGCTATCAACCTCTTTTAAGTTTGACCGTTATTTGTTTGGAATTGGAAAATGAGTACTGTAAAAAATTGTTAACGGATATACGAGGCAAATTATTTTATTTCATACTGTGTCGCATTTAGTTATTTATAATTAATTTCATATACAAACCTTGAAAGTAACATTTAAAAATAATTTTAATTAAATGTCAAAAACTGTCTGTTATCTCAAAACTTCACGATAAGAGTACCGTAATATTTATTATAGTATTAGTAGTGTACAGTCTCATTTTTAGAATTGAAATATGAAAATACGATACAGTATGAAATAAATATTGTTTACTTTTTGTGAAACGTTTTCATACAGTTTGTAGTATACTTTTACCAAAATAGAAAGTTAATCCTGTGAAGTCTGAATAAAGTATACCAGAGCTTTTTACAATTTGGTCTTACTATTAGTCAAAATATCATTACAATAATATAGTAGATTCAATAATATTTTAGTATAGCTGAAGTAACCTAACATATATTTTAGTTTAGATACTTCTAGTGTATTTTAAAATTAAATGTTTTACATCTATCACAAATTTGCTCCGCACATTTTCAACTACACAAGATTCATTTTTCATTCGAAAATATGTATAAACATATAACAGTGACGATATAATATTTTACAAGCTTTTTACAATATATTTTTAATTTTTGTTTACAGTGACGTACTATAAATTATATTTTCTCGTAAAAATTTAATTTTCCAAAGGAAAATACTAGTTCCACAAGTATGTACACCTATAAAGGTGACTAACTTTATCTACTGATAAAAGTTCTCTAAATTATTTTTCTTCAAAATAATTTAGAATATTTTTTACAGTGCAAAATAGGGTCACCTTTATTCGGTGTTACAGTAGTCTGAAAGTTTTAGAATTCGTCATTGGCTATTTACATAAGCCTGAACATAGAGGCAATAAGTGAAAGATTAATAAGAGTAATATATTGGTCGTAGGCCCCATAATTGTTTAATTAAGCACACGGTCTCCAAATTTGTAACTAAAATATTTCATTATTTCTACAATCTTTGTAATTTTTCTATTTTTTAAAACAACTGACGTAAAGAAATCGGTCAGTGTGATATGAACAAATATAAATCTTACGCTACAATTTTATACCATGATATGTCAAATTGCATTTTCAATGTATTTACAAGGAAGGGTACATTATCTTATTTCTCTATTTTCACACAGAGGTAAAGGACAATCAATAACTATTATTTTACACTAATTTTGCTTGATAAAAATTCAAATATTTCTATCTAGAATAGAAAAGAATATTATTTACTGAATAATCTCAAAAATACATCAGTTTTTAGGGACAAAACTATCGAAAATTGTACATATGTTGCAATCGAAACAATTTTGAGAAAAATTTGTACAAAATTTATTGAAACAAGGGACTGCAAAAACTTATAATTAGCTGTAAAACACATTTGAAACGAGACCCTAAATTAATTCTTTGATTTGCCAAGAGATAGCAGAACAACAACAAAATGAACTGTCATATTCCTGAAGTAATTAATAATAATATTTTAATTGCCGATCTTTACGAAATACAAATATTACCTATTAAATTTAACTGAAAGTTGTTTATTATTTCATTATTGTTATATATAGTCTTCATTTTCAAGGAATTGCTACTTTTATCATATAATTATTTGTTGTTTCTCCGATATCATTGATCACAACAATAAATTAATCAAATTGAACAAACTAGCAATTGATCAGTTCAACTAAATAACTTTTAATCAAATCTTCTGATGAAATAAATGAATCAATCTTTTGATATTATCAATGGCATTGTTTAATTTACTGCAACTTTACACTTTTATTAATAAAAAAAATCGATAAAAAATAAATATAAATCGTCGATCTTACAGCTGTCCTAAAAACTAGCCCTTTTTTAAGTACCCAGTAGATTTTTTTGTATGCATTTTTTTAAGTTAATCATTGTCCCTTACTTGAAAAATTATCTGATTTGTATTCAGGAATTATTCTATAAATTGTAACACTCATTGTTCTTAAATATTTCCTATGAACTATTTAATAAACATTTATAATTTAAATAAAAATAGAAATATTATACAGGGTTAAATATTATATTGTTACATATAAATTGAGTAGATTTTGCTAATGAGAACTTAAAATTCATATTTGAGATAATAAAATTAAAATAGAATTTGCATTATTATAATTTATATAAATAACTATGAAAAATATTTTTGAAATAATAATTTTCATAATTTAAATAAAAATTATTATTACACTTAAAATAGCTATATCAAAATAATAATTTATATTTATATGCATCATAAATTAATATTTAACTACAACTCAAATAATAAATGTTATTTTAATTTTAATCATTAATATTTACTTAAAAAATAAATAATGAATATTTTAATGACGTGAATATTTAAATTACGCGAATAAAAATTAAATGTAAAATAATTTATTTATTAAAAAAACTGGAAAAGCAAATATCTACTCAATTTGAAATTATGTGAAATATATGTAATTATAGCTAAATAATTTAATATTTTAATGGCACCTATTGATTTAATTTTTAATTATATATTGTAAAAATAAAAATACTATTTAGCAAATATAAGTAAGCTTAGTACACTCCTCTATAAATGAATAAATTCTTAAATAACTATATAACTTTTAGACTAGATTGTTGTAATAGGTATGATTAGAATATAATTAGATGTTCAAATAATTCTTCTTGCAATTATAATTTCTCTCTGATATTTTCAATTCTCATCACAGCACCATATTGATATTTAAATATTAAAAGAAGACAAATTATTATTGGTAATCACAAATTCATGCTGTCCTACGCGGTACCTAATCATTTATAGTCCGATTCTCAAAAAAGTTAACTAATTCTGAATATTGGATAAACTAACCTTCTTCTATCTAATATTTAAAATTAATCCAAATCACATTATCATAATCAAATGATAACAGGATTACTTATATTACGATACACTTTTTTTCAGAGTTTAATTTAACTATTAAAGATTAGTTCATTAGAATTCTGAGAATTGGGTTACAAATGTATTTCATATCAATTGAGCAACATTAGCGTCACTCAATTGTCAAAATGTTTATAAAAACAACTTTAAATTATAATTAGTTTAATTTTCAACAATTAAAAAAAGAAGTAAATAGGTGGAAAGCTCATAAAATTCACTGTTTGAGTTTTGTTCTAAATGACGTCACAAATAAATATTAGCTAAAATATCGTCTCTCCCTTGATATATCAAGTTTCGAAATCGGATTTTTACTAATTGTTACACAGTGGCAACAGCTTCATCAATTAAATGAAGATAGGTAGAATGTATTTTTATCTTTTGTTTTTCTAATGGCTATTATGAATTGTGCGCATGTTTGGTTTTAATAATGTGATTCTAACAACACTTTTCAATTTACGCCTGCGCATTAATAAGCTGCACGTATGAAAGAGAGATATGGATATTATTCGTCTTTCTTTATCGTGATCGGTATTCTCCACACAAGATGAGTTTAGTCAAAACTGTTTTAACTGTATAAATGTCCTTTTCGAAAATTAAAATGATTTGAAAACAGTTGCAATTACATGTAAACTTAATAAAGTTTTTGAAATTCCTTTATCTTCATTAACCAACCTGAAGAATTATTTAAACACCCTCTATTTCCCACCTCTCACCGTTCTAATAAGGAGCATGCCTCAACTTAGTCTCAATCCTGGTATGCGCGTGGGCCGCAGGCTTCCACTCCGCGGGGTCTGCGAGGGCGAGAGGAGGCGGCGGCGGTGAAGAACTCACCACGCTGAGTGCACGCACGATGCAGGCTGGTGCAGCCGCGTCTAGCAGTTCCTCCAGCTCCTTGTCAGAGTCAGGAGACGGCACGCCGTTCGAGCGACCGTTAGAGAGAAAGTCTCCGTCGGCGTCCTGGTCGGAGGGCAGGTCGGAGGTGGCGTCGCGAGAGTCGAGGGAGCCGTTGGTGGGTTTGGCGTCCTGGAAGACAAAAAGAAGTATTAGACAACATCTAAAATTGTGTTATGCACTGAAATAAAACTATGATGTGGTTAAGTTCCGATTTACTAGAACCTGTTGAAGAATAAATTTGTTAAACAATGTATACTCTATTCCAGCTAAGAATGTAGTTTTAATATTAAAAAATTAAATCGCGTAGACAGTTAGACATTTCAGCAACTTGTTATACATCAGAAGACACACCATAGGGATATCAATGTTAATGTTGAAATATGCTATTAGTGGTCCCCTAATTTATTTATTTTTCAAACTCTAAAAATAATCTGTCACAAACTTGCTGTTATAAATAAATTAACAATATTTTATATATCTTTACAATGAATTCTCAGAAACGTAACGCATAAAATTCATACAAAATTTATAATTTACTTACAAATACTTCTGCCATTTTGTATTTGCACTGTAGACATGGACAGCTGGCAGGAGGGAACTCAACACAATTTTTTACTGATACAGTATAGATAAGATTGAAATTATACCTGATATTTTATTTAAATCGTCTATAAATAAATATTTTGTTATTTGCAAAACTTGTTTTTGAGCTTTTCTGATACGGATCAGTTTCTTTTTTCTCCTTTCATGTGTAGCATTAGGATATTTATCAAGAAAGTAACGCAAAATTAAATCCTTAGTCACATTTTCAATTTGTTCTTTTATGGCATTCGGTTTAATTTTTAAAATTTTATAATTATGTTGTAGTTGATCTTCAAATAACTTTTCCGATTTTTTTTTAACTATTTCTTAAATTCAATAGAATCTTTCAAGGTCATAAGTTCTTTGTAATCAGTGGTATCGAGTTGGCCTGTGGATTTGAGAACCCGGGTTCGATGCCCACAGCCATTAAAGCTACACCTGTGTCTCCCTCTCCACTAACATTTCTGAAGTCCGTGATTTGACAGCTGGTAACCGCATTGTACGCGAAGAAATATACCACTTACCTAGATCTCCTACAGGAGAGTACCACGCCCAGTAATGGGTAAAAGGGTGGGATGATATATTTATTTTCCTTTATTAAAAAAAATTGTTTTCAGTAAGTAAAATAAATACCATAAGTTGCGAAACAACCTGTATAAAGCAATAGAAATCACTAGCGAAATGGAAGATGCCACAAAACAAATGAACCTCTTCTAGCAACCAAAGAAAGGATTAATGATCAATGAAGTTATGTGAGAAAACAAACATTGGAATGTAGTATAAATTTTTATTTAAATTAAATAATTTTTATTTTTTTTTATTTAAGAAAATTATAAAGGTATTTCGGCAGCTAAGGCCACTAATACCCCGGTACATTGGTTATTTACACATATTGAAGTTATATATCATTTGTAAGGTTACAGTGTTTTAGGTAATTGGTGATATTTTTTATGTTTTGTGGGTTGTTTGCTAACGCTAGTTTTAATGTGGAAGGTATATTATGTGTTTGCCTGTGTGCAGTGTATTTGTTACATTCTATTATAATGTGTGTTACCGTTAGTTGTGTGTTGCACGTGTCACATAGAGGGGGTTGTGTTTTTTGTAGTAGATGGCTATGTGTGAGGCGAGTATGCCCAATTCTTAGTCTGGTCAATATTGTTTGGAGTTTTCTTTCTTCGGGTACTGTCCACTCTTGGGTTTCTTCTTTTATTTCCCTTAGCTTGTTGTTAACTGTTTGTGACCATCTATATTGCCATTCTTCTTTTATTTTCATTTTTATTGTGTTTCTTAGGTCTTCGTTCGGGATTGGAAGTCTTTGTAGTTCTTCCGATGTTGCCTCTTTCGCTGCTTGGTCTGCTTTCTCGTTTCCTGGGATTCCTATATGGGATGGTATCCATATAATGTTTACTTCTTTTCTTTGGTTACTTGTAGCTACGTGAATATTGTCTTGTATTTCTTGTATATCTTTATTTTTTGGATACATGTTTGAGAGACTTTGTATTGTGCTGAGGGAGTCTGTGCAAATGGAGAATTTAGCTTTATCTGATTGAATGATGAAGTTTGTTGCCATTTTAATACTGTATATCTCTGACGTGTATATATCATTGATCAAAGGAGTGATATCGCATTAAAAATGCATGGCAGAAAATTGCTACGTACCCACGCGTACCATAGTTTAAGAAACACTGATCTATAAACGAGTACAGACACGTAAACGTAATTACAACAAATTATAAACAGTCTGCAAAGATTCACCATGTACCTAACTACATAAAAGTAGTAAATAATTGCTCACAAGTGAGTCCTTCCTCAGTGAATCATTACCACGAAATAAGACAAGCATCAGTTCAACTCCTCGAGTATGCCGTGTTTCCATGTTGTCGTGTTCGCTGTACGCAAGCCACCATTACGCTGTCTAATATTTCAGCTGAAAATATCCTAATGGAGAGAGATAAACTCTTTTTATTTTATGAACGTAGTCCCGTGTCGAGCGAACAAAGAGTCAAGTTTTGAAACACGTGTTAAAGATGTGTCTCACGAGATAATTATCATAACGTGGACCAAAACGTGACGTGTCACGCTTCATATAATAGTACAACACAGATGCTGAGAGTGTCCTCTTTGCTTTGTGAAACACTGGCACGAAACAAACAAAAATTAAGTTGTCAGGTATGCGGACAGTGATTCAACAAATGGTTTGTTCTTTATATTTCAAAAAGAATCTGGTGAACTTTTAATATTTTGCAGAAAAGTTGTTTTAACTTTTAATATGTTTAAAGAGACTTGATTTTTGAATCATAATAAGGCAACAAAAATAAAACACGTGGTTGATTTCTTAAGACGTATTGAACATACTGTGTGTTTCAAAAATTATGACGCTTATTTTAACTTCATATAGTACTCAACATATTGATTATGAAATAGAAATATTTTTTTCATTCGCAAAATTATTTGCACTTTACAAAATGTAAACTTTTTTAGTGCCACTGGTTTAAGATTTATTTCTAATATATTCATAATTAAAATATAATTATATACACTACAATAGTCTATTTATTCATTATACAATATCAAATAATTGCCTATTGGTAGTGTTAGAATCAGGGAGACAAACCGAAAAATTTTGAGCTCGAATTTTAAAAAATCAGTAAATTAGAAAATGAAATGAGCGATTGTCCCAAAAAAAGGCTCCCCCTCAAAATATATTACATTCATATTACGGATTTAGAAACTACATAAAAAAATATGACAAATTATATAAAAACTGAAAATATTCCCCGTGTAACCGGAAGTGGTTCCAACTTTCTTATTTTAAATGAAATATTCTGGATATTTTTCAAACTTAAGGTTCTACATGACATTTTGAATTCAACTGTTTATTTTTCATTATCAATTAGAATAAAAAAGAAACTATATTAATTTTTATTTAAATATCTAAGAATCTAAGTTAACAAATTATCTATAATAAAAAACTTAAAATAAAATAAACAAATTCAATGAAATACAAGCTTTAAACAAAATTTTCTAAAAGTCAGCCGTATTCTTGAATTCAAAGATTAACTCTTTTAATTAAATTAACTAACTGTTTTAGGCATATGAGAATAGTGGAATTTATTTTAATATCAAAAGTATGAGCCGTTGTCTACGTTCTTTATTCTTATGAATTTATTTTATTTTATGCAGTGTTTAGAAACAACTTAAATATTTGAATAATGAATTTAGTTTGTTATTTTTACGCTAATTTATAATGAAAAATGCACTTGCAATACATAATTTAATTCAGAATGTCAATATTAAAAAAATTTACAAGATGTTCCATTTAAAATATAGAGAGTTGAGGATCACTTCCAGTTATACCAGCTATAGAATATTTTCATTCTTTCTGTAGCGTGACGTGGTTTTTATGTATTTTCTAAATCTGTAATATGAATGTAATTGTTTTAAAAATATATTTTTAGAGGAGGGGCTGGACTCCCGATGAGACAAATAAAACTTAATGAACTCAAATCCAATACCAATTCACAATTCCGCATTCGATTGAAACGAAACCACTTCACAGACCATCAAACCGCAGTTGAACCGCCAATTGTACCAACAACGCAATATTTCCTTGATTCTGTGCATTCAACAACAACACCATCTATACCACCAAAACTGCACGCTCGCACGCCTCGTCCTTTGAGTGGGTTGCCGAGGCTTCCGAACGCGGGGCTATCTTCACGACGCATTCCATGCGGTCATTACTGCGGTAGGAGCTGAACAATTAGCTTTGTTGCCCGGTCGCTAGAGGCGCTGCAAGAGCACTGTTCACTGTTCCAGAAGTGCGTGGTTGGTGCGTTGCTGCCGCAGTCATTATGATGACAAAGGAAAGGTAATGATGGAACTTGTGTATGTGGAGATTCTTGTGGAAATTGATTATACGAGTATTGTTGTTGTTGTTCTTGTGATTATTTGCATGCCTTGGAATAATTGAAAGAAGGCAAACTGTTACCAGTTGTTTTGATGTTCGAAGTAAAGATATAAAAAGAGAGATTTTAACATGAAAACAGCGTTACACTAATATTCCAGACCTAGATCACACTACGGCTCGGTTAGTCCGGTTTCTGTTATACCTCCGTATAACATAAACTTTATCAAAAAGTAAAATTTCCTTGTCGAAATCGAATCAAGAAAGTAAAGAAAATATTTAGTTTCTTTCCTAAGGAAGGAAAGTAATCCATATCCATGCCAACTGAAAAACAACGGTATGATTTGACATTAGTGTCATCTTTCATCTTTCAAGAGAATAATATATCTAATCTAAATTTCTAATTTATTTCAGAAAATATTACTTTCTAATCTTCGCCGCCCCGAAAGGGAGTCTTTTTTTTCCTCTTGATTAAGCTTCCCCCTATGTGTATTAGCTATAAGGTGATTACATACATATATGATAGTGTGATACAATTATTCAGTGATCATAAATACTTATATATATATATATATATATATATATATATATATATATATATTGATGTCTTTAATGTACTGCAAAATAGGTTTGTTGTTATTTCTATTTAGTGCTTCTTTGATGGTTCCTGGTATTTTGTGTCTTAGTCTCGAATGGGAGTCTAAATTGAACTTATATCGTCTTTTTTTAACAAGTATCGTACTATTTAAAAAAATTAATTACCACCTGTGAATTCTCCTAAAATATGCCAGCACATATTTTGCATCTGAAAAATTCAATAATAAACTTATACTTGAGATTTTACAGGTTTTTTTGCTAAAAGGGTAATTAAAATGTAATATTATATTTTTTTCAGAAAGAAATTTCAAATTAATTACGACCTGTTATAAAACCTTATTAATAGATTACGAATGCATTTTGTAATTAAATTTTGTACCGATTATGTGACTGAGAAAATAACAGTGTCCAATCACGGACACTATCAATGTTAATTGGAACATTGCATCTAGAAAAGTTTGGCATAGTCTGCAGCTCACTCATAAAAATGTAACTTAATTAAAAATGCCAGCTTTCAAAATAGAGTTCAAAAATTATCATTATAAAAACTTTTCACTACTTCTAATCTTTATATGAGATCTTAGTTTCATATAAAACTATACTTGTGTTTAAATAATATAATTAAATAAAATCCTTCATCATTTAAAAGTTTTAAAATAGAATGTTAGAATAATTAGGAAGCATTCTGCAGTCTGTAATCCGAAGCTACAAAAACTAATGGCGTGGATTACCTACTTGTACGAGTACTTACATAAAGTGTAAAGTGATTAACTAAGTGATTCATTTAAAGATGGAATATTCCAGTTTGGATCAATCCTAGTCGTTAATGTTAGTTCGAATAATTCATTGTTTTAATCTTGAACAAGGGTACAAGGTTTTTTTAATTTATGTTCAAACAGTTTTAAAAATAAAATTTGATGTTCGTTGTTTCTCATGAGCAACTAATTCTATCTGCTATGATGATAATAAACAATCTCAGCTATTAAGATTCAAGCTTGAAAATGACGATATCCATTAGCCCAAACTTTTATTTAAATAACATTCCGCTTACTAAAAAATTCTAAAGACTTGCTAATCAAAATGGCTTGTTTTTAGGTGGTTTTAAGAGCACGGTGTAATATGTTACAGATTGTTAAATCATCAAAATATACTGCTTTTAAAGCAGGCAAATACAGAACTTATGCTAGCAGCCATTATATTAATATTCATTCAGTTCTAACAATTATTATAATTATGTTAAAAAATTAAACCATAGTGACCTAAATTTAACAAAAGTATAATTGTCGAAAAATTTGTATGACAATAATAAAGAGAGTCGTAGCCAGAAGTAAATATTAGACTGGGCTCATTCCACTTCATAAAATCTAAAATATTCGACTTAATATCAAAATATAACTTCGAACATAACCTTAATAGTCATATTTTGAAAATACAAAGTTGATTCGGAATCGTTTAAAATACTGAAGCTACAAGAAAGAATATTTATCGAATAATTATGAAGTAAAAGAGGTTACGGAAGAGATCTCAAAACTAAAGAATTTTGCTTCTTACTCAATTATTGTTGAAGATTTCTGAAGATGTTTCAAGAAGAACATCGATGAAAAGCATTTTTCAAGTTGTTAAGAACCATTTCCAATTCTAAATTAGGGACATTCATTATTCTAATATTTACTATCTGAATTAATTAAAGAGAACATCTTTCGTTAGACAGTAGTGAAGCATTGCAAAAAGGATTGTGAAGTATGAGGTTATAAAAATGAAAACTCTAAGATGGCGGTCGACGATGCGTAATTGATTTCCATGCTGGCAAGCAAAGACAATCACAATATTATCACAAAAGAAGATCAACAGAATTAAGCTTTTTATGCAGTGTTATTTCAGTGGATTGTTATTGTCGGCGCACAGACCGGCCTGTGCAACCTCTTGAGAATGTTCCGTCGCGTATTCGACTCAGTCTAAAGCGTCTAAAGGGGAATACTCTACTTTTATTCACAGACAGGCATTGAGAATTCATTTCGTCTACTCTTTCAATTGAAAAGACAAAAGCTTTGGAATGGAACTGGCACCGAAAACTAAACACGCTAAATCCAGAAGCGAAAGACGTGTTTACTCAGACGTCGTTTTAAAACAAAAAAAGGAAAATTGCCACTTGGATAATATATCTACTGCGTGCTACCATCTATGGCGTCTATCGCGGGCTAATCTCTAAATAGAGTGAACGTGTAATTCATTCTGTGTGATACATTCATTCGTATTATCTTTTCTAAATTAATTTCTGCTATGAGAACTACAAAAATACACTTTGAAACGAAATTACCTACCTGCTTTAAAACAATACGACCATAAAAAAACCGGACACAAAACAAAAAAAAAGTTTATTTAATATTCTCTTTCAGAAGTGGTTTTATTTACGCTATGGTAATAATAATAATTCCATTATTATTTCTAATTTGTTTTTAAGCTGTTGTGTTATAGCTACAGTTATTAGTTAAATATATATTTTAAATCGATCACCTATCTTATGGATTTAGGTGAAATATGTACATAATTAGGTCTGAAGTTGGCATCTGAACATTAATTAATTTATATTAATAATATTATACATGAAATACGTTATGTAACGTACATATTTTTGAAGTTATAAATAAATAAATATATTAATGTGGCACTCTACTGTAGCGGATCTCAGTAAGTGATATATTCATGCACATGAAGTACGATTATCAGCCATCAAATCATTTTAATGTGGTGAAAATTGTTTGTCAGCTGTGGGAATCGATAACACTGAAATTTACGTGCAAGTAATGATAGAAAAAGGTTTAAATATTTTAATATAATTTCTCAAAAATTCAAGAGGGAAATTATAAAAATGTAGCATATTTATATTGATCTATACTTCAGTAAGTTTTATTTCATTTAAGAATTTTGAGATAAAAAATCCGAGTTCGATTGTAAAGCTAACAAAATTTACTCTACATCAATATTATTTTTAAAGCTTTCACACCACCAACATGTATGAGGGCCGTAATTTAACAGCTGGTAATTATACGCGCATAACTATACTTACCGAGTTCTGCCATGGCAGTGTCACACTCAGTAATGGGTGAAAAAAGTAATAATTTATATTATTTTATTAAATTTTATTTTTGTTTGAATATTTATAGATTCATTGATACAATTATTTTATTAATTCTTTAACCTTTATTGCATTTAAATTTTAAAAAGACTATTTATGGTTATATGTGCTTATCTTGCAAATTATTTTTTTAAAATTCGTTGTTATAGAAGTGAGTGAGAGTTATTTGACATGTTTTGAGCATGTTAAACATAGTCGAATGGAAATGGAATAGGTATATAGAAGCTAATGGCTGCATGTGATTGAAGGTTTGTTGCAAGGTAACGAATAAACGAGCTTGTAAATATGTATAGAGGAAACTATGAAAGTAATTGAAGCGAAGATGGAGTGTTAGAATGAGAATGTTTAACAAAGAGTGATTATTTGATTAATTCTATACCGATCACGTTACGGTATTTTTTTAATTTCGACCAATCAGTTAATATTTACACATCTGCATATGCCCGATTATTGCACTTTAGTAATACTCGAATATTTATAATTACTGACGTTTATGTGACAGATTAAAATAAATATTAAAGAATATCGAATGTTAAATTTTTCGCGAGATATATTCTATTAGTATAGCACTCTTGCATGGCAAATACCTGAATATCTCGTGATATAACTAGAACTATTAAATATTTCTAGGGTTTGCGCTACCTCATTTGATGGAATATAGCGTGATGTTACGTATGTAATGTTGATGGAAAAAAGGAAGACAATAGGATGTATCTGGAAAATTCAATGTCAAGTTTCATTTTGCGTTGCAAATCCGCATTATTTCTTCTACAATAACTTCATTTAACGCAAAAGAATTCAAAAATAAAATTACAGTGAACACAGTTCCCGCTAAATGAAAAAACGTAACAGAATATGTGAAAACGGTGTTAAAATTCTGTATAAGAAAAGCATTGTCCTGTTTTTGAATTCTACGACATTTGAAAGAGAGATTAAGCGCGCATTGTTGTATTTCCTTCTCTCTTTCATTTCTATTTCTCTCTCTGTCTTCCTCTTGGAGTTTTATTCTGCAGGGAGAGATCGTGCACTTCAAAAGAGAGCTGCCACTGCTGTGCGGTTAATATGTCGTTGAATGAAGACTAAGCCGGGATGTGTGTAAACAACTTATACACGAGTGCAACGCTTTGTCTTTTTGTTCTTCAAGGGGCTTTTTGTCATTTGTAGGTTACGTTAAAGACGATGTTTACATCATTTCAGCAGTATTTGTTCACACTATTACTTCTTTGTTTTTCTTTCTTACTACATTTCGTTCTTGTACATCATATTTTATTTATTACAACATAAAAATAGTTTTAAATGAAATTGCGAATATTTGCACTTGCAAGAAATTAAGTAACGTAACTTATTTTTTCACGATCGTGGAAAAAGTGAGTCATTATGTATTTATTTTAAGTGCAAAAATTGACTGTTTATTACACAGCGTATGATAATAGTTACTTATGCAACTTGTGTTAAAAGTGACACTTTATATAAAACACTTTTAATATGAATTATCACCATGACAACTGTAGTAATATTGATATTTTTGGTCGTAAGAACAGAAACGATGATGTATTCATGATAACGTAAAATAATTTTGTCAATATGTTTAATTTTAATTTTGAATAATGAGCTGTTTTATGAACCACAAATAAATTTACTTTCGAAGTAAATAAAATATATTCATTCAAATGACAATCGAACTTTTAATAATGTAAGTAATGTTATATATGCCATAAAGTAATAAAATTGATACGAATTTGCTAATTTAAATACATTTACTGTGGAAGTAAATTTATTTCTGTTCTTTATAAAACCGGCCATAAATCTACAAAATTTTTTAAATAAGTGGATAAAAAAAATGTTTCAATCGGACTAAAATACTACTTCGAGTCCCGCAATATTGCTAGACTTCGTTACATGTCGTCGGGTAATCATTATTATTCGACTCGAAAACTTGTATTTTTAATCCTTATGAAAGATAATTATTTTCTGCAAGGGAGCTTTAAATAATTCACTAATTTACTCAGCTTTAATTTTTCTCGAAGTGTAAAAACACCGGTATATTTATTTATTTGATGGAACAAATAAAATATCAATATTTTTATAAGCATTTAGCTACAATTTCCAGTACAAAAATATTACAATTTATTTTGTTTACGAAGAAAAACACGCGGAGTATGAGTAATGAACAATATTGTTTCAGAAATGTAAAATTATTTGATGTACCTATTTACTGGAAAATATTCCATGAATATAGTATAAAGCCTTATGAAAACTTTCAACTCTTTATGAAATCTATGAACTTTTATAGTAGCTCGTAAACTGTGTGGGAGTACACTAGATAAAATACCAACTAAATAACCGTGTTTTCTTGTGTCTTAGCATCACCACTTGTTTACAAACGAATTTTGAAAAAATTTGCTCAATCAAAACGCTATAATCGACTGAATTTAGTGCTAGTAAAAATATCTAATTTATTAACTTGTTTGCTGTAGCGTTCTTTGTCATGTAAAAATAATAGAATAGTTACAAGAAGTTCCAAAACACATACAAACTTTTCTGAAAAACAAAGTGACTTGTGTAGTCGTCCTGCTTTCTGCTTTTAATTAACATACTAAAGAGATCAATAATATATACGCTGTTGAGCGCATCTTCAGAACTTGTTTAGTTTTTGAGATATAGACTCGACAAAGTCAAAAATTATTATATTTTTTTTAGCAAATTCTACTTTTTTGGTGACTATATCTTATTTTATTTCCTGTACGAATATCCCGCTACTCACATTCATAATTTCTTTCATTCAGTTAATATCTGTCCAGATAATATTAAATCTTATATACATTTTTTATTTATTTTTGAAAATTTTACTTTCTGATAAAGTAAGTCTGGTTTATGAAAGATTTAATTTATAAATTTAGATTTAAAATTTACATTTTGTCTTCTTGGTTTATAGTGAATAAAACAATATGAAATGGATCCAATCAACTTTATACATTTTGTCGCGTGGTTTGACACAAATGAGATGACAGATAACATAACCTCACGTGAGATTTTCGTTCTGTCAGTTTTTAAAATACTGTGATATGATTAGATGAATTTAGAACATAAATTATGGTGATATTCCAAATGCAAAGTCTAAATCATAAATTACTTAAATTCATCATGAACCAGAAATGACAGATATTTTATATTTTTAAACTCAAATTTGTACTTGAAATCCATTATAAACCAGACAGTAGTAAAAAAAATATATGTATACGTAGCGCGTGAATAAATTACCATTCTTTCTATAATATACAAATAATTATTGTTGTTTTGTCTTAATTTCAACACTTGTTTAATTTTAGGATAAGTAACAACGATTTCGTAAAGAAATTTCTCGAATAAAAATTAAACTTCTAATGATATTATTTGTGAAATAAATACGAGATTTTAAATTACATGAAATATCAAGTTAGTTCATCTATTGGTCGGCGAAGCTTTGGTTATACTGTATATAATTTTTATACTTCGTTCTAAAGAATCCGAGATGTTTTCTTCCTACGTAGAACATTAAATGTAAGGATCCTTTAAAGCACAAAGAATTTATTTTAGCTTTACTTAGTTCAAAGTGCAATGTGTGCTTTGGTAGAGAATATGTTCATGCATTCACGCATGCTGTATTTATGTGGGTATGTGGCACATTGGTATCATATAGAAGACAGTGAACTCTGAACAAATGAAGTGTGGTGCGGCAGCACGAGTCAGAAGATCGCATTTGTTCCTCATTGTGCTCGGTCATGGACGCTACGATCTGCCGATCCACAATGGTCGCCTGTCTTAATCATCGTTCGTGCATGAACGAAAAGCGCTGGTCAGACTTCGAGAAGCGACCGACGCCACGTCTAAGAAAAACGCCTGTTCTGGACGTTTCTCCTTCCACAATGGAGTTATTTTTAGATTTACTTATTCTTTAGTTGAATTATAAGTCATAATATTTATTTTACCATTTTTGAATATTTTTCATTTTACGTATTTATTTGTATAACAAGGGAAGAAAGTGAGAGAATTTTTCTCGAAGGTGCGATTACATAAAGCATGTCAGGAAAGAATGAAAATTTCTTCACGAGTTATACATACTGAATGTTACAATAGTTCAGGAACAAAATTAAAAGGCAGATACTAATCCAGAAAAAGAAAAGGATTTTTTTTAATCGCAAATTAATTGCACTTTACATGAAGTACATAATTTTGTACTACTGGTTTAATAGTTTTTACCAATATTATAATAATTAATTTATGAGGTAGGTAGCTCAGTGGTATCGAGTCGGCATGTCAATTTGTGAACACGGCTTCGAATACCATATGCTACAATTTTCACCACATTAAAATTACCACTATCGCTCCCTCTTCACTAACATCTTTGTGAGCTGGGATTTGATGGCTGGTAATCGCATTTTACGCGCTTAATTATATCATGTACCGAGATCTACTAAGGAAAAGTATCACACCTAACAATGGATGAAAGGCGTGATTCATTCATTTATCTATAATATATAAATATACTGGGTGTCACAATCTGCTGTGAAGTACAACTACCAGCCGTAAAATCACGGCTTCCAAAGATGTTAGTGAAGGAGGAGCCACAGGGGTAACTTTATTGTTGTGAAAATTATTTGTCGACTGTTGAAATCGAAGCCGAGTTCTCAAACCCACAGTCCGACTCAATACAACTGAGCCACCTACCTAATATAATATAGGTAATTCAAGAAGGAATTATAATTTGGAAATTTCTTGGAATTCAGATTGATGTTGTTAGAAACAGGAATGAGTATAAGTCAGATAATTTATTATGGGGAACGCAAGTAGATTGAAAAACTGGTGATTGTAGAAACAAATGAATGGACATGAATGCAGGTTTGTTGCGTGAATGAAATATTTGGAGTAGGAGAAATAGTCGAGCTGTTTGTGACAGACATTATAAATGCGATTGGAGTAAAAGTAGGGTGCTGGAAAAGGAGTGATTGGTGAAGATTAATTTTAGCATTAATTTATGAATAATGTTCAGTGAATGTTTCTATGGTTTGTGTTATTATATAGTGTGATGTTATGCATGTAGGTATGTTTTCAAACGGTGTCGTATTAAAATAGTCTGAGCTGAAGATTGATCTGAGAATTTACATATTTCAGTTTATTGAATGGCCTACTACGAGTATATTTTATCCTACTCGCATTATTCTTATTTCAAACATCTGTAAAGCTGTGAGCCTTAGTTCAATTGTTGAGTTCTTTCGCATTCAGTATTTCATTAAAAAATTTTACATTTCTCCAGTTTCGAAAACCATTATCTCCGAAAGTAAAAGTTCAATATTCTGCTCACGTTTCCCGGTAAATTTTAATGAAACCGCAGCATCATCTAGAATTTTTCAGTGATCAGACCGTCATACACACCCCGTAATCACAATTACCTGGCGAACGACTGTGGCGGCGTCGGCGGCGGTTGTCGACATTAAAGATAACAAATGAGCTCGAGGGAGCAGGACGTGTGCACGTGATGCAAGGTAAGGGGAATGTGTAATGACGTGGCAGGAGTGGCCGGACAAATTTGCCTCGCAATCCCGGGTAATGTCTCTTTCCAGTTGATCTTATCCGGCCACGCCCGAATCGAGAAAGGTCTGGCTGCACCTTTGCCGAAAACACAGCGGCGGGCACGCACTAAATTACGATTAGATTCGGTCATCAACATGGTATCATTTATAAAGACAATAATTCTTCCTATTCTGGAACCGAATCATTGTACGTAATCGATCGATGATAACTTTTTATATTTCAGTATTACTTTTAGTATATTCCGAAAACGAACCACAATACAGTCACGGATTTTACCACGGATAGTTTTTTTTGGGGTAAGTAGTAGGTAACTGCACTTCACGCGAAAAAACATATCACTTACTGAGATCTGCTACGGCGAAGTGCCACACCCAGTAATGGATAAAAGACGTGATGATATATTTATTTATGTATGGTAAAGAAATATCAATGTAATTTCAAGAACCGCGTATCGAAATTTTACCGGTAAATTAATCATTTAACTATGGTAACCGTCATCCGTTTTCGGAATACACTGTTTAAACATTATCACGATTTCGGTATTATGCGACCAGAATATTTACGTTAAATATTCATTCAATATATAGACTGCCAGACGAAAACTGTGCAGCAGCACTTGCATTACTTTAGATGAAAAAGTTTTAAATAAAATTTATAGAGAATTAAATTTTGCATCTCAGTTAATTAACAATACCTATTTTACTTATTTAATTACTGCTAAAATTAATTTTAAAAGTTGTCAAAAATTGATATTATCTACATAGTTACACATGAAACTGGAACAAATGCAAACAAATGTATAATAATTTTTACCGATTTCAGGATATTAAACCTATGTTTACATTCGCAAAAGTAAGCTGGTAAGTAAGTAATAACTGTATTTTGTACGGTAATATTACCATACTGACTTGTCAAAATGATAATATAACACTATTAATACAAACGGAACTCAAAACAACAATAATACAAAGATTACTTCTAACATTCCTAGGTATGTTAATAGCTATAACAGTAACATTGTTTCTTTTACATATAAATTTATTTGGAACTTTGTTAAAACATTAATTTCAATATTTTGTCCTGTATATTAATCAAGAAAGGAATGATAACATCTTCGTAAAAAGTGTAGTTGAAAAGTAATATTTTTTTATACTGACAAATTCGTACAACGTTAAAATGCATGAAAGTAATATAGAAATAACAGAATAAATGATTTTTTTGTCACAGGAAGACAAAATAATTATAATCTATAGAGTAACCATGAAAACTAAGGGTTTTAATTATCGGTCAGTAACAGATAATGATGCATTTATAAAAAGTCTTCTACTACATCTCGTTTCATATAAGAATTAGATCTATAATTTTTTTTTAGTAAGTGTAAGTTAAACTTATATGGCAAATAGAATACGCCTATTGTAGTAAATTTCTTATTTATTGAACCTAGTTCAATCCTCTTGATCCCAACTCATAATCTATCTGCTGCACCACTGCGCAACTTTCCTTCACCGCATTCACGACTCCAACGCAGACTGCGGCACACCTGTCGAAGTTGCGTGTCCTTCACACTGATTGATGGCTCCCAACGTCACAACCGCCGCCGATAGAGGATTACTTTATAGCACAGGATGGGGTGCGTTCACTGCTTTCACGCTCACGGAAATGTTCCAGTTGCGTTGTTAGGTCAATAAGTAGATAATAAAGGGTATCGGTTCCATCTGTGAAGTACGGCGGTAATTATGTGATTGGACTAATGCGAGTGAGATGTAAAGCTGTGGTAGTTGTGTAAAGGATGTTGTTGTACTTGTGTTCTATTTGAAGTAGATCTAGGTGATGTTGTCAAAATAATTAGAACAATACATTAATTTCGGTTATATATTTTTCCTAAATTGCGTTTACAAAACTTTTTTTGGAGATATTTTTGTGTGTTAAGGTGTCTAATTGTAAAAATATCATATAATTCTTTTAATTTATCTGTCATTGTTCAGCTCATGTAAAATTATTGCAACTAATTGCTTTTTTTAGAATAAAATAACTTCTATGAAACTGAAAAACAATTTTTATTTAAAATTAAAGCTATATAATTTTATAACATAATCTAGATAATTTTGAATTTGAACTCTAACCTAATTAATAAATGTCAAAATTAATTAATTTCAAATGTTCATTGATCTGGCAGTATTACCACTTTGAAATATTATTATTGTATTAACATAATTTTTTATATAAAAGTAAATTAACGCAATATAGGAAAAATAGCAGGAGACCCACGTGTTGCAATGATCAATTGTAACAGTTATTTTTCAATATACCATTGGATTTCTAGGTATATTAAATGAAAACTTGTTTTTAACCCATTACAGAAGAAAAGAATTAACCAATTGAAAACAAAGAGGTTTTGACAATTAAAAATGCTTGTTCTAGTATTTAAAAAATGTTTCATAGTCACTAACGTTATATACGAGGAATCTAGTTTTTAATAACTTCGGTGTCAGGGTAACTTGATATCCATTGGGCTTTGGCCGTCCAGTTTAAAATCCTGTCCGCAGCGATTTATTATTATTTTTAAATTTAAAATATAACAATCTTTCTAGTATCAATCTTATAGAACTTGATTTCATCAGCTGCGGTGTCCGAGTGGTTAAGGAGATGGACTTGAAATCCATTGGGTTATGCCCGCGCAGGTTCGAATCCTGTCCGCAGCGATTTATTATTATTCTTATTTTTAAAATAAAACAATCTTTCTAGTATCAATCTTATACAATTTGAGTTCATCAGCTGCGGTGTCCGAGTAGTTAAGGAGATGGACTTGAAATCCATTGGGTTATGCCCGCGCAGGTTCGAATTCTGTCCGAAGCGATTTATTATTATTCTTATATTTAAAATATAACAATCTTTCTAGTATCAATCTTATACAACTTGAGTTCATCAGCTGCGGTGTCCGAGTGGTTAAAGAGATGGACTTGAAATCCATTGGGTTATGCCCGCGCAGGTTCGAATCCTGTCCGCAGCGATTTATTATTATTCTTATATTTAAAATATAACAATCTTTCTAGTATCAATCTTATACAACTTGAGTTCATAAGCTGCGGTGTCCGAGTGGTTAAGGAAATGGACTTGAAATCCATTGGGTTATGCCCGCGCAGGTTAGAATCCTGTCCGCAGCGACTTATTATTATTCTTATATTTAAAATATAACAATCTTTCTAGTATCAATCTTATACAACTTGAGTTCATCAGCTGCGGTGTCCGAGTGGTTAAGGAGATGGAATTGAAATCCATTGGGTTATGCCCGCGCAGGTTCGAATCCTGTCCGCAGCGATTTATTATTATTCTTATATTTAAAATATAACAATCTTTCTAGTATCAATCTTATACAACTTGAGTTCATCAGCTGCGGTGTCCGAGTGGTTAAGGAGATGGACTTGAAATCCATTGGGTTATGCCCGCGCAGGTTCGAATCCTGTCCGCAGCGATTTATTATTATTCTTATATTTAAAATATAACAATCTTTTTAGTAACAATCTTATACAATTTGAGTTCATCAGCTGCGGTGTCCTAGTGGTTAAGGAGATGGACTTGAAATCCATTGGGTTATGCCCGCGCAGATTCGAATCTTGTCCGCAGCGATTTATTATTATTCTTATATTTAAAATATAACAATCTTTCTAGTATCAATCTTATACAACTTGAGTTCATCAGCTGCGGTGTCCGAGTGGTTAAGGAGATGGACTTGAAATCCATTGGGTTATGCCCGCGCAGGTTCGAATCCTGTCCGCAGCGATTTATTATTATTCTTATTTTTAAAATAAAACAATCTTTCTAGTATCAATCTTATACAATTTGAGTTCATGAGCTGCGGTGTCCGAGTGGTTAAGGAGATGGACTTGAAATCCATTGGGTTATGCCCGCGCAGGTTCGAATCCTGTCCGCAGCGATTTATTATTATTCTTATATTTAAAATATAACAATCTTTCTAGTATCAATCTTATACAACTTGAGTTCATCAGCTGCGGTGTCCGAGTGGTTAAGGAGATGGACTTGAAATCCATTGGGTTATGCCCGCGCAGGTTCGAATCCTGTCCGCAGCGAATTATTATTATTCTTATATTTAAATTAAAACAATCTTTCTAGTAACAATCTTATACAATTTGAGTTCATCAGCTGCGGTGTCTGAGTGGTTAAGGAGATGGACTTGAAATCCATTGGGTTATGCCCGCGCAGGTTCGAATCCTGTCCGCAGCGATTTATTATTATTCTTATATTTAAAATATAACAATCTTTCTAGTATCAATCTTATACAACTTGAGTTCATCAGCTGCGGTGTCCGAGTGGTTAAGGAGATGGACTTGAAATCCATTGGGTTATGCCCGCGCAGGTTCGAATCCTGTCCGCAGCGAATTATTATTATTCTTATATTTAAGTTAAAACAATCTTTCTAGTAACAATCTTATACAATTTGAGTTCATCAGCTGCGGTGTCCGAGTGGTTAAGGAGATGGACTTGAAATCCATTGGGTTATGCCCGCGCAGGTTCGAATCCTGTCCGCAGCGAATTATTATTATTCTTATATTTAAGTTAAAACAATCTTTCTAGTAACAATCTTATACAATTTGAGTTCATCAGCTGCGGTGTCCGAGTGGTTAAGGAGATGGACTTGAAATCCATTGGGTTATGCCCGCGCAGGTTCGAATCCTGTCCGCAGCGATTTATTATTATTCTTATATTTCAAATATAACAATCTTTCTAGTATCAATCTTATACAACTTGAGTTCATCAGCTGCGGTGTCCGAGTGGTTAAGGAGATGGACTTGAAATCCATTGGGTTATGCCCGCGCAGGTTCGAATCCCGTCCGCAGCGATTTATTATTATTCTTATATTTAAAATATAACAATCTTTCTAGTAACAATCTTATACAATTTGAGTTCATCAGCTAGGGTGTCCTAGTGGTTAAGGAGATGGACTTGAAATCCATTGGGTTATGCCCGCGCAGATTCGAATCTTGTCCGCAGCGATTTATTATTATTCTTATATTTAAAATATAACAATCTTACTAGTATCAATCTTATACAACTTGAGTTCATCAGCTGCGGTGTCCGAGTGGTTAAGGAGATGGACTTGAAATCCATTGGGTTATGCCCGCGCAGGTTCGAATCCTGTCCGCAGCGATTTATTATTATTCTTATTTTTTAAATAAAACAATCTTTCTAGTATCAATCTTATACAATTTGAGTTCATGAGCTGCGGTGTCCGAGTGGTTAAGGAGATGGACTTGAAATCCATTGGGTTATGCCCGCGCAGGTTCGAATCCTGTCCGCAGCGATTTATTATTATTCTTATATTTAAAATATAACAATCTTTCTAGTATCAATCTTATACAACTTGAGTTCATCAGCTGCGGTGTCCGAGTGGTTAAGGAGATGGACTTGAAATCCATTGGGTTATGCCCGCGCAGGTTCGAATCCTGTCCGCAGCGAATTATTATTATTCTTATATTTAAATTAAAACAATCTTTCTAGTAACAATCTTATACAATTTGAGTTCATCAGCTGCGGTGTCTGAGTGGTTAGGGAGATGGACTTGAATTCCATTGGGTTATGCCCGCGCAGGTTCGAATCCTGTCCGCAGCGATTTATTATTATTCTTATATTTAAAATATAACAATCTTTCTAGTATCAATCTTATACAACTTGAGTTCATCAGCTGCGGTGTCCGAGTGGTTAAGGAGATGGACTTGAAATCCATTGGGTTATGCCCGCGCAGGTTCGAATCCTGTCCGCAGCGAATTATTATTATTCTTATATTTAAGTTAAAACAATCTTTCTAGTAACAATCTTATACAATTTGAGTTCATCAGCTGCGGTGTCCGAGTGGTTAAGGAGATGGACTTGAAATCCATTGGGTTATGCCCGCGCAGGTTCGAATCCTGTCCGCAGCGAATTATTATTATTCTTATATTTAAGTTAAAACAATCTTTCTAGTAACAATCTTATACAATTTGAGTTCATCAGCTGCGGTGTCCGAGTGGTTAAGGAGATGGACTTGAAATCCATTGGGTTATGCCCGCGCAGGTTCGAATCCTGTCCGCAGCGATTTATTATTATTCTTATATTTCAAATATAACAATCTTTCTAGTATCAATCTTATACAACTTGAGTTCATCAGCTGCGGTGTCCGAGTGGTTAAGGAGATGGACTTGAAATCCATTGGGTTATGCCCGCGCAGGTTCGAATCCCGTCCGCAGCGATTTATTATTATTCTTATATTTAAAATATAACAATCTTTCTAGTAACAATCTTATACAATTTGAGTTCATCAGCTAGGGTGTCCGAGTGGTTAAAAAGATGGACTTGAAATTCATTGGGTTATGCCCGCGCAGGTTCGAATCCTGTCCGCAGCGAATTATTATTATTCTTATATTTAAATTAAAATAATCTTTCTAGTATAAATCTTATACAACTTGAGTTCATCAGCTGCGGTGTCCGAGTGGTTAAGGAGATGGACTTGAAATCCATTGGGTTATGCCCGCGCAGGTTCGAATCCCGTCCGCAGCGATTTATTATTATTCTTATAATTAAAATATAACAATCTTTCTAGTAACAATCTTATACAATTTGAGTTCATCAGCTAGGGTGTCCGAGTGGTTAAAAAGATGGACTTGAAATCCATTGGGTTATGCCCGCGCAGGTTCGAATCCTGTCCGCAGCGAATTATTATTATTATTATTATTCTCAGGTGGATTTTTGCCTGAGAGAGGGTGTGTAGATCAATTGTTTTCTCTTCGTATGATTGTTGAGAAATCACTTGCTAAGAACAAGAAGGTGTTCTGTGGCTTTCTCGATCTTAAAAAAGCATATGATAGTGTTCATCGAGTTATTCTGTGGGATGTACTTCTAGAGTACGGTATAAATGGTAATTTGTTGGGAGCGATTCGTGCATTATACGAAGATAGCGAGGCTGCGGTGAGAGTTGATGGTAGATTGAGTGATTGGTTTTCTATAGATGTTGGCGTGAAACAAGGTTGTGGGATGTCCCCGTGGTTGTTTAATTTATATATGGATGTGTTGTTACGAAAGTCGCTGAATGGGGCGGATGGTGTACGTATTGGTGGCAGTGTAGTGCCTGCGTTAGCTTATGCGGATGATGTTGTTGTAATGGGTGAATCTGAAGAACAATTGAGAAGAATGATTCTAAGTATAAATGAAGTAGGAAAAGGTTTAAATCTATTACTGAATGTTGATAAATGTAAAGTGTTAGTGTTTGAGAAGAGTGATTTGGTGACTGATTGCAATGTTTCGGTGAATGGTGTGAGATTGGGTCAAGTAAATGAGTTTGTATACTTGGGGAGTGTGTTTTCGAGGGATGGACGTATTGATCGAGAGATTGAAAGAAGAGTATCTGCTGGATGTAAGATATTGGGTGCTCTGGGAACCTTTACTCGGAACGTGAATGTATCCAGAGATGCTCGATTGAGTGTTTATAATGGTGTGTTACTGCCTACGTTGATGTATGGTAGTGAATGTTGGGTATGGATGAAGAAACATGAACGGCGTATAACTGCTGTGGAAATGAGATATTTGCGGGGTGTGTGTGGATATACTAGAAGAGATCGTGTCCGGAATACATTGGTGTATGATGAATGTGAGATTGTGAAGAATGTTGTAAGAAGAGTGGGAATAAGTCAGTTGAGATGGTTTGGTCATGTAGAACGTATGTCGAATGACAGATTGGTGAAACAGGTGTATGTTGGTGAAATTGAGGGTGAAAGTTTGCGTGGGCGGCCTAGGAACAAATGGATGAATATGATCGAAGGGTTGTTGCGTGAGCGAAAGATTCTGAGCGTGAAGAATAAACGAGCTTGTATGAAAAGAATTATGAATGTGGTTGAAGCAAAAGTGGTGTGTCAGGATAGGAATGTTTGGAGAAAATTAATTGCGGGATAAATATGATGAATGAAGACAAGCGTATGATTCTTGATTTTAGATTAATTGGTTAGATGTTTTGAGTGTTTACCTGCAATTGTGCGGAGACGATCTTCAGAAACAAGCGCAGTGTACACTAGCGAATGGATGAATGTTTGTTGTGTGTTGATGGATTTTGGTTGTGAGAAAAGAAAGAGTTTGTATGGAGGAAGTGTTAATGTGGTCGATTCGAGTATCGTGTGTCAGGATGAGAATGTTGACGGGTTCGTGCTACCCCATTTAATGGGATATAGCGTGATGTTATGTATGTATGTATGTATGTATGTAAATTAAAACAATCTTTCTAGTATCAACCTTATACAACTAGAGTTCATCAGCTGCGGTGTCCGAGTGGTTAAGGAGATGGACTTGAAATCCATTGGGTTATGCCCGCGCAGGTTCGAATCCTGTCCGCAGCGAATTATTATTATTCTTATATTTAAATTAAAACAATCTTTCTAGTAACAATCTTATACAATTTGAGTTCATCAGCTGCGGTGTCCGAGTGGTTAAGGAGATGGACTTGAAATCCATTGGGTTATGCCCGCGCAGGTTCGAATCCTGTCCGCAGCGAATTATATTATTCTTATATTTAAATTAAAACAATCTTTCTAGTATCAATCTTATACAACTAGAGTTCATCAGCTGCGGTGTCCGAGTGGTTAAGGAGATGGACTTGAAATCCATTGGGTTATGCCCGCGCAGGTTCGAATCCTGTCCGCAGCGAATTATTATTATTCTTATATTTAAATTAAAACAATCTTTCTAGTATCAATCTTATACAACTAGAGTTCATCAGCTGCGGTGTCCGAGTGGTTAAGGAGATGGACTCGAAATCCATTGGGCCCTGCCCGCACAGGTTCGAATCCTGTCCGCAGCGACTTATTATTATTCTTATATTTAAAATATAACAACCTTCTCAGTAATAATCTTATACAATTTGAGTTCATCAGCTGCGGTGTCCGAGTGGTTAAGGAGATGGACTCGAAATCCATTGGGCCCTGCCCGCACAGGTTCGAATCCTGTCCGCAGCGAATTATTATTATTCTTATATTTAAATTAAAACAATCTTATACAATTTGAGTTCATCAGCTGCGGTGTCCGAGTGGTTAAGGAGATGGACTCGAAATCCATTGGGCCCTGCCCGCACAGGTTCGAATCCTGTCCGCAGCGAATTATTATTATTCTTATATTTCAAATATAACAACCTTTCCAGTAATAATCTTATACAACTTGAGTTCATCAGCTGCGGTGTCCGAGTGGTTAAGGAGATGGACTTGAAATCCATTGGTTTATGCCCGCGCAGGTTCGAATCCTGTCCGCAGCGATTACCTTTTATTCTTATTTTAAAATTAATTTAGAAAATGCAATATTTCAGGGTATTATATCCAACAAAAGATGTAATTATCTTAGTAATAGTGAACCGCCATAAATAGCATCGTAATTAGATTAAAAGTAGAATTTAGAAAGAAAGATAAAATAAGACCTACTAGATTATAATTCAACATGTATTGTATTCTTCTTGGTTGAAAGAAACTACAAGGTAATGATGGTTGATGCTCACGTATTAATGTCTACCTTCAATTTCCAAGAAATACATTGAATTATCATTTCCCCTCTGAATCAATAATTCAAAGTACAAAAAAGTAATATAAAGAGAATTGAATTTCAAACAAGAACTTTCCTTCGTAAAATTAAACAAACAATTTCCCAAACAAAAACGATAAAAGTAAAACCACATAATTCTGCTGAAATCACGAAGAGACTAATCACATTCTATTAATACCCTGAGAATCACAATACATTTATTTACCACAGCATTCGGCATTATCATGCGTGACTGCGGCTGCTCTGTCAAGAAGCTTTTAGCCCCGCAGATAAGACTGGAGTCTGCCTTGCTGACATGCGAACAATAGTGCGTGGCCCACCCTGTAGATGTCTCTGTGCAGCCGATGTTGATTTAGCTGGGTAAAAAGACGTTCGCGGTCCGACAGTCACTTAGACGGCTGCGTGCTTAATTTGTTTGACTTTGTGTTATTTAGGTGGTAGCGACGGAGCAGCACCGAACAAAAGAAGGTAATGCGCGGTGATTAATGAAAGCAGGAGTGCCGAAGGCAGAAAGGAATTTTTAGGGTTGTGGTTTTGGTTTCTGTGTTTGATTTGCGGTGGGGGAAACAAATGCAAGATAGTGATTGTACTGACTTATTCATTGATTTGTGATCACGGTTGGAATCATAATTATGTATTATAAAACTTGTCAAAGGGTTTCCAAGTATGAGATTTAAAATAATCAACGAAATATGTCACCAAAAACAACAGTTCTTAATCTTTTTGTCATCAAGGCCCCCCAAATTTTCCAACCCTTTTTTCGCGGCCCCCAAGTTGCTACTGAAATTATGATATAATAAAAATCTCAAATATATGAACATAATGATGTTTAAAAGTGTTTACGCTTTTTAACAAAAATCCATATTTTGAAAGGAGAAAATTAAAAAAGTTCATAACATACGATTCTTACAATAGTTGAAATTTCTAATTTTGAAAACGACTATATCATTTATATTATATAACCATATGAAATTTTATTAGGTAGAGTTAGAATTAAAATTTGTAATAACTTTTAAGTTTCGCGGACCCTTACAGATCCTTTCAACGATTTCTAGAGGCTTGCGGGCCCCCGGTTAAGAATCACTGACCTAAAGTATCATTTCGGCCGAATATCTACAAAAGAAATTTAAATTGAAAAATAGTTATTTGTATACCAAGGGAAAAAAATTGAGAAAGGACGAAAAGAAAATTTTTATTTGAGAGTATCATGAAAAATAGTATACATATAATCCACCAAGGGCAAGAAATGCATTTTTTTTAAGAGGCAAGCCGTGGGCTATAATACATCAAGGGAAGAAATTTCTCTCACGAGCTATAAAAAGAGTGATAAAATTTGTTTTATTTTTTATTCATTTAGCAACGAGTCTGAAATGTCTCATTTTAATCTCATTGCTTTTTGCAATGGCACAGCGAGCTAAAAAATATTACTCTATCGTGGAAAAATATGTTTTCTATTGCTTTTAAATAGTTATACATAGAAAAGAAAGAACTAAATTGTATGTAATACGTGTCGGTATTAAATACTTTTAGAGAGTTTCTTAGATTTATAAGTACGAATAAGGACAAAATGTACGTAGCAACTATTGTTATTATAAATAAGAGTACTACAAACAAAAAATTGAGAAAATAATAGTTGCCACCAAATACTCGTATTATAATCAGTATTCATCGAACTATATCTTATTAATTTCTTTAATTCGGAGCATTAAAATGAGGAATCTATATTAAATGTATAGAAAGGTCTAGTATTTTCAAGTGCAATTTGATATAATAATTGTTCGTCGAGTAGCTTTTAATTTGAGTAAGCGAAATAAGTCATTATACGTGAGTGAGATTATTGATAATTGTATGGAGTATATAATGAAATTTTACTCATGTGTGATATACAACATTTATCTTATAGTAGCGGCTACTCCACAATAAAGTTAGAAAACGTTTCAAACTAAATTTAATGGAAATGCTATCAAATAATGAAATTTAATTGTTGCCAAGTTCTTGCATTGGTACAAATTTTTATTTGTTTATGGTTGTCACGGATTTAAACATTTTAGTCACACGTAAATAATTGCTGAAAATGATTGTACAAAGTACATAAAAATCACTACTGTAAGATATAATATTAAATATACGAGGGTCATTATTTTGAATCTTACTTATGTAATATGATATCATGTTCTCGTTGGTATAAAATTACCTATAATTTTGTAAACCTGGAAATGACCCGTCAACCCCTTCGTAAAATAAAACGGTAGAAGGGCGGCAACCCTAACCTGGAGTGAAAACAAACCTCATTGTTTCAAACCATAACAAGCAGGTAAATGCCTTTGAAAGCCGCCGGGTCCGTTAAAATATTTATTTTTATTTGAAAAGAAAATGAAAGCGTAAACTTAATTATTCAGTATAATTAAGATGGCTAGATTTATGTGGTACAGCGTGGTTCTAAAATTACCCCCCGACTATCCCCGAGTGCCCAATTAAAGTTGATTAAATTTCCACTGTAATTTTTCACCGCACGAACCATTTAATGATGTTAATTTTGATAAATAGATCTTTTTGTATTTTCACCTGGATATAATGAGCAAGAACAAACTACGTTAATTATATCAGTTGCCCTTGTCCTTCCCGCTACGGTAGGGTTCACCGGGTGCTAATAGACGCTGAATGTGATCCGCTGATAGGGACAAAGGGACAAAGAAACCCTTTCTCCGCCAAGCATTATTTTACTTCTCGTAATTTTCATGTGGCGCACAAAGAACAAGTTAATTTGCGCTACTATAATAAAATGATTCGATAAAAATGCTACTCTTTCAAAGTTCGACTGGCTTAACAAAAGCCTTTTTGCAAATAAAGAGTGATCATCTTTGTGATGAGGAACGCTCGAAGGCTCCATGTTGCAATGTTGTTGAAAAGGCTATTTATTAAATGATTTATTGTTGAAGATATTTTAATTAAGCGCCGGGTTCATCGTACCTTGTACTCTGTTTTTGCGAAGCTTGCTCCTCTGGATATTTGTCGGTTTTGTTTTCATTTTCAGGTAAAAAATATGAATTATGTGTTACATTAATTTATCTCAAATTAATTAAAATATCCTCTATTATATTCCACATTTTTTGTTTGTGATTTTCATTTTGGTTTCAGATATAAATCAAATTTATACCTAGTCAAGAAAATTGGTGGAGGTGCTGCTAATAATTCTAACATTACAAAGGAATTCTAATTTAAAATTGTTTGCTCGTCATACTATATTCTTATATCGCATTAATTTATTTTTATTTAAAAATTATTGTTAAAATAATAATAATAAAATTTCAAGATGACACATTAATAATCATCTAAAATTAATGCATTTTCATATTTATTTGTTAGAGTACGAATTCATAATTATCTAGATCAGCGGTCGCCAAACTTTTTGACCTCACGGACCAGTTAATTCATAATTTAAATCCTGCGGACCACTAATAGGATTTTTTAAGTGTTAAATATATTTATAAAAAAAAATTGTGATCAAAGAACACATAAAATGTACCTAGTTAATAAAATGAAACTATTAATAGTAACCAAGTTATGAATTGAATCATGTTTTAATGCATCTTAAAACATAACTTAACATGATGAGTAAGTATATTCCACATTTTTCTGCGGACCAGCGAAATTTTCTCGCGGACCACCACTTTGGCAACCGCTGATCTAGATTACGTAATCGTATATATTTTTAAATTTTAATAAAGAAGAGTTTTGCAGTTTAATGAATTTATATTATTATATAAAAAAAAGTACCAGTTTTGCAATGGACCTTTTCCATGTGTGTTAATCAATACAAGAAATTTTAGTTCAAAATAATTATCTTATTTAAATTATCTGCAACACTATGTAACACAGAAGTATTAAAAAAATTGGATTTAGCGAACCCAATTTTTTTAACTCGAAAATAGTGAGTTCAGTCCGATTCAAGATCAAGTCAAAAAAATAAAGGCGAACCGGTTCTTGTACCGGTTCAGTTTGGTTTGCAAATGTATATCACATTTCCTTGCTCAGTGGTATCGAGTCAGCCTGTGGATCTTGAGAACCCTGGTTCGATCCCCACAGCCGACAAACAATTTTCGTCTACCCCTGTGGCTCCCCCTCTACTAATATCATTGGTGTCGCGATTTGACGGCTGGTAACCGCACTTCACGCGAAGAAATATATCACTTACCGAGATCTGCTACGGCAGAGTGCCACACTCAGTAATGAGTAAAAGGCGTGATGATATATTTATATTTATTAATTTTTATTTTCTTGTTTACCACAAACAAAATAATAAGGTACGTGTCAAATGACATATCTCTTACTCAATTAAATTGTAATAGTAACAGTTTTCTTTACTAGTGTTGAAAGTAATTACTTTCTTGAGTGAGGAAACAGTTACTATCACAATTAAATTAATCGAAGGAAATGACGTTTTCACAAGTAATTAAAAAAAAAAATCTGTTTGAAATAAAAGGAGTGAATTCTCAAATTACAAATGATAACATAAGCCAAACCATCAGCACCACTATTTGGCAGTCACCCGTTTATCAGCGTATCTGTGTATGCAAATTGGCGAGATTGAAAGGGCAGATACGGTCTCCCGATGCAGACAGATACCAAAATTGTTTAATTTCCGTCTGATCGCAACTACTCGATATCAACGCATGCGCAGTTTGTAAGTGCTATACGTAGACATGATAGACTTGCCTGTGTCAAACTAAATTACAGTTTTGATAATTACCAGTCACGTTGTTCTATTCACGTTGGTAATTGATTTTTACCTTTTTCCACTGGTCGTTTATCTATTTGTTGCACATCATTTTGAGATACGATTCGTTGATTGGAAAATACAAGCATGTTAGTGTTTATTGGAATTTGAGGTAAATACCCCAGCGGATGTTATTTGACTATTTTTGAGTTGAGTTGTGTTTAAACTAGTTTGTTTACTGTTTCATTGGTATAATAGAATATAATTGAGTATACTGGTATTTTTGGGTGGATGGACATGAATAAAAGGACACGTGTTTGTTTATTTAACATAAAATCAATTGACCGACAAAATTGTCATTCGAGAAGATAAAATATCAGAAATAATGAATCACTATTTTCTAAAATTATGAACGTTGATGTGGTCTAATAACAATTTAAATTTTTAACTATTAAATATTAAAATATTCAGTTATTGTTCAGTATAAAAATGATAAATAAATAAATGCAACAGAAAAATTGTAATTGCAGGCAGAATAAAAATTTGGACAATATTGTTTTTCTATTTTCCGTTCATAAGGAAGTTTTGAAACCCAGTTGCTTATCGAAAGGGCGTTCATTACGATACGCAACATTTTGTTCTACACGGTTGGTAGTACCGGCATTTACTGTCCAGCTGAGAACATCAAAATGGCAATATAACCCTAAAATATGAACAAATACCAACCACACCACTTCATATACAAATTTACCTAAATTGACTCGATTTAAAGGATGGGGCGTAGGTGACTCAGAGGTATCGAGTCGGCCTGTCGATCTTGAGAACCCTGGTTCGATCCCCACAGCCGACAAACAATTTTCACCAATTTAAATCTACCCCTGTGGCTCGCACTCCACTAACATCTTTGGGGGCCGTGATTTTACGGCTGGTAACTGCACTTCACACGAAAAAATATATCACTTACCGAGATCTGCCACGGCAGAGTGCCACACAATGGGTAAAAGGAGTGGTGATATATTTATTTATTTATTTATTTTACAAATATTTTAATAAATGAAATTTTAATAATTACCTCCAAATAATGGAGTAATGGATAAAAGGCGTGATGATATATTTATTTTTTAAAGGATCGCAGATTTTTTTAAATTCTAATTTATAAAAGCCGCAAAATAGAAAAAAATAGTATAAATAATTCATAAGATTTTTATCGCATTTGTTCTTTAAAAAACGAGCTTGAACGCGTGTCAAAAAACACGTCTTGTAAAACTCGTTCTTTAATATACTATTTTAATACCGCTGTCAGAAAATAAAATTTACTTTCTTAATTGCGAGAAGAAAGTGATAGTTTTCATCCCTGGTGAAGAATATGTAAGTGTATCTAGACCACGAAATTAATAATTACGTGCAAGACTATTTACTGAGAGCACTAAATCATTTTGCGGCCGAGATGCACACAAAATTTTTCACGCAACTAGTACATCACGTTAATTAAAATTATTTTCAGAATAAAAATACAAATTGTTTATCGGTAGCATTTTGTAATCGTGTTTTTGATTGGTTTAGAACAACCCGACAAAGTAGCTGACAGCCCAGTAATGATTTGAATTGTACGCATAAATGTCAACTTTGTTTGACAGTTACGTGAAAAAATATTATTTCCTAAGAAAGAAAAGTAAAGCCATATGCATGGTAATAGGAAAACAATGACGATTTGATTGATATTGGTGACATTCAGTTGACATCTGTCAAAAAAATAATATATCTCATCCAAAATTCTAATTTAGATCTGCAAATTTTACTTTACGATAGCGAGAGAAATATATCTATACCTCGTAAAGAAAGTATTATTCTTTCTTTGAATAACTATAAAAACGTTGACATTTTTACTTAAAATTTCGTTCTAAATGCTTTACTTAATTTATCTGCATTCAGTGTTTATACTATAGTTTATTGTTACAATTTGAAAAAAATATATATTTTGTTTGAAATAAATAAAAATACTTACCTGTGATTGTATAGAGCTGTGAATATAAATTCAAATTCCGATAATTAACTTCGATATGATGATTATTATGGAAATACTTAACGAAAATTTAATTTCAAAATAATATCTATTCAACTTTCAACAAATATTTAAATTTTATTAACACTGAAAAGTAGAAAAGGTGAAAAGTCAATTTGCAAATACATATCTCTGTATGAGTAATAAAACGGGAGTCAAAAGTTTATGTAAAAGTATTAAAAACCCAGTGAATATAATTCTGAATTGTTCATTTACTATTAATTCAATCTAGCGAAATTCCTTTGTTCGACAATTTCATTTCACAAAATAAGAAAACTAAAAGAAATATTATTCAATATTTATTTCATTCATTTTTAATGTTGCAATAAAGTAAAGATAAAATAGCAGTAACCATCCACCCGAATGAAGTTTCTACATTGAAATAAATAAATATTTAATACAATTAATTCCGTTTCCGTATCCAAGATTTCTGGGGATCGCACTTCTCAAACTGATTGTTCTGTTTCTTGTGTTCTTCATCTCCCATTTTCCTAGCTTTTTCAGCTATTAATTTTTGCCTTTCAAGGAAAATATTCAGGTTTTCTTTTGGTTTCTTTTCAACGTCTCTACATTTCATTAACGGAATATTCGGTTTATATTCATTTTTCTTTTCAATGCTCCCGTAGTTTTTAGGTTCTAAATAATTTCCCAAAATGTATTCTTTTCCGCGATCTGATTCATTTTTTGTTTTGGAGTTTTTTATTGTTATCAGAAGCATTTCGTCGAGTAATTTGTCTGACATTTTGGTTGATAATGCAGAAACTATTCTGTCATCTTCTGCAGCTATGCTTCGCTTGGCTGTCAAAATTTTTCGATCTTGAACGAGTTTTAGGTGTTTTTCTAAATTCTGTTGTATTAAGTCTCTTTTTTCAAACAATTTTTTCTTGTATCTTAGTTTTGATTGTATGCAATCTAATAGATTTTCTTGTTCTCGTATTATGTTGCACAGACGCAAATTTTCATGTCTGATTGTATTTATTCTATTTTCTAAGGAAGTAACAATGTCTGCTTGTTTATTATTTTCGTCTTGAAGTGCTTTACAATTGTGCTCAATTATATTATGTTTTAATTGATTATAAGATTTTTCTTGCTCTGCGAAATCTTTAGAAACTTTATTATTTTTGTTATCTATTGTTGGAATTATTGGTTTATCAACAAGTTTTTCATTTTGTTCGGGTTTTGGTTGTACAAACAAAGCCTTATTTTGATTTAGTTTTGAATCTAAATTGTTTTCTTTGCATGGTTCTATTTTATCAATTGATGTTTTAATACAATTAGTTTGTGATGTTTTAACTGGACACATTGCTTGAAAAATAAATGCATCATTAAAAGGTTTCTGTTTTGAAAAATTGCTCTTGGAATTACTTTTATTTTCGTCATTACGCTGGATGCAACATTCCTTGCTCAACGGACCAATGAAATCATTTTTCTGTTTTTGTTTATCTGTTTTGTTCTTTAATGCTTTCAAATCACATCCTCTAATTTGTTGCTTAATTCTTCTGTCAATTCTTTTTAGCAGTTTCGTTCTCATGTTTTTATTTTTCAAATAATCGCGGTTGTATTTATTTGGACAATATTTTCGTATTAATTTGTCTTCTTCCAAAATAGAGGGCCATAATGCATGATCTTCAAGTGCACTTGCCAGCGTATTGTCCAGGTTGAGAGCACTAACGTTTTTATTTTCAGGGCAAGAGATTATTTCATCTGATGATTTCAGTATTAAAGACAAACCACAAACTGTCAAAATTGTGCCTAAACTAACTCCCGCTATAAATGGACATTTATAAAAACGCCTCTTTCGTTTTGTGCACTTTTCTTTTGGATCGTTTTTCTCGACATCAAATTCAGGAACTTTTTCTTTTACGATGTGACGTTGTCTTAAAGAACTTGTACTAGGTGTAAAATCTATTACAACATTTGTATTTTCTTCGTTATTTGGTGTAGTTGTTAAATGATTTTCTTCTTGATTTTCTTTATTAGGGAATGTAGTAACAGTTGGTATTACATTTTCGTCTTCAACGTCGCCAATTTCCGAGCTATTAGATTCTTGTTCAACGTTATTATCAAATAGATCTTTGACAATTTCGAAATCAATTCCATCTTCTGGTACGTTCTCGTCTATGATCGACCATGAATCAGATCGATCGTCATCACTTAAAGTGCTGCTAGAGTTATCCATTTAAAAAGCTTTAAAAAGCTGTTGTACAAAATTTTACTAAAAATTTTAATGTGACATTTTCTAAATTTGTTTTAAACGATCGTAACACTACTACGATGTTTCTGTCATTTTTGTTTTCAACTGGTTACTTTGATCATTGCCCGGAATTGATTAAATAAAAAATAAATATATCGTCACACCTTTTACTCATTACTGGATGTGGCACTCTGTCGTAGCAGATCTCGGTAAGTGATATATTTCTTCGCGTTAAGTTTAAGTTAAATTACGGCCACTCAAGATGTTAGTGGAGGGGGAGCCACAGGGGTAATTTTAATACGATGAAAATTGTTTCTCGGCCGTGAGAATCGAACCCGAGCTTTCAAATCCACAGGCCATCTACTCTTTAAAAGTTAATTTAATTTAAATTAGAAATAAATATAATGGAAAGTATTTTCTTTCTCAGACGAGACAATGCGTGTCAAGTGACAATTCACCAATCACAATCATCAAAGATTTGGGTGGAGTCAAATTAACCGAGTCGGCTGATTCATTTCTTTCAATTAAGATTTGTTGTCATGCCATAAGCCCACGCCTTCAGCAATTTAATAAAATGGATAAAACGAGAAACATCTAATTTATTTTTTGTCATTTCGATTATTGATATAATGTCGAAAGGGTTGAATTTTAAATAAAATTTTCACACCCGGTAATGGTAAAAATTGTGATAATTTACTATTAGAATAATTTTTAAAAAATTAGTTAAACAAAAAAAAATTAGTAAATAAATAAGGTCCTAGTTATAGAATGCATAGAAATATTGTCAATTTTATTTAACTTCATATGAAAAATACAAAATTAATTTGTCAAATAGGATTTCGAACTATCTCTTAATTGCCTACAATATTATATAATATATTCTCTGCTATGTGTCTTGGTCTTATAGACCAGAAATAAATTTTCCCATCATGCCGTCATATACACCGACTCAGTTTACAGGACGAAGATGAAAATGATTAAATTATAGATTTGAGAGACAAATTTTTGAAAAAAATTTAGTATTTTTCCCATTTAAATTGTATTGTCTTTGTTCTATGAGGAAAATTGCATGTTTAAATGGTCAGCCTAGAGGAAAATAAGTTAGAATTCCTCACGAATAACAGCGTGAAAAAGACGTCAAAAATATTGTTTTTCCATCTCCTTTCATTTCATATGCCTTCACACTTGGATAACAAAATCAAAAATTCTGAAGAGGGCAACTTTCTTACCTTGTCCGGCGAGTTGGCCCTCGGCGAGCTGGCAGGCGAGCGGCAAGGAGACTCAGCCTTGTCCGTGACGGTAGCACTAGCTCCTGTGGCTTGCGGCACACCCAACGTGTAGATGTTGAGCATGTGCGCGGCCTGGGCATGCACCATGAGGTCCCACGCGCTGCTGAACGAGTCCTTACACTGCACGCAGAGAAGAGATGCGCAGGACTGGTGCTCGTCGCCGTCGCCGCCTGGCTCTGGAAAGAGAAACATTGATGATGTATATTAATTACACACAGGCAGAATCAATAGACAGATTAGATACTAACACTGTTTTTAGTTCCCATTTTAACTTAGTTTTTAAACATTCATCATTTATAATTTGTAGGTGAGGTAGATAAAATAATACTACCGGTTGATCGGATTACCTGGCTTGTTGCAATATAAAATACATATTTATTGAATTATTGGAAAATTGACGACGTTTTGGAACTTTAGTTTGGTTCCATTCTCAAGTCATACTAATATAAGTGCGTTAATATAATTGTGTAAAAAATGTAAAACAACATTCTACAATATATTAAATAACTCAACAATAAGGTTAAAACTAAAGTGGTAACTCCACCTGAGTCAAAGAAAGACAATAAAAATTCAAATTTATGGATTTTTTATATTTATAATATCAGATTTTTTCAGAAATATTTTGAAAAATATTTTGTTCTGTCTATAAATCGGAAATTTAATCCTATGAATTTAATCTACATTTATTACCTACTATTATAATATAAGCCAACAATAAATTTGTTTGATTATTTGGCGTTTTATTCTTTGATCCTCAATATATAAAAATAAATAAAGTCCAAATAAAATTATTTGAATATCACATTAATCAATGCACAAGCTGTCAAATTAGTTATCCAAATACCGAGAAACACTGTATAGTTTTCATATTCAAATAGACTTTTAACATACGATTTTCGAATCAGCAAAAATATTGTTCAATAGTTTAAGCTTGTTTACAATTTACAACTTTGTCTAATGCCATTTTTTTTCATTTTTGTCCAGATATTTTTCTATTATTCGTTTAAAGCTTACCTAAATTGTACGAATTGTAACTAAAATATAACACAAACATTTAAAAAAACTGTTATTAGACTATTTCAAACTATTAAAAATTATCATAATATATATTGCAATTACTAAGCTCATGTTTTACATAAATAGTGAATGTTGTGCGACTCGCAAAAAGTGCACTATGTACGTTCAACTGAAGAAATAAGGAGTAAATAATGCATATATATGTAATATTGTGCAATATTGACAATACGGGATTTTTATTTTAAATGTATTTTAAGGAGTGTGGTTACAATTTTAATCCAACCTTTTTTGCTACTTTGTATTTTACACTTGCAAAATCTTAGATGGTTCGAGATGACTATACAACCATCTTAATGTGTCAGGACAACACCAGAACCAGCACTGAGCGATGCTAATTTTTTAACATTACGTTGCGCTACTCTGTTATTATTATGTGGCGCTAAAATGTCATTTTCGGTCAAAAGTGGAGATAGAAGTTTTATAATGAGGGAAACGATATGCCATAGTTTAAATTGCCACTACAACTACCCTTGTCTACCTTTATAATAATAATGATAGCATCTTCGGTAAACAGTACAAAAACAATATCCGCCATAAAGTTTCACTGTTTGACAATCTCACATTTTTTATCAAAGTGAACTACTACTAAAAGTCAACAAAGGATAATTACGAGATTACTTGCATAGAAGACGTTGATAAAAAATATAATTTCATAGCAAATATTTACTTTATGAATTCTCAACAGTCCGAGACTGCGCTCTGCGCATACACAGTAACTACCAGTAACACGAACATGCTGGATGGCTGGATCAACAGTTGCTCGAAAACTTTGCGCTCGTTATTCTCCGAGATAGGTTAGAAAGATTTTAAAGTTTGCAACTTCTTACACTTTTTGTTCGATGAAACTTCTCAAAGCTGTTTGCGGAAATAATACTGTTGTATGAAAATGAGAGCTAATTTAAGCTAGATCTTTTTCAAACTGCAGTTGGGAACTATCGCACTGGGAATACAAAGGTTTTTAATGTGCTTTGACATTTGATATTTTAGGTTAGGTTTAGTGACAACTTATAATAGAATTCAGAAATTAAAACGAATACAATGATAGTTCACTAACAACTTCGGAAAAAGTATAATTAATAAAATAATAAATTCTTAAGCTTAAAAGTAAAATAATACAAAAAAAAAACGAATATACGATTTTGTTCACAGAATTATGATAGAACCACTATTTGTCATTTGTTGAATTAAAGATATCTTATGTCAATGCGACAAAGTAAAATTTTTAAAAAAACCTATGATTTTATTAAGGATTTGTTACTTACTAAAGTTGTCGTTGAGTCCGTTTAATGTGTGACATTTGCAAGTGAATCGTAATTTGCAGTAGGTTTTTTTATGTTCCAGAAGTTCTTGTAAATCTGTAAACATTTCTCGACAGTTGCCGCAGATCAAGATGTCTGGATTACCTGAAAAAAAAAATGTAAAATAGAAAATATTTAGAACAAGAGATAAAAATTAAATGACAAAATATTTTTAGAAAGTAGTATAGTGATTTTTTTCAGAATTAAACCACATAAACAATTTGTGTCCTTATTATATAATATAATATATAATATAATAAAAATGCTGACAAAAATGCGATTGAAATTAAAAGACAATTTATTTATAAATTAGTGTACAATAGGCCATAGATAAAAAACAAAAGATCGTATAAATTAATGTTAATAAATAAGTAATTGTTAATTACTGTAAACTATGTTCTATTGACATGGTGGCCTGTTAATCAGTACGCTAAAGTCTAAGTAATTTCTTTCAAATCATTTCAGGAATCGCGTACCAAAATTTTACCGATAAACTGACAATTTCGTTTTCAGAATACATACTTACAATAAAAATGTCATATATTGCTTTCATATACTTTATTAGATCGTGTCTGCTTTTGACACAACAAAATAAGGAGAAAATTTGGAAGAGACCTTAACTTAGCTGGTTAGATAGAGTCAAACATTTCAGATTCAAATCCTGGCGATAACTCAATTTTTCTTTTTATAATAAAATTAAATTTCATCAACTGCTGAAGTATTTACAGAAAATATACTAATTAAGTGCTATTTCAATTGTACAAAGATTAGTCTCAGACTTATTGCCAAACAAATATTTCTAGTTCTTGCCAAATAAATTTGATTAAACTTTACTCCGGATTTAAAACTGACGTTATTTAGAACTTGTCCCCAAATGTTACTTCATTCATCTGTTCTAAAATCAAGATATGCAAAAATATTATTTGATCATTACAATGATTAGCTTGCTATTAAACATGAATGTTTATTTGAATAAATTTGAAATAAATATTTCACACCTTTTTGTACTAACAATGACACTTTAAAACAAATGTCACAGAATAATTTAAAAATGAATCTATTCATTTCGCAGCAAATATTTTCAGGAAGATATACACCCAATGTTTGGTCAAGTTTTGGAAGTGGCGCAGATACAACTTCGTGACATATTTGAAATATATATCATTTATAATAATTTATCCGTCGTAAACAACGATACAAACAGCTTGGTTCCGATATAAAATTTTCATGACCACTAGACCATTTGCTATATTTCGCTACTTGATGTATAATGTTCGCATTAACGGGCGTATATTTTATATTTTACAGAATATACTTTTTCACTTTATAAAAAGGGAATAAAATTCATAATCTTATTTTAAAATACAATTTTATAGTGTTATATTGTGTCCAGAAAAGAAGTAATAAATATTAAATTTTTATGTCTTCCATTATTTCTTTATTCTTCAGATTTATAACATGTTGTGTTAAATTGTGGGTCAGCAATAAAGTTTTTCTTAAAATAAAATTTAGATAGGACCTTCTTATTTTTCTGGTAATTTTATGTTTTAAATTGTTTTTATTTGCGAATTGATCACGGAAGTAGAAAACTTGTTGAAAAAGTGATTTAAAAATTTGCGTCAATTGTTAAATAGGTACTATAATTTGATTGGTTTCAATTTATTTATTTGTATCCTTGGAGATCATTTAAAATTTTCAGTATTTTTTATTCTTCTTCTTCATTCGGCTCCACAGAATTTCCAGAATTCCTTGGCCTGATCAAGCATCTTTTTCCACTTCTTCCTGTCGTCCGTGAAGTTGATTTTTGTTATTTTCATATCTTTTATAACATTATCCCTCCATCTTATTTTCGGTCTTCCTCTAGGTCTTGAAGTGTATGGATTTCGTTTATACAGTCGGTATACCTGTCTATTTTCACCCATTCTTTGTATGTGTCCGTACCACCTGAGACGTTGAAGTTTAATGAAGGATGATATTGGTACGTCATCATACAAATTGTATATTTCATGGTTCCATTTTATGCGCCATGTTCCATCTTCTTCACAGGTGGGTCCATATATTTTGCGCAGTATTTTCCTTTCAAAAATATCCAGCTTCTTGCGATTATTTTTATTCAAAACCCATGTTTCTCCCCCATATGTCACTACCGGTCGTATTAATGTCTTATATATGCGGATTTTGCTGGTTCTTGATATCAACTTATTTCTCATTACATTGCTCAAAGCGTAGTAGGATTTCAGACCGGCTGAGATCCTATGTGTAATTTCCCTGGTTTCATCGTTTTTGTTATTAATTAGAGCCCCTAGGTAAGTGAAAGACTCTACAATTTCCAGTTCCTTATTGTTTAGTTTAATTGTTCCCTCTATTGACCGATCTTTGGAAACTATCATTATTTTTGTCTTTGCTATGTTGACTTCCAATCCAACTGTTGCCGCGCTCCTCTCTAGAGCTATAAAAGCTAGTTCCACGTCATTCTTTGTTCGTCCTACGATGTCAATGTCATCCGCATATCCTAGTACTTCTATAGATTTGTTGGTGAATATGGTTCCTGGTTTTAGATCTATTTGGGAGTCTTTAATGACTTTTTGAAGGACAATGTTGAATAGAAGAGGTGCTAGAGCATCACCTTGTCTTAGTCCATGCTTAATTTGAAATTCATTAGAGAGTGTGTTGTTTGCCTTGATTCTGCCTGATGTTAACTTCATAGTAAGTTTTGTCATATTTATTAATTTCCTTGGTATGTTTAGTTCAGTCATTGATGCATATACTGCCTGTCTGTCAATGCTGTCATATGCCGTCTTAAAATCGATAAACATATGCCATGTAACTAGTCCATATTCTATAGTTTTTTCGTTTATTTGTTTGACGGCAAAAATTTGATCTGTGGTAGACCGGTTTGGTCTAAAACCACACTGGTAGTCTCCTATCTTGTTTTCCGTGTATGGTATTAGCCTTTCATAGATTAATGTTGACAGAACTTTATACGCTGTGTTTAGCAGTGTTATGCCTCTGTGATTTGAGCATAACGTTTTATCCCCCTTCTTATGGATTGGCACTATCAAGGCTTGGGTCCATTCTTCTGGCATCTCTTCTGCGTTCCATATGGTAGTTATAAGTTTGTGTATCTGTGCCGTTACAGTTGGTCCCCCGTTCTTGAGCAACTCTGCTGGAATTTCATCGATCCCTGGTGCTTTGTTGTTCCGGAGTTTGCTTATCACTCGTTCCACCTCTAGTATCGTGGGAGCGTTGATTTCTTCGTCGTTCGGCGGTATTGCACCTAATTCTGTGCTATGGGTTAGTCTATTTGCCTTATTCAGTAGGTAGTCAAAATGTTCCTTCCAGCGCTCCGTTATGTCGTTACCGGCTGTTAGCAGCTCACCTTTACTATTCTTTATGTATGGCGCATGTGGTTTGAAATCTTTCTTGTTTTGTCCTACTTTTTTGTAGAATTTCCTGGAATCGTTGTGTCTTCTTGATTCCTCGATCACTTTGATTTCTTCTAACCACATTTGTTTCTTCTTTCGACGTATTAAATCCTTTGCCTGTTTCCTAGCTTCTTTATATTCAAGTTCGTTGCTTCTGGTCTTCCTCTGAAGGCATTTTTTCCTTTTTTCGTTCTTAACATTGATCGCCTTTCGACACTCTTCATCAAACCATTCATTCCTTTTATCTTTCTCTGCACTTCCCAGTGTTTCTTTGGCTGCTTGGGTTATTAGCTGTTTTAATATACTCCATCTTTCTTCCACCGTCGCTGTTTCCGTCGTAATGTCTGTACTGAGCTGTTCAATCCTGTCTTTATATTCCTCCTTCTTCTCTAGGTCTGAGAGTACCTTTGTGTTGTAAGTGTTTTTAGTGGCTTGATTGCGTTGCGGCATACGGGTAGTAATTCTCTGTTTAAGTATGGCCACGATCGGGTAATGATCGGATTCAACATTTGGTCCTCTATAACTTCTGACGTCATGTATGGATGAGATATGCCGTCTATCCATTAGGAGGTGGTCAATCTGATTTGCTGTGGTTCCATCAGGGGATGTCCACGTTTGTTTGTGAATCTCTTTGTGTGGAAAGAGTGTGCTTGCTATTGCCATACATTTGGAGATCGCGAAATTAAGTAGTCTCTCGCCATTTTCATTAAAATCGTCGTGTAGACTATGATTCCCTATTGTGGGTTTCAGATTATCGTCTTTACCAATCTTAGCATTGAAGTCCCCGCATACTATTTTTATGTCATGATTCGGGCATTGGTCGTACGTTCTATCCAATATATCGTAGAATGCGTCTTTATCATAGTCATCTTTTTCTTCAGTTGGGGCGTGCCCATTTATTACACTCACATTGAAAAATTTTCCCCTTATTCTCAGTTTGCATAATCTCTCATCAATCGCTTGAAAGTCTATGATGATATTCTTTAGCGAGTTTTTTACCAGAAATCCTGTTCCAAATTCGTGTTTTACTTTCCCGCCGCTATAGAGAAGGACATAGTCCTTGCCTGAGAGCATCCCTTGCCCCAGCCATCTTATCTCTTGTAGTGCTATTATATCCCAGTTGTATTTCTTGCATTCATTCTTTAGCTCAGTAAATGCTCCTAATCTATATAGACTCCTGACATTCCAGGATGTTAATCGTAATGCCTTCTCGTGAACCTTGTTATTGCCATGTCGTTTCCGTGATGACTGTCCGTAAGTTTCCGAGGCTGCTTGATCCTTCGTAACAGTTTGTTTTTCCGGAGTAGAGTTGTTAGCCCTGCGTCCAACCCCCTTTGCATTGGAGGGCCTAGGTTTTCTGTAGGGGTTTTCTCCCTTAGCCACCAGGTACCAGTTTTGTGGCGCCGGAGTTTCGCCATTCACCCTCTCCCGTTAGCTGCATAATGCATTGCCCGGGGGTCACGCGGCTATGTGCCTGCGAGGACGTGGGAGTAGGATTTGTTGGGTTCACTTTTACAAGCTGTGGGCATTTCCTCGGGTTTTATTGTAAAGAGAGAGGTGGCGTCTCTCTTTACCCTGAGGACCCAATACCAACCATTTGAATTAGTGTACAATAGGCCATAGATAAAAAACAAAAGATCGTATAAATTAATGTTAATAAATAAGTAATTGTTAATTACTGTAAACTATGTTCTATTGACATGGTGGCCTGTTAATCAGTACGCTAAAGTCTAAGTAATTTCTTTCAAATCATTTCAGGAATCGCGTACCAAAATTTTACCGATAAACTGACAATTTCGTTTTCAGAATACATACTTACAATAAAAATGTCATATATTGCTTTCATATACTTTATTAGATCGTGTCTGCTTTTGACACAACAAAATAAGGAGAAAATTTGGAAGAGACCTTAACTTAGCTGGTTAGATAGAGTCAAACATTTCAGATTCAAATCCTGGCGATAACTCAATTTTTCTTTTTATAATAAAATTAAATTTCATCAACTGCTGAAGTATTTACAGAAAATATACTAATTAAGTGCTATTTCAATTGTACAAAGATTAGTCTCAGACTTATTGCCAAACAAATATTTCTAGTTCTTGCCAAATAAATTTGATTAAACTTTACTCCGGATTTAAAACTGACGTTATTTAGAACTTGTCCCCAAATGTTACTTCATTCATCTGTTCTAAAATCAAGATATGCAAAAATATTATTTGATCATTACAATGATTAGCTTGCTATTAAACATGAATGTTTATTTGAATAAATTTGAAATAAATATTTCACACCTTTTTGTACTAACAATGACACTTTAAAACAAATGTCACAGAATAATTTAAAAATGAATCTATTCATTTCGCAGCAAATATTTTCAGGAAGATATACACCCAATGTTTGGTCAAGTTTTGGAAGTGGCGCAGATACAACTTCGTGACATATTTGAAATATATATCATTTATAATAATTTATCCGTCGTAAACAACGATACAAACAGCTTGGTTCCGATATAAAATTTTCATGACCACTAGACCATTTGCTATATTTCGCTACTTGATGTATAATGTTCGCATTAACGGGCGTATATTTTATATTTTACAGAATATACTTTTTCACTTTATAAAAAGGGAATAAAATTCATAATCTTATTTTAAAATACAATTTTATAGTGTTATATTGTGTCCAGAAAAGAAGTAATAAATATTAAATTTTTATGTCTTCCATTATTTCTTTATTCTTCAGATTTATAACATGTTGTGTTAAATTGTGGGTCAGCAATAAAGTTTTTCTTAAAATAAAATTTAGATAGGACCTTCTTATTTTTCTGGTAATTTTATGTTTTAAATTGTTTTTATTTGCGAATTGATCACGGAAGTAGAAAACTTGTTGAAAAAGTGATTTAAAAATTTGCGTCAATTGTTAAATAGGTACTATAATTTGATTGGTTTCAATTTATTTATTTGTATCCTTGGAGATCATTTAAAATTTTCAGTATTTTTTATTAGTATGAGAATTCACCACACGTCACTGTCAACCAATAGGATCACGAATTTGTTTGAAAATAAACCAATAAATTGTACATTTCGTCGGAAATTCATCACTAGTGAAATTTCATCGGAAATACCACTGTTATTAATATCCTTGGTTACGAATAAAATAAATGATATTTTCAACTGTAATAAGTAAATAAATACCTAACTATTCTTGTTAATTAACTCTTGTTTGGTAAATTCTCAAGCCGAATACAACTCGTAGTATGAAAATTGACAGATAATATTTTGACATAAATATACATTCGTTGTTATGGAAATAGGAAACACAACTCATAATTTATGTCAAAATATTTTCAGCATTTTTCACTTGTTATATTATATATGAAACTATGTTTTTTTAAGTGTTTAACATTATTATTATTTAAAATTAAATTAAATTACTAGTACACACTGCATTTAAATAGCAATAAAAAAAACAAAAATATATTTTTAATTATTTAACAAATAATTTTCACTTGTTATATTATATATGAAACTATGTTTTTTTTAAGTGTTTAACATTATTATTATTTAAAATTAAATTAAATTACTAGTACACACTGCATTTAAATAGCAATAAAAAAAACAAAAATATATTTTTAATTATTTAACAAATAATAAACAATTTTATTATTAGATGTTAGATAACTTATAACATGAATCAAGTTTCTATTTTTCTTCCAGCAACTAAAGCTCGTTGGTAATTCCAAAACATTAACTAAAAAATCCCTGTTAAAAGCGAAATACAGACGTTCGCTAAAGCGAATGCATCACGCGAGCTTAAAACGAATCAAAAAAGTAAAGCAGGGTGAGAAATTCACGGAATATTCTATTATAACTACCGCCATTGTGTACCGCTAAAATGAATAGGGCACATTAACAATGATAAATGCTGCAGGTTGGGTAATTGCGGCCGCAAAGCCACGCAGAATAAACCAGAATAACAAACTCTGCCCAGGTTATTTAACTAAATATTTTTTGTTTTCGTTTCTATGGACTACATCCATTATAAAAATCCTGGTATTATTATTTATACACATTTTACATTTTTCTGTAGGTAACTTTTTTCTTTTAGGTTAGTGGATTTTCTGTACTATATTTAGTAGTATTCGTATTTTATTTGCTTCTTGGTCCACTTAATTTTTATTACAAATAAAACATTGACTGGTAATAAGAACGCTGTTTAGCTGTTGATCGTCAATTGATTAGAAAGGGACTAAAAAAAGGTAGTATGAACAACTGATTAAGCCCGATTATCAACTATGTTTATATTTAATCATAGGTAGGATCTTGACTATCAGTTGATCATAATAATTTAAAAAAATATGCCGTACGTCAAATATGCGATATTCGCTGAAATAATAATAACAAAAATGATATAATAAGAAAATTTAATCGTATATGACAATAATATTATTGGTGCAATTTTTTGTCATGTTATTAGGATTAATCTATTAATTCAATTTATTCCTTCAATAATTTCAGGAAATCAAAAATGAAAGGAGGCAGCTCCCATTTTTAATAAAAGAGATGAATTAATTATTATAATCAAAAATATATTGTAATAAATTTGAAAATATTTAATTTTTGTGCAAATAATATGGGAAAATGAATTTAAAATTTCGATAAAATGTCTAAAAAACGGTTAAAAGGAAGATAATATATTTATTCTATAGAAACCAGTTAATTTTGAAAAAAATTCTCGCCAATAACAAGATTTTTTTCATTAATTAGGTTACGTTTATAGAATGCCAAGGTCTTGAGTAATTCCAAATTATTTATAAATTAGAGAATTTAAAAAAAAATTATAATGTCAGATTTGAAAGGTACGATTTCGAAATGCCAATATTTTTACTTTAACGAAAAGTTCAATATATGATATTTTTATGACATTACATTTTTATAAAAATATTTTGATCCTTTGTTTCACTTCTAAATGAACGCTCAGATACGTTGCTGTCAAATTCGTAACCATACCTGTTAAAATAAACTCATGGTACATATTTTAGTTATTCAATCAGCGACAATACCAAATATCTTCATTTCAATAAATAAATAAATAAATTTATAGTCAGTTGTGTAATGAAATAGCTAAAGAATAGTTTCGGAAGAAAATTAGAATAATTTATAGAAATTTCTATCTGGAAATATGAAAAAGAATAGCGAAATGATTTATATTGAGTATTATGTTAAAGGGGTATGAGACATGGCCAGTTTTGAAGAAAGATAAGAAACGGATTGATGTCATGGAAATGTGGAAAGAGAAGAGAATGCTTGATCTGTCTGATAGAGTTAGCAACGAACAAGTGTTGGTATAAGCAGGAGAAAAAAAGGACACTGTATGAGACTATTTTGAAAAGGAAAATAATGTGATTGAGCCATGCATTGCGAAGAGATACTCTAACGAAGGCCGTAATAGAACAGACAGTAGAAGGAGAAGGTAAAAGAGGTAGGAGGAGAAGGAAGATGGTAGACAATCTGTGAGAAGGAAGATGGTAGACAACCAGTAAGAAGGAACAAGTTATGTTGAAATAAAAAGGCTAGCTATGAGTAGACGAAATTGGAGAAGGCATGTAGGACCTGCAATAAATAGATAACTATACAGGGTGTTTCACAACTTAGAGCAAAAAATTAAAGGGTATATTCTGTACGACGTGTTGATCATGAAACAAAAAGATTTTTTTTTTTAAATCGCAAAACTATTTTCCATGTTTCCCAGTCCAAAATATTTCGTTGCCACTGCCACTGGGTGGATGATTATGTTAAAGTTATTAATTAAATAAAATTCTATTACAAATAACTGCTAATAATTGAATTGTGTAATTATTCTTTCGTAGTTGATACCTACTTCATTGTTTGTGTTTAATAGGAAAGCGAATCCAGTGCAGTACTACAAAAAATGTTTTAGGTTAACAACAATTAATTTTTCGAATTTTAAAAAAATAATTTTTGTTTCATGATCAGCACGTCGTACAGAATATACCCTTTAATTTTTTGCTCTAAGTTGTGAAACACCCTGTATAATAATAATAAACTTATTGAAATAAAATAGAAACTACTCGTATTTTATAAGTCACATTTCAATCGCAGATATTAACTGATTAATGAAGAAATTTTTACAGCATTCTTACATGTGTAAAAATTAAATAAACTTAATCGATTTGTACAAGTTTTCACATTTTCAAGTTTAATCATATGAACAATATTATGAAATTAAATAGACAAATAACAAATAAATGTAAAAGGATAACTTTATTTTATCATATTTTATCATAAATTCCATTAAATGAACACCATCACAAGCACAATAATATACAGAACATAAAATTTCATTTAAAACTTTCCTTTATTTCAAAACCTGTATTAAAAATATAACAACTATTAAAATAAAATAAATAAGGAGTTAGTGAATTTATTTATTTTATATAAAAACAATTTATTTAGTTGGTACGAATACCACACATCACGCACCTGCAGTATTTGTTTCTTTTACATAAATATCATATTTACGTACAGCTGATGTTTTTCCTGTATACGTATTTATTATAAATGTTATAAATTTTATTCACGATGGAAAAATTAAGGTACCTAACTCAAATTTCAATATCGCCAAAGTTTATTAATTACAGTTATAATTTTCAAAGTAAGTAAATTGTTTTAGTAAAAACAACATAATTATAAACATAAATACGATCAACAAATTTCGAGCTGTGTAAATAACGATAAATAAATAAAATGATGTCAAAAATGAAACTTCGAACGTTAAATTAAAATGTTTCTTAATAATTAATTTTAATTCGGATACCAAATTTAATAAGAAAATGTTTTTATCGCATTAAATATTTCCGAAAGAGTTCATTAATCTTAGTCCAATTAATTAAAAATAATTTCAAACTGAAATCGGAGATATATCCTTTTTCCGTGCTTAAAAAATACACAAAATTATATTTCTATTATTAGCAATGATTTTATAGTTAATTAGGTATATCATAAATGTAAATATGTTGAACATTGAAAAATGATGAAGCAAAAGTTTGAAATCAAACGAAAATTAAATATAACTATCTAAATTTAGGTCACGAACAATTTTAGTTGAATAATATATTAACGGCTAAAATATTTCTCATAAAATATTCATTCGTATAAATGCGTTTTAACTTGAATTTAATGCACGTTGCATTTATGCTTTTTATTATTTTAATATTCATATTTTATTGTCATTTGAATAGCTGTATACGAATTTTATATGAAATTGTGTTTAAAATTTAAGGATTTAAATTTGTTATGTGGTTTTAGATTTTACCAAACTGGAATCAACTGCTTGAAAGAAAACTACGGCTATTATCATCGCTATATAGAGAATTATAAATACAGTTTTTTTTCTACTCCCATACTTTATTTTACTTATTACATATGTATTATCTTTACTTCAATATAATAAGTGATATGACAATTGACGGTAATATTTTGACATGAATTCGTGATTCTGTTGGTCCCCACATATCCTTGGTAAATTTTCATCATAATACAAATATTAATTATTATACAGATTATTGCCCTTGAGTAGCACAGCATTTCACGTTTTATGTTTTTATATTCAAAGCTGACATTTATTTGAATAAGTTTGTATGTTGGATTTGGTTGTAGAAAAATAATGTATGCAACTCGTGTATAATGGTGATTAATTCATATGTATGAATTATGACATTCGCGTTCGGCTTCATATACAGGGTGATTCTGGGAAGACGAACCCCCCCTTAACTTTTTTATTATAAGAAACAGAAAAGATTTCTTCATATGGAAGTTTTAGTATATTAAATATACTATTTTATGACACATATAGAAATTTTTATAGTCAGGTTTACATGATACGACTATTAACTTTTAATTTTTCAAATGGAACCCTAGAATTATTTTATTAAAATAAAAACCGCCATTTTGTTCACTTTTCAACGATGTATTACTTGTCATAAATGTATATGAAAAAAATCGAGATAAATAAGATAATTGAGAAATGTCAGAATTTATTTTTATTAAACTATTCTGGTGGCTAAGCGAAATTAAACAAAATGAAACAAGGTAAAATTAATGACAACAATGCAGATATTTATTTGTTATTTGTTTCACGTGTTTTGTCATTCATTTTAACTTCTTACATTTTGTTTAATCTCGCATTGCCACCTAGAATAGTATATATATATATATATATATAAAAGAAAAAATTGAGATTGCCGGCAATCAAACCCGGATTAACTGCTTGTAAAGCAACTATTCCGACAATTACACCACCATTGCATTATGCTCAAATACCTAGTAAAAATAGCAACCTCGATAAGAACTTTAAAAACTCGAACTTTCTAAATATACTTGTATAACATGAATTAAAATTGGGCTCAACCGGGATTTGAACCCGGGACCTCTCGCACCCAAAGCGAGAATCATACCCCTAGACCATTGAGCCGCTATGAATTAGATGTTATAGAAAATATTTTTAATTTTTGAAATTGAGGATTTTATTCAAAATAACTTAAATACCTTGTAAATTACAGTGGTGAAAAATCACAATTATATATACCCGATTTATTAATCAATTGTTAAATAAATATTAATCAACAGCAATATAAATTAAAAGCATTCTCCTATATTTAACAGACAGAAATATAACAGTTTAAAGAAAAATAGAGCATTAAACAAAAAACAGTTCTAGAAAGGACTTACTGTAGATCTTCAGTTGGTCGATGGTGGTGTTGGAGGCGACAATTGTTTTCTGTGCCTGGGCAGTCTTGGAGCCCCGGCTTGCGGTTGTCATGAGCCGCGGCCGTTTCAGCGGAGGCACCAATCGAGGTGGACCCACCGGGAATGATGTGGACGCATAATAACTGTAACAACAGAAACACAGAGGTTATGATCAGCAGCCAGTATGCCAGCAATGCATTGCTTGGAGAATTACTATTTGTACAATAAGTCAGGAAACCGTATTAGACATGGCAATTTTAATCGAGGCATCTGTGAGATTTTATATTCATGCGTAGCATATTTATAAAAATTCATTATTTTATTAATAATTCTCATATAATAGTAATATACAAGAAATCTTTAAATTATCGTAAACTTTTTATTCAAATAAATAAAATATTGTCTTTATTGTACCTACTAGAAATTTAAACCTTGAGCATATTTAAAGTTCGAATAAATCGTTTTAGAAACAAGTGAAAAATAATAAAAATATAAAGTAAACACTTGGCTATGTTTCACAAAATTCAGCTTCCAAGTCACCTTATGAGGGCATCGTCAGAGGCTGGCCAGCACAGTTCAGTTAGTAACCATAGACGCGTTTCGCTCTTATTAGAGCTCATCAGTATGGTATAACTCACTTCTTCACCTAGAACAAAGTTCATGTGAAGAAGCTGGTGACGAAGAACTGTGCCAGCAGAGAATAAGATCTCTAACAAACTAGTAAGATGACATGAGAAGTTTTGTGGAACTGGTCATGCCATCTACCGAAAAAAGGGAAAGCTACGCAATAGCAATTTAAATAACAACAAAGACAAAATTAATTGTCATCCAACACTTGGTGAAACAAGGTTTAATAAAAATATAAAGTAAACACTTGGCTATGTTTCACAAAATTCAGCCTCCAAGTCACCTTATGAGGGCATTTGTGAAACATAGCCAAGTGTTTACTTTATATTTTTATTAAACCTTGTTTCACCAAATGTTGGATGACAATTAATTTTGTCTTTGTTGTTATGAAAAATAATAGTCTAACAAAAGTGGAAAACTCTTTTTCCATTTTCGTTCGAACTCGATTGAGAAAAATATCGCTTTCTTTTATTGTTTGACAAATAATAATTTCCTATATTGCATTTAAAAGTGACTTTTGTTTTTGGGAATATTTTGAATGAAGTTGTCAAGTTGTTAAAAATAATTATTTCGATGTAGCTGTCATTGCTCAGGTCATGTAAAATTATTGTAATTATATTTTTATAATACAATAAATTAATTAAACTATAATATTTTTTTATTAAGACTTAAAGCTACATACTTTTATAACTTAATCTAGATAATTATAAATTTGTACTCTAACATTAATAATAAGTATCAAAATGTATATTGGTCTGTCATTATTACCACCTCTATTTTTAAAGTATTTTCTAGAGAAAATTTTAAAAATAAAAGTAAATTAATGCAATGTTGGAGTACGTATCATAGCGTCTAAAACCACAGCGTCGACAACCCATAGTGTCGACAAGTCTATAACCCCGACAACCCATAGCGTCGACAACACCTCCCACTCCAATGTTCATAGCGTATAAATCGTGTTCGTGTAAGTTTGCTTTGCGTTGCCATTCTCGCTGCCAAATAGTATAGAAAACGTGTAATAGATGGCGCTGATTATTACAATGAACCAAATGAATCGACAACAAATTTCAAGATTTTTTAATGCTATATCCTTTTAATTGTAATAGCTACGTGAAAGTAAATATGATTAAAAAATTTACAAATACTATATGAAAACAAATGCAATAAATTTTATTATTTATTGCTTTTACATTTACATTATATCAAAGCTAATATTATATTTTACCAATTTTATATACAATTAAAAGAGTGTAAATTATGATTTATTTTATAATTCTAATTTAGTTATTATCTATATAAATTAAGTGAAATATTCTTGATATTTTATAAATAAAAATACAATTGCATTTAACAGGTTTACTTTAATAGTTGTTTCCAAATTTGAAATATACAGAAATTAAATAAAACTAAAATAGAAGCATACAGTGATAAGTGGTAATCAGTCAATTTTAAAATATTTTTCTAGAAAAAAATAAAATCATTTATAACTTGAGCAGCAACAATATTGTTAAAATAATGAACAAGTGATGGTACACACAAATATAGTTTCCATACATCATTTAAAAACAAAAAAAAAACTAAATATAAATCTATCTCATTTTGATATTCCAGGCTACTGTTTTCTCGTAAAAATGTATTTAGCAGATTTATAATGTAAATAACTATTACTACCAAAAATAAACTGATCTTTACAGCTTTCGAGTATATTCAATTAATTATTTCTTCAAAGATGTGTCGCCCAAATTATTGTGGACAAAAATCATTTAAATAGATAAAAGTTTGTAGAGAATAAAATTCTATTTCTAAATCGGTCAACATTTCTTATTGTACTTGTTTAATTACTGTAAGAATTGAATTTAAAATTGCCTAAAATTAGCTATTTTATTTTTAAATACTACTAACCGTGGAAGAAAACTAAATTTATGTAAATATCATATAATTATTAAATTATATATTTCAATAGTACACATCATAATTGACATTTGATTAAAATAATAAATATTTAGTCTTCTAAATATTTGGTAACTTTTTAATCATAATTAAAATGTTTTACAAAATTATGTAGATCTGGTGAATATAGTGGCTGAAAAATGAATTCGATCCGCAATTCGTAAATTTTGGCCATGACGACTGTCAACGTGTTGTCTTGGTGGAAAGGCATTTTCATCTTCTTTAAATATTGCCTTCAGGTTGTTAAATAATACTGCGTATATTGTGTTACTTTTTTTGACATGATCGATAAACACAATTCCGTGACAATCCTAAAAAAACAAAAACAGTCACGGAACAATATTATATTACATTCATTTTTACAAAAACGCTAACACTGACACAATCGTCAGTCAAACGATAGCCAATTGTCAAAAACAGCTGAAATTTTCAGAGATATCTTTCAAAACATTTACAATTGTAGTACTAGAATAGTTTTAACGAATGACTACACTTACATATATTGAGGTTCAAAACTTTTTAGACAATTCTCGTATATATATCCCAACGCTAAAACAAAAACGATTTCCAGTAATTGTCGCAAATGCTCCAATATTATAATATATGTATTCACAAAGTAATTGTAGTGTATAACCAGTTCTTCGTACTCATACTAATTTGATATTTGACAGTAGTATTGCATCGTTTTGTTTCATTAAAACAATCTGAAACTAGAAAAAATTAAATTGTATTCCTTTTATATATATATATATCTTTTAGTGAAAATTAACATACTGATTCCTGATATTTCTTCTAAATATTTGTAAAGATAAACTTAACTTCTAAAATTGTTAAAAGGTCCAGAAAACCAGAGTAATCCTGGCATCCAATACTAGCAGGCACTTTTGTCGTATAGTACATTGTCAACAAACTACATAATAAGTATAACCATGGTCAACTAGATGTTTCACACATTATTTATTATTAAAAATCATCTTAAATAAATGGAATATAGTCTTACAGTAGTTCATTCTATTATATTACCTGATTTCAAACAATAATACATTTATTTATTGGATATTAAGAAAGATATGATTTTAATTATAACAATTACGCGCCAAATATGAATCTGCAAATAAAATTGGTTGTGTATGTTTAGGATATAAAAATTCGTTTCCACCCCTAATAATTGATGTGCCTCAATTATTTTTTACATGTACTTACAAAACATCCCTATATATATTTTAAAATAAGTTCGGTGTCAAGTAACCCCAGAGCAAGGTGATAATAATTTTTTTAATAAATAATATATCAATTTTATACATTTTCTTATTAGAAAATTCGTATCAACCCTAAATAGTTTATTTACCTAACATATTTTTATATATGAAAGTAGACTACACCCCTGGGGATATTGTAAAACTAGTTCGATCAACTCATAATATGCATTTATTTGTGCTCATTGCAATTGTATAAAGGGACAAATTATACACCAGTGGAATAAAGTAATTTTATTCCACTGTTAAAACAATGAACGAATAATGCACAGAAATCAGTCAAATTGATTGAATTACTTATTAATAAAACATTAACATTTATATTAACACTTAAATTATTGTTTGTTTTATTTAATTTGATGTCCTTTCCATTGATAACAATCTTATTGCTGGCGCTATTTTCGGAATTTGTACGAATTATCGATGTCTTCTCGGGAATCTTCAAATAAGCTGTCAGTTTGCTATATTTTGAAATATCTATATTTTCGTTAACTTTTAACATCAATTATTAGGGGTGGAAACGAATTTTTATATCCTAAACATACACAACCAAATTTTATTTGCAGATTCATATTTGGCGCGTAATTGTTATAATTAAAATCATATCTTTCTTAATATCCAATAAATAAATGTATTATTGTTTAAAATCAGGTAATATAATAGAATGAACTACTGTAAGACTATATTCCATTTATTTAAGATGATTTTTAATAATAAATAATGTGTGAAACATCTAGTTGACCATGGTTATACTTATTATGTAGTTTGTTGACAATGTACTATACGTCAAAAGTGCCTGCTAGTATTGGATGCCAGGATTACTCTGGTTTTCTGGACCTTTTAACAATTTTAGAAGTTAAGTTTATCTTTACAAATATTTAGAAGAAATATCAGGAATCAGTATGTTAATTTTCACTAAAAGATATATATATATATAAAAGGAATACAATTTAATTTTTTCTAGTTTCAGATTGTTTTAATGAAACAAAACGATGCAATACTACTGTCAAATATCAAATTAGTATGAGTACGAAGAACTGGTTATACACTACAATTACTTTGTGAATACATATATTATAATATTGGAGCATTTGCGACAATTACTGGAAATCGTTTTTGTTTTAGCGTTGGGATATATATACGAGAATTGTCTAAAAAGTTTTGAACCTCAATATATGTAAGTGTAGTCATTCGTTAAAACTATTCTAGTACTACAATTGTAAATGTTTTGAAAGATATCTCTGAAAATTTCAGCTGTTTTTGACAATTGGCTATCGTTTGACTGACGATTGTGTCAGTGTTAGCGTTTTTGTAAAAATGAATGTAATATAATATTGTTCCGTGACTGTTTTTGTTTTTTTAGGATTGTCACGGAATTGTGTTTATCGATCATGTCAAAAAAAGTAACACAATATACGCAGTATTATTTAAAAACATAAGGCAATATTTAAAGAAGGTGAAAATGCCTTTCCACCAAGACAACACGTTGACAGTCGTCATGGCCAAAATTTACGAATTGCGGATCGAATTCATTTTTCAGCCACTATATTCACCAGATCTACATAATTTTGTAAAACATTTTAATTATGATTAAAAAGTTACCAAATATTTAGAAGACTAAATATTTATTATTTTAATCAAATGTCAATTATGATGTGTACTATTGAAATATATAATTTAATAATTATATGATATTTACATAAATTTAGTTTTCTTCCACGGTTAGTAGTATTTAAAAATAAAATAGCTAATTTTAGGCAATTTTAAATTCAATTCTTACAGTAATTAAACAAGTACAATAAGAAATGTTGACCGATTTAGAAATAGAATTTTATTCTCTACAAACTTTTATCTATTTAAATGATTTTTGTCCACAATAATTTGGGCGACACATCTTTGAAGAAATAATTAATTGAATATACTCGAAAGCTGTAAAGATCAGTTTATTTTTGGTAGTAATAGTTATTTACATTATAAATCTGCTAAATACATTTTTACGAGAAAACAGTAGCCTGGAATATCAAAATGAGATAGATTTATATTTAGTTTTTTTTTTGTTTTTAAATGATGTATGGAAACTATATTTGTGTGTACCATCACTTGTTCATTATTTTAACAATATTGTTGCTGCTCAAGTTATAAATGATTTTATTTTTTTCTAGAAAAATATTTTAAAATTGACTGATTACCACTTATCACTGTATGCTTCTATTTTAGTTTTATTTAATTTCTGTATATTTCAAATTTGGAAACAACTATTAAAGTAAACCTGTTAAATGCAATTGTATTTTTATTTATAAAATATCAAGAATATTTCACTTAATTTATATAGATAATAACTAAATTAGAATTATAAAATAAATCATAATTTACACTCTTTTAATTGTATATAAAATTGGTAAAATATAATATTAGCTTTGATATAATGTAAATGTAAAAGCAATAAATAATAAAATTTATTGCATTTGTTTTCATATAGTATTTGTAAATTTTTTAATCATATTTACTTTCACGTAGCTATTACAATTAAAAGGATATATGAATATATAGCATTAAAAAATCTTGAAATTTGTTGTCGATTCATTTGGTACATTGTAATAATCAGCGCCATCTATTACACGTTTTCTATACTATTTGGCAGCGAGAATGGCAACGCAAAGCAAACTTACACGAACACGATTTATACGCTATGAACATTGGAGTGGGAGGTGTTGTCGACGCTATGGGTTGTCGGGGTTATAGACTTGTCGACACTATGGGTTGTCGACGCTGTGGTTTTAGACGCTATGGGATGCTTCGCAATGTTGCACATATTTTTTTCTGCAGCTGTTTGAAATTTAGATATTGACATTTTAGATTTTTTTTACTTATCCGTACATGTGCGAAAAAAGTTTTCCTGACTCATGAATATAGACATTAAAGACTTTTTCAAACAGTAGTAGAAAAACACTTTTGTAATTTTCTGGATGATCTGGGAAATTATTCTGATAGTGATAATACTGTTACTAGAAAATTATTATTAAAAGTTATTGCATTTAAATTCGCAATACCCCTGCTCATTTAAACGACAGCTCATTAATAAAATAGTAAACATATGTATTTATGTGCATCATTATAGTTAACTACAATGTAATACATCTTTTCTCGCACAATTGAAGACGAAATAAACCCATTACCCACCCACAAACAATCAACATCACTTTCAAAGCAACTCATTCTGAAAATCATCATTTTATCTCATCTCAATCTCAAATCATTTAATCACTCGTGCAGTCGGCTTGGCGTTACGCGTTTTCTGTAAACATCTGGCGGTCGCGATGGGCGTAACTGAATAATGTGTTCAGGTCGCCCACGCACGTTCAACACGCGTGTAGAGTGTGGCCCACGCCGGAATCCTTAACTTGGAGGAAATAAATCTTATACCGGGCGTAAGAAAGAACGAGAATGAGTAGTTTAGGATGTGTGAAAATGTAATGTTATTTCAATAAAAGCCGGATTTTATGCATTAAAAAGTTTGACAAATAGGTAGGCAAATAAGCAAAAGAAGGCATTAATAAATCAAATTAGTTAAAATTTAATACGATTTGTTCAAAATATTCAAAGTAAAAAAAGCATGCTCAAATTGTAATGGTTATTTATTTATATAAATATTTTACTAAAATTAACAATATCAAAAGAAAAATATTGCAAATACTTAAAAAAGTATACTTTACAAACAAATAAATACGCACCTAACACATTCTCATAAATAAATATCAATATAACTATTTTAACTATTCAATATGTTACGGAGTGCGTGTACGCACTCATGTGAAGTATACTTGCAGTTACAAATATTAATATTACCATCGCTAGAGTGGTCTAAAACAGAAGTATTAGTGAAATTTGTTTGAATCAAACATAACATAGAATTGTCATTTCTTCCGTATAATGGAACTTCTAATGCCTATGGCACACTGGTCGAAGAGCATCTATGAGATCTAATGATGAAACAACAGAACGCATCCTTCATTGACAAACAATAAAAGCTTCTAAAGTTGAGAAAGAAAAACTAATTTCAAAAATATGCTAACGTGAAATGAGACACAGAAGATACGAGTGAAATGGGATACGTTCGTTTCATCGATGAGCCCTTCGATGGAAATAGAGGAGCCTCTACTTTTCGTCGATGACAGGTGCGTTCTGTTGTTTTATCGAAGAGCTCATCGATGCTCTTCGACGCTCTTCGACCAGTGTGCCATAGGCATAACGAACAAATCTTAAGTTCATAGAATGTATGCTGCACACATGCGAATTGTTATATTTAATTTTAACTGAAATTATTCTGAGTTTCATACATTTATATACATATTAAACAGATTCTAACTCTGTAGCTTATAGCTCGTAGAACATAACCAAACAATATTTGTATCATTTAAAACTTCATTTCACACTTTGCTGATGGCAAATATAGAAATATAGACTTAAATTATATTTAAAATATATTGTGAAAGTATTGTAAGTACTATATTAATTTAAATGAACAATAAAGTAAATGCAAGATAATTATGTCACGCTTTAATAATATAACGGAAACCGAAAGAGGTAATTAAAAGAGGAGAATTATTTCACATTTCATGTACAATATATTCTGGTATGAATTTCAAAAATAAAATAGCGCCTATATACATTTTCGTATGCACCAACGCTGTCAAAGCGAAGGTAGTTAGCTAGCAGTTAAAATTTACATTTTTACATCGTTCTTTTGATTTCTTTGTTTCGCAGAGATACAATATTCATATCGTATGCGAACACAATTACAAAAGGAACATATAAAATATAAAAGAAATTAAAAGAACAAAAGATCCTCACTAACAACACAAAATGTATGTTTTGCTGTTAAGAGCGCCACAAAAGGCCAAATTACTTTAAATTACAAAAAGAGACGAATAAAAATGAAATTAAAATGAAATTATCCGAAAATTATATTTTTGTTTCCGTATCTACATCCGAAATGAATGATATTGTCAAACATAATAACACCCTTGTGAGGTTTTTGCTGCTGCTAAATGTCACACAACAGACAATTTGCAATACTTATCTCAAATTATGAAACAAGAAGATATATCTGACACTTATCATGACACATTTTCTTAGAAATAATATCGAAAAAGTGGAAATTACAAAATTTGTAACATATTTTCAATAATAAGTTTAGCAACTGAGACCAGATACTTTAGGTGTCAACTATTGCTTCATTCATTTCTACATTAGTAGCTAAGATTTACGCAGAATTTTATTCTTTTTACTATAGGAACAGTATTCTGTTGACAAGTAAAAGATATTTTAGTAAACAGTAGAGGAGTAACTATACACCATGTAAAAGCGGTTATATATTTGAAAATTAAATTAGAAGAGACTATTATAAATAAATCATTATAATAATTCTCATTTTACATTTATAAATACTTCTAATTTAATCTAATTCTAGGAGAATTACAAATAAAAATCAAGTCAGAAATGATTATTATTTATTCCATAACACAGGAGAAACAAAGTTCAAGTTATTTTTACACGCTAATTTTCTGAGAGAACTTTTGATAAAAGTAATGGATAAAACGGTGAATTAATAGTTATTTACGTAAAAAGTCAGGAAAGTGTTGAATTACAGGATAAGTAGACAGCTTGAAATAGCTTATGAATCCTGTACAACGCCTAGGCAGGCAATATGTTATTTTTCTGACTAGACATGCAAAGTCAAGCTTTCCTGATTCTTAAAGGTCAGGCAAATGTTTATTTTCCTGTCAGTTTCAAGTAAAATAGTTTACATGTACCTATAATCAAAAGAAAACATAATATTGACGGTAAATGTTAAAATGATATTAACATAATAATTCATTAACAATTTATGTAAAAGCAGATGGCCCAAAAATGAAGATGCTGGAATGGAAAAAGGGAAAATTCTAACTAGTTTTTAATTACTGAAATAACCGAAATACGGGATGGGGTGCTAGGTTTGAAATGGAAAATGCTATCCATTTCTTTTTTATAAGTAAAAGAAAAACAATACTCTTGCTTAATAATATTTGTATCTTCTTATTTTTATTTATCCACTGTGATAACAAATAGGTAGTAACCAAATGACATATTTTAAAAATGATCCTACTCATAGTGTGTTATTTTCGCGAAATGCATGAATTATTGCCCACTGAATTTTTATACGACCTACACGAAAAGAAATTTTCACTTTTGCATATCTACAATATTATTCACAATGCCTTGATTTGAATTGAAATGTTTGAATTCCGGTTACGAAAAAAATGTAAATCTTTTCATATTTTGTACTAATATTTGCAAATTATTAATTATTCTTAAAATTTGACACACGTGAAGTGATGATAATATTTCTATAAGAACTCATGGCGAACATATAAAGTAATAGAGAGGCTCAGAATTCTACTATTAGTTTATGTCGATTTTATAATATAGCTCATGTATAAATCAAACATAAATATCTCATAAATAATTATGCCATAAATAAATAAATATATTTTTATTTTCTTTTTTCAAGTTTATCAAAAACATATTTCCGGTAATAAAAAAAAAACTTAATTGTTTAGCATTCCACGTGGTGATGTGAAAGAATGTGTGTTATACAACTGTGTTTGTGTGTTTGCAAAAAGCCACAAATTATATCACGTTCAGTTGAATTGTTGCCAATAGTCTAATAACACAAATTCTTCTTTCAGAGTAGCGCAGCGACGAGTGACAGGCAGATGTCACATTACCGCCAGTATTCAGCGTTCAGCAATGCGGTCGGTGAGCCAACGCTCAAAGCACAGAGATGAATTCCCCTAGCTCCTAGGATATAGAGCGTTTCATTTGAGATGGATGACTTTTATCATACTATATCGCCTTTAGATTGGAAATCTCAATTTTTTAAAAATAGTAAAGCCAAAATTCAGATTAATTTATTCATTATATTCATCCTACAATTAATTTCGAGTGTAATACCACAAGAGGCACAGTTTTTTACGACAAGTTAAATTTTGTTTCCTCAGATGAAAGAAGAAGGTGTGACGTTTCAACGTATGGAAAAAGCTTTCAGAACTCACGTTTAAATGAATAAATATTTTAATTATTTTATACTTTTATCCTTAGGGGTTGACAGTAGTTGTTTTTCATAACAAAGAACACAACACCATGACAACGTTTAGCTTTAAACTGTCCTACTGTCAACCACCTTTGATTACAAAATTTAATGTATGTTTTTATAAAACTAACAAAGTAAATTAATATGAAAATGCTGCGAAGGTGAAAATACAACTTTGTACGCGACATGCTTGTAATTAATCTTTACTAAGCTCACTGGGTTATGGAGGCTCGCTCTTTCGTCTTGTGTCAAAAGAATAATAAATTTTTCTAGATTTCTAACATTTTTTAAAAATTTTTACTTCCTTGTACGAAGTTAAGGAAGTATTGTAATCGCGAAAATTTTCGGTTCTCAGATTTCAGAGGAAATACGCATTTTGGCCCTCTCTGAATCCATTTTGACTAATTTCGTCGTGCCGTCTGTACGTACGTATGTATCTCGCATAACTCAAAAACGGTAAGCCGTAGAAAGTTAAAATTTTGTATTTAAGATTGTTATAACATCTAGTTGTGCACCTCCCTTTTTGGTCATTGTATAACTTCCGGAAGTGATACTTTACTTGAAGCCTATAATATATTTTAATGAAAAACTATATTAAAATAAAATCTAAAACTTTTAAAAATTGGTATATAAGACTACTATATCAATGGATATAACCTAATAAATTTTGGTTAAAAGGAACTTACCGGAAGTGATACATTACTTGAAGCTGATAACAGTTTTTCTTGAAAAAAAATTGAATTATTCTGATTTTAGAAATAAATGCTGCGAATAAAAGTTTTAAAGAATTAAATTCTGCGTCTAGCACATTAAGAATTATTTAATTAGCCTTTTTTATAAGCGAGATATGGAAATTTAAAAATTATATACCTATTTTTTGGCTTTTTTTAAATTAAGTTTGCTATGGATTAGAACAAAAAATAAGGAAAAAAATAAAAATTTAATGTCAGATATGAGCAATTACAAAAATATCTATAGTTTAATACGTGTACAAGGAAGTCATGTGGTGTCCACATTAGATTTTTTAGTTGACAGGGTAGTGAAGAATAGTTATTTGTATACTTCAGATAGTATTTGCAAATCTTTAACCCCGATACGCAAACAATTACTTAAACCAAGAGTAAACAAAACAATTTTTCTGGAATCGGAAATTAAGATTCATCAATTTTGAATTGTAATTAACACAAATGTAGGTAACTAGTAACCAAATAAAAAAGTAAATTAAATTGTTATTTGTGATCTATAATAAGCCCTGTTACCAATAACAATAGTCTGCAAAAAACACTGATGTCAATAGCAATGGTGTGCAAAGGGCCTTGGTTTGCAATTATTCACTTTCTATTGTCAATAACATTCGAAAAGCCAACTGATCGTGGAAACATGTACATAAAAAGTGTTTTTATAATTTGGGAAAAAATGCAAGGGTGTATATTGTTTGAAGTACAGATTACAATTCAAAAATATTTTTTCCGAAATTCACGAAAATAAATGCACATTTCTTGAAGCAAAATGTAACAGTGTTATACAACTTAACAAACTAAAGCAACAAATTCAGTAACAAAAACAACTTAAAACAAATTATTTTCACATAGCCACCTATAATATTTGTATAAAAATTATTTCTAGTATTTCTCAATTTTCTTATTTTTCTCGAATTTTTTCAGATACATTAATAAAAACTAATACACCGTTGAAAAGAGAAAAAAATGGCGGTTTTTATTTTAGTAAAATAATTATAGGTTGCTATTTAAAAAATAAAAGTTGATAGTCGTATCTTGTAAACCTGACTTTATAAAAAATATCTACATCTGCCATCAAATAGTATATTTAAAATAATAAAACTTTCATATGAACCATTTTTTTCTATTACTCATAATAAAAAAGTTAAAGGGGGGGGGGACGTCTTCCCAGACTCACCCTGTATATATATATATATATGCATATATATACATATACTCGTATATATCCTTTAAAAAAATCCCAAAGTATAAAACTCCTTCGTGAAGAACTGATTTGAAAAAACCTTTTGAATATTTTGTGTTCGCAATCCATTTATTGTGAAACAAACTATACCAATATCTAATTTCGCTGAGGAATCTCTCTGCACACAGATTCTGCATAACGGGAGCGGTCACCAGATAGTGCGACATGCAGCAGCAGCTGACGCCGTGTGCAGCGAACCAGTGCATAGTGGCTCATTACCTGAATTGAGGTCTTTAAGTCCACATTTATCTAACTGGATTAATTGTAATTAATATGGTAACCACTTGTATCTTTGGTTAGTTCTGTTGTAGATAAGTTAAGATTTCACACATAATGGTGTAAATTTTAATTTATGCATATGTTTTAATTAATATTTTCAATATTAAAAAATATATTGTGTATACTTTGTTTACAAAATCTATTTCGCATTTATATTTATCGGACTGTAGATCGAAGATTTTATATTTAATTCCTACAGCCGACAAACAATTTTGACTACCAACTAACATCTTTTGGTCATGATTTGACAGCTGGTAACCGCACTTGTATAAATGCATCACTTACTGAAATCTGCCACGGCAGACTGTCATGCCTTTTAATGGGTAAAATACGTAAAGATATATTTTATTTTTAAAATATAGTCTCCCTCAGCCGATAAATTCATTCTTTGATACGCGAAGCACTTATTTCACGGCCTACGAATACAAATAACTGTTAATTCATACAGATTATTAAAGCTGACTTGAAGAACGTTTCAAATCGGCAAACCCAATCTCGTATTTTTAAAACTTATTTAAATTTTACTTTTTTAAGTATTTCATGTTTATTTCCATAATAAAAATATCTGAATTTTAATTTTTTAACATAGCTACAATTTGAAGTAAATTGAACACTATTGTTCTTTTATCACTGCCGCGAAATAATGTCAAAACTAAAATTAGTAATATATTTGAAACCACTAAATCAGAACGAAAGACAAATACATGCTGATAAAACAGAACACAACACAACACTGTATTGTGGCTATGTTACTGACAATATGCATAATTAATTGAATGGTTTTACGTAACACTAATACTAGTTAGTAAAAATAACTTTATGTAGTGTCGGTCAGTGGTACTAAAAATGTACACTTGAAATAAAGGGTACTTATTTATTTTTTCAAACAATATATTTTTGTTTCAAAATCAGTACCTATATCAAATTATATAACCCATTAAAGTAAACAAAATGCCTAATAAAAATATTCAAAATTCTGGAATTAATTATTTTCGTTATAGAAACTGTGGTAATTTCTTAATCTATAAACTAACCATGAAATATAAAATGTTTCAGTATTACCATATGGATCTGTTACTGATAAAAGCAAACAGATATAAGCATCTCTAAAATCATTCTATTTTAAATTTTAATTTATGAATGTATGTTTAACAGCAAATATGTAATAATATGTCACGCATTGTTATGCAAATTTATATGATAAACAGGAAATCTAAAGTATTTTTAAATAATGACTTAACTTACGTAAGTAATAAATATCTTCTGGAATTCCAAACCTTATAAATTTTTCCGATATTTATAGTTCGGTAAACCTATAAACTACGCATTCAAAATATTCAAAAATATTAAAATTCCTTCACGACACACGGAAAATTAATGATCACTTTGGCTGTTTTTCCTGGAAGGCCACTATTCCCATCATTTCATTAGAGTTTTCGACTAGTTCAAGAGATGGCGCACTCATCAGAGTTGGCGCGTAGACCAGGTAATTTCTCATGTGCTCATTTCTGCAAGTATCGCAATATGGCCGACAAGTGGGCGCCTTTGTAAACTTCGCTCTCATATTTATTTGTTTTGCTTTGATTTCAAGTATAAATTTGATTAATGATCCCGTCTATCTTGTTTATAACGTGCATTTGGTTCTGCTTTTGGAATGCTTACAAGATCCTCCGATGCATGTGTGCAACCTCTCCAATGAGTTTATTTTAATTGGTTGCATGTTTTTGGTTCAAATATTTTTATTTATGCAAGTTACAAAGATTTCAAATGGATGTTATCTTTAATTAAACTATGTGTACTGTGATAAATCTTCTTAGCTACATACTTTCCATAGATTCATTTATAATTTTCTCACAAGATCATTCATTATTCTAGTTATTGCTAGACTAGCAAAATTTTTTTTCTTGGTGTAGGCCAGAAATACTTCTTCGTACTTTCCTTTCTTCTTATTTATACTATAACTATGACATACTAGAATAATTGATTAATTCTGACATTTATATATAGGAGAAAAGAGTACTCCTCGGATACTTATTGGTGTTGGATTTCTTATCTCACAATGGAAAATTTTAATTCATAACCTTATTATGTTTTCTAGATAACATAATGAATGATTGTACAGCTTTATGAAGTGTTATTTAATATAACCTGAAAAACAAAATAACTTCGATAAGAACTTTCTAAATATGTATGTGACGAATAAAAATTGGGCTCAACCGGGATTTGAACCCGGGACCTCTCGCACCCAAAGCGAGAATCATACCCCTAGACCATTGAGCCGTTGTTATTATTTTTATTTCTATTTTTAATTATTTTCACAAATATTTTAAATTATCAACAAATAATATAAATTTGGAAGTTTAGAAAGAATCAGATATTGTATTAATATATGTATAAATTAATAACTGAAACAAATCGAACTGTGTGAATATAACTATTAGAATTATTTTTCTTGGGTTGTTTGCAACAACAATTTTAATGAGTCAAAGTTTAACATATTGTTTGTAATATAGTTGGAAGCGCAATAAAAGTCTTGTCAATTTTTTTTAATTTACAATTCTTTACCTTATTTGTCACTCTACATCAAAAGTTGAAATCCTAATCTATTATTCACTCCCTGCTCGACATGTTCCATTTTAACATATTCCACATTTACCCTCATCCCAAATTAGATCACGTTAAGAACATCCTCCAAATATCCTCTAATCCTTTCTCAAATAATAATAGGTTATCGGGGGCAGGACAATACTCCCTAGAACTGACCAGTGCCTGTTTTCTCTCTTTCTCTCTCACTCTCTCTCTCTCTCTCTCTGGCGCTCTCGCCAGACAATTCAATTTTATTATCTCTGGGCAGCGGCCACGCTACATTTAAATCCTTCATATAAATTATATGTTGCACGATGTGGCCATGGTTATGAGACGGAGAGGAAGAGAGGAAAGAGGAAGAGGACAGTCAGTGTGTGACGATGTGTATTTGTTTTAGTGTTTTTTTACAAACGATGTTGTCGACTCCCTATTGTGCATGCCCCTGAATTGTTTTCAACTGTTTCGAAAGTCTAAGCAGTACTGGACTTGATGATGGAAGGTTATACTTGAATACAATGTTGCTAATGTTGTTACTTCCATAAAAATATTCTTGATTTAAATCAGTGCTGCAGAAAGATAGATGTGGTTAAGGGGCTAGTGAGGAGTTTTAGCTAATCCTGAGTTTTCGATTAGTCTAATTAAGCTAAACCATATTTTGAAAATAATTTAATCAAATTATAATGAAAACTTGATATCATTTAATTTTCGGAAAGCGATTTGGATTAATTTTTTAATATAGGATTAGAATCAGATCCAAACTGCAATGGAGATTGATGTATTAAATAATAAATAACGAAATGGAAGAATTGTACCAAAACGGCTCAATGGTCTAGGGGTATGATTCTCGCTTTGGGTGCGAGTGGTCCCGGGTTCAAATCCCGGTTGAGCCCAGTTTTAATTCTTATTATATATTCAGCATAGTTGGCTTCTAAGCAGTTGATCCGGGTTCGATTCCCGGCCATCGCACTTGTTTTGTTTTCTAGATAATATTATCTAAAAAAAAACAAAAACTTGAATACCGTTTTATACAATCTTTTTTTATAATTCTCTATAAGGCGATGGTGGTGTAATGGTCAGCATAGTTGCCTTCCAAGCAGTTGATCCGGGTTCGATTCCCGGCCATCGCATTTGTTTTGTTTTCTAGATAATATTATCTGAAGAACATCATCAATAATCCTACATAAAATTTCATTTTATAATTCTCTATAAGGCGATGGTGGTGTAATGGTCAGCATAGTTGCCTTCCAAGCAGTTGATCCGAGTTCGATTCCCTGCCATCGCATTTGTTTTGTTTTCTAGATAATATTATCTGAAGAACATCATCAATAATGCTACATAAAATTTCATTTTATAATTCTCTATAAGGCGATGGTGGTGTAATGGTCAGCATAGTTGCCTTCCAAGCAGTTGATCCGGGTTCGATTCCCGGCCATCGCACTTGTTTTGTTTTCTAGATCATATTATCTAAAGAACATCAATAATGCTACATAAAACTGTATTTTATAATTTTCTATAAGGCGATGGTGGTGTAATGGTCAGCATAGTTGCCTTCCAAGCAGTTGATCCGGGTTCGATTCCCGGCCATCGCACTTGTTTTGTTTTCTAGATAATATTATCTGAAGAACATCAATAATGCTACATAAAACTGTATTTTATAATTTTCTATAAGGCGATGGTGGTGTAATGGTCAGCATAGTTGCCTTCCAAGCAGTTGATCCGGGTTCGATTCCCGGCCATCGCACTTGTTTTGTTTTCTAGATCATATTATCTGAAGAACATCAATAATGCTACATAAAACTGTATTTTATAATTTTCTATAAGGCGATGGTGGTGTAATGGTCAGCATAGTTGCCTTCCAAGCAGTTGATCCGAGTTCGATTCCCGGCCATCGCACTTGTTTTGTTTTCTAGATCATATTATCTGAAGAACATCAATAATGCTACATAAAACTGTATTTTATAATTTTCTATAAGGCGATGGTGGTGTAATGGTCAGCATAGTTGCCTTCCAAGCAGTTGATCCGGGTTCGATTCCCGGCCATCGCATTTGTTTTGTTTTCTAGATAATATTATCTGAAGAACATCATCAATAATCCTACATAAAATTTCATTTTATAATTCTCTATAAGGCGATGGTGGTGTAATGGTCAGCATAGTTGCCTTCCAAGCAGTTGATCCGAGTTCGATTCCCTGCCATCGCATTTGTTTTGTTTTCTAGATAATATTATCTGAAGAACATCATCAATAATGCTACATAAAATTTCATTTTATAATTCTCTATAAGGCGATGGTGGTGTAATGGTCAGCATAGTTGCCTTCCAAGCAGTTGATCCGAGTTCGATTCCCGGCCATCGCACTTGTTTTGTTTTCTAGATCATATTATCTGAAGAACATCAATAATGCTACATAAAACTGTATTTTATAATTTTCTATAAGGCGATGGTGGTGTAATGGTCAGCATAGTTGCCTTCCAAGCAGTTGATCCGAGTTCGATTCCCGGCCATCGCACTTGTTTTGTTTTCTAGATCATATTATCTGAAGAACATCAATAATGCTACATAAAACTGTATTTTATAATTTTCTATAAGGCGATGGTGGTGTAATGGTCAGCATAGTTGCCTTCCAAGCAGTTGATCCGGGTTCGATTCCCGGCCATCGCATTTGTTTTGTTTTCTAGATAATATTATCTGAAGAACATCATCAATAATGCTACATAAAATTTCATTTTATAATTCTCTATAAGGCAATGGTGGTGTAATGGTCAGCATAGTTGCTTTCCAAGCAGTTGATCCGAGTTCGATTCCCTGCCATCGCATTTGTTTTGTTTTCTAGATAATATTATCTGAAGAACATCATCAATAATGCTACATAAAATTTCATTTTATAATTTTCTATAAGGCGATGGTGGTGTAATGGTCAGCATAGTTGCCTTCCAAGCAGTTGATCCGGGTTCGATTCCCGGCCATCGCATTTGTTTTGTTTTCTAGATAATTTTGTCTGAAGAACATCAATAACGCTTCATTAAACTGTATTTTATAATTCTTCATAAATCTGATAGGGATGTGTAAATAAAAGTCAAAATTAATTATAGTGCTGCGTAAACATGTCTTAATTTTTATGTTTCTTTAACCAATTATTACCAAACTTATATACATTCAAAATCTTCCACATTGTAATTTCTCAAACGAATTAAACAAATAGATAATCCTTCACCATTTCCATCTCCAACTAAATCCACTCCTGCACGTTCTCTCCGCAAATTCCGGAGTCGGATTGGGCAAGATCCGTCCTTTATGCACAAGCAGTGCGTCTGGTTGCAGAGATTAAGTCCAGTCGACCCTCGCTCCTCGCATTCCTGTCTTGCAATGTGCACATACCGTGCGTGGATCGTGGATACCACCACCGACTTCTACCACCAGACTACGTCTTATGGAATTATAATTGTTTCTTATGTTATGTGTCACTGAGAGAGAGATATTCGTTGCAGAATGAGATGTATTATTCAGTTTGAAAGCGAAGATAACTGCAACATCTATGTGAGAAGAATGAATGAAGTATTTGAGGTTATGGCAGTTTGCAAGTGTCAGTAATATACTCAAAAGTAAAGAAATGAATTTACATAAATCTTGTTGTAAAGATACTTTGAAGTTATCTTAAAATTAAGTTTGAAAATACATTGTTTTATTGGAATAGTAGTCGTAGAAGTTAGTTGAAATAAACTTGTAAACTTCTAAAAGTTATAATAATAATTATCAACTATCTGTCGAGTATTAAATATAACAAATTTTAGTTTTATATTGTTGAGATTATCTGAACAATGGTCTAAGTGGCTCATTGGTATCAAGTCGGTCTGTGGATTTGGGAACTCTGGTTCGATTCTCGCAGTTGGTAACTGCACTTTATACGCCTAAATATATTTTTTACCGAGATCTGCTATCGCAGAATGCCACACCCAGTAAAAGGCATGATATATTTATTTATTTTATTTATTAGTTCAACAATTAGTTTTTATAGTTTGTGCAATATCGTAAGTTTGTTATTGGAATTCTAAAATAAGAATAAGAACAAAATAGTGGTGAAAATTGGAACTACGATAAAGGTACAGTTTTTGTTTTTTTTACCTTATATATCGGACCAACTACTCAGGTCATATGCCGATATGTCCTTTGTATGGCCGCCGCGGGCGGGACTCGAACCCACGACTTTATAGTCGTCAGTCAGGCCCTCAACCCGCGCGGCCACCACGCGGGACAAACAGTTTTTTATTAATCTAATAAATACGTATTTAAAGAATAAATAAAAATGGATGATAATAAAACTATAATTAACTAATATTAACTATCTATTTAAATTTGTACCTAAAACTAATATTAAAACTACAACCAACGACAACACATTGTTATGTTCCTGCTATGTTATATGTTAGGCTACTAACAAATAAAAATAATAAAAACAGAAATACAAGTGACGGCAATAGAGAACAACTGAAAATATATAAATACTTTTGCCTCAAGTTTGAGATATCGTGATCAACTCCATCTGTTAGTAGTTATATATTCCAATAAATAAAGTTTACATGTTAAAAGCAATGGCTCGTGAATTTAAACATCAGGTACTATAACTCATAATCAAAAGAACAAATGAGTGGTTCGGATATCATTGTGAGCTGTAAGCCTCGTGTATTTGAAATTAATTATCTATTTCGTCACTAAAGAAGTAAATAAATATATGAACAGTTTTAAATTCATAGAATATAAAAATATCTCAAAGAAATAATGTGAGCTAAGAGAATCTTAGATGTTGAGTTCATGGAAATTGTGTTTAATAATATTTAAAAAGCCGATTAACCCAAATCTTGTTTACTTCGTGTTGGTAGGATTTATTTAACTTCTTTAAAAGAGATTATGGATATAAACTCGATTTTAAAAACTTTTTAAATTTTATGAGTTTGCAAAACTTCAATACACCTAATATTGAGAATTTACTACCAATTTAAAAAATTGTTAAATAATAATTTATGACTCCGTATACGTATTTAAAGTTTGAACGTAAATAAAACGTTCTTTGAATGTATTATTCGACGTTCTTTAAGGACAGAATCCATTTATAGTCTCTCTCATCGTTTGCAGTTTTTATTGCAGAATAAATAATTAAATGCATTATACTTATCATACGAAATAACTAATTGTTAATTAATTAAGTAGAAAAAATTCATTAAAACTCAACAAAGTTAAAAAGTCGCCAAAACTTCCATGTTTCAATGACTGTTAGACCTACTATTTTGATAGATTTTAGTGAAAATATTTATTTATAAATTTTATTTCTCATATAATTTAATTTCTTTAACACTATTCAATAGCATCTAATATCTATGATAATTTAGTTTTGACGAATATAAAATTGAAACTATAAATTATATTACAAATATGTATTTAATAAGAAGGATCTAATATAGAAATTAATATGAATTGTATTCAAATATTTATAAGAAAAATAATATCCATTACTGTAACGATCATTCCAGTGGTATGAAAAAGGTTTTGCTTCAAGTAATGTGCAATTATATTTGCGAATTTAAAACGAATATATATTTCTGTTTCATAATCAGTGCGTTCAGTACCGTTTAAACAAGTGCTATAAATTTATGGCTATGTGGCTCAGTGGTATCGAGTCGGCCTGTGGAATTGAGAACCCGGGATCGATTCCCACAGGTGACAAACAATTTTCACCACGTTAAAACTACTTCTGTGGCTCCCCCTCCACTAACATCTTTGGAGACCGTGATTTGACGACTAGTAACCGCACTTTACGCGAAGAAATATATCACTTGCCGAGATCTGCTACGGCAGAGTGCCACACCCAATAATGGGTAAAAAGCGTGATGATATATTTATTTATAAATTGTGTAGCAGCATGTATAAAATATTAGACATTTGGTTAGATATACATACGAATATATCTTGTTCGTGCCATTCTCACTAGTAAAATTTAATACAATAGTAACTATGCAGAAAGAAACATTTATTATTTAAATTCACAATTGCAGTGCGCGATGATTCTTACGAACTGTTTCTGCAAAATTTTTCCTTACATAATATGCAACTAAAATGGCGACTACAGTAGATGACAGTTGTCAAATATGAGCATAGTCTGCAATGAAATGGCGCGAAATTTAAAATGTTATCTTTAGTTGAATCGCCTATTATTATATTATTTTCATTTTAAACTCGCGGGATCGGCATAAAACGATTAAATGCACCCCAATTACGTTTGCAAAGGAACTCAAAATATAATCCGTTATAACTGGTTTCACAAGGTTCACACAGGGTTGTACAGCCCCATTCGCCGGTACGGTCAAACATAGGAAAAAACGAAAATAATTTTAGGCTGAATACGACCCTTGAAAATTTACCTATTTTGACCATCGATAAGCGATATGGGGTAGTCGCACTAATGGATTTCTTTGTAGTTATATGGGACAGGGACATTGATTAGTTTTATGCCGATCCCTCGAGTTTAAAATGAAAATAGTATACATAAATTGTGAAATCAAATCAAAATTTTAAACCGCTCATTCAAAATTTTTCCAGTTTTACCACGCACTCATCTAGTTTTCCTGCCGATCACAACTTCACCACATCAGTATTGCTACAAGAGTCTCGCTCTGCATCTCGTGTCTCTTGCAAGGATATCGCAATTATTCCGATGCTGAACACTTTCTCGGATTGTGCACCATTAAACCAGGTAAAGGCGTAAAGGTTCGCCATTCTCGACGCGCCATTTAACCGTAGCTACCGCCCTCCACCACCGCGGCGCTGCGAACAGCTGCTCCGCGCTGTTGCATATTTCTTCTCGACAATTACACACATTGCGACACGAGGCGGTGGCGATGAGACGAGATGAGATGCTATCACGAGAGCTGGGATTGCACTTGCAACTAGGGTGGGGGCAGTTGTCTTAGCCAGGGATGGAATCAGAAGAAGATCGTTCAAATGAGAAAAAATTAAATAAATATATTATCACGCATATATTCATTATTGAGTGTGGAATTCTACCAAAGCAAATCTCAATAATGTTTTAATTTTATTTAAAGCACTTAGACTATATATAATTAGTGGTTTTCTTTAAAGTAACAACAATTGAAGACGGCCCATCTTTCTCTTTATAATTGTGGTAGGTGACTCACCATAATAAAATTACCCCTGTGGCACACCCTCGACTAACGTCTTTGGAGGCCATGATTTAACCGCGCTTCACGCGTATAAATATATCACTTACCAAGATCTGTTATGCCAGAATGCCACGCCAAGTAATGGATAAAAGGCGTGATGATATATTTACTTATTTATTCATAATTCCATTTGAAATTTAGACTACATTTGTTTTTCAATAAATATTATTTTTTTTATAAATTAAGAAGAATACTACTTCTTTTCTACATCTACTCAACTGGAAATGATATTTTCTGGTCTGGATATGTTTGGAAATAATAATTAACTTCAGATGTGTTTGTGAATAATACATTATTACTCACGGCCGTCACTACGTTTCCACAGCAACCTCAATGTGACTAGCTACAATTCTTAAATCATAAATTATTATTTATAACCGTGAGAAATGAATGATCAAGAAACGTACATATAATGAATATATTACTTAATGGTCATAGCAAAGTTTAATATTTATTATAATATAATTTATAGACATTTAATTTAAATAGAACAATAAATATAAGATAAATATGTTTCGATTTGCTGAGTGGAGTGTACGTTACTTTTATAGGTGTATAAATTGGAGCAAAGTGAGGTATGAATGTTGCTGTTTCGGTCCTGAACGGTTGAAGTTTACATTTGCAGCAAGTAATGGAAAGCCGTAGGTACGCGAATTGCATTTAAACGGACTATCGCTGTTAGTATTATTTTTTTAATTGTTGTTTTTAGTACCACTAACATTCAGCGTTGTTGCACAGTTGTTTGTTACAACGTCCTATAATATTTTAACGAGAATTAATTCTTTACTTTGGCATAGTTTCTAGTTTCCATAAATAAATATAAATAAAATGGAGATAATAATAATGAATCAGAGCTGTTTCTTTTGTTATATTTTTAACAAGAATAGAGAATCAAAATTTTAAAAATATATTTTATATAACAATAAGATTGAATTCAACACGTCTATAAAAGTGAGAAACTTCTCTAAAATAATAATACATAGAAGAACATGCAAGATATTTCCATGGCTATTAATGTTTTCACGAAAAGATAAATTATAATCAATTTCGAAACACATATCCTCGATAATTTTTTTTTTAGTATTATATGTAAAGAAACCAATTATTTACTGAATTTATGTTCCAAAAATTTGACTACAGCTCATGTCATTGGAGATGTACTAACATATTCAATTGGGTATGTGATCAAATTTTGAATACAGCAACGAAAGAGCCAGCCACCATATCCCAAGAACCACCATAGAAGCCCTCAGAAATCATAATGAAACAACACAGAACTTAATCAAATACCTAAAAGATATCAGTATCTATTGTAAAATATAAGAACAAACTAGCATGTAAACAAATTATTACTGTACTGGGGTCTAATAACCTTGTAGTGGAAAACCCCTGAAATATCAAATAAAAAAAAAATAAATTTTGAATTATATACAGAATGTCTTAGAAGGATGGTGAATATTTGGTATGGTTTATTTTAAGTGAAAAGTTCACACGTATTTTTTTTAATTCGATTAATTATTTTATTTATTTGTCGTATTAGTGGCAAGTATCCAGAGAAAGATAGAAAGTTTTGTTTTCACAACTAACCTCAAATTATACTGTCATCTGTTTGTTTCAGTTTCAATACATGAGAGAGAAACATAGATAACAAATATAAATGAACAAAGACATGCATAATTGAATGCCAATATAATTATAAGATTATTTGTAAATCAAATTAAATTATGAAAACAAAAATTGGGATACCACTAGAGTTTGAAATGAACGATTGTAGCTTAATTGGTTTACAGCATATGACCGGAGTTTATAAGTACCAGGTTCAAATCCTGGCAGTATCCCAATTTTTCCCTTTATAATTTAATTTAATTTATGGTAATTAAGTATTTAGTAGTTTTTATTATATTTATGGAACAAAATAATGTTTTTAGTACTTATTTCATAATTTCTTTCTTTAAATTCAACTTTGGTTCTTTATAATTTTCAACTTTCAGCTGTTAATATTTTGTCATCTTCACATCTTCTATCAAAGCAACACATGAAAATGTTTTGATTTTGTCATGCGCAACTTTGTCTGTGCTTCATTGGTCGTTCGCCATCGACGAAGCTCGACCAAGAGAAATAAGACAATAAGAGAATTCCGAGAAATTGAGTTTAAACAGAGGCATTGGATCGGTTTGACCACTTCCATGTCGGCAATGTAGGCATTATCTGCCATCAGCCTGTGGCAATATTTGAACACGGGATATGTCAATCTACGCCAACTGAGCAAACGGTGGAATCTTAAAATACATTGGGCGCTCGTTCGCCGTTACGTTTATGGTGAGTGGCGAGTGAAGAGAGGAGTGAGTGTTTGATATGTTGCGATTATTTTCTTTTCAACGCTGTTGCTGCTGCTGTGTTTGTCGATTATGGAAAATTTTGTTTGTTGAATTGTCATGTAATAATGGGAAATGTGTCAAGTTTTCACGAATATTTTATCGCTGATGTACAACACTTATACTGAAACTTTTCCGAGGAATTATTTTATTTTGTTTCCTTCAATGTAGAGACTTTTTTATTTGTTGCTCTGTATAACAGGAAATTAATCCTAATTGTCAGAGAAGAAATTACACATTTTATTATTTGTTATACATGGGGTAGGTAGCTCAGTGGTATCGAGTGGGCTTGTGGATTTGAGAACCCTGGTCCGATTCACATAACCGACAAACAATTTTCACCACATTAAAACTACCCCTGTGGCTTCCCTACCACTAATATCTTTGGGGGCTGTCATTTTATGGTTGGTAACCGCACTTCACGCGAAGAAATATATTACTTATCGAGATATGCTTCGGTAGAGTGTCAAATCTAGTAATGGGTATAATTGTATATAACCTTCATAAATGTGATTCTCTGATCAGGAAACGGTAATTTTGTTTAGATCGTATTTATCTTCAATAAATAATTGATCCTATAGCAGTTTTAGTGGACGGTGCTAATAGCAGCGGCCTTAAAAATCATTGTAACGATCGTCGCTAATAGAAACATATAAAAGTACATTTGTAGAAAAAAGGTGAATTTTGTCGATACAATATTTATTTCGTCCTACAGTTAGTCGTTTCGTAAACAATTTTATAATTATTGTAAATGTAAAAATATTAAAAATTAAAGTATGTATTTGTATTTAAAAAAACAAATTACAAATCAATGCATTTGTGTTTTATTAATTACAAATATGGATATGAAGCTACTTAATTAATTTTAATAATTCAATATGTATTTAAATAACAAATTATTTTGTATTGTATCTATAAATGTATACATAAAAATAGATAGGTACATCTCTGATTAATTGAAAACTGAATATATATTTAATAATAGCTAATATTTTTATATTTTCCGAGACAATTAAGTACAATGTTATAACATTTTGTGCGTAATATAGATAAAATATTAATTAACTTTTTTTAAAATGTAATTACATATAAAACAACGATATGAAAATTTACATTTTTTATATACTATATGACACATTGTAATATATTTAGTTTATAAATTTTTATTTAGATTTTCGTACGTATTAATTTATATGTATACATATAAATATATTTTAAATTAATCTGTAATTCCTATGAAATTTATAAAAGTATAATTGTATAATTTTAAGAGCAAAAAAGAAATATTTATGTTTCTTACAATTTAAATGACAGTTCATAAAAAGAAAAATCTGTTAACATTTAGTTGTTTTCTATTATACTTATACAGGTGTTATACTATAAGAGACACTGCAAATATCTCCTTATTAGCTTAGAAGTTTATTTCATATAACATGATGTATTTTTAATATCAAATTTAAAGTTTCAAATGGAACACCGTATATTTTACAAATTTGATTTACAATCATATAAAATAAAAATTAATCCAGATGTTACATTTAAAAAAAAAATATGCTCTAATAGGAAACAGAATAGTAAGCCAAGACTGTGCCTCAAAATAAAAGTAAGTTTTAATTAGGACATAATTAAATTGCCCACTATTTTATTTCTTAATAATGTACTAATAGATTATTTTATTTATAAAAATGTTGTATGTTCCTTGTAAAATATCAGAGTTGTCTATTAAATCGGAAATGATATAACAAAGGTACATCTGTTATTATTATTTAGATTACATGTACATAATAGTATAAATAATGTTATGTGAAATAAATGACTAAGTTGATAAATATAAAGTATGACATCCTGTATAAATAATTTTCACATTTGCCACAAGCTGGTAGCTTTGTACTATGGGATCTGCGCAATCAATTAAATGAAGTTTTTAATTTAGAAAATTAGAAATTTAAATATATTGTAGGTATAAAGACGAGCATTATAATCTTATCATGTACGGTCGCTTTCACGTACGTATAAGAATTTAGTATCTTGTGTGTTTTGTAACGTGACATAAAATCTCTGCGTCGCTTATTTGTATACAAGCTTTGCTATCATGTCACGTCACAGGCCGTCACACCGTTCCGTTGCACACCTTGTAGAGCGTTAAAGGAATATTTACTCTACTTATAGATTGTAATTAAGCACACCTATATTTGCATGCTTGATTAGATTTAGTCTCTCTCTGATAGCCATTTGCATAGAGTTTTGTTTGTTTTTCCATGCAAATGGCGATGCATTGTTCAGACACGACGACACGACAGCAAGGAGGCGCATAGCATGCGCACGAGATACAGCATAGCGTACTTCCACTTCTGCCATTCCTATTTCAAACAGTAAAGTTGAACTATTCTGAGGCGCCACTATTGAGATTTAAATAAGTGGTGAAAAGAAATAAAGCAATTTATCAACACTGATAGTGCTCTGTATACAAAGTGAAAATCAGTGCTGGCATACGTCTCAAACTAAAAGTACTTTTAAAATAAATTAATTTTAGATCATTTCAATATTTACATTCTATATTTGCCGTATTTATTATATATTCTATAAATAATATGAAATTAAATTGCCAGGTTTGTTAAATTGGCGAAATAAAAATATTTCTTATTCTTATGTTGGTTAAGTGATTAATGACGCAATTTGTCGTCGGCGAGACACCTACAGTTTTTCAGCATTGCAATCTCTTCTTATTCTTCTCTCTTACATTTATATTCTATTCCAAATTCATTGTATTTTCATGTTTTTCGTTATTTGTCACTTCATGTACCTATATATTTTTCTAAATCATAAAATAGATAATTTACGGAAGCCCAATTATTTAATATCCAAATTTCCTCAACAATGTCATCACAAAATTTGAAAAAATCTTAATGACTATAATTAAGACATTCTAAAACTAAAAATTCTTTCCGCTTTAGAAAAAAAATATTGAGTTTGAAGTACCAGAACACGTTGGCATTGTTGTAAAGATTATTGAAATATTTATCCGAAATTTTAAAAAATCATTCCATATACCCCATTAAATTACATTTGAACTGAAAAATTCTTCGAAAACAAGCAAAAATCTTGCTAAAAACATTATTTTCGTTTTTTTGTTTTCAAATTACATTAGACTATGAGAACCGTATATAATACGGGTTGTAGTTAAGTTGGCAATGGTCGAAGTAGGTACCTCTTCTTCTGCGCGCACGCATGCACATGAAGGTATTGCATGAGGAGGCACAGCACGCTGTGATGTTCTGGCTACGATGCTCGCTTTACGCAGATTTACATGCGCGTGTTTAAACTTTGTTTATGCATGAACTGTTTGCTTGGGGTTGTAATAATTAAAGTGATACAATAAGAACACATCGCGGTCTTGTATGTAAATAATGGGATCTTATTATTTAATAGTTGCAAATAGTTGGGGTTTACGAACTGTTACTTTAGTTTGAATGACTTGTGACCTAGTATGTATTGTACAGATAGTTGCATTTCTGTAATTGGAATTGAAGAAACTGTTCGCCTTTTATTTTTATCTGCACATGGTGTTGGTCTATAAGTTCAGAACTTCAAGTTACTCAATTTGTAAACTTTGCTCATAATTTGAAGTTGTTGCAAACTGAGATAGAAATAACTAGCAGACTTGAAAAAGAATATACGTCATGTCAAATAGCTTGACAATTAGGTCACTTTTAAAACCTTAACTACACAACAACGAAATACTCTGTTTTCTTTAGAAATATTGAAAATGTAACCTATATAAAAAACGTCTTCTACAATAAACAAATTTACAGAAGTAATTATCAAAATATTTTTGAAAGCATACTAATGCAACAATAAATTACAAAATTTATTGTTTTTTGCTTTAACGAAAATTACTAACCACTAACTACTAATTTCGTATTGTGAACGAGGCTTAAATATAACATAACCTATTATATGTTTATGTTTGATAATCTTAACCTACAAATCACTTGCCATACTCGTAATATATGTATATAAACTTTCATATTTTTTGCACATTTATCTATAGTTCACCACACGTCACTGTCAACCAATAGGATCACGAATTTGTTTGAAAATGAACCAATGAACTGTACATTTCGTCGGAAATTCATCACTAGTGAAATTGATATCGGAAATACCACTGTTAATAATATCCTTGGTTAAAAATAAAATAAATGATATTTTCAATATTTTCATAAACGTCAATTCTACATTTGTTCAGTGTACATTTAATATTCAAAATTTTCATCACTGTAATACCTAATTAATAATGTGCAAATAAATACCTAACTATTCTTGTTAATTAACTATTGTTTGGTAAATTCTCAAGTCGAATACAACTCGTAGTATGAAAATTGACAGATAATATTTTGACATAAATATACATTCGTTGTTATGGAAATAGGAAACACAACTCGTGCTTCGCACTCGTTATGTTTCCATTTCAATAACAACTCATAATTTATGTCAAAATATTTTCAGCAATTTTCATACTACTTGTTATATTATATATGAAAATATTTTGGGACATATTTTATTTGCTAAATTCTCGTCTAAGAAGCAGAGTTATACAGAATAACAAATTGGAATCGCAGTGAACAGCTTTCTACTGTCACTCGGATTTCAGCCTCTAGATTCCCGATCAATTCGTCAATTCAATTTCAGGGCCTACTACACCCTACCCCAGATGTAATACAAATTCATTCCCTTGTTCCACTTGTTCCAGCTTAGCTGCTATACAGAAAAAAGTATTTTACATACTAATCTATTAAATAAATTAAAGTTGCTCTCTAAAGCTGCGCTTGCCTTCCAGTGACGTAGATATTTGTTTGTCACACATCGAAAATTTTAGATTTAATAAGTAAGTTGGAATAGATACAATGCAGTAACTGAAGTGTACAATAAAGAAATATATTCAGTATTCACTTGATAACGATTGAAGATTATATCAATCGAAACGTTGTCTAATATATTTCTAAAAAATAAAGACGATGAAAGTTCGAAATTCATCTGTTATTAATAAATATCTTGTACCCAAGAATTGTCAAACGCAATTTTTTTTTAATATTATTATTCTTTAAATTGTTTTCATTAAAGTACAAAGAGAAACTATAATGTCGCAGACTTTAGGACAGAATATATTTGGACTAATATGAAACATTTGAAATGTTTTGTTCACATTTATAATCTATTTTAACTTACTGGAGTTAATAAACTCATAGCCCGATTCACAAAAAACTTAATTCTGAGTTTTGGCTTAGCTAATCTATTGTAGTCCGATTTAAAAAAAAAAAATAATTCAAATCGTTTGCTGTATAAACTCTAGATCCAGCTGAATTTACTTTCATTATTAGTGACGTAAATAGTTACTATCACAATTAACTTGAGTGAAGATAATGTCATTTAATACGTACCTTATTATTTTTATTTGTGGTGACCAAGAAAACGTGATGTGCATTTGCAAATACCACTCCTTTGATTTATATAAATTAATTTCTTGTATTACTTAAAATGTAATTTTCAAATTTAATGTATGTAACACACGAAAGGGCTATTGTAAACCTCGTACTATTTGAACAATTGGCATCGCTTGTGCTCCAATTTTCGTACTCGTTTTGCAATGAAACCCTTTCCTCACTATTACAATAGACGTACTATTGTCGCGTGTTGTCATTGCAAAAGATATTAATGCGCGCTTGTTTCAACAGTTACGAAGGATATAAACAAACCAGAAACTTGTCATATTGACAGAATGAATTTATTTTAGTACGTAGACTTTTTTTAATAATTCAGGATTTAATCGCAAAAAAAATATATGTGTATCACGAGCGAAAGGTGCCTTAGTATCTCGTCTGTGCTCCAGTCACTTTATGCTCTTAATACAAAAACTATTTTTAATTGAAAACACATTCGATGGAATGTTGGAATAAAAATTTGTAAGACTTCATTTAAATGTAATAAAATCAGTAGAAGATTTTTGTTGGAAGGCGACGCTTTGATTTCTCATGTAACAGCAGATGTTTCAGGTTCTATGTACGCCACTGGTTCAGTACCATCGCATTCCCATTCGTGTCCATCTACGGAGGCAAAGCTTCATGCGTCCGTTTGTCAGCGGAGCCGTGATAATGGAACTCGTGCACGCACGAATGTCAAGTTTAATGGAAATTGAATATTTCAATGTGTGTCAGCGTCGCCGCCGTCGCCGTACCGACGCTGCCGTTTGATGAGGCGGCTGCCTATTACGTTAATTAAATTTCGGAAGAAACGCGAACGACTGGCGTTAGTCTGTTGGCCGCGTGCTGGTGGTAGTGCATGTAACGCTGTAACGCTCTAGCGGAGAGTGTAGAAGCGGCTTTTTCATTCCCGTGTAATTACGTGGAATTGTAATTGTATGTTAAGTTACATAGCTGAATTATATAAACTACTAATTGAGTTTAGAAGCGCTGGGCTCGTTTTTTACATTCGTGGGTTCATGGTCCGTAAAAGATTTTGAATATCTTTTGTGCTGCGGCACTTTGCTACTTCATACTATTTTCATTTCATACAGAGCTTTTTTAAAATCATTTTAGAAGATATGTTTTGTTGAGAAATAAGTTAATTATTTAGTCGTATTTAAATATTTTATCAAAACTGGCAATAAATCGACAGATAATCATGTATCTTAATAAAAAAAAGTAACAAAGTAAGCAAGCAATTACAGCTTTCCTAATCAATCGTCCATTCATATAAATAATTTAAAGAAAAAATTGTTTCAGTTATCGCACCAGTTTATTCACTTATCAAATTAGTTATTTGGTATCTGTTTTATTTTTTTACTTAGCATGAATAAACCAAGCAGAAATAAATAACAAATTTAGGAATTAAATCTAAAGAAAAATGTCATATTTCATCATATATTAATTTTTTAAACTTCAGCTATTACAATTGGCAAATTAAAAACTATATATACATATGCATTAAATGTAGCAATTCATGAATATTTCATCAGAAAAAACAGCAACGCAGTGTTTCTCAAAATGTGAAACGTAAAATTATTTTATTTGTAAGTACAATCCTATATCGCAGTCTTTGTTTAAATTTGGCGAAGTTGTCATGTAGGATTTTAAAATAGAGTATTTAGATAGAAATTTAATACGTTTTTTAGATAAGATATATGTATATGAATTAATTGCTATAAAAAATAATTTTACTACTAAGTTTATTTGATTGCCGATTATATAAAAACTTGAAATGATGTAACTAGGCTCATTACATGTTTAGTTTCTTGTATTGAACTAAATAAATAAAAATGTTTAGAATGGAAAGGGAGGCGTAAAAAATAAATTGATAAATTATAAAGATTCGAATAAAAGAAAAATTTTAGAACATTGTAGTAGTCCAAAGTGTTGGTGTGCGAATCATTGGATCAAGTGAACTGCGGAGTGCGGCAAACAGTGAAAGTTGCGCATCGCAGATATCCCCTTGCCACGGCCGACATATTCTTCTTCTACACATCTCGCGCCATTTCCAAGTCAATTTGGCGGTTGAACATTGTGCATGCAGACGCCGGGAAAATTCAATTAACTTTAATGGTCGGATCAGCCATTGCCGGCCCGCGTCGGTTCATACCTTCGCGGCGCCAGCCGACGCAAGCGGCAAAAAGGCGCGCGGGAACCATCAAAATATTCATGTAATGGATTTAAAATTAAGTGATCGTAACTTGCTGTCTCTTCAACTTTGCACCGTTATTTTGCATACTTATTAAAATAACGGGGAGGGATCGATTATGTCTGGCTATGAATTTCTTTATTTTCGAGCAAGGGTTACGCATGGAAATTATAATAAAAAATAATTAAATATATTGGCACAATTTTGCCGTTTATTATTAAATTATTAAATAATATCTTTTTTTCAACGATTACTATGAAAAGTTGACGATTACGCTCACATTTGTCATCGTAAAGTTGACGTTTTCTGTGGAACAATCAAAAAATATCTTTGTCGCTCGTCTTCAATGGCAATGCGCAAAAAAGGTATTAAATGTGCGCTTATTTCAATAGTTACCAAGGATACAAACAAAACAGAAACTTGTCATATTGACAGTTAACAGAACGAATTTATTTTCAATACGTATAGGTTTTTTAATAATTTTAAGATGCAATCGTACAAATAATTATGTGTGTATCACGAGCGTAAAGTGTCTTGTGTTTCTCTTGCACTATTGCAGCTCTCGCCTTCGGCTCGCACTGCAATTACCGTGCTCGAGTAACAAAGAAGCATTTTATGGTCTCAAAACACAAATAACTATATTATGTACATAAAAATTTGTTCTTTTGATTTGAGCACCAATCATGTATGTACTTACCATTTGTACTCAGATATATTAATATATATTTATTAATATTATTGGGTTAATAATTTAATAATAATAATATATTATTATTATTAATACTATATTATTACATACTAACATATTATTGATTATTAATACCTTGTATATGAAGTACGTTATGTACAAAATAAATACCCTAGGGCTATTTCGAGTTGCTGTAGTAATACTGACAACTAACCTATATAAAAACATGTTGTGTATCCCCTAACTAGATACCGCGTTCATAGACTACTACGAAAATTTTGTTGATTTAAAAATAGCAGTTAGATATAAAATTGTACATTATATTATAAGTGAGTGAAATAAGCCATTATACGCAAGTGAGATAAATCTCATGGGCATATATTGACATTTCACTCACGTATGAAATACAACGTTTTATCTTACAGTAGTTTTATTTATTTGCAATAAAATTAGAAAAAGGTTTAAACTATATGAATGCTGTCAAATAAGTGAAATATCACTGTTGCTGTTGCATTGGTGTAAATTATAAGTTGTTTATGGTTTTTAACATTTTCGTCACATGTGAAAAATTGCAACTTTTATTTACTAAAACGATTGTATAATGCAGTGGTTTCCAAACTTTTTCTCTCAGCGGCCCCTTTTTTCCGTAAAAAATTGTCGCGCCCCCCTCATTTTTTATAACAGCCTAACTTCAAAAATCGTAAATAATTTATTTTATAGAATACAAACAAAAGTACTATAAATAAATATTGTTATTATATAAGATATTTGTTATAACAAATCTTTTTCTTAACCTAAAATTATATTTATGACAACATAATAATAGAACAAAATAATGTAACAACATTTATAAACATAAAATTGAAATAAGATTGGAAATAATATTTAATTTAAATTAGGCATAATTAATACAATATAATCATAATTTTTGAGTGTGCTGAATGGACGCTTGTTTTTCAGTTTCTAAAACCGGGGAATCATTGAGAATGTGTTCATAAGCCTCAATTATATTTGTATATAACGCGCCCCCCTTGAAACAATCTCGCGCCTCCTAGGGGGGCGCTCCCCACAGTTTGGAAACCACTGGTATAATGTAAATCAGAAACTGATAATATAAGATAAAATATTGTATGCACCACGGACATTATTCAATATTTTAACTACTCGGGTAATTTACAAATCCATATAAATTCAATTTTTGGCGGTGCAACTGTTAATAAATGTGGTACATATATTTTTTTTCTATCAACAGCGTAAGATAAAATCAAGTAATACTTTGAAATATATCTGTCAAGTGCAATGGTTAATGTATTGTCACTATAGCAATAATTTCATGTTTATTATTTGTAAAAATTAATGTAATATTACTATAACAATAATTATTTTTCTTCAGCGCCCACTGGCAGTAAATGACTTATTACATCCTTGTACAAAGAATGTGTTGATATATTGTGCTGATGGTATTAAAAAAATATAGTCTACTTAAATCTCGTATGTGAAATGTGTGTTCTAAAAATATTGTCTACATCGATTATCACCAACCAAGTGTAAAGTGTAATTAAATAATTACTTATGATAAAATAATAAATATTAAATGTCTACAATTATTAAATTATTAAAAATTATTCATTAACAAAATTGTTTCCTATATGAAATTATTTAATTTGTAAAGTGTTCATTTTATAGGTGTTTCTATCAATTAACGAGAGTTTAAATTTTAATTAAAATAAATTATCAGTTCAATCGCCCGGAAAATTAATTATCAAGAGAATTTTTTTGATGGTTACTAATTAAATGTTTTCAAACATTTCTTTTCTTGAAACTTTTACAAAAAAATAGATTTTTTCCCAGCAGACAGTCATTTTCCTTTTCATTCTTCCAAATATCTAATAAATAATTAAAAACTAGATCCAATAAAAAAAAATTAAAAATACCTATATTTTATCTAAACTTATGTACCATGAATTATAAATGTTCTCATACATATTAAATATCGATTTTTCACCGGCTTAATTTGTTTTCACTGGCACCCGGTAAAAAGTGCTGTCATCTTGAATATCATAAGCGATAAAATGATTTCTTCCGTGTCCGACTTTTTGCTTCTTGCTACAAAGTTTTATCAAGTTTAGTTTTTCATTTATTTTCTATTATGCCAGGAGTTGTCTTTCCAACTCATTTCGTAATATCAATTTAAATTCATTGCTTAATGTTTTTCAAACTTTCTGCATCTAGTCTTAATTTCGTGTAAACTTTGATAAATTGTAAGTTACATTCTAATTGTTTTCGGAAAAAATAAAGTTTTATTTTTAGCAAAGTTCTGTTCTTAATTGTTCCTTTTTGTTATTCTTGATTTATGTTCTAAAGGAATGATATTCGAAAACATGATTTTATAAATTTAAAATATCTTATATGGAATAGGTGGCTCAGTGGTAGCGAGTGGGTAAAAGGCCTGAAGATATATTTATTTTTTATTTATAAAATATCGTCTCATTTGTATTTATTTAACACAAGAGTTTCATTCGGTGATAAATATAGATTCGTAATCCTTTAAATCACAACAAAGTCCCATCAATGTTTGTTGATTAGTAGAAAAAAATTCATAAAGTCATAAGCTTTGTTGCGATTTTGTTCATCATTTACAAACTTTATGGATTTATCCGGAATTCAATCATAAATCAATTTTTCATTATTTTACTTTAAACAAAAATTAATAATATAAATATAAATAATGCTACAATGTGATTACAAAAAAATTAATGTGGTGAAAATTGTTTGTCGGCTGAGGGATTCAAACTCTGGTTCTCAAATATACAAGCCGACTCGATACCATTATCTACCTTTGTAATATTTATACAAATTAAAATTATCTCTACATATGAAATTACTGTGATAGGAATATAAAAATTTATATAAATAATATCTATAATATTTCTTTGTTTTTGTTGGAAATGAATTAGAATGAATAGTTTGAGCGTTTGAGGTGTTTTATAGAAATTAAATATTAAGTGATATTGATTGTACAACATGCATAGCTTTTCAATTTTTATGTTTGAATTATTAATGTTGAAATGAATAATTGAGTACATATACATCAAAAATGTATATGATTAATATGCACAAAAATAATATATGGGCTTGCAATATGTAATGCCATTAGAAATGAAATATTGCTAAAACTTTCATATATTTTTTAGTAAATTATAAATTATAGTAATGCATATTTTATTACAGTTTTTAATTATATAAATTTTTTAAATATGAAAATATTTTATCTCCAATTTTATTTAATAAATATGAAGCCGCAATAAATTAATTTTAATTTCAATGAAATACAAAAATATACATATTTATTATTAAAGAGATAATACATAATTTTAAAATTATTAGGAACATTATAATGTTTAGATATTATTAATTCCGGTTTTGACCCCACAACCATTAAAGAAGATTTAACACATAAATTGGAATAAGATTAAACCTTGGCTGTAAAGAATGAACAGATTTTACTGTTCAATAAATATAAACTAAATAAATTCATTGAAATATTATATCGAGCTCACTTGATTTTTTGACGCTTGTATAGCTCTCACAAATAACTATGCAATTTTTCAATTTTGTACCTACATGATCAAATTTAATTCATATATTTGCTACTCGATATCGTTTACATTAAGTTACGAAAGAAAAACTTGACAGGTACGATTTAGTTGACGCTTTAAACTACTTTCCCGTATAGTTATTTGTTAAAAGATTGCTTATAATTATAAAAATAAATAAATATATCATCCCGCCTTTTACCCATTACCAGGTGTGGTACTCTGCCGTAGCAGATCTTGCTAAGTGATATATTTCTTCGCGTGAAATGCGGTTAACAGCCATTAAAACACGGTATCCAAAAACGTTAGTAGACAGGGATAATTTTAATGTGATGAAAATTGTTTGTCGGCCATAGTCCGATTCGATACCACTGAACCACCTACCATTATTAATAAACAGGAATAGTGAAGGAGTCAAGCATTATTGATAATAGTATTACTTTTGAACAAGTTTTATAAAGTTGTTTTTTGTACGGTCGTAACTAAAGGTTTTGTAAAACAAATCATAAACTATACGGTGTTTACGAGTGCAAACAAAGACCACAATAACATGTACAGTTTTATGAATTATTTAAAAAGTAAGATTAAGTTACAATGCTAACTACACATTTCAAGCCGTGACTAAAACATTCGAAGCCTCAACTTGTGAACATGTGATTAAGATGTTATTTAGCGCCATGGAAACCAGTATGTTAAATGAAATTTTAATAACGAAATTTAAAAAAAGTACAATTTAAATTGAAATCAAAAATCTGAATTTAATATCATAATAAAAATTAAACCAAACTTTATAGCTTATGCAAATACACTATTAATTACAACATAACAGGTTAACAACAAGCATGTTTAATTTCTTTTTAATAAATAACGCAGCACAAAACATCAACCCGGTATAATATAATCCATAAACCATAAAGTCAATTTCACAGGTAATTAAACTGCAACAAAATAAAAAAAATCCTTTTTCCGTTCGGGATCCATAACTAGAACATTGTATTTCGCTTGATTGGCACGTCTATCGAGATAGTGTAATTAAAAATGTGACAACTGCAGCAGGAACCAAAGTCATCAAGTACAATTCCACTTTGTCCTGTCCAATATTAATTGAAAGTCATGGTTTTAATTTTGATATAGCTATTAGATTTGTAAAGTTATTAAACTGAAAATTACAAAGTTATACTTGTTCCATCAGAATTCCTGGAATGAGATGAGTGGGGTTATTGCAGCCACACTGTTTTGTTTCTGTGACGAGTTGTGAAAAATAATTGACGTGCTACAATTGTTTCAATTTTGTTTTTGTATTTTGTTATGATACTCGTATAAACTGGTGTAGCAAGATGATAAAGTTTTGCTTTTTTATTAAGGACTAAAACCGCAGTTTATATTTAGTTAAAATTTTAAATATGACGAATAATTTGATCACATATCATAGTCTGTTTTATTACCTCACTTTCTACTTCTAGCTAACCCACATACGTCATAAGACCGTTTAGTATTTTCTCCTCTCTTATTGGCTATTTTTCAACAACATTACAGTAAAAAAAATCGTGAAAACCTTTTTGTTGGCCGAATACGAGTACTTTTGACTTGCAAAAAGATAATTTTTCTTGACATAAATGTACAATTAACTTGAATACAATAATAGTATATTGAAAAATAAGTGATTCAATGACCTTTATTGTAAAATGAGTAACACTTGTAACTATTTTTCCTATATCGCATTAATTTTATTTTAATTCAAAATTAAAACAAATATAGTAAAATGTCAACGTGGTAACTAACACTAACAGAATCAATTTAATTTAATATTTGATAGTTAGGTTCGTGTTAAAATTTATAGTTATCTAGGTTATGTTATAAAACTAAATAACTTAAATTTTTAATAGAAGTGTTTTGCAGTTTAATGCAATTATTTTATTATAAAAAAAATGAATTGCTATAATTTTACATGAGCTGCGCAATGAAAACTAAACTTGACACCTTCACAAAAAAATCCCAAAATCAGTTCTATAAAATTCAGTTTGAAAACGTAATATAGGAAAATTCTAATTGGTTTATTTTTCTGCACTAGTGCGGAAATAGTTATTTGTGTATTAAGAGCGTAAAGTGATTCTTTGTTACTCGAGCACGGTAATTGCAGCGCGAGCCGAAGGCGAGAGCTACAATAGTGCAAGAGAAACCAAGACACTTTTTCGCGCGTTGCCATTTACGACAACTTTACGATGACAAATGAGAGCGAAATTATCAACTTTTCATAGCAATCGCAGAAAAAATCGATTTTTTCTAGCTTTATGAACATAGAAACAACAGTAGAAAGAATAAGTTTTGTACAATGACTAAATGACATTTGATATTTTGTTGACAAATTACATTTTCAATTGTTTTTACTTCCTTGTACGAAGTAAAGGAAGTATTGTAATCGCGAAAATTTTCGGTTCTCAGATTTCAACGGAAATAGGTGTTTTGGCCCTCCCTGAATCCATTTTGACTAATTTCGTCATGCCGTCTGTACGTACGTATGTACGTACGTATCTCGCATAACTCAAAAACGGTAAGCCGTAGAAAATTGAAACTTTATATTTAGGACTGTTATAACATCTAGTTGTGCACCTCCCTTTTTGGTCATTATACAACTACCGGAAGTGGTACTTTACTTGAAGCCTATAATAGATTTTCATGAAAAACTATATTCAAATATAATTTAAAACTTTCCAAATTTGGTATATATCAATGGAAATAACATAATAGATTTTGGTTAAAATAGACTAACCGGAAGTGACACATTACATGAAGCTGCTAACAGTTTTCCTTGAAAAAAATGGTATTATTTTAATTTTAGAAATAAATGCTGCAAATAAAAGTGTTAGAGAATTAAATTCTGCGTCTAGCACATTAAGAATTTTTAAATTAGCTTTTTGCATAAACGAGATATCTAAATTTAAATATTATATATTTTTGATTTTAAAACAAATTAAGTTTGCTATGGATTAGAACAAAAAATAAAAGATTTAATGTCAAATATTTGCAATTAAAAAATATCTATAGTTTAATACGGGTACAAGGAAGTCATGTGGTGTCCACATCAGATATTTTATTATTATTATTATTTGAAGTTATATTTATTAGTATAGTACACTATTTGAATAATATTAAAATAGTGTAGTATTTTAAATTATGTACAATACAGATTGAATGATACTGACATCTAGCGGCAAATTTATTAGAAGTAAACCTGATCGGAGAATGTCTTTGGTAATCATTGTAAGTTACTCAACCGATCTAATAACCGTGACATGTATTAATAAATGAAATGAAATATCCGTATCCTTGATTCTTAATCATCAATTTCAATTGCAATCTCTATAAACATCTCAACATCCTTAAAATCACATGAAATGACATTTGTAAGCAGACACAACCCAGCAAATAAATTAGTTGTACGTACATACGCCGGGTTTCAAATAAACATGTTTTATTTACCAGTAAGCACATGGCATTGTATCGAAATGTGTCGGATTTGAGCGGATAGCGCCGGGTTTATACGGAGGCGGCGCGCCGTCGGAATACAAATGAGCTGGCGGCGGGAGTGGCGGCGGCAGCCCGTCAGCTGACTTATTTATAAAGCACCGAATTTATCACAAATTAAGGGATTTTGTTTAGTGGAGGGAAAGCGAGCTTTGGCGGAATGCGATGGAGATTTTTCGTTCTGTTTGATTCAAAAGAGGACGGATGCAAAGTTTAAATATAATATAAGGATTTTACTTTTTTATTTTAGATAAGTTATACAACGATCTAGAGAGGGTGTTTCTAGGCCAAACAGTTAACAAATTGGGTATTTCATTGTAAAATTTAGATTCTTGTAATATTTTGTAGTAGACTTAGATAAAATTATTATTGAATAAAATGTGAAATGGGAATGGTATGTATAGTGTACAACTAGTAGGGAATGTGGCAAATTCTCGGACGATGACGGCAATTGTGAAACGAATCCTGCAACTAGAGGAATCTTAAAAGTTCACTTTTAATATTCGAACTATTTTTTATCCAATCGCATTATACAAATAAAAATAATACTTTTTTCTACGATTGCTATGAAAAGTTAACAATTACGCTCTCATTTGTCAGTGTATAGTTGACGTTTTCTGTGGAACAATCAAATAATATCTTTTTGCGCGTCTCCAAGGGAGAAAAAGACCTTAAATGCGCACGTTTTCAATGGCAACGCGCGAAAAAGATATTAAATGCGCGCTTATTTCAATAGTTACCAGGGATACAAACAAAACAGAAACTAATCATATTGACAGTTCACAGAACGAATGTATTTTCAGTACGCACACGTTTTTAATAATTTGAAGATGCAATCGTAGAAAAAATTATGTGTGTATTACGAGCGTAATGTGTCTTTGTTCCTCTTGCACTATTGCAGCTCTCTCCTTCGGGTCGCGCTGCAATTACCGTGTTCGAGTAACAAGGAATCACTTTACGCTCTTAATACACAAATAACTATTATTTTACTTCTATAAACTTCACTTTTTCGGTCTAAGTTATTTGTATATCAAGGAAAGAAGGACATTTCCTTTCGAAAGTAATTTTTTTAGAAAGTTAATAACAATAATCCCAGCAACAATTAAGATAACATTAACACTAATAATTTTTAGTAATTGAAGTCTTGCCTGTTAAGAACATAACATATCCCACTCACGTTGCCTTATCCTTAAAATAACCAATTACCCGACGAATTATATCCCCTCTCAGAACATCAACCTACCTTCTCCGGCATTCCCAGCGTTCCACTGCAGGCCAGGTGTATAATTAATGCAGTTCAGCTTACCTGTCGTAATAGTAGTCCCTGAAACAAGAGAATCCTGTATTATTCACAGCCACTGCGCTCCGAATCTGGACATTGTGAGCAGTATTGCACTGCGCAGTGTGGGGTAATGATGTATTAGAGCGAGTGTCAAAGTACGGTCATTACTGTTCATCTGCATATTTACTATTAATTTGCTGTGTATTCACCGCGATTTATGTCTGCTGTGAGAGTTAGTATGCTTGTTTTATTTGTGATGGAATTGTTAAGTGGTGTTTTGAATTGTTAGGTATGGAGCTGGATCAGTATTTTCTACTGCACATGCGTTCAACCATCTGACGGTTTATTTTTTTTGTTACACTACAGGTATATCACATACATTTTTCAATTTCATATATTTCTAAGCCTAAACATGTCAATTTTCGTGTAATCATATTTGATCTTGTATACGATAGTAATATTGTGTTATATTATCAAGCGTAATTTAATAAGTGGTGAGTTTGTTATCAACATTTTATAAATATTATGACTATGACATAATAAAAAATAGAAAGAAAATACAGAATAAAATAAAATCTGTATCACAGCTGTTTAAAGCATATGACCGGAGTTCATAGGTCCTAGGTTCGAATCCTGATGGTATCCCAAGTTTTGTTTCTATAATTTAATTGGATTTTCATTTATTAAGTATATACTTAAATAAACACTAATTAAAATTTTTATCGATATTTAAGCAAAACAAATTGTTCGTTAGTACATTTGAATAAATGCTCTAAATTGGTTTCATATACTTTATTATCTTTCATATTTTTGGAGGTATTATGAGGAGTTATATTATTAGTAAGTAACTCATTGGAGTAATAGCTCCAACATTTTGAACTGATTTTTAACTAAACTTTTTTTTGATAACCTGCCAAATAATTATTTATATTTTAACATAACACTGTATATATACAAACTATACAGGCTGTTTCATGACTTATGGCACATATTTGCACCCAAATATTGTACTTAACGTACTGATTACGAAATAGAAAGGTTTTTTACAAAATTTGCAAAAATAATAATTTGGAGTAATTTCTAATATATTAATAATTTATTCATTATACAACATAAGATAAATGCCTATTAGTAGTGTTATAATTAGGGATCGACCGATATGATTTTTTGTGGCCGATACCGATATCGGCCGATATCGATATACTCATATCCGATATCGGCCGATACCAATATATCGGCCATAAAATTTTGTCGTATTTTTTTTGCTGTTTAAATGAGGTAAAAGTGATTTATAATGATATACTGGAATACTGTTGATGAACTTACTGGTATGACGACAAGTAAATCAGTATCATATAAGAAAACTAATGATGATATTATGAATAAAATAGCTGATGAAATTGAATTGTATAAGAAGTTAGAAAAAATATCAAGAAATGAAGATCCTTTGACTTGGTGGGCGCAAAAAAAGACATTTTTCCATTGATGTAAACAGTTGCAATAATATATTTAGCAACGCCGCCAAGTAGTGTTGTTAGTGAATAGCTATTTTCTTCAGCTGGAAATGTTTATGAAAGCGCAAGAAATCATCTAACTCCGGAAAGAGCAGAAAGCTTAATTTTGTTACATTACAACTTGCCAAAACTTAACTTTAAATATTAATTTGTTTAACTTAGTGTGTAACTTTACTTCTACATTTTTAATGAATTTTTTGCTAAATTTTTAATAAGAATAAACTGAATTTGTTTTTTTTTTAGTATTTCTGTTTTAATTTCCTTAAAAAATCCTTAGCAACTGAAATATTAAGCAATTTATATTTTTTTAGGCCGATACCGATATAGGCCGATATCGTGGTTTACATATCGGCCGATACCGATATCGGCCAAGAAGACCGACATGGCCGATATACCAATACCGATATCGGTATCGGTCGATCCCTAGTTATAATTATAATTTATTCATTAATATATTAGAAATTATAATAATAAATAATTTAATAATATATTAGAAACCAATGGCACTAAAAATGTTACTTAATATAGAGTGCAATTAATTTTGCGAATTTTCAAAAAATATTTCTGTTTCATAATGAGTACGTTGAATACTATATGGGGTTATAAGTAAGTGCCATAATGGCCTTGTTTAAGTATTCCACCTCAATAAGTGCATCAGTTCATTTAGTTCAATTCAATTTGTCATTCAGTTTAATTTATCTGATTTAAGATAACAAGTGGCAAATATTTTAGTGCAGCATTTTCAGTCGGTGTGATTGGTTGATTTTCTTAAGAATTGTATACTCAGCATCAATAGTGATGGTAAAGTAAAGAATCAAAGAAACGATGAAGTTAAATATTTCTAGAAGCGGGCGAGAATCCGAACACAATCAACAGCAGCAATGTACTCGTATTTGTATTAACTTTGTTTTCATGAACAATAGAGGACTTTAACTAGGACTTTTAGTTAGTAGTTCAAGGACTATTTTAATAAAACAAGTTTAGAATATGGTCGTTTAACTGGAATGCAAATTCCACTAATTGTTAATGTCAACGTATGTAACCTTTTTACATTCTAGTATTAACAGAAAAGCATAAAACGACAGCTATTTCAAAAGTTTTACATCAATATTAATAAATAGAAAATAGTTGACAGACTTGAACTTATTACTTTTTTTTTACTATTTATAAAATTACAAATATCAGCTGTAAAAAAGAATGACCAATATTATTCTTAAATAAAATAGTAATATTTTTATTTTAACATCATTTTGTATAAAAATAAAATATTTAGTCAAGAATCAAAATGGCGATCTTTCGTTCATGAAACAGAGTTGTAAGTAACACGCGACCAAATTTTTAACAATTGTCAACTGAAGTAAACAGTATTATACAGGCTAATTTACAACTTCAGGTACTTACTTCAACGGAATATAGTACTCAACGTACTGATTTTGAAATAATGATATTTTTAATTCGCAAAATTAGGAGTGCTTTTCGTAAAGAGGACATTTTACAGTACCATTGGATTAGCGTGTTTTTTTTTATAATGAATAAAGAAAGTTAATAAGTTATGGAATTATACAATGAAGTATTCTTAAAACAAGTTAAATAAATTTATTATTAATTATTACTTGAACAAGTAAGATTAAAAATTAAACAAAATATTAAAATCATCTATATTAAATCTTAGAATTAAAAAAATAGATCTATTTTCAGTACGTAGAGTATTATATATCATTAAAGTAAGTACCTGAAGCTGTGACTCACTCTGTATAAATATATGGTATAGTGCAATATTCAAAAATAAAGTTTATTGCTGATCTCAAATTAATAAAAATTGAGTATTAAAATAAATAAAAAATAACTTTTTGCACGATTGGATTTATTTTTAAATGATTACAATAAGGTTTGCAAGGAAGTAAATTCGATTTATAAATTAATTGATAAGTAATTACCTATTGACCGGAGGACGGTAAGTGAATTAAAATTCAATATTCTTTTTGGTAATACAATAACAATCAAAATACATTTTATTTTAAATTATTTCAAAATTTTGTTATTGCGTTGACCGAGTAAAAAGATAATAAGCATTGCGGTCAATAAGTGTTCTAACGGTATCGGATGTATACGAGATCTCAACTTTGTCTTAATTTCCAAAATCATCCTCACCCTTACTACTTAAATACCAATAAACTAGGATCATAAACAATATCACAAAATAATATTTTCCCGGATAGTTATTATTTAAAAATTATTTTTCGTTGTTAAAGTCATATCACACAACTTTTGAAAGACGTATAGCATAATGCTTGACACTTTTACAGTATTATAGAAGATGGTATGTTTATCATTTCTCCATATTGAGAAGCAGTACGTCATTAAAACAGTCCAAGAAGGCAGAATTGAATAATGAAAAAAAAGACACAATAAAAAGAAATACAATGGCTAGTAATGAAGTATGTCACCGCTCGGCAGGTGCCACACCTCTCTGCGGTAGCTGACCATTGACAGTGCAGAGTCCATGACATTTCCTTCCGAAACACTGAACTTTGAGTTGGGCTCGCGGCTCATATTTTTCATACGTAACCTTTCGTCGACAATGCCGGCGGCGTCGGCACATAAATCATCACGTTTTATGGCGGAAGACGCCATGAAATAACACTACACTATCGGAATTATTCCGCTAAATAAGATCAACCCTTCATGGTCGCCCAAGCGCGATAACAAAGAATAGTGTATTGATTTTCATAGAAGCCATGAATTTCTACTTTGAGTAATGCTGTTAGGTTAGAGCGTTCGTTATAAAATACGGTTGATATTAATGTGTCGCTGCTGAACGAAAGATGTCTTTCAGAAAGATTTATAATGGGTTTGAGACGTAGAAAGTTTTCTAATTTCTGATATTGAAGTTTATGGATATTAATAAAATTCAATTCATGTGTCAATTTATTTTATAGTACAGTGTTGTATTGGAAAATTAAATTATATATTTTATTATATTACTTATCTCATGTTTCAAGTTTAAACTGTTAAAGAATTTAATATTATTGACAACAATGTTTTTAATTCATTTGACAATTGATCTGGTTCGTGGTCTTTCAATTAATTTAAATTCAATTAAATATCAACATAAACGTTTAATATAGGAAATCAGATTATTATAAATAAAACGTGTCCAATGTATCATTATGGTACAAATCTTTATTTAATACTACAAATTAACTGATTTGAATGACACAAATTAGAGAATAATTCGAAAAAACCACCTACTAACCATGTTTTCTAATATCCATATATTCAAAAGTTGAAGAGATAATGCAAATCTGTGAACACCAGTGAACTTTTGGAAATATTGAGATAAGAAAATTTTGAAAAAAAGTTGAAAATTTTTTTAAAATGGTAAAAATCGGTATAAGTTAACGCACGAAAAATACACTCGTTCAAACCGCATTTAAATATCTCTTTTAGTTTTCAAGATATGGGTTCTCAAAGTTGAGTTTTCAAAAAAGGCAATAATCGATATAATTCAAAAATTAAAAGCGATATTGAAATGCGGTTTGAACGAGTGTATTTCTCGTGCTCTGAACTATATAGAAACAAATAAAATTTATATTTTTGAACCGATTCAACCAAAAATTCACAAAAAATAAATAAGCCTTCACCCATTCTAGAGCAGTGGCTCTATCGTTGTAGATCTCAGTAATTAATATATTTATGCTTACGAACTGCAGTTACCAGCCGTCAAATACATGTTGTTATTACTTAATATTTATATAAGCAAAGCAATTTCTCATTTCTGTATTAAAAATGATTTGAGTTATTTATGTTGATGTTGAGTACAGTTCATTTATTTTAATTGTTGTTGTTTCTTATCTAATAAATATTTTAAGAATAAATAATAAATAAAAATTAACGTGCAAGTTCGTCTAAAACTTAAATGTCTGTGCAACTCGTATCATCTGGGTTAGATATTTCGGAAGTCGAAGATAATACAACGAATATTTGAATACACAATAACAGCATTTAAAAAATATACAATCCCTTATAAATAGACCCTCGGCTAGCAGATCACGGTTCCAAGAACAGTAACACGGCAAGTTGCTGGGTTTAGCGGGTGCATAAATTTAGGGGCAAATACGAAAATTGTATTCACGCCGGAGCGGGAGAATAAAGTGATACTTTTTGTTTTTAGCGATGATAGAATATTTTTCTACCTTAGGGATGGAAAGTAAAGCCATATCCATGCCAACTAGAAAACAACAGTATTATTTGATATTAGTGATATTAAGGTCACATCTGTCAAGGGAAAAATAAACCTTATCTCAATTTTAAAATTAATAAATGTTAACAAATTATATATTAAAATTACCTTTTTTGTTTTTAATCATATGTGTAAAAATATTATATATACACCTCGTGAGCGAATGCTATTTTTCCCTAGGTGTTTTGTATTTACAATTTTCTCTCTAGATATATACGTAATATACTATTACATTATTTCTCTAATATGTGGCATTAAAATTAATTAATATGTTTGAAATAAAATGTGTGTATAGATCTAGTATTGCATTTTTCAAAAAAAAAAAATCTGTTATCCTGTATATCTTGTAATTCTTGATTTTCTGCAATCAGTTTTATGATTTGGATTCACTTCTACTAAATTCTATGTTTACTTCCACTTCAATCAAATTTCCAAATTGAAATGTGTTTACCCGAAGACAAATCAAACAATTACCAATCCATAACCCTAAAATCTACTCCGTTCCAATCCGCATAAAATCACGATAAATCCACATAGGCAGAAACAGATCATTCCGCAACAGCTAGAAGCAATCTCAGTTGACGTCCAGCCGCTGATAACCGTCCGGCCGGTTCAGTCGGGCTGATTCGTCGCTGAAAGCCATCTATCGATTTTCTAACAATGCATTGTTAATGTCGCCACGTGCTAGCGGTTGACACTAGTTTCCAGTTGACAGTCAAATACTCGTTCCCCTAATTGTTTGTGATTCCAATTAAATAGCCAGAGTGGATCGGAGTGGCTCTCACCGTTGCTAGAACTGCTCAGCGACCTGATGGGAAATGATTTGTGTAGTAGAGTATATTGTAATGTTACCTTGCAGTTGACTTCATCGAGACATTTAACAATGTTAGAAATATTCATGATGATTAGAACGACAAATTTTGTATTATTACTGGAATATTCATGCAAGTAATATATAGGTTCTTTTGAATTTAAAATAAAAGGTTTCTTCCTTTTTCTCGTTAATTATTTCTCAGATTTCGTCGGTTACGCCGCATGTCAACCAATAAGAAGTCAAGTTGGAAAGATACGTGAATTAAAATGTTCGATCCTCGATTGTTTTAGTGAATATGTTTTAAAACTTATCGTGTTACATGAAAGATCGATCTTTTGAAGAATATAAAATTTTTCGATCAACAACTGAATTAGAGAAATTATATCCAAATCTGTCGTGTTTGGTATCAAATTTTTTTGAAGGCTTCGTATGTCAAATTGGTTTTGATCGTGCTTTTAATCATTTACTCACCGAAAAGTGTATACTGAGTTATACGAGTATGTTATACTGTTTCTTAATATTACATATCTTTTTAAGTTTTCTTAAATTTTGTTAATTTGGGAAATAAAGTACGAATACAAAAATCTCTATCGATCAAAGTACCATAGAAATAATTTTCTGTCAGTTTATGTCAGTTGCACTTAAGTAAAACAATATTTAATCGAAAAATTATGTCAAACGAATTGATAAACGTTGATGTCAACAATTCAATTTGATATTTTTGTCTTGCGTGAGACTTTAATTTACATTTACAGGACGGTAATGCAACTGGCCGTAAGTGCCTACTGCAGAATAACAAATAAATATATCAATAATATTATTGGTCAAACAATTAGGCACAAAGTTTTCAATTTGTGTAAGTAAATTCTAAGAAATATCAGAATCAAAGTATCCGAAGTCCTGCAGTTGTACAGTGTTACAATGTAGAAACGTCCCGGAAGAGTATATCCTAACCGGGATCGACGGAATCTTCCCCGAGAGTTTATCCCCGACGCCGTGCGTCCGTTTCCCGTGCGCAGCGCTCGCGTCGCCAGTCGCCAAGTGCTCCGCCAGGAGCGGATATTCCGCCTCGGCTTTCTTTCAAATGGAAATTTACTTTTAGCTCTACTGTGTTTACGTGCACCTACACTCAAAACTACCGTCGAGGGAATTAAAAACTAATAAAGTCTTAACGAAAAATTCATGTTGCACGTCCTGGAAACTACTGCCAGACGATTTTATGTTTGTCAATGTTGTTATAACTTTGTTTTTGATACTATATTTGCAATGGATATATATTGGGGCATAACAATTCTTCATGTTTATGAATGTAGGGTTTGAAGGTACATGTTATAAAAAGAGATGATAATAAATCAACACCATTTTCTATGAGACGTCACTTGCTATTTGTGTTGTTCAAGTTTCAAATGATTTATGCAAATTTGTATATTCTTTCATTTAAATTTTTTGTATTGAAATATATATTTTTGATTTTTCTTTTACAAATTTGGCAAAAACTAGAACTGTCAATGATTTTGTAGCGTTGAAACGTCGCTTACGTTAGTTTAAATATCCCGAAATATCACTAAAAAAGCAGGGGGACACTAAGTGCTAAACTTGGCAGCAAGAGGCGCTTTTTCCGAAAATAATTTAAGCAATATTTATTTCGTAGGAAATTCGTAGGTCTATTTTTACATAAACACACACACTCACACTATTTACATATGTATGTAAAATTAGAATTATGTAAAATTAGGAGAATTATCTGGTTTCTTTTACTGTTACTGATACAAATAAAATATATTAGAAGACTTGATCAATGTTCCACCGATTACCAATATTGTCGGAAAGAGCAGTGCTTGCGAAAAACAATTACAATGAAATTTAAAAATCTTTGAAATGCCACCACAATCACAAAATTGAATAAAATCTTGACAATGATACATTTGTCGTAGTCGCTACAGCAAACATCCAATCACCGACACCTAAATTTATTCCCTATGCTGTGCAATGCTATGAAGTTAGATGAGACAAAGTATAGTTTAAAAATATTAATCAACTGATGGCGCGCATAATATTATATTATATGTGTATAATGATTGCTTATTACTCATTAGACACGCGAGCTCAATTCTGTTTTTTCTACGACTATTTAGCTGGAAATTATACTTCTAGATCTAGATAAGTTTGACGAAAATAATAATTATTACAAGTTATATGCCGTCAAAATTAAATTTCATGCGTTACTATAGCAATCTCATTGGCTGGTACCACAAACTTTGTTGTTGGGTGTTTTAAGAGCACGATTTTAACATGTTATAGACAGCTAAAATACTCAAAAACACTGCTCTTAAAACAGGCAAAAACAGAGCTTGTGGTACAAGCCAAAGTGTTTGTGAATAATAAATTATTATCCATGTTGTTGTTTGAACGTCGATATGATTGCTCACAATCCGTGTGTAATAAATTATTAGTCACGATAGTTAGTGATGAGCTATACATTATCTATAAAGAAACGAATATATAATGAATTTATTACTTATTACTAGAATTATTTTATTTCTTTATAACCTTAAATGAAATAATAGTAAGTACTAATAATACAATTAAGATGATTCAAAAATGAAGACGTAAATACTTAGTGGTTCAATACTTTTGTTTAATAGTACTATAGGTATTATAAAAGCAATAATGAAATACATGTATTCAAATGAAAGCATTTTTCATTGTAGTTTTAGTTCCGGACGTGTCTGAATAACAGTGCAACTTTCGATTATATTAGTTTATAAATGATTAATTGGACCACTAAAAATAAATGGATTGTAATTCATTTTAAAAGGAATTAATTCACAATACAAAATGAATTGTAAATATACCTACAATGGGGTATTCCGACAAATTCTGTTTAATTATTTTTTTTAGTTTAGATCACTGGATTTACAAATATCAAATTTTAAATAAAAAAAAAATTATTAAGTGAGATATGAATTTTTTTTAAAATTTATATAATTTTCCGTGGCGCGAATGTGACGCATATTTGCCTAATGACATTTGAAACCAATTAACACGTGCTCCTGTTGGAAACCTATCAATAATCTCACTGGTTTGTTTACAATTGTAGCGATTGGTTTAGTTTTGGTCATATTTTTTATACTTATGGAACATGGGTACAAAAAAGCGGACTCCGGTAATTTACCTATTGTTAATTCAAACATGGTAAATAATTATTTTTTTGTAATTCACTTTATATGAGTGCAGAAATACGTAACGCTAAAGGTCAAAAGTAAGTTCTAACTACTTATTTAGATTTATTTGTAAACCTCAAATGCAAAAGCTATTAGCGTTTTCTATGATTTTTAAACCGAATATATTAGATCTGAAACGAATAAAAAGATGTCGAATCTACGTCACAATTTTCAAGAACGTTTACGGTTGTGTAAAAATTGCAATTTTGTACATAAAATTATGAATGAAAACTTGTTATTAAGCATGTTTTATTGTATTTTCCTATTGTATTATGATATACATTATACAAAAAAAACTCATTAGTTTGGATGTATTCAATTACACCGGAATACCTAATTATCTATAAGCTAATAATTGCCATTAGCGCTATAATAAAAGAACTACAAATTGCACAGATAAAAGTGGTGCCATTTGATGTCTATATATTTATTTTCTCTTTGAATAAAGTCAGTAAAAGTTTTGTTACAATTACCTAGTAACATAGAGATGCGTTATTGCAGTAAATTATAGATACCTACTCGTATAAGAGGGAGGTATAACTTCAATATGACCATTCATATATCTGCAGTTACCTCTTCAATTATCTATAAATCCCGATTTCTCGCAACGTAAATCTCATCCCGTTCTGGTAGCTCCGAACCTTTGAAAGCAGCAGTGGTAGAATGTTCGGTGAGCAGTGCAGTGCGCGTCCATAAATCATATAAGGTAATAGTGATTGTGATCGGTGAACCGTGATGCAATATCACGCTTAGATGTGTTTATGAAGCTTTCAAAATTACGAGGTAACAACGTGTGATATTACTGCTACCACACATTCTAATGCTTTCTAATCAAACTGCAGTCATGCAGACTCTGCTCTATAAAAGATCACTCTGCTGTGATAGATGCAAGGAAGAACGGAAGATTTTAGTATTAAAGTCAAACATAAAGAGATCCGGCTTGCAACACTGATGCAGGATGCAGGGGAGCGATCAATAGCTGTTATTGCGATTTTTTTCAGGGTTGCAAAAAGAACTATATTCTAGTTTGAAAACCTATAATGCCACGTACAAATTGGGTTCGAAAACTGTTCACGAACTGTTACTGAGCAAATGACGAACTAGGTGTGTATGAGAGACATGAACCGTTACCGAAAATCGCACAGATATTCACCTTTTATGAAACTGTAACCAAAAACTGAAATCGATATTTTTTGTTTTGAAATATTGAATCCTAAAACCGAAATGAAAATTAATTTGATTATGTAACTTAACCGATATTATTTTGATTCTATAACCGTTAATTTAAACAGGTGTAAATAACGTATTGAACCGAAAATACTAAGAATACAAGGAAGAATATAAGTTACTAGTTTGTTTATTTTTATAAAGTTGCAGTCTTTACAGTCGTAATAGGACTGGCAAAAGCAAGATCGACACTATGGTGTACGTAGAAATTATTTTTGTTGTTGAAAACAAAAATACAACTAATTAAAAAAAAATTGTGTACGAGTAGTGCGCGTAATATATGATTTGTTTAATATTTTTATAAATATACTAATTATATTTATTTTGAAATTTAATAAAATGTGTTTATTTTGAACCGAAACCGTAAAAAACAGTAACAGAAAAATATCGAAACCGTAACGAAACCAAAATATACATAATATTATCAAATACCTTAACCTATAAACGAAACCGAAATTTTACTGATATAAAAATCGTTAACCGTAACAGATCCCCTACATTTTTTGGTTCGAATCCTGGATTAGAAATTACGAGCAGCTTGTTCTAGAAAAGATTAAATAATCTTACATTCATTTATATTAAACAGGAATATTAAAAAATGATATACAAATTCGTGTCTATAAAAGCTGGAAGGATTATTTTGAAAATTCAGGTATATTTATTTAGTTATTTAATTTAATAATATTTAAAAATATATAAATATTAATTTTGCTTTCATTATTATATAAATACACTATTTTTCCAAAATTTAATTTTAATGGAAAAACAAGATGCTGAAGACACGGCGGTACACGAATAGCCCTGCTAGTTATGATGTTTGTTATGTATCAAACAAATTCTTACTCTCCAGTTCCAACCTCTGAAGCATCTTGCCTTTGCAAGATCTGGTTCACCGTCTCCTGCAACGTCAGCTGCACACGTCCATGCAATATACAGCCTCGTTGAGGGCAGTGACACAGGACACGGCTTTGCACGAGGGATTAGGAATAAATCCCGCGGGGACCAGTCGGGGAAGAAATGAATCAGACGCTTGCGACGGAAATAGAGAGGGTTGGTTTTATAAACAAGTTGTGGACTAGAAAGGAGGAATATTGTTGATTAAAACGGACAATATGAATTAGGATAATATACCAGACCACTAAATAGTTTATCTTAATTTATACTTATTTTTGTATATATTGAATTAGGGTCATAAAATAATAAGATAAAATTGAAACAATTATTTCCTAACATCTAAACTGGATAATAGTTATTTGTAAAAGAAGGAAACAAAGTAAGTTTTGTTTCATTTTCCGAGTCGTGGAAGAGCGACATAAAACGCCTGAGTGAAGAATGACATCTCGAGGTACATAATAATTTTATTTTCACTTGAATATTATTTGTTATATATTGCTATGATATGAAATATATAAACAATTCCTTAACGACCGGGACATTATATGCAGAAATTATGGTTCATAACGTCCGGTTCGTTCATAACGCCCGCTCCAGGGGACACGCAACAGTTGATTAATAGGCATTACTAGTATTATTTTGGAAAATCATGAGTCTAGGACGAGTTGTTTCCAAAAATAATATATTGAGTGGATAAATACAACATATTCTGATAATTTTTAACATACGTGTTGTATTAGTTATATTATATAACGAATAAAAACATAAATATAAATCGTTTCATCATAAAATGACATCAAAATTAGAAATGAAATAAGTTTTTGGATTAGCAATGACTTTAGTTTATTGAATAAAAAACGAAATTACAACTTTGTTACTATGATGATGATGATTTTCAATGTATTTGTGGGTGCAAGAGTCCATAATTTTTCGTTATTTCGTTCATTCTAGATCTGACTTCTATATTTTCTGACAAGGTGAATATGGGTATATTCGTTTATCTTTATGTGGTAACCAAGGAAAATTTGTAAGGATGATGCGTCACGGACATTACTAGATGGTAATGACATCGGACGACATTCATCTGTCTATGTATCACCTACTTTACGCCCTTGGTGCATACATTACTATTTGCGACCGCCTCGAAAATTAGCCCCTTCTAATCTCTCTTCAGACCGGAAAATCTGTCTTTTCCTATTTAGATCAGAGATACGACTAGAGTAAAACTTTACCAATCCATAAATGGTAAAAAGAGATCAGAAAATGAATGTTTGCATAGTGATCAGTTTATTTATTTTGCGTAAATATTTTTTATTTGTTTGTCAAATCATTAATAATTTGTCATTGATGGTCACAAAAAGTAATTGTATGTCACACATTCTGAAAGTATTTTTAACAACTCTATAAGTTAAATATCACTTTGTGTCTTATTACTTAAATAACTATTTTTCACTACCATATTAGAAAGTAAAATTTTCAGAAATAAATTAGAAATTTAAACAAGATATAATATATTCTTAACAGATATCATCTGGATGTCACTAATACAGCTAATATCAAATTATACTGTTGTTTTTCAGTTGCCGTGAAAAAAAATGTAGTTTCTTCACTATGAATGAAAAGTGTCACTTTCTCTCTCAATTGAGGAAAGAAGTTTTTACTTTCTGACAGTAATGAAAAAAATATTTTTCCAAACATATCATTCGATGTAGTCCAAGTTCAAATTCAAGTGCACCTATCCATATAAGTTCTAAAAATATCCCGAGTTTAATAAAAAAAAACCTCTAACTGGTAGTAGGAAGTTGGTTGCAGCCAGAGAATTTATGACCAAATTCATTTAATTAACCACGGGTGGGTTTCGAGGCAGGTAAGTTAAAAACGGGAGGAGCGATTGAGCTGGCGAACAGGCGACCTGGGAGAGTAATCTGCGATAGCGATTAGTCGGGCGGCCGCACCGGTTTGCGCTACGAGCTCGCATGTTCACAACTGTGTCGCAGGCTCCGCAAGAGTATGTGGTAGGAATTGGAGATTGTCTGGTTTGTCCTGTGCTGGTTGGGATACTTTAGTATGATATTGTAATAGTTACATAATTATTTATAGATATTCATCTTGTTTGTATGTAACTGACTATCGTTCAAATGTTATTTGTGACTTCTGCTATACTTTCCTCTCTGAATACTATAATTTAATTAGGTCCGAAATATTTTTGGATTTGCCTTTGAGCAATTAACTGAGAATCATTCAAATTTAATTTTTGTTACATCTGCTTTAATATATTACTAACTCATTAGAATTTGAATAACGTTTGTTTGAAGTTTTCAGACAATGATGTACTTTGATTAAAACAATTATGCTGGACTTGCATTGTCTTTATTAATTTAAACAAATTGTGCAAAAAATATTTCACAACGTTTCGAGTGTTGTAATCTACACTCGTATTCAGGTGATGATGACTAAATACTATGGTACAAGACTATATATACAAGAGGAGTTCACAGTTCCTGACGAAATCACTCGACCGTTGTAGTTTGGTTGGGCATGAACGGCAAAACCCTCAAATTTTCATGTTGTCCTGCGTTTTCATATTTACCCACCATCGTTCAACTTAAATAACGTAAAAGATCTGTTAATTATATAGTATGGATGCGAAAATAGTATATTATAAGCCAAGGTTGAGAAGATGATCATTATTGACCTAGCGCCAAGATTGTACCCCGAGGTGTAACCGAGGGGTACAAGGCGCATGGTCAATAATGATCTTAACCGTGGTTTATATACTATTTTTTTCACTACTAGCTCTTAAATCATATGTAACGAATTTTTTAATAATCATAACATAAGCAATTTAATATGAATACTTGTTCATATCTTCAAAAACCGAGAAGGCAGAAATGAAATTCTTTTGTTTTTAGTATTGTTTTTTAAAATATTTGAATCCTCGAGAAAATTTGTCTTGGTAGATTCTTTTTGGGTCGAAATAGTTAAAAAATATCTAAATAAGAGGCCCATTCCTGACATGGCAAAAGTATTCATTAGTTTCTGACATGGAAAACCTATAAGACAAAATGTACGACATTATACAATAAGCAAGATGTCCAAATATATTTCCAACATTTTTAAATTTAGATAACTCAAAAACTTACATTGGTTATTCATTGCGAAGGACTTTCGTTACCATTTTGACAGTAAATGTGGGCGACATCTCGAAAACGTCATAACCTCAACCAATGATGCCAGAAATTCTAAATGCAACTTAATATGCCCGTGGGTAACCTTATTGCAACTTCATGAAATATACGAAATACTCAAATTTCATTAAACACGGGTTCTGTAGCAATAAATACTAGTCATTTTTTCCATTTCTTATATAAACATGCAATTATAACCCTAAAATGAACAAAACTGTACAATGTAAGATTATTCAATAATATTAAAATAAACATTTACCTTTTCGAGAATTTAACAACAAATATAACAATAAATAAATACATAAATACATATTTCACAATATACCAGTAAAGCATACCAACTTGTAATATGTGACAGTTTGAAAGATACATACTATTCAAACTGAAATTTGCCTGGGATTGCAAACTTGAAATTAGGCGCCAATTTTAAATTCAGAATTATTATTTTCCTTCCATTTAACGAGTTAAATAAGTTCAGAAGCTTGAATTTCTTTGAAAAGTGACAGTTCTCATTATTTACCTAGGTTAATAATAATCCATGATTGACCGTTGTTAAGGACGCGGTAGAGAAAAACAATTTCACGACTCAAACCGAAGTCAATAATGGCATGTTGCTAGGCTAGTAGTGAAAAAAAGATATTACACTACACTTTACCCAGCTTCTGGCAAGAATTGGATGACTTGCTTCCAAATAAAATACGTGCAACGTAAGTCAATTGTTTATTCTCTCTACAATTTTATTATTATTACTAAAAATGACTGTCCAAAACAGCCCGTCACAAACCATCCTATCTCTGGCAGTGAACAATGTTCGCTGTTCAATCAAGAGCTACCTCAAATAGTCCGAATGTCTCTGTCGATCGAAGGTTCGTCGTTCGTTCCTCCGTCTCTCTATCGCTAAAATGATTCTGTTTCTCTGCGAGCGTGTTTTAAATGACTGAGACTGGAAGTGGAGCACTCCGTATTGCAGCTCCAGCTTCGTCTTTGGCTCCGGAGATCATATCAGCTTCCACATGGACACACAGGTCTTTTCATTTCCGCCGTGGAATACACTGACTCGCTCTACTTTCATCTGATATTGTGTTATGATTGGAAGGGCAAGGGCAGTCAATGTTTAATTAACGTTTTGTTAATAACGAAAAGTAGATTAAATAAGGTACGAGTTCACATTTATGTTTTGGAATTGTTTGAATGTAGATCTTGATGATTGCAAATTTGCGATTACTATCAAATTTATAATACTGTCTATGATCTTGCACTGTTTTATAATTTATATACGAGTAAATAAATGTAGATTTACAAAAAGATTATTTACATCAATTTCATATGTTATCAAAAGCCTGATAAATATATACAGGGAGTTTCAGGACTAGTGTAACAAACTTTAACAGCTTATTCCTGAGGTCATTTTGAGCCAAAAATGTCATATGAACATAGGTCCTATTCCGTCTAGTTACCAAAATACAAGAGGTTGAAGTTCTATAAATAACACGAAATTTTCAAATTTTGTTAATCAAGATACTTTCGGAAACAAGAGTTTATTTGTTTATATAACATTTTTGTCTCAAAATGACCTCAGGAATAAGCTATTAAAGTTTGTTACACTAGTCCTGAAACACCCTGTATATATATATATATATATATATATATATATATATATATATATATATATATATATATATATATATATAAATATTCGGTTTTATAACGTTCTCCAACGTATTCCGATTTTCAATCTCCATTGCTCCCTATCTTGCGAAAGATCTTGTTCTATTCCTTTCTCTCTAATATCTGTGTCGATTCCTTCCCTCCAACTTATTCTCGGTCTTCCCCTTTTCCTTTTTCCGTGTGGTGTCCAAAAAAAACTTTACTGTTCTATTAATAATAAAATGAAATAAATCTATCATCATGCCTTTTACCTATTACTTGGTGCGGCACTCAGCTGTAGCAGATCTCGGTAAGTGATCTATTAATGTTCCCAAATTTAATAGTGGAGGAGGTAATTTTAGTGTGGTGAAAATTGTTTGTTGGCTGTGGGAATCGATCCCGGGTTTTGCCACCTTCGTTTGGAAACATACTACTTTCCCTTCTAGTTTGTTTTACAATATACTTTCATGAAAAATATGGCAACGCAACGAAAATAACGACGAAACGTCAAAATGACAATCTAATGAGAACAGTCATAACATTGTTTTCAAAACAACTACGTTATAATGGGCTTGTTTTGCATTGTTTCCATGACAACTACAAGCAATTCAGTAAACTCATCTAAATGTGACTATACAATTCATCGAAAAATAGACCAGATAGTTCACTTTTCTTTAGTTGCGTTTTATGACGTTGCATATTATTGCGTTACTAAGCGTGTTTTACAAAACACAAACCTTTGCGTATTTCGGTCACAGACAAATGACTCGTATCAATAAATATAAATAAACAGAAATATTTTGACATTTCGTGCAACAATACTTCTACTGGCAATATTATCTATAACAATGATACATTTAATATTTCTTATAATAATTAATCTGTTTAATGCAGGTGATTGATTCATTATATAGTCATATATACAAGTCGAGCTTTGAAAATCACCTGATTTTATAACTCCACCTACGGTGTCGTGATTTCTAGGCAACACATCTCATCCTCTTAATTGTATATGCGGTTAGTTTCGAAGCTTTTGTTGAATAACTACTGATAAGGCTAGTAATAAAGAAAAATGAATCGGTATCACACCAATTTCATGCTACCCCACTTGATCGAACAAAGCGTGATGCAAAATATGAATATTATTTTTTTTTTAGATAAGAATATGCCTAGGCAATGCATTTAATAATATTTCATTTAATCTACTATGTATTAAACTTTAATCCTGGCTTATTAAGTAAATTGAATAATTAACAAAACAAAAGTATTTACTACCACCAACCTAATAACCTAATGTGATGTTGAAATAACCAATGAATTAAGTGATAGTAAACTAAATTTGCCGTAATTCCAATACAAATTAATTTCAGCAGTACTGTATGTCAATATAATTAAAAGCGTTGTAACAATTCTAATAACATTGTTCCCTAATTATTGATAGCAGTTATGTATGCATTCAATAACAGTATTACACACAGTTATTGTCTATTGCTTTAATATTTGATTGATGTATCTATTGTAATTGAATGGAATTTACTCGAGAATTCACTTAAATCCAGCGCCTGGAATTTGCAGGTAACCAAACACAATTAGTGATCTACTTAATATATAGTCAATTAATAGTTAGTTACTAAATCGGAATACATTATAGTGAAACAAATGTATATTCTGTAGGGTAGTTATAAATAAAAGTTTTACTTCCTTTTTATTATCTATTTGTGTTTTTAGTTTTTATTTTAAATGAGATATTAAAAAAAAAATCAGAAGATTATAATATATTATACATCTAGGGAGAGAAATGTATGATTTTTTTATAAGGTGTAATTTATAACAGAAGGCGAAGTCCGAGGGCTACAGAACGGCGAGGGAAAAAATAGCAATCTTTTCCAAGGTGTATATACTATTTTTTTAAAGCCTAAGTAAAATTTTAAACAAAAAAAGTTATTTTAAAATATAATTTATTTAGATTTTCTTGACGTTTATTAATATTAAAATTTTTAGTAGTGTTTGACATAAACATAAAATTCCTTGCAAACGTGCATGTAAACAAGTGTATTTATTCAAATTACATTATATTTCTAAATTGGAATACCAAGAATACAGCGAAGTACCCTCGGAAGAAATCCAAGAAATTGCTGATGCAGTTCCTGCAGCTCATCTTAGGTTTTTATTTGTTTTATTGTACTCTATTGTATTTTAAATATATTTGAGACTTGAACTGTCAAAACATTTCACTTGTGTCTCGATTTTTGTATAATAGGTACGTTCAAATACTCTCGGTCGTGTAAAAGTACTTTTTTCAACATTACTTGCGAAAATAATATTTCCCTCAATCAATTTACTTGTGATAGTGACCGTTTCCGTCTCTTGTGATGAAAGTAAATAACTTTCCTCACTAGAAAGGGACACGATTACAATCACAATTAAAATGAGAGAGGGAAATGTCATTTGACATGGTGACCAAGGAAACGTGATGACTTCTTTGATTTATATAAAATAATTATTATTTTGTTTGTATCTCAAACGTAAAAATATAATTTTCACATTAATGTTGAAAAAAAGTATGTAACACATGTGCGAAAAGGTCATTGAAAAACTCGTACTTTTGGAACATTCGCTGTCGCTCGTTCTCTAACTTACAATAACTATTATATAATGAAGAATAATATAAACAAAAATGTTTTCTAGTTGTGTAAACATATCTATCTATAGTCAGGTAGCATAGATAAATATTCAAGGGGATGACCTAATTTGTAAATCAATCAACAGTTGCTGGCAGTATTCTCTAGGTTGCTTATTTGCTATTAACCTGACGATCTTATTTTGCAAACGTATATATTTTTGCGCGTGAAGTGCGGTTATCAATCGTCAAGTCATGGTCCTCAAAAATGTTAGAGAATTACAATCAGATTGTTACAAGCTATGAGAATATTTACAAATTTTCCTAATAAATATGATTCATGTTCTCCTGATCCTCCAATAGCAAGTGTTGTCCCAATCACACTTAACCCTCCATTATCCCTTCTTACATCTCCCCAACGTTTCACCAATCATCAAACATCAAACACTAGACAAAAGACAATCGCAGTGGGCACAGTTAACTCTGATCGAGCATTGTCCGTTTGCTTTCCAGCTCTCGCCGTCTCGTCTAGAGACCCAGTCATCCGGGAAATGGCGCGCGTTTGTTACAAATCAAGTCGGCGTTGGTCAGCACTGTGTCACTTGCCGGCGTGGCGACGGCGAGGATCAGTGGCGTGTGTGTCACTTTGTAGTGGACGGGGCGGGGGAGGTTACAATGGTGAGTTGTGGAATCAGCAAGATTCTAGAAGTGGACTGAGGTGGTTTGAGACAAAGCTGGAGGATGGAGGAGTTGTTGTGGAGAGAGTAGATGTACTAGTAAATGTTGAATACTCCAGTGTGTGTAGTTAAATAGACGAATATAATCGTGATGATTTAAAGTTTGCACTATTGCTTTACTATTTCTTTATAAGTCATAGGTTTGGTTGGATAAAACGTTTTCAGCTAATCACGTTGTTAATTATGCGAAAAACTAGAATTAGATTGTTTTTAAATCCTTTAAGAAAAATTAACATTTTTGACAGTAAAATATTTAAAAATTTTATAATAAATTAATAACTAAATAAATAAATAAAATAAATATATCATCACGCCTTTTACCCATTACTGGGTGTGGCACTCTGCCGTAATAGATCTCCGTAAGTGATACATTTCTTCGCGTAAAGTGCGGTTTCCAGCCGTCAAATCACGACCCCAAAGATGTTAGTGGAGGGGGAGCCACAGGGTAGATTTAATTTGGTGAAAATTGTTTGTCGGTTGCGGGGATCGAATCAGGGTTCTCAAGATTCAAACGCCACTCGATATCACTGAGCCACCTACTCCATACTAATAATTATTTGTTACGAATATTGTTTTACCATTGATATTCGACACACAACGCTGATATTAATTAATTATAACAACAACAAACATGTAAAATGTAGTGTCAGCCATCTTGGTCATTCTTAACATTTAATATATTATTAGGTAATAGCACAGTTAACATTATTTTATTCTATCGAACCTATGTTTATTTGCTACAGTGTTTTTTTGTGTTGTACTGTAAAAAGTACATTTAACCAAAGTTAACAAATATGAGAGATACCACTGACAGGTCAGTGGAATTAGTTACATTCTACTTCGCACTTGTCTCTTATTTTCCGCGTGAAAAAAGTGACCAATGAGAACGCTTCAATACTTGTGATATCACTATACTTTTAATCGCTAGTAGTTATAATTCAATCTATATATTTTATGTATTTATCAGTAATTCTTATATTTCAATTATGGTTTTCCTATATTTATAATTAAATGAATATTTACCTATGTAAGGAAGTGTTTTGAACAAAGAAGTATAAATTTCATTCGTTATAAATAAGTAGCAAAGTATTTTAAAATGCAAAGTATTAGGTATCTACTAGAGATGAAAAAACTATCGATAGTACTATCGATACATCGATAGTTTAAAAAAATAAAGTACTATCGATAAGTAATAAATAGAAAAAAACTATCGATAGTATCGTTTAGTAATTATCGTTTAGTAACTATCGTTTAGTAACTATCGTTTAGTAACTATCGTTTAGTAACTATCGTTTAGTAACTATCGTTTAGTAACTATCGTTTAGTAACTATCGTTTAGTAATTATCGTTTAGTAACTATCATATAGTAAGTATCGTATAGTAACTATCGTTTAGTAATTATCGTTTAGTAACTATCGTTTAGTAACTATCTTTAAAATAAAATAATTTAAAAATAAAAATTAATAAATAATAAATTTAGAACACGGGCTGGGCTGTGAGTACTGACAAGCATATTACCTTATGTTCCCGGAGCAATTCGAATACGTGTGTTTTTTGCGGACCACGTGTTAAGTATGACTTATAAAGATTTTATCTGCATTTAAATGATATAATTCAAATTATATTCAATATCGTTATTGTACAGTAACTGTACACAAATGTTAGCTGTAAATCGATTGGTTGTCGGAAGACTTTAAAGGGATGAAAGACAAAGTGAGATTTCTAAGAAATTTATTATAGGGTAACAGGTACGAGATAATTAAAATTCAATTGTTCTCTGATGTTCATTGTAGTTTGTGCTGTAGTGAATATTATTGGTCATGTGGCGGCCAGTACATACACATGTAATACACACATGCTCACACAGTCATACACACATATGTAAAAACACAAAACACATGTATACACAAATAATCACACACCTTGTATATATTCTTCGTTCATTTCGTTCATTTTCTGTAGTTTCTAAGCAACAATTATGTACAATTTTCATGTTTCTCCACTACCTGCTATTGTAACTTCGCCCGCTTTCTCCGAACCTAACAACATCTGTTTTTCAAGTACCTATATTCCAAACTTCTTTGTTCACCCCAAAATCCACCATTTTTTCCTTCTAACCAGGACAGTCTCCGCTTACCACTCATCCAGTATGCATCACAACTCCAAAAATACTATTACAACACCACATTTCTTTTTTATTTGATTTAAATTAATATAAAAGGTGTTTCGAATTGCAATTAGTTTTTCTAATATCTTGATCTCGACAAATATATAAATTAATGTACGAAATGATATATGCCTAGGGATAGAAGTACATATTTGCATTTGATTTTTATTTTTCACATTTGTAACTTCTGAAATCTTGTTATTAAGCCTAAATTTTAAAGAAATAAATTTTTGACATTTATTGTATATTTCCTTATTTTTTATTTCTCCCATTTTACATACCTTAGAGCGGGTAATATTAACTGTAACAAAACCATATTCACAGAAATTATTTAGCAAACATCCCTTAATATAGAGCAACATCAACAGTTTTAAATTTTAGGGGATTATAAATTATAAATTTTATTTTACCTCTCTCTCAAAAAAGGAACAAATTTAGTAAATGATTTTAAACTCTGTATAGGCAAAGAATTTTAATTTTGAAAAAAAAATTATTTATACTTTTGTAAAAATAATACTATCGATAAGAAATTAAAAGAAAAAAAAACTATCGATAGTATCGTTTAGTAATTATCGTTTAGTAACTATCGTTTAGTAACTATCGTTTAGTAATTATTGTTTAGTAACTATCGTTTAGTAACTATCGTTTAGTAACTATCGTTTAGTAACTATCGTTTAGTAACTATCGTTTAGTAACTATCGTTTAGTAATTAAAACTATCGTTTAGTAACTAAAACTATCGTTTAGTAATTTAATTGACTATCGATAGTACTATCGATATATCGATAGTTTACTGATAGCACTATCGAACAATCGATAGTTGAAATTACCGATAGTTTTTCATCTCTAGTATCTACGCAACAAAACAAAGATCCTTCACGTAAATAACAAACCAAAATATTCGCATTTCAACACAACATGCGATTAGGTGTACAGACGGCTTTATACAGCCCCGGTGTTTAACACGGTAGAACGCAATTTGTCCCGGAAACCTCGCTCCAGTTCTGGGCGAGGAGGGACTCCGGGGACCGTGTGCACAATCGCCCTTCCCCCACACCGCCGCCACCACCGCGCCGACTTCGGTTACAAGTCACACTTAAGGTGGGACTTAAATCCCGGCTTAGGTGTTTTATAATGGAATGAATAATTTAAGGAGCTTCTTATAAGATATACGAGCTTGTTACGGGACTGGTTATCGTGAATTATAACGCTTTTCCATTACTGGAGAATTGTCTTTGAAGACGGTCGTGCGGAATACATTAAGATGGCTTATTATTTTTTAAGTAGGGAGATAACCGTTTTGTGCAAGGAATTACGATCAATATTGATGGGGATTTGAACGGTTTTGCTGCCAGCTCCGGATTTACTGGACTGCCATATTGCACTTCTGCTTTTATTCCTTCAATACATTTATTCTGTAATAAATGTTTGAAATTGTTGTAAAACTATAAAGGATTCTTAAAAGCCTCTTAAATTGTAAATAACAAAATGTATAGAATATCTGATACAGACTTTTTAAACTACTGTGAAATTTTAAAACGATTTATTTGCTACATCCTTGTAAACCGTCATTTATTTGGACTGTACATTAACATTGAAAACCAACCTTTACAACCTGTTAACCTGTAAAACTGACAGCTAACCTGTAAAATTTTTACAAGTTACGTGTAGTAGTTGCATTGTTAACAGTTGAAAGTTCAGTTTTATTATTATCATATCAAGACAATCTATGACAACAATTACAACTGACAAGTTTTAATTATAATCTTAAATATGATTTACAAGTGAGTAACAAATAAAATATTGTACAATACACGCCAGGTAATTGTTTTACTGCCTCAAGGAGGTGACAGGCTCGCCTAACGGCTCGCCAGTCATTTCCTCCTTTCAGCAGTAAAAACCGTTTTACCTGGCTAGTAATGTAAAATACTATTGTACAGGGTATTTCACAACGGCACTTATTTTAACCTTTTTTTAGTACACAGTGTACTGATTAAGAAAGAGAAAGATTTGTTTCAAAATTTGCAAAATTAATTGCACTTTACAGGAAGTAAACATTTTAGTGTCACTGTTTCAAATGCAATTAAATTTGCGAATTAAAAAATCTTTCTGTTTCATAATTAGTACGTCGAGTATTAAGATATTAAAATAACTACCATTAGTTGTGAAACAGTATGTCTATCCAAAATCCGAACATAGGCTAATAATATGTGAAATAAGTTTATTGGTGCGCATTGCTTCCCAATTACTTTACAGGCAAGTACTTCAAATAAAAGTTCTGTATTTCATCAGAGCGCAAAAATTAATAAAATATTTGTAATAGTCGTAATATTTTTTTTTGAATTGTTGATTTAAATTTGTTTGAATTTTATCCGAAAAGGTGTATTGAAGTTTCATGTAAATATTTCAGTTAAGGAAGAAACAAAGGAAAACTATCTTGTATTGTTTATTTAAAAGCGGTCAGTTGACGTGTCGGCCATTTTCGTCAAAATTAATAGTTTGCAGTTAAATTTAAAACCAAATATTCTGTTAAAATGAAAATAAAATATTAAAAGATAAATGAAGTTTCGCCTGACCGTTTAAAATAATACATATCAGTTATAAATTATTTCATCCTTCATATATTTTCTCGGTTTATTTTATTCTCAAAATAAAGGTCTCAGTATCTTTGTTGATAAATTATAAAAATTAAATATAATACCTCAACATATACGAAAATATAAATTTATTTGCGGGTATTAATTTAGACGAAAATTTCACCCCTTTCATGTAGATATGAATTTCCTTTTAATTTCCTCGTGCACAAAGCTATCAACAAAATATACAACTTCATCCCTAACATTTCAGTTCTCAATTATTTATAAATACAAAATACAATTTCAGAGTATAATAAAGACAAATTCATATAATATCCCTCCGTAAGTAATTACCTAAATTAAAAACTCATATTCATTCTCATCGTCCTCGTCCAAAATAAAACACAAAGCAACGCACGAACACAAGCCGCCACAGGGTTACCAACCGCGCACCTCACCCCGCAGAAATTAATCAATTCACGAGAACAAAGGAATCCGCGTATGTGTTGCCCTACGCTAACTTACTTCACTTCACTTCCTCGTTCGATTGGCCAAAAGAGAATTTAGTTCTAAATAAGATATTTGCCTGGTTCATAAACTACAAATGATGTCGAAATACACAAAAGCTTTGAGCTTAAGTAAACGGACCCTTTGTAAGGAGAATTCTCTATAGTCTAACTACTTTAGCCCTGTACAATGCTGCGGATTGTTCTCAAGCATTCCTCTATCGAAAACTCGCTTTTAATCAAGAAATCTTCGACTTGCACGAGTGTTATATGGGTGCCGGGGCTATATTACATGCGCAGCCACCAACCGTATTTATTTCAATAAACCTCAATACCAGTTTGAAATCACGTTAAATAATTAAGGGTTTTTAATGAACTTACAAGTCAGGAGTTAGTTAAGATGTTCTAAATAAAAAATCTGATGTGGACACCACATGACTTCCTTGTACACGTATTAAACTATAGATATTTTTTTAATTGCACATATTTGACATTAAATCTTTTATTTTTTGTTTTAATCCGTAGCAAACTTAATTTTTATTTAAATCAAAAAATATATAATATTTAAATTTAGATATCTCGTTTATGCAAAAAGCTAAATTAAAAATTCTTAATGTGCTAGACGCAGAATTTAATTCTCTAAAACTTTTATTTGCAGCATTTATTTCTAAAATTAAAATAATACCATTTTTTCAAGGAAAACTGTTAGCAGTTTCATGTATTGTGTCACTTCCGGTTAGTCTATTGTAACCAAAATCTATTATGTTATTTCCATTGATATAGTAATCTTATATACCAAATTTGGAAAGTTTTAAATTATATTTGAATATAGTTTTTCATGAAAATCTATTATAGGCTTCAAGTAAAGTACCACTTCCGGTAGTTGTATAATGACCAAAAATGGAGGTGCACAACTAGATGTTATAACAGTCCTAAATATAAAATTTTAATTTTCTACGGCTTACCGTTTTTGAGTTATGCGAGATACGTACGTACGTACATACATACGTACATACATACGTACGTACGTACGTACGTACAGACGGCATGACGAAATTAGTCAAAATGGATTCAGGGAGGGCCAAAATACCTATTTCAGTTGAAATCTGAGAACCGAAAATTTTCGCGATTACAATACTTCCTTCACTTCGTACAAGGAAGTAAAAAGCATAGCGGAGTTACATGTCATATTATAAGTAAACGGGAAACTTAATGCCGTCAATGTATTTTCATATTTTGTTTAGTTTTTAAGCTGTTATTATTTATTTTTCTCAAACTTTATTCATTTTAGATGTTGTACTTTTCGAGACTATAAGAATATCTCAAAAATTAAACATGAAATGTGCTCAACGACATTTAATTTTTCGTGCGTGAATTAAAATTTTCAGAAATTTTTTAAATTTACAAAATTTTTACCAAAATTTTCTCATAAAACAATATTTGAACAGTATATCTCAAAAACTAGAAGGCATATGCACTTTACGATTTAAAATACTTATTTACGTAAATTTTCGTTATAATATTCATAAGAGAACATTTTTTAGAGCAAGCAGTCTGAAATTGGCCTAAAACAGATTATTATTAAAAAATATATTTGTTAAAAATTTGCTACAAATTTGCTTATAAGTCAATTCAGACATGAGGAATTCAATGCTGTTTCCTACATTTTATTTTATCAGATATTATACTTTCACAAGGCTATACCTCAAAAATTAAACGAAATATGACAATGTACTGAATGGCATCGAATTTCTCAAGCTTCTATTAACTTATAGACAATTTTTCAACCATTTTTATATTTCTGAAATTGTTCATCAAAATTTTCAGGGGAAAAAGTATTTGAACAATATCTTAAAAACCAGAAAACATATACACTTGAGCATTATGTCATTGGTTTCAGAGGGTCAAAGTACATATATTTCTTGTGTAAAATCGAAAAAAAAATCAAAAGAATCTCTTCAAGAAATTTTCCAAAATAAACGTTAGAAATTTGTTTGTATAAATGTATATTAATTGGAACTCAAGGAATTGAATATTGATGAGCGCATCTGCATATCTTGTTTAGTTTATAAGAGATACACTAAAAGATGAAGTTTGTAAAATTTTATTTCTTTCAGAATTTGCACTTTTCCGTGGCTATATCTCAATAAGTACAACGCTTTATTTCATATCTGTGTCACATTTAATTAATAAACACTTTTATCATATCCTCAAATAATTATAATAAAATAAGATATATATATTTTCTATTGTTTAATTTAAAATTGTCACAAGGAAAAATGTTTTGTTAGTATATTTTTCTATTCTTGTTATTAAAATGTCATCTATCGTACTGATTTCCATGTTCAAAATCTCGTTACTAAAGAGATGTTTATGACACTTGTTACATAATATATTATGATATTTAAATAGTATTTTTACGAAATTGATTATTTGAAATAAAAACATATATAATATTAATGCCAGTATTTGAAAAGTACTCATTATGTTTTATGTGAACATGTATTTAAGATTCATTTCAAATTGACTTGGTACTTGACTATTAGTATTTGTAATTGTTTGCTAATTTCACCGATTTTTAATTGGGAACCTATTTTAGTTATTTTTTTATTCGTTTTAGTTTTTTTTTTCAGCGATAATATTAGTTTCATACCTTTGTATAACAATACATGAGAAAATCCCAATTGAAAATTATGATAATTTAATTTAAATCTTGGTGTTTGGAAGAAAACAATTGAAAAGAAGTATATATTTGAATACAAAAATATTGTATTGTTATATTTCATTAAATAGGTAAATAAGCTGGTATTTCTTGTTAAATAGTAATGAGTTTTCATATTTACAAAATCATATAAATACAAAGAACAGTTCTATTTTCATAACATTATGAATGTTTTTGTTTTCTGCCGTTTAATTTTATTCTTTGGAAAAAGTTAATTAATTATTCATTTTGACAACACGCTGATGTTGAAACAGACATTCATGAAAGCTTATTTGAATTTAATTACTCATAGTAGAAAAATTACTAATGAAAATTTATATTGTTTTGTACAAATAAATAAAATGTACAAACAAGTTAAATTGTATTTGATTAAACGAGAAATATATTTTCACATTTCTTTCGTTAAAAGATGAACAGTAGTATACGAATATATTGGAAAATATTTTAGTGTAGCGGTTATGTATTGTGGAAGATTAATAACAAAACAAAACGGAAACACAAAAATAAAAAGTTTAAAAGTCAAGTAAAAAATAAATCAAAACTCACCAGTCGTTTCCTGTTTTGGCAACGTTCTGCCGTTTACGCCCCGTCTGATGTGGTTTTGGTTCTGCGACCATGTTTACATCTGAAAATAAAAAAAAACAAAAAATGGTAAAAAATTCTCCTTTCAAAATACAGTGTGTTACATTATAATTTAGTTAAAAAATGAAAAATAAGTTTACTACATCATTTCAAAATAATACTATTTTTAAATATCGTAAATACAACCAAAAATTTAAATTCGATATACAATATCATGTTGAATGTTCGACAGCAATGTTATAAGCTACTTCATATAACATGTAGCTTCGCTTTGCTTTCATTTATTTAAACAATGTTTAAAATAGTAACTGGCTAGCAACGATATATTGTCTTCAATTATCAGATAGATTAATGGGTAATAGGTAAATGGCGTGATGATATATTTATTTTATTTATTTTTATTTAGTTTGTTCTAGATACGCCCGAAACTTCAATTGTTTTTTAAGAATGGAAACTTTAAAAGAAAAATAGTATATTAAGATACAAGTTTTTTAAGAGACGATTTTAGCACACGTGTCTTATTTAGAAAACGAGTCGCTCGCGATGCATTAGATACGATGAGCTTAACATATGGATACGTTCATCATTTTTGAACGACTCACGCGTAGAATTAAAAAGTTTCAATTGTCAATAATTTTTGCCAGCCGTATTATAAAACTTATTATATTTGGTATCATAAGAAAGAGATTTTGAAGAACTCGCGTGCAAAATTTAAAAATATCGATTGTCTATTGTTGCACGAAAGTGAATCCTATATCAAGGCATAATAAGGTTTTTTTTTTAAGGGAGTAATTACATAAACAAATATATTTCCTTGATGAAACTTAGTGCACCCCAGGGTAATTGTAAGAGGGCGCCAGCTGTAGTTTTTGTTAATATACCCCACTAATTACTGTCGTCCGGGTGCAGTGACATTCAAGACCCCCCAGTTTTACCCCTTCCTTTCTGCGCCACTGGTATGCGGTAACAACGTGTGGCCCAAAGCTCAAAGGCTACACCCTTCTGTAATGAGATCTGAGGTGTGTGGTGTGTCGGAATATTAAATTCGTTAGCTGGTGTCTTCTTGTGAAATTTGGTTTTATTAAGTTTTATGCTTGGAGGAATATTCGCTGGATGTAGATTGTAATTTTGAAACGAATTTGAGGAGATTTTTTATTGTAGCTAAATTTATAACAAAAGGAAAGTTGTTATTCGTTTGATGCTTTATGGCTACGATTTTAATTGGACAATATCAAATGAATGTTAACAATAACGTAAATTGTTCTAGAACAAAATCAAGTGGAAATTGCTTCTTTTTTATTGGTACATTCAGAGCAATATAAACGTATAAATTACCTACTATTTCTAAAAGAGAAAATATGTCATAGTCATAACTTTAGTTGCGATTTTGTTCATCATTTACAGATTTATGGATCTATATCATGGGGTAGGTGGCTCAGTGGTATCGAGTCGGCTTGTGGATCTTGAGAACCCTGGTTCGATTCCCACAGGCGATAAACAATTTTCACCAATTTAAATGTACCTCTGTGGCTCTCCCTCCTCTAACATCTTTGGGGGCCGTGCGTTGACAGCGAGTAACCGCATTTCACGCGAAGAAATATATCACTTACCGAGATCTGCTTACGGCATAGTACCAGAACCAGTAATGGGTAATAGGCGTGATGATATATTTTTATTTATAAATGCATCATGCACTTCAGTTTTAAACCTGGCTTTAAATTAAAAATAAATTCACTTCAGTTTAAAAAATCCAGTACATTTTCACAGAATGTCCGTCAGTACGGTGGTGTAGATAGCGATACAGAATTCGAATCCGGAGATCCCGAGTTCGAATCTCACTCAAGCTAAAAATTATATAAACTTCTACACTGCGGCTCGGTGAGTGCGGACCCTGTACTGTAATTGGGATTAAGTTCCTGTTGTACAGCGTAACATAAATAAATAAATAAATAAATAAATAAATAAAAGCTCACAGTTTCCAATATCTCCGGATCACGTGACAAAAAAAATCAGTAGGCATTAAAACAATCCAGTTGTTTTTCAGTATCGGTCGTTGTAAGCTTCTACTGCTGCTGCATCTCTTTGTCTTTAATGCACGAGCTGTGTCTGCTCCACACAATCGCCTTTAGGCCCGCTGAAGTGACGTCACGCAGCCTGACGTGTGTGACGTGAGCGACACGTGCGCACTTACCATGATTCCCAAAACGTGTTCAAACAGTTTGCCACACATTTAATTTAGTCCTTGAGGCATATACATGGGACATTTTGTTACGGGAGAATGATAACACCATTCGGATTCTAGAATGTTTGCTTTTCACTGCTTTGGTTTTAGGTTATGTGTGTTTGAAACACGGTTATTAGACAGGTCAGTATTACGCTGTGTAAAAATTGCCCGCTAGATGTCAATAGTGCATCATTCCTGATTTATTGTATATAATTTAAAATACAGTATATGAAAAAATAGACTACTGCTTGGACTGTATAGCAAAAGAAAGTTTATACTAATATCATAAGATTGAATTAAATTTAGCAGTATTTTCATAGTATAATTTGTACATGTCAATCAAAAAATTTTTAAATGTTACAATGTGGTCATTGTACAAAACTGGTTTTTAACAAATTTGTAAGTACAAATTAGCACTTTATTTGGTTGCATATGAACTTGAAATGCTTTTAAGTTCGTTATGGTCCATATTTTGTATTTTTTTTCAATAAAAAAATAATAAATAAATATATCATCACGCCTTTTACCCATTACTGAGTGTGGCACTCTGCCGAAGCAGATCTCGGTAAGTGATATATTTATTCGCGTGAAGTGCGGTTACCAGCCGTCAAATCACGGCCCCCAAAGATGTTAGTGGAGGGGGAGCCACAGGAGTAGATTTAAATTGGTGAAAATTGTTTGTCGCCTGTGGGGATCGAACCAGGGTTCTTAAGACCCACAGGCCGACTCGATACCACTGAGCCACCTACTCCATTTTTTTCAATTTTAACATAATTACTGAAATGTACGGACCAGATGTGCTAATGCATCATTTCTCAGTAACAACAAATATTTTTAAATTAGGTAAATTGTAATTATTACAATTTATTTAATGTTTCATAGTAAAATTTATTTTTAACAAATTAAGTAAGCAAATATAATAAAAATCCTTATATCGCCCATGTTGAATTTAAAACTATAAAGCTAGATTTATAATGAAGTAACGTAAGAGAAATCGGAATTGGAATAAAATGTGAAATAATGAAAGCGAACTAAAGAAACAAGTTATTATTACCAAGTACCGGTCTGGTGATAAATATAAGAGACTATATAATATCGATATCTTTTGTTAAACTTCGGGATCTGTTATTTTAACTTCGGCACTAATCTGTTATCTATATAATATTTAATAGTTTGTTTGTTGGGTTTTTGCAATAAATTCATCAATTTATAAATTTATTTTGATTTGGGTCATCTGACAGATAACAAATAATATTGATCATCGGTTACTGGAATATTAGATGATCATCACCACAAAAATGCTGACTTGTGATTGACCAGAAGTAGAATATTTTAAGTAACACAAAGTACAAAAATTAAAGATGTTTATTTCTTGATTTTTGTCGTTTACCTTGCTGCTTACTTTATTATAAATCATTATTAGTTCTAGTGCACGCTCATCTTTTTGTGTTACTGATACCATTTGCGTTACCGCTTACGTAATTTCATTATAAATCCAGCTTTATACCTTTCGAAGTAGTGTGCAGTGTTATAGAGGAATCAAATCTGTGCAAATTAGTAACTATGGTTTGAAAATAAAAGAAGATTTAGTTAGTATTAAAATTTCTAGATATCTACGGTCAGTGAATGCATGATGCAAGTTTTAATTTTTAAATTCCAATAAACTATAAACTATAACAATGTATTTTCACTTGAGATCACATTGGAGTTTGAGTAGGTGGTCAATAAATAAGTAATACCTACTCACAGGAAATCATATAAAGTCCATTTTTATGTAAACTCGTGATAGCGTGCATGTGCAATAAAACCAATAGTAAAAACGCCTATTCCAAAAATATCTCTGAGGTTTCCAGAGGAATTTTCATGCGGAAAAGTAAATAAACATTATCGATTACTGAATTTTATTATCTTTTGATCATAAACATCAACACTTGTATCTGGCACATCGAATCACCAGTGACGTCATAACTCTGTCACGCGAAAAGTAAAAAAAGTTTCGAGAAACAAAATAATACTTCACTGGAGCTATTCTTAGGCTGCTACTGTGATTCTTGCGCTAACTTTATCCGCATATCTTTAGAATCCAGAGACGGAGAAATTTCACATTTATTTCGATATTAAGATCTTGGAAAATTATTTGAATCACCTATAATTTGCATGAACAGTAACAATTTAAGAAACTATAAACAATAGTTATTTAAGTATCAAGGCAAGAAATTGAGACATTTCTTCACGAAGGTATCGTTTAATTTTCCGAGCCGAAAGACATGGGATATGAGCACGTGAGGCAAGAATTATTTGTTCTCCACGAAGTGTACATAGATTTTTTCCACTACCCTTTTGATAACATTCTTTTAACAAATATCACATGGATGGCACTAATGTAAAATTACAAGTTAGTTTTCCAGTTGTCATGGATATAGCTTTACTATTCTTCAGTGGGGAAGTAAATATTAAGTTTTTCGAAAACTGTCATATAAAGTTAAAATTTACATGATAATTATCAACACGCGAAATAAGTGTTTTTTGTCTACAGAACGCAAAAGATTTTTGCATGCAGGATGTAAAAGTTTTTTGCATCCTGCAATTTTTTGATAGAAGAAAGGCTCACAATTTAATAAAATTTGTCAATTTATTTTGTGCTTAGAAACAATACTTCTATTCTTTAATAAAATTTATATTTAATGTTCCAATTGAGCAATTATTCATATTTATCCCGCTTGAGGAAGCTAACTGGTGTACTGGAATAGTTTCTTGAGAAATGCAATGCGAAATGCAATGCGAATCCCAATAAATCACAGAAAAAAATTAGAATGCTTGTTTGGTTTCTATTGCCAACCAGCAGTCAATTGCTGGTCAGAGAATACCAGATTTGATAGTAATTATATTACATACATTGTTGTCATGCAGACATTAGATGTCACATTAATTAATCCTAAACGTCAAAATTTTCTCATTACATTATTACTAATTTTGGGACATAGTTTTCGAAAAAACGTTGTTTGATACTCGATTGCGAAATGCTTTTGCTGTGCTCGCAAAAAATTTTTCATTCGCGAATGCAAAAGTAACATTTCGCAATCTAGAATCAAAAATAACTATTTTCGAACGGAATTTGGTGGCAGAAAGTGAACAAATTGCAGACTAAGGCTCATTGCAGATCTTTGTAACGGAGGTTTTTGCAGACCATCACAATTGTCTTACGGGTCAAGTATATCAAATCTCAATAGATATATTTTTGCATTTAAATGCTATATAAAAGCTTTTCAAAAATAGATCTCCATTCCGAGAAAATTCCAGCTTCTCATATAAACGATGCCACCTCCGCCACTGGCAGTTACGTATTCATCTGGACCATGTGCTAATGTTTACGTGTAGTAAACAGGTCAGAAGGAATGTCAGGTGGATCTGTAGGTGTGTGTCGACCGTCACGACCGATCAAGCGCACGGGATGCGTTTATTTTAAACCCGTCGCGCGATTTATTTGTTACTGATATCCTTGAAGTTGAGGTTGAGGCATTGTGCCGAGGATTTCATCGCTACTCATTATTTCCACATGTTGTACGAGATAACGCAAGAGATATAAGTTACTGACCGATCTGTCATTGTAGACTGTCGTCTTATCAAAGACAACAAGTGATCACAATTTTTATATAGAGTTTGAACAAAATTGTGTATGTTTCAAATTTATATCATAGGTCTAAATTGGGATGCCTCGATTTTTTTATTTAAGAAATACTGTTGTTCCTGTCTCATAAAAATAAAATTAGAACTATACCAAAACTAGTCTTTGCTTGGATCTTGTGCTACTTATATTTTAAGTTTGTCATAAATTAACAATATCGTATTGAAACGAACAATCAAATAAGAAACTGAACATTGCTATAAACATTTAATTCGATATTTTTCGCTTAAGCAATCTTTAAAATTTAAGTGAAAGCGATGCAACTGACCACAAATCTCAAGACTATCATTAAGACTAACAATCTTACAAGATTCTTAATAGTTAACCAATATTTAATTTTCTAATTATTTAATATTTTTGCAAGGTATTATGTATATTAAAAGTATACTCAGTTCAGTTAGTCATGTGATATGATATCTAAATTGAAGTAAGTAAGCTATTGGCAAACGTAATACGACTATGCACAGTATGTCTTAAGAAAATAGGGAAATAATATGGAAAATATTTTTTCAAATTAAAAGTTATTTGGCAAGCATGGCATTACATGATAAAAATAACCTTATTCCACGACCATAGATTAGAAAATTTAAATCAAATGCTGTGAGAAAAGTTCTTTGGATGGTAGTAAAAGCTCAATTCTAACCGTGCAATAGACATTTTGACGTGACAACGTTGTAAATAATTCTTCTAGGTTACGAACAAAATACATATCATTTGACATTATCTGCCAACAGCCATGTAGGTGTATAACATAAAACTATAAAAAAATAATTAATTATTTCTAATATAGTCAAAAATATTAAAAAATTATAATTTTAATTGAATTTTGTGTAAGGTAAGTCAAACAATTTTCACCAATTTAAATCTACCTCTGTAGTTCCGAATCCACTAACATCTTTGGAGGCCGTAATTTGACGGCTGGTAACCGCACTTCACGCGAAGAAATATATCACTTACCGAGATCTGCTTACGGCAGAGTGCCACACCCAGTAATGGGAAAAAGACGTGATGATATATTTATTTATTTATTTAAGTCATATAATCAATGTCAATATATTCGTATTTGTATCATTAGGAACATCAACAATACCGATGCTCGGTTTTAACTAAAATCTAATTAGAATCACGCTCTGGCTACCAGTCTGAATGAATTTTCGTAATTATAACAAAAACAATTTTTTTGAACTAAAATGATAGATTTGATTTTTGTAACAATATGTGAAATGGGTGTGGTTAGCGGGTTTTTCATGGAACCTTGGCGCCACTACAGAATAAAACTGTTATAGGTTAATGTTAAATTTTTATATTTGTTGTTATTTTTACGTTTAGAGGTTTAAATTTCGATAATCGCATAATGTTATATGAGAAATTGTAAAAATAAAGAATTTACATTGAATACTACTTAATAAAATTCGGTAAGAATTGTGACTAGATGCATTGAAAATAAATGAAAAATAATTGTTCATTGCCTTCGTGCTGACATATATGACGAGCTTTAATTAAATACTCTCATTGTGATTTGAGTTGTATATTCCATTTGCCACTTGGTTCACTTAATGTAGATAAAATAGACAACATGATTAAATGAACTGAACTAAGCCAACTGACAAACTTTTTGAAATGTACGAGGTAACTGGTAGTAAATCTGGTACTGGAAATAAAATGAGAAAAGTAATCCAGTCATATAAATAAGTGATCTAGTTCTGTAAGTGTAAATTAGATCTGATTCAAATGACAAATGGAATATGCATGTTCAATCATTCATTGACGTCATATTATTTGAAACATGTGCAAAACAATGAATTAATTACAATATTCACAATTCCAACTATTTTGATCCAACTAATGCGTCTGTAGCGTTAGTAAATTCGCAGCCACCATGTTCAATATTTAACGTAATCGATAAACGTCTTATTTGTAGCTGGCGGCAAAACCAAGTATCTGTTAAAGTACAAACGGCTGTTACTTTTCTTCTTGCTTCTGTTTTTCTTGTTTGTGTTTTTTATATTTTTTTGCTGGCGAGGTGGACGAACTGAAGACGCGAGACACAAGACACGAGAATGCTACGAAGTTTAGCTGTCGGTAGTGTCACAGTGTCGAAAGACATTGCCAAGCGAATTGTCGCAGACAACTTAAAAAAATGATGCTACTTTGTGCTTCGATGTCCAGCGCTTGTTTACATTAGCAGACTTTTAAAATACGAGTGAAGTAAACAGTTGGTATTTAATTTAATACGGGTGAAGCAGAATCTATTGTATTTTGTTTGGAGGATTGTAAGATAGAGAATTTTACACATACACATTTGTTGCAACCTTACAAGTTTACAAAAAAGAGGTTTAGCACTTTGTGTAATTAATTTAGAAACATGAACCGGTAGATATTTTTGCTTGTTTAACAAATAGCTACAAATGCACAATATAAATAGACAATCTAGTAAGCATTAATGATTCAAAATGACTACATGAATTTAAACTCCATTAATATTTACTTTTTTATTTGAAAATCTATTTCTGATTACATTTTATTTATCTACGTTTTGTACGTGATATGAGAAATCGTTTTTATATAACTATAAACAGTTCGTCAATGCCAAATAGCTTATCACAATAAGTACTAGATCTAGATCTAAAACTTATTTAGGTGAATGATTATGACACGAGATATTTAATTCATTTTGAACACAGGCTAACAGTAAAAACACCCGGAGAGAGATATATTACAGGATGAAAATTTGTTTAATTTATAAAATAAATATATCATCACGCCTTTTACCCATTACTGGGCGTGGCACTCTGCCTAAGCAGATCTCAGTGATATATTTTTTTCGCGTAAAGTGCGCTTACCAGCCGTCATATCACGACCCCCAAATATATTAGTGGATGGGAAGCCACAGTGGTAGATTTAAATTGGTGAAAATCGTTTGTCGGCTGTGGGGATCGAACGAGGGTTCTCAAGATCCTCAGGCCGACTCGATACCACTGAGCCACCTACCCCATAAACTATAAATTGAATCCATAATTTCTTTACCTACTCGAACAAATTACCTTGCTCCTTCCTTAGTTAAGCTAAACATACCATATTTACAAATGGTGAAAAAAAACATGAACAGTGATATTGATATCAATTAAACATTAAAACAATACGAGTTACAATATAAATCACTCATTCAATCTTTTTTTCTGTGTAGTTCATCAGCAACACATCAACTTTTCACATCCAGCAGTACATAAAACCCGTAGCGCAGTCACAGGCCACTTTCAGATTGTCATTCACTTTAGATTTATCATTCCGCTGATCATTGTTCACAAACAAAAAAGTTGGGCGACGCGGTACAATTGTTGACGCGGGCAGTAAATAAAAAGCGATATATGGAAACACGCGAATTGTTTTCGGAGGCCGTTGGGTAGTGCATGACAGCTTTGGGACCAATGGGATCTAACGCACAGGACCGGCTTTGAATTTTCACTACCTACATTTTTTAAGCAGTCCACATTTAACATATTGTACTCTTGATTGATTCTAAATGTTTTTATAAGATACTGCATAAATAATATTATTATTAGTATACTTAGCCCGTGAAATAAAAACTTTTGTATTGAAAATGAGTGATATTCTGAGACATATTACCATAAATTCAATGATGTTATTGGTTAATCATCTGTATCATAATGAAAATCTGTAATATAAATCTGTGTCTTAACGAGTATCATGAATCTATTGATAATGCATATTTAGTAAGTAAATTAAAGTATGCGAGCAGAAAAAATAGTATTATATAAAATACATGACAGAATCGCATACCTAAATATTTTTTTTTTGTCAGTTGCATAAAATAGATATTTAAATATTAGTTCTGTTTCCGAGATAATAATGATCGACCCTAAATTCTGCTGGGTCGCTAGGACAAAAACCAAACTCTATCCCACTGAATAATTCTTCTTCTTCTGATGGCACTACAGCCCAAATCGGGCCTGGGCCTACCAGGCACACCGACCCGCAGTTTCTACACTGCCGTACTGCCGGTTTTCGTAGTCGAATGTTACATTATTTAAGGCGTATAAGTGACTAGTTTAAAGCGCCCGAGTGTGATAAATACATGTAACTGTATTTTTATATTTTACGACAAATCACACATTGTCGATAGGCGGATTCGAACTGACGAACCTTGGTTCAGTTGACGTCACAGTATGTTAAGAGATGTGCCTTAACACGCTCGGCCACCGCGCCTGTACTGAATAATTAGAACACTCGTTTGAACTACATCCCAAACATCCAAAATGAAATTGTTTCCGGTGCCGTGCCTGCCTGCTATTCTAAAAAAAAAACACTCTCGCGGGTAGTTCACTCTTTACTCCACCTGCACTCAATCTCGGCGGATTTGCATCGTTCCACCGCTGTTTCATTCTGGTTCAACCCCCAACCTCTGCACCTACCCATTCCACCATGACCAACTCTCTCTGCAATGACAGCTGTCGCTTTGCGCGATCGCCCTCTGATATATTGCAATGGCTCCGCAGCCAATGGGCCTTAATTATTCACCATGGACAATTCATTATATGTGTACAATTGTAGCTGGGTCGATGCGACCATGTTGTGTTGATTCACTGTTTCGTTGTTTTTTTATTTGGTTGTTTGTTTATTAGTTTAGGTTCATTGAGCATTGTGTAATTTTAATGTGGGGCAGAATTTGTTAAAACATCGGTAGAAATACAGTGTATTTATTAGCAAATTACGCACTAAGCAACAAAATTATAGTTTTGAGATAATTAAACCTTTTATTTTCATTAATTGCTTGGGTTAAATATTACAGCTAAGATATTATTTTTTTTCAATTAATTTACTGTTTAAATTTTATTGCAACAGTTTATTTAAAGAAGAAAGTTCTAAATTAAAATTGCATATACGTTTATGTTTCTAAAAATATGCCGGTAAAGTACTAAAAGAACGCAGAAAATGTATGTATTGAATAAATAAGATTCATTGCCAATAGTAGGTTTAAAAGTCAGTGAGAGATCGTCCATAGTAACTAAAGAAACAGCTTGCATGATTTTCTTTTGAATTTATCATTGCATATCGAGTATATCACGAAAAACGTGTTACAGGCATTTAACTTGGGAAAACAGTTTCTAAACAGAAAAATGATTCAAATTAAAGTTGTAGAGCTTAAAATTCTGCATCTAGACTAATTTCATTTCCTGTGTTTTGTAATGACAGAAATTAAATATGAATAGTAACGAAATTACAATTAATAGTGTTAGTCACGAAATTAAAACAAAATAACAAATAAATTCATTCGGTTTTTCTAAAAAGTCTTTTTAAATACAAAATTTCAATGTGTCAAAATATTTGACAAAATTAAATTGCACATTTGTTTATTATTTTGTTTTAATCCCATAACAAACAATTGAATTGTAATTTTGTTATTTTCATATTTAATTTCTGTCGTTACAAAACATAGGAAATATAATTAGTTTATTAATGCAAAATTTTAAGCTCCGCAACTTTTAGTTGAAGTATTTTTGTTTGAAATGATTTGGGAAGAAATGTGTACGGAAAAACTATTTTCCCATGTTAAACGTCTATGATACACTTGGTATATCTTCCTTTATATTGTTATTTTTAGAGAAACTTCTTTAGTTAGAGAAGAATGCTGAATTAGGCTCATTGTCTTTAAACAAATAAAAGCAGACAAGAAATTAAATCAAGTAAATACCATAACAACTTGCATAAAAATAATAAACGACTTTTATAGATACCACAGATTAACTCAATCCCTTCCTAGTGACAAGTGCAGTAACTATGGTTTACTAAGTAACACTGCAAAATCTTCAGAACGTATACTTCATTTTATGCTTCGTAATGAGTATATATTGCTGTTTTCGTAGGAATAGTAATATTTTATGTTACTCCATGTAATAAAATGTTACTTTCTTGATATTTTGTAGAGATAATGTAAATAAGCGTAAAAACTGTTTAACTTTCAACTAATTTCATTTGCTTATTTTTCAAAATTTTTCAGATACTGCGTAATTACTCAGGAGGGCAGAATAGTTACGGTGATTATATGTCCTTTATTATACATTATTCTCCTTAAGATTTATTTCGTAAAAAGTAATTTTTGTCCTCTACTATTTGTTTTGATATTTGAACTACAGAATTGCTAAGTCTTTTAGATAAAATGATTGAAAAAGTTGAAATTAAAGATGATTGAATAAAAGCATAATTCTATTTTTTTTTTTTTATAAAATTTTATGTTTCTAATTTTTATCAAAAAAATTCATTTTTCAAATCTTAGTCTTATACTTGTATCTTGTTTTTACTAAATTAAACAACCCCACAGGGGTAATTTTAATGAGGTGAAAATTGTTTGTCGGCTGTGATTCACAGGACGATTCAATACCTCTGAGCCACCTATCCCGTATTAACCATTATTTAAAAAAAAAATGTAATCGCTGTAGCAATATAAGATTTATGATGAGTTATGCGATTAGTTAGGTCTGAAGTTGATACAAGGAAACTGATCTTTTTGAAATAAAATATTATTGTTATTATAAATGAGGCCTATTATGTATCGTATTTCGGACATGTGTTTGAAGTTATAGGTTAAACGGATTGTAATATATTTGAAAACGTTAAAGTTATGTGCAAATAATAATGAAAATGATTACTCACGGTTGTAAGGTATGTAATAAAAAAATTACTATAGTTATAAAAACGTATTTGTAATATATAATTTTAGGACACTTTTATTATTAGAAAAAGTATGACAAATAGGGACAACTTACATAATTTTTATTAAAAACATTTTTATCTCTTGCACTATTTCAGAATTATATTGGATTAATTATATTTTATGTCGCACGTTTTATTTATTATTATTTGTTTACATTTTTTACTTAAGAGTATTGCGTTTATTAAATCTATATTAACTGCTTTAATGTGAAGCTATATTTATTTTATTTTTATTTTTAGTAACACTAAAATAAAATCATAAATTTCACATATTTCACTGCTGACATTAATATTTTATGATCGATCTTTTGAATATCTTCGCACTCATAAAAAGATAATTAGGTATTTAATACCATGTCAAACATAAATGATGTTACAAAAATATGTAATTTATGGCGATTATAAAATTATTTTTATCTTGTATATTTTGACAAATAGGTTGTTAAAATTGAGACACAAACAATTTGATAAACATAAATTTCTGTACGATATATTTATAAAACATGGGAAATATGTTATTACCGTTGCTTTCCTGTTTAACTTTCAGCAACTTACTGAAATTAAAATTGGAAAAAAATAATTCTGTATCTTCACTTTGTCCAGTTTTAGTTTTTTTGTAGCAACTTTTAAACTTAGCTTAAAAGTAATTACATAAATAAAATGAAATTTATTTATTTATTACTCTGCACAAGAGGAACTGAACCCTAATTACAGTACAGACCTATAGACACAAGATATCTTTTTAAAACGCAAGTTTTATCTTGGTGTAACTAGGTTTTAGGTTTTTTTGTATATTTAAGTTTTGTAGGTTGTGAGATTTATCTTGCCGAACTGAAATTAATTTTTTTTTATAATAAAATATATTATTTTATCTATAAAATATCAAAAAGACTCAACTTTTTGTATTATTTTTTCTATAATTGTTTCAAATATAAATTTAATTACAAAATATTTACTAAAGTTAATTGTTTTTGGTGAATTCATTTTGAAATTAATAACGTATTTTCAAAAACAAACATTTGAGGTTATGTACATTAAATGACAGATGACATGACAGAGTGAGAGAAATATATAACGCTATATCATTCTACGCGTTTTGCTAATGGTTGATTCCTAAAGTAGAGCTAAATGTAAAGTTATGACTTTGCAAAATTTTGGATTATGCTTTCACTACAATTGTGCAGTGTATATACTTCTACTTATCTACATTGGCCCAATGTTAGACATAATTCTAAACCTTGAACCTAAACTCTTATGTAAACATACCTTAACTCTATACTGCGCCATGTAGCATTTTTCATTAGTCCAATATTTCTCAATTTATTTTTTTACTTAAACAAATTTTCTTCTAAGCATCATTGTAGACAATGTTCTATATTCTTATGAGCACGAGAATAAGGCAGTGTATCGTGCGATGACAATTCTTAGAGATTAGAATATATATAAAGGTGTTTTTATAAAAAAAAATTTACGTCATTGCTAAAATGATAAAATGTGATAAAACTAAGGAAAACCAACCTCATTTGACGTTTAATAGGCAGGAAATTAATGTTATGCACGTATTTTTTTGAAGTTTCACTATTTTGAACTTGAAGGTACTTATATAACATATTTTAGAATCAATCAATTCAATGTTGTCTGATTAGTTGTACATAAAACTTCACGTTGATACGATGAGTTTAGCTAAAGTTATGGCTATTTGAAAAAACAAACAAGATTTTAAGCTTTTCATATTTTTTTACTATAACATTGCTTTATCGCCAAATAAGGTTGGTTCACCTTAGTTTTACAACATTTTGCATCATTTTAGCAATGACGTAAAATATTTTTTTATAAGAACACCCTAATATATAAAGTTATTTAATATCAAATCCAACTGACTACATTTGTTAATCATATTGTATATACATAATTATTTTGTGAGACATCTGTGTGTTGAAATTTATTTTATCAAAACTGCAAGTGAAGTGAAGAAAATAAATTCGCTGGCAGACCAAGTAAAGCCATTCATAAATTATAAAATCAGGTAGGGTAACCCATCTTCTTTAAGTTATATTTATACTCTACGTATAAAACTAATGCGAAATGGGTACCTATGCGAATTCCGAGAAATAATTTCTGCAAGTTATGATCTGCTTAAAGCTTAAAATACGGCCACGACAAATGGCAAACCGTAAAATCTAATAACCTGGCGTGACTCGGATAATATTTCCATTTTATTCTTAAAATATACTGAATCTCTCGACGAGAATAGCTCGATGTTTTGTCTGCAGGTAATATTTAATTATGTTCACTTTTGATGATGTCAAAATAGAAATGGAAAAACGAAGTTTCAAGTATTATTAGAAAACTGGGTTATATGATATTAACAAAGAGAACGAGATTTTTGCTAACGCTACTATTAAGCTAGATTTATATACACCGATAATTCCGGAAAATTTATCATAGTTGACAACGTTATTATGTTGACGAAGAAATTGTAAAATTTTATTTTTTACGGCCGCCGCATGGTTGTACAGGACATATTTGTTCTTAATTTTAATCAACTGACTAAAATTTCAAATGGTTGAATGGATATTATTGTTTAATATTTTTATAAATACATATATAACATCAATCCATATCTCATCAAATTGGGTGATACGAACCTCGAATCTGTCTTTGTCAAACATCCTGACACACCATCCTTGCTCCAATCACATCCATGTTCCCTCCATACAAACCTAATTTATTCCTCGCCCTTGGACTCTTTCATCACGCAATAAACCTTTATTCGTTCTTATACACCTGATCATATATACACTTTACATGTACAAATCGTCTCAATTCACCTCCAGTCACTCATCTAACAACGAATCTAAAAAGACAAGAAAGGAAGAGAACTTCGTCTTGCGTTAGTTTTTTGAACACACAGTTGTAGGCAGGTAAGAATAGAAAACGAAACAAAAGATAAAAAAGGAAGAGATTGTCTACTTGCGCTTGTATTTGACAGAGAATTCCAAACAATTTTAGTTAGACACTCTCTTCAACCGGACAGAACCAGACTGATGTACTCATTGTAATTCCAACCTAACGGTGAAACATATCATTATACAGCAACGAAAGAACCTACCACCATGAGGGATGACCCAAGAACCACCAAAGAAGCCTCCAGAAACCACATGAATACAATGCGGAAACTAATTAAATACCTAAAAGATATTAATATGTATTGTAAGATATAGCCTGTACTCAAACTACTGTATCGGGCTTCAATAACCATGCAATTGAAAACCCTTTAAATATTAAATAAAAATTACTGCAGATTTGGGTTCCAGATATTAATCATAATCTATTAAACTTTGTTTATTTATATAACACCCTGTAATGGGTAATTATGATAACTGTATGTACTAACCGTGGTTCTATACAACCACACTATATATATATATATATATATATATATATATATATATATATATATATATATATATATATATATATATATATATATATATATTTATATATATATATATATAATCTCTCACCGAATGAGCTACAGATATGGAAAATCTGACTTTATTTTCGATATGATTTCAAATTCCATTAATATTATTTCTATACCAAATAATAACAATATCTGTCACACGGATTAGCACTTCTAGACAATGTAATATTTCCAGTTCCATATTATGCGACATATGAAAATGACATGAGTAACATATCCAGTATATTAATTATCATATGATATTTTCGTAATTATAGAACTCTGGGCTATTCAATATAGCACATCTCGCTATTTGCTAATAGATATAGATTTTCAGATGAATGAATGAATAAATAAATGAATATATTATCTGCCACACTGCTAGCCTGACCTACTTCCTACATTTATGAGTTTTGTGTGTTTGTGTTTCAGTGTTAATGTTTTGTATAATTTGTTATGCAGCTTGTACCTAAATTAGTAATAAAAAATATTATTTCAAATATTAATTTCAGAATTTTATTTTGCTTATTATATTTGTATAATATTGTTATACACTACGCAAAAAACGCAACACTTTGCAACCCCCAAAAAACGTTATTTTCAAGATCATGTAACTTGATTGAAAATAAGTTGTTTTCAACGTATTCGGACTCAAATGAAAGGTTGAAGTCTCTACTATACAATGATGTTCTAATTCAATTTAACCGGAAGTGCTTTAGCTACAATCGGATGTTTAGCACATAAAAATAATACGAAAAAGTATCAATTTTACAAACATGCACATAACGCAATTGTGGTCCACTTTACTGCATTAAATTTGTCCTTTTGATGCCCTTAAAAAAGTTCTATTTTCTACTTTTTAGCTTAGATACTTACATAACAAAAATGGAAGCTATGACTCCGACTACTACAAAATTTTCCCCAAATAGAACCCTTCCCCCTACGACGGAGGGGCAAGTATAATTCCATTATCTGATTGGACAAATATTGTGCCCTAATGGATAGAAGGGGTTGCTTTTTTGCATAGTGTATATTTAATAATATAATGCAAGTTAACGCAGCAATGAAATAAAATTAAAGTAAGCAATATTTTTTTTTTAATATTTATTAATTCGACATTTCATTTTTCTAATCTTAATTGCTTTATTATTTGAAAATGCTTTTTTAAAATTATTTATTAAATAAAATTAATACATAAATATACCATCACGTCTTTTACTCATTACTAGGTGTGGCACTCTGCAGTAGTAGGTACGGCAAATAATAATGTGGGTGAAATGCGGCTATCAGCCCTCAAATCACGGCTCCCAGAGATGTTATTGGAGAGGAAGGTACAGAGGTAAATTTTATACTAGTTGTAATATAATATGAGTCACTTTTACAGGAGCCGGACAAATACCGACATAACTAGCGGAGGTATAAATTTATATCGATGGTTTATGGGGTAGGTGACTCAGTGGTATCGATTCGGCCTGTGGATCTTGAGAACCCTGGTTCGATCCCCACAGCGACAAACAATTTTCACCAATTTAAAAAAATCTACCCCTGTGGCTCCTCCTCCACTAATATCTTTGGAGGCCGTGATTTGACGGCTGGTAACCGCACTTTACGCGAAAAAATATATCACTTACCGAGATCTGCTCAGGCAGAGTGCCACACCCAGTGATGGGTAAAAGGCGTGATGATATATATATATATATATATATATATATATATATATATATATGTTTATTGATTAGAAAAATAAACATTGATTATTTCTGTCCGTATCCTAACTAACTTTTATCCGAGGATTGTAGAATCTATTTCTTAAAGTTATTCCAGGTATACTGTTCAATCACAAACTAATTGGACAAATTATAATCTAAAGCATGCGCGGATAAAAAGTACATCAACTAATTTCTGATTGCTTCCTCGAACTAGGTTATTGTAACATTAAAATTGTAACCCTCGATAGAATAAGAATTTATAAATGAAGATAATGTTTATTACTTATTCTCAATAATGGATGCAATTAATGTATTTAACGACAATAATTAGATTCACAGTGTTTCTGAAATATCAATTCTAAACTTAATTCAAATTACTCAAATTAATTCACAATAATTCTAGTATTTTATGTAAGTAATGTAATTGAAACTACTAGTAATTAATAAATAGGTGACGATTTATTTGCTATCAAATCACCTTTTTAATACATTCCAATCAGACAACAAAATATAATAATGGTGTGATACATCATAAAAAAGTAAAACATAAAATTCATCTACAAATCTTTTAGAAGTTTCAATCACAAGCCAACAAAAAAAAAATACTAATTAGCTACAGCCATCGACGCTCAAACAGATCAATACAAAAGTGCTCGCTTGATTTACATTCAACACTTGAAGAGTTCGTTGAAGTATTCAATTAAATTCTCCTGCCCTGCAATCCTACCAATAGTCAACCAGTCCTACCCCAATTATCCGACCTGCACATCACCAGTGGCGTCACCAAAGAGAGTTTTTACATTTTATATATTTTAATTTAATCATTATTTTTTAATAGTATTTTATATAACAAACTTTACAAACGAGTCACAGATTATAGTTTTTCTATGATCGCAAATTAAGACAACAAAATGTAAAGTCTTTTGAATTATTTAAAATGTAAGGTTAAGTTGCAATGACAGATTCAGGAGGTTAACACCTTCTACCTTCTATTTAATATATCAGTTGTTATGTTCATGCCGTGACTAAAACGTTCGAATCCACAGTTTTAAACATGTGATTAAGATGTTATTAAACGCCAGGGAAAAAAGTACAATAAATGGCATTTTAATAACAGAAATAGAAAAATAATTTCATCATTTCTTCAATGTGTAAAACATTAATAAAATTTTAATACTACAATATTAGAAACAAATTAATTGTAACTTTTCCTGTAATTGTACAGATGCAGTATTAAAAGATTAGGAAGCACCAAACTGCAATTAAAACAACGCAGCAAATGTAAATAAAAATAAATATAACGTCACAGAAATATTGAGTTTTTAATTCATTTCTTTACACACAAATATTCATTAAATATATATAGCCAGATTCAATTTTTTTTAAACTAATCCTGTATTTTGAATTAGCTAATCGTATTCTAGAACGATTAGAAAAAGTTAATCTAAATCACTTTCTGGTACCAAATGGCAACAAGATGATGTTAGAATATATTTAAATATTGTCGAGAATATGTTTTAACTTGATTTGAATGATCCAAAGATCAGGATTAACTTTTCAGAAAATTGGGCTGTTATTAATTAGGAAATGTTTTATTAGTTATTATTTGACTCTTGAGGTATACACCTGGATATGTTTAAATTTAAAAAATGTTGCCTAAATTAGAAATTAAGTTGAACATATTTAAAAATTAGTTTTGATAATGACCATTAATCATGGCCGACATGTTGCCTTTCCAACATTTAAAAAGTTTTAAAATTTTATTCTTTTGAAATTTAATTAAAACTTGATTTTCCAATCACTAAAATTTATTCATAAGGATCATCCTGCAAATTAATCTTCGCCAAATATTCATAATTTCTTTCATACAAACTCGTTTATTTCTCCCACAGTCCATCTTTGTTTATCCAGCTAATCTTCATTCATATCTATTTATTCTATATTATCAAAATGCAAAATGCAAAATGCAACATACTATTACGCAGTGTCCTATAAAATGGGCTATCATGCAATTAATCTTCGCTAAACATTTCTATCGTTGCACACTATTTACGTTTCATCAATTATTACGAACTACACTCTTATTTGCAATCTTTTGTTCATGCAACAAACTATCAATCATATATACGAGTATCTATCCATTTGTTTCTAAAGTAATAAATTTATCATTTTACACGATCATAATATTTTAGAAATACATACATACATACATAATATCACGCTATATCCCTCTAAATGGGGTAGCACGAACCCCTGAAACATTCATAGAGCATTCACTAAAAGATTCATTAAAAAAAATCAGTTCACGTCAACATTCTCATCCTGATACACGATACTCGTTTCGACAATATTAACACTTCTCCATACGAACGCTTTCCTTCCTCACAACAAACCTTCATTCACATCCATCCATTCGCTCATGTACACCTGTTTCGTAAACCTTCACTTACGCCGACTTCTCTAGAAATATTTGTACATATATCCAGTATGCTTAAATTTTTTGTATGTTAGTACAATGTGTGTCCACGTTATTATTCAGCATATTTCACTATTGATGTAGATGTTTGTTTTCTTAAATCTACGTTAAATAAAACCAACTAAAACAACGAACACACTGACAATTGTAGGTTACGGCAGTAAACTGTATAGAATTTTCCTTTCAAAATAATATCTCTAAAAATCCCCAAAATTTTAAGCAAATGTCTTTGATATTTACATTATGTTTTGATTAAGATTTTTCTACAACTTTGTATAGAACAATACGATTCTGTAAACATATAATCATGTAAAGCAGAGTTTTTCAGCTCTTTTATGTCACACGTCTCACATTACTTAATTACTAAAATCTACGGCACACCAAAAATGTATTATATTTTTTCGACCATGTGATAAAGAAGTATACATGTTAGAAAGATTTATAAAAACAAAATAATTATTTGTGTAAATAGTATTAAAAGTGTACGAGTGGGAAGCCTATGGCGAGTTGCATATACTGTTTTTTCTACGATCTTACTGGTATTATTTTAATTTTACTTATTACGTCTCAAACTTCAAAAACATTTATTTTGTAGGTTACTTAGTTAAGTTTGTTTCGCAGGAAATATTTTATTACGTTTATACGGGTATAACAAAATTATTTATCACAACACAAGACTAGAATTTAAATATAACACCGTTGAAATCAACGAAACACAGTTTAAACCGTATCAGAATCCGTTCTATAGAGGCATAAAAACTGAATACTTTGGTTACGTAAACGCACTAAACAGGAATTTGTAAGGAGAAGTAAGAAAAGTTTTCCTGGTCAATGATGATACGATTGAGGATTTATTATTGATAGAAATGTAACAACAATATATAAATTTATAGCATGTTAAGAAAAAGATATTGCATTGATGACTCAAATATGTTTTTCTATGGTTGCTATGAAAAGTTGTCAAGTACGCTTTTATTTGCCATTGTAAATTTGACGTTTTCTGCGGAATATGTTAATTGCGCGCGTTTCCAATGGCAACGCGCGAAAAATATATTAAATGCGCGCTTATTTCAATAATTACCAGAGATACAATCAACACAGAAACTTGTCATATTTACAGTTGACATAATTAATTTATTTTCAGTATGTATACGTTTTTAAATAATTTTAAGATGCAATCGTATAAAAGATTATGAGTGTGTCACGAGCGTATTACCGTGCTCGAGTAACAAAGAATCACTTTACGCTCTTAATACACAAATAACTATTAATATTATTTACGGCGTAGACTTCTTTTTATGATAACTGTACGATAAAATGAAGTATGTATTGAAAAAACTCGCGGCACATCGATTGAAAAACTAATGTAAATTATAAGAATTCATCAATGTGAACTTGTAGAAATACATGTAAAATTTATTACCGTGTAATACCCGCATAAGTTGGACAAGCAATCGTTCACCCTCAATTTAATTAATACGTTAAAGATGTCTAAATCTGACTAACATTCACTCTTCTATCTATATTCCTTTCAATCTCATCATTACAGTATTTCATCTGAATAGGTTGAGGAAGTAGATAAAGGTACGGTGATCTCTCGGTTCCGGATTTTATGAATGCTTGTTCCGCCACTGGTAAATTCATCCCGGGAGCCCGGTAGTAAATCAAGCAATTATTGGCTGAGCGGTCGTCAATTGGCGCGCGTTTTCAGTCAGTAGCAATTTTCAGCTTGCCATGAATACTAATGCGGAAAATATATATGTGTGAGTGTGTTTATGTGTGTGCTGCTAACCTTTGATGCAGACACGATATATACCTCCAATGTGGATACAGTGAATAGTGGCTGGATGATTGCGAAGTATAGAATTTTGCTTTTACTGTTATAAATGTGGTGGTTATTATATTAGCTGTGAATCGCTGCATTTTAAATTGAGAATGCATCGGAAGTAATGTTTACTAGCGCATAAAATGATATTTAGTCATTCTATTGCAGCATAATGCTGTTTATAGCACATCAAATTTGATAGAAACATAAAATACATTTAAAAATTTCTTTTATGTACTCGAATAGCTACATATTTTTCAACTATGCACTATTTTAAATGGCTTAACAATAACGTTAGTAGATTTGTTTGTGATATACGACATACATTTTGATTTCACCCAACTGTCGAACAAAGATGACATACGTACACAATTCAGCTCGCGAAATTCAATTTTTTTCCTAGGGGTACCCCTTGGGATATTTATGATTTTTAAACAAATTGCTCTAAAACATACATATGTATTTCGACGTGCTGAATCCAATGGTGTGATGTTTATGTCCATAAGTCTTATAGTTTTTGAGATAATGGTCAAAAACTGTACGAGGAAAAAAAATTGACGAAATTTTTTCAAAAAAATAAAAATCGCTAAAAACTTGTCTAGAGGTCAATTTAAACACGGGGAATTCAAGCTTTCAGACCGCATCTCAATATCTTGCTTAGTTTTTGAGTTATAGCCTCGGGGAAGTTGAAAATCTGATTTTGAAAATTGTTTGAAAACAGCAAATCTTCTAGTGGCTATAACTCAAAAACTAAGCAAGATATTGATATGCGGTGTGAGCGAGTGAATTCCCCATGTCCGAATTGACTTGTATACAAATTTTTAGCTCATTTAAAGCAAATTAACTTTTTTGCAATTTTTTAATTATTTTCCAAGGGATTTACATACAAATTATATACGGATGAATTTCTATCCTACAATAATTATTGTCATGTTAGCACATTTAGCAGTACTTTTCCATTAGACTTGGAGATGTAATAAAAACACCTGTAACTAAGATATGATGTTCATTGCTCTTGTATTCTTCTTTTTCAACACATATAGCCACATTGATAGTAAATATATTTTTTGTAAATAAATTAAAACAAAATATTTAATTTATATATATATATATATATATATATATATATATATATATATATATATATATATATATATATATATATATATATATAATATAGGTTGTAGTTCTATTTTAAGTTATACTATTTGGACATCGAAAACAGTAAAACATATGAAATTGGTTAAATTACTAAAATAATGACATTTTGGGACAAAATTTTCATGATGTTGTACGTTGTGGTGAATGTTCAATGCGAAGTTATAGAGATACAAGTAAATTTATGAGTGTCTAAAACGTGTTTTATTGTTTGAGTACCCTTGGAAATTGTCCATAAAAATGCTTTAAGAAAGTGCAAACCAAAATCGTTTATTACTATACATAAAAAAAGTTATAACCAAAAATAAAAATTTGTAAAAGTACATTTTTCATACCTAGTAATCTATTTTTTACGAAAAAAAAAGCTCTAATAATACTACTGCATTTTTGTCTATTATGAGATTTTATAGTTCTGGAGATCCCCACCTCTTCTTTGGAATATCCTGTATCTACTGATGATTACATATATCTTCAATTTTGAGCGTAGAGTCACTTTAACTTGGTTAAGTAAACTAACAAAACCAGAATAAAAATGTAAACGTAAGGATAACCAACGGATAATTAGTGGTTGGGACGAAGTGCTATATGCATTACCGGCGTTACCACTATCACCCAACCCTTAATGCCTTAAACCAGGAAAGTAGAACTAATTTTCCTACACGGTTACATGAGTGTCTATTACTAAGTTTAGATTCAGTATTGAAACCGTTTTCAAATCATTTTAAGTTATGAAAACGCCATGTATACAGTGCCAAAATGGTTTTGAGATAACACAAACCAAAACCAAATTGTACAATACATTATGTTCATTAAAACAAAATTTTTTAGAAATTTAATTTTAGTTTTCAGAAAAAAATATATAAAACAACAAAGACAAAATTAATTGTCCGTTCCTTGGTGAAATTAGGTTTCATAAAATATAAAAATAAAATCATAGCGCCTATGGTTACTAACTGTGCTGACCAGCCTCTGACGATGACCTGATAAGTCGACTTAGAGGCTGAAATTTTGTGAGACTTATGGCCGTTTGCATTGGTTAGACATAAAAGTTCCACTTACTAAAGGGGTACTTAATATTTAAGGTTCACTTATACTTAGCCTGTTTGCACGAGTAGTACTTAGTTCATATTTAGTAAAGGACACCTTATTAAAAACAAGAAGAAGAGATTTAGTGACTTTTCATTTTAGTACTGGTGGATTTAGTTATTTTACTGTCAACGAAAGAAAGATAACCTCTTTGATTTTTACATTTAAAAATTATTATACAGCAATTACAAAATATAATTGTACAGCAATATTGAGAGGTATTATATTTTAATTATAATATAAATTGCATAATGCTTTTATAAATAAAATGAAAATTTTAGAATCATGACAAGCGCAAGAGAAAGAGGGCCAAACATAGCACTGAAGAAAAAATGGTGCTATTTAATATAATTGATGAGTACAAACACATAATTGAATGTAAAAAAACCGATACGATAACTTGGAAGGACAAAGAACTGGCTTGGATAAAAGTAACAGAAAAATTTAATGCAATGGTTCCGAATTGTGTTAGACGAACCAAAACCTCAATCCAAAAATTTTATGAAAACGGAAAGAAGAACGTACGACAAACAGTTGCAAACAATAAAAGAGAGATTATAAAAACTGGAGGAGGTTTGCCCAACTTGATAAACACTAATCCAGCACACGATAAACTGTTGAATATAATGAATAAAAAAACAGGAATAGATTAAGAAATCCATTTGATGGTGATCATGATTATGTAATCAATGAATCATAATTGTTATTAGATACCACAGAGGTTCGTTTATTAATTGAAGTATATGTTTATAGTGATCATGGTTCGTAAAGCTCACTTTATTTTTAGGATGCACAAGAAACTCACAATATGGATTTTAATAAACTGATCATATAATCTAGCTATTGCCTCGGACACTCGAATAATTATTCGACTAACGCTAGATGTATGCATTCCTCCAAAATCCCCAATACTTAACAAATGATTCCCAGTTGCATAATATCTTAGAGATATAAGTAATTGGTTTATTGGTGAGATGCAATTGTTCCTGGATAATACATTTAAAAATATTCTCATTCTAAAATGTAAATTGTAATCAAAATAAAAATATTTACAAATCATATGGAAACTCCAATTCGTGTTCAATTTTGGCAATCAAATATATTACACTATTTTTTGTCAAACGAAACCGTTTAAAAAAGCTTAATTCATCTAACGAATGAAAATAATTAGCACGCTCGTATATTTGACGGGGAATTCCAAAATTTATTAGATCTACTACTTCTAAATCATCATCTACAATATCTAATTCAAATCCAAATCCATTAATATCAAAATAAAAACTTATAAACTTAACCTGCAACTCATAAATATTTTATTTTCAAATGTCAGTTTACTCTGACGCATGCGCAAATACAACACTTATTTTAAGGTTACCGTTAAGCATCACCCAGAGTACAACTTAAATTTAAGGGCAGATGCAACGATTTAAGGGAACTTTAAAGATTGGTGCAACGCACTTATTTTATCAAGGGGTACTTAAAAACAAAGTGTAACCGGTGCAAACGGCCATTAGACAAGTGTTACTTTAATATTTTTATATTAATATTTCTATATTTAAAAAAAAAAATACTTTGTTTACTACGAAATTTTGTATATAATATATAATATGATTGGTTTAGAACTTTAATTTACAAACGGTAAAATCAGATAAACAAATACATACGTCAATAATTAAATTGTTTAATGAGTGAAATTTTGCGCAAATAAAATTCTCAATGAAGGAATTATAAACTAGAATTATTTTTTAAATTTTGTTTAGATAAACAAACATGAAAATAATTCATCAAGTAGTGGGATGATGATGATGTAGAATTTAGTGTTTATTAGTTCAACAAACTGTTGATTGAAATATTTATTTTAATGTTTTAGAATGTAGAAACTAACCAGACACTAAAAATTGCATGAATGAAGATCTATTTTAATTTAATTACATTAACATAGTAACTAATGTAATGAAATAAAATGGTGTTTAACTTCATGAATGTATCGTCTTATTAAAAGTTAAAGTACTTTCAAAAATCTTAACATGCCCGAAATAAAAATTGTCATATTTAAAAGTTGTCAAAAACTCCTAAATTATTTTAGAGAAAGAAATCTACTAAATATATTTGGACGTTTTAATTTGAAGTATTTTTCTCAACAATAATTTAGAAACGTGTGACAATGGAACATACCTATGTATTTACGAACATTTTTGTGGCTGAAAATCTAAAAGAATCCAGTCTTACAACAATCAATTCTGTAAGCCTCGAAAATAGAAAAGTTGAAAGTTATAAATATAAGGTTGAATTAATGTATGTGTAAGAATTACAAAAACTTGGACACGTCCAATGTTTGATAAATAACGCGACAATTCCATTATTGGACCCTATTTCGTACCTGGCCTCTAGCGGACAAACCGGAAACTAATTTAAGTTTCGAAAACAGTTCGCACCAACACCGTGTTTTGGATTTATCTATTCCTATTTCATTCACAAGTATATATTTCCCAGGGTACTGTCGGAATTTGTTTTTCTTTCTCATTGTATATCTGGCAACAATGTGTAGCGGTGTTTCCTGTTTTTCTGCATCGCGTGCAATAAAATGTGTTACTTGGCAACCGCCTCTACTCGTTTTATTCGTATGTGCAAAATAAAATTATTATTGTGCGGGAATGGAAATCATTTCCTGCCGGGTTTGTTACGACGTGTTTTCTTGTTCTACTCTCGACACCGGAAGCGACCCTTGCGCCACTGCCATACAGAAGGGAAATCAAAATTATAGATTTCTACCTACATCTTCCTATATAATTACATCTCACAACATTGAACACTTGCAAATAATATACTACAAGTACGTAGATAATATTACATTTTTTATGGGGTGTGTATTTAAGAACCCGAGTTCGGACAAACTTTACTCCATATTAAAATCACCCGTGTAGTTCCTCCACGACTAACTTCTCCGGGGGCTGTAATTTAACGCCTGGTAACCGCACTTTACGTGCAAAAAAAACTACATACTGAAATGTATTTCGACAGAGTATTATACCCAGTAATGGGCAAAAGATCGTATATTTATTTTGATATTGTATTTTCTTTAGATTACTAAACAAAACGGGATCGTATCCAATATACTGGGTATAGGAAGGGAGGCCTAAAATTTCGGCTGAATCTCTACAAAATATGTACCATTGAAAACAGCAAAATATTAAATTGTTTCTATGACCTATCATTTAATTTGTAAAAATTTGACTTCTATTGCATTTAAATTTAGTTATCAATAAAAAGAAAGTACTAAATTATATATTACACCTTAACAATATATTATGTAACAAATTTTATAAACGCCTCTTTAATTACGAGGCACATACTATACTTTTTCTACGATCGTAAATTAAGATAATTGATAGTTCATTATTTTCAAATGTTATAATTGCTATAGTACCTATATATCATACTAATAATTATTTATTGCAAATATTGTTTTTCCATTGATATTTAACTAACAATAAGTATTTTCATGCTGATATTGATTAATTATAACATAAAATTCAGAAAATATGTACAATATGATGTCAGCTATCTTAAGTTAACTTATAACATGCTGTCAGCTAACAATAGAGTAAACATCGCTTTATGCAACTGGGCACACGTGTGCTAATTAGAGATGTGTCGATCGCGAACGATTCGTTCAAAATGAGCGTATCAAATGAGTTATTCGAATGACAAATGAATCAAATCTATATTTTGAAAAAGATTCGTTCAGTAGTTCGAACTGTATGAGTGAAATACTTGTGCTGGAGGCTTATAACTGACCGGTTTGTCCCAAAGAAATTTAAAATAGTGGGTATTGATCAAATGATCTAATTGAAATAACAGCAAGTCGTATGTCACCCTACGGGAGAAATAAAGTCCAACCAAATAACTCTTCGGAATTTAATTCCGTGATGAAATTTAAAGTCAACCACATCGACATAAAATAAACGGCATAGTAAAGTGAACGAAAAGACCAACAAAATTTTACATCCACATCTTATTGGAATTGGCGGTATCTTATATTGAATGTGGGGGAACTTTACTAGATACTTTATGACAACTTTAACTATTTAACAACTAACCACAAAAATAGTTTTACTCGTATTTTCTCACTTAATGTCGTTATTAATTAACGATCAAGTAATGGACTCACAAAAGAAATAAGCGTCTTAATTAACGATCTATTACATACAAAATTAATTATGAGTTTTACTTGGAATTATTTTATACAGGATGTTAATTATATCTGCACCCGGTAATAGATAGAAGGCGTGGTGATATATTTATTTATTGTATTCAAATTTGATTATTTTAATATGGACTGGACCAATTTGACAATAGAAAAAAGCTGCGAAAGTTTTGTGCAAATAAGCACTAAAGCAAACTGCATGGTAAATCTCAACTTCGTAGCAAGAGGGCAAAAAAATTAGATGCTTGAAAATAAAATAAAATTTATCTAGACAAAGTTTAAAAGTCGCGTACTATTTAGTTAAATAATATATTTGGGCGATTGTCTGTTCGAATGAATAAATAAATAAATAAAATAAATAAATAATGTGTCAAACTGGCAGGATATAAACACATTTACTTGGCAACGAGATTTTACCCCGTTGTTGGGATTTTAGGGCCGATTTTATAGAGATAAATTAATTAACATCCAAAATAGATAAAATTTAATCATTGTCGGGATCTAATTATGCTATTTTTAACACTCGGCTGTTCGGACTCAACAACTATTTGAAATTTTGCCGATAAATTCTTGGCTTCCGGTATATTACCTATGATAAAATCCCTTTACTAGAGTAAAATTCCATTCCAAATTTGACATAATATTAATTAGGACATAAATAGCCTCGGGCGACATCCATCCTTCGGACCAGAGGCCCTCGGGCTGTATACCGCCGCTCTCGGATCTAATAACGCCCGTGGTGCATTATTTTTGACTAGAATATGTATAACCAGATTAATTTATAAAAATTATAATTATAGTAATGCGTAGAAAAGAATGAATCAATTGTTTATTTATTTTGTTTATTCAATTTTAAATGTCAGTTACCTTACATTCTTTATTTTTGGAGATCATGCAGAAATAATTAGATATTTTGGAAAATATTTTAGTAACAGCGAAGAAGATAATATCAACATTTTTCATTTTAATTGTTTCATGCTATTTAAAAAAAAGTCAATAGCGTAAATTTTAAAGAAATCAAAAGTTTAAAACAAATCAGATTAGGTCAATGTGTTCCTTTTTGCCATATTTCTGTCTGTACATCATATTTTTTTCATTCAATACAAACAACATTCATACAGTATAATCGCTATTATTATAACCTTATAAATTAAAATATAAATATCATTTGACAGTTTAGAAGATAGGTTTTCGAATCAGTAAATAAGATCGAGTATAGTGTTAACAATAAGCCTAAATTTTCGTATATTTGACATTAAATAATGCTACTAATTAAAACCAACAACAAAATAGTTATTTGTGAACATATTTATAGTTTTATTTATGGGGTAGGTAGCTCAGTAGTACGAGTCGGCCAGTAAAATTGAGAACCAGATTCAATTCCCACAGGCGACAAACAATTTTCACCACGTTAAAACTACTCCTATAGTCCCCTCTTCACTAACATGTTGGGGGCCGTGATTCAACGGCTGGTAACCAAACTTCACGTGAAGATTACCGAGATCTGCTTCGGCAGAGAACCACACCCAGTAATGAGTAAAAGGCGTTATGAAATATTTATTTTATTTATTTATGTTACTTATATACAATAAAACAAAATATGAACGGAGTGGGTGTTTTGAATCATAATATCCGCTCATTATGCCTCGGTCATTATGGTGTTGTTTATGTAATTTGTATCAGCAATAAACAGAAAATAATATTCAAATGAAAAATAGAATTATATTATTTCTGTTTTATGTTGTCGGTTTGACACAATACTATTTTATTTGTCTTGCGTCGAGAAATTATCTTACCAAATAGGACGTGATTTCTCAGATTTTCTCTACATTAATTTTTATTTCCAATCACTCTTTTTTTTGCTTGTAGTAAAATCTCATAAGCTTAAACTCCTCGAGCTACGAAATAGGGATTTACCATGAAAATAAATTTCTCGTTAAAATCAAGATGCATTTTGCTATTATTTGTAATAAAATTAAACCCCTTTAAAAGTTAATTTTAATTAATTGTTGTTTATTCAAAAAAACAAGATGGTACTTTTAAAACAATCCAAAAGAAAAATAAATTTACAAATATCGTTTTGTATTTTCATATTAATTAAAATTTGCTGATAAAGTTAAGAAAGTTAACGAGAAAATAATGATGTTTTTATTGTGCCTGTACATTGACAACGTATTAATATCATGAAGCTTAGTATGTCGGAAAAAGTAAAACTTATTTTGAAAGTGTGTAGTCTACTCTCAAGTGATTTCCACAGTGCTATCAAATTACGGCTTCATCTTTCAACCTTGCAAAGACAATCATTTTTCTATATAGACAGATAGGATTATAATACACTTTCAAGAAAACTTTTAACAATCTATCATCACAAAGTTTTTTATTCATCTCGCGAACTTGAGGCGCCATTAACTCCTCTTTTTGTCGCCAGAGCGCAGAGTTACCTTTCATTATCTTACGTATTTCTTAATATTGCCTGGAGCGAATTGAATTTAGCCGTTATAAACGCAGGAGCGAGCAGAGTTATTAATCTTACATCGCGCGAGAGACCGGGTTAGCGCAGCGCTGGAGCTGCTTTGCTCGCTTTCAAACAATACCTACCCTAGTCAATTGACTTGTCTGCAAATTTCATGATCAAATACTCATGGTTTTCATTAGAGAACAAAATGCCCATTATAACAAAGGTAAGTATTTCTCTCTGAAGAATTGCTGGATAAAATCTTAAGATTGGTTCCGAACTCTGAATAAAGAAATTGTTTTTGAAATTAGAATTTAAGTTTCAAAGTGAACAAGGTGTATAAACCGTTTTATGGGCAGCAATGATTGTTTTATTTTTCAAAGTATTCTATTTGGACAAAATAGAACGCTTTTGACTTTTGTTCTCGGATTTGTTAAAATCGTATGCAAATTTACACACACAATAGTTACATGTTCATCTTATATTTTATATTCATCTCTTTTGTTTGATAATTTAAATGCGATAAATACGTTAAAGTTTTCTATAAACATCAGAAATTTGCACATTTTGTGATTTTGGGTTTAAAACATTTTTGCCCGATGAAAACTTCGAATACGATTTACTTGCAGTACAATAAAATATACAAAATATTACAGATGTTGCAAGTAATACTTTCAATTAGTTTATATTAGGTTTTTTATGAGCAATATCACAAATAAAGTGTCATTTACATAGGTGGAAATAAATAACCATGGTTATATTATTATACATTTAAACAACCCTTAAAATTTAAGTAAATCTTAAGCACTTTTTACACAAAAAAAAAACATTCAAAAAGAATAGACATACTTTTCACAAAATCTCCACAACTTGCAGTACAACATAAAATAGTAAAATACTTTTAATTATTCAGTAACAGTAAATAATTTAATATGTCTACACGGTCCCTTTGCAAGAGGGACACAAACATCACAACACCTGATCTACATTCTATGTAGATTTAGAGGTAGACATTCTACATTCTAAATACACAGACGGGAGTTGCTGCAGTTCAGGTTGAGGTAATATTTTCTGCAACGTGTGCAGCTGATGTCAAGACGGAGACATGTGCCTTTGTGACTACCGGAGTGTACTTCATTGTTCATATGACGCGAGGTGTTGCTCTTGCGTGATATGGGAGGTGGAAATGTCAGTGATGTGTGACTTGTAAGTTTAAAGTGGAGATTTGTATGGTTTGTAGACGCTGCAAGATGCACGTGGAAATGTATACAAACTACTCGTATTTTTTAAGAGATAAATTAAAATGCTGTACAGAAAATAACATGCGAAATTATATTACAAACTTCCCAATTACAGTAGCTTATAGTTGAATCCTAACCACTGCAACCGACAAAGTGTGAAATCAGTTGAACAGTAGATTGCATTGATAATGCTCAGTTTTTCATTCAATTGTTATGTTTCTGTTATAGTTATCTGTCTGTTAAATATAGGAGAATAATAAAAGAAGTAAAAATATAATCACACCATTTATTTATTGTTGATTGTAGTTTACCGTAGCAGATCTAGATAAATGATATATTTAAGCGCATGAAGTACAGTTACCAGATGTCAAATTACGGCCTACAACGAGGTTAGGGGAAGAAGTTACATGGGTAGTATTAATGAAGTGAAAATTATTTGTCGACTGTTGGAATCGAACCCGGGTTTCCCATTAATATATAAAAAATATTAATAATCATTAGTTTCAAAATATACTTTGGGCCGGTATTTTGATCTCCTAAGTTCCTAATAAATTTGTTTGTCGAACAAACAAATAATATCGCATCGAAATCATACTTCAAATTAGGAAAATTATATTAACTATCATTTTAAAGTGATGAAAATTGTTTGTCGGCTGTGAGAATCGAACCCACGTTCTTAATTCAGTCCGACTAGGTACCATTTTGTCACTTACCGTACATACGAGTACATATAATTTATAGTGATACTATTTAGACATTTTGCAAAAACCAAATATTGGGTTGGGTATTACCATTTCTTTAACAGGCGCGGTAGCCAAGCGTGCACATCTCTTAACATACTGCGACGTCACCCGAGCCAAGGTTCGTCAGTTCGAATCCGCCTGTCGACAATGTGTGATTTGTCGTAAAATATAAAATACAGCTACATGTATTTATCACACTCGGGCGCTATAAGTTAGTCACTTATACGCCGTAACTAATGTAGCATTCGACTACGAAAACCGGCAGTACGGCAGTGTAAAAACTGCGGCTCGGTGTGTCCGGTAGGCCCAGGCCCGATTTGGGCTGTAGCGCCACAGATGATTACCATTTCTTTGATAAGTATTTAAATTAATACACTGAAATCGCTTTATTCGCACACTAGAATTTATTGGAATGAAACTTAATATATAAATGAAAATATGTAGTAGTGGATTCCATTTTGGTTACTGTTTGACGATTAAGCTCGTTTAATATTATAAGGGCAGACCACAGTTCTAGTTGTCCTATAGAAAGATAAAATTATAACTTGTTTAAAAAAAGCAAAGCGAAGATACTTGTTACTGTAAAGCATTCGATTTGTTTTTATTCATTTGCAGTGATCACTCGCAGATTTATAAAAATCAAAATGAAACAATTTGACAAAATTATTTTACGTATTTTGGTCTTAGGGCCAAAAGTATCATTTTTTACTATAGTCATGGTGATAAATAATATTCTTGAAAGAGCTACTATTAAAAAAGTTAAAATAATAGCGTGATAGAGCAGTAGTTGAAAAACAAATTTGCCCTGTATACAGCTTAGGTAGAAATTCGGGAATTGGTCACTGGTGTCAGTAGTACAAGTGTATAAATTTGTCCCAAATTCACGGCACAAATTATTGTTTACTGCCACTCAAAAAAGCCATGGCACCCTAATTGAATTTTTACTCGTTGAAACGATGAACACTCTATAAACAATTACCCATACTAAATGGCGGTATGAATTAAGTCCATCTGCTAAATAAACATCATTTCCACATGTACTCGTCAGCGGGATTTATGAACGTGCGAAGTGCGCTGCCCGCCCACTCAACGACATGAAGTGAGCCACGTGACGTCACGTGACGTGCTGCGCGACATCTGCTGGTTATTTTTGCACCATTTATCTGTCCGTCAACGCGGGCCTGTTTTAATTATTTAAACCATTAATTATCGCGGATATAATTAATAATTTTGACAGGAACAATGATAATTCTCTGCGTATAACAAGTGTGATTGAATTAATTGCTTCCTATTTTTGACAGGGATATAAATGTCTTCTTGGTTAGATTATGATTTTTTAATGCAATTGGATTGTCATTTTATGTCTGGCGCAGTCATGAATTTGTTGCGGTCAAAGGTCTAATTAAATATATTTTAACCCTCTGCTCTCTGCGGTCACAATGGCTACAGAATTGGTTTGGAATCCGATGGATATTATATTTTTGTATTTAAATTTTGACATTAAAATTAATGAAAAACATGAATAATGATATTTCGTTTTTCTGTATGTTATTCTACTGTAATTTGTAATCGAGAATTTGAATATTTAAAAGTCATATTTTAGTTGGCTGTAGTATTTGATTCAATGTTTAGTAGTTCTATCGACCCAAGGTTTCTGTATACAATATAATTATTTTGTGGAACTTTATTTAATTTTCTGGTTCATGGAAGCATCTAATTTAATTTCTGTTTTTCTAGGTATTTTTTACTGGACCATAGTTTGTTTTCGTTTAATTAATTCATCTAATTTTAATTTAAAATATTTGACGGTATGTTTATTTTTACGTATATGAGTATGTGACTACTTTTACAGCAAGAGTTTTTACCTATTTACATACATAGAACTATACAAAATACAATTAAAATTATAAAAAAAAATATTTTAATTTTCAACAATAAGTGTATTATGTAAAAAAATTATACAAGTCTCTTTAGTTAAGAGCTGAGCGAAGCGAAGAGAGTGCATAAGAAACGATTATTTAAAGAATTTATCAAACGAGTCAGATAATATACTTTTTCTAAGATCACAAAGTAAGACAGCAAAATTTAAGGTTTATGTATTATTTGAAAGGTAAGATTAAGTTATAGTGACAGATGCAGGAAAAGGCATGATATATTTATTTAATTTTTACAATTTTTAATTGGAGCACTATTACACTATTTCAAACGCCAGCCTTAACAATAGTTATTTGTGTATTTAGGCCGAGAAATGTTCAAAAGTTCAAAAAGTCGAGATGGTCTATTAAAAACCAAATTAAAAAATCACGCAACTGCATTATGCAAAATTTTTAAATGTATACAAATTAAATATCGAAATGATGTTTATTATAAATATGAATGTGTAACCAAAGAGACATTTCCAGAAATAGCTCAGCAATGAATTTTTGTTGGGTTGTTTACAAAAATTTGAATTTCGCGGACTAAATTGTGCGCGTAAATGTCAATTGCGTAAAAAGTATGTTTTTGTTTTACATCTCGATCAAAAATTTTAAAGTATTTGCTATATTACAAACCCTAGCAACAATCTGGTTTGTCTTTCTTGTCACTAAACGCATCAATTTATATGTTTTACTCCTCAACCGTATCATTGTTGACTGCATTGGAAAATATTTCTAGTCTATTACAGAAAATACGTTTTTAAAGTTTAAAACCAGCAAAAAATCCTGTTCACGCCGCGTCTTGATTTGATCTCGCGACGCTAACCTCACATTTTCCGGACGTGCAGCAACTTCACGCCGCATCCAGCAGGTTATGTGACCTTCTATGTTCACTCCGTGCGACGCAGTACGTGATCACGTCACTAGCGCCACCATTGCCCTCCAGGCCATCCCGCAGCGAGAATAACTCAACGTTAAATATTTATTTATAACCTAAAATAGCGCAGTTGCATAGCAGGGTAGGCATGAGTTGCAACTGTTATCACAGTAGGAACATTCGCGAATGTTGGCGCGATATTTTCAGGTGTATTGATTACGTTGTGATGAGTCGAATTTGTGTGTATAGTTAATTATAAAACATGTAGGTTTATATGTTCTGATTGTTACATCATGTACAGGAATGAAATAATTTAAATATATCTGGCTTTGGCTTTATATATATACCGGGTGGAACATCATACCTGTGTACATAGGCGATTAACATGAAAAAACTGTTTTTCCGTGCGCATTGCTCCCCAAATTATTTTAGCCAAAAATGCTTCAAATAAATGTTGTAGAGCATAAAATTCTGCATCTAAATCAAGAAACAGAATTACATTTACATACGTTGTAACGACAGAAATTAGATAAAAAATATTAAAAATTACGTTCGAAATATCAAATAGCCATGGAAGTGAAACAAAAATAGATAAATGCTTGACTTTTTCTGTCTATTTGATATTTTACCCCCGACAAATTAATCATTCAATAAAATTCATACAAAAAACTCCATACTTATGATTACAATTTAATAATAAATAAACAATTGTACATTTCAATGAAACGTTTATTTCTTATAGGGTTGGTCATGTAAAAATTATAACCTATCTATTATAATTCAAATATCAAACAATAATTATCTCAATAAAATAATCACTACAATTTATTATTACAATAAATATTCAAATAAACCTCCATTTTCAGCCAAGCAATAACCAAGTCTATTGTGGAAGGAATGTCATACATTAGCGAGCTGCCTATTTGTGATTAAGGCGCACTTATCCACGATAGCTTCTCTCAAAGAATTAATATTTGGGTGGCGTTGCTTATAAATTTTCCTTTTAAGATGACCCCATAAAAAAAATCGCTAGGTGTTAAATCAGGAGATCTGTCAAACGTCAAGCATCTATCTATTTTTGTTTCACTTCTTCACTATTTGATATTTTCAAAGTAATTTTTAATATTTTTTTATTTAATTTCTGTCGTTATAACGCATGTACATGTAATTCTGTTTATTGATTTAGATGTAGAATTTTATGCTCTACAACATTTATTTGAAGCATTTTTGGCTAAAATAATTTGGGGAGCAATGCGCATAGAAAAACTGTTTTTTCATGTTAATCGCCTATGTACACAGATATGATGTTCCACCCGGTATATATATCTTTGGAGGCCGTGATTTGACGGCTGGTAACCGCACTTCACGCGAAGAAATATATCACTTACCGAGATCTGCTTAGGCAGAGTGCCACACCCAGTGATGGGTAAAAGGCGTGATGATATATTTATTTATTTATTTATATATATATATATATATATATATATATATATATATATATATATATATATATATTGTTCAATCAGTTAACATACGTCATTTTGGGAAATACTTAGCAAAGAAAAATATTTGACAAATGCATAATAATTTTAAGTATTAAATTACAATAAAAACTGTTTCATATAATTGGTGTTTTTTTAAAGTAATAATTTGATTAATGTAAAAAAAATGGGATACCGTCAGGATTTGAACCTGACATCTATGCACTTCAGTTATATGCTTTAAACCAGTGATACCCAAGGTGGTTTAAATCAACTCCCAGGGGGTCGACGACGATCTGCAGGGGGTCCATGTCGGCGAAAAAAAAATAGGGGAATTATGAGTGGTAAATGGGGGTCCACGATAGTAGATCTCAATTAAGCAATAAATGCAATAATCCACATACACATATAGATTTGTTGCTTAGTTTTTATGTAAAAACGTACTAAATAGACCGACAATACCCTACGGTCTTGTATACAAACTTATTTTCGCAATTATAATATTAGTAGCGAAAAAGGGAATTTATAATACACTATTTTATTCTATTCAATTATACATTAATTAAATTTAATTTAATTATGTACTAATTCATTTAGAATATTTAACTGAAGAAACGGTTGTTACATTACATTGTTACAAGAGGATATGATCAAAATAAGTACTAATGAAGAATTTAAGGTACAGTTTAGAAACGGATATCAGTAATTTTGGCTTCAAAAAGATATACCTGTTACTTATCCCTTATTATTGAATATCGCGAGAAAGTTTTTAATTACTTTTCCATCCTTATATCTATGCGATAGGGGTTTCAGCGCGGTTGTCAATCTCTTAACAAAAAAAGAAACAGAATGGACATCACTAACCGAAAAGATTTGAGATTAAATCTAACTAAATTGATGCCAAATGTTAAAAATTTATTATTAAAGCATCAGGTTCACCCCTCCCACTAAAAGAATTTATTTTTTGCTTAGCCATTTTATGTAACAGACATTAAATTTTAATTTGGTTCGTTTTAATTACAATTTTATTAATAAATGTATAAAACTTAACATGTGTTTTTTAAAGTTTTTCATACTACACTTCACTACAGTTAAGAAATGTAAATCTTTAAAAGTGAGTAGCACTATTCCAGCTGTCAAAAACACATTTGAACTTGAATTTGCAAAAAAAAAACAATATTAGGTAAGCAGAGTATCTACCCAAAACCGAAAAACATGGCAATGTTTCTCATAATTTTTGTTATGTGTAATAGAGAGCAGTAGCTTATTTGGTTTTGAAGCATAGGTTCAAATCCTGGCGGCATCCTAATGTTTCTTTTTATAATTTAATTTAAAAACGGTTTTGTTACAATATTCACAGCGACAAATTGTTTTAAATTTTTTACTACTACTGGCAACACTGATATGTTAATCTAAAATGTTTATTCACAATTCTCCAACAATGTATTTTGGCAGCTTTATTTGTGTGGTGAATATTTAATGAATACTGAAAATGCTGAAGGTTTTGGGTCGGTAAACATAAGAATTCATGCTAAATTTAATATTAAGAGGCAGAAAAAATCTGTATTGATATTACTACGATACCTACATATAAACATAGTACTCGTAAGATATGACGTTAGCGTTTTTACTTATCTTTTTATATAAAACATGATATCCTCAGTTACATATCGTTCTCAGAAAAAAAATAAGCAAAAAATTTAGAATGACCCCATTAGAATTTCGCATTTACTTTACAATATTTCAAATAATTGCTGCATTATCCAATTTCTATTATTTGTAGGAAACGTTGCAGAAAATAAAATATGGTAGTAAATGGACCGATATGTTTCTGCTCGTAAGCAGTAAGAACGCTTTCATAAAAACTAAATTCTGAACACCCAGCTACAGATATATAAGTATGTAACAAAATAAGGAATATGACATCGTTTCAATGTGTTAGCAGCACCATCTCATAAAGAAGATTCTGATGACGATTGAACATACATTTCTTAAACTTTAACGGTGGATAGTAATAATAAAACGATACGTTCGGGTCAGCAAGAAAATCCGTTGTTAACATTTAATTCCGTCATTTTCCGAAGATCGCATCGATAAAACCCGTTATTTCAATTTTATTTGTGTGATAGATGTTGTCAAAGAGCTAAACTTGTTTAGTACCCACTAAACTAACTTGGAATTCAATAAGATGCCGAGAACTGCGTTCAGTAACTTACAACGATCGTGAATGTAAAAATTGTACTGACTTTCCTCCCATCAGTTTCAAAATAGTTTCTTCCACAACTATTTTATTATCAGCATTAGTATATCCTTAATGAATAATAAGGCCTTTCAGAATTTTTAATTATTTATTTAAATAGTAAATACCATTACATTTTGGTTCAGTATCTTTGAGAATCATAGAGGATACAAATTCAGTGAAATAGTGCTATTTATAAATTAATTAGTTATGTGTTGAGTGCAAAGAAGTGTGTTTAGATATAATTATATAATAGTTAAAATATACAGAATGTTCATTTTAAGTGGCGCACAATAGCTATCTCGAGAAATATAGGATCTATGAAGTCGGTTAAATTAGCAAACAATTTCTATTTTATAAGAATACTTTAATGAACAAAACTAGATTTTTTTTAGACCAGTGGTTCTGAAAATACGGGGTGCAACTGTCTTCTTTAAATGAACAAATCATAACATTTTTGTTTGTTTGATTAATTATTAAATGTCAATATGACTGTTCCGTAAATAATTTTGTTAATTGGTAAAGAATATTATGGTTTGTTCATTTGTTTCTTTCATAGCACATTGATTCCTATGTGATTTGAATTAAATTAATGTTAATTTAATATGCAAATTTTATAATGAGAGAATACTGAAATTAGTTATCGTTGAATTCAGAATAAAAATCCCTTCTACACAAAAAATTCAAAAATAGGTTTCCATTTAAAATAAGAAACTTGCACCCCGTACTTTGAGAACCATCGGTCTAAAAAAATCTTGTTTAGCTGATTAAAGCAGTCTTATAAAAAAAAACATTGTTTGTTAATTAAAAAAAAAAAACATCCTGTACAACTTTATAGGCACGTAATCCGGGCCATAGGCGTTTAAAATGACAGTTTTTTTCGTGCCCATCGATCCCCAAATTATTTCTAACAAAAATACTCCAAATAAAAATTGTCGAGTTTAAAATTCTGCAAGTAAATCACTGCAATGTACAAATTCCAAATGCAATAAATATATTATTTATGAGTTTTTTTTTTAATTGAACGCTTTCTAGACAAGGTTCGTTTCGCATACACTTCTAGCATACAAATCCTAAGTCTGTAGAATACACTCCACACGCGCACGTGTTATATTTGAGTTTAGCTCAAATTATTCTGAAAATCATATTTTAAAGACTCGTAGCACATACACTTCAAACACGTAAGCATTTATATTTGTTTTTGGCAAAAAGTGCATGATTTTAAAACTGAATTTCATGTTTTGCTAATAACGCATACAAAATAAATGAATTTTTAAAAACTACAAAATTAAAAAAAAACCCCTAACAGAAAACAAAACCTCACATATCGAACTATATTAATAGAGTGAATCTAGTATCACTAAAGAGTTACTCTTTTATTTTGTCTGCTAAAAATAGCCGCATTTCTATTTTTTATGATTCGTAGTCTTGACTTTTTGTATGTGTTATCAGCTTTAAACAGCAACACTGGTCATGTCAGGATCCATTGCCTTAATAACTCTGTAATTAGTCAAATAAAAACTCATCATTCTCATTCAAATATAATTGTTGAAAGTTGGCGTCCATTTTCACACATGACGTGGAGTGCTCAAGACAGGTGAAATAAATGTAGATGTTTGGTTATGTATATGGTAAACTTAGAATATGTAACTTAAGATTACCGTCTTTACCCAACGCTCAACTATATAACCTCTAATCAAACAGAATGAGTTGTAATCACTCTGATACAGCATATGACACGAATAGTATGATCTCTCATTTATCACAAGTTTATTAAAAATGTAACTAGTATCATTTCAAATTCAACTATCTCTCTGTTAAAATGGGGATTTTACACAAGATTTGTTATATTTCTACTAAAAAAACTTCGAAAACTTGAAAAGAAAACGTCGAAATATGCCAGATAAACTAGATAAAAATATTTAAATGATATATGAGCGTATTCTGACTAATTTTGTTATTGTTTAATGCCCGTTGAAAATTTTTATCTAGTAATAATAGATGATATTAAATAAAAATAGCAAATTTTAGTTGCTATGTATGTTTTTATTGGTAAAATTTTTTAAGTAACGTTAAAAATTCTGATAATACTAGATGTGCAAGAGAGAGGAATAAAGAAAGATCGCATTACTCTCACGTGCCTCAAATATCTTAAAAAGCAATCACATTTTAATTAGGGATCGACCGATATGATTTTTTGTAGCCGATACCGATATCGGCCGATACCGATATACTCATATTCGATATCGGCCGATACCGATATATCGGGCAAAAAAATTTGTAGTAAATTTTTTGCTGTTTAAATGAGGTAAAAGTGATTTATAAATGATATACTGGAATACTGTTGATGAACTTACTGGTATGACGACAAGTAAATCAGTGTCATATAAGAAAAGTAATGATGATATGATGAATAAAATTGATGATGAGATTGAATTGTATAAGAAATTAGAAAAAAATATCAAGAAATGAAGATCCTTTGACTTGGTGGGCGCAAAAAAAAGACATTTTTCCATTGATGTACAAAGTTGCAATAATATATTTAGCACCGCCGCCAAGTAGTGTTGCTAGTGAACAACTATTTTCTTCAGCTGGAAATGTTTAGGAAAGTGCAAGAAATCGTCTAACTCCGGAAAGAGCAGAAAGCTTAATTTTGTTATATTACAACTTGCCAAAACTTAACTTTAAATATTTATTTGTTTAACTTAGTGTGTAACTTTACTTATACATTTTTAATGACTTTTTTGGTAAATTTTGAATAAGAATAAACTTGATTTGTTTTTTATTTAGTATTTCTGTTTTAATTTCCTTAAAAAATTCTTAGCAACTGAAATATTAAGCAATTTATATTTTTTTAGGCCGATATCGTGGTTTACATATCGGCTGATACCGATATCGGCCAAGAAGACCGATATGGCCGATATACCGATACCGATATCGGTATCGGTCGATCCCTAATTTTTAATTTTATTTTAAATTCTCTGGTACCAAGTTTTTGGGAATGCTCTTAATGTAATTGACTAATTTTCTATTTTATGACTTTAATAGAAGATTCCATTGTCAACATATGATTGCCACAATCTTTAATTTTAGCGCCATGCTCATTGAAATTTTATGATTTCCGGATTTTGCCGCGGTAAATTAAAAAATAACATCAGTATATAAAAAAATAAATGTTTATTTTTCTAAACTGTACAGCATTGAAAATAGTTTCAAGCAATTTTGTGAAATGGCTCTTTTTAACAATAAAATCACTCTAAATAACTATTCCAAAATATAATTATCAGATTCCACCACAATAATGTCTAGTTAGAACATTAATAATTCATTTCTTGTTAATTCCTCATTTGCTTGTAAGCTGGTATCCTGGCAAAAATGCAACGAGTGTATAATCTCTCGCATCCAGTTTTCCGCACTTAGCTAATGAATCAAGTTAGCTCTGTGACCACACTCCACACTCTACACTCGGCATATGTACACAGTCTGACGTTCGGATGAGCCATGGTGTTAAATGGCACATGTAAAATATCACTAACGAGTCTGCTAATTCTAAATGGCCACTTATTTACATGTAAATGCCCATTTAGCTATTGCTTTAAGCAGCAGAGACGCACACAATGATTTGTGAGATGGGAATGCGGGTTGAAATTAATTTATAGGTTATATTTAATGGATGCTACTGAGACTCAAATAGGAGGTGAAGTGATAAATGGAGATTTTGTTTTTACTTTTAGTTAGTTGATGAAAGTTTAAGAACAATGTTTTTTTGGCTAATTATTTCAAATATTATCTATTATTATAGTGATAATAAAGTTGTTAAGGTTATTCCCAAGAATAATAATGGTATCGAGTCAGTCTGTGGATTTGAGAACCCAGGTTCGAATCTCACAACCGAGTAACAATTTTCACCACATTATTACTATCCTTATCCTTGCTGGCTCGTAACCGCACTTTATGCAAAAAAAAATATATTACTTACCGAAATCTGCTGCAGCAGAATGCTACATATAGCAATGAGTAAAAGACGTGATGATATATTTATTTAATTTATTTACTAATCACTGTAGCTTTTGTTTTTTTGACAAATGTAAGAAAGGTAGTTTTCCAATAGTTATTTAAAATTGTTAACGTATAAAAGAAAATTCCTCTGTTTGAATTAAATTTGTAACTGAAAAAATAATCTACCTACTTAAATATTATTCAAGAGTTCGATAAACTCGAAAATTATTTTCTAATTTTTCTACGGGTTTCTGTTACTATTTTCTTCCAAGTTATCAAAAATATAAATATGAAATGAATTGTCAAGCTTTGATTTTTCCAACGCGTATATTTAATATTTAAAATATTATTTCCGGATTGTGTTGCGGTCAATTTAAAAATGAATGAAAAATCCAAACCACTCAGATTCAATCGTATTTTTTTCATGTAAGTAGAAATCAACAAGATTTGAATGCACAACCTCTGGCTAGTTAATTAATAAACGCTAATTTAAGTTACTATGTAAAATAATATAAAATTTCCAAACTGACAGTATATTTTTATTAGTTGTAATACCATTACTTATTGTAGATGAAATAACGTATTGGTGATTGAAATATTACTCTCGTAATTTAAATTAATAACAAAAATTGTGAAAATCGTGTTGTTTGTATCTACGTGTAAATTCTGCACGGTCAGTTATTTACATGGAAATGGTCATTTAGGTCTGGACAGCGACAATGATTTAAGCGAGAATGAATTTATGTGCACGGTTTCGCGCTACATATTTTTTTAACTTATTCTGATCCGGGAGAGCTGTGCGGTGCGCCGGCCGGAGCCCGGATTAGCACACCGCATTAGGCTGCTGAAGATTTGTTCTGCGCCACGCGCGAAATAAATAAGTTTCCCCACGGTTCATTTGGTAACAAAGCATAGGAAAATGTTGTTCTTGCTGAAAAAATCTGAAAAGATCCCGCTACGTGCTGGCTAAGCGACCGGAAACTTCTATTAATTATTTTTCGGGTTCCGGGTATTATGTTCTTGATGGATAATGTCCTTTGTTATAAAGTTCTGGAGAGCGGAGGGTTGGAGCTTAATGTAATTGTCAACAATGTTTTAAGGAACATAATCTTTAACTACTACATTTCAAACTTGTAAATTCTAAATATAATTACTTATTTTTACAAGTTTTTTATTTGTTTGTAGCCAATAGATAAGAGATCAAAGAAATTTATCTATTTTACTTTAGTTTAGTTGTTAAATAAAATATATATCATCACGCCGTTTACCTGTTATTCGGCGAGGTACTATAACGTAATACATTTCGGTAAGAGATATATTTTTGCGCGTGGAATGCAGTTACTAGCTGTTAAATAACGGCCTCAAAAGACATTAATGAAGATGAGAATTTGTATATAAGTTCTGAAATGTAGTAAATCTTTAAATTGTGCTCGAAAATTATGATATAGTTATTTTTTGCATGGCCGTGATTTTTAAAAAGTTGTTGATAGACCAGTATACTTGTAGATTATTTGCGACCATCAACGACAAATTATGTGAAACACGAATGAAAAATATATTTGCAAAATAAATAAGCTGATCACTATGGGGAAACATCCATTTCCTGATCTCTTTTGGAATTTAAGAATTGATAAAGTTTTAGAGATTCTACTGAAAAGTTTGAAGGTGGTAAAATGATCTGAAAATACATTATTTATAAATTTTAATTTGCGTAAAATTTTGGTGCTCTAACGATATTGAATATATTGGAGATCTGGACTTCGTCTTGAATTCCAAAATCATCATCGACCGATAAGAGGCACTTACTTCCCTTAATACTTAAAGATAGTATCATTTATATTATTAAGTAATAATTTTTAAAATGTTTACATAAGATTAGCATTAATTTCGATTATCTTTAGTTATTTTATTGTATGTGGTTAATTCCACATATTTTATAGATCATTCCAAAATAAAAAATATGCATGATTTATTTGCTTACTAAATAATAAATACAAGTTTTACCTCGGTTTTATCCATTGGGCTATGATTATCATTTACCAATAATGATTGCAATATTAATTACATTCTAAGCATCTTTATAAAACGTTTGAACAGGATTGAAATTCCGGAAATAGTTGATTTCTTAAATAAACATAAAAATAGGTTTGAAAACAAAACGCACGCTGATACCTTAGCAGTAAATACAACTGTTTAGGTATCTCCATTATCCAGAGAGTTATATTTCAGTAAATAACCTGTAGTGAAATAGAAGTATAGTAAGTTAACTAAACTATGAACAGTTAAATAAATAGTGTAAGTTCATTGTGCTATGCAGCTGTAAAACCTTCCAGCAACATCCAGTACACTCTTTACAAACAGTATCTATTCGCGTGTCTTGTGTAAATATGCAAAAACACGACCGTATTCCCAGAATTCTTTTTTCTTTATTTAAGTAAACGATATCGATCGACGTCGTAGTAGCAGAAAAGTCCAGAGAGCAAATATTTGTACAGTATGTGCCAGACATTATGTAAATTGATGGAAATGACATTTTTAATTCGGTTTAAATTTCTTTGTAGTGTCACGTATTTCACGAGTCGTCGACGACGGAGAGTCGGGCTCGGCGAACGAGTTTCAGTTTCAGATGCGGATTTGTAGAGGAAATGTTACTGATTTCCAACGTTTTATAGATAACTGATATTTGTTTTTTTACTTTTTTCTTATCGGGTTTTCCTTTATTCGTCTCTGAATTTGAATACATTATGCCGAGTTTTTTACAGTTTCATTCTCATTTGTACTGAAATGTTTTCTAATCGTTTTTAAATTGTATACATATTTTATTGTGTTTCATATAAAATTACAACAATAATTTTAGGTTGCATTTAGTAATCTAATAAGCAATTGACTGTATTTGTCCTGTCAACCGCTCCTATAATTTGTTAAAGAGTGAAATATATTTATCTATTTATTTATTAATGCTACTCTGTACGACTGGAACTTAATCTCAATTACAGTACAGAGCCCGGTGACAGCAAGCCGCAGCGAAAGCTTGAGTGGAATTCGAACTCGGGATCTCCGGTAAATAATTATTAAATAAAATTTTATTTTGATTCCTGAGATCATTTTCAGCCCATAGTAAACATAACCTCGTCTAAATTTGGGTAACTGTGCCTGAAGCAGGCAACACAGAGATTTACAAGCTGGGTGTTGTGTGTCTGGACGTCGGGACGTTGGACGCCGCTGGCGTAAAGAGTCGGCGCGTGTGTCGCATAACAACCAGCAGGCAAGAGTCACGTGTGCTTCATTAACATTAACGAGCGCAGGTATTCTGGATGTGAAAGTAGATTGATGGTTGATGGGGAAGCGGTAGAAGAAAACAGAAACCAAAATGAAGGAGGCTTCTTGATAGTATGATAGAAAATTGGTTAAATTTGATGCCATTACAATGTAGTAACAAGTTAATAGTATAGTGTTATAATGACTCTTATTGTAATATGAGTATAGTTTGAATAACGAGCCGTAGTCGAGTTACGCTCAGTGCTAATATTACAACACTTAATAGACATTAATAAAATTGATCACACATAATTATTGAAAAATTAGCTACGATCGGTGTAATTGGTTCCCTGCTACTCTAGTTTTTCTCTTATCTTGCTGACAAAAAGCAACGTGTTCTAACGCAAAAGTTCGAATCTAAGGATATTGCTGTAACCTCTGTCATACCTCAATGTTTTTAAGTTTAATACATTTTATAATAAAAAAATCTATTAATTGCAATAATTTTACATGATTTGATCAATGATTACTAAACTGAAAGAATTATGTTCGGCATTTTTACAACTAGACAATGTGATAATTTCACACAAAAGTATCCCTAAAAACAATTCGTACATTGAAAAATCTGCTATTACTTAAAATGAAATTTAATTTCTTTATTTTAGGTTAGGTTAACACTATTTTTGAAGGAACCAAGATCATCACCATATCCAAGTTTATAGATTATTGCCGCATTTTCATGGTAGCTTTACTGGCGTAGATTCGTTGAATCAACCAATGGAATTGCTTGAATTATAATAACCTGCGAATGTTTGAAGTTTTGAAACCATACCGCGGCTTTGATATTTGTTAATTTTTAAATTCTAATGTATTCCATAAAAACAAAGGTTGAATCCAAGTCGTACCACGCAAGACAAAGATAATATGAAAATGAGACTTAATTCTAAAGACGATTGAATTTCAAAATTATTCCAATAATTTCAATAAATGTGAAGGTCCAGAGTTAAATAAATTATGGTTATGTATAATTAAAAAATTGTTTATTATTTTTTTAGTATTAATTGCATTTAATTTTTAAGTAAAATTAATTAAAATTGTAAAACTTTTACTTGAAAAGATATTATGATATTATTTTATACTTTTTACTTCCTTGTACGAAGTAAAGGAAGTATTGTTATCGCGAAAATTTTCGGTTCTCAGATTTCAGTGGAAATACGCATTTTGGCCCTCCCTGAGTCCATTTTGACTAATTTCGTCGTGACGTCTGTACGTACGTATGTACGTATGTACGTATGTATCTCGCATAACTCAAAAACGGTAAGCCGTAGAAAATTGAAATTTTATATTTAGGACTGTTATAACATCTAGTTGTGCACCTCTCTTTTTGATCATTATACAACTACCGGAAGTGGTACTTTACTTGAAGCCTATAATAGATTTTCATGAAAAACTATATTCAAATATAATTTAAAACTTTCCAAATTTGGTATATAAGACTACTATATCAATGGAAATAATATAATAGATTTTGGTTAAAATAGACTAACCGGAAGTGGCACATTACATGAAGCTGCTAACAGTTTTCCTTGAAAAAAATGGTATTATTTTAATTTTAGAAATAAATGCTTCAAATAAAAGTTTTAGAGAATTAAATTCTGCGTCTAGCACATTAAGAATTTTTAAATTAGCCTTTTGCATAAGCGAGATATCTAAATTTAAATAGTATATATTTTGTGTATGGGGTAGGTGGCTCAGTGGTATCGAGTCGGCCTGTGGATCTTGAGAACCCTGGTTCAATTTTCACCAATTTAAAAAAAATCTACCCCTGTGGCTCCTCCACCACTAATATCTTTGGAGGCCGTGATTTGACGGCTGGTAACCGCACTTCACGCGACAAAATATATCACTTACCGAGATCTGCTTAGGCAGAGTGCCACACCCAGTAATGGGTAAAAGGCGTGATGATATATTTATTTATTTATTTATTTATATTTTGTGTTTTTTTTTTAAACTAAGTTTGCTATGGATTAGAACAAAAAATAAAAAATAAAAGATTTTATGTCAAATATGTGCAATTAAAAAAATATCTATAGTTTAATACGCGTACAAGGAAGTCATGTGGTGTCCACATCAGATATTTTATATTACAAAAATAAATAGAGAAATATGTAAATTTTAATAATTTTAATTTCAAATTTCACTTAAAATAATTTTTGTTAAACAATTACAATTTTCATTACACACAAGTACATAAATTGTCCACGACAATATCATTTTAAGCAGGTAATTGCTCCTTTGTTTTATATGAAACAGGATGGCAATTTGCTAGACATAAGCTCGGCTAAAGAATTAAAAAGAAACGAAAAAATCCTGAAATTGAAATTCTCAGAAAACTGTTAAAAGAATGTAGGAAAAAATTCCTCGAATATTTGCGGAAAGAAATTTCTATGGAATTTATTAAGTGTACATCATATTTATTCAGTTTTTATTTACTAATATGATAATTAAACAGGTAAATGGTAATTATTTTTGTTACTTTCATCACATTTGCAATTTGTGTCGACTAAATAATAATAAACAGGCGCGGTGGTCGAGCGTGTTAAGGCACATCTCTTAACATACTGTGACGTCACCCCAACCAAGGTTCGTCAGTTCGAATCCGCTTATCGACAATGTGTGATTTGTCGTAAAATATAAAATAAAGTTACATGTATTTATCACACTCGGGCGCTATAAACTAGTCACTTATACGCCTTAAACATTCGACTACGAAGACCGGCAGTACGGCAGCGTAAAAACTGCGGCTAGGTGTGCTCGGTAGGCCCAGGCTCGATTTGGGCTGTTGTGCCATCAAAAGAAGAAATAATAATAAACAAAAAAATTCTATCAAATTCTTGATGCAAAACAGTTATGTAAATATAAATATTCATTACAAAAATCCTTGTATTTTTTTATATACATACATGGAAACAAATTTATAGAATTTCACGAAATTTGAGAAATGGTTCATTTTTTCAATAAATTTCTATTTAATTTTTATTTTTATGTATAAAATATGTATAAATGCAAAAGTTTAAATTATTTAGAAATTCAGTGTAAATAAAATTATTATATTCTTTATAAATAATTGATTATTATAATCAATACTGAATTACATTCACATGTTACAAATAGTATCCACACGAAGTAGTTGAAAATGAGTATTTTCATTAGGTAATTGACAAAATCGACTTAAATAAAGGGAAAGTGTATTATAAAATCGATATTCAGATTTAGAAAAACTCCGCATTATTAGAACATTAGAGCAGTGATTCTTAACCGTGGGTCCGTGAAAGAATCTTAAGAGGTTCGAATCCATAAAAATTATCTATATTTACAATAATTATTTGTTGTTGTTCAGATTCGTCTAAAAATTAGTAATTCGTCGAATTCGTCAGCAAAATTTGCATATCCTAATTTAATCAACACTAAAAATCAATCAAATGGAAGTGCTCAAAACCCTAAAACAATCACAGAATATTCACTCATCAAATAATCAATCTTCCTCATATATTATCATTCCAACTCATCATCTTCCATTTAACTTACATTTCCGCCAAACAAGCTTGTATATTCCCGCCCACACCTCTAACAACGAATAAAACAAGATAATAAAGAAGAGAATGTCATTCTACGTTTGTTTTAAAAGTAAATTAGTCCACATTATTGAAATTAAACACTCCAATGTAAGAACTGAAAACGAATCAAAGATTAAGAAAAAAAGGCAGCATTCTTCTACAATTGTTTTTGAAAATAAATTCCACACAATTACATTTAGACATTTATATAATAAACAATATTATTATGAAATTTAAATTTAGTATCAACCAAGGTTAACAATATCGCATCAAATGTTTGACAGATATGTAAATGTTTTCATATCATATTTGAGTTAGATTTGCTTTTATTTATTTAAGTCAGACATAAAATTCAAGTTTCGTTGTTGCAAATCTTCAGTAGAGAAAAGTGGTGTGCAAATAATATTTAATCATTTTGATGGTTCGCGTATTCTAAAATGTTAAGAACCGCTGCATTATAGTGTGTTTACTTACGTGTGTTTTATAAAGCATGAAATTGGTGTACGAAGTCTAAAGAAATCTAAAGCACAGTTTGTTAGCTTTTTTGATACTGTAATTGACTGCTGTATAATTATAATCACGCGAACTTTTTCAAATAATTATTTTATTTCTTTTCTATTAATCGAACTTATAGAGAATAATAGTGAAATAGTTATTATATACTTCTACCTGTAAGAATATTGACAAATGTTATCTTTCATGAAACTGAATAATTTTTAGGCTGGTTAAGTAATTATTTATAATGTTTAAAGGCATACATATATACTTACATGCATACATAACATAGGCTATATATCAATAAACAGGATAGCACAAACCCCTGAAACATTCATAGAACATTCACTCCTCAGATTTATCAAAGAATCAGTCTTCGTCTAACAGTGTCATCCTGACACCCTATCCTCGCATCAACTACACTCACATTTCCTTCGTACAAGTTCATTTATTCCTCACACTCTGAATCTTCCATCACGCAACTAACTTTCAATCACATTCATTCAGTCGTTCCTATAACACATATTCATTAATCATCCACTTCAACGATTCTTGTTTTGAAAGTAAATTCTTCACAATTGCAATTAGACACTATGAAAATGAATATAAAGAAAAAAAGGGAGTATCTCTACATATCATAAAATTCAATAAATTTAATACTGCTTTTATATTTGATAAGATTTCAATCGCATGATTTTATTTTCTCATCAACTTTTCGTTTCTCGTACACATGATAAAAAAAATTATTCTGTTTTGCAATTCAATCCACCTACACACGCATCTACTCACATATGAGATTTTACTGAAACACAACATTCTTTTGTTACAAAACATTATGGAAGACGAGAAAAATAAATAAATTTATAAAAGCTTTGTACTCTGCATTAATTAATATTTTTACTGACAGCGCTGGATCAGTTATATTTACGTGTTCTAAAATAACCCAAAGATTACTTTTATGACACTTTTAAATTTTATCTGTCAATGTTTCTAAAAACAGTTAAATAATAAATTAAATTTTTATAAGTGTGTGAACAATTTGACTGAGGTTTAGTATACACATATATTACGGGAACTTCATGTCAATCATGTCTACTATTGTGATGTTTAACTACAAAGAGATGGCGTTGATCACAATATGTGAAATAAAGGTACACTCTTAGCTGATCTCCATAAGGTTACCATTGATGTCACTTCTATTTCTTTTAGTCATCCTACAGTGTGACTTGAAAGGATGAATTAAAGTAGTAGTTATAAATAAAGATGCACCATTTATACAGCCCATGCGTTAAAGAGAAATTGTTATATTTTTACCAAAAATAGGGGTATATCTAGGGATTTTTCATTATCAACTAAAAAGCAGAGATATATGAACCAGGTAGATGATTGAACTGGAACAAAATGACAATTTTCGATACCGGCAAATATGTCTTAAAGATATAAGTAAGAAAATGTGTGCAAGATCCGCACAATATCGAGAAGATGAAGCCAATCAAATTTAAATCTGCGGACTAGTTTAGATTATAACAAGACTGTTAACCGTTCAGACATATTGTTTTTTTTTGCATATTTGACAGCATTTTGACGTTTGTTTGATTAATATATAGTTAAAATTAAGTGGTGTGTTGTATAAAAATATAAGAACTATATCGTCGTACTGTAAATTTAAGAATCAATTTCCGATCTCCACAACCAACAACCTGATTTTTACCACATTAAATGTGGCTCTCCTTCCACCAATATCTTTGCGAGTTTGTTTTGCCCAATGGCGGTCAATAACGATTGGGTACAACGTGTATCTACTCGTAGTAACTTTAGAAGGAATATATTTTGTGCATTATTTGAAACGTCTTAAATTTGAAAAAGAAAATGCAAAATATAAATCATAACGGACTTATAAGCATTTTAAATTTCATTACTACACAAAGGAGGATGTTCCTTAATACTTACAAATTTGTAAAAAACAGTTTTCTAGAATGACAAAATATTACCAATTATTATTTTGTTGATTGATTACACATTCTTTGATTTTAAATAATTCTTATTAGTATAATTTACTTTTTGCTATATATTTCAGGCGTAATAGTACATTATTTTTCATGTTGAAATAGTACTGTATTTTATATTATGTACAACAAATCGAGAGTAATGATGTACAATTAACATTTAGTACCAATTTTTACAGAACCTAATTAGGACCAATGGTATATAATGGGTACCTATGATAATTACTGAACCTAGCTGTCTTGTAATCTGAAAAGAAAAATGTAAGTGCTAAAAAAACATACATGTTTTTATATATACGACAGTCAAACATTTTGGTGTCATGTAAAACAATATGATTACATTTCAATATTGTTTTTTTTAAAGCAAAAAACTACACATTATTAAAACATTTAGCTCAGTACATCAAAGATAACAAAAAAACGCACACAATAAAAAGAGAAAATCTGCGGCTGTATTGCATTGTTTCTCGTTCTGTAAACACCAAACACCCGAGCGTCATCTCTGCGCAAACGCAAGAAGTTTTTCCTTTGTGAGCAACCCAGCGTGTCGCAATATTTATGATCATGCGGTGCGTCAGTATTATAATGAGGGTTCGGTACCAGGTTCGGCCATCGTAGCTCGCCCCACGAAACATGAATTATTTGGGAAAAATTTAAATTAAAAGAGAAATGGGGATAAGACTTTTAACACGCGTTCCAAGTTATGACTTTATTATCTGCATGATAAAGTGGCGCTCGTTTACCGAATCGAAGCGCTGTTACCCCTCTAAATGGATTAATGTTTCGATCGGCAACGCTGCAGAAGCGGCGTTGGGACGCGGTTAATATGGATTCTTTCCGGTTTTGTTTCAGGTTCGGCATAGCTAATATGAGAGAGGGTAATAGTATGGTTCGTTGCTGTACTGTAGCTTCTCTTCATTGTTTTGTACGAGGATTTGTGTTTTATGAAGTTCCAAACAATAATAAAATTATACCAAAATCAAGTATTCAGTTGGAATGTTGTCAGATTTCATTCGTACATTTACAGAATAACTCTTATAATGTAAGCAGTTTTTACTTTGCCGATTTATTTGGATACTAGAACAAGTATTGTGATGGCGATTTCCATTGATTTTAAGACTTTGAGGAATCTTCACATTTGAAAATTAATTTATTAATTTTTGTATATTTTTGTCTTGATATATCCAATATCCAGTAGTATCGAGTCGGCCTGTGGATCTTGAGAACCCTAGTTCGATCCCCACAGCCGACAAACAATTTTCACCAATTTAAATCTACCCCTGTGGCTCCCCCTCCATTAACATCTTTGGAGGCCGTGATTTGACGGCTGGTAACCGCACTTCACGCGAAAAAATATATCACTTACCGAGTATGCTTAGGCAGAATGCCACACCCAGTGATGGGTAAAAGGTGTGATGATATATTTATTTTTATTTATATATCCAATATCATGTATAATCTTATGGAATAATAAATATTATTATTATTAATATTATTAAATCTAAACAGTACATAAGTTATATATATATATATATATATATATATATCTTCTTCTGATGGCACTACAGACCAAATCAGGCCTGGGCCTACCGAGTACACCGAGCCGCAGTTTTTACACTGCCGTACTGCCGGTCTTCGTAGTCGAATGCTACATTATTTAAGGCGAATAAGTGACTAGCTTATAGCGCCCGAGTGTGACAAATACATGTAACTGTATTTTTATATTTTACGACAAATCACACATTGTCGACAGGCGGATTCGAACTGACGAACCTTGGTTCGGGTGACGTCACAGTATGTAAAGAGATGTGCTTTAACACGCTCGGCCACCGCGCCTGTTATATATATATATATATATATATATATATATATATATATATATATATATATATATATATATATATATATATATATATATATATGTATTTTTTTAGAATATAAATTGTATTTTGTTCATACTTCAATAGATCTAAGAAAACTTTTAGAAGATACCTATTATTAGGATATAACATATATAAAGAAATCTGCTATGCTAGAGTATCACACCCTGTAATGGGTAAAAGGCGTAATTATATATTTATTTATATCTATATCCCATCAAATGCAGTAACACGAAACGCTGAAATATTCACGGAATATCCACTAATCAGATTCGTTAAAGAATCAATTTTCATTAAACATTTTTAGCCTGTCCTCGCTTCAATAACGTACAAGCTCATTTATTTCCTACATTTGGAATCTTTCATCATGCAAAAAATCAATCTCATCTATCCATTTGCTCCTATATATCTGTTTCATTAATTTTTCATTCCCCTATTCTTTTAACAACGAATCTAAAATGATCAAAAAGGAAAGAACTGTTGGCCTGCACTTATTTTGAAAGTAGATTTCATTTAATTGCAGTTCGACATTCTATAGTAAAAACTGAAAATTAATCAAACAGATAAAAAAGAAATTGCAGTTTGACACTCTAAATAAATTTAGATCAAGTATAATGTGATGAGCCAGGGTTTTAAAATTCACAGTCCAATTTGATACCAGTAGGCCACCTATCCGATAAAGAAAATATTATAAAAAATGAATTAAAAATAGGTAGCATCTACCACCGTAAACGGCCGTTAGTTCACGAATGTATCGCAGAAGGCGTCGCTGTTATTTCTATGTTAGAAAACTTCAGCTTCACGTTTCAAGTTAACTAAGAACACGATAAATACAAATTACCTTTCCGCTTTTCTAAATGAAGAAAAATTACATCATTGCAGTTAGTTTTATTTGAGCACCAGCAGTGTGAGTCAGACTTGGTTCGCGTGTATACCGTTGCAACCGCGATGAAGAGTGAAGGGTGCCCGTATTTTTAATTACTCTTTCGGAGAATATCATAAAACTTCCAGACAATGAAATGTAGTTGGCGAAAAGCTACCTACTAAATCGCACTTATGCATGCGATTCATTTGAATGAGAAATTATTATTGGTTATTATCTGCGATTTTCACCAGCAATTTTTCAGCAGATTGCGTTAATAAGGTTGATAATTGCGCTACTTTCAGTTATAATTGCCTGGTACAAGATAATGCTAGGGAATCTAAGCAATTATAAGATCATGAAATTCAAATTATGTTTGATTAATTGTTTATTTATAGGATGTTATTTGAATAACAGAATATATTTATGACTTATTTTGACCTCCTTTCTCCACGAGAAATAATAGTCGGGAATTAAAATTGCTTAGGATGTTTAAAACTTTCGTTGTTTCGCTTATTAATTTAGATAAATTAATTATAAAATGCATTCTTACATTCGGCTTCCCTTTTATTAGGACAGTGGTTTTTAAACTTTTCGAAAACATGAATCACCTTGCAAGCAAAAATCACAAATAAATTCTTCTGCGACCCTCTTACTTATGTATATTAAAGGCATTTTAAAAGGAAATATCTAATATCAATAAAACATGTAAACCTCGTTTGATGTTCGACAAGTATCAACGTAATGAAAGAGACAGAAGATACACGTGTGCTTGCTGTGTTGTTATTAGATACAAGAGTTATTACGGAACTCGGTGAAATGGGACAATTCAGCCGAATTTTGAATAGTTTTGACTTTTAATAATTATTATTAGCTTCCAGAGATATAATTAACGAAAATGAAAAAATACCGAGGATATATTTTTTACATTTCGTTTAAAATAAACAAAAAGATCATTATCATGCTCGAGTAACATAAAATTACTTTACACTATTAATACACAAATAACTATAGCCTATGGGACGCAAGAAAGATTTTACATTATTGCTATAATTCATAATAATACATTAATCAGTACAAAAAACTAAAATTTGGCATTAATTATCACACTTAAAAGATATATTACAACCGATTTAAGACATTTTTTGTTGGTAAGAAAAATATATGTACAACGAGCATTAAGTGAATTTAAAGGACTTAGGTTCTTAAAACATAATTTGTGGAATTTATGCCAAAATTTAAATGTGATATTTTTTCATCATTTTATCCCAGCATTGATAAATTCGTCCTATATTAAGGAGAAGAGATACAACAATAATTCTTGCACATTTATTTTTTATTTTGAAGTTTTATAAAAATTGTTAATCAAAGATTTCAAAATTGATATGATAAATTGTTATATAATTTACTTGATAGTACAGTACAATTTTGCCATTATGCTAAAGTGTATAAACATTGTTAAAAATGTAGAGTTTGTATTTTGATTACACAATTTTCTAGGTAATTTATTGAAGAAGAACGCAGAATTAACTTTATGTGTTTTTAAAAGGCAGGCAAGAAGCCAAAAGCAAAGGTGTGTATTTTGACACGCACATCAGTGCAATATAAACATAGCAATTTTTAAACCTCGGTAAGTTATTACTCGTTAAACCTATTTATTTTTTATGGCTGCCATTTTTTAAAGAGTGTAAAAATTAGAGGTTCGTAAAGTGAAGCCAAGCCAGAAGTGAATTGGGTATTCTTTTTTTAACCGAATTTTAGTAGACTTTTTTACGGGCTATACAATTTTATACCGCGTGTTTCAATCAAGCGGCACACCAAAAATACGTCAGAGTTTCCAAGACGCGGGTAAAAACTATTTTAGTACGATGAAATTTTAACAATACATTTGTTTCACTGACAGGAAAATGAGTTGTTTTTATTTCTGTTTCGCTAATAATAACAAAGAATTATTACCTTCGAAAATTTACACATTTGTTTCACTTTTGATTTCGACACATAACCTACATTATGATTGGTTGGACTATTTTATTTTGTACCACAGGACTGCGTATTTTGATTACCTACTCGTACATAAATATTTCCAGATATGTATAATTTAAAGTTTAAATTATTTTAAAAAAAGTACTGTTTAAAAAGACAAATTTAATAGTGCATTATTCAACATGCAGTTATACCAATTATTCATGAAGAACTAGTACTTTTAAGTTGAAGTTAAGTATATGATAAACGTCAAACTGATTTGATTAAAAACTGTTTAATAATAGTGTTACTGTAGTAACAGAAATTTGATTGGCTTAAAAATGTTGAATAATAAATCATTATTCAACACTTTTTTTCATTATTTTTCACCTCTGAATAATGAACCATCTTATTAGAAACAAACATATAATAAATGTATCACTAATGACCAGTTGTACGAACCATGATTACAGTACTGCTAGTAATTAACAACTAGCTAATCAAAAATCTGTTGTGCGATGAGAGGTTAATCATACAGTATATCTATGTGTATTTTAACAGAATGTTAACTTGACACACGAATGCGTAGCGTAGATACATAGCTGAGAATTGTACATCTGACTCTAAATGACCAAGGAAAAGTTATTAATTTTATTTATTATATTATCTTCTACATTTAATTTTATTTCAATAAAGACATTGGACATATAGAATTTTGAGAATATAATTGCCTACAACCAGAATTTAAACCAGGGATCTATGAACTTCAGTCATATTTATTCTTTTAACATATGCCCGGAGTTCATAGGTCCCAGGTTCAAATCCTAGCGGTACCCCAATTTTTCTGTCTATATTTTAATTTTTAAAAGGAAGTACAGTTGCAAGTTGGAATCAGTCAGATTTGAACCCACTGTCGTCAATTTACAAAACCTACGTATCAACCAACAAATTCATAATAACTCGTATTGTTAAGTATTTACTAATACTAATTTCTATTGAATTCTAATTTAACGCTTCAAGTTTATTAGGACTTAGTTTTACCTAAACAATATTGTAACAAATTTTGCGATAAGTTTCTCATCTAAAATTAGATTACATCCTTCACCTACATAGGTGATAAGATACAGTCACAATTCCCAAATCAACGCAGAACATCTAAACATTCAAATACTCAGCCATCTAGACAGACAGACAGGCAAATGACACCACCACTGCTACCACCACCACTAGCTAAATCACGCTAGCGAGGCGCGTGTTCTCACGCTCACGCACGGTATCACGCGTGGCGGCGTAGCGGTGTATTGTAACGTGGCTGGCACAAGGTGACACGATACCACTGCCGGTATGAGGGTGTTGGGTTTCCTCGTGTTCACGGGGTATTCTTACTGAAAACCCGAGCAGGCAAAGAAGGGGTGAGATAATAAGGAGGGTTTTGGTGCAAATGTGTTTGATAACTGTATACATAGTTTTTGTCTATGTAAACAACAAAGAATTACGAATCGATAAAAATGCTTCAAAACTAAGAAATAATTTGACATATGAGCGGAGACGGCGTTTTGATAGCAAAGCACAGTAATCTGAGCTGCTTTATTACTAACTAATTTATCGACAAGAAAGAATAGTAAAATACACCGAGAGAGAGGAGTGCATGTTTTTTGTATAAAACTTAAGCACGAGGCGCAGCCGAGGGCTATAATACTACGGTAAATAAATTTTTACGGTATGAATAAGATGTTTCCGTACGAGGCGACGAAGTAGCAGAGTCTGGAATTTCGAAATGAGTGTCGTAAAAAATTAGTAACGGACGTATGACGTACATTTTATTTTAAACTATTAAATATTATTTTCGTATCCTAATCTTGAAAGTGACATATTAAAATTAGTCAAAAACTATTTGTTACCTAACAACTTTACGATAACAGTAACGTAATATTTACTAGAAACACAGAAATACAATACAGTATGAAAAAATTTATATATTTATCACTCACGAAGTGTATATACTATTATTTTTACGACCTCAACAAAAATGATACTTATTTTTATTAAAAATATATTTTTTTTAATAAATGAATTAACGATTGAAATTTGCTTTATTTTTCTTCCCTTAGCAATGCAAGTAAAATATTCCTAGCATTCTGACTATTATATAGGTTATTTAAATGTATTAAATAATATCTCCATTATATATCTAACTTTAAATACATAAAGCTAGTCATATTACACTATTGTTAATATTCCACAGCCTATTCCCAAATAAATAGTAATCAAATATTTTCTCATGTTTCAAGTAAGTGGTTTGTCGTTTGTTGTTCCATGATAGATATAAGTACGGTTATGTTTTATTATTTTTGTTCCGTATACTAAAATAGTTGTAGATAAAGTATAGTATTATACTAGCATATAATAGTTATATGCTAATTAAATAATATACTTGACAATAAAATTGAACTTTTGTTGATAACAGACAATTTTTAAAATGTTACTTTTACAACGTAGGCTATTAAAGTGCACTTTTACAGCCTCATAATTTAATTTAATAAATATAGTTACAAAAGCATGCCACTACTTTAATCTCGGGTGGGATTAACATTACTTCGTCACTTTCCATTATATATTGTAAATTTAATTTATATATATATATATATATATATTTACATAGTCACCGCTAAACAAATGAAAAATAGCACGATGCCGGTAACTTTAAAAATATAGAAATTTAAATAAATTTAATCTGTCCGTAAAAAAAATATGTGTTCAACACGGAAGAAAGCAGATTCTGTTACTTTTTTGCCTTGTTAAACTAATAACTATTTTCTCATATAGTTATTAGAATCGAGATAAAAAATTAATTTTAAGATCATTGTTCTTAGCAGCCGCACTTTAACATAAAATATAATGATTTTAAAAAAATTCTAACATATTTACTAGACAGACAGATGTCGAATATATACTTCTTAAACAATTTCTTCCCTGGCTATTGGCCGCTGCATACTACAGTTGTTGATTTGTAACGAATTGACATATTGATGTCACTTTACAATTTACTTAACAACTAAATTATTTTCGTAATGAAGGACTCCATGTCAGTTTGTAATAATTATATTATAGGAAGGTTGGTTGTAAGAAGGACAAACTGAATTTATAATGTTTTATATTATATTCTATGTGCGATCGATTTCGAGACTATGCTCATCTTCGGGCAAACAGCTGAAAAATACATTGATAAATAATTCGAATATAATATACAAAATAAGTAATTGGTTTCTCGTTATATAAATAAATAAATAAATGATCTATATAAATACATAAATAAATAAGTTAAATTATAGTTTGTCCAGTTGATAAAAAATTTGATATAAAGTAAAGCAATTAAATAAAATATGATAATATAAAAATAAATATAAATAGAATATATGTATATGAAAAACAAATATAATCATAGTCATTGTTACTGAAGTTGTTATAGATATAAAAAAACAAATTAAGGAGTATGTAAAACAAAATATGAACTAAATTACAACGTGCTCATAAATTTAGGTTATAAATTTAAATCTTAAGTAATCACATTGATCATAACATGGAATATGTTGAAAAATTTAGGACTTACCGTCAAAAATGTACAGTTGAAAGGTTAGCAAAAATATTGTAAATACATTGATAAGTAAAAATAATATTATTAAATTTAATTGTGAAGAAAAACTGTCAAGTGATGTAGTAGGAACAAGTGTCAGGAGAAGAATGACAGGAATGGCGGGAAGTTATATTTGACAAAAGTAAATGATTGAAAAAGCGGTAAATTTTTGAAAATATGATATTCCGGGAAATTAGTTTGTTCGTTTAATAATTGGTAATATTCTTTTTTGTGTTTTAGAATTTCATATTTTTCCAATAAAATTAATTTATGAAAGTTACTTTCTGAGTGTAGTAAAGAAATATTATCGGTGCTGGATGAGTGGTTATTGTTAATAAGGTGGGAGCCGAAGGCAGAGTAAGGGTTATTTCTGATGTGTTCTTTAAATCTAGTTTTTAAGTTGCGTGAAGTAAGACCGATGTAGATGTTTCGGGTCTTCTAGGTCAATTATAGATCTGACCTGGGCGACAACTCAGATGGCTCCTCTCGTGAGAAGGTGGAAGGTGATGGATGAGGAGACTATGAGTCCACACAATTATATATACTATGAGGTCATAGACATAGTAGGGAATAAGGCCAAAAAAGGAACTGGGACATGGGCGGTAAAGAAGCTTAATATAGAGCGCCTTCACCAGAGTCTGATGGCCCAAATTGGAATGGCCAGACACCCGATCACTCCAGAACAGCTCCAGAAAATTCTGGTCAAGGCGTGTGGTGAGTCAATGCCCAGGAAATTGGGAATGGGTAGGCTGCCTGTCTACTGGTGGACGGATGAAATTGCCAACCTTAGGCGGGCGTCACATGCTGCAAGGAGGAGATACCAGCGAAAGAGGAGGAGATCCCCTGATGGGTGTGAGGATGAGAGAGTGGCAGCTACAGCGGCTAAAAAGGCACTTAGGTTGGCCATAGGGACATCACAAAGAGCGTGCTGGACAAGACTTTGTTGTGAGATAGATATGAATGTCTGGGGGGAAGGATATAAGCTGACAATGAGACGGGTCAAGGAGCGCGGCGCGCCTACATCAATGCAACGAGCGAGTCTGCATAATGTTGTTGGTACTCTATTTCCAGAGCATCGCAAGGTGAACTGGATAGTCAGGGACATCCTACAGGAGGATGTGCCCCTATTTACAACAACAGAACTGGAACAAGCGTGTGCCAGACTAAAGACTGGACGAGCACCTGGGCCAGATGGGGTACCAGTTGCAGTAGTACGTGTGATTATAGAAGGGCACGCTGAGATGGTCCTAGAAACTATGAATCAGCTCTTGCGGGATGGTGAATTTCCAACTATTTGGAAAGTAGCAAGACTGGTGCTACTACGAAAAGGTATGCGGCCTGTGGATGAGCCATCATCTTACAGACCACTGTGCCTGCTCGACGTGTTAGGCAAGCTCCTGGAGCAGATGTTAGTCAGAAGGTTGAAGTCGGAAATAGATAGGACAGGAGGACTATCTCCACGACAGTATGGGTTTCGGGAGGGGCGAAGCACGGTGGGAGCCATTACAGAGGTACTAGAAAAAGCTGAAAAAGCTAGGAGGGGTACATGGAGGAAGAGGAGATTATGTGCTCTCCTATTACTTGATGTTCGGAACGCCTTTAACTCTGCATCCTGGAGGAGAATTGATGGAGAGTTGGCGAAGAGAGGTATAGTGCCATACCTCCGGAGGATTCTACAAAGCTACCTCAGTGACCGCTGGATTCGGGCGGAGAGCGTGGAAGGCACAGAAGGGATTAGTGTCACCAGTGGCGTCCCACAGGGCTCGGTGATGGGACCAATACTATGGAATATATTGTATGATGGGATATTCCAGCTGAAACTACCTGCGGGAGCTGAATTAACAGGGTATGCGGATGATGTTGGCCTAACCGTGGTTGCCAAGCAAGAAGAAGAGCTGATGCAAATTGCAAATAGAGCTGTTGCTATTATTAGCTCCTGGATGGATGAAATGGGACTAGAGATAGCACCTGAAAAGACTGAGGCTATCGTCTTCTCAGGAAGACGGAAGGTGGCGCCCATTACTTTCCTAGTGAGGGGAGAAGAGATACGCCCTACCAATACGGTAAAATACCTAGGGGTAACTTTGGACCGGGGTTTGACCTTTGTGCCACACATCAGGACGGTTGCAACGAGGGCAGCGTTGGGTAGGGTAATGCCCAATGTTGGGGGCCCAAAGTCGAGCAAACGGCGGATACTGGAGAGTGTGGCGCATTCTATAATGTTATATGCGTCTCCAGTTTGGGAAGGTGCACTGAAGCATCAATGCAACAGAAACTTAATGATGGCGGTGCAGCGTAAGCTTGCGCTGAGAGTAGTAAGTGCGTACCGGACGGTGTCGGGAGATGCAGCTCTGGTGATTGCATTCATACCCCCAATAGAACTCCTAGCAGCAGAAAGAACTACTGTAATGAGGGCTGGAAAAGAAAATAGGGCTGCTGTCAGAAAGGCAGCAAGTCAAGATCTGCTTGACGCATGGCAGGCAAAATGGGAAAGCAGCACCAAGGGAGCATGGACCAGGAGGTTGATACCATCACTAGACAAATGGGTAAACCGAAAACATGGAGAAACCACATACCATCTCACGCAAGTAATTACGGGCCATGGAAGTTTTGGTACCTATTTAAAAAAAATAGGCAAGAGGGATGATGACAGGTGTACGACCTGTCTGGTTGCAGCTGACAGTCCAGAGCATACTGTCTTTGTCTGTGTGAGATGGGATGAAGAGAGAAGAAGAATGGTAGGGGCAATAGGAGGACTTCCAACGCCAGACACGTTGTTGGATTATATGCTAGAATCGCAGGATAGCTGGGATGCAGTTACAGATTTTGTGACGAAGATCATTGTGAGTAAGGAGCGGGAGACATAGTCTCTAATATAAGGCTATAACTGGCGCCCTGTTGTATTGTGGAAAACAGGTCCGGGGTTTCAGTTTGGCGACAGCCTGGAGAGGTTTTTAGTCAGTAAGAATCTGACACTACCTCCCTGTAACATGGATCAGGGGGGGGGGGTCTTTGGAAGATTTTCCTCTCCATCAACAAAAAAAACAAAAAAACAAAAAACAAAAAGATGTTTCCACAGTTGTTGCATTTAAGTTTATATATACCGCTTTTTTCTAATTTATTGAAAGGTGGTTTGCTGTTGTTTAGAATATTATTAAAGTTCGGTTGAGATTTGGAAGTGAGGATTATATTATGGTTATTAGTAATATGTTTCAATTTGGAGTGGACGGTATTGAAAAAAGGAATTGATATGTAACGTTGTTTTGTAGAAAAGTGTTTATATACTTTGTTAAAAATTAAATGATTAAATTTCATGTGTTTGCAAAAACTAATTATGTAAGAAAGTGGAAATTTATTGTTTAAGCCAATATTTAAGATGGTATTATATTCTTTATCAAAATTTTCTTTTGATAGGGGAGTGTTTAATAAGCGGTGAAATAGGAAGTTGAAAGCAAGTGATTTTATTTTCGGGTTGTGATATGAGTGTTTTGGGATAATTATGTCAGTGGAAGTGGATTTTCTATAAATGTTAAAATCTATTTTATTATTATCACGTTGTAAAGTGAGGTCTAAAAAGTTAATTTTGTTATTTGATTCTAATTCGATAGTAAATTTAATTTTAGATAGAGTATTAATTTTATTATGAAAAATATCCAATTCTTGAGAAGTACCGATTCAGAACACCAGTATGTCGTCTACATAACGTTTCCAGAAAATTATATTTTCACTTAATGGTTCCTTCATGATTGATAATTCTAAATTATCTATAAAAATATTCGCTAAGAGTCCACTAATTGGACTACCCATAGGTAAACCGTCTTCTAATTTATATGTATCGTTGTTAAATTTGAAAAAGTTTTGTTCTGTTGTGATTTTAAAGAGTTCTAGAATATTGTCTAAATCTATTTGTTCTAGATTGTATTTTTGTTTGAAATTTATATCGGTGTTTATTAAATTTTTTAAAAGTTTTAAAGATTCAATAACAGGAATATTAGTGTATAAGTTGACAATATCAAATGAAATCATAATAAAATTTTTATGATTTGTTTCTAAAGATTGATTTATTTCTGTTATTAGGTGGTTAGAATTATTTATAGATAGATCAGAATTATATTAAAGTTTATTTATGAGAATGTCTTTTAAGGATTTAGCAAGTAATTGAGCTGGAGAGGATACAGAAGAGGTAATTGGTCTTATGGATTTATCGGGTTTGTGTAATTTGATTAGACTATATAGGATAGGAGTGGAGGGTTTTTTTTTGTAAAATGTTATATTTATTGATATTAAATTTGGAAAGGGTGGATGCGCATCATAAATATTCGCCGAGTATTTGTAGCTCAAGTGGTAGAGCAGTCACCTAGCGAGTGAAAGGTTCTGGGTTCAAATCCCGGCGAATGCTCATGATTTTTCAAAAATTCTAACATATTTACTAGACAGACAGAGATGTCGAATATATACTTCTTAAACTATAAAATATAATATTTTATCACAATTTTGATGTTATAGAAACCAACTTTTTCTCCTGGTCGTAAAAAATTAATTGTATTGTATTTGACATAAAAATACTACTTTTTAGAACCAGATGTCGTCATATTGTAACGAGTGAAACGAAAATAGGTACCAATGGTACTTATGAAGATTAGCGTAAAGCATTTATTCAGGTGTGGTTGTAGTTTCAACTTTCTTGATGCAGTTAAAGCATATTATTTCAGTTGCATTTTGATTCTAAATTAACGGTTGAGATAGTCAGTAAAGTTCAAACAAAATAAACCTACATGAAAATACTATACAAGATGTTGTAAACTATGCTTTTCATTACCATTTTGTGCATAATTCTTGTTATGAAAGCATACAAGGAAATTTTATTTTGTTTTCATTAGTTACGAAGGTATGTAAATTATTTATCAAAGAAGTTACGAGATACAAAGTATTATTCATTTGTTTTTTTACTTCATATAATTGTTGCATTCTTAAAAGAGAGCAATAGTACGAGTATATATGAAGCGTAGGTACAGAAGAAAAAAGGGCTTATCGCCGAATTTGGCAAATCGATATAATACTGCTATATTACGTTTCATGAAGTAATCTTTTCGAAAGTGAACTGAAAACAAGGAAGCACGATATCCTTTGCAGGTAAAATAGCATTTTAAATAAAGTTGTACAGGGCAAGAACGGGCTAAATGTGTAGTGCGCGGCAAGATCGCACTCATTGCATTAATTTGCGTTTTTAGACAAACTAGCCATATTGGCTGAAAAATATGAGGATTTGCAGTATTTGAAGAAATTCTGCAGCAATGAAGTCTCCAATTTTTACTCAAATCTGCCACATAATTAGGAATACTTTTTTAAAAGTCATTTGTCATATTTTTATTTAGACAGAATTATGGTAAATTTAATTTTTGTGTTATAATATGATGTGTAATAAGCCCCTGTTTGTCTAGTAAGTTTTTTCTTAATTAAGAAATATATTAATTGCCATAAAATGGTATGATGTTTTTCAACAAAAATTATAAAAAAATATAACAAATATATATATATATATATATATATATATATATATATATATATATATATATATATATATATATATATATATATATATATATAAATAGGGTGTTTCCCAACTTAGAGCAAAAAATTAAAGGGTATATTCTGTTCGACGTGCTGATCATGAAACAAAAAATTTGTTTTTTTAAATTCGAAAAATTAAGGGTTGTTAACCTAAAACATTTTTTGCAGTACTGCACTGGATTCGCTTTCCTATTAAACACAAACAATGAAGTAGGTATCAAGTACGAAAGAATAATTAAACAATTCAATTATTAACAGTTATTTATAATAGAATTTTATTTAATTAATAACTTTAACATAATCATCCACCCAGTGGCAGTGGCAACGAAAAATTTTGTACTGGGAAACATGGAAAATAGTTATGCGATTTAAAAAAATATATATTTTTGTTTCATGATCAGCACGTCGTACAGAATATACCCTTTAATTTTTTGCTCTAAGTTGTGAAACACCCTATATATATATCCAATAACATCATATATTTATTAACAAAAAAATACTATACTTGACAGTATATAACAGTTTAAAATCTATTTTTATCAATAACTCAAATATTTGAAAATGTTAATGAGCCCCTTTTTCCTCAGTGCTTTTCATATACAAGAGTAGATATGATGCCGATATCGTACAAGAACGATATTGTTCACGTTCACGTCCGATATTGGCATTCCACTCGAGTTGTACTGTTTACTTTTTCTACGACCAAATAAAGAAGAAGCAACCTGAAAATATTTGCTTTATTATGTTCTTATTATTATGCTTCAGCACATTCTCGTGTATTTGGTCGTGTACATGTTGATGTGTTTATTTCGATGTCATTATTTGTTCATTGTGATGCCAATGATCTTATACGTATATCAATTGTGACAACTCCATGTTTATTTAAACAGACAACCCCTAATTTAATATTATATATATATATATATATATATATATATATATATATATATATATATATATATATATTTATATATATATATATATATATATATATATATATATATATATACAGGCTGTAGAATTGAAATGTGGCGTATAGGGATTTCAATGTTATTTTTTAAATATTGCTGTATCTCTTTACCTATTTACTTTAGAGCAAAAGCGTAAATACAAAAATTGTTCAGAAATTAAAAACGCTTCCTATAAAGTTAATTTCATTACATAAATGTGAATAGTTCACGAGATATTAATTAAATGAAATTCAAAATTTATTCAAATTTTTTGTAGATTGAGTTCGAAAATTAAACAAATGAACTGAATATTTGACATATTGTAAAAGAGTTTGACATTTGTATGTTACAGTGTTGTAATATTTGTTGAACAAGTTTTTGAAGAATATTGTAAGGAAATAGTGAATAAATTTCAAGTGCACAAAATGTTTGACGTATTTATTATAAAATAAGAAAAATACATTATATTGCTACTATAATTTTAACAAATTATTTATTTATAAATTTACAAGAAATGTTCGAATAAGTTTGCAATATTGGTTTTACAAATATTACAACACTGTAACAAACAAATGTCAAACTCTTTTACAATATGTCAAATATTCAGTTCATTTTCCAACGCAATCTACAAAAAATTTGAATAAATTTTGAATTTCATTTAATTAATATCTCGTGAACTATTCACATTTATGTAATGAAATTTACTTTATAGGTAGCGTTTTTAATTTCTGAACAATTTTTGTATTTACGCTTTTGCTCTAAAGTGAATAGGTAAAGAGATACAGCAATATTTAAAAAATAACATTGAAATCCCTATACGCCGCATTTCAATTCTATACCCTGTATATATAACTCCCTAGAAAATATAAGACGAGAAAATGGTCATAGACGTTAACATGCAAAATATTTCTTTCTACGATTGTTATGAAAAGTTGGCAATTACGCTCTCATTTGTCATTGTAAAATTATTGCTCGTATCCAGTGGCAATGCGCGTACTACAATAGTTACCAGGAATACAATCAAAACAAAGTTGTCATAATGACAGAACGATTTTCAGTTCGTATGTATACGTTTTTTATCATTCAAGATACAATCGTAAAAATTATGTGTATATTACGAACGTAAAGTGTTTTTGTTCCTCTTGCACTATTGCATCTCTCGTCTTCGCCACGCGCTGCAATTATCGTGCGCGAACACACAAATAACTATTTTTCGTCGCTATTACTCGCCAATTTATATTATTCGAAAAGTGCTTCAAAAAAAGTCGTTTCTATTTAAATTTTGTATCTACATTTTTTATTACTGTCCCGCCTTACTCGTAGTTGCTGCTACAGTTATAACACTGAATTCACATCATAATAATAATTTAGTCAAGCGAAAACATGTCTTTCTGTGTATCAAATTTAGTGTATGTGTTTTTTTCATAAAAGTATATGAGACTCACCGAGTACTTGACTGAGAACTGTTCGGCCATCTTCCCCGAGGCAGGCACTTCTGGCATCAAAGGGATTTGTGAACTGAACGAACGCGTATCCTTTATGCATCGATATACCTGCAAACAAAATGCGCCATTTTACAAAACGGTAGATATGCCAAGCAGTAAATCCATCCTAATATAAAATCAGTTTTTCATCATTATCTACTTAGGGACCTATTGGAAGTTGTAGGAAAAGAAAGACATATAGGAAATGATTTCCTGAAAAGCAGATAAAAATTCCTAACGTAACTCTTACAGTTTTCGAGATAGGACGGACTATAAGAACAATAATAATAATATAGTATGATAAATTCTGGTAATAACAAAATAGATACTGACGTAAACTTTGTGGAACACTATTTTTCATAATATAGTTTCTACATGATTTATGAAGCATTATCATAAATTACATTTTAAACAAAGAATAATATTATTTGAAATTATATAGTTTATATTATGTAGAAGGTATATTCTCTATAAACAGAGAAGCAATTTGTAGTAGGTCAAATAAAATACCTATTTGATGCTTGTAATAAATTATCTTTTATCATGATTATGATTATTACAAGTTAGACATTCAATTGCTTCTACTATATTTTAAGAGTTGAACATTTTAAATTTGTCAAAAGAGATAAACAGTATAATTATTGTAAAATATGAATTCAATATTCGGAATCATTTGGAAATAAATAATAATATACAGGGTGTTTCAGGACTAGTGTAACAAACTTTAACAGCTTATTCCGGAGGTCATTTTGAGCCAAAAATTGTCATATGAACATAGGTCCTATTCCTTCTAGTTACCAAAATACAAGAAGTTGAAGTTCTATAAATAACACGAAATTTTCAAATTTTTGTAATCAAGATACTTTTGGAAAACAAGAGTTTTATTGAAAAGTCATACCTTATTTGTCTTCATTAATTTTATTTATTAATATTAACCTGCATACGAATTCAAGGCGTTCATTTTGAACACAGTAATTTTTTTTAAATTTGTTATCTTATTTCATATTGTGTTAACCTATTCCATGTTTGGTTATGTTGTTCTGTGTCTATTTAATTGTGTCATGTTATGTTTTGTTCTCTAAATCGTATTCGTTAATATTAATAAATAAAATTAATTAACACAAATAGGGTATTACTTTTGAAAAAGACTCTTGTTTTCGAAAGTATCTTGATTACAAAAATTTGAAAATTTCGTGTTCAATTTCAACCTCTTGTACTTTGGTAACTAGAAGGAATAGGACGTATGTTCATATGACATCTTTGGCTCAAAATGACCTCCGGATTAAGCTGTTAAAGTTTGTTACACTAGTTCTGAAACACCCTGTATTATATATGTGGGGAGAGAAATACATGATTTTTCATGCGGTGTATATACTATTTTTTCACAACCTAAGTAACATTTAAAATGAAAAAAGTAATTTTCAAATACAATTTATTTATATTTGTTTGACAACAGCGAAAATGTATATAAACACGTTAATTTATGTCAAATTACATTATATTGCTAAATTGGAATACCACGATTACAATAAAGAACCCTCGGAAGAATCCCAAAACACTGTAGACGCAGCTTTTGCAGCTGTTCTTAGGTTTTTATTTTGTTTATTGTACTCTAATGTATTTTACATATATTTGACAGTTGAACTGTCAAAATTATATACAATCGCTAGAGGAATAATGTTCACATTATTTCTCTAGGTAGAAAATGTTTTACTTCTATCTCGAATTTTATGTTATGGAAACGGGCAAATTCTCCCGGCCGTGAAAAAAAATTACTATTATTTAATTTATATTTTTACGTACATATATGCATACATCATGGTTTGCAGAAACAAAGATGCCTTTTTAAATTTCTAAATAATATTCAACAGATTTCATAATTTTACATTATATTTAATAATTAATTTGTTTGTTGTTAACAATATGGAGAATAATTTTACATTTGTTTTTCTTTATAAGAGATAACAAGCTGAAAAATATTAAGAATCACTATATTATACCTTTCCACAACACAGTGTAATCTTCTGCTCTCAATTTTAGCATAATCCAAATTTAAATATGTTTCTGACAAAACTGAAAAATAAACAGCATAATCTACTGGTACTTACAATTGCAATAATACTGCGACAAGTATTTGAAAAGATTTAAGTTCTATTTCAAAGTTTGCGTCAATGTAATATTATTTATTTGATATGAAAATGTCTTAATAATATGATTAACACTAAGAGTTTATATATTCAATGATAATATTTACATAAAACAAAACATATCGACACGTACACTACAATAGGCCGCACTCAACTAATTTGCACAGTTTTGATTTGTAATTAATATAAATTAGTGTTATGTAGAAACCTGTTTGTTTGCTGGTTTATCTCCACACTTTGTATTATTATCTTACTATTTTAGTACTGGCACAATAAAGTATTTTAAATAAATAAATAAATAAATAAATATATATACATATCATACCATTTTTTCTGTAAGTATCAAACATTTCTAAATGACTTTAGAAAAAATACTGTAAATAAAAGTTACGATGAATTTCTAAATTTTATACAATTTTTATTTGAAGCATTTTTTATTCAAATTATATTGATATTTAGCGGAAAATATTTTCTTACGACAGTGTGGAACTTTAATATTTTCTGCAATCAAATGTGAACAGAACGACATTATTATTTTCAGCTGCTATAAATACAAACATGATAATGAAACAATGGAATCGGCAACAGCCTTTGATATTATTAGATAAAATAAAATAACTATAAATTAAATAATTTCTTGTGATGCAAAATATTTGTCGTAGGAAAAATAGTATGTTATATACGTGTTGAAAGGCTATTGGAAAACTTGAGTTAATGAAACATTCACTTGTGCTTTCCTATTAACAATTATATTACAATATACTATTCTAGAAATACAAAATTTCATTGAAAACAAACCCAGCAAAATAAATTTAGCAATAAACTGAAAATGAAATCACACTCTTAAAGCCCATTTGAGTTCCTGAATTGGTATCCCAAACATTTACCGTCGTCCGATGAAACTAATCTCCCAAGAAATCGAACTCCTGCGATTCTATTATCTTAATTGACAGAAAAAATCACAACGATGATAGCAAACCCAATCTGAAAGATATATCTTTTTGTGCGAAATCATATTTCACTCAATTTGTAGTTCGCTCTCCATAGCTCCCTCTCCCCAGCCTCTTCCAGGCTCATCCAAGCTTTCCACTTTCCAGGCCGGCATCCATATCAGTAACCGAATTCCTCTGATTAGATTCTGGCTGGGTAGCCAGTAAATTGACTGTGAGTCCCTAACCTATTCTTCACGGTTAACTATATTTCATTCCTATATAAGGCCGGGATCAAATTGGAATCGAACGAGTAGCGGTTTTATGTCTGGCGACGTTCATTGTGTTTGAATGGAATTATATGTGTTATTAAGGATAAACTCCTAGTTACTTTGATTTAAATGGTTTATTTTCAAAATAATTTTGGTTTATAATGTAAAAGTTACATTTAAATGTAATATATAGGATGAAATTAGAAATTAATAGTAATTTTAGCGAAAGATCTTTTTTTAGATTGTCATACAAGACATTTTATTTATTTAAATATAAAATAATAATAACACAAAATATGAATTAAACGAAAAACTTATCGATTCAAATACAATAAACTCTGTACTTTTGACAACAAAATATAATATTATAATGTCCTCAAATTACTAAAGTACCGCAATTCAGAAAGCCTCAGTATTGAGATGTTTAACTGCGAATGCGCTCAAATTAGCGAAAATTATAACTACGAAAAAGGTACAGTTTGCTACTAACTTAATAAATAAGTACTTTTAAAAAATCAAAATGAATGATAATAGAACTAATATTTACATTAAATATATAATTAACTAATATTATACTAAAAATCTAATTTCTTTTAAAATAAACCTGTACTATTTAAATAATCTGTGAACTATATACTTAAGCCTAAAAGTTAAACAATAAATTAAACTAACAACTAATGGTAACACAGAACTATATTCTATTTAAAATATTAAAAATCACTACTAACAAACACAAAATATAAAAAAATAACAAAAAAATAAAAATAAGGTCCACTAAATAAAAGTGTACTTTTGTCTCAAATTTCACTCTCACGCCATCTCTTAATGGTTGAATTCCCAATAAAGAATTAGGACCCAGATGGCGAATAGCTACTTTTTAAATTATTAGGTGCTTTTTAAACTGGTGCAAAATAATTAAGGTATATTAGTAATCAGACAGAAGAATGTATCTCCGAATAAAAATGTGAATTAAGTTATAACCATATTTTTACAAAATATATCATAATTAAACCTAGTTTCACCAAGTGTATGGATGCCAATTAATTTTGTCTTTGTTGTTATTTAAAATATATCATATTTCTCCAATGATAATGAGTTAGCGTAGGATTTATTTCTACAAACTGTCATTTGAATTGTAAATACATGTATTTTAGTACAATAGAGAATCGAAAGATTCACAGTAATAGTAATAAGTAAATAAATAAATATATCATCACGTCTTTTATCCATTATTACATATGTGTGGTATTCTGACGTCGCAGATCTAGGTGATATATTTATGAGAGTAAAGTGCGGTCATCATCCGTCAAAGTACGGCCCCCAAAGATGTTAGTGAAGCGGGAGCCACGGAAGAAATTTTAATATGGTGAAATTTGTTTGTCGACTGTAAGAATTGAACGTGCGTTCTCAAATCCACAGGCTGATTCGATACAATTGATAAATACATTTTATTAACATTTGTTTGTTTAAATTCAGGTTTAGTTAAGATTGGTGCAAGTATGCATTAGCATTTTATTTTTAGGTGTAAGATTTTTTTGTATAACGGTCCCGATAAAAACCTATAAATATCAGCGGGACAAATAGTTTAATTTATTTCTAAAAAATGTCATCGGGGTTGAACTAATTTGTCAGGGGTTCGTTTTTGTTCCGTTTAGGTTAGGAATATCCAATCGAAAGGTCGAATCTTCCCGGCCCCTCCCTGACATTTGATTCCGCCGAAAGGTCAGTTTTTGGCGCAGCTCCAAGATTTACCGGCAGCTTTAAGTAAATGTTCAATAAACACACTTCCTTTTGTAACCGTTTACATGGAAGCATTTCCCTTGTTGGGCCATTGTTTAAGTGCTGCGCGCGAACAGACGAACGGCGAGGCGAACAAGCAGGCCCTGCTGAAGAAGGAAACAAAAAACAAAATGCCCGATGGTATTTTACGAGCGATGTATTTCTACACGAAGGCAATTAATATCAATAAAAGTCCGATGAAGTATTTAAAAGAAGCGGAAACTGCACGGAAGTTACACGGCAAAGGTCCGTAATATATCTATCGGAAAATTAAACTGTCAAACGCTTTAAGAAACTTTTGCTTCTTTTCAAAATAAGTACACAGAAATTGCGATAGCAAAAGGAAACATATTTTATCATTTTCAAAGAATTTAGAATGCTTCATAAAAACAGAATAAATAATGTTAGCCAGAAATAAACCTCAGTATCCTTAAAATACTGTTTTCACAACAAAGATCTATTGGCTATTTTTTTAAGTTTTATGAAACAATTATTTATAATCTTGGTCGAATTTTGGAACATCAATTATTTAGAACTTGAATAGAGTTTACCAGTGATTCACAAACAAACTACCTACCAATATTTTATATTTTTGGGATAGAAATAAATATGACTTAAATTTAAAGTCAAATGAGAAATAATACATTACTGTCAAACATTTGATTCGATATTTTTAGTTTAAGCGAACTTCAAAGTTTTGGAGCAACTAAACAATAATATCATGAATGTAAAAATATTGTCAACTTTTTCGTTGAAAATCAGGTGAGCCAACAGAAAAAAATGGTTGTCTTAAGTTTGCAATAATTTAAAAAGTTTGAAAAATACTCATTGTCAATAAATGAGATTTTTTTAAAATTTGTTGAAATGTAGATTTATTTTCCAGGATACAGACCATATTTTTTCTAACGAGGTCAAAGAAGTAAAGTTTTTCCACAATTTAATTTATTTGTAGGTGTGATATAAATATAGTTTTACCTTGCGACACAATTTAAAAGAAGCTGTGTTGGAATCCACGATCCATGTGAATTATTGACCGAAGTTTATTTCAATTAAGAAACTTTTCTAAATTTATGTTTTGTAAATGTCAATGTACTTACAAGTAATTTCGAGAAAAAAACTGTATGTAAATAGTATTAACTGTAATTTGATAAATGAGCCTTTTGTCCATTTACTCGTCTGTGTTTTTTATGTTTTCATTATATATTACCTACGTTTGGTGGTATTTGCTTTGTAAATGTACTTGCTATTAATATTTATTACAAGAACAGTAAAACAAAAGCACTCTAAGTCTAGATATAGATTTTATTCTATTTTCAAGTTAAACTGACAGAAAATGTATTCAAATCATATCACAAATCACAAGTAAATTTATTTTGTATAAATGGCTCAAATGGTTCAAACATCGAAAAACACTGTTTAGTTTTCCTATTAAAATTTTTAAATTTACAATTTTCCAAACTCCAAAAATATTGTTCAATATTTTAAGCTTATCTATAAATAAGTCTATTGCCACTTGTTTCATTTTTGTCCAAAATTGAGTGGCTAGTCAAAAAGTATAGTTTCGAGTAAAACAAAAAAAAACTATTTATCTCACTAAATAATTACTAAATTAAATTTAAAATATTTCATTAACAAAGTGAGTAGCATTTAAAAGATTTCAATTATCATTTATATTAGATTAATGTTAAAATGATTAAATAAACAAAAATTAAAATTTTTAGTTCGATAATTATTCCAAATATTTACTATTTATTAATTTTTCATTATATACTACAGCTTAAAACGCGTAGTTAAGTTTTTAAAAATCATTTAACATCAAAGAAATGACAATACAATTTATTTCTAGATTATTTCTTTTTTTCGACTTTAACCCGTTTTTGAAATTTAACTATTTTACTCCCTCATTCTTTTTTTATATTTTAACAATTCATATTCATTAGTATATCACTTATTCATATTCATTTTCTAATGTGGAAAATCTGAGTCTTTACTAAACGCCATTGCAATCATAACCTCACTTCAGGTACCCACCACCATTAAATAAAATATCACAATTCGGAATAACTACCTAATTCATATTTCGCCAATCCTGAAATAATAGTTTACAATTTACGATTCCTTAAAATAACGTGAACCAGCATTTATATTTTATCTAGACTTAAATGCGACCATATTTGTATTTAAAGCCTAGAAATACAATGCATAGAAAGTATTTTGTCTCACCAGCTAGGCGTCCGTAGCGCTGGAACATGCGCTCCACGTCGGTCTTGGAGCACTGGAACGTGTTGAGGTTACCGACGAACACGCGCGAGTTCACAGCCTGCGGGTCCTGCGAATTCGTCTGGTTGCCCACCTTACTCATTTTCATTTTGTTGCAGATGAACTGAAACAATAATACATACATCAGTATCAACATAGTATTATCCCTGTTTTATAATTCTGTTATTTATATTTTACTTTTATTTTGCTCTAGTAAAAGTTTGTAATCTTCATCCTTTATCTTTGTTTTAATCTAAAATTGGGCAATGTAATACATATTTTTCTTACGTATTATTTTTCCTATATCTCATTAATTTATTTTAATTTAAAAATTGTTATTAAAAAAATATATAATTTCAAGTTGTACAGTTGTACAAAGTGGAAATTTATAAACGCGATATAGGAAATTGTATATTGCGTTATAAGAGAACATATACATTTTGAAGTTTTCTAAAATAAATAAATAAATATATCATCACGCCTTTTACCCATCACTGGGTGTGGCACTCTGTCTAAGCAGATCTCGGTAAGTGATATATTTTTTCGCGTGAAGTGCGGTTACCAGCCGTCAAATCACGGCCTCCAAAGGTATTAGTGGTGGAGGAGCCACAGGGGTAGATTTTTTTTAAATTGGTGAAAATTGTTTGTCGGCTGTGGGGATCGAACCAGGGTTCTCAAGATCCACAGGCCGACTCGATACCACTGAGCCACCTACCCCATTTTCTGAATAATATAATTTAATAATTTGAAATTGCAGTCGTATTTACTTGAATTTTAACAAATAATTACACTTGTCAAAGTGTATTGAAGTTACGTTTGTATTATTAAATTAATTTAATTCTAATCCAGTCTGTTAGATCATGTTCTACGAATGAATGGTGAAACCCGCAAATTTTCAGTAATGCTTCTTTCATCAAGTAATGAAATGAGTTAAGATATAATAATGCAAAAGTAAGAATGTAAATTCCATAATATTATTTAAATTTTGTATTTATTCTGTTATGTAGTTTTTGAAACAAAAAGGTCTTTTGAGTGTAATAAATTATTCAGTAAAATATAAAGTACTAATAGCTTTCTTTTTATTATAAAGCAGTAAATAAGACCTATAAAATATCCTTCGTTTCTTTGAAAAGTAATAAAACAATTTGAAGAGGATTTTAATGTTTCTATATAAGTCAAAGTGATCAAATATATCTGTAGTGACTTTCACATTTATCATCTTCCTGTCACTTTTACGTTTCCGTTTACTTCATTTCTTTCAGGTTTGTCCAAATTCGTTTTTCTTTCTTCGATAAAATCGCCTTTTCACACACTTGTGGTCAAATAATCTCTTTAGAGATGGGGATTTTATATAGTTATTTTGATAGCTACCTACCTTACCGACACTCACATTTTCAGATGTCAGCCAAATGTTATTCAGTTTAAACTTGAATGATGCAATGTTATTATTTTATTATGAAATTCAGGGCGATTTGTTTATATTACTTTTATTTATGTTAACTAGTAATAACATATTGCTATAAACTAAATTATACAAAAATGTATGGAACTTAGATACAACTGTATAATATTTTTACAAATTTGTTAAATAAATATTGCGTAAAAATCTAAGGAAAATAAGGTATAGAATACACTTAACGAGATGAGGTGTATTTCTTTCTGTATGTGTGTATTTTTGCGCAGAATTCTCTTTCAATATCATTAATTTCCCATTATAACTGCTGGAGCAATCTCCCTCGTAACTTTTGAGCGATATCTACATTGACTGTCATTTCCGCTTCCGTCGGAATCGTTCCGCTTTTTGTTTTCATTTCGCTAACGCAGTTCATGTAGAAAACAGACACTAATGGATTGTAAACCAAGTGAATATGACAGATTAATGTAGTTTTCATTAAATCCAGATTATTTTTAAATGAAATTCCGACATTCTCATGTAGGGTTTTTCTGCACAAATAATTTTAGTACGGAGTTTGTTCCAACTAAATTCAGTACAATGGCATCTCGTACTACTTTTCTTTTAAGCGTACATTTTATTAAACTTTAACTTGAATTATATAAAAGTTGTGTTGCCTCCTGTGAGGTTTGAACTCACGACCCCTGGTTTACGAGACCAGTGCTCTACCACTGAGCTAAAGAGGCTCCTTACATCAACGTAGGAATAACTACGACATAAAATTATAATGTTTGATCCACGGTTACTAGATAGACACGTTGAATAATTTATCATAGTTATCCGTTATATTCTACAGTTCAGGATGACACTCTGTACAAATTAACCGCTAAATCATTCCTTCTGATTTATTGTACATATTATACAATACTGTACTATTGCACATAAAATAGGTAGATTATATTAATAAGAATGATATAAAATAAAATAAAATTTTTAAAATCCAAACTATCAATTGTGATTTAGCAAAATATCGAATTTCAATATTTGGTCATTATACAAAATTGATTTTTACAAATTTGTAGGTAGTAACTAACTCTTTTTTTTTACATATTTTCTGATTCATATATTATAATTAGTTAATGCGTATTGTTCGTTAAATAACAATGGTAAAACAATATGCTATGGGAAATAAAGAAGAAGGAGCACAACAAAAACTAACAGTGAAAACTGATGAAGGCAAAGAATACGGTTTCGAAGAAGTGCAGCAATATGAATACCTAGGTGTTACGATTACGAGCAAAAATGAAGAAGAACCGGAAATAGATAAGAGGGTAGGGAAAGGTAGCAAAGCTGCTGGAGCTCTGATGAAGTTGTTAAAATCAAAACAAGTATCCAGCGCAGCTAAAATAAGGGTGTATAGGACAATCATACGACCAACAGTACTATACGGTGCCGCACTTTGGATTCTAAACAAAAAAGTAGAAAACAAAATAGAAATATGGGAAAGGAAAAGCACAAATTCAACTTATCTATGTAATAACCATAGTTTCACCATAATTGTGTTTATTAACCAGAAAAATTTAATTCATTTTATAAATGTAGTATAGATAAAAATCATAACCATTACAAAAGCCAACATACTCCTAGTGTACTATACTATAATTAACACATAACACGGAAAGTGGAGCACGAATCAAACATCACATCAACCTAGAATGTATTCAAAACAAAGTTACTTCACAAGATAGCAAGATACATATCAAACAGCTGGAAACAAACGTTCGGCCAGTGAAAACTATCAATAATTATCTAGTATGCCATGAACGCTGATGCTCTCTGCTTTAGAGCTTGTCATGTCCGAGCTGTGGCCGTGCCGTGCAAAAGGAAATAAATTATTCAGGATTTTTATCGATTATAAGTACAAGCTCACGTTTGTATTCACGACATGTGTAATTAAGCTGTAAATAATTTAAATCCTGTCAGGTGAAGGCAAAAAATATTTAACAGCAAAGTCATTAAGAAGTGCAATTTATGGTGTATTTTATACGGGTATTAAGGAAGCTGTGAAAAATATTATTTGTATCGTAATCATAAATAAACTGTTTGCAGACGTTTTATGTTCAAGTACGTGATACCTATAATTACAAATAAAAAAGTTTAATTGTAAATAAGCACTTTTCTCAGAAATTAAAAACATATTTTATTTGTCTGTCATTGCTTTTCTAATTACATTACAGACAAGAGATTGAAACAATTGTTGTAAGGAATTAAATGCTGCATGTAAATTAATTAATTATTTCAGAAGATCAGACTTTTTCAAACGATGTACCACAAGTTTGCATTACATATATTAATTAAGAACTTCGTTTTATCGTGGAATCTATAAAAAGAAATCTACGCAACAATTAATATTAAATACATTTGAGTCATTAGTACAAAGTATTCTTCTGACTAACTAAAAATACATTGTATTCATAATGAAGTTAAATTTCTCTTTAATCAAAAGTCTTCGATCGAATCCTTGTCGGTCAGGGTAGCATTATTTACTTTTCAATACGCATTTCTGTTTAGTGTATCCATATTATTCAGTTCATATGCTTTGTAGAAGCTAACGTTTGCTGAGACGGTTTAAATTATGTTTCTTTTATTTCAAGGATGTTCAATTTTAAGTCAGGTGACAAATAATTTTGTAATATCTGAATAAACTTAATCAAATATTTGCAACGAAACAAACTTAATTAGGTAACCTACAAAATACATAGAACTTAGAAAAATTACACTAATGGGAAGCCATCAGCACGAGTTGTTGTCGATATTATAAACCCACGAATAATAAGTATATTGGTTTCGTAGATCATTTAAAAATATATACTTTTTTGTAAGATGGTCGGCAAAATATAATATATTTTTGATGGACCGTAGAATTTTAGTAATTAATTTATGTGTGTCGTGAGACAAAATGATTGAATGAAAACTATGCAATAGACAGATACCAGTAAAATTAATATCTTCAAAAGTTGGCAAAAGCTGATTTTATTTATCTACTTGTGAAATTAAAACAAATGCAAACAAATGTACAATATTTAATTGTCAAATGCATGCTTTAAACTTTATTTTAACAGTAACCAAAAACTAAATTGAAATATCTGGACGGATAATTTAAATTATTCTGTACAAATTTTATTTTAAACTCTTGTGTAAAATAGTCGAGAAGCAATGACAGCAAAAAATTATTTCCTATTTTATTCGCCTGTGGCGCGGTTTACGTGAGACAACCTCTATGTGAAAAGTAATACATTTACATAAATATTAGTACATGTAAACAAATACATGTTTTTATTTAATGACAGTTGATAAAAATGTTACTTAACCGGCAGTTGAACAATTTGACATATCTTATAGTGATGCTTATTTGATTTTATTCTACAGGCTTTTCCACAACTTATGAGACTTATTTTAACCTCATACAATACTCAACATAATGATTATGAAACAGAAATATTTCTTTCAAGAAAACAGTGAGTAAACCATTCACATGTGATCGAACTTGGCGAGCTTTTTTCAGTCTTAACTCTTCTGGCTGCTTCCATTGGGATGATTGAGCTTTGGTTTCAACATCATAACCATATAGCCATGTTTCGTCACTACCCTTTTGAGCAAATCTTGATCGTATTACTCTTAATTTCAAAATAAAAACTATGATATTACTTATTATTTCCAATTAATCAAATGAACTAAAGTCAATTCGTTGAGAGATTACAGTATTATCGTTCTGGACATACATTATTCTTATTCTGATTGATTGACAAAATGTCAAAATAAGGACTTTTTAAATAGCATAAAAATTTGTAACAGTAACAGCGCTAATTGACCTTCAAATAAATATGGTGTATTACACTGATAACAATGAATGGAACATTACCTGAAATGATTATTGTTCGGATGTAATATTTTTAAATTTATGTTTGCAGGCAATTTTAAAAATACCAAGCGCTTGGTTGTGGTGTAGATAAAAGAAACTCAGGTTTGATTGTAGTCAGTTTAATATATGGAACATGATTGTAGAAACTCTAGCGTTATTGTTCTTTTTCTTCGTGGTCTGAAAATCTCCAATTTCATTTGATTTAAACTCGACACGGTTTCAATAAAACACCGTACACTGAGTTTCGATTTACTATTTTATGTTTTCAAGCTTAGTTTCCCGCTAAAATACAGTTCGTATTCCAGAATAAAAATAGAATGGAGGTAATGGACTTGATTCTACCTTCGCTCGATGTAAATCACTTTTTATTTATTTCTAATATTTCATAACTGTAATGGACACTATTTCTTGACAACCTTTTTTTATTATAAAATATATAAATCTTCACGGCAGAACTCGGTAAGTGATATATTTATGCGTGTGAAATTTTTTATTGTGTATATACCAAAATCGTGTTATTTCGTAACAACGAAAGACTTGAAAACACTTACAAATATACAACACATATTTAGAAAAAAAGTCACTGGAAACTTAAATTAAAATTCCCCAAAAAAGTAAATAAATCAATAAATAAATAAATATATCATCACGCCTTTTACCCATTACTGAGTGTGGCACTCTGCCTAAGCAGATCTCGGTAAGTGATATATTTTTTCGCGTGAAGTGCGGTTACCAGCCGTCAAATCACGGCTTCCAAAGATATTAGTGGTGGAGGAGCCACAGGGGTAGATTTTTTTTAATTGGTGAAAATTGTTTGTCGGCTTTGGGGATCGAACCAGGGTTCTCAAGATCCACAGGCCGACTCGATACCACTGAGCCACCTACCCCATAAATCAATCGAATGTTTTATTTCAAACGTGCTGAAAGTCACAAGGTGGCGAATAAATCGGTCGATTTATCATTAAGTGTAATACGGCCTCAAAAATGTTTTGATATTAGTTATGTTACCACGGAGGAATATTTAATTTGTATTTACTTGCCGCCTCCCGATCAGTAAAAAATTAATTATCAATCACTTGTAAATATAATTTATTGCAAAATTAAATATTATACGTGGTGCATAACAATTATTTTTGTATTAATATTAGAAAAGGAATTTAAATTCGTATTAAATGAATTATATTATGTGAGTAATAGATATGTGAAGTATAATATTGGAATAAAAAGGTAACTTTTCAGTTGTACAATGAAACTAAATCCTCCGTGAAATATTATATTCGGTCGTATTTCATTACACAAGCATAATATACCTTCTCTACTTTTGTCTAGTTCTAGCCTGGCTTCTAAATCTTCTCATATAAATTATTAAAAAGCTTATCCTACGAAATAAAAACTAGAGAACTACTAAAACCATTACCAGCATTTTTTACATACAAAGTTACAATATATCACATTCTTTTATTCAAGCAATAAAACTTGAACCAGTAAACTTCATTAAAATTTTTGTACAATGTAGATTATTCGCTTGGATGCGAAATATGCAAATTTTCTCTCTGCGCATTAACTAGAAATTTTTTATCATTTTTCGCGATGAATATGCATAGGTACCTGTACGTCATATACGCAATACGATCAGAAGAACTGCCAGCTACAGGCTGTCTATATATCGACATCGATTCTTTAATAATAAGCTATCTATTTATTAGAAAACTCCTACCTTTTCTATAACTGTTCAACTGGGAAACGTGAAAATGTATTTTTCGATTAATAATCAGCATATACATAATATATACCCTGAACGTTAATATGTACCGGAAGTTATGGAACACTCTGTATACATAGATATTAACATAAAAAGTGTAGTTAACAGGTACTATTTATATACTGGCAGAATAAATAATTTTATTTACAGAATTCCGAAATAGCGGTAATAAAGAAATATAAGAGTTGTTATAAATTTATTGATCGGTAATAAACAATGATCAAGTTTAGCAAATTTATTTAGATTTTGTACAATTTTTTTTTAATTGCTTACCGATAAGGTTTCCAAGGCAGTAAACTATATTTACAAATTACTGATCAGTAGTGTGGGGTCATTTATAATAATATTTCTTGTTTAAAAGTAATTTATTAATTATAATATCATCACTTCAATCTTATATTGCATTACAATTACAATATGGACTTTTATTCTAAAAAAAAATTATTTCAAATTTGCAACAATATCAAATATAGAGGAAAAGTATCTGTTATTTATTTAAAGAACGAGAAAAAAGATAAGATATTAGATAAGTTATTTGAAATTTATCTACATTTTAGATAACAAATAATATATTCGTTATCTAGATACAGTTTCAGATAATTTTCGATAGATAACTCAACACTGCTGATCAGTAAGTAATTTCTTACAGACCTGGAGGTAGCAATCAAATAATAATTCATCATTCCTGTTTAATAATATAGTAACTATTAAAACATACTTTAAAAATGACTTATCTGAAAATTAAGCTTTTTTAATTCTGAAAAAAAAATATTCAAATATTTCTAGTGCGTAGATCGTGCAAAAAACGTAATAAGTATTATACGTGTCCTACTGGTTGAAGATGATTTCGGAAATCGAGACGAAGTCGAAATCTCCAAAGAACTTAGTACTTAAATAATTCTTCAAATAAAAAAAAACTTTTAGAAGTATCATTATCTTCCTTTATAAAAAGATCCCAAATTTCGATACATCCCGTATGTTACAATAACACGAATTCATGAACTCGCAGGGCGACCGAATGCTGGACAGGAGCTAACTGATGTGAATTAAATTTGGGTAACGTAGGCGTGTTCTACTGTTCAACAACGGTATTCTGCATTGTTCATATTCAACTATTTGAGTCATCATCGTCGTTCGTAACTCGTACGCTCGCAAATCGCTGTGATTTATGTGGACTGGAAAATTCTCTCTTAATAACTGTTCGATGCGGATAGAGATTTTGTTTACTGTTTAGTTCAATTGTTTACAAATGGTTTGTGTTGGAAATCATTTTCTGTATAATGTTATTTTTCAATTTAACGAGGTCGATGCATTGAAAGTGTAACAAATGTTACGAAATGAGATCCATTTTATACCTGCTTTCTCCAAAATGTTATGAAATGAAATAAAATATTTTTTTAAAACTCGGAGATTTATATTTAGCACTCTAGAGCCGAGTGAACCATTACCTTTGTGTGATCAAAATTGAAGTTTGCAATAGGCTGATTTAATAATGTGTTAACGAAATAAAATCACAATAGCAGAAATTAGTAAAGGAAAAATTTATCATTAATAACTGTAGTAGGTATAGTTTTTTTAGAAACTTTGGAAGGTTATGATCTAAATAAACTGGTAAATGGAATACGCCTTATGAATACCCTTGTAAATAATATCTGATATCATCAAGTTGATAAGAATTTACTTTAAAAATATTAATAAAATTAAATGATACATCATTGTATATTTGCAGATAAAGATGATTTAAAAAATGTTCTCAATGTAAAAATTTAATTAATAGGAAGAAAAACTAGAATACCGCCAGGATTTAAACCTAGGACCTATGAACTGAAATACAGTCACCATGTCATTCAAATCTAATGTTATTTCAAGTCGTTTTCTATTTTGTTTCGTGTCAGTGGCCGCCTCGATTTTATATGACTTCTTCATATATTAAAAAATTTGACACTGTAATTTATTTATGCTATTCTGAATAACAGGAACTTAATCCCAATTACAGTACAGAGAAAATTATCAAATGAAATATGAGTAGCATTTTTTAAAGTGAATACTTAATAACTGATAATATCAAATTGAATTATAGGAAGAAAAATTGGGATACCGCCAGGATTTAAATCTGGGACCTATGAACTCTAAGCCGGTGATTCTTTAACGGGGGTCTGTGGATCCCTAGGGCTCCAGGAAAGGATCGCACAGGATTCGCAAAACTTAAAAGTTATCTCAAGTTTTAACTGTAACTCTATTTAGGTACTAGTATTTATATCTGGATTTTTTTTTATATTTTAGTTACATAATAAAAATTATATAGTTTTCACAGCTAGAAATTTCAAATATTACAAGAAACAAACTTTTCTCATTTAAAATTAAGATATTTTAAAAACAGAAATACTTTAAATATCATTATATTTATATATGTGGGATCTTTATTATATTAATCCTTGTTTAAAAATTAATATATTATTTGTAATTTCAGTAGAAACTGGGGGGGCGCAAAAATATTTGGAAAATTTGTTGGTGTGCGATGACAAAAAGATTACGAACCGCTGCTTTAATCATAAATATTCAAATATTTACTTAAAAAAATGTGATTAAAGTTTAGGTATATATAAAATAAATGAAATATTCTGTTCCTAGCTGGTATTTGCAAATAGAGAACGAATTTCATTCTAAATATCCAAGTATCAAAGCCTTAACCACTTGGCTATTCATTATTCTATCTCTTAACCACTTCGCTATTCATTAAAGTGTTATCTACTAAAACAGAAATGCACGTTTTGCGGAAAGACCATTGATAATAAAATGAAATAAAATTGTTAAAATGTTAAATTAAATTGTTATTTTCATTGTTTCTGTTCATGAAACGTTGAGCAACTACTCGTAAAAAACACTAACCTGAAATACACGCTCTGTTCCGTTCCGACCAGTCAGGTAATTAATTTTTAATTACTTGTTCGCTTTGACACGGCACTATTTTTCTGTAACTTTAACCTTTACGAAGAGTAATGATTTTTGTGTTCTGGTGGACAATACTATTCTCTAGATTCAATTTACGTTATTTGAGGACGCACTACGTTTCAATTGGGTCTTTCACTATTTAAAAAAAATAAAACTGCTTTTAAATTAGAAACAATTTACAGTTTTAGAAAAATTTAATTGTTATTCATTAATTTTATCACATTATTATTAGAGATATTTGAATTTAATCAACAAGGTCCGTCAGTACGATGGTGTGGGTACCGTTACGTATTTCTAATCCAGAGATCCCGAGTTCGAATCGCACTCAAGCTAAACATTATATGAACAACCACACCGCAGCCCGGCGAGTGCGGACCCTGTACTATAATTTGGATTAAATTCTTGTTGTCCAGCGTAACATAAATAAATAAATAAATATAATTGTAGTCACATATATATATTAGTTGTTATCTTCACGTCGTGACTAAAAAGTTCGAATCCAATGCTTTTCAAATCGTGTGACATTTTAATAACGGAAGTAGAAAAATATATTTATCAATTCTGTATATGATGCAAGCAAAAACAATAACCTCCAAATTAGCTGATAGATGAAAATAGAAGATATAAAAGTAGAAAAAACTAGATACCCAAGAAAGAGGGTTAAAGAAAGATCGCAATGGTCTGACGTCAATGCCATTAAAAATGTAAATATCTTTAAAAAATCACATTTTTGAAACTTGATCGTCTCTGGTATGACTTTTTTGGGTCTAGTCTAAATATAAATGACTAAATTACCGTTTTGTGACTATATTGGACAACCCCATTTTAATTTAATTAAACAAAAATTTAAAAATAACTTTTTCTAAAATCGAGTAGTAACCAGAATAAATACAAATCTGATTGAATATTTAAGTTTTATTGACACAGGCTTCATTTTAATAATAGCATAAAAGAACAAACACAACCTATATTATTTATGAACATGTTTCCTGACAAATATATCATAATCACGGTGTTGTCAAACAATCAAAACTTGCTTGATTCGATTTTCCAACCCAGATATTTTCAATACAACATGCATCGTGCATCAGAATATTACTTTCTATGACTTTCTTAAACATCTTTCATGTATTGAATTTCAACCAGTCTACATTTGTGCTTCTTTTTATATTTTGTTGATATCATGCAAAAATGTTCGGCACTAACACTATCTCACACGCAATCACAACGTTTTCACATTCTGTCGATATTTCCTTTCAATCGTTCCAAATTTAAAAAAGATAAAAAGCAAAACTACATCGAATGAATTTCCTGTTCGAAACGCTAAGAAAGTTATTTAATTAAAATAATATAATTCGAATACTTTCAGTAGAAGTTCAAGAAATTTTAAAGCAACTATTACAATAATATCTCTATAATTTACACACCATTTGTTTTGTAGTTGTTTTGTAGAAGAGTTGGCAAGATTACAAAACAAGCTTCATTTATGCTACAGAACTTTCTTGTTTGTACATTTTCTTCATTATCAGTATGAAATTAAATATTTGCAATATTATCTAGTCAACAGTGAAGTTCCAGAAAGTTGAGAATGCTGCAAGTTGGTCAAGTAAACAGCCAAAGTAATCATTGCTGCAAATATATTGTGAGAGGTATAGGTAGCAGAAGAATAAACAAGCAGCTTTATATAATATTAAATGTAAAGTTTGTTGCAATATTTTACATCTTTTTATTTATTTATCATGTGACCTCAATACAGAATTATTTTCTGAAGGTAGAAACAAAACAATGTGAGTACACTCGGATATACTTGGATTCAGTCAATAAGAAAGGTTTCTAAACGTACTCCTACCCGTATAATGTTTGCTTGTGGTGTGTAACGTAAATAAATATTTATATCGTAACGAATTTTTAAAATTTCAGTCAGAAAATCTAAGTTTACTTATACAGATAAAATTACACCATGTATACATTTTCTACAAAAAGGAAAATAGTACAAAAGTGATTGAAATAGTTTGGTTAATGTAACATCGAGAGAGATAATAGTATATTTCAATACAAAATCGGTAAGTACCTCATAACAAGACGAGAAGAATTGTAAATAAATTAGCAAACGAGTGTTGTATTAGTTATTTGTGTATCGAGTGGGTAAAAAGCAATATTTGTCACATGCGACGAGAAAATTGTTCAGATCGAGACGAAACCGAGATCGACAACGTAGTAACACTAACAGATTCACTAAACACTTGAGATTAAATTGGTTCAAATTCATAATTATTTAGGCTTTGTTATAAAACAAAATACCTTTATTTTTTAATAAAGAAATGTTATCTTATTATAAAAAAATTGTTTTAATTTTACAAGAGCTAAGCAATAATAACCAAATTGATAGATTTACGTTTGACATTTTTATAACTAGACAATTTGAAAACTTCATAAAAAAATATCCTCAAAACCAGTTGTACATTTTTAGGAATAATTTTAGATAAGATTTATTATTCTCTTGACAGATGTTACCTGGATGTCACTTACGTCAAATCGAGTGTCAAATTATACCGTCATCAGTTTTCATGAATGTGGCTTTACCTTTCTTTTCTACACAAGCAAATTTAAATGTTTTCTCTAGGGATGAAAAATATAACTTTTCTTTTAACTGAGGAAAGAAAATTCTATTTTCTGGCAGGGTTGTGAAAAATGTAAAAAATATAAGGAAGTATAATAATAAAATAAAAATATAATTTACTTGCCATTTTGCACAGCAGGAATTTAATCTAAATTATAATACCTGGGACTTACGGGTTATAGTTGATTTCGAACTACACAGATAAGTTGAGTTAGTTTAGTTACAACTCATATCGTAAGGCAATAAGATAATAAAATAAATGTTCTTGCATGATTTTTGTGATGACGTTGCTAATACTCGTGTTCTCTGCATCTGTACTATACTAGTTCTTCTTTAATAATGCGTTATTTGAAAAATATGTATCGTGTTTGGAAAAGATATTTTATTCAAGACTCTGTTAATAAACTTGCTAAGGTCTTACTTACATATTCTTTAGATTCGATTTCAATTAATTTCATAAACTCTTTGTTGAATTATCAGTTCATTACGAAACATTATACACGATATTCATCGAGAAGCGGATGCCTAAAGCACCACAAAGGTAGTTTAAATTTGCTGAATCTTCGTCTTCAAAACTCAGAACGAATTTAATATCGACCTGAAAATTCAACATTATTAAATTTATTAATAGATGTTATTTCATTATTTAGTCATGTTTTGTGAATTTTCTTAGAACTTGTTCGTTTAAATTGTTTCTTTTCTTTTCATTATTGTATATTTTATTTAGATTGTCTTTATCATGTTAATAAATTATTGGTATGAGTCCTACGAATATATATTTTCTACCTACTCAGTTTTTGTGGGTATTAACAATATAAAAATCGTTAAATAGGAAAATTTAAAAAAATAGTAAATACATCTCATGAGAGATGTGTTTATTCCACCTTGAGAAAAATATTCACTTCTCTTCCTTGGTGTACTTGTTACTTTACAAAAAAGGAACTTAATCCCAAATGTAATACAAAAGGCCACAATTTTTAGTGAAATCCAAACCAATCAGACCCAATCGTAAGGCATAAGTTTTATCTTGGTTTTATCCAATGGACTACGATTGTATGTAAGACGGTCAAAAATTAATGCGAATATACATGACAATCTGCATATTTTCCTTAAGATTTACTATCATTTAAGCAAAGAGCAAGGAATGAAATTACCTACTTACACTGAATTTAAAGCATTTGAACCTCCATAAAATTAAAATTAATTCAACACACACCTCCAGTCAAATAATAAAACTCTCCCGACGTCGAGATTTCCTTTATTTAATCAACATTCTAGTGCAGAGCTCGCTGTGACATTTACCTTAACCTCACTTTTGACATACAAGCGAATCGACACTTCGCATCCACTTACCCCGCGTAGAGTCATCACGCGTCCAATTTTCTCATTCAATCGGGCCGTTAAGCCCTGCTCACTATTCAGGTTTAGGCGTTAAGGAGATAAAGCAGGTGGTTAACGCGTTCTCTCCACCAGTGGAGAGGAAAGAAGGTGAGATGGAGAGGTTCTCTCGAAGAGAGAAAGCAGCCACTCTACTTCTTACCACTCAACCATTTGAAAGTCAAATGCCGTTTCGCTGCTTTCATTATTCCCAGACCCGGCAAAACGCATGGCGCTGAAATATCGGAGGAGGTAGTAGCGCCCCCTGCCAGGGGGAGCACATTCAAGAAAGCTAATTTTACTCCGCGAAACAAAGTACGGGGATTTAACGGTATGATTGAAATTCGAACATTTATTTAATTGTTACATTGTGAATTTGTTTGAGTACAACCCTTATTTTCTATGACCAAAATCATTTATTCCGTACATATTGCTCTCATAGGAAGCTGTCAGTATAAAAATATTATTTCTTAACTATACTTTCACGAAGCTGACAAATTAACTAACAATTTCTAATTTATAAAATTACTTTAACGAGTGAAACAAATTTTTTTAGGCAAGTATTTCTCAAAATACGAGGTGCAACTTTCTCATTTTAAATGAAACCTATTTTTAATTTTGTGCGGAAGGGAATTTTATTCTGAATTCTTCGAATACAAAGTTCAGTATATAACCTTTTGAAATTTAATTATTCATTTAAGTGGCTAACATAGCTTAAATTTAACATGGCCCACCTTACGTAAATTCAGGTGCCAATTTCAGACCTAATTAGGTGCATGTTCCACCCTAAGTGAATCTAAACGCAATACGAACACGACTATTATTATACTCGTAAAATTCTTATGTGCGTGAGCAATCAAGTGAATGTAGAAGCGACTAGTTGTAAGGTAGATAAGGTAAATAACTACCCAACTAGTTAAAACAAAAGAAGCTAAGTGATAATAAATCTTGTTGCACTGCATACCAGAGAAATTTGACACCGACAGTTGAGCGTTGAGGTTAGGCCACGTAACACTGCAACCACAGTTATTTATTCCGACATGTACTAAATTACAAGATTACCTCATTTAATTATCCTAGAAAATTCGGTAAATATTTTGTAATTTTAGCTACAAGTTGCTGAGACTAACTACCACCTGGCAGCTGAAGATTTATACCCTATCCCCTTCCCTTGGTGTGTTTCTTGTCTACATTCTAGAGCTCCATGCTCCATGCATCGATTGCAGGTTTGAGTCTCTGCTACAACGGTGCTGCCGCCACGCGGGTTTAATAACATCTTTCACGTTGTGTTGCCAACGTTAAATACTGTCTTTATGCCTGACTGCGAAAATCTGAGTCAGACATGTGGTTTTTTCGTGACAAGACGTTTAATTATAGGTTTTGTATCAGTGTAATTTGTAGTTAGCTGAGATGGAATTTGGAAAAGGTATTGTTAGATTAATTAATTGTAGCCTAAAGGGAAATGTAGGATTTTCTTTGAAGAGGGGATAAAGTTAGATTTAGTTTAGGATATTATGTACTTTATAGGTTGTTTCTACTGAAAATTATTCTGCCTGACAAATATTTTTATACAAAGTGTTTCGACATTATTGCAAACAAATTTAAGGGTATATAGAATGTTCAATTTAAAGTAGATAAGGTAAATATATACCCAACTAGGTATACATAATGTTCAATTTCAGTGTGCCACTATTACTATCTCGAGAACTATAAGAGCTACAAGGTTGGTTAAATTAGCAACGAGATATCATTTTGGAAGTCTATTAAAAAAATTGTAATATATAACTTTTTTCGACCAATGGTTCTACAAATATTGTTTTGTGCGGAAAGTAATTTTATTCTGAATTCAACAAATAGAAAGTTCAGTACCCTCACATAAGAAAATATTTGATTAGATCGATATTAATGCCATTCAAATTGGGATTGATGCTACGTTACACATTATGACAGAAGAATTCGGTTGATGCCATACGTCGGACACAGGTGCCCGGCAAGCGGAGGGTCCCTGGTTCGAACCCAGGCGTCATCCGAATTTTTCTGTCATAAATTTAACTTTAAAATATAAAATAAATTTTGATATTTATTTATTTGTGATGTTGTACTGTTGTTGGAGAATTAAAAGTCATTAGAAAATTTATTTATATAACTGATATTAATTCACTTTTTCAATATTTATTTAATTATGTTGCGCTGTACAACAGTATCTTAATTCCAATTACAGTACAGGGTCCACACTCACCGAGCCACAGTGTGGTAGTTTATATAATTTTTACCTTGAGTACGATTCGAACTCGAGATCTCCGGATTAAAATTCCGTTATGCTATCCACACCACCATATTACCGGGCAATATAATAAACATTATAAATAAATACATATATAATCTCGCCTATTACCCATTATTGATTGTGGCACTCTGCCGTAGTATATATCGTTAAGTGATATATCGTGAAAGCTATAAAATTACGGCCCCAAAGATGTTAGCGAATAGTAATTTAATATGGTAAAATTGTTTGTCGGCTGTGGAAATAGAACCCGAATTATCAAATCCGCAATGCAACTCGATAACAATGAACTACCTACCCCATCATACATAATAAATGACTAAATAAGAATTTTAGAAAGGCTCCCCGATTAAAAATAAAATACTAAATATATCATCAAGTACTTTGATAATTACAGGGTGAGGAATTCTGCCGTATGCAGATCTCGGTAACTGATATATTGACGCGCGTGAAATGCTGTTAGTAGCCGTCAAATAACGACTTCCAAAGATGTTAGTGGAGAGGAAGCCACAGGAGTAAATTTAATGTGGTGAAAATTATTTGTCGGCTGTGGGAATCGGGTTCTCAGATCCACAGTTCGACTCGATACCACTGATACCGCTGATGAAAAACCAAATAGAATTTTTAGAAATGCTTTAGGATTAAAAATAATTTGTTATGCATAAAAAACACAAAAAGGTAAAACAGTTTGTAATAATAAGAGTCAGGTAACTCATTTTTCGTAAAATTTTTGTTTGCATTAAATATTAAGTACATTGGGGTGAAAATTGTTAATGTTAATAATTTCCGTATGTGATATCAATTGTCTTGAAGGCTTGCTTAAACCCAAAATTATTTTGATGACTATACATTTAAATTGAATAATCTTGTTTATGCAGACATAAAAATACAATTCAATGTATACATTCCATATCACAACACAGTAGACGTTACACGTTCCATGCACAGGCCACAAATACCCGTATAAACATTCATCAATATCAGAGGATCACGACTATCAACACGCCATGTAAGTTGAAATTCATGACAGAGCAGAGAATAATATTTTGTTTGGCATTTTGACCGTCACAGACAGCGCGGCGAGCGGTGTGGCCACACACTAACGCTCTAGGCTTCATTCGTTCGTTTTTCGCTCTACGTTGGCAGCATGGCAGTTTGCGAGCCTTCGCCGCTCAAATGTAAAATGACGCGCTTGAAATTCAATAACACGACATAAAATAGTCATTTCTGCGACTAATATGGGGCGCGAAGTGACATTAACAGTGAGTTATGGCTTCGGTCACCAGATGTCGCTTCGTTCGCTTCGCCGTCTTGTTATTTGACACTTCGATTTAACAACTTGTTCACCCTTTCATGTATGAATAATTTTTCGAGTTTTCACCCTGCTTATTTTGTGGTGACAGCGGTGCTTATGACATTAAATGCAATCAAATGTAATTAAATAAAATACAGTCAGACACAAAGACTGATGACATTTTACAGCTTTCAAATATTCCCAAATTTTATATACTGATTATATTTTTGTGACAAATTAAAAATTTATTTCCAAAAATAAATGCATGAATATATCAACATTTGCTTCGAATTAGAGTTAAGCGTCTTATTTAATTTATTTCTAAATATTTGATAGGTATAAATATAAAATATAGCATGCACAAATAACGTCATTTTTACCCTTGAAAACAAATTAAATTAGCGAACCAGACAGGAAGTTAAAAATATTCATCGTAACTATTTACTATTTTATTATACGCAGAGACATATTTTTACAATTCTAAATAGAAATTCTGGACTTGACTTAATTAATCGGCAGATTACAAACGTTTTTACGTTACTTGCATTCCTACATAACTTATAACGAATAAAAAAACTACAAGTTACAAAAATAATTGCAGAATTTAAAATATGAGTAGGAAAACTACAAGTATTTTATCTTTTTTGAGAAGAATATTTATTATTTGAACTGTAGTAGATTTGAGAACCCGGGTTCGATTCTCACAGCCGAAAAACAGTTTTCACCATGTTAAAATTATTCCGGTGGCTCTCCTTCACCACTAACATCTAGCGCATAAATATATTACTTATCGAGATCTGCTATAGCAGAGTGCCACACACAGTAATGGGTAAAAGGCGTAATGATATATTTAATTATGTTTAATTCTCTCTAACAATAAAACTTGAAATTAAATTATATTTTGCCCGAGCACCAATTGGTTTATCGCAAACATAAGATTAAAAATAAATAATTCCTCAAATTAAATTTCATTCAAATAAATACAAACAAAATACTATAGAAATTTCCATCACAAGAGCGTTGTTATCCCCATTTCAACGCGTAGTCATCAATTACATACGCAGCAGATAGTTTACCATCTTGTCTTTGGAAACATTTTGTTTTGATTGGATGACCTATTAACAGCATGTTTGCATCGAGATCTCAAAGTGCCGCTTTAAATAAGAAGTCTTCAAAGAGATACGTCGCATTTCACCAAACCTCATCAATTCTGTTCCTTACTTTATTTACTGCTGCTGTCGGAGATGAACAGAGAAGCCTGTTTGATAATTGTTCAAATTGCAATTCAATAAAAAATTGGCGATTATGCTTAGGATAAAAATAAAGCTGTGGCAAAACGCATTCTTTAAATAGTTAATAATATGCAATTAAGTTATTTTCGTCGAGATTCTCGTGATGTTACCAAATTGTATTTTACGTCATATGTCATACTTGTCGGTTGCTAGCGTGGTTGGCTATTTACGTATGAAAAAGTGTTAAACTGACTCAAGTCATACCAAGAAAATAATCATTTCTCTCTACGTACACGTATAGTACAACAATAAACTAACAGTTCAACCAATCATATTTGTTTATTACTTTAACATGTGGCGTAACAGGACGTCATGAATTGTTTTTCTTTTATAATTGCTTCTTGCGTTTGTTAATTATTTAGATATTAATCATTCAAACTTACATTATTTGTTCTTTAGTTGTTTCGAATTTAGTTCGAGACAAACTAAAATAATAATATATTAAGAAAGAATAACGAAAAGAGGTATGAGTTGCACACATTGTTTTTGTACGACCATTAGAAATTACTTGCAATAGAAGTTGATTTTTTTATAGTTTTCAAATAAGTGTAGAAAAGTATAATTTTTTCTGTGATCGGACAAAAAAATTTTTCTTCAATGCGTCCAAACAATCATTTCGTTACCTAGATACACAAATAACTATTTCGGCCTACTCGTTGCTAAAATAGCAGTACAGGAATCACTTTTTTCTACGACCACTAAGATATCTGCCCATTGTATATTTTTTGTCGTTGCTACGGAAATATAGAATATTGCAAACACTTGTTCATATCTCATGGGTTTTTATATTGCTAGGATACTAATTTATGATTGTCATATTGGAATGATAAAATTGCGACAAATTTTTTAATATATAAATTAATAGCTTAATAATATCGTAGTTGTAGAAACGGCATAGTTTACAATCCACAAGGAATGTCCATATTTTTACTCATTTAACTTACAATATTTGCTTGTGGCTCATGTTATAAACTTCCATACTCGTACGAAATGCGTATCATTCCATTCTTATTGTACTTAAATTATTATAGTCTGAGCCGAAACTTCTTTGCCATACTATTATTTCTTATTATCTAGCAACGACTATAATCTACAGGAATATATAATTAATTTAGTATAATTCCAGTGCTAAAAAATAATACGTGTAACAACATAGGATAAGTTAATTTTCCTGACTTCACAGTTGCCGTCATCGTGCATTTTATCTAATAATTCTATAATGCATTACTTAATAGTAATACGAAAACAGTATAATAATGAAACTGAAATCAACAATTTCTATTTTATTAGATGTAGATGTTATGTGCTGGTTACGTGCAAACAAAGAGTCCATTTTCTCACAAAACGGCCATTTCCACCAGTAACTCTTTCGGCAAACATCTCACAATCCACACGAACTATATTGTTTACGTTCGGTCACATCTGTTGCGTGCGTCCAAGTTTTGGGCATTGTCTGTGCCCTGCGGTGCTCCACGCAGGCGCGTCGCGGCGATCTGCCCAGCTTCGACCGCACCGCAACTTACAAGTTCGCCAGTAAATCTTATCCCGCGTATCGCCGTCTAGTATCGCATATCGGTAACCAGTCAACTTAGATTCGCTATAATTCCCTCCAGAAATGCGACGTGCAACCTGGACTACAGCTGGGATTGGGATTCCCCTTGCGCTGTATTCTCTGTAATTGCCCCTAAATGATTTTCTAAAAATAGATTTTCAGTTCTCCAAAAAGACACTCTACTTGTAATGCTAGAAATAGAAAAAATTTCGAGTAGTACTCGTATAATATCATTTGAAGCACAATATTTTAATATCTAAACTAAGAAAAACATTTTCATAATCATAGTATTACTGGCATTTAACTATTTCATACGGAGTTGGTAACTTCGCCATTAAATCTTAGTGATCTAATAAGAAGAAGATTGACCAGAAAGTTTCATTTAACATAATAAATTTTTAATCGCAATATGTATAATCAATTTTTTGAACTTCATATGTACAGTGATCCTAGAGGCAAAACGGACAACCATCCTTAAAATAATTAGAAACTATATTAGAAAGTTAAATTTATCTTTTTGGTCCAGTTTTTTTGTTTCAGTTCCATAGTTTTCTTTTGATAAAATTCGTGAACCTCTGCAATTTGGGTTCAGTTAATGAATATTAATTTAATTTAAATTAATTTAATAATGAATAATAAATATATTTATTGTTTTTTTTTTTTAAAGACAAAGTAATATTCTTAGTTATTAATCCCATTTACTCAACGTACTGATTATGAAACAGAAAAGATTTTTTTCAAAATTCACAAAATTAATTGCACTGAAATGAAATAAACATTTTTAGTGGCAATAACATGTTTGGGGAGCATGATTTGACGGCTGGTAACCACACTTCACGTGAAGACAAATATTACTTACCGAGATATGCTACGGCAAAAGCCACATCCAGCAATAGGTAAAAGGCGTAATAATATATTTATTTATTTAGTTTGAGAGTTATTAAATTATAATTATAAATAGAACAATTGTCCATTTATTTATTATACAACATCAGATAATTGTCTATTATTAGTGTTGTAATTATAGTTTAATTATCAATAAATTACAAATCAGTAGCACTACGCATGTTTACTTCATGTAAATTGCAAATAATTTTGCGAATTTTGAAAAAAAATATGTTTGTTTCATAATCAGTACGTCGAGTACTAGATGTGGTTAAAATAAGTACCAAAAATGAAACATCCTGTATAATTAATTTGATGAATTTAGTTTATTATGACACTAGCTCAGTTGTCAAAAAAATTATGAAACAATTGGTGGCAGTTGAAAAGATTGTAACAAATATACACGTATAATACTTGGTTAAATTAACATCCTGTTACACATTCATGGTAAAGTAAAAAAATGTGCACAGCCCTCGGCTCCGGGCAGGTTTCTAAATGCGAATTATGAAATGCAAAGCCACAAATTACCGTTTAGCATTTGTAACCACATATAGAGCGTAGAACCTAGCACAATGAACATTACACTCCGTGGTACGATCCGACGATCCTTGTTTCATATGCGCGGCGCGCTTAAAATCACATTCCCTGGCTTCTGACAACATAATCCATTACTGAATAATGTATATTCCACGGCTAAATCTAACTGCGCGTTTTGTAATACCTTTACGTCTATTCTCATTAACTTAATGCGAATGTTTTCGGATTTATTTCGGAATAAGAGTAATTTATATGGCTCTTGGCGTAATGACGACGTGTATAACATTAATGCAGCATGAGCGATGTTTTGCAGGTTGACCAACGTTAGAAAAACAACGCGTTATGATCGTCAAGCCGAGTAATTGCTGGACTGGGACAGCCCTCGCTGTGTAGTATCACGGAGTGTACGTGCACGGCTACTGACCGCAGACGCAAAAAACGAATAATGACCGTGTGTTTATAAATTATTTTTATGAATAATGTTTTTCTTTCTGATGAAATATGACGGTACTTGGATATGTTTGTTATTTGTAATTTACTTATGGTTGGATGAAAAAATCACAGCTACTAATTATTATTATTGAACGTTCATTATCATTTGTTTAAACTAGCTACACAATTTAAACGAAAATTAACCATTTTTTGCAACAGTGGATAATTTATTATATACACAACTAGTGTTATTAGTAATTTAATTAATATATTAGTATTATATCTAGTATTGTTTTTTTTTACCACAGCTCATTTACGTCAGTTCAAATAAAATGAACAAAATAATTGATTTAAGAAGGAGGGTTACTTCCGATTAAGTCTCTATCAGTAAATTTAGTATTGAGGGTGTAACATGTAAAAGTTAACACATTTCTAGTGAATACAATTTAAGTAAATAAGATGTGCTGAAATGATTTCATTTTTAAGTACATGTAGTGGCTGTTGTTTCCGAAGACGTTCTCAGAATGTCGTCTCTAAATCGGTCGTTTAGATCATTCTTTGATTCACCAAACTCGCATTTCACTGCCTAGGTATACAAATAATTATTAAGTACAGAGAAAAATTGACGCAGACAAACATTTCCAATTTACTTCTTGAATACCATAATAAACAACAATGAAAAAGCACATCCAATTTCCACATTTCCACTAAAAACAAAAGTTGTTCGGGAACCAAGATGCAACACTCGACATTGGAGTGGCTCATCTGAACCAGTAACAGCAGCTCGCAGCAACAGAAACGTAGCCAGGTTATTTGTAAGACAATGTTTCTATATTTACCGAGCGCGCACCTTGCTTCATGCACTCAGTGCTCAGTCTCTCGGAAGCATGCAATAACTACACCAATGATTCATTGGTCTGCTGTAACTGTAGGTTTCCGTACTCTCGCCAAACTTACGAAAGGTAAGAGAAATGACTCACTGACACAGTGATTCACTAACTTTTTGCTTGTGCCTTCTTTGTGCACAATTTCATTCCTTCGCGGTTCCCGTTTGGACTTCTATAGGTTATATTTGTATATTTGTAGATGTTATCGACAGAGTATCCAAACAAAGTTTAAAATTCCAAATACAAAACGCATTCTTATCAAGACTCGCTTTAAATCAATCCTAAATACAGAGAATTCAAGACAAAATATTTCAATACATTTCATTATTTTTCAGAAGTTATAATACTTTCAGCTTAGTAGCATAATTAGAAGAAAAGTTGTTTGAGAACAGAATTACTTTTCACAAATATAATGTTGGTAAAATTAAAATATTATATAATGGGGTAGGTGGCTCAGTGGTATCTAGTCGGCCTGTGGATCTTGAGAATCCTGGTTCGATCCCCACAGCACCAATTTAAATCTACCCCTGTGGCTCCCCTTCCACTAACATCTTTGGGGGCCGTGATTTGACGGCTGGTAACCGTACTTCACGCGAAGAAATATATCACTTACCGAGATCTGCTAAGGCAGAGTGCCACACCCAGTAATGGGTAAAAGGCGTGATGATATATTTATTTATTTATTTTTAAAATTAAAATATTTTTGTCTATAAAAAGTTCGTTTGGTGAAATATTACAATATGGTTGTATAATGTATGTTTAGATCGTAATAAAGTATACCAGCTAGACGAGTCAGTGCCATTATTTTCTTTTTTATTCAAAATACAAAAAAAAAACTAAATAATAAAGTTGGAGACCAAGAAGAATATTCAATTATAGAAAAAAATATATTTGAAATAAAAGGTCCTCAAGTTCCAGCACAAAGTTATATTTTTTTTTAAATCGAACGTCATATTGAAATTAATACCGTTTGATAGAGCTTTTCTTCTAATTCTAGCATATAAACATTTTATATTCTTACATAATACAAATATTGAGAAAAATGCGATTGAAATTAGAAACAGGTTTTATTTATAAATCAATGTAAAATAGATGATGAAAAAAAAGATCAAATTGTGGCCACTGTCAAGTAATATCGTACTAATTGTTATAAAATAAATTATATTTTTTTGTGTTTGGCGATTATATTCTTAAGATAGAGTATACTCTATACCCGTAACAATGAAACAAAATTTGATGGACCGAGAGTAATTTTGAATGGTATGAGATAAACTTTTTTTAATATCTACATTTTCACATAAAGATGGTAATAATTGCAAAAACAGTTACATTTATTATTTTTCCAAATTAATTTATCAAAATAATTGTTAAATAAAAGTTTCGCGTAATAAATATATATGAGTGTATATTTGAATTTTTTTATATTCATTGTAATTTTTGATAAATATCAAAATACAGAACCTAAACGCAACGACGACAATCAGACGAATAAGTAATTAAAATCTTAAATTAGATTTTTTACGTACATTTATACGACTTTTAAACATAGTATGCCATTTGACTGCCTTTTAAAAAGTTTCTTATAGGTGTTCAAGAAGGTTGCCACAGTTTGAGATCCACTGCACAAAGACAAAACTGTTCGTCCGCCCAACCTAACTTAGACAAGTCACAGTGACAACTTTTGCCGAACTGAACATCTGTTGTGCGGCGGCTGTGATATATTTATAAATATCCTGGCTTAATTATTTCAAGGTGAAAAATGTCCTCGAAATGCTCCACGAATTATATATACACGCTGACATAATGCTTAATGAAAATTACTCTGCTAGGTTATTAATTTTGAGTTACGTAAAGTTCTCTGTTCGACTTGTTCAAGAATTGAAGTCTCATGGAAAGTTCCGAGCAAGGATTTTTCTAAGATTATGTTTTAACGAGTTTGCAAATTAGTTTTGTTGTATTTTTATTCAGGTGGTTCGGTTTTAAAATGTTTATCTTCCAGGTTTAAGGTTAGAGATTACAATTGAATTAACATTTTATTTAAGTCAAGATAATGAAATAGACTTATTTATCAAAAAGTTTTAATAAGTTTTTAAAACGCGCGTGAAATATTAAACTGAATTACGAGCACTTACTTTTAAAAAGAAAAATTGAATTTATTTATTTACTACCCTAAAAATAAGAACTTATTTCTAATTATGTAAAGTATATTCAAACGAAACTCATGTATATTCTGTAACAAAATTTAACAAGTATAGCAATTGTTAACATGATTTTTGATAACAATCCTTTTAGCAACCATTGTTGATCGCAGTTCGTAGTAATAGGCCAAGTACCAATTTTTTAATTATTTCTTTTATGAAACTACAGTCGATCAATTAAATCGCGAGTTTATAATTACTTATATTAAAAGATTTATTACGAGATTGTGACGTCACAAGTATCTTTCAGCGGAAATTAACTTGTTTCATTCAATGAATGCAAATAATATACGATTTAATTCTTTAAAAATAAATAAAATAAAAATAGAAAAAATATATCATCACGCCTTTACCCATTACTGGGTGTGGCACTCTGCAGTAGCAGAGCTCGGCAAGTGACATATTTATGCACGTGTAGTGCGGTTACCTGCCGTCAAATCACGGCCCTTAAAAATGTTAAAATATGTGCAGTTATTAGGGTAATTTTAATGTGGTGAAAATTGTTTGTCGGCTTGGAAATCGAACTCGGTTTCTCAATTCGATAGTCATAATATTTTATAGTAATTGAAAATCTAAAAACGGAATTTCAATTATTTTGATAAATATGCAACATATACCGGACACGACAAATAGTCGATGACTTAGACAAAAGTATGAAAAAATCTGTCCAACATTTACAGCATTTTTCAAATTTGGTTTCTCTCCTGTTGTATATGATATTTGGGATTTTATTTGCAACAAAGAAGATGTTTATTAATGTTTTACTGTTATTTTCTGGTAAGTAAAAAGAACGTATAATCAAAGTAAATTGATATGACAGATCCCACTAACAGTTCAATAAAGTAAGTTACTTTCTATTTTAAACATAATTATTATTTATCAATAAGATCGTTCCTCTAAAGCCTTCATATTATTGCATGGAAAAATACAAAATAATTCTGTATTTTGGAAAGAAACAATGATTCCGAAACTAGTACATTTTTATCAAAATTCTTTGTTGCACAAATAAGTTGATCCTCGATATTATTTTTCTTGTTCAGATCACATTTGCTAGGAACTTCGTCAGTCTTCAGACTATTTTTGACAAAAAATATTCTGTGACCGTAGTGGTAAAAGTTTATGGTTACTCCGCAATAAATATATACCTGCTTTCAAATCATAGTTGCTGCGAGAGCACAAGATGTTAGTTTGGTTGCATAGTTTTGTACATTTGAGAATTAAAACATGAAAATTTGATATAAAAATCGAAAACAAATATACAGTTTTCTCTTCAACGGGAAATTTTGTTTTTTCGGTTGCATAGTTTTGTACATTTGGAAATTACAACATGCAAATTTGATGTAAAAATCGAAAACAAATATACAATTTTCTCTTGAACGGGACATTTTTAAACAAATTTGACTGAGAAAAAGTTTCATTTTTTCATAACCTACCATTTCATATACAAATTGTATATTAAAATGTTCTGTAATCTGTGAAAAGTTTGATAATGTCCAAACACAAAAATGACTGTATCATGTTTATTATAAACTGACAGACAAATGTAATTTTTTTATATTATCATTGTTTATATAAAATTTGAATAAATTGGAATGAGTTACCGAATAGGAGGAATTTTAGTTTCATAGAGATAGATATATTACAGACATGGAGCAACTAAAAATAGAAATACGTACAATTTTTTATGTACTTCTACGGAAGTTTTATTCAAAATGGATGTGCATGTAGTTGTTTATAATTCTTTTTGTAAAATTAAAAATAATACCCCCGGGACAGAGTGCAGCAAGTTGTTTACTTGTGTTAAAGCGGATATTGGAAAAATGCGTGGCGAGTGAATATGAATACATTCAATACTGTTTCCGTTTTAAATTTGCAGATATATTTTTCCTTATTGCAAGAAATTTTTATAGTAAATTATTTCTCTTCTAAACTGATGCTCAACAATATTGAAATCGATGGAAGAAAAAAAGAAGATGAAACATTTTATTATCAAGTTGTTAGCTATCGATAATATTTTTAAAATATTACGAACGTTAATCACAACATTGAAAATGATACGATTGTATACTTATTTTATAAAATGTATACAGTAAATAATAACATAAATAAATATATTATTAAGTCATTTTGTCAAATATTTTTGTTGCAGATTTTCATACGATAATATTGTCAAGTAGGGTTGTGCATTTGACCAGTCAAATATTTTTCGGTCAATTGACCGACTATTTGATCGGTCAATTAACCAGTCAATTGACAAAGAAACATTTAATAAAAATCACAATTAAAATTGTAATTTATTTATATAGTACTGTTTACTACATCCAATATTACTGAAAATGAAAATCCTACAACAAATATTAAACAAAACCACATCAAATTCAAAATAAAGAGGAAAATAAAGCAAAAGACGTATTGAAATGAAATAATATGTATTTATTTTATTTGTAAAGTAAAGTAAGCAAATTCTCCAGAACCCAGAATACCAAACTAGATATATTCATGTAATAATAGTATGTAGCTTTTTCTATTGAACAGCATATGTCGTGGCGGTTCCATTTAGATTATTTGACCGGTTAATTGACCACGGCACAATCCTATTGTCAAGTATACTAAACCACCGTTTCCAAAAATGTTATTAATGGAGAAATTCCTATAATTCGTTCGTTAAAAGATTACGGTATAGTTGTATATGACGTATTATAAAACGTCTAAATAAAGACATATTTATATAAATAAAAACTTGTGACAGTGACAGCGCTGTAATAATTTAATTGTTTCATATTTCAATAAAAGATTATAGATAATATTTATAACTTTCATACAATTAATCTATATGACAATTTAGAGCTTGCAACCAAGTTATACGCCATATTTATTTGAAGGACAATTAGCGATTTATTAGACATTTTAATCAGCCAGCCATACTGTAATCTCTCACCAAACGGACTGTAATATTTTTTCTATGATCAGCAACAAAGAATGGTTTTCGAACGTCAGTCGATGACAGAAACAATTGCCTACTTGCATTTTTTTATAAATAAATTGGATTCGAACCCACAGTACAATGGTCCGCAATACTTAATTTTGCAGGTAATATTATAAATCTCTAAAAAATGATTCGTTATTCTTTCTATGAATAAATTGTACACTTTACAATTACAATAAATTAATCAACAAAAATTTCAATTAACATATTCATAACCTGCAGATGTTTCATTTGTCACTTGACACAAATAAATGATTTCGCATCAAATAAATACATCAACATACTCCAATAAAAATAACAATAACTCGTCCAGTGGAATCAATAAAAATAACACCGTGACTGAAACATATATTTGTGCGGCTGCATTTTCAAGCGTAGAATCAACACGCATGTAAATTCATAATATAGTACCCAGTGACGGGGCTGCTGCAGGATAAGTGGAAGGGGCACACGGATAGGCAGCAGTAGCGCCGCTAACGGTGACGCCGGTAAACCGATTACGCAGTGTGAACGGAGTGCGATTATGCCGGAAATTGAATGTTAGGATTTTGCAAAATTACGTGTTTTAATATTATCGTTCCACGGTTCAACTCGGACCAAATTAACGAGACTGTCAATTATTAAATGAGGTTATGAAATGTTATAGTTTTATTATAAATTACTAGTTTTGATTGAATTTGAAATGACGGCACGGAACCGCATCGGAATCTAGACTTTAATGCAAAACTTAATTCCCTACTAACGTTTACAACAAAGAAACTTAAATAGATATTGTACGAAATAGTTTATGTTTTTGTCAAACACTCGATTCGGTATTGTTAGTTTGATAATCTTAATATACAATTTTAATCATTCTACAGTGAGGCTTTAACGGAAGAACTTACACCTAGTGTGCATTTCTGCAATTATTTGACAAGTCGAAAATTTAAAAATAATTGCAGACCCATAAATCCTTATTAAAAATTCTTAAATATATATGGATTTAAGAGCTCGGATCCCACAGCAGACAGAATTGTTAACGATACTAATAGGTTTGTATAGTTTACTTCTATTTTTAGTTTAATCGTATAATTAAAGAAATAAAACTAATATAAACTATTTTAGATTAAAACAACAACAAAACAAAGATAAAAGATTTAAGTTTGCAAACTTTTATGAATGGTCTGACATTATTACAATGTCAAACATTTTAAGGTTATGTCAAATGACAAAAACAGTGACTAAGTTAAAAGCTGTGAATGAGCTTAACTTCTTCTGTACAACAAAGGAAAGTGCTAATTTTTAGTTGCAAATTTGTAAAAATCAAGTTTTCACAAATGGCTAAATTTTAACATTTAATAATGTTGTTGATTGACAGGTGACAGATTATATTTCCAATTTATATTTTAAATCAATATTATTCGTTTTTTAAACTTTTGCCATATTTTTCTGGCGTCTCACTATCTTTTGTTTTGTTTAGCAGTATTTGAAATTATATACAATTAATTTGGAAGAATAATTATTAACATCTAGCGACCAACTTTTTCAGGGAGTAATCCTGACCACTAGAATATAACGGGTAACTATGGTAAGTCAACTTAAAATTGAACTACTCTTAGTAAATTAAAATTAAATAGAGAGAAGATGTCCGAACACTGATTTTGTAAAAAAGTTTCGAACCTAAAACAAAAACTGAAACTACAATTCATTTAATGTTCTATTCTGCTCCTAGATTTTTCATAAAAGTACAATTAATATTTCCATATCAATTAAAAAGTCCGCTAGTAATTTCTCGAACAGATTAATCCGATGTTCATAATTGAATTTGAAAAAACAAGACGAGCAAAGTGAGCATCTCAACAATGGCGCGAATCAGTGACCCAGTTCCGAAACTTGGCACAAAAATGAGCTGTCGGTGTCTCGTGTAAGGAATGTAGACTTTATTTATTTCGCTCTTCCTTTCAAACTTCAGCGTGGTACTTTTTCAACCATTTTTTGCGTTAACTCGAACCTTAACTTTTCAAATAAAAAGGAATAAATCGATTGTCGGGACATTTGTAAAACGAATTACAACATACATTGCGTGTTTTAGATCCAACGATATGCTTGTTTACAACGCTTAAATGACTCTTATAATTGTTTTATTATATACTTTCAAGATATACTCGTATTGTTGCCACGTAAATAACAAATTAATATACAGTTATTTATCATTAACGTTTATATTAAGAACTAAGTTAATATCTAATCTTTATAACACTAAAACAATTGATGATTTTAGAATATCAAATCAGTACTTCAAAATATTATAACATAGATATTTTTAAATACTTTAGATATGTTTTTAGTTGCGAAATAAAAAAGTTATGATTACTAACCATTAACTCATGGCTCCCAAAGATATTAGCTGAGGGGGAGCTAAAGAGGTAATTTACTATGGTGAAAATTATTTGTCGGCTATGGGAATCGAACCTAAGTTCTCAAATTGACAGTACGACTTGATGTTACCAAGCCACGTACTCCATAAAATACTATTTTTCTTTTTAAAAATATTGAAAAGGTTAGAAATTGAAATATATTCAATATATCATAATCACGAATCAATTGAGAGTTCAATGACAACTATAGCCAGAAATGTGACACTGCTAACACCAAAAATAAATTATTCTCTTATTTTTCTAAACTATAATAAAATAATTATTTATAACAACTTTTGTTATTGTTCAATACTAGTTTTATAAGATTCATGTTTCCTTGCTTAAATTTTTTATAATTTTGTCAGTTAAATATTGCACCATTATGTAAGTTTTTTTTTCACAATTGATGACATGTTAATCCTTTTAATAATTTATACTATCAGCCCAATTCTCAGAAAAGTTTTAGTGACTCCTGCATTTTTGATTAGCTAATCTTGTTTTAGTCCGATTAAAAAAGTAAATTCAAATCATTTTCCGAAAACCAAATACTAACAATATTATATTAGAGTTTATTTAAACTTTTTTGAGCAGAATTAAGCTGTATATGATTAAAGGTTAATTTTGACATATAAACGAACATGCTGCGGTCATAAGTCACTTTTTTCATTTTAAGAACTAAGATGAAGAAGAAGTTGAGTATAAAAAATATAATAAAGATATTACCATTTATTTTTGAATATTAATTCTTAATCTATAAAAATATATTTGCATAAATCGAACATAATTTCAAACTCATACGGCTAATCTCTTTTTTTGCTTTATTTAATCAATTTAATATTTGTTTACATAAAAAAATATGTATTGGCCACATAAAACAAACAATTTGAAGTTCAGAAGAAAATCTTAGTGACAGGAAGTCAACAAAGCATATGTTTTTTATTTGTTATTCTCAAATGCAAACATTGGTATTTATAATTATAGGTCAAAAATCCTATCTAAATTATAATTCTGTAAATAGTATCTGTTGAAATACCATTTTATTAAAAAATAAAATAAAAATTACGAACTTTTGAACATTACTGTTTACTGAACTAATAATTGGACAAACCGATATTATTTAAACACAAGTTTGAATATAATTTCCAGCTACAAAAAAATACAGCAAAATCTAAATTTTAAATCAAATATCAGTGACATGCAAACATTGCTTTTAGTTAAAAATATTGTAAAAATATAAAAAGTACTGTAACAATTTTTATAAAAAATACAAAAAATAAATTGGTTTATCAACGAAAGATAGGTATAAATATAGTTTTTGTATATTTAAATTTTTTAAATATTTTTTTTATAGATGTTATGTAAAATATAGAAATTTTTTTTTGACAACATACACAAAAAAACCTAAATTCTTCTCGCAAAATAGTGAGGAAAATCTTTAAATTATATTTCGATTCAAATAAATATATTGTATCTATTAGATTTTTTTCTGAGTGTATTCAAGTTCGAATAAATCATTTTTGACGTCTGTCGTGAAAAAAATGTTGGGTCGCTTTTTCATTTCGAACCCAAGTGGGAAAAATATCGCTTTCCTCTTTAGTTTGACAAATAACTATTTTAACAATCATTTATCTTACTAAAATTCGAATTCAAATAAATTAAGTGCAATAGTTTATTTTTCCACAACTTACTACTGAGATTGAGAAAAAAATTGTTAGAAAACTGAATTTGTGTTAGTTGAGATGATTTGGGTAGGTGAAATGTAAATCGAAAGAAAGATTGATGAAACAGGTGTACAACAGTGAAACTGAGTGTGAGATTATATGAATGACTTAGGAATAAATGAAAGGATATAATTGAAAATTCTAAGTGAAAGTAATACACGAGTTTGTATGAAAAGATATGAATATGGTAGAAGCGGAAATAGTGTGCCAGGATAAAAATATGTGGTGAAGAATAATTTCAAGATAAATTTAATAAATAAATATAACATCTCATTTGATCGAACAGATTTGATATAATTATATAAATTACTCAATAACATAAATTATTCGCGATCTCGATCACTTTTTGTATCGGAAAATTCGTCTTTTCTGATCCAGAAGTATGACCAAGAGGGATCAGGATCTTAATTGTAAAAAAAGAGAAAGTGAATGTTTTATGGTGATCAGTTTATGTATTTTGCACAAATCATGAATAAGTCATGATTATTTATTACTATATAAAAATAATATACATATATTAAAAACCAACTATATAACAATAAAAATTTATGTGACTTACTTTTATATCTGAAGAATAGGGAAGCCCTCACAGAACATGGATTTCAGAGCACAAACGAATCTGCAAGAAAACAAAACAAATCATTAGTAATGCAGACGAGCTATTTTTATAAATCAGTGACAATAGATTCATTACTTTTATTCTGAAGCAATGTAGCATATTCAGTGTCATAACTACAGCATTGTACTACCAACTTGGCAGTTTGAAATAGTCCTAACTTTATTACAGATTCATGCATAATTATCATGAAAATGTATGGCACCTCCGCTATTGTGGAATGTAGTATAATTTATACGAAAATCAATTGTGCGAAAAATTTAGCGCGGGTACATATTCAGTTATTGTAAATTCATATGCAAATATTTAATTGGACAAATTAAATAAATGATTCGTGTACACATGTAAATATAATTAGTAACTTTTTCTTGTTTAGCCGTGCATGTAATGTTATATTATAACCTGCATAATTTATTGTTAATGGTGTTTGAATTAGTATGCAAAGTTTGCAGTCAAATATGTGCTCAGTTTTTTTAATGCTGGCTAATTTTGTTTTAAATAATTTAATTGAACTCTTACTATAAAAGCATGCAACGGCATTTTGAGTAGCTATCCAATATTTTAATAAAAATAACAGGCTCGATATAATACAGGGATACAGATTCCTGACGCCAAATTATAAATATGTATGTCTCAATATTATATGCAACAATTATCTTTTTTTCTTTTAGAATCTACAGTCAGATATCGGTTAGAAGATTCCTATCATTTTATTGCATAAACTAAGTAAAAACCGTGTGGAGGAAGAAATAACATACGTATAGAGGGTGTTAAAAAGGGCCTGTTACTTTAAGGATATATATACATTTCAATGTACTGATTGGAAAAAAATTGTTCTTCAAAATTTGCATAATTAAGAATAGTGTTCTTGAAGTAAACATTTTTAGTTAACTTAACCAAGAGAAGATATACTTCCAAATTCAATACTTACCATTTTACAGAAAAGAAAACATTTCATTGTTACAAAAATGAAACTTTCATCTGTTACAGTGTTTATTTGTTTTTTATATTTATAATTGACAGTGCTGGAAAAAATAACACAATATCATATTTGTATGTAAATAATATTTGTCACTGAATTAATCGTATAAATATGTTTAAAAAAAAACTTTTAATAGCATTAAATTCACTCAATTAACACGTTATACTGACTGGCAGTTATACAAATTTATATTCATATATCTGACAATAAATTGTAATATGTCATATTAAATGATTTGCTTTTATAACTACAACAATATTAATTTATATATTTTAATAGTTTTATTCAAATGTAGCTATCATTTATGATTAGTTTAGAAATAAGCTAGTCTCTAAATTTAAACTTTATTGGGTAATATTTAACTGGAAATAATTTTTAGAATTGACCTAACCATTTTAAGAATTTGAATAGAAATTGAAATTAAATCATTATTATAGTATTTCGCAAGTCCTCAGGAGTCCTTTCTTTATCCTTCATTTTCCACTATATCTATCCTTAATTGTGCGTATCCTACTCCTTTCTTCAAATTTTCACTACAATAAAACAATCCCTGTGCCCCCCACCACTAACTTCTTTGGGGATTTAGACTTAATGGCTAGTAGCCGCACTTGCATAAATATGTCCCTTACCTAGATCTGCTACGGGAGAGAAATACTCTCAGTAATGGTTAAAAGGCGTGATGATATATTTATTTTTATTTGTATATAACGTAGGCGACAGTTATTCACATTTAACAATTGATTCTGAGAAACAACATCTTTTGTTTAAAGTTCAACTTACTTAATCTTGAAACAAAGAACACGTTAATTCAATATTAACCTTCCGTATTCTTTGTCTTCTACTATTATCATTAAGTAATAATTTCACAACACAGCATCCGTCAAATACGAGACAAGACAATATTCCATGTCTAGTGTCACCTCAACAGTCGTACCAACCTCCAGAACAAAAGACGAACAGTTAAGTAAGTAAATACGTGTAATATATAACGCATATAAAAGCGGTTAGAGCTCGCTGTTTCGACAAAGATTTCGTTGTTTTCACAGCTTAGGCCGTTCGCACGATTACAGCTTTTAACAAAAGCTCTGGTGCTGTGATGAAAACCCGGATCTTTACATTGCGAATACAGTTTGTCGCCTTGAGTTGCGTTTGTTTGTTCTTAACGTCCTCTACAGCTCCAGCTGTTCGCTGTTGGGTGGATGTTGTTGATGTTGTATCACCTACTTATATTACCGGGAGAGTACGAACTTCTTGTTTTGAGTAATTCATGTTAAAATGTAACGTGTTTCACGCCGATGTGCGAGTATGTCGAGCTCCGTGAAATTGTTTGTTGAATTATCTTTGATACGTTTGACGGATATTTGTCTTATGTACTTTCATCTAAAGATTAAGCATTAAATATTCTGTTTTACTCAAGGGTTAAATATGCAAAGATGTACTACATTATTTTTTATGTACCTATATATTTTCTTAGAATATTTACATATTTTTGTTTATTTTGTGGGTATACCTGATGAATAAGATTAAGAACCAAGAAGCGTTCATGTAACTAACTAAATTTATTTGTAACTTATAAATTATTGAATTCGTGTAATGCCTTATTTTTATTTTTATTTGAGTAGGAGTACCTAGTTTTTATTTCGTACATGGTATTGAAAGGGTAAGTTGTTGTGGGAGAAATTTGAGAAAAATGTATAGCAACAGTGAATTAGTGGATATGTTGTTAGCGTATGGAGAAGCGGCGCAAAATTCCGAATTAAACCAGTGACATTAAAATGATTGCTAGTAATGAAATATCTTAATTTTCTATAATCAGTATATCAAATTATATATGTCATTAAAGTTTCATACAGAGGTATAGAAACACCTCGTATATAAATTTCTGTTGTTCTTTCTAGTTATTTTTTCTTTGACAATGACAATAAAAACAAACAAATATTTTTTTCTAATTTTCATCATTTTAATTTTATGTACAATAATGTGTGTCTGTATAAAAATGGAATTATGCATATATCCTATACCCTGGTTCAATCCCCACAGGCGACAAACAATTTTCACCAATTTAAATCTACCCCTGTGGCTCCCCCTCCACTAATATCTTTGGGGGCCGTGATTTGACGGCTGGTAACCACACATCACGCGAAGAAATATATCACTTACCGAGATCTGCTTCGGCAGAGTGCCACACTCAGTAATGGATAAAAGGCGTGATGATATATTTATTTATTTACAAAATAAATATTGCTTAAATTATTTTCGGAAAAAGCCCCTCTTGTGGGTAAAAGTCTAGCACAATATGAAAAATATAAAATTGAGAAGAATATTGTTAGGTTAAATAAAAGAAAAATCACAAAAAAATAATTATGTAGGTAAAAGGAGTTTGACAATAATTTGGACATTCAGAGTTTTATTTTTTCTTATATTCCTTTTGAAAAATTGCTGTAATATTAAATAAATAAAAATGTTTTATAATAATATCTGAACTGTGGTTTACTTTTGAAATCTACTTTTGTCTTTTTCCGTCAAAGTTCAGAACAAGAATCAACTGTTTGACTCATCTGCTACGCTATGCTATGCATCTAACACCTAGTGCATGACGGCTGGGCCGAAGAGGCGGATTCTTGGCAACCACGGCGTCGTTGAGTGACGGCATCAGGACGCACCGCTTGTAACGCATGCGACTGCATGTCTCTCATCATCTGTAATGAGCTACTTGTAGTTGTAGTTGGCCATGAGCTCATGTGTGTCACTAGTGTGAACAATTTTTAGAAACTCTCTAAATACGAACAAATTTATGAAGTACCTATATTACTTATATATTTGGAAAAGTAATCTGAATCAAGAAGGAAACAAAAGAGAATCTGGTTGAAATATATGATGAGAGTAAATTCTTTGTTGAGGAATGTTTTGGAAGGATTGGTTGTAGCTATAAGAAAATGAGACAAGGAAAAAGAAGAAACAAGCTGATTGCTGATTTTAAGAAAGGAGCAGGATATGCAAGGCTAAAAAGATAGATAGAAAACCGTGAAGGAAGGAGAATGGATGACTAAAAATCTGAAAAGCTAAATAGTTCTGTACAAGGAGTAAATTTTCACATATCATTTAATACTTACTTTTCTGTTCACAACTGTTTTAAAACAAAAGACGACATATTTGTACAAATCTAATGCCAGTTTATATAAAAACAACATTTTTTAATATTTTGCTGTTTACTCATTATTTCTTTAAACAAATTTGATATATGTGTTGGAGTACAAAAATTACACTTTAGTTTTCATATTGCCCGGGCTTAATTTCACGTTTGTTACGCTATATTTTATATTAGTAAAATACTAGTAGATTGTTTGACAATTGAATATATAAGTTATTCGAGTTGCTGAGACGGAAAATATCTCTTCCTATTTCAAAATTACAATACAAGAATTCTTTAGAATTTTGCATCGTACTCGATAAACAGAAGTAGCTTTACTATACTACTATACATAATATTAATAGGTATTAATTATATTTTATTTTGAAACATGGTTTCAATTGTAAAAAAAAACATGTTACTAATTATTTATCAGTTGAGCTGTCTTATTCAGAAATAAAAAGAAATGATAAACATATTAAGTTTAGAAATAAAATATTAATGTAATTAATAATATAATAAAATATAATATAATATGTATATAATATGATACATAATATAATTTATAATATAATATATTAATTAATTTAATATTAACCAAGATTATTACTTATTCCATGTAATTGTACACACAATTTGTACAAATATCACGTCACGATATCATTTAGTATTCAATATCATTTTATACAACTACACAATTCCGGAAACCGTTTCATATTTCATAAACAAACAACAAACATTAATCTGCTGCGCACAAAGGCATTAATAGCATTATTTACTTTGAAGATAAATAGTAAACAAATATTTTCAGTTTATTTACATTATTAAACTTCTCCGTACCATCTTTCTTCCTGTAAAATTTAAACATTTGCGCTAGAAATTTCACAAAACATTATATCTGATAATTCCTACAAAAACAACAACTGCAAAGTTCTTAGTAGCGAACTAACAACAAGTTGGATCAAAGAGGCGGGTTCCTACTCTTCGCGGAATATTTTCAATAGATTCCGCTGGGAGGCAGTGAACGCAGACAGGCAGAGCGGCTGTCGGTTGTCTTTGTGGCAGTTTCAGAGAATCTTGCAGTGTGTCAATCAACGGTGAGCAACACGGCGTAATCCGCGGATAACTTAAATAAACTGTGCTGTGAAAAATGTCAGCTATGAACACCGAGAGATGGCTTTCTTTAAAATGGGTTTTCGAAAGATATTTTGTAGCTTTTGAAAGTCGATATTTTAGATGATTTGAACCTCTTTACAATTTACAAATATGTTAACATATGAAAAAAAAGTTTATTATTGATCTAATTTTATTCCCATTTTTCTCTCTATTTTATTATGTATTATAGACATCCCGATCTCAAGATTCTTTCATATAATGAAAGATTTATTAAGCATTTACTTAAAAAACTAAATATGTATCACACTCCTTTTGCTTATAGAAAACTGTTTCGTATTTCCCACATAAAAATTGTCAATCTGTTAAATGAAAGACATGAATAGTTGAGATATGATGTACATATAAATATTGTATGTGCAAACTTGCTCGCAATTTTAGACAATCAGAGAACAAGCCTAATGTGTCCTATCTGCTTTAGTAGAATGAAAGAGAAGTGAGTAGACATGCTCTAAAAGTTCTAAGATTCCTTTACTGTAATTGAAATTAATGTTCTATTGAGCAGCTAAGTACATAAAATAAAATTTAAATCAAAAGTAATATATGTAATTTGATAGCTGCATAAATTGTTTGAGATAAAATCATTTTAAATTTGGTTGTGTTATGAATATTACTTTTATATTATTCCAGTAGAAAATATTCTCCTATTGGAGTTTTCCCAAACAAATTTCAGACATGTGAAGTTAATAAAATATTAAATTGCCGGCAAAACCATTATTTCCATTACAACACAATTGTAATGGAGCCAAGTACTATATAATGAACAATCGAACACGGAAAAAACTAATAAAATATGGAAAACAGAGAGAATTATTATTTTTCATTTAATGCTAATGGATAAAACTAAATATTATTGATGTAGTCATCAGTCCATATAAACTTACACATATATAAATATTTAAATTCAAACATGTACTTAATTATGCATTTTGAACAAAATTATAAATATACAATTAGCCAAAAATCACTACCTAGTGTACAAATATGTCATTTTAAATAATGTATAATACATTTTTCAATATTTAATATAACTAACTCATGAATAATTTAAACAAAAAACAATTTACGTAAATAAAATATAAAATCATTTCATTCCGACTCCATTTTGCTATCGTTTTATTTTTAAACTGAAAAATGGTTCTTTGTCTTGACGGAACGCTCAAACTTTCTTTGACAGTGATTAATTGTGATTTGAATTCACATAAAAAATGTGTTGCTTATGAAAGTAGGAACGTTTCGTTCTTTTGGTGTCGTAATTTGCAGCTGTGGAATGCGTGTACGTACGTACGAAGTTTCATCGATAACTGTAGCTAATTTCAAAATCTACTCATTTTCCAGTTAATCGTAGAATAATAGTATTAGATTACATTTCAATCAAATGAAATATTTACAAATGAGACAAAAATTCACATTTTATTATTTTTTTCGATGTTGTTGACTTCAAACGATTTTTACCATACAGAGTATTTCTATACTTGATCAAATTTGAATGATTTGTATTAAATGGGACAAATAATGAAACAAAAATTTAAAAAAAAATTAAATGCAGTTTATTTGAACTATATTTTTTTAAATTTATTTATTATTGGGATTTTTAATTAAAAATGCGCTCATAGTTGCGAAAATTAGACAAAGGTACAGCGTCGCACACCGAATAAAAAGTATATAAAAATTAATGATAGTAAAATTAATATTTACAATAAAGTAATCAAATTATTCTACGAAAAAAATTAATTTTTACTAAGAAACACCTACCCTATTATAAGGACTTATGAAATATGTATTTAAATTTGTACCTTAATGTAAAACGATAAATGAAACTAGTACTAAAACTACAACTAACGACAACACACAACTATATTCAATATAAATTAATTAAAAAATCACTAATAGCAAACAATAAATAAAAGAAAAAATAGAGAAATACAAAAGAGAGCAACTGAAACTTTCGTTTCATGTTTGACATATCGTGATCAACCTCAGTTCTTAGTAGATGAATATCCCAACACTGATAACAGTTTAATAATAAAGACTATAGTTAAACTGCTACATGTGTTCGTATTAAATTTTACTTGGATTTACTTTTATTTATTTAAGTATTTTAATTTAAGTTAAGTTAAGCATTATTGATTTATATTCCTTTATAAGTATTGCGCGAATTCAAAAACGGAAATATATATACTGCTCAAAATTGTACAGGGATATTTAAAAAAATTAATATTAAACAAATCAAAGACTTCTTAAATACATATTCATAAAATTAAAACTATAAATTATATTCAAATATTTCCAAGGAAAATAATACCGCAGGTATTCTTACAAATATAATATATGAATATAATTTATAGTTTTAATTTTTTAAATATCTCTGTACAATTTTGAGCAGTACATACATATCATATGTATATAGTTGAAAACAAAAATTTCCTCCTGTGTTCCGCGCTGGATCCGCTACTGACAAGATTGTTATCTTACATAATGAGAGTCTATCTTGTTATGCCCGCATTTGCTCTTAATGAGATTCGAACGTAATTATCAATATGAAATGCAATTTTATTTGCATGAATAACTACTAGAGCCTGCATAATATTACACAGGCTCGGCTGACAAAGCTACACTGTCGCCTACAGCGACACTGGAAACACCACTAAACCAAAATGATTTATGATAATGTGCATTATGAATCATTTATACAACATACAATATTATAAATTATTCAGTAGTCATATTTTTTGAATAATTAAAAAGGTGAATTATTTTGAACTCGTGATGTTTGGTTAATAAAATTGTTTTTGTAATGGAAATGTTGTTATTTTAATCATTTCTCGTATATTTAATTTTTGAGGCGAAAATGAGAATGTTTTTATTATAAAATAAATTGTTTTGAAATTTTAATAAAGTTTCTAAATCAGCATATTTCAGTTATATGTAAACAGAAAATGATAAACAATAAATATGACAGGGGGAATGTAATATACTTATTACAGAATATTATTGATCAGTATTTCCCAAACTCTGGCCTGTGGTCTAACAAGAAGTCTCCCAACATTTTTGTATGTTACTATAGTTATTTATATAGCAAGAGTTAAAAATAGCTATTTGCAAACTGAGGGTAGAGGTTGAATGATTTTTTAACAATAAATTGACTGAATTTTAGTAAACTTTTATTTTTCCACTATTATCACAGTCAAGAAGCTTATTCATCATTAAAATAAATTATCTGTATTTGCAGTTTTGCGCAGTTTTCGTATAAAATAGTTATTTGTACACCAAGGGTTGAAAGTAGCTGTTTGCGGACCGAGGCTAAAATTGTAGCACGAAAGCAATGAAACTGTAACTCGTTTTTTCTATAATAAAAAATTAAGATTAATAGATTTCAACAGTAATTAACAAATATTTTTCATATATAATATAAACAAAAAAAGGGTAAAAATTGACATGAATTTTCACAATAGTTATTTGTACAACTAGTGATGAAAGCTATACTTTTTTCACAAATTTGAAGTTTGATGCAGGACTACGAAATATTCTTTCATTAATTGCTGAACACGTAAATTTTTGCATATTGATATTAGACTGATTTTATGGAGAAACATTTAAAAATTCAACCAATAAATGTGCTGTCAATTTGACGCAATATTATTTTATATAATTTCGCTCGGTAAATTATCATACCAAATAGCACACGGTCTTCCGAATTTCCGAGATTAACTGTTATTTTCAAGCACTCCATTTTATTGCTTGTACCAAAATCTTTTGGGCAAACTGGCATTAGGTAATATCTCTCGTCTTGCGAATTCGGGATTTGCTCTTACTAAGCTGTGCTATTACTTGTGATAAGAATTTAAAAAAAATAACATAAGTTAAAATTAAAAGGAGATAAATAAATAAAAATTGTAAAAAACGTAAAATTACACCATTGAAAATATAGTAGGTATTTATTTTTATCATGATTTTTAAAGTAGTATATCACTTTCTATAAAATTTTTCGTTGCTTGATTCACTTTCTTTCACCATGTCATTTTTACTTATATTACTTGTATTTAGAATGTCTTTCCGTACACAGTTTTTTTACCGAAATCATTAATAGATAATTAAAGTAATTGAATAAATTATTAAATAAAAAATGGAATAACACTAAAAAGAGTTGCCTCGCAGAAGTATGAACAAAAGCGAGTGATTCAGCTTTCCATCCCCTATACCGTCTCGATGTAAACTCAATATACATTTCCTTGCTTTCAGACTCCGGTTTCAGTACCGGTGCTCCAGTTGCTCCGGTTCTCTCCGGAACGCGAACGTGCGAAATGACGTGAGGAAAGCGTGTTCGTCAGCAGACACGTGTACAACACGTGCCACATCATTATCCTTTATTTCTTTTTTAGAAATACAGCAGTTTCTTGACTGCACGTTGTTATCTGGTTCCTGCTATCCGACTCCTGCTCCTGCATAAAGCACGGCAGGAATAGTGAGTGCTGTGCTGTATGCAGGTTCTTTATCGGGAGAATAATGATAATGTACGTAGTTGTGATTTGTGGACATGATGTTTTGTTTTGTGTGCAGTTGTGTGCGTAGAATAAAGAACAGAAGTATTTGTCAACTTGCATTCTTTTCTTTCTTATGTTCCTACACTTGGTTCACTTAAATCAGTTCAGATAAATTTGACCATATGAGTAATACTGAACTACACAATTTAATGAACTTCAAGTTGACTGAGAATAGTAAATCTAATACTAGGAAGAACGTAACCGAAATAAATCAATCAAATAAAAATCAATTAGATCTCATCCAAATGGCATGGAATGATTATCACTTTTGTTAATTTCTATAATTAAATTTTAAACAAAATATTATCTGACTCAAATATGAAGACATTATATAAAATTTAAAATTTAATCATTAACAAATAAAAGCGAAAGGTAGTTAAACGTCATATGGAATAATTTTCATTGCTGCCACACATTTAAATTGATTTCATTTATTTAAACCAAATAAAAAAATATTATTGTATCTAATAGCCGGTTGCGCCTTCAAATATTAAAAATAGCTTTATTCCTGAATCGAGAAATGATGTTAAATGAATTAATTATTGTCAGCAATTCGATTCTATATTTTTTTATTTAAGCTTCACTTAATATTTAAGGGATGACAGTGTAACTAGCTATAAGTTGTTAGAATTCCAGTAAACTGTAGATCTTCTGGAATTAAATTCCTAATATACAAAGTAACAAGTAATAATAATTCCGAAAGATCGATTTTATATTTATAAATGACAATAATAATGTTTAGAGAGTGGATAAAAATTTTCGTAAAAAAAAACACATTTTTACAAATAATTGTTTTACAACATTTTCTTTATTAAAAATAAATTAATTTTTAAATAATCGACAATTAGTAAAAACTATTAAAAATACAGTCTAATATTTATACTTTTTTAAAGAACTTTAAAAGTAAGAAACTATTCATGGAAACAGTTAATTTTTAAATGTAGCTCTAAGTGTTCTACGATAAAATTCTGCCATCTATTATTTAAAATATTCTTTAAATCTAGTATATTACCACTTGATTAGAATTCTATATCAATTTCATATCCCCACGTCAAGTCTTGTTTCATTGACAATATTTTGAGACATTCAGATGCAATTTTAATACAATAACGACGATATTTTTATAAAACAAATTAAATTAGAGTAAAATATGAATACACCGGAAATGAAGAAAAAGCTTAACAGTAAAACTAAAATATTTAATATGCGCAAAAATTCAAAAAAGTGCATTATTTATTATTTCATTTTACAATATGTTATCAATATTAGGGTATGGATAATGGCTAGAAATTCGCTTTCTAATAATAATTGTTCGTCGAACACTTTTGAATGGGAAAAAAACTGATTTTATTTTCTTGGTTCATATACTAGTGTAGTACCAATCTTCGATATTGTAAAAATGAAATTATATCTTGTACACAGTATTAAAAATATTTAATCTAACATATTCCACCTCTTTTATGACTCATAAAACTGCACGTATCTCTCTAAATATTTCATTTCAAGATATGAACACAAATATAATAACTTGTCTCTCCGGTGAAAAGTGCAGACTTAAACTTAACCTGGCTGTGTTAAACAGTGAGCATCGCGAATTTTGACTATGTAGTATTTGCATATTCAGTTGGGTCCGACTGAATTCTTATCTGTCAGCAGATATGTGCTCGCGTTGGCGGGGTTTAGCTTTAGTTCCGACTACAGCAAAGCAGAGCTTGAACACTGAAGCTTGAAGTAACGTTATTAACCGCTGACAGTTGATATAGATAACAAAATATCGCTTTGTCAGCCGGGGAAATCCGAAAATCCTCGGAATATATGTGCATGTGTGTGCTGGATGTTTATGTGCTCTTGTTCTTAGTGGGTACTTGATATTGATGTGCAATGTTGTGCATTATTTACCGGTTGAAATATGGTAAATTCGTAACGGGATTCTGTTGCACTGAATTATATTCAGTATTTATATCAGGAATGGTACACAACTCTACAGGATTGAAGGGAATTTATTAAATAATTCAAGATTTTACGAAAACATTCATTTATCGGAAGGTTTTTATAGAATAATTAGCTTTTTTTTAATGTATAATGATACCATTACCAACGTAGTAAGTTATGTTTACAAATTACTGATTGGTAAGTAATTATTTTCCGATCGGTGGACGATAAATAAAAATGTCTCCGTGGCAATATAGCAATTATCAAACATCTCTGAAAACAGAAAATTTTTAAATGTCAAAATAAGTTTCAACTAAATTTTAAGTTCGTTATTGCGTTGATCGTATAAAAATAGATATCTATTTTGCATATGTAATGATAGATTGTGTAAAAGTGGTACAAAATGAGCGAAGTTCAAGGTTCAATTATTGAGAGAGCAAAAAATTGCATTAAATCTAGTCTCAAAGAAATTTCAACTACTATATGAAAAAGAGTATGATGTGTTCAAGGAGAAAAACGGTGTAACCATTGCAAACGAAGACGTGGTGCTGACCTTTCTACACAAAGAGACAAGAAACTTGAAATCATCGTTACTTTAGCCAAAATATTCTATGGTCACGAAGATTCTTTCTGAGAAAGACAATAACGAAAAGTTCTCGAAAGGTATAATGTAATTTTCATATTCATTTACCAAAGTTAGCAATATTTAAGTTTTACAAATTGTTTAAAACATAAATTTTTTTCTCTTACCGAAATAAATAATTATAAACATTTTGTTTAGTACTTAATAAATAAAAATACGGCGTTAAAGTGTTGTCATGACGACTTTAGCAGTTTTAAAAGTAATAATTTTGAAGAATGTATATTAAAAAGTTATATTCTTATACTGGAAGCTTTGTACGAGAGCGAAATGCATATAGGTTAAAAATAGAACTACTAGAATACATGATTCTATAAGATGCCGAAATGGTTAAAATTAATAGAATAATCATAAAAATAAGAGTAAAGCATGACACAACATAAACCATAGGATATTTTCAAACTAGACTGCAAGTCAAATAAAATAAAATAATAAAGGTACAATCCAGTAAAAGTTAAATAATAAGAAGAAAATTTTTACCGCTGCTAAGTTAAAAGTAAGTACTCCCTGACTAATTCCACGAAACTAAATAATATTCCCGAGTCTTTTCTAAGGTTATTTACTTTTTCTTTACTGAGAATTGCATTAGCGTTTTTGCTTCGACTTCAAACAGATTGCTATTAAAAGCAAACTACATTTGCAATGTAACTCAATCTAAGAAATCACATTATAGCAGGCTATGGAATCACTTGCTTACTCCCCAGTCGAATAAGACGAGCCAATTTATTTCTCTGTGAAATCAGCATCTTCGAACGGCCGTTATTTAAAATATAATTACAATCGAATTACTACTAAGTCTTGTAAATTCGTCTAAGCATGTTTTATTATGCACGATTCTCAACTTAAATTAAGAAAGATATATAGATAGGTACCGTCTAATTTCTTATTTTCTTGTAGTCTTTACCCAGCAAGAAGATACTTTATCTTTTCATTAAAAGTTGATTTATAAATTTTGAAATAGAATGATGGATAAATATCGAAAATTTTAGTCAAAATAATTTTTAAATCAGTATAAACATAGGCTGTTCGAACTTTCATTTGGCGACGGAAAGCTAACAATTGTAGTTTTTGTTTTGTTTGTAGTTACCAATACTCAAAATTTATATTAATTAAAATTAAAAATCGATTAACCAAATTTCCAATCATCTTTGATAGAAAGTATATTTGTAAACTTCGACTAGTTTCAGCCCCCGCTACTTCCACTTTGGACAACAAACAGCTACTTTCAACCTTTGGTATACAAATAACAATTGTGTAATATATGCTATTAATCTCCAACAAATATTCCTATTGTGATATAACACGCTTCATTCGCATTCGCTTATTTCTCCTAATTGCAGTCGTTCGTTGACTTCAATCCTGTCCATCCATTTATTACCGGGACATCCAAGCAATTTTTCAGTATCAGTTCAAATTTGAGAACAAAATAAATTTGTATATAATAATAATAAATACTTTCATTTGGCAAATATTCAGCATAAACTATTCTTACAATTAACCTTTTTTAAATACAAAAATTTCAATTATAAAATATAAGATATGGATAATTTAAATACAATACAAAATAGCACAATTGTACATATAAAACATATACATAAATAAATGAAACAAATAAATGAGTAAAGAATATTTGAAATTGATGTTTAATTATTATTTAGTAATAGTTTTTTATAATTATTTGTGAAAACGCCAGACTCGAGTTTTATAGATGATGGAGGGATTTGATTAAACAGAGTTGGAAAGATGTAACTGAAAGTACGTGTAAATAAATTTTGAAAAATGTTTTTAAAACTCATTAAATTAATTTTTCGTTTAAGTCCTGTTAATTTTATTCAGTTCAACTTTTTTGCACATTACACGTGTACCTCCGTTAGGATATAAAAATAATAAACCTGGAATTACTAAAATTTACAGAACTTAAATCAAAAATTGTTTTAATTATCAATTTAAATGTTTTGAAATTTATTACAACACTTTTTCATTGAAACATATATACAACGTATAATACATAATCTGATTCATTTAATTTAAACAGATCAGGGTTCAGGTATCAACTTTAGATTAAATTAAGCCCATGTTTCATTTTAATCCCTATTACAGTGGGTCTATAGCTTATAGTGGTACCTAAACAGTGAACCATCCAAATAAAGTAGATTTTTTATTTTTATTTGTTTTGTTTACTATCACTATTATTATTTACTATTATGGGGTAGGTGGCTCAGTGGTATCGAGTCGGCCTGTGTATCCTGAGAACCCTGGTTCGATACCCACAGCCGACGAACAATTTTCACCAATTTAAATCCCCCCACTATTATTTTTGGGGAGGTGATTTGACGGCTAGTACCCGCACTTCACGCGAAGAAATATATCACTTACTGAGATCTGCTTAGGCAGAGTGCCACACCTAGTAATGGGTAAAAGGCGTTATGATATATTTATTTATCTACTATCACACTCAAGAATAGATAAAATGGCGTAAAATATGAGATGAAACTGATATCCGCGACTGTCCATAATTTCCATGCGATATTTTGTCAAACTTTACTTGTATAAAGAAAGACCATCCCTACGTAAAATATACATTAGGTTTAAGTTTAGTACTTTCTAACTAGACCTCGTAAAATGATTGCACCACTTCTAATTTAAGTCCATTCCGTGTGCAATTTCCCCTCACATTAACTTCTAAATCCGCACCTCAGACAACATTTCACCCTTTATCTTTCCATCAGTCTAGCATCAGCCCAATATTACAATACAACTTCCTTAGCCGCTCAAGCAGGGTCACGCGAGGATGTGCATAATAATCACCCAAGACCGTCCACAGACTTGGACACGCCACAAGAAAGGATAGCAACACATTTCAGCCCGTCTGAATTTATCCACGAGATATTAATATGAAAACCGCGGCAAGAAAATATTTTTCCCATGTCGCATTTACAAAATTTTGTGTAAATGTTTTTGACAAAAATAATGCTACAAAGTTCAATTTTGTGAAATAGTTTTTAGGGAATTTTTTATGAAGTTGTCAAGTCTAACTCTGATTACTCAGTTCATGAAAAATTATTATAATGAATTTTGTATATTAAAATAACTACATTAGGTTGCAAAATACTTCTTTATTAAAAATTAAAGGTAGGTACTTAGAGCCGATTTCATCAACAAGAGATATATCGTATATTAAACTTAAATCCTAAAACCCTTCTACCTTTTGGTGTAAGGCTGTGAGCGTTGCTGTCATTTTTTAGTTTCATTTTTGGTCTTCTTCTCCAAAACTTCTTCCATGAGGTTCTGTCTTTCATCATTGTCTTGCAGTTTTGCTACGACGCATCTCTACTTTCTGCAGCCACCAGCAGAGATGTGCATCTACGTGTAATCTTTAATTGTCTACATCTACACGTAGACAATACGTCGACAATTCTAGCGACGTAGACAATGTACACAATGTAGATAATGCATCTGACAGATGTAAAATTCAACATAACCTAAATTTATTCCTTTGTAACTATTACATGTATTCGTTTTCGTAAGCTCGGGTCATTATCGGTCTTTATATAATAAAACTAATAAAGCAAGTGCTCGTACATTACTAGACGAATGTCTGTCTTGGGTCTTGGGCGAACTGTCATATTTTTAAAATCGATCAACGCGCCATCTCACCAGACGGAGTTTTCTTTGGCGCTATTTTTAACAGTAACCAGTTGACAAATTTTGAACGGTTTGCCCTACACAGCTAATTTTTTTTTCATGTAATCCCTAGAATAAAAATTAAAATCTCGAACAACATTTAAAATTCCCTAGTTCTAGGGATAAAATTTCTAATCTGACTTAAGTGAACACAGGTGTTTTCATTGTCTACATAGTCTACATTGTTTACATGAAAAATGAAGACGTAGACTACATGATTGTTTACACGTAGAGAATAGCGTAGATTACTTGCAGTAGACTACACGCACATCCCTGGCCACCAGTACTTCTTGGTTATTAAACTTGGTTTAAAAATATCAAAAGCCAATCAAAATCACATATCAAATATAATAATTGACATTGATATCATACATTCGAGTTACTTTTATTTATATCAACCAAATTTAAAATTTAACTTTTGTTGGAGAAACCGACCATCAATTTCACAACATAATCTATATAATTATAAATTTGAACGCTAATCTAATTTCAATAAATGTCAAAATAAATTATATTTTAAATATTTATTGAATCCATCAGCCATCACCTTGAAATGTTATTATGATTTTTTTTAATAAAAATTTTCAAATCATGGTAAATGAATGCGATATAGAAAAAAAGTATGTAAAACACGTGTTGCAATGACTATTTGTAATATTCTTATACTCATATTACAATAAAGGTCATTGTAACACTTATTTTTCAATATACTATACTTTTGTATTCATTATACTCGATCATTGTTCAAAATAGATTGATATGTTTATAACCAATTATGTTTCATGATGTTTTAAAAATGATTTCTATTTTGACAGTTGTGACCAGAATGACTTCTTATCCTGGCATTATGTTATTACAATATATTTTGTGTAGATATTTAAGTAGCTGGTATGATTAAAAAAATATTTGTTTTTATTATTTTTTTTAATATGTACAATTTCAATTTCAGTTTAGCGTCGGTCTACAACTTCAAATGAATTCCGAACTATTCAGACATATTTGTATTTTTTTGGACACACATAAGTTGAGGTGACTTAATCTAAAACTGTATTTAATTAAACTGTGTTCTGATTTTTTTTTGTCTATATTCATTTAATATATTATCATATAAAACGTGTAAATTTCAAATAAAAATGAGGTACTTAATAGTATCGATATGGGCTTTCTGTCTAATTGTATCTATTGAAAATTCTGTTATACAACAGGAAAATTTTTCATAACTGAAATGCGTTTGACATAATTAGTAGACGCTACAAATAAATATTACTTAATCACTTTTAATCAAGTTTATTTATTTATTTATACCACTTTGTACAACAGTCACTTAATCTCAATTACAATACAGGGTCCAGACTCACCAAGCAGCAGTGTGGTAGTTCATATATTTTTTTGCTTGATTGGGATTCGAAATTGATATCACATCTGTGAGATTCTGTTTAAAGTTAAAATAGTATCACAAGAGTGAACTAAACGCTCAAATGCATCGCACATCGAATTCAGTGGCAAATGTTTTCACATACTTTTGTCTAAAAAAAATAACGGTGGTTCTATTACGTAGTCGTATTACGTGACGTGTTTCATTGAACATAAAATGGATCAATTTCCTTCTCGATGGTTAAACTGAGAATGGTAAAAATGAAACTCTTCAACATGGCTTCGTAATTCGTAGTCGGTTCTTGGTTGATATCGGAACGAAATGTTGTACCTGCGATAAAACGTTCATACGACAAATGCCCGCGATAAATATTGTTAACGCGGACTTGTGTTGGTTTTGGTGGAAATGGCGTTTGGGAAATGGATGTGAATGAAAATTAGGGGAGATTTATTTGAAAACGTAACGGTACAGAATTGTTTGAAAAGATTAATTGCTATCAGAAATTCATGTTCTAGACTCATGATTATTGTAAATAACCAAAACAGAATTAAAATGGAACCAGAAATAAATTGTTTTTGAATCTTAATTATTATACATTTTGAAAATATCTATCTAGAAAGTTGTACATATGAACTGATAAACAAAGTATGGGAAACAAAAACAAAAACAGCGTCAAATAAGAGATACTGTCGCCTATATTTTGAGAATTTTTCTGAAATATAAAGTTACTCAATTAGGATTGTTTAAAACTTTTGTATCGTTTATTCAAACAGAACTATATTAATTGGAAGAAAAATATTTCAAGATTACGCGGAAAAAACTGAATATTCATAACTTTTATTTTATTTTTTATTTATGTAACAAGTGCATATGTAGGACTTTATTGGACGAGTCCTAGTTAGACGTGTTTTATGTTCGATTAGGTACGAGTTGTTTACAAAGCGTCATGTACGACTGCTTCGGAGGCAATTAACTTTCTTAAAATATATTAATGCAAAAAAATTAGTTGTATTATTGTTGATTTTGGTTTACAATGTTATTTATAATTTATAAATTATCAAATTTGTCAAAAAAAAATGGAAAACGTGTCCATAATGTCTCAAAACTTAGAAGAATCTCAAAAGAAGTAAAATAAATTGCATTAATTGCACAGGAATTAATTAATTATTTAGACTTAAATTTTTTACATTGACAATAAAGAGCTATTTATGGATACTAAACAGTAAATCAAGTAGTTGTGGTGCAGTCGAACATAAAATAATTTATAAAATATACAATACTAAATAATATTCAAAGTACAGTACAGATAAATAAATACTTTAAACATTTTTCTTTTAAATTATATAACTAAGAATTGTTGGAAGATTCACAATTGTATAATTCGAGAAATAAATTTAAATAATATATGATTTATTCCAGTCGAGTAAGGTAAGTTTTCTTTTATTATTGGTACGTCGCTCAAATTTGTATTTTACGGTTTGTATTCATATCATTCTAGTGGACAAATTTTCCAGTTTAACACTCTAAATTTCACCCTCGTTAAATAATCCTTTTGATCACTCATTCATTATGATTAAGGTCTTATGGCTCTAAGCTTTGTCTTACCTACCTAAAATTTCGAAAGCATTACAGTATATTTAGAAACACATTAAAAACATTCACATAAAATTATTATCTATTACTACAAATAAAATACAGGCATTAATCATGATAACTGTATATAAATTTAAAACAAATTAAATTGTTTTTATATTTACTATCTAACTAACAAATAATATAATGTTCGTGAGAAAGATTCTTCTTTTTATACTGGTCTCTTTTGAAACAGAGAAATTAAACACTTTGTACTATTTTAAGAATTCACAGATCTATCTGTTGTAATTTAAGGTTTGAAAAGAACGCGGAACAAAAGTTAAATAAATAAACGGCGGCTCGTCACAAGAATGACGTAAAAATATGCGGACATTTACAGCCAAGTTCTTCATTAATCAATTAGTTGACCCACTGCTACCATACGAGAATAACAAATCGAAAGAAGAACTTCAGTTGTACTACATTCCCTAATGTTTTAATAGTACAAATTATGAAAAACCAGGGTTACAATAAACATGATTGTTTTATGAGTACAATTTACGCACAGAACGAATATTTAAATTGGTCATTGTAACACATGTATTTCATACTATTTTTCCTATATGGCATTAATTTACTTTTGTTTAATTATTTTAAAAAAAATAACAATAATAAAAATTCAAGGTGGTAGCACAACAGTTTCAATAAACATCTGAAATTTATTTGATTTTGACAGTTCTTGAAGTGAGATTAGAGTTAAAATTCATAATTAACTAGTATTTTGCACGTTAATGTAATTGTTTTATTATAAACAAAAAATTGCATGCAATAATTTTAGATGAACCAAATGATGACAGCTAAACTGAGAATTATATTTGACACTTTCATAACTAGTGAACTTGACAACTTCCCACAAGTTTTGACAAAAACAATCGCATATAATTGTAAAACCTACTAACGATATTAGTTTTGTGTTGTATATGTTTATTTGTAGCGTTGCACAAAAGTACATTAATCTCAAGTAACAATACATTGGATATACAGATTCATAATATCCAAATCATTACATTTTCAGATATAAATTGAAGTAATGGAAATGTGAATCTGCGAACTCTTTCTTATGAGGCGATAGAGTACTCGTAATTTGATTGTTGAATCATCAAAATCGTTTTATAAGAACTGGAAATAGAGCTGGAAGGTGATCAGCACAAAACCAATTATCCAAAATATTGCTGACAGTCAGATTGCAAACATTTAGTAAGCTCTATAACAAAATGGTATTTTGCAATTAGCATGACAGCAAACTACTTGGTGAAATTCTATGTTCATTTAAAAAAAATGAATGCTTCAACAAAAGTTTATCTAGAGATAATTTCCCTAGGCAAATAATAGTACCTATATTATACATCTAGCGATATATATATATATATATATATATATATATATATATATATATATATATATATATATATAATTTTTTTCACAACCTAAGTAATTTTAAAAACGAAAAAAGTAATTTTTAAATATAATTAATTCATATTTTTCACACTTATTAATTTTAAAATGATTACTAGTCTTTGACATAAAAATATAATTCCTTAAAAACAACCAAAATTTATGTCACATTACATTATATTTCTAAATTGGAATACCAAGAATACAGCAAAAAATCCTCGAAAGAGTTCCAAGAAATAGTTGATGTCGCTTCTGCAGCTGTTCTTAAGTTTTTATTTGTTTCATTGTATTCTATTGCGTTTTACATATATTTGACAGTTAAACTGTCAATATAATGTAAACTTCCCAGAGAAATAATGTGCATATTATTTCCCTAGAGATATAATGTTTTACCCTAGTATCGGAATTTTACAGTTTAAAACTGATCTTATTGGTTGAATTTTCAAATATTTTGCTTTATGATTGGTTGAAAGCAGGTCAAAGAAAATTATGTCTACAATAATTTAGAAACCTTCAATATAAAATCAAGTTAGTTAATTGTTAGTTAATCATCCTTAAAGCCGGTTTTATAAACGACAAATTAATTTACTTCCATTGTAAATTAGTATGTTATGCATCAAGGGAGGGAAACAAGCGATTATTCCCGCGTGTGAAGTTGGCAAATCGAGATGTAAGCGAGGGCCGAAGGCTCGAGCTGAAGTCGAGGTTTGCCAACTTCACACAAGGGATAATAGTGCCCTCCCGTGAAGCAAATTATACTTTTCGTAACAAGTGCACAAAAAGTACTGTCTTATCGGGATAAATGTCACATATGGGATGCGTAACTAATTACCTAGGAAACGCCGCAAACAGCTAATAATCGTAGTCTCTAGGGAGAGAAACATGCTACCTAGGGAAAGAAACATCCTACCTAGGGATAATAATGTTTCCCTCCCTAGGGGAGAAAAGCAGTGTTTCTCTCTCTAAAATTAGGGAATAAGAACGTGTTTCTTGTGCACGTGTTACGAAAAAAAATTATTCATTCAAATTACAGTTTAACTTTTGACATAAATTTTATATAAAAGGATGCTATAACATAAATGAAATTGATTACAATTTATTAATTTGTATACATTTATTATGGAAGTAAAATTATGTCCTTTATAAATATTATATTGGGATTAAGTTCCTGTTGTACAGTGTAACATAAATAATAATAATAATACAACCGGGAATTAATCGACTGTTCATGTCAGTAATACAGGTTAGTGCAAGAATCGTCAAGTGGGGAAATGAGACAAAAATAAACAACTACTAATTAACAATTGATAACAAGTACACTCCCTACAAATGAAAACACCGCGAGTAAAATAAATAATGATATTAGTCAACAGATATGAAGCATATCTCGACACGGTACATGATAGCGTCCATGTACAACATGCAGTATACGAGTAGTGTAGCATATAATGAAAGTCCGTTCACTTGGGGATATTTGCAGGTGCAGGGCTGTTATTTACACGTAGCTAGATCCCGGCCGATAAGTGTAACAAGCATGCAACAGGAAATTGAAACAATATAAAAATGAGTGTAATTTTGCAAACGCTGTGCTGATACTGGTTTTCTTACTCACTACCGTGAAAATTCGAGATTATTGGTTGCAGAATTGGAGTGAATCACGAAAGACTTATTTATTTTAATATTTGTTTTTCAAAGATTTTGATGAAATTAATGGCCTGTTGCATCGTTGTTCCTAAAAATTGAAGGATCACTTACAAAAATAAAATTACTTTGAATATTTGGTAAGAATATGTACGTTGACGTACGTTAAAAAAAAAAGTAAGTAATTTAAATCGGGCAGCAGTGTTTGTGAAGCACCAAAAATAAACCCAGTTTAAGGGAGTTATTGTGCAATTAAAATTAGCATAGTGATCATATTACAGTTAAGAGTGTGTAGTTATAGTGGTAATAAAGTACAATACGGGCGTATAAATATAAGTGTAATATAATATAAATAAGTTTAGTTTAAAGTTCGAGGTTAACAATTTTTGACGTTTACGTGCACATCAAGGACAGGCTGTCGCAAACCGCACTTAGCGCATGCGCAGTTAAGGAGTGACTCGGTAAAGACTATTTAAATAAAGTGAATTTAAAAATCCAGTGGCGTAGCACAGATGTTTAGAGAGCAAAGAGACAGGAGAAATTCAGACTCAAAAAGAAAAAGGGAAGGGCAAATAGCAGATGATATATTTAAAAAAAGTAAAATAGTACAAAGAACACCACCCAAAAATGAAGAAAGCGAGCTGTATCCAGATTTCGATATGGACGAACTGAAACAAATGTTTGAAAAATTTTCCACTAACATAAAACAGGATATTAAAGAAGAAATGAAAGCGAATAAAGACGAGTTGAAGGAACATATAAATAAAAACAACACCTTAATATTAAAACTACAAGCCGAATTTAGAGACAAGGAAGAAAAATGGGAGAAGGAAAAATCAGAAATACATAGCAAAATAGCTAAACTAGAGGAAGAATTGGAAAACTTAAAGAAGAAAGAGAAGAAAAATAACATAGTGATCAAAGGGCTTACGTTTAGCGAAACCGAACAAGATTTAAAAGTAAAAATTAAAAATTTCTTTAAGAATGAGTTACAACAAGATCCTGACATAAGCAAAGTAAACAAAATAAAAACTATAAATAATAAAGGGATCATAATTGTCGAGTTAAACAGCTGGAACGATAAACTGAATATAATGAAAAACAAGAACAAGCTTGGAAATAAAAGAATTTATATAGAAAATGATCTGACTAAGGAAGGAAGAAGAATACAGGCAGAAATTAGAAAACAAGCTAGGGATGAGAGACAAAAAGGAAACACGGTGAAGACTGGTTATATGAAATTGATTGTGAATGGGGACATTTTATTATGGGATAAACAAACAAATAAACTAGTAGAAGAAAATCTGTCAAAAAATCAAACGACTTCAAAAAACTTATAAACATCAAGGCTCGGGATAACTCGAAGACAACTACAGCACTGGACATGGACATGAATTTAATAGCAAAGTATACAAAAAAGAAGGAAATCAAAAGTAATATACTAAAAATAGCTACCTGGAATATTAGAAGTATAAGAGGGAAGGAACAAGAACTAATTAAAGAATTCAATAAAGCACAGTTAGGTATACTGGGAATTACGGAAACAAAAAAGAAAGGCAAAGGCATACAGGAAATACAAGGAAATGTACTAATATTTAGCGGCGTAGATACATGTGAGAATGCCAAGGGAGGAGTAGGATGTATTATTGAGAAATCGCTTGCAAATACCTTAATAAACTGGGAAAGTTATTCAGAACGCATTCTCTCTATAGCGATAGAAATAGCTAAGGAAAAAACAACCATATTAATTGTGTACGGGCCAAACGAAGACGATTCTAAAGACAACAAAGATCTATTCTGGGAACAATTGCAACAAATATTAGAAGGAAAAGAAGAACCAGTAATTTTAATAGGAGATTTTAATGCGCGCGTAGGAAACAACAACTTAGGAGTGGAAAGCACAATGGGTATAAATGGAGAACATACACGAAATAACAATGGAAACAGATTAATTGACTTCTGTATTATTAATGAATTAATTATAATGAACACATTTTTCCAACACAAAGATATTCATAAAATAACAAGAGAAGAAATAAGCAGAAACGAAAAGTCAATCATAGACTACATTATTGTAAACAGAAATTACAAAAATAAAATAGAAGATGTGCGTGTCAAAAGGGGCTTCGAAATTGGTAGTGACCACTTCCTTTTAGAGGCTAAAGTAAGGATAAGAGATTTAGGTAAGGGCAATGAAAATCAAACAAAGAAAGAGAATAAAATTGAGACATTAAAAACATACAAATTTAAAAATGAAGAAATTAAGGAAATGTACCAGCAGGCTATCGCAGGAAAAGTAGTAAAACTAGGAGTTTATTCAAATCTCGGAGCTGAAGACCTATGGAATTTATTAAAAAATATATTGTACGAAGCGGCAAAGGAAACATGTGGTATTAAGCTAGTAGTTGAAGGAAGGAAACAAACACATTGGTGGAATCAAGATATTAAGGAAGAAGTAAAAACAAAAAAACAAAAATGGAAAGAATATATCTCCAACAAAACACAAGATAATTACCAAAAATATAAACAGCAGAGAAAGAAAGTAAAAGAATTAATTCAAGAAGCAAAGAAGAAAGAATGGGAAGACTTTGGAAACCAAATAGAATCAAATTATAAAGAAAATAAAAAACTATTCTATAGAGTAACTAAAAGCTTAAGAAAGGCAAAAGAGACCCCTATAAAACAATTAAAAGATAAAACTGGTAATATACTTAGAAATGATGAAGAAATAATGAACAGGTGGCAGGAACATTTCGAAGAACTATTGGAAGTTAAGAGAAACAAAGCTAGTATCACGAGCATACCAACAGAAAATATAGAGCTGATAAACCAAAAAGAAATTACCACCGAAGAAGTCTTAAATGCAGTACGGAAAATAAAAATAGGCAAGGCTGCTGGCCACGACGGTATAAAACCAGAACAAGTAAAATTTATGGCAGATGCGGGCATAGACATGTTACACACACTAATTAACAAATTATGGAATGGCGAACCGATACCAAAGGACTGGGAAACAACAATAATTATGCCGATATACAAGAAAGGAGACAATAGAATTTGTTCAAACTACAGGGGAATCTCTCTGATATGTATAACAGCTAAAGTCTACGAAACAATTTTAGAAGACAGATTAAGAACGAAGATAGAAAAATAATTAAGTAAAACTCAAAGTGGGTTCAGGAAAGGATATTGTACACAAGATCATATATTTAGCCTACGCCAAATAATAGAAAGAACGTTAAAATATAACAAAGAAATTTATATGTGTTTTGTCGACCTAGAAAAGGCTTTTGACAGAGTAAACCGAAATATACTATGGTCAATATTAAAAAACAGAAATGTTGGAAGCAAATTGCGGAGAGCAATACAAAATATATATACAAAGAACAGAAATTATGTACGTACGGGAAACAAAATATCACAGGAATTTATAACAACCCAGGGACTAAAGCAAGGCAGCAACCTAAGTCCTTTATTATTTATTTTATATATGGATGATATAGCTAGCAAAGCCAAAATACAATTAAAGAAAACGCACCTAGGATACTTGAATTAAAAAAATATCAATATTACTGAATGTATATTTGCTGATGACATGGCAGTATTTGGCAATACGGAAAAAGACTTGGAAGAAAATCTACAGATCTGGAATGATGAATTTACTAAAGCAAATATGAAAATAAATGCTAGTAAGACGAAAACAATGGCTGTAACAAAATTTAATAAGATTGTAAATATAACTCTAAACACAGTCCACATAGAACAAGTTGATAGCTTCAATTACCTTGGAAGTATTATAGAGAGCGGTGGAGAATATGAAGGAGAAATCAATAACAGGATTCAGATTGCAGCAAGGTCGTACCATCTACTTAGAACAACCCTAATTAACCATAAAAACGTATCTAAAAGAACAAAACTAACAGTATATAAAACGATTTTTCTTCCCATACTCTTGTACGGCAGCGAAACGTGGGTAACCAATATTAGGCAACGAAGTAAAATTCAAGCAATAGAGATGAAGTATCTTAGAAGAATTCAAGGAATAACAAAGATGGACAGGATTAGAAATGAATAAACTAGAAATTCGCTCGAAGTAAAAGCAGTAGTGCAGAAGATAGAAGAAAAACAATTACAATGGTATGGACACCTTATCAGGCTGCCAGAAGATAGGCCAGTAAAATCGATATGGAAAGCAAGAACGACCGGGAAAAGAAGCAGGGGAAGACCAGTAAAAACATGGGATGATACCATACTAGATTTACTAGAAAAGAAAAACCTTACATCAAGACAAGCGCATGTTTTAGCAAAGGATCGGAAAAAATGGAACAATTTCACGAAAGACCAATAAGGAAAAACAACCTCGACACCCGATTGGGTAAAAGAGGGTCTGACAATATATATATGTACGTTGACAGTTAATTTTAAGCTTGTATTTTATGTCGGAGGTAATGAGCGATACAGATTTCTTAGACAATAAGTAGATGGATATGATTAAAGGTTTATCACGTGAAATATATTTTTCAAATAGGAGAAATAATAAGTTTGAATGAAAGGAATTATAAATAGGGATGAAACAAAGGGAATATATTTAGCGAAAATTAATTGCAGGATCAAAGTAATTAATAAATATTGCATAAATTTTTAAAGGTTTTGTGTTTGTACATTTGATTAGAGAAAATAAAAATAAATATATCATCCCGTTTTTTATACTAGGGTGTGGGTGGCACTTTGCCGTAGCAAATCTCGGTATAAGTGATATATTAATATGCATGAAATTCGATTACATAGCGTGGTATTATGTATGTATGTGTTATATATTTGAAGAAAGCGAAAAGTTAATTAATTATTTTTTTATTTAGAACAATTTATTGAGTTTATCAGAAATTAAGAGTTAAGAAATCGAATACATACAAGGCCGCAAGGGGCGTCTTTTCTGAAAATAATTTAAGCAATATTTATTTTGCATAAAATGCGTCGATACATTTTTACACAAACAAACACACCACCAAAAGTTTTGTAAATGAAGTCCGAAACAAAAAGCAATCGCCAATTAATGAAAGTGTTTTCTTTTGGTTTATCTGTTCGCCTATTTGTAATGCACTAAATTTTGTAAATATACATATATATATATGAGAACTGTTAATTATAAAACCAACAATATAAATACAAATCTAAATAATCTTCTCCACACATTCTTACATGACCCCACCTACGCAATCTCTATCCCTTACACCAAATAACTCATCCGGGGCTATAAACCACCCGGACAGCAGATCTCCACCCCGACTCCACCTTTTACAGGGCGACACGAACGCCGCTGGCACGCGAGCACCGCGATAAGATGGGTTGATAACGTGTCATGATTCACTCTTAAACATACAAGCCGTGATCTGCGGGGGCGCAGCGTGGCACGGTATCTGATGTATGGATCCCAGTCACCGTTAGACGGCGGGACATCGGGATGTCAGATGGTAGAGTGGGATAAATTACGAGCTAACTACCGGAGTGGGGAATGAATGGGGTGGAGTATTTTGTTTGGGAGGTGATGTTTAGCAAATTTGAAGTTCATCTGTTATCGTCAAAATATTATACAAATTCGTGTCATTATTTGTATACCAAAATATATAGTCTATTCATTGAATTTTGACGTGTATGTCATCAAAAATATACTAGTTCTATGTATATATTTATCTGATTGTTGGCACTACTTGTTTTAAATGGAATAGGTATTCATTATTCAGATAATAGTGTCATTTGTCAAGTATTGCAGACAAATAATATTGTCAAATAATAGTATTAAAGGGTGACTCGCGATCTCTAAGGAGGTTACTAAGAAATAGGAAGGAATACGCTAGATGTTACTAAGATATAAAAAAAAATATTTATCTAAAACTATTAAATAATTCCTTTATTATGTATGTAACTCAACATACATAAAGCTATTCATATTAGACTAGTGTAATATGAAATTTCATATTTCACGGCATATTCCCAACTAATAGCTATCAAATATTTTCTTATATTCCAAGCACATGGTTGGTCGTTTGTTGATCTTTGATAAAACTAAGTATGACTATGTTTTACCTTTTCAATTTCGTTTACTTAAATAGTTGTAGATACAGTGTAGTACCATTTTATAATTTTGAATGTTTATAAATAAATAAGTATTATTATTAAACAATTATTCAATGATTCTATAAAGTTGGTAATGAAATACAATTAACTGAAAGATTTTTCTTGATTAATTTCTAAAATCGTGATTCTAATTTTGTAACGCACATTACTAAATCAACCATTTACAAACATCAATTTTGATCACACAAAAGGAAAAGGGACGCAAAAGAATTTATTTGTAATTTTTGCCTCCCCGACAGTCCTGGTTTCGAGAAGTTTGTTTCTAAAATATATAAATATATCATCACGCCTTTTACCCATTACTAGGTGTGGCACTCTGCCTAAGCAGATCTCGGTAAGTGATATATTTCTTCTCGTTAAGTGCGGTTACCAGCCGTCAATTTTTTTTGTTTCTAAAGCATATAATTATAGAATCTTTATGTATATTTACACGCATTTCTATAATTTTTGCACATTACTACTGGGCTTGACACTGTGTCATATTGATATATTTATGCGCGTGGAACACGATTACCAGCCATCAATTTACGCCCTATAAATATGTTAGTGGAGAGGGGCCAAATGAATACTTCTGATATGGTGAAAATTGTTTGTCAGCTGTGGGAACAGAACTCTGATTCTAAATTGCACAGTTCAAGTCGATCTCACTAAACCTTCTACCTCAAATAATATTAGTGATTATAAGAAACAAAAAAGGAAAATTATACAATTCTTTTAAATTTCAAATACTTTTTAGTAAATGTCTCTGCTGACAGACAGTTACTACAATTTCGTGGTTTCAAAACTAATGTAATGACCAAGTCCGTTGTCCGCCATTGTTAATATTTTCAATATTGCCTCTACTTTTAATATACTAAATGTAGCAAAATTTTGTATATACCTACGAAGTGCTTTATGTTGGTAAACAAATTGTGATTTTTAAAGTCGTTGGCAATAAACATGCGTACGATGTTGCAACCCAAGAACGCTTTAACAACCTTCAAATATTTGTCTGCTTAGAAATGTGAGAGTCTGCAAGTTTAATATGTTTATATATCATTAACCCAGTTTACAGTAAATATATTTGCCTATATATTGTAGGTAGGTACGTTTCACCGTTGTGCTATTTTTGTCTCCTTTAATTTATCGGCACGAAGTTGAATTTTAGCTGCTCTGCTTTCGGAGGTAGAAGTAAATAAATACTTTAATTGCTCTTTCATTTTGATTTACAGTTGTTTTATTTTTACTGTATATTCTACCAGTATCATATCTGGTGGTAAAATTTAATACTTTTTTGCTGCCAAATGTATACAATTTATTGAATTTTGAGTCGAGAAATTAAGCATTTTATTAAATTTTTGTTGATATTATTATAGTTCATATCAAACATTTAATTAGTAATAGATGATTCACGATTTACAACAGCTCGTGTTGCTTCACCATTTGTCAGTCGAAAATACATACATTAAATGTCCGCACTAACGAAATTTAAATTTTAAGTTTGACAAAAACTGACAATATCGCATCAAATGTTTGACACAAATGTGAATGTCTTCATATGATATTTTAATTTGAGTTAATTTTGTTACTATAAGTCATACTTAAAATTAAAGGTCCGATAGTGCAAATGAGAAAATTTAAAAATAATTTTATATGAATTTATGTATATAATTTCGGTACTTTTAGAATATTTTTGATTTTCCATATTTTTATATTTGACGTCAGTAAATGAAGTGTTTCTGTTTTTAAATATACCTAGTTTAAAATATAGATACATCAGTTTGTAGAAACTGAAAACATACTGTTTGTATTTCTGAAAATTGTCTATTTCCTGCTGAAATTTGATAATAGACTAACACATGTCAATTTCCTGTTTTTGACAAGCTTTAGTAGTTATGTGTTTATAATGTAATATCCTCATAAAACTTGTTTAATTTACAAATAACAACTTTCAAACTAGGTCGAAGCTAGTAAAACAATTTTTCAATCGTACATTTATCTTTAAAAATATATTCTTTTTAGAATACTTAAACTTTCTTCATCTATTCAAGAACTTAGACTTCAACAGACTATTTTATTTATATAATGATCGGTACTTATGTTTGTAAATAATATTACAAAACATGCTTCACTTTATAGATGTTAAATAATTTTTCTCGGTTTATACAAACATCTTTTAATTTAAGAATTAATACTCAAGATTATAATAATAATAATAATACTTAAGAAGATAGATCTTTATTGTCCTGTTAACAATCGAATCGCATTCAATTCCAAAGGCAAAACCAAATAAATAATTCCGACACATTGAATTCTCATTTACGTCTTGGTGAATAAAGCAGGTTTTAAAACGTGAAAAATCCCAGTGAAGCAAACATTTTAGGGAGCGACTTTTGTGAAAATTGTATGTATTTGGCACACGGCTCGCATCCGGTATTTAGACAACTGTGTTTAACGAAAATTTATACGTGAAGAGCACGAAACAAACTGACGTCTGCAAGACGTTCCGTTATCTGTATAAATTAAGCGTAATCACGATAGGCGGCAATATATCTTTTGCAAATAATGCTTGGATAAAATGTCTGCTAATTTATTCCTTCTGCGGTGGGAGTGGAATGATGCCTCCTCGTGAATCAGGTAGGAATAGAATTATTTATAATGCAACATATATTACCTCTAGAAGTGAATCAGCAAACATACAATTATAAAAGGAAAATTATTATCAAAATTTTCTGCTTTTATACCAACAACATAAATATATTCTTTGTTAAAGGGTTCGTGTTTTAAAAATGTATTTTTTGACGAATGGTACTAGGGGTGCATAAAAAATACTGCCGCCTAGGGTGCTATTTTGTCCGGTCATAATTTGGCTCTAGCTTAAATATTTAAATACCTACGAACATTTAGATTTCATCTCTGTATTTTTAAAAGTACTTTTTATTTATTGATATTTTTTTTTGAAAAATCTATGAAGGAAAAGAGAAAATAATAATTGTATTCGCAATTGACATATGGGCGGAGCCATCGTTTTGATGTGGAAATATGGCGGAATATTTGAAGTCCTTGCTGCTATGAACCGTATTTCTTTGAACATGTTCTACAATCTATAATATTTACCCATGCTTTCAGATACTACTTGAATTTTTTTTTGTTAAAAATAGTTTTTATGTAATAATCGTACTTCTTAATAATTCGAAATTTAATGTATTTATTAAGAAAATATTAGCATATTTCAATTTCTGACAATGAACTGCAGAGCAAGGCACTTTTAGTTTTAATTTATATGTTAAAATTAAATAATTTTTGTTTATAACTTTTACGTTTTTAAGTTTATAATAGTATATTAATGTAACAAGTTTTATAAACATTTCTTTATTTACATTTTTTGTATAAATGTATAAAAAAATGAGTATCTAAAATGTTATTTAGTCATGGACACCAGTACATTAAATGACATTTGAATAAAGGAATTAGAAAAAAAAATTGTAAACATTTCGTCTGTGAAATATTTTTATTTTATATACGTCAATATTCATCTATCGGCCTAGGTATACACCTGATATATCTATTTACCAATTCGAGATAGCAAAAACATTATTAAAATCATCTTCTACAATAATTGGCAATTTACCTACTGTCTATTTTTTATTGTTCTTCCTAACAAAGAGCTAATAAAATATATTCTGTAGGTATGTGTATTCGAAAAAAAATCCCAATCAAACAAAATACTACATAAATAATAAAAATTGAAATCATACCCTCAACTCTACCATACTTTTTGTATACAACCCTTACTGCCTCCTTGAATCCCAAAAAACCTGTTCTCCGATTGGACCACTAAGTGTGATAGCACTAAATAAATGAGCACGTCCAAGATTAAAGTTTCATAGGGGAGTGTTTCCGAGCATCCCGATCGCGTCGTGGCGGCCGTGATTCCGGTGATTCCGGGGACACGACACGTGACAATGATCGCCAAAGCACTAAACTGGAACGTATTGGTGCGATAGATGGCACTGAAGTTACCACGAAGAGATGAACTGCCTTTGTTGGCGACAAGATCATTTCGAGGAGAATTTTTGGAAGGAAAAAAGTTTATCTAAATTTTAAAAATATTAAATAACATGCATACTTATGATTTAGGTGGCTCAGTGGTATCGAGTCGGACAGTGGACTTGAAAACCGGAGTTTGATAACTATAGCCGACAAACAATTTTTACCACATTAAAAACACCATATATACTTATCTTTTATCTTTGATATGCATAAATGTATCACTTACCGAAATCTGCTACGACGGAATGTCATATCCTATAGGGTAAAATATGTGATGATATATTTATATAATTTGTTTATTTTCATACTTATTCACATACTGTCAAATATTCCAAAATTATTTTATAGAAAAATGTGTTAAATAAAAGTTATAAAACTTTTATCTGAAATTACTTGGTTATTTTGACAGCCCATGATATACGATGCCAAATATTCAGGGCTAATACCACAAGAGGTGATAATTATTAATCGTTTAAATGGCAACTTATTTCTTATAAATTTCATATGAAAATTTCATGAATTTTTTTCATGTTTTTTAAAGTGAAATTGCGTTTTAAGTTGCCATGGAAAAGATAAATAAGATAAATTAGCTAGATTAAGTTAGATTTCATTTTACAAATTGACTTTTTTTAAAGCATGCTATATGTATGCTTCTCGTTATAATCAGCACTTTATTAATTAATGTCACAGCTATAACACAATATATGGGGTAGGTGGCTCAGTGGTATCAAGTCGGCCTGTGGTTCTTGAGAACCTTGGTTCGATCTCCACAGCCGACAAACAATTTTCACCAATTTAAATCTATCCCGGTGGCTCCCCCACCACTAATATCTTTGGAGGCCGTGATTCGATGGCTGGTAATTGCACTTCACGCGAAAAAATATATCACTTACCGAGATCTGTTTAGGCAGTGTGCCACACCCATTAATGGGTAAAAGGCGTGATGATATATTTATTTATTTATATAACACAATAAAATTTACCAATACTGTATGGTAGGAAATAGTCAAAATTATTAAGATTTGTATAAATTTTATGGTCAAGCTTTAAAAATGAGCTTGTTTAGAGCTCAGGGCGATCCAAAGATGATCTTACAATTACAACAATAGTACATATTCATTGTAGATTATATTGAAATCAATAGCAAATATTTTATAATTTTTCGTGCCAAACAACATGATTCATTAAATATTGAATATAATTACAAAGTTATACAGATATAACATCAGTTTCATCTCAAAAATCTTTGTTGATTTCGTATTGCTTGTAAGCCGTATATTTTTAATTATTATTCCCTGAAACACAACTCGCAGCATTGATGAAAAGAAAAGAGGATAGCAGAAAGCGTTAAAATTTAAAAAGCCCGTACGGATTTCTATGTTACTTTTTACAGACATGCGGAATTATCTCTCCAGACCAGAACGGCAACGTGTAAATAAAAACTTATTCAAAATTCAAACAGCGTGAAACGAATTTACATTTGTTGGCGGATATATACTCGCACATGTATATCAACACTGAAAAAATTTGTACAAATTGTAAATAAAATGATGAAATAAACCCAAATATACCAGATATTTTTTTACATCTGTATTACTCGAATGCGGATATTGCTTGAAAATTTGTAATTCTCATTTCAGAAAATTAAGAAACTGAAGTTAAAATTTAGGAAATTATTATGTTTTGAAATCATATGTTTGTTCCCTGAAGTTTTTCAAGATATCAAGTTACCTGTATATGATATGATGAAGCCCGGAAATATGTGTACTTAAACGTAATTTCACCTGAATCTCTATAAAATATATAAAATTTGATAAGTAACTTTTATTTGTCAAATTAAACATTTGCTACAATATAGCGACTTTATGAAAAGTTTTCTGCAAAGAATTGTGTTAAAACAGTAGGTATGTGTAAGTTGATATGGTTTTGTTGTGTGGAACATATGCCGAATAAAAGACTGCTGAAATTAATGGTGAAAGATTGCGAATGAATAAAGAATGGATATGAATGAAGATATGTTGCGTTAACGAAAGATTCCGAGTAAAAGGAATAAACAAACTAGTTGGAAAAGAATTACGAATTTGGATGAAACAAATATTTTGTGATAGATTAAGTATATTTGACGAAGATTGCAGAATGCATCTAATTAACAATAGTTCAGTAAATGCTTCACGAGTTCGGATATATGGAACGTATGTCCAATGAAATATTGGTAAAATTGAGGCTCACCTCAAGTATAAATAGGGGCGGTATATGATTGACGATTTATTACGCGAACGAAAGATTTCTAATGAAAGAAATAAACAAAATTGTAGGAAGGTATTATTAATTTGGGTGAAGCTAATATTTTTATAAAATGATAATTTTTTTAGCAAAAATTATCTGCAGGATAAATCTACTGAATAAATGTTCAAAGAATACTTCACGGTTTCGATTATGTGGACATATCTCACAAGAAAGATTGGTGATATTATGGAGAATCAAAGATTCCGAGCAAGAGAAACTAATGAGCCTGTAAGAATGGAATTATGAATTTGGATGAAAGAAAAATTTTGTGATATGATAAGAATGTTTAGTGAAGATTATCTGCAAGATTTTCTGGATATATGTACAGTGAATGCTTTATGGATTCAGCTATATGGAACGTGTGTGAAATGCTCGATAGGAATAAATAAATGTATATGATTCAAGGTATATTATGAAGAAAGAAAGATTTCATCTAGGGAACATAAGTGAGCTTCAATAAAAGGAATTATGAATTTGGATGAAGCAAAAGTTTTAGGATAATAATATTTGGCGAAGAATAATTGTAGGATAAATGTAATGAAAAGTGTTTCAAGGGTTCGTACTACTCCATTTGATAGAATAGCGTAATTATTGCCTATTCAAACTTAGTTTCTCATTTTATAAAACATGTTATTAATCAAACAATTGTTACAAATGAATCTTTTAGCTTAAAAATCATAGTACATATTTCATTACTATTCATTTAAGTCGTCGTTCCAAATTACACAACCATGTCCCAAACGAAAGCAAACAAATACTATGCAAATTCACTCATCCAATGAAATGCACCATCTGTACTTCGTTCGTTGATGGCGCCAGTCGCTGGAGCACCGCATTAAACTTTCAACGGCTTGGATTCAGCGCAATATTTCATTTTTGTCCGGTTGGCGTCGTTGTATTCGAGACACGCGTCCCTCCTCATCAATGATTCATTTAATTAGTTGTGTGTACATGAGGAATACTGCAGTGGGGTATGAATATTTCAGTGTGTCGTAGACAGGTGCTTGCTGGAACGCAGAACAGAGATATTGCATTGCGTTGCTGCGATGTTGGTGCTAGAGAGGTACAAACGGTGAAGAGAATGCATGAAGGTGATGGTGGAATTGATTTTGTGGTTGGCAATTTGTTGAAGGTTTAGGGAATTGTAATTTTTCTTTGTTTTTTTATCATTGAAAATTGTTGCGCAAACAAAACTTAAATTTTTAACATGGTTTAAATAAATAAGTAAATCGAAATTACATGTCATGCAATTAATGACATTTTCGTCAAACATTTGACTTGCTTTTATTTATTGAAGTTTAATATTCAAATTTTGGGAGACTAAATACTAAAAGTTATTTTTGTAGAAAGAGAAGTAACAGATGATTTGATGTCGAAGGCTTTGTTTGAGCTACAAGGAACAAAAATTCTAAGACCTCTAAATTCATTTAGTAGGCGCGGTGGCCGAGCGTGTTAAGGCACATCTCTTAGCACTCTGTGACGTCACCCGAACCAATGTTCGTCGGTTCGAATCCGCCTGCCGACAATGTGTGATTTGTCGTAAAAATATAAAAATACAGTTTCATGTATTTATCACACTCGGGCGCTATAAGCTAGTCACTTATACGCCTTAAATAATCTGACTAAAGAAACCGGCAGTACGGCAGTGTAAAAACTGCGGCTCGGTGTGCCCGGCCCCTATGTTCCGACATTGGAATTATGGGACTCATTATTATTATAAATTCATTTAACGTTTTTGGTGAAAACAATTATTTTAACCAACAGCGAAAAATAAATGTAAAAATTTAAATATAATATTTGACTTAAATAAATAAAAGCAAATCGAAATCATCTATCATATAAAGATGTTTACATTGCTGTTAAAAAAAATATGCGATGTCAGTTTATATCAAACTTAAAATTTAAATTTCATTGGTGCAAGCAGCCATTAAATATTTTAAATATATTTGTCAAGTGTGGTGATCTGATTGCTACCATAACAATAATGTCAAATTTGTATTTGCGCATACGGATGGTAAATGACTCATTACATCCTTAGAAACAAGCTGGTTTTTAAATAAATTTTGCAGCCTTTTAATTTACATAATGCAGATGCATAAAAAATCTTGTCTGTGACATATTCGTATATATGGCATATTGAAGATTGAATTTAACGACATATGCAATTTAAGGTTTAGGTATACAAATAACTTCATATTAAAATATTATTGATAGTAAAATAAATACATATAGGGTTGATTTAAAAGAAAATGCCATGAACCCTTCTTTTGCCATTACATCATTAACTGGATATTTCATTCATTTTCGGGCGTGAAGCATCACTCAAGTCGAGTAAAATTAAAAGCCACAGTGACAGTTCTTTCATTTGTACTTCGTCATGTTGTCACCAGTGTCATCACGCACCGCTCGCAATAATTATTGTTGACATTTAATTACTGAACACGTAGTTCTGTCATTAATTGTTTTACAGAGACAATAAGCAAGAATCAATGTGTCAAGTGACAGATTGGCAATTACACTCCTCGAGCGCATAATATTACAAAAATCAACAGAGGGCGCATGATTTACACACCGAGTGCGGTTGTCTGCATAATAGACAGAACCGGCCGCGAATTTATTGCGAGTGTGAAGCATTCACACTAGAAAGTACAATTCAGGCAAATACATTTGAATCAGCTATGGTTTCTAACTACAGTGGGGTTCTCCGTTATTATATCTTTTCTTTTCATAAAAATGTATCTAAATTGACAAGAATAATTGTGATGTCATTAAGATAATTTGGATATTAAATAGTGGGGCTCACATATCATTGTAGTCACATAAAAGATCTATTATATTATTTAAAAAAATATATAAATTGAATTTATATTAGTTTATTATAATTAAAAACGTACATGGATATCAGTTATTTCAAAAAGAAGAAGAAATAAGCTGTAAGATTATTTTAGTACAGATTTGGTTATCGCTAGTACGATGTCTTTTATTTCACTTATTTTGTTAACCTAACAAACATAAAAATATTTAAAATAAACGTCTCAAAATTAGATGTCTGTTGCACAATGACAGAAGACATAAAAAGTTAAATGAATTAATATGCATGAAAGAGGATTTAAAAAAAAACTCGAAATGCTCAGACTAATAACTTTTTGTGTCTTTCTAAAGCGGAACTTGTATATTTGTATGAACAACTTGTAACTTGTGATACAAGTTCTTTGGAGTGAACTTACCGTTACTAACATAATAGTAGTGCAATGTTTCTTAAACTTCAGGTATTCACGAACCACTTATTGAATTTTAATTATTACCAAGTTAGCCTGAAATAACAATAATAAAATAGAAGTTGTTAAAAATTGAAGTTTTTTTATTAGAATATTTGTACGAAAAGTTAACCTTTTCAGGGATATATGAATGTTTGCCGTGGCTGTTAGGTCATGGTTACTTTATCGTTCATAAAATAATTTTCGACCTAGGGCGAAAGTTATTTTTGACAGCTAAAATAATATTTGAATTAAATTTGTTTTTAAAAAAGAAAAAGAAAAAATAATGTTTGATACGCGGACGAAAAAGTATTTCATATTATACGGCTGCCGAATTCAACTTAATTTTTTTTGCGTCATTTGCACAAAAAATTTAAGTTTTTGTCCTTGAGTCATAAATAACTACATTTTTATAAAAAAAATATGTGTAAAGAAACTATAATTTTATTCTTAATTAAAATAATTTATAAACAATCACTGCAATGAATTTGCAATAGTGATGTATAGTCGAAATATGCCACGTACCCCTTGAAGATCTTTCACGTACCCCGGAGATACCCGTATCTGAATTTGAGAAATAGTGCGCTAGTGTAAAACGAGCCTACTGACCAGTGACGTACGCGGATTTATTGCTACGCGCGTTATTGTCGTGTCCAATTCGGACGAGGAAGCGAGCACTACTGCATGGGTGGACGTGGGCGTGTTTAGTGTTGTGGTTAATGTGCGTGGGATGTTGGTATACGAGGAGTTGTGGTGGGCTAGCGCGCACTGGTTATTGCAAGTGCTAATTTTACTATTTTCGTTTTTTTTTCCTTTAATTTATGTATTCTGTAATTGAATTAGACAACAAAGATATATTATTATAAATAACGTAGCAATAATTTCAATTTAAAAGCAATCATTATCAACTAAAAAATATTTCGAATACCACCAATAAATATTTTTCAATGCGCTCCGTTAAACAACGGTTATTAAAACAGTTATAATGAAAATGAGTGTTGTATACAATTTTTTTATTATTTATAATAGTTGAGTAAACCTTCAATATCACCTTTATTATCAACAAACGCATTTTTTTGTCGTTTATCAATATTTATTGTACTGCAAAATAACAGAATATTACAAATGTTGCAATGTATCTGCAATTGAATATTAAATTATGTTTGGCAGAAAAACATACAAGCGCCATTAATTATCTTTTTTATATATTCTAGGTACCTAACCATTATTGAATTTCAGACAACTACCACTAACACCTGATTTAACGTTTAGTAACCACACTTCACGTGCGTTAATATATGACTTACCGAGATTTGCTATGCGGTTATAAGTAAAATATCTGATGTGGACACCACATGACTTCCTTGTACACGTATTAAACTATAGATATTTTTTTAATTACACATATTTGACATTAAATCTTTTATTTTTTGTTCTAATCCATAGCAAACTTAATTTACAAAAAAATCAAAAAATATATAATATTTAAATTTAGATATCTCGTTTATACAAAAAGCTAATTTAAAAATTCTTAATGTGCTAGACGCAGAATTTAATTCTCTAAAACTTTTATTTGCAGCATTCATTTCTAAAATTAAAATAATACCATTTTTTTCAAGGAAAACTGTTAGCAGCTTCATGTAATGTGCCACTTCCGGTTAGTCTATTTTAACCAAAATCTATTATGTTATTTCCATTGATATAGTAGTCTTATATACCAAATTTGGAAAGTTTTAAATTATATTTGAATATAGTTTTTCATGAAAATCTATTATAGGCTTCAAGTAAAGTACCACTTCCGGTAGTTGTATAATGACCAAAAAGGGAGGTGCACAACTAGATGTTATAACAGTCCTAAATATAGAGTTTCAATTTTCTACGGTTTACCGTTTTTGAGTTATGCGAGATACGTACGTACAGACGGCATGACGAAATTAGTCAAAATGGATTCAGGGACACCTATTTCCGTTGAAATCTGAGAACCGAAAATTTTCGCGATTACAATACTTCCTTTACTTCGTACAAGGAAGTAAAAACGGTATTTATTTACTTTAATTGCTCTTAATTTTGTCTGATTCTGTCTAATTATTAAAACTAATAATTCTGCGTTAAGCATATCTAAGCGATTCATTATATTATTTTTAGATAAATAAATAAAATTATTTTGTTTCTATATTATATTGGATTCATAACCTCAAATTAATTTCACGAATTCATAAACATGATTAAATTTCGTCTATCATACATAAACATAGCAAAATTAGCAATTAATTCATTTACTGAACTGTAACAACCATCATAATATAAAATATAATTCCAAACCAATATCCGGGCAATATTCTCCCATCAAAACTAAATTCCCTAAAGATGGCAATATGAAATGTTCACAAATCAATTTCATTATTAGTCATTTAATGAAAATACAGGTATTAGAGAATTGTGAATTTAGTACATCAATATTAAAAAATGTTTTTCACCACATGCTCCGAATATTCAATTTTCTCTTCGTGAAATAGTGATGAAAATGGGGGTTTTCAACATTACTTGTGAAAATGACATTTCCCGCACTTAATGTAGTTGTGATCGTAAAAGTTTCCCTCACTAGTGAGAAAAGTTATTTACTTGCATCATAAGTAAGGGAAATGGTTACTATCACAATTACGTAAATTGAGTAAGGAAAATATAATTTGACATGGTGACTAAAGAAACGTGATGTGCATTTGCAAATACAACTATTTTGATTTATATTAAATAATTATTAAATATCTTGTATTGCAAACGTAAAAATGTTATTTTTACGTTATACAGGTTGTTTCACAACTTAAAGCAAAAAATTAAAGGGTATATTTTGTACGACGTGCTGATCATGAAACAAAAAGAATTTTTTTTTTAAATTCGAAAAATTAAGGGTTGGTAACCTAAAACATTTTTTGTAGTACTGCACTTGATTCGCTTTCCTATTAAACACATACAATGAAGTAGGTATCAACTACGAAAGAATAATTACACAATTCAATTATTAGCAGTTATTTATAATAGAATTTTATTTAATTAATAACTTTAACATAATCAACCACCCAGTGGCAGTGGCAACGAAAAATTTTGGACTGGGAAACATGGAAAATAGTTTTGCGATTTAAAAAAAAATCTTTTTTTCATGATCAGCATGTCGTACAGAATATACCCTTTAATTTTTTGCTCTAAGTTGTGAAACACCCTGTATGTTGAAAAAAAAAGTATGTAACAGACGTGAGAAAAAGCCATTGTCACTCGTACTATTGGAACACGACCAATAACAATCAGTAACCAAATTACTCTTCTTAAACATTCAATACAGATTCAAAGTTTTATGTGCTGTCACGTATATTTCTTAATTATTTTTCTTTTGTGATTGCTAGTAGTGATTATTTATTAATTTATAAAGAATATAGTTTATTTGTTGTCGTTACTTATAGTTTTAGTATTAGTTTCATTTATCGTTTAACTTTTAGGAATAAATTAAGTACATAGTTCAAAGTGTATGTTTTTCCTAGTAGAAATTGTGTCTTTTAGTATAACATTAGTTAATTATAGTTCTATTACCTTCTTTATAGAAACCATTATTTCTATTATCATTCTTTTTACAAAAATTAAGTATTTATTTATTAAGTTAGTAGCAAACTGTACCTTAGTCATTTAAAAATCCCAAACTTATATTCTTCTCAATTTCCTTAAAGAATGATTAAACTAGGAGTGCCCCAAATAAAATAGTACCAAGCATGCAAAATGCATTGTTGATTTGTTGTGACCCTTCCCAGCTATTTCATTATCCTGATGGATGTTTTAGATTTTCGTTTGATTGTTATTCCGAACGAATAAGAACCACCAACCACAGAATATATTGAACCATTGTTAATTAATCTAATGTGTGGTAGTTTCTGTTATTGATATTGTTCAGAAGCGAAATTAATTTTGTCAAAATTAATAATTCATGTATAATTTAGTTTTGTGTGCTTACATTTTATTGTACATATGTAGAAGAATTAGTTACATAATTTTGTACTATTGTTAATTAATCTGACGGTTGGGAATTTCAGATGTAATTATTGAAATTAATTATGGTATTTATAATATTTCGCATCATAATTTATGTATAATTTAGATTCATTTAAAGATATAATTAATTTAAATAATAATTATTGAGGTTCGCCCTATATTTTAATAAATTCATTTGAGTTTCCAGATATATAATATTTTATTTTTTAATAGTAATGAGGAGAATTTTGAAAATAGATTTTAGTTCATTTTTAATTGTGCTGAAGGTAAATAAGTAAGCAAAATTTGAATTTATAAATCAGCAACATATACCTTTTGCAAAAGAATGTTTATTTAAAATACAATATTGTTAAATATTCACATTTCATAGATTTATTAGGGGAGCCATTATAAATTTACATGCTTTATATTCCAACGACGTTCATTTTTATAAAGTGTAACCATGGGAATACTTTTTATTATATGTGAACAAAAAAATTAAACGAATATCTCGTGTTAAAGTTTAAATATTTTATGAAATATATTTAGAAATATTGCATTAATATTTAACTATGTTCTTTTAAATAGTTAAAAGTTTATTTCATGTTCTGCAATACCAAATCTCTGTAAATATCATATACAGGGAATATTTCACAAAAACACATTTGGCTACACTTGATCGCTAATTACTTTTCAGAAAAAGTTTTCGAATAAAAATGAATTAATTAAATGGTATTTCAGTATGGTGGTGTAGATAGCGATACGGAAATCGAATTTTTAGATTCCGAGTTCGAATTCAAGCTAAATATTATATGAACTATCATATCGAAACTCGTTGAGTCCTGACCCTGTACTGTATTTGGTATTAAGTTCTTTTTGTACAGCATAACAAAAATAAATAAATAAGTACATAAATATATTATTTAAATTGGTAAAATATTCAGAAAATTAAGTTAATTATGTTAATGAATAATGTAGCACCTTTTTTCATTCCAAGATAAAAATCAAAACCAAAATAAATCTATTCCAAATACAATATACATGACAATATCAATTAGAATCCAATAACAGGACATGTAATGAAAAACAGACAATAATTTGTCCATTTCACATGTCCCCTCATTGCTTCGTCCAACATCCAGCAATACCAGCAGCTCTGTGAATGATGTCGCCCGCTACAAAGCTTCCCGCCGCCACCGCCCGGCGATAGTAGCGCTGCTGCTGCTGTCGCTGAGTGTATGCCAGTGATAAATCGCCTCGCATGCACCTACGATTATTGAACCTTGTTTCGGAACGCGATATGTGCCATTTAATTAGCACGCAGTGTGCATAACGGGAATACTGGCATACTGGCTGCACTGTGTATGGAAACGCTGTGTTGTGCTGTTGTGCGAAGCAATGATTAAATGGTGTTGACTGGCCTGTTAATTATTACTTCATAGGGGAAGAATTCGATACGGGATGCTTGTTTGTGTTGTCTTATCAGATTGGATTATGGATTAAAGGATTTTGAATGCGAGGAATATTGGGATGGATTTTAGAAAAATATTAACTGGAGTCTCACACAATTAAAGACCAATATTTCAGTTCTATTACATGGTTTAAATTAGAGATGAAAAACTATCGGTAATTTCAACTATCGATTGTTCGATAGTGCTATCAGTAAACTATCGATGTATCGATAGTACTATCGATAGTCAATTAAATTACTAAACGATAGTTTCAGTTACTAAACGATAGTTTTAATTACTAAACGATAGTTACTAAACGATAGTTACTAAACGATAGTTACTAAACGATAGTTACTAAACAATAGTTACTAAACGATAGTTACTAAACGATAGTTACTAAACGATAATTACTAAACGATACTATCGATAGTTTTTTTCTTTTAATTACTTATCGATAGTATTTTTTTTACAAAAATATAAATAATTTTTTTTTCAAAATTAAAAAATCTTTGCCTATACAGAGTTTAAAATCATTTATTAAATTTGTTCCATTTGTGAGAGAGAGGTAAAATAAAATTTATAATTTTTTAAATGTTACCCTCATCCCCTAAAATTTAAAACTGTTGATTTTGCTCTATATTAAGGGATGTGTGCTAAATAATTTCTTTGAATATGGTTTTGTTACAGTTAATATTACCCGCTCTAAGGTATGTAATGGTGGATTTTGGGGTGAACAAAGAAGTTTGGAATGTAGGTACTTGAAAAACAGATGTTGTTAGGTTCGGAGAAAGCGGGCGAAGTTACAATAGCAGGTAGTGGAGAAACATGAAAATTGTACAGAATTTTGCTTAGAAACTACAGAAAATGAACGAATATATACAGAGTGTTTTGCTAAGACTATTACAGAATATATACAAGGTGTGTGATTATTTGTCGTGATGTATTGGCCGCCACATGACCCTATAATATTCACTACAGCACAAACTACAATGAACATCAGAGAACAATTGAATTTAAATTATCTCGTACCTGTTACCCTATAATAAATTTCTTAGAAATCTCACTTTGTCTTTCATCCCTTTAAAGTCTTCCGACAACCAATCGATTTACAGCTAACATTTGTGTACAGTTACTGTACAATAACGATATTGAATATAATTTGAATTATATCATTTAAATGTAGATGAAATCTTGACAAGTCATACTTAACACATAAGCTACCACGTGGTCCGCAAATAACACACGTATTCGAATTGCTCCGGGAACATAAGGTAATTTGCTTGTCATTACTCACAGTCAAGCCCGTGTTATTTATTATTTATTTATTTTTATTTTTAAATTATTTTATTTGAAAGATAGTTACTAAACGATAATTACTAAACGATAGTTACTATATGATAATTACTAAACGATAGTTACTAAACGATAGTTACTAAACGATAGTTACTAAACGATAGTTACTAAACGATAGTTACTAAACGATAGTTACTAAACGATAGTTACTAAACGATACTATCGATAGTTTTTTTCTATTAATTACTTATCGATAGTACTTTATTTTTTAAAACTATCGATGTATCGATAGTACTATCGATAGTTTTTTCATCTCTAGTTTAAATCGCTGGGTTTGAAATTAATATCTGACTGAATACTGTTCTTTTTAAAACAAAATATTATTGTTATTATAAATGACACTTATTATATATTATACTTATTTTTGAAGATACAAGTTGAAAGCATGTAATAAATTTTAATACTAATAATTTACGAGAATGTAATATTAATAAGAAATTAGTTTAATTCGGTAGAAAAGATCACTTCTTCTTATCCTTCAATGTTGTCAAATTACATTTGTAGAAAATATGTCGAATTCAACTATAATAAAGAGGTAAAGCAAATGCCATATAAAGTACATCTACGAAAATAAATTTTAAATTTAAATTATTTAATATAGATAATAAGCATTTACAGATAAACTATAAAATCTTCTACTCACTTATTTTGGACAAAATAATTATTTGTGTATCTAGATTGTTTGCGTGCGTCGATAAATAAGGTAGACTAGTTTCTAAGCGCATCAAATAATTTCGCGGCCGATGAGCAAACAAAATTTTTCACGCGACTATAGCAGAATTGTGCACATAAATGTAAACTTTTTTGAGAGTTGCGTGAAAATTACCCTGATAATAGTAACATTTTTCTTGCCTCAATTGAAAGAAGAAAGTGTTGATACTTTTCATCCTTAGGCAAGAATAATAGTACCTAGAGAAGAAAGTAGTCTATTGCCCCTCGCATATAGAGATTGTTGATCGAGGCGCAACCAGGAGCAATATCCATCCAATTAATTTTGGAAAGGAATAAGTTGGTTTTAGGATCCTTGAATAGTTCAATTTATTTCTTGGACGTTTCGATGGTTAACTCATCATCTTCAGCATTTATTGTTTACATAGTTATTTTCCAAATCTAATTAATATCTGCATTACATTGTTAAATTCTTATTTTTATATTTCGTCCACAAATTAATAGAACAGAAAATATCGACATAAAAAAAATTGTATTTTATGTACAATAAACTGTATAGCACGAGCAATTTTTACAACCAAAATATGATCCGCCAAAAATTTTGGCCATGCCTGCTCTAGAAACTAGAGGTTAGAGGTGGTTGAACAAATGATGACAGTATAGTGGAATTATAGCAATATTCAGCGCGACATTTAATATAAAGTTTTTTTTCAATGACGATAAACTGATACATTTTATCGTAATCCGAAGTAAACGTGTCAACGTAACTGTAGACCACAGTCAATCGTTTAAAAGCAGCTTCGAAATGTCGATATTATTCGTTAATTCCAGTGACAGCACGCGTTTTCACATGGTTTGATTTGGAAAAATATTTGTGTTCACATTTACACCTGTAGCTGAAGTGCACCCTCCGTTTTCAGTTTTTATCCCTGCAGCCATGATTTATTTTACCGATAACCGAACGCTCTGTCGAAATTTACCCCAATTTGTCAAAATTACCGAGCAGCTGTTAAGCTGCTCTTTTACTCTAAGTAAATAGTTTCCAATTTGAATTTGGTATTCACTGATCATTGTCACATTCATTCATGTGCTCATCCGTATATTACATAATATGCAAAGATAACCTAACAAAATGTTATACAAACCTGAATATTCTTTACATGATAATCAATTAATATTACTTGTTTCAATAGAGTGTACAGTGCAGTAAAATTCAATTCAAGAAAAAGAAAACTATGAGGGAATTGTTCCATGCTGACAATTTTCCGAAGCTCAACAAAAAAAATTCAGTAGTTCAATTCTGTCTTATTGACATTCATGTATATTTAAATTTACCGGGAATCTTTCGCTTCAAGCTTCAATATAACATGCACTATTTCAAAATGATTTTTTGCACATTGGCTTGCCATTTCTTATTAGAAATTAACGAGCTACTTCATAATTGATTTAAGAAGGAAATATTGAATAGAAAGTCAAAAATAATTTCTTGATTATAGCAAAAATAAAAGTATTTACTAAAAATAACAATATTCTACTTGTATTTTTTGTTTTTCATATAAAAATTTCAGTTTTTCCAGAATTTCTTTTTGACAGTGACAGTAAAAGAAAACAAATATCTTTCATAATTCTACTTTTACATAAAATAAGTAAATAGTGTGTTTGTATGTGAAAAAATGGACCTACGCATTGCTTACAAATTAAATATTGCTTATTGCGGAAAAGTTGTGTGTTTTTTTTTATTGATAATCTAGACTTTTTACGGACGTTGCAAATATCAACATCTAATAAAGAAGGATTCTATAAAATATGTATATTAACATTTTATTAATCGTTGCATAAAATAGTTATTTGTTTAATTAGGGAAAAATTTTGCAGATTTATTACAGGAGCCAACGTTGCATAGAATGAAGCTATTAATCTAATTGAGGCAGTTTAACCTGCTTTTTTGCATTGTGGTTTACAAAATTTGTTACTAATTGTGTAAAATTAATATAAATTTAGTGTTTTCTTTTTCAATGTTTTTAATATTATTGGCATTATCGTAGCCATAATGTTGCTATACATTTGTTAAGCGGTGGCTATATAAAAAACAAATTAAACGTTTATACGTTCATGAATGTCATTCTTCTTTTTGTGAATGTTGCCAATTACTATATATTAACTACATTTACAATTAAAAGTGACGAAGGAATGTTAACCACACCCGAGATTAATGAAACAGTAAGCGGTTGTAATTATATTTAATAAATAAAATCAGAATTATCAAATTTGTTATTCTGCCATACCAACACTTTTATAGCCTTGACTGTAAAAGTTGCACTTCAGAGCCTGCGAAATATTGGTGTTATTTTATTTATCATAAAAATGTATTATTTACTCAGGTTCGATTCCTCCAACCGACATACAATTTTCACCACGTCAAACATGCCCGTGTGGCTCCCCTTTACTAACATCTTTGGGGGTCGTGATTTAACAGCCAGTAACAGCACATCACGCGAAGATATAAATCATTTACCAAGATCTGCTACGGTAGAGTACCACACCCAGTAAAGAGTAAAAGGCGTAATGTTATATTTATTTTATTTGTAAAGCAAATTTGATGTACTTTTTAAATTTGTAAAAAAATGGAGTGTTCCAATTGAAATTTCAAAGTTGATATTATAATAAACCGGGAATGATATCATAAATGTACATCCATCAACTAGCCAACATGATTCTATATAAGTTATATTATTTTAAATAAATTGCGAATTTGATAAATAAGTGAGATAATTGCTGGGTCTCTTCTACATATAATACCCTGTATATTTATTAATCAATGTTTTATAACTTAACCATGTACAATTATTAGATTTTCAGTGAAAGGCTGTATTCCTGTAATGAGATATATTTCAGTTTATCAAAGTTGCTTGGTAAATACCACCAGCAGCAAATATTTAAGGAAGGTCATCCCTCCAAGTGATAAATTTCGATAGGTATACGGTTTTATTAAACTCGATTTATCACAATGTTTGCGGTAACAGTAACTTATTACAACATAAACGAAATTAATTGGTGTTTACATGTATAACCGCCCTTTTGGTTAGGCAGGTAACTAACTTTGTGAACCAAGTTTATATCAAAATGTAAATGTTTGGATAGAACCAAACTATTTTGGTTACCTAATGTTTACGTTTTACTAACATTTTTGCTCTAATGTTCCAGTTGGTACACATCATTAATTTTACTGTAAGAGTGTATAATATGCGGATGGAGAATAATATTCCTAGAGCAATGAAAAATATACTAAATTCAGATATTTGCAAGTTAGCAATACAGTCGAAAAGTACCGGGTTCAATTTTGTAATCCTATGGTAAACCTAAACTAACAGCCCTGAATATTAGGATTATAGCGGTGCTGGTATGCAAAGTTTGGATAAATTTGTTGCTTAGCAGAGCTGCATTACTAATTCATCCTAAAAGTGTGAAATTGTATATTGTAAAATAACACTGAAACAGATATTTTGCACCACGGGTGTAAAACTGATGTATTCAAGGGCTGTAAAGCTAAAATTACGCAATTATTTTAAATAAAATAGTTATTTTTACACAACTGTCAAACAAAGTTGATATTTACGCGCACATTTCAGGCCGCGAAATTAAACTATATTTATTACTGGGGTGTCAGCTACTTTGACGGGCTATTCTAAATCAATCAAAAACACGATTACAAAATGCCACCGATTAACAAAAGAATTATAATTTTTTATAAAACATTTCCTTTGTTACACATTCATATTTGTAATACATAACTACCATTTCAAAATTAAATTTGTAATATATTTTTTAATAAGCATAATGCAGTTGCATGTAAAATTTTGTATGTACCTTGGCTACGAAATGATTTGGTGCGTTCAGAATATAGTCTGCCTTGGCATTCAATCTTATCCGCCGTTCTTTTTCTACGACCCGCACAAACAAGTATTTAGTTACCTAGATACACAAATCATTTTTTTCATTGACAATTTAAATTTTTTTAAAAGTATTCAATATTTATTTGTATATAAAGGGGCGAAAGTTAAACATTTCTTCCCAGAAGTACCGATTACTTTCCTGAGCCGAAGGTGAGAAATATAATGACACTTTCTTCCCGCGGTACACATATATTTTTTTCACTATACAATTGGGATGTAAATTTTTAGTGCAACAGTGCGGAAAGTACTCACATTTGCGTGTGGAAAGTGCTAATTTTCTGTAGTCATATGTCAATAGTACAATATTTTTGTTTTCGGTTGTTATAATTACAAGATAATGGAATCCGCAACAACCTTTGTTATTATTTGAGAAAATAAAAATAAATCTACAAATTAAATATTTTTTTGTACGGAAAAATGCTAAATTATCGAAGGAAAAATAATAAGTAAAATATTTGTTGAAAGATCATTGGCAAAACTTTTCACATGCTTTCCAATGATACCCTTTCAACATTTTTATTTCAATATACTTTTTCTATAACAGTGTGGAAATTATAGACTTTTTAGCAGAGTCATGAATAAATATTTTTGGTAGTTTTTTGTTTGTTTTGAAAATCATTTCATTCCCAAATTAATTACTACTCAGCCAATCGACGAGGTATAGTTGCTTTAATCAATTGATTTGTTTTCTTTATCAACGAAACTCAGACAAGTAACAGGAGAATGATTGATTTGGAAAACAGTTTTAGTTTATTTAAAGTTCTACTCTTTTGAATACACCATTATAGGTGTGAAAATAATTTACCCATTTACACAACTTCCTTTCTTCAACTAAAAAAGTTGTGGCTGAAGTTCCAGTTCATTGGGATATTCTTTACAGTGCTGGGAAATTTTCCACATCTTGAAAAAGCTCTCCATGTTTTAAAAACTGGACTTATTCTTTCTAGAAGGATAACGAAACAAATTTTAAAAAAGAAAAATTGAAAAACAAACAACGAGTCGTGAACTTAGCCGGAGTTTGTACAAGTTCCTATTTCATTATTTTAAAGGTCAAGTAGATGAGTTTTTGATATCCACTTGTAACAAACAGTTCTCAAAATATAATTTTCGTGAAACAATCACTTTCTAGAGGAAACATACAAACATGAACAATACCAACAACAAGCTACACCACATTTATAATTCACCAGCACACCGCATACACTCGGAACATAAACTCAAAAGCTAAACCAACTACAAAACTTTGATAAACAAATAAATCTGAAAACGCTACATTACGATCGCGCTCTGTTCGGGCGGCGATATATCACCGGTCGGCAAAACTTATTTCCACCATTCCCATATCAGACAATAATAAAAATAGAATATTTAAAATATTGGATACAAACTTTTTTACGCTTTTTTTTTTTCAGATAAACAAAGGACATTATTTAATCATTTATTTGAGATTAAAGTAGATGAAAAATTAAATTACTATTTTTTTCGGATTAACTACGAGTAACATCAACTTTCTTTTGTATTAATACACATTTGTTATAAATAAACTTTTTAGTGCTTTCAATTTCTATAATTAAAGTGATTAAATAATAGTTATCAAAATACTGTAAAATATTGTTTTGTTGTCTTATTAAAATTAAGTATAAATTTAAAATATTTCAAACAAATTTTTGTTAATACTCTCAAACTTAGTCTAATGTCGCTTTTTTATTTTTATGTACATATTTTTTGGTCGTTTAAAGTTTACCTAAATTTTATGAGTTGTAAATCAAGGATAATATAAAAATTAAAATATTTCATTTGACATCAATTTTTTTCCAGAAAATTACGAACTGTTAACAATTATTATAATGTTTATTGCAATTTTAATTGAAGATAAATCTCATGTTTCACACAAATAGTGCATGTTGTACGGCACAGCTCCGCCCATGTACACTCAGCTAGAGAAGTAAGGATCAAAATAAAGTAATTATGTTGTAACATGGAATAGACAACTATGTGGTATTGCGCCGAACTGAGGATTTAAGAAACCCGATTCGATTCCCATAACCGACAAATTAAATTAAAGGTAATTTAATAATATTATTAATATTTGATCCTAAAGGATACATCGTTCTATTTTAATTTTTTGTATCTGATAACACATTGCGTTTATGTTGGTTGGTAATTAAAATTGTGTTTGTCAGATGTTATTTTTATTTTGGAAATGATTATAATTATTGCTTTACTTTACTTGCTTTTAGTGTCACTTTGTGATTATTTTCTTGTTATGTAATTTATTATTGTTTGCAGCACAAATGTGTGCCGACACCATAGGATTCGCTAATATAATGTTTAGTGACTACAATTCGAGTAACCTGCTTTCCTATTAATTCTAATAGTCGATTAATTGTCCCTGGGCGGCTAATTCAATTTTCATAATTTTAATTATCATTCCGATATAATATTTGTTTGACAGATAAATTTATTATGAACTTTTTAGTAGATTTTAAAATCAGTCCTAAATATAACAAAAGTCAAATTGTTAGGGAAAGTAATAAATGAAAAATGTCAATCTTTATTATTTGTTTCGGTATTGTTTAATACCTTTTCCAGCTCTGAATAATAAACGCAAATGAGCAAGATATTACATTTGAAATATTAGAAATATATTTATAAATTATTGATATAATGGCGATATATATCATTCATATTATCTCATCACATCGCCATCATATCATTAATATTTAAGTACTATTATCTTTTTTTTATATTTTAAATGTTATTTCTTGCTCATTTGTGTCTATTATTCGCAGCTGAAGATAGTATTAAACAATAATTATTGAAATATATATATCATTAAAACTTAAATTTTTCGTTTATTTTTGTTACAAACGATTTGATTTTTGTTCATTGGCAATAAGTGTTTAAATTTAGAATGTACAGTTTGGTTCAACCTATACTCTACTTTACTCTTTATTCTCGCAAAACCTTATATGATTATAGATGACTGACTATACAACCACCTGAAGAGATATATTCTAGTATCCTATGCTGTATTGGACGCGGGCGAAACGAATCTCCCGTATTTGGAACCCTCGCACGGCTCGAGACCACCGCCGTCGGGGACTTGGTGCTGCTCCGCCACTCCCCACGGACAAACAATTTCTTTGCAGGATATCCGCTGCTGTCCAAGCCGAACCGAACCAAGTATTTGCCGTGTCCACTCTGTTTCGCCCGGTGAATAATTTAGGTGCTGCAGGTATTATTACATGTTTATGTGGAGATATATGGTGATCTGATCCTTGCTAGCGTCTGGAAGGCTGGAAAGCGGAAGTGGATTGCAATGTGATGTGCAGTGCAGTCACGGATGTTGTGATTTGAGGTGTGAGTGGAATGCAATTTATTTAATGGGATGAACACGTCATAAATTGCAGTGAGAAACAAGTAGAAACAAAATAAGTTGAGGTTTTAAATATTTTAAATCATTTTCGGAGTTGAATAGTTTATGATTGTTACACGTTCTCAAATAGTAATTTATACACTGACGACGTTGAGTCATTATCATTTAGTAATGCATACATGATTTTATATTTCACTTGAATAGGAAGAATTTGACAAACATATTTTCCTGATTTCAACAGTGCTAAAATTGCAAATTTCCGATAAGAGTTTTCGTAGTTCGTAGGTGAATGAATTATAAACGAAAATCTGTTCCAAATTTTAATCGCATGTAGCCAGGAAATTACACGTACGCAGTAGATAATCCATGCAATTTAGAACACGAAAAGTTTACGCACTAATATTGGAAAATGAAAGTTTCATGAGTCTGATGAACTCATTTCAAATATATTGATTGAATGGGGTTCAAACTCGAACTTCCCAAATTATGTTTTAAAATAATTAGTTTCTTAAGTTACCTAACCAAAAGAAATTACACTTTATTCAAAATACAATTTTGATAATATTAAATTTAATTACGCCTTCCATCCTATCTATTATTAATACAAAAATTCTAAATTTTTACGATTAAGAATTAATTTGTACTAATTTCTATTAACTTTGTATATTTTAAATAGGTATTTCTGGACATCTTATTGTGAAATCTGAATCCGTTCATATGTAAGTTGTAATTCTTATAGTTTTCGAAATCTCAAAGATAGCAATGAAAAATGTTATATTTGAAATATTCTTATATTGTCGCTATAATTGACTTCGTATATAAAAACATCGGATCAACAGAGAAAAGAAAATGGATAAATTTTATTCGCATTCATTACCTTAGAAACGGCGAATATAAATGTATAATTTTAATAAAAATACTTCAATCGGTAAATTATTTTAATAAATACTATTGAGAGTTCAGTTTTTCTTACGCCATTTTTTAATTTCCTTTCCTCAAGCAATTTAATAGCTTTCGTAAATTAAGGAGGGTAAGCACGTTCTTGTAAATAAAAATTTGTCCGATAAAACCTAAACCTCCTATAATATTTCCCTCGAAGACAATTTGAGTACTTTATTAATTTTTATCAGTTTTTATCATTCGGTAAAGAAGGGGTAGGTGGCTCAGTAGTATAAGTCGGACTGTGGATTTGAAAACACGGGTTCGATTCCCAGAGCCGACAAACAATTTTCATAAAATTAAAATTACCCCTGGGCTAACATTTGTGGGGGGCATGAATTGATGCATTTTACGCGCATAAGTATATCACTTATCGAGATCTACAACTGCAGTTCCATATTCAGTAATAGGTAAAAGGGGTGATGATATATTTTATTTATTTAAGTAAAGAAATACAGTTTATAAAGTGAACCTGAAAACCACAACATCCATTTCATATTCTCTAAAAAAAAACGAAACTGTTCTATAAACATTCGCACGTAAAAATCTTATTTTTCACAGGTCTCTAAAACCGTCGGACATTTGTTTTAAGCCATATATCCTCGATAAAGAATGAATGGTCGCCACACATCACTAGCGACACCTGCACGTGGCCTGCTTCCCCTCCCTGTGAACCGAGGAGTTACAACACTCCCACCACTGCTCGTGTCCGCCTTCTCCTCATTTTCACGCGCGCTCAATCTTTTCCTTGCACGTGGAATGACTTTTGCTCCACTGGGCACGAACTTTGTTTACGTGACAATTTTAATCACAATTTATAACGGAATTTAGAATTTTATGTTTGCTTTGGAAGTAATCTAAATTATTAAGAGTGCTGACTTCAAAGTAACTGAAAATTATTGTTCAATAAAGTTTATGATCCGTTTAATGAAATAACGGTCAATTTTATTCTGTCAAACGAACATGGATGCTTTACGAGTAACAACAATGAGAACTATAGAATATAAAATTTAGCTGTTAGTGCAATACTACCCAATAATCCCCCTAATCTATAATTAGATCATTGTTTGTTATCGATCGTTGTGTTAAATGAGAACTTTTTCTATTTCATGATCAATTTATAGATTATCACAATTTTGGTATTCTGTGGCGAGAAGAATTTATCTTGTCATTTTTATTTTAATCATGATATTTAACAAAAAATTTAAGGAATTATTTAATCACGTAACTAATGACCAATAACAAATAAATTAATTTAATTTTAATATTTTATACTTCATAAAATCAATAAAGAAATAAATACGGATATTGTAATATTGAAATAAAATGGATGTTTCATTAATTTTATAAACTACAACACTCTGTTGAACTGCTCAATGCTATGAACATTGACAGTACACATAATACAAAATATCTGCATTAAATTAATGATTATTCAGCATTAGATACACTAAAAATATTCATTCAAGAATCTTGTCCTTAATGTTGCAAATTTTGTAAATATTATATTTGATTAAGAATAAGGACATCGTTTGTATGATATATACTCTCAAAGATTTAGTTTCAATTATAAATCCGGCATTAATAACTAACTGTAACTCTAAATTTATGAACAGCCTTATTCTTTATTATAATTAACTCAAATACCAGTAATTACAATCCGAATAAAATTAGAATTAGTTATTTAAAATTTAATATGATAATCTAAAATCTGTTGATATAATAATAATAATTGTATATGAATCTACCTGATACAGAACAAAATTGTATTTGATATATCATATTACAATTATTATCAATAATTTTTATAATTTGTGCACACTCAATATTTCGATACAAAACAAGAGCAAACACTTGCTACTAATATACGTTACAAAAAGAAAACAAACAAAATAATCAATTACTATAATTGACGTTTAGAAATCATTGTTTTGTTTTGCTCTTTCAGGATATCAACATAATTAAATCACGTTGTTTTCAAGCATTCAACCAGTTACTGAAACAAACAGTAACAACAAGCTATCTTGTCTATTTCTAGTTTGAAATTGTACAAAATTGTTAGAAATAATAATATGCAAATATATCTCGTTTCAGTATTCAATTCTCAGTTGTTCGTGATTTTTAAATATCAATGCATGGAAATAGAATTTTAAATGCATAGCGACAAATGTACCGTGTACATTAAAACTGCAGATAAGAGCATTTGCAACGAGATTTGAAGTATCATTACAAACTTAAAAATGCAGTACACGTACTGCCAACGTATGGATTCAACATTTTTTCCTAACGGAAATCTGCACTTGAAAATCATGAATATATATATATCTTTTTGCTTTTAGGAAATAGTAATAGATGAATCATCTTGCCATTTATCTTTTATTCATTTTTAACTAGATAAATATCTGTAATCAATCAATATATTAATAACAACTTTTTATATTTCATGATTAAATCAAAATTTCTGTACATTGTGATTAAAATAATTTACTTTGATATTTTAAAGTTATTTTCATGCATTTTGCTTACTTATATACATACGTAGGATATACTAGGGGGAGATGGTAGATATGGGGTTCAATCCCTCCAATATAGTTTAATCTATAAATAAAACAAAAAATATAATTTATATTACTTTTCAATTTAACATTAAATTAGTGAATTTACATACAGGTTGTTTCAGGACTAGTGTAACAAACTTTAACAGCTTATTCCTGAGGTCATTTTGAGCCAAAAATGTCATATGAACATAGGTCCTATTCCTTCTAGTTACCAAAATACAAGAGGTTGAAGTTCTATAAATAACACGAAATTTGAAATTTTTATAATCAAGATACTTTCGGAAAACAAGAGTTTTATTGAAAAGTCATACCTTATTTGTCTTAATTAATTTTATTTATTAATATTAACGAATACGATTTAGAGAACTAAACATAAAATGACACAATTAAATAGACACAGAACATAACCAAACATGGAATAGGTTAACACGATATGAAATAAGATAACAAATTAAAAAAAAATTACAGCAAGTGTTCAAAATGAGCGCCTTGAACTCGTATGCATGTTAATATTAAAAAATAAAATTAATTAAGACAAATAAGGTATAACTTTTCAATAAAACTCTTGTTTTCCGAAAGTATCTTGATTACAAAATTTGAAAATTTCGTTCAACCTCTTGTATTTTGGTAAATAGAAGGAATAGGACCTATGTTCATATGACATTTTTGGCTCAAAATAACCTCAGGAATAAGCTGTTAAAGTTTGTTACACTAGTCCTGAAACACCCTGCATATAAAAAGATATTTTCCAATAAGTTCAAATACATTATACGAGTCCATTATTCTCTTTTGTGCATTAATTTGATCTTTTAAACTTTTCTTAATTTTGACGTTTATTCACACCAATACAAATATACTTCCTAAGATACCGATATTGATTTCTTAGCGAAATCGAACTAAAGTGTGCTTGATTTTTAATTTGAATGCAATATAAATATCTATAAAAAATATTACATTATATTTTGTATGAATCCAATATCGTTATTTCAAATTACGTGATATAAACAAATTGACATGAATTTTATTATTTTTGTAACACCTAAAATATACACATACATGTTGAGACTCAATTGATGAACAGAATGAACAAACAATTATTTAATTTGTATTTGAAATGCAATTCGATTATAGTTTATTTTTAAGTACTTTGTAAACAAGAATAAACGGTAAAATTGTATTTTAAAAGAATTTAATTTAATAATAAAACTAGATTAATTTGATAATCATGAAATTTTATTTTTTAACACGTAACATGACATGAATATCACACCATTTTAATCATTATTACGAATATAAAACTAAATATTGTTAAACCCATATAAATAACATGATAAGGGGATTTAAAATCAGAAATCCGATATAATTTGATATTTTTAGTTTTAAATATTGTATTTTTAAATATACTAAATATATCACTTACCGAGATCTGCTTAGGCAGAGTGTCACACCCAGTGATGGGTAAATGGCGTGATGATATATTTATTTATTTATTCTAAATTATCTTATTACTTTGCTTCCAATAATTTAAAAATAAAAAATAAATAAATACTTCACGTTTTTATCTATTACTGGATGAGGCACTCTGCCGTAGTAGATCTCGGTAAATGATATATATTCTCAAATCCTTAGTCTGACTCGAAATAATTTTTCATATAAATTTTTTAATATTTTCAATCCATTTTCAAATTATAATTCAAACATATGTATATTACATAATGTGCAATAATATTTTATATCAAATAGATTACGCCAAATCAAGTCAGACTTAATTAGTTATATTCACTTTAATTAGGAACAATTATAGTATTTCGAAAACTATAACAGCAACGATCTAGGCAAAATTAAACAAACATAGTCATATTAATAGATATTTTGTTTTTCCATAAAATATCAAATTTTACACGTACGCATATACTAGGTACTTCTATCAGCAACCGGTTTTAGAATAGCTATTAATATAAAATGCAGCTGCTGTTGTTATTGCACCTTTATTTACCATTTTTAATGTAACTTCACTGTCAGTAAAAATAATTTGAATACCGCCTAAATTATTTGCGATTTTTATTATTACTACACAGAATTGTGCATGTGTATATTATTTGATCAAAGAGTTCTGCAACTTATTCTCTAAGTTTTAAAATATATTTGGACATTAGTTGCATGAAATAGGACTTTTTATCATATATGAAAATTTGCAGTGAAAATATAATTAATTGTATATCCATACGTGTAGTACTTCCTTTTTGGTTACGTCAGAATATTTGTTTTGTGATGCAAGATATATCTAAGTTGATTATTTTGTTTCTGTCATTTACATTTTCAGTATTAGTAAAACAAAACAACAACAGAATTCGTTTGTTTTTCTCGTTATTTTAAAATAACATAATTGTCAATTGAAATGGTATAATGTAAGAAATGAGAAAGAACAGTATGTACCTATATATCTAGAAAATGGTGTTTAAAGTTGTGAGAAAAACAAGTAAAAATTAATCCGAAAGAAAGTATAATTTTTAACCTTGTTTCCTGTTAAATAACAATAAAGATCTACGATTCCTTTAAATTTTAAATTAGTGAGATTTGCCATCTGCAGATGTTAATTATCCTACATTGAAGTGAATATTGTTCGTTTTTCTATCTCAGTACTCCTTTATAGTGAAACTCATTACGTTAAGTGTATGATAATGCTATCCTAACAATGTCTGTAACTGGATTCCGCGTACAATTTCCAAAGCATTTGCCGTGTATACAGCATATACCTAACGCTTGAAATCGTTGAAACCCCATGAGACGGCATACAGACAATACTTCAAACAACATATTATGTCATTATGTGCGACTTCTGGCATAATACATTATGCGCTAAGGTTTCCAAAGCAAACCATGTATAGACGGAAAATCATTTTTATACTGGCATTGCCATTATCATGTCTGGTCTATGGCCATTATCATGTCTGGTCTATGGCCATTATCTTAGAGAGTAATATTTCGAATAAAAGTTGTAAAGAATTGAAATCAGCTTGCATATTTCATTATTGTTAAAATTTATTTTATTTTCATAGTTGGTCAACAACAGAAACAAATAAAAAATATGCTTCAAATAAATATTTTAAACCTTATTTTAACACTAACCAAATAAGATAAGATATTTATGTAGATAAATTTAGATGCAGAATTCAATCATATAAAAGTTTTATTTTAATTATTTTATTTAAATTAACCAGAGAATAACCATAATGTATTTAATTAATAATTTTACTAGTTTCCGAATTTCTTACAAGATATGAAGTTGATATCATTATAAAAATTATGTTTTCACTACGCTGTTAGTAAAATTTACTTTTCTCAAATGAGAGCCGAAAGTGATACTTTTCACTTGTAAGAAAAATATTGAATCCGTATTCATGGTAACTAAAAGATAACAGTATGATTTGATATTAGTAACATCCAGGTGATTTGTATCCAGAAAATAATAAATTTGATCTAAAATTCTAATTTGTTTCTGAAAATATTACCTTATGATAAAGTACTTATTAAAAAATATATGTATACCTTGTAAAGAAAGTGTAATCCTTCACTTAGGTGCTTTATATCATTCATCTTACGCTGAGAAAATTAAATGACACTTTCGGAAGTAATATCTCACTTTCTTTCTTTTTTATACAACTATGTATTATAAATTGAAGGATCATTAAAAATACTAAAAAGGTCAAAAATGGCTCCAAATATATTTTTACTACAATATGAAGATGACTCACTAGTTACTATGATAAAAACTCTTTTTAATTTTAAATGACTGCACCTTCGTGTAAAATTTATATACAAATAAGTATTTAGTAGTTATTAAACGAATAAAATAATAGTTATTTTTGTATAAAGTGCACGAAATGAGTTTGTTATTGTTGCGCGCGAGAATGTCACGTCATTCGAACGCGCTAAAAACATAAGAATTTTGTCCTCGAAATACAAACAACGTTTTTTCTACAAGTATCAAAAAAGAATAATACAATCATTATTAATTTGTTTAAGTAAATTGAATCAAAAATAATATGAATTTGGTACTACTGAAGTGTTTTAAAATAAATAAAAAAATATATGTATTTATTCTGATGTACAATTTAAATTTATACAACTTTGACTTTTCTCATTTTTTGCAATACCCACAAAGATCACCATATGCCCTTTTTTGTACCATCCTGTATATAACTATAAGTGTCCTTTTACGTTGAAAACATTTGACGTTTGCTCTAATTTTGTCAAACATCTTAAAATATAACTCAAAGAAATAAAAACACAACTTGGAATTCTAAGTTTTCGAAATATTTGCCTAGGAAATTAAACATAACATCTATCGTCGATAATTATAACGGAGTGAAGTCAACAACAGTTTCTGTCAAGAAAACTGGCGCGAAGCTTGTCACAAGTCACAAGTCATCTGATTCTGTCGTCAAGTATGAGAGAGACAGGTTGTTTCAGACAGCTCCGTGACGTAATTTATTATTATAATTCTGTATAAATAGATTTCAGATTTTTGTGAAATTCCGTAATGATATAAATCGCACTAATTAATTTCCTTGATTAATACTTAAAATGTCATAAAAGAGGTTTAGAAATATAAGCAAAATAGATAGTTAAGTAACTTATTATTTTTACCCAGTTGCAACAGAGCTCCACAAAACTTTTCCTTTACGAAGAAATACTTATTTTTAAGTTTCTTAATTCTATACTATTAATTCTATTCTATTTTTACGATTACTTAAAATTTGGGCGTCATAATTTACTTGACAATTGTTTTTTAGCAACATTGTTTCGTACACCTAGTGTTTATTTCTGTAATTATTTGGTGTATGACACAGCCGACCATTAATCTAAACAAATCACTGTTAATGTTCATTATTGTGACAAAATCTTTTTAAATGTACTAATGGCAATAATGATTATAAACAGTTGAACTACAGTTAGTCCACATCACCACGCGCCTTCTCGCTTTTCTCTTCATCTCCAGACCAGTCATCTGCAGCTACAACTATATACAAAGCCATCTACATCGCCGGAAGCACGTAGTCGTAATGTATTCGGATCGGAAACGGAAATCAGGCGTGTGATGTCGCCAGCACGCACCACATAACGTTAAAACACGCACAGTCCACGACCTGGCGTCCGGCAACAGCTCTCCTTTGGCTCTCTCCTTCGCTCTCAACCTGGCAAAGAGTGCGGACGCGGACAGGAAGCCGTGTATTAAACTGTGATGGAATTTTGATTACGAACATGAAATCCTAAAATTAGCGCTGTTTAATACGTAAACAAGGTTGTAACGTGTGGAAGAAGTAATGAAATAATTGTTAGTGATACTTGACTTGAGGTTCTTGTCGTGATGTCGGGTTTATTATGTTGTTAGGGTTTACATTTTGTAGGATATTTATAATTTATGTTTATCAAATTTACAAGTTGAGTAATATATACGTTTAGAAATTTTGGATTTGATTCAAGGTAATTGAATGAGTAACAGCAACTTATGTCTACATTCGTTACAAAATACGTGACTTACTTGATGGTTTATTTGAAAGGTTAAATCTATGAATTTGTACACTAATACAGGATGTCTTAAGAAATATGAATACAGACAAGGTCTGATACTCACAACGGATAAACTACCCCTGTGGCTTTCTCTCCACTAACATCTTTGGAGGTCGTGATTTGACGGCCATACTTAACAGAAAGACGTATATCACTTATCGAGATTTGCTACAGCAGAGTGCTACACTCAGTAATGGGCAAAAGCCTTGATGTTATATTTATATATTTTATTTTGCAAACAATTTTCTCTACAATAAAATTACCTTTGTGCAGGCCGTGAATTAACGGTTGGTAACTGTACTTTATGCGCATAAATATATCACTTACGATACGACAGAGTTCTGCAACCAGTAATGGGTAAAAGGTATGATGATATATTCATATATTTATTTATTTTATATAAGGATCTCGATAATCATAGCAGTTACAATATCGGATAAATTAGAGTAAATTTGCCAGATTTTATTTTTTCAAAAAACATACGAATCGAACGTATTCCATTTATTATTTGGATCTAACTTACACTTACTGAACCAGATCACTTACTTATTTGATTATCTTTCTTCGCTTACTTTATTGCCGGTTCTGAATTTATTTATTTAGATTCATTTGAAGTACGTAATCCACCACAATAAGTGTATTAGTTTGTTTAGTTTAATTCCGCTGATCATGTTTTTTAATTAATTTTAGTGAATTAAGTGACAAATAAAATACAGATATTGTCCGTTCGGTGGTAAAAAAAACTGTCTAAATCAATTTTATTGTTTCTTATTATTACAATATTGGCGGATAGATGATATTAATAAAAAATTATAAAATGAATCAATATGGCATTTTAAAACACATTACTAAATTATACGTCATGTTTATTTGAAAACAAGTAACGCTGCACTATCACAATTATTATTCTATGTAAATATTTCTTCATTTCGACATTTTGGTCAGTCAATCAGAATCAAGATCAAATAAAATTGTATTTGAATCTGTCTATTCAACTAATTCCTAGTATACATAGATATGAATGTAACGTTTGAATCTTATTATTTATTGCTTATAACTGTTTCAGGTATACTGTAAAAAAGGTATTTTTATGATCCTGTCTCGAAACAAGTGATACTTTTTATCCTTATGGAAGGAAAATTAAGCCATATCCATTGCAACTGGAATAAAGAGCTATGATTTAATATTAAAGATATCTAGCTTATATTTGTGAAAAGAATAATAATTATCTAAATTCAAATTTAATTCTGCAAATTTTACTTTCTGATAAGTGAAAAAATATATGTGAAGAGAGTATCATGCTTTACTCAGGTGTTTTACATCCTTAGCCTTCGACTCGGAAATGCAACGGCATCTTCGGTAGGAAATGTTTCACTTTCTTCCGTTACAAATAATTATTTTCTAACCATAATTTTGTCTCCTACTATTCCCTAATTTTTGATATGTTTAGTAAATATAGAACCAATATATTAAAGTACAATTAGTTATAAACACTTTTCATTATTTTGTATCTTTTAATATGTGAAAATTAGTTTGCCACCTTAAAGCTAGATAACATTGGTGTTAATGTATTTCCGATGTAGAAATATTGTAGCAATTTTATTTAAAAAATAAATGGAAAATGTTTAATGAATGCAAATGTCAGAATTAATATTAAAAGAGCTGTTCTACCTAGAAAATGTAATGACTCATGATTTATAGTCCACTTGTGAATAAATTTGAATATATTTCAGCAAATACAAATAGCGTAAATGTGTATTTCAATTTTAATTAGACAGACTTTTTCCTGAAATTTTTCCAGAGTCCTATGTGAAAAGTTCATTTAAGGGATACAAATGGGGTAATTAAAGACGAATAAATATTTATTAAGTGTCGTAAATGTAGAAATATTTACAACTCAGATACGAGTAACAATGTTTAAAATTCAAAATGATTGTAATCTCACATGCAACATGTTCTTTTATTACTGTATATTTTCCCCGCTGCACTGCTATAATTTTTTTATTTAACACTTGTATATCTACGTCATTTACACCGGCGATACCGAGAAAACTAATATTTGTATTTTATATTACGTTTTAAAAAAATAAACATCAAGTAAAAATCTAAACTCTGTTACATATTACTTAAAAAAATGCAAAACGTGACAATTCTGATTAGAAAGTAAACTTGTAAATCACCTAAGATTTTGTAAATACAAAGGGCAAGATATGAGAATGCTGGACCAAAATAGTACTCTTATTCAAAATACACTCAAAATAAATACTTTAGTATTATTAGCAAAAATCGGAAATCGCAGAAAAAGGGATTCGTTTTGGATTCGGGTATTTTTTTATGGTTTGGTAGAAGTTTAGGTCCGGTTCGGGGTTAAATATATATATATATATATATATATATATATATATATATATATATATATATATATATATATATATATATATATACAGGGTGGTGACTCGCTCAGCCGGTCATAGGGATTTAACATGGAAAATCAGTTTTTTGCAATTTCCTGCTTCCCTAATTATTTTAAGCCAAAACGTGTCAAATAAAAGTTTTAGGGCATCAAATTCTGCATCTAAATCAGTAAACAGAATTACTTTTACGTGCTTTGTAACGACAGAAATTAAATATGAAAATGTCGAAAATTACTTTGAAAATATTGATAGCCATGGAATTGAACATAAAAATAAATAAATGCTTGACGTTTTATCTGTCAAAACATCAACGTTTGACGTTGTGACAGATAAAATGGCCAGCTCGATCACCAAATTTGTCACCTAATGACTTATTTCTGTGGGGTCGTTTAAAAAATAAAATTTACAAAAGTAGACACCCAAATGTGGATTCTCTAAAACAAAGAATTGCAGAGGAATGCAGGAATAGTACAGCCCGGCAGCAAAATATGCGCCGTAATTTTTACGAAAGACTTGGGCTCTAGACTAGAATATGTATTTATTATGTCCATTATAGTTTAATTTTGTTATAAATAAATTTTTCTACTTAAAATTAAATAAATAAACTGTTTACTTGCCTACTTAATTATGAATGTTTTATAAAATATAAATGTTTTCTCAAACGTCAAACGTTGACATTTTATCTGTTACAACGTCAAACGTTGATGTTTTGACAGATAAAACGTCAAGCTTTTATTTATTTTTTGTTCAATTTCATGGTTATCAATATTTTTAATGTAATTTTCGACATTTTCATATTTAATTTCTGTCGTTACTAAGCACGTAAAAGTAATTCTGTTTACTGATTTAGATGCAGAATTTGATGCCCTAAAACTTTTATTTGACACGTTTTGGCTTAAAATATTGATAACCATGAAATTGAACAAAAAATAAATAAAAGCTTGACGTTTTATCTGTCAAAACATCAACGTTTGACGTTGTAACAGATAAAATGTCAACGTTTGACGTTTGAGAAAACATTTATATTTTATAAAACATTCATAATTAAGTAGGCAAGTAAACAGTTTATTTATTTAATTTTAAGTAGAAAAATTTATTTATAACAAAATTAAACTATAATGGACATAATAAATACATATTCTAGTCTAGAGCCCAAGTCTTTCGTAAAAATTACGGCGCATATTTTGCTGCCGGGCTGTACTATTCCTGCATTCCTCTGCAATTCTTTGTTTTAGAGAATCCACATTTGGGTGTCTACTTTTGTAAATTTTATTTTTTAAACGACCCCACAGAAATAAGTCATTAGGTGACAAATTTGGTGATCGAGCTGGCCATTTTATCTGTCACAACGTCAAACGTTGATGTTTTGACAGATAAAACGTCAAGCATTTATTTATTTTTATGTTCAATTCCATGGCTATCAATATTTTCAAAGTAATTTTCGACATTTTCATATTTAATTTCTGTCGTTACAAAGCACGTAAAAGTAATTCTGTTTATTCATTTAGATGCAAAATTTGATGCCCTAAAACTTTTATTTGAAGCGTTGTTGCTTAAAATAATTAGGGAAGAAGGAAATTGCAAAAAACTGATTTCCCATGTTAAATCCCTATGACCGGCTGAGCGAGTCACCACCCTGTATATATACAAGATACAAAAATACAGGTTTTATGAAAGGTAATTATTCTTATCCAAAATTATAATCTTATGTTAATTGCCTGTTACTATGTAATACAAAAGTATTGAAAAACGTTTGTTCAGTGAAACCGAATTTTTGAACCCGAAAATAGTGATTTCAGTGAAACCGGATTTTTGAACCCGAAATAGTGATTTCAGTTCCGGTTCGAGTTCATGTCGACAAAATTATCAGCGGTTCAGTTTGGGGTTGAGGTTCACAAAAAACATTGGTTCGGAACCGTTTTCGGTTCGGTGTCCGGATTGTTAGTATTTTGCACCATACATAAATGTATACTATTTTAATATTTCTGTAGCTGAGTGTACATAAGCTCTGTTTTTCTATTAAAAATGTAATAAATATTATAATAATTGTTAATAGGTCATAATTTTCTTCAGTTCACCACTTTTCTTTTATCTTACGCAAATTGTTAATAATTATATGTTTTATTTAATATATAATTTTCGTAAGCATGAAAACAGGAATTGAAATTTGGAGAAAAGCTTAAACCAGTAGTCAATACTTATTTTGTTCCGAAAATCTTAATAGAAAAACTAAACAGTGTTATTTGGGGGGCTATCTATCTCCAATCAGTAAATCAATTAATGAAGATGAAGTATCAAAAGAACGCAGTCAAATATAATAATCAATAAGTGATATATTTGAGTAAGTATGAGTTAGATCTAATCCATATTGCAGACAGAAAAGTTTTATTCTAAATAATTAAGTACTATCTATATATTCTTATGTTTACGGAACGACTTTAAATGAAATATTTATAGTAACTTTGTTATGAATACGACCGTAAATTTGTGAGAAAACTCTTCCAATTTCCTTCTATAAATATTGAACACCTTTACGTTCAGTGAACCTAGAACACAAGAACGCAAGATGCCAGTGTAATACTCCGGCAAAAGGCATTGATTTTGCATTGTTTGTTCTTCCATTGGCTTATTTTATTTAGCTGCTGCTGGTGGATCTAGCTGAAAGTGCAACTTGTTTGTTTTGAAGTTGTTTTGTCTCCAGCTGCTGTCCAGCGCGACGTGGTCGTACACACTGACATCAGCGACAACACACCACGGCTAATGGACATATTTATATTTTATCATATTGTAGATATGGTTGACAGCTTTCAACATTGTCTACATATTTTATATTATTTATTTTATTGTATAACATAATGCATATATATATATATATATATATATATATATATATATATATATATATATATATATATATATATATATATATATATATATATATATATATATATATATGCCACACCCAGAAATGTGTAAAGGGAGTAATGATATATTTATTTATATAATGCAGAATAATAATAATGGGTTAGATGGCTCATTGGTATCAATTCAGCCTGTGGATTAGAGAACTTATCTCAGTAATGGGTAAAAAGCGTGATGATATATTTATTTTATTTACTTATTTATAATTCAGTATTTTTTGCACAATTGGGTTTTTATTTTTATTTACCAATAGAGTTTTCAACGAAGTAAGTTATGTTTACAAAATACTTATCCGTAAGTAATTACTTACCGATCTTGAAGCAGTAAGTATAAGTTATTTGTATTATTAATTATGAAAGCAATATTTATTTTTATGCGTTTAAAATAAAATGAATGAAAAAATATTCTTGTTTGTATATTGATTTTAGATTGATTTTATGGATATAAAAATTAAAAATTATTTTGACGGTTCATATTTCGATAATTTGTTAAATTTTACAAACTCGACTCACAACGATGTTTTAACCCTGAATTTTAGATTAGCTAATCTTATTACAGTCCGTTTTTTTATTTGATTTTTTTAAGTTAATTCAATACTTAAATATGCAAGAAAAAAATTAAACATTTTTTCGTCGTAACATAGCAACTATCAAAACATACTTTCAAAATAACAACTCTGACAACTAAAAATGTTGTATTTATGAAAATAATTTTCAAATAATTCAAAATTTTTATTTCGTTATTTTATCAATCGTGCAAAAACACGCAAAAAGCATTGCGGCCACTAACGTCTGTTTGCACTAATGAAACTTAAATTTTAAGTTTAACATAAACTGATAATAACGTATAAAATATTTGACAGAAATAAAAACATCATACGATATTTTACTTCGATTTGCTTTTATTTATGAAAGTGCGGCATGAAATTGAAGTTTACCTGGAATAAGTGTCCTACCGTGCCTTTAATATTTAAATATTTTTATATAACTAAAAATATATGCCAATAATAATTAAAAATACTGCAGTATCCGAATATTTTAATACTACGAGAAGTTCAAGCTGTAACCTCCTTGCAATTAAGTTCTTGTTGTGAATAGTAATAAGAAAAACTGTTTAATATACACATGGTATATTATCACAAAGTTCCACTGTTATAAAAATGAATTTGTAATTCCTTCGCTACTTGTCACTCCTTTATTTCATAAAACATGAATTATTCCCCCTACCACAGCGCTATATAAACACCAGACAATCAAACTAATTTTATGCAAGTTAATCCGTAAAGTTTGAAGTGTTATTACTTTATTTATTTTCCTTGGCAGGATCGCGTGACCTGGCCCGCGTTGCCTTTACTCCATTATTTAAATCTATTCCACCCTCCACTATCACATATGGATATCGCACAATAAGAAATAGTACTTGTACGCACGGAGAAGGCTGCGTCCCCTACGTCTTGTCCTCCTGCGCGCTCACCAACTCAGTCGCTCATATGAAATTACCAGGGCGTCTTGGCAAATATACCTGCCGAATATTGAACGTGATATTGATTTCAAAGTAATGTCGTTTCTTCACTTTCATTACGAAGGTCTACAGAATTAAGATCATAAAATAATTCAGATGTGTAAATAAATAAATATATCATCATGTCTTCTACCCACTACTGGGTGTGTATCTAATTCCAAAATTGTCATCACTTTACTATTGTTTGATAATTTTGCAAATATAACTGTAAGAACCATAGCTAACTTCTGATAATAATTAACAACTAGTTACACAAAATTCTGCTAATTGTGTATTTTTAAGTGTTTAGCATAGAGTGATTATTTTTCATTTGTTGAATTAGTACAAGATACATATTCCTTAAAATCATGAATATATATTGTTATGAAAAAAATATAACAATATAATGTACCAGCTGTACCACAAACTAGACTCATCCCGCCAAAATTGTTATTTTTAAAGCAGTTACGTTTATATTACAGATTTACAAACTACGTCAAACTACATAAAGTGAATATGTTCAATTTTATGTGTAACCGGAAGTTACCTTAACTTTCTTATTTTAAACCCCGGGTAGTTTTAAAAATTTAGGTTTACATGATATTCAACCACGTATAATAAGTGCATTTGTGATTATAAATCAGAGTGAAAAACAAACTAAATTCATTACACTCTTTATTCAAATATCTAAGTTCACAAGGTATCCATGATAAAAAACATAAAATAACATATTCAATTAAACACAAGCTTTAAACTAAATTTTCAAAAGATCTAACTGTCATAGATACTACAATAGTGGAATATTTTATGTATTATTTCCAGAAGCAAATTTTGTTTGATTTTAAGTCATTCTTATTAGCATATTCTACCTTTTGTTATACATTTCAGGTGTAATAGTACACTATTTTTCATTTTTAAATAGTACTATACTTTCAATTATATACAATAAATATGAGAGGAATGATGTATTATTGACATCTAGTGGCCAATTTTTATAGAGAGTAATCCAGGTTGGTACGTTATTTAGTAACGGTACGCTTCTTTTTGTGAAAGGACAGCCTTTACGTCAATTGAATCCAATAATATTCTAATCCGCCTTTAAATAAAAACAGAAGCAAAAGTTGTTACAAATATTATTGTAAATATTTTCAAAAATCATCACCATATGATTTAGAGCAACAGCAATACGTGCTCTACGCACGAATACCACACGTCAAATAAAAAAATAACTAGTGGCTGTATCGCATACATCATACCGGTTATACCTATTGATCTACGTTCTTTCCATGCTGTCGTCCAACGTGTCACGTGTCCCTACAACATCCCACCCCTATAGTTGGTATCCCTGCTCCCCAAATGTGCCGCGGTGGAGTTATGACTGTGAATTTATTAGATGACGATGCGTTTTCATGCGGATGTTTAGTTTTTTAGTTCATATCGATCAAATAAATGCGTAATGGCGGGTTGGGCTCACTGGCTATGAAAGTTATCTGTGACATTTGATGTATGAGTTCTCCACTGTGTACTTTGTATGGAGTAATACGTCTAATTTGTTGTGACAGAATGACGGGTTGATTATTATTCAAGAATGAAATGTTCGCAATTATTTTTTTTTCATACTAGGTATATTTGACAATATAATATTTATAGCTGTACCACAGATTAATAAATGTAAATTAAAAACCATTAGTTACTTTTGAAACCGTTAGCACTATATATCCCTGTAATAATACTCCAGTAATCAATAGGAAACATGGAAGTTAAAAGTGCAGATTTTGAATTAAAAATGTTAACAAATTAAGTACCTATAATATGTGATAGGTGGCTCAGTGGTATCGAGTCGGCCTGTGAATCTTGAGAACCCTGGTTCGATTCCCACAGCCGACAAACAATTTTCACCAATTTGAATCTATTCCTGTGGCTAACCCTCCACTAACATCTTTAGAGGCTTTAGAGGCTGGAAACCGCACTTCACGCGAAGAAATATGTCACTTACCGAGATCTGCTACGGAGAGTGCCAAACCCAGTAATGGGTAAAAGGCGTGATGATATATTTATTTATATTTATAATAGGATGAACAGATTTGTATATCATAGAACCGGGATAATTTTGAAATAATTCACACTGTTTTGATTCACATAATCACAAATGTCTCAAATAGAAAAACAAAAAAAAACAACTTTTTTTACTGAATCACAGGAAGAGGCTATTACACTAATTGTAAGACTCGGTATTTCAATCTTCTAACAATGTTCATAATACATTTACATATTTCTTCACGACCGGGAACATATGACCAAACGGTATATAATCCTGGTCTATGATACAAAAATCGGGATAGAAGTAATATACTTTAGCCCTAGGGATATTATATGCCCATTATTTCTGTAAGGAGTTTATATTATTTTCATAGTTCAGTTGTCAAATATATATGTAAAATGCAATAGAGTACAATAAAACAAATAAAAACGTAAGAACAAGCTGCATCAACAATTTTTTGGGATTCTTCCGAGGGTTCTTTGCTGTATTCTTGGTACTCCAATTAAGAAATTAATAAATATCAAAAATATATGAAATATATATATATTGACATTAATCATATTTAGGTCATGAAAAAATTGTATAATACACCTCGAGAGAATGTAATTTTTCCCTTCAAGATAAATCATGCATTTTAGTTCCCAGGTATAATATACTATTATTAAACTAACAAAAAATAACACATCAAATTTTTTAAAATTTGTTTATAAAGAAATTTTATTAGGAACTTTGTTAGTAAATAAAAATGTTGGCCCAAATATATAAAACCCGGTCGGTATTGCAAGTATTCATGATGGTCATTTAAATGTTTATAATATTTTCACAATTACATCAACACATGTTCTGTTGTTCTGACACTTGCATGACTAAAGTTAATATTTCACATTGTAACATAGAACTTTAACAATAATTTACAACAAAGCGATCTAATCAAATATGCGAAGATATTAAATTCACATCAATAATGGATAACAAAACAGTTAATGTCGTATAATAAAGATAAGTTCATATTGAACTAATTTTACTTCGATCATTTCAAAAGTAATTGTATTGATATGAGCTTACAGCTTACATTGCTTAATAATAAATATCCACTTTAGTTATATACGTACATGTGTTGAATAAGTGTAAAATTAAGGTAGATATCGCTTACAAAATAAGAGCAATAATGACACAATAAAAGAATTCTTTTGTGTTTTACAAAGAAATAATATTTATGGTTTAAGGTTAAGTATAAAATTTACGCAATAAAAAACTTATTATTGTTATGATCATTATTATTATTGACAGCTACAATTTTTTATATACAAGTTCAACCTCAAATGTATTTCTACCACTTATAATACATATAAATATTTTATACCATATAATATTTAAGTACATTGCACATATAGTGTATTGTAATACCAGTATAAAAGAAGTTATTTGTTTATTTTTAATAGTTTATATATTTATGGTACAGGAACTTAATCCCAATTACAATACAGGGTCCAAACTGACCGAGCTATAGTGTGCTAGTTAATATATTTTCAAATTGAATGAGAATCGAATTCAGGAACTGCTAACCACACCACCGTACTGCCGAATTTTTTTATTTCTACACTCATCAGATATATCAAATTTTAAATACATATTTATGTAAATAACCCCAATTTAAAAACAACATAAGACATGATAAATACGTATACAAAAATGTGAATCTATTCACAAGAATCAAATATCGCAAAAGTATTTCACAAAACAACAAAGCAATAAATATATCTACAAATAAATTGAAACAATCATACAACCATTCATAGTAACATCAATCAACACATTCAATTAATCAACCAGAAATAAAAGTAATCAACGATACCCTCCTTTCATTAAAATAAAACAGAAGCCTAATTCAATCAGCTAAAAATAATACATATTGCGAGCTCCTGGCGTGAAGTAATCAACTTCGCGACAGACAATATTATTGAAAGGCAATAAGTCAGACGGTGGAAGGGGATGCCGGTGTCAGTAGCGTCCCAGAGGGAGGAAATGTCACGCCGCCGACCCTTGACTCCCTGGGGACACGTGGCATGCTGACAGAGGCGGCTCGTCACAAGGGGCAAGATGAGTTGCTTTGGTTGGTTGATGTTTGTGTAAGGTGATATGTTTGTGCGGGTGCAAATAAGAAGAGTTGGGAGTTTTTGTGCTAGAAGTTTGGTAAGATTCTATTATGTAATAGTGATAGAAAAGTTATAATGAAGAATATTTTTAAAGTTATTTAGTGGAGATTCCGCAGACAAAAAGGACAATACTTCGACATTTGTTTTTTAATATTAAATATATGTCACAAATAAAATAAGTTATATTCAGAAAATTTCAAATGTGGCACATAGGTCATTTGAATAATATTGTATAACAATACATAATTATTTATTATTGTTAGATCTTTTGATACGGCAATCTAATCTTCTTGAATGGCACAAATTAGGGAATATCCGAAAACAACAAAAATTGAATAAAAGACTCTAATCATGACAAAAGTAAAATACTAAATATACAAAAAGCACATGTTAGTATTTTATTTTTGTCAAGACTAGAGTTTTTATTCGATTTTTGTTCTTTTTAAATTGCCCGTAATTTGTGTAACTGAAGAAGATTTGATTGTCAAAACTAACGTCTGGTACTCTATGATGCCATTTAAATAACGGATTAAAAAAATTATTAAATGGTTATTACAAAAGTTAATAACATTACTCTTGTATACGAGTATATTGAACCTTACACTTTAAACAATGTAAAGACGTAATTGCCTAACCCTTAGGACCTGTCATATTCTCTAATTTTAGTAAACCTTTTAAACTAATGGTAAATTTCTTCAGTGTTATTAAAACCAGACAGTAGCTGCCATTGTTTCCTCCAAGTCCACAGTAGGTACTCACTTCATTCTTCCATCTCCATCATTACCATAAAACATAAAAGCTGATTAAAGCTTCTACTGCCATAACACCAGTAAACAGTGAATAAATGAAACAAAGTATTCAACATCGTATGTCTCGCCGTCACGTCACATTTCCTCACAGCGCTTTCTATGAAATGTCAAACAGTCGCTTGGTTCTACAGACACACATTCACATTAGCGTCATCACGTATGGCGGTGATACAATTGTCTACTCTACACTACGTAGCCAGTATTCAAGCGTTCAGTTCAACCATTCTCATTCTATATCCGCATGATTGTAATTCGATAGTTGATAGGGTTTCCAGTCCAAGATGGACAAAGGTCGGTGTAATAGAATATGATATGTGTAACTTGACAATTGCAACAAACTAGATTTGTTGACATAAGGGGAATTTTTATTTACGTATGCACTCGTGTGTGCTGTAATCATGTAGGGGAAATTGAGAAGGTTAACAATAAAATTTGCTTTGTTCGTTTTCTTTTCTTGGTGTCCACGGAAAGAAGGACAGATAGTTAAGGTGATTATACACACTTGACGGGAGGTGGGTCATATATAAACAAATATAAATTAATTACTACCATTTATAATAAGTATTTCTAATAAAATGAATAAACAGAAATAGTATAAATACTAGCGATCAGGTCGGCTTCGCCGACCCTCAGCTAGGCTCCGCAGCCCCTGAAGAAAAGTATTTTTTAAACTTGTTACTTTATATACCATATAGTCGAGTATTGATATTGTAAAAAATTACAGTTTACAAATTTTTCGAAAATGATTTGCTATCAACTCTTTGCTGATTTATTTTTTCATTTTCTCTCAGAATTTTCTTTAGAACTGAAATAAGTACAGTTTCAATAACTTTTAGGTCAAAACAATTGACAATCAGTCGATTACAATTTTTGGCTTCTATATCTCCTCATAACTTCAAATTTGATACCAAACACGATATGTTTCTAACGACTTTAGAAATAAACAATTGACTATCAGTTGACCTAATTTTTTTTAATATTTCTGTTTGAAAGCTCTCTTTAAACCATTTAGTTTGATACCAAACGCGATAGATTTTTAAAGACTTATAAGAAAAACAATTGACAATCAGTCGATTATAATTTGTAATTATGCTGCTCGAAATCTCTTCTCCAAACATTTAATTTGATACCAAACACGATAGATTTCTAATGACATTTATGAAAAACAATTGACAATCAGTTGATTACAATTTTAATAATTCTGTTTAAAAACTGTCTTCAAATCCTTTAGTTTGATACCAAACACAATGCATTTCTAAAGAGTATTAGAAAAAACAGTTGACATTCACTCGATTATAATTTTTTATTATTCAGCTCGAAATCCCTCTTTAAAACATTTAATTTGATACCAAACACGATATGTTTCTAATTACTCTTAGAAAAGAAAACAATTGACAATCAGTGAATCACAATTTTTAATAATTCTGTTTAAAGCTCTCTTCAAACCATTTAGTTTGATACCAAACACGATACATTTCTAGTGACTATCAGAAAAAAACAATAGACAATCACTCGAATATATTGATAATAGTTGATTAATAATTTTAATTCTAGCGACTATCAAGTCTGTTAAAATATTTCATTATGAAACTTGATTTTATTGAGAAAATACGCAGCCAAGCTGATAGTGTAAAACCTCGTTCTGTCAATACTTGGCAACTTCATGGTGCACTGTCAAGTTAAAAATTTTTATTTTAAATAAACATTTAAAAAATCTGTAATTATAATATAAACGTCCCCTCATTCCTATAATATGCATAAAATATTTCAAAAGTGGTCTACAAATTTTTCTATTCAAGTAATTTATAATTAAAAATACGACATGGCCACTGAGAAATGTCAAATCAACGATAGATGTTCATCTTAAAAAAATCCAAAGCTACCTTGCTCTAAGTTGATTTTGCGCCAAAAACGCATGTTTTTCCAAAATATCTCGCACATCATGTGCACAAAAAATTTGAAACTATCAAAAGGCACTCCCCATAATTGGCCTCTATCAAATAAAAATTGTTTCAAATTTTTCGGAAAATCCGTCTAGGCTGTAGAAATGGGCAACTGACCGTGATGAATCCAAATATATATATAAATATATATACCTTTTTTCTCTTTTAGTATATGGATATTTATACATATGTAGCCGACTTCATGGCGTCATGTCAAAAAATTTCTTTTTTAAATAAACATTTAAAAAATCTATAATTATAATAAAAACATCCCCTCATTCCTATAATTCCTATAAAATGTAGAATTTGGTTTCTATGTATGTTGAAACTTGGAAAAATTTAGCCTGAATAGTATAGCTAACTTCATTGTGTCGTGTCAAAAAATTTCTTTTTTAAATAAACATTTAAAAAAATCTATAATTATAATAAAAAGGTTCCCTCATTCATATAATATGCGTAAAATATTTCGAAAATATATTATTTGATATATATGTACATAATCTGCAGACAACTTCATGTCATATCAAAAAATTTAAATTTTAAATAAATATTTGTAAAAATTTGTAAATATATATTTATTTTATTTTTTAAACAATTCTATATAAACTGAATTTTTTTAGAATAAAAAAATAATAATTTTAATTGAACTAAACTCTATATTGATTTTAATGAACTATCTTTCAATATTTCCACTTGCTTTTTAAATTTATTGTACCTAGTACAGTTTGAAAACCGTGATAATAATTCTAGTTGTAAAACCGTGTTTGGATACTATGTATGTAAGACTGCCCGGAATCTAAACCAATCGTTTGCCGGTATCAGAATAGAATATGTGTTGTGTGCAGCTAGGGACATTGAATTTAATTGGTTTTACTGTAAATTATTATTAATTTTTGAGGACATATTTTTCTTTGGTTCTACTATATACACATTTCACAAACCTTCTGTTAAATTGACGTTTCTCTTAAAACAAATTAAAATGAAAAGTCCACAAATTTGTAAATTTGCTAATGCGTAACCTGTACAATGTATGCTAAATTGAATAATTTACTGAAATATTTAACAACAACAATTGGCATGATATTTTTTTTGACAATGTAGATCGGTCATATTTTGCTTGGTTTTACTGTATATTATTATTACCGAGGACATATTTTTATTTGGTTCTATTATATACACATTTTCTCATAAAACGTTTAAAACAACTTGAAATCAATTTGTAACAGTTTGAAATATGTATACTCATTCCACTAATACCTAAATCAATTTATAAAATTTCTCTCAGTTATCTAGAAATTTAAATTTAAACCAAAAATTATTTAGATTTTTAAATATTAGATCTGAAAACGTTTTCCAATTAATGAATTTAACTTATCATATAAACAACAATAAAACCTTTTTAATGTAAATAATCAATATATTAATTAATTACAATATTATTATATTTATAACAACAAATTATATAATAAAATTATGAATTTAAATCAGTATGAATAAATTTATTTACATGAAAACTAATACATCTGGTACAATGCTAAAATAATTTCCAGTATATTTTCTTATTTAGAATAAACTTAGGTACAATAATATTACTAAAGAACTAATAGATCTTTTAGGACTAACAATATAGAGTAATACAATGCTTTGTTGTAATCTGCTTCAATTATGTAGATTTGATTACAACAATGAAAATTTGTGCAGAGATTAAATTTCTTCCGGAAGAGTCCAACTCGTGAATGTAGGGGGTGTTACGATGTTATGACAGATAGAAATATAATTGCGTATAGGTTAAATTTGACGGTTTAAATGTAGGGAAATATTTATTTCATTATGTCCTTCATGCATCTTGGTTTCTCCTTTTCATCAACCGAAATTTTGATTGGTAATCTATCTAAAAAATTAGAGCAATCTAAAAATCAGAAAAACTTAAAAAATGAGAAATTATTGAACAGATTAGTATTTTACCTACATCATAAGAAATCCTTTCTAGAATAAAAATGTAATTTCTTTTTGTTGTACTGTTTTTGTCATTCAGATTTGGTCAGGATCTGCTTTCAATGGAATGATATTTATTGTAGAATTTTATTATTTTTACCAATCGCCAGAATATTTTATTGTTGTTTCTTTCCTATTTGATTTCATGCCTAAAAACGAAAAATAATTCAATTAATCATGTAAAATTTAGTAAAAGATACTTGCTTACCTCAATTAATATCTTGAATACACAAAATAACTAATAATTATCAAATAATTCAGTGATATTGTTACAAATTACACGGATTTTCACCAATGTAAATAAAACTATTGTTTGTTGTCATGATAACATGTCAACTGAGAAATGTCAAATCAACGATAGATGTTCTTCTTAAAAAATTCAAAGCTACCTTGCTCTAAGTTGATTTTGCGCCAAAAACGCATGTTTTTTCAAAATTACTCGCACATCATGTGTACGAAAAATTTTAAACTATCAAAAGGCACTCCCCACAATTGACCTTTATCAAATAAAAATTGTTTCAAATTTTTCGGATAATTCGTCTAGGCTGTAGAAATGGGCAACTGACCGTGATGAATCCAAATATAGTCGGATTCTCTTTTAGTATATAGGATAAATTTTTCCACGACCGGGATAGAATATTAATTTCTAGGACATCAAAATCATAATAAAAATAATTAATTTGTCGTTATAAATAAAAACTACAAGCATCACGCATCTAAGAGATATCTTAATATCTCGTGAATTTAACAATGCAAAACTATTGATTACTTCCACGGGACCTCTTATTGATAAAGCTAGACCCGCAAATCTTTCTTATGTTGTAGAACATAAATGTGTTTTCAATCATTGTAATATCGAATAATTTCGCTAAACTGAGTATGCCATCAGTAGAACTAGAAGACAAAGACAATATAATTTAGAAAACATACTGGTTTGTTAATATGCATCTATTAATATAGATGGCTTTTGAAAATTTTCATATATTTATAGATTCATTGTATGAAGTACATTTTACCGAAAATTTAATATACTTTAATTTGACCTTCTGTAGCTGAGTGTACATGGGAGGAACTCAGTACGATTGACTTATGCAGTATGAATTATTTATGTAAATATAAGCTTAGTTTTTCAATTAAAACTATAATAAATATTGTGATAATTGTAAACAACAACTTATAATTTTCAGGGAGGACCAAAACTATAACTTTACTCGTTGAAATCTTTTTTTAATCGTATATCCCGTATTGCGCAATATACTATGCATACTATTTTCTCTTTACTTCTGACATTGAGTGTATATGGGTGGAAACAAGTGCGATCGAATCGCACGAAAAGCTTTGTATCTTGTAATAAATATTAACAGTTTATAATTTTCTTTTGTCTAAACAACAATATAAGTACAAATAAAAAAACAAAGAGCGTAATATACATACACCAGCAAATCACGAGATGTCTGCTAGAAGTAGAATAAATAAAAAACCATTCTTATAAAAATTATACTTATTTTAAGTTTAGTTCTCCGCTCCGCAAAAATTTAATAGTATTTATTCTTCATTAAATTTTCAGGTACTATTTTAACATAAATTCATCAAAAGAATAGGTGTACAGATACAGAGATAAAAAGTAATTTTAAATCACCCACGCATTTAAAGCAATAACGAAATTCTAAGAAAAATTTAAATGTCTGATCCGCGCAACAAATATTTTTATTCATGAATTTAGTTTTTGCTTGTTGATATAAATTTTATTTTGAAAATAATAATTTGAAAGGAAATTTGTTTAAATTGAAAAGACATTTTAAAACTGAGCAAAAGAATCTGCAAGAACAAATAATAAACAGTGTTGTCAAACATTTGATGTTGTGGTGTTTTAAAATTTTTAGATTTATGACGTTATATCCGGATTGTGTGGCGGTCAATTTAAAAATGACATTTCTTTGAACTTATTTAATATGTAAATATATTCTAATAAAAATAAATGTTTCTTATAATTTAAAGATTGTAATACTTTCCTATAATTTTAGTTCCACACGAATATTGTTTTCATAATAAATAACTATAACCTCATAAATTTTACAGTGACCTGTTCCAATTTACTTCTAAAAGTTCTTATTTATTTTACTTGATAACCGCAACATGTTTCCTATCGAAATGAAACTATTTTATACTAAGTTTTATAAGTGCACTGTTTACGTAAAGTGGCTTCACAAATAAATAAAAAGTAATTTAGTCTCTATCAAAATAACATGTTTGTAAAAATACGTCTTTGTATATTTTCATAAGAGAAGTTTCTGTATATTTGATTAACCAGAAATTATCGATACTTAAGACTTAAGATGTATCAGTTTATTGTATTTTTTCCTCAAAAATGTTAAGAATGCTCAAATATTTAAACCACGTGTAAATACTACATGCGATTTAAATCTTATTTTCGGAACTTATTTTGTAACATATGTAAAATGTATCTATAATTTACTGAAGGAGTAAACATCACATCATATTTGTTACACATAATTTGAATATATTTCAAACATTTTATAAATGCGATAAATAAAAAGTATATAACTTTTGTGACCGTTGTCATGTTTACAAAATTCAAATATCATAATTTTGATTTTATTTTTTGTTTCCAGAAATAATCTCAAAACAATTAATTTTTATTTGTATTTGAATATTTCACATGAGTTTAATGTTCTGTTTCATATTTGTGTTATTGTATAATATTGTCAAAATACCAAATAAAATTTATTTGAACCGGGATTTCATTTAAAAAAATTGTTCAATATCAGTTACCAAAAATAAAAGTGTATTTTAATTTTTTGTAAAACGATATTGACACTTTCGGCGTTCAATATTTTCCACTTCTTCATAACTCTAAGACAAAATACTTCAAATAAAAGTGGTAAGAAATGCAGTTTACACTATTTTGTGTAAAAAGTATATTTATACAATGATTTAGAAACGTTTACAGTTGCAAAAAGTCTAAAAGTCTTTTAAAAATCGTGTACTGTCTTGTTTGTTTATTTATTTTGTAGTATGGGCATTGTATAAAGTTTAAAATTTTATTTGTTTTAAAATAAATCTTGTAAAAATGAAGCATATAAAACGATGTTATTGAATTCCCGTTAAGCAGTTATGTATTTTTATTTACATTTTGTATCAGTAGATAATTATAATAACGTAAATCTTGATAAAGAATTTACATATTTACGAATATAGATATATTTTATACTTTTTATGATAGCATAATTTATACATATTTAATGAGCAATATTAGTAATTATAAACATCTGATGCAACAGGAAACTCATTATGTGCGCAACAATCATATATTTATTGACAAGTTATAATATAGAACTAAAGTGCTATTTAATAGATACGAGATAGGTACTAGTTTCAAATGTTTTGTTTATCAAAGTAACGATATTTTTGCATCAGGATAAACAACAAGATTTGTATTCTTATTCTTACTTTTACATAAAAATAAAAAGAGGAAACTTACAAAAAGCTGCCCCGCGAAAATAGTAACAGCAACCAGAAGGAAAACACAACAATGTGAAACACAAGCTAACCTCAAAAAATAACCACCAACGTCAAAGTTCCAACTGCACAAAGATCTCGAAAAGTTGAGCGTGAGTTGAACCGCGCGCGTAGAAAACGACGCAAGCGAACAGGTAAAGCGCGAGCACCCACCACGGATCGCAGCTTAGAACTGACGACAAATTGCGACGCCGCTACGTAAACACCGACGCCGTCAGGACACGAGTCCTTTTCGGGCCAGTTCGGGTGCAGTCGGAGTGTTAAGGGAATTCATTCGAGTTTTACAGCCCCGAATGCATAAATCTCGTGTGAAAATCTCTCGCGTACAAATCGAATTCCGTGCACAAATGTCGATATTTTTAGTGATGTATTTATTGGGTGGGTGCGTTGTCTGACTGGATTTTAATGAGATTCGTTGGTTTATTATCTGCCTTTTCACGCCAATTTAATGATACTTACGTTTATACAATTTATTACCTTATCTACTCAACTCTTTTCATTGATAAATTGATATATCGTAATATTATGCTATTATTATTTGTTAAAATAACAAAATCACTCGGTAAAGGTTCTCGGACAGAAACTGAGCTTATTTTATACTTTATTATTCCTCTAGAAAATCTGTCAAATTCATAAACTAACTCTAAATAAGTAAATAATAAAATATTAACAACTGTGTAAACACTTATATTATCACATTTAAATTTTATGCAAACAAAAAAAAAACGTTGTTCTGTATCTCAAATAAGTTAATTCTCAAAAAGTATGATATATATATATATATATTTTTACTTTACTTCAATTATATCATTGCAAAAAATATCAAACTACAATCCAGGGTTTTATGTGCCATATGGTATCGCTGGCGATATTTTTTTTAAATGTTTGTAAATTCAGAAGAATATATTTAAAATAAAACAATTTTTATATCGTGAATTTTTTTAGGTACGAGTAAACTTTGGAAATACTCTATAATTGTAATAAAACATATTTTAAAATATTTGAGGATATAAATTTAAAATGACATTTAAAATTTAATACAAATCATTTCCGAAAACTTAATGTTTTATTTAAACTTTTTTTGAGAATATGATTTAGCCCAGTTTGATTAATTTAAAATATTGGATCAACAAAAATCTCTTCTGAAAACTTTTATATAAATTGTAACCATATTATCGACAGTAATTCTATTTCAATGTTTCGCTACATATTTCAGATTAGATTTGAGTCCATTTTTTTTCGACTCGAGAGTCGCAAGTTACGGTTTAAATGCGTCCAACTAACGATTAAAAATTAAAAAATGCATATTTAGTAAATTTTTTGAATATTAATTGCTTCCTCAAATTTATCCAGTTAAACAAAATTAAAATTTTCTGAGATATTTAGGTCACTATATTGTTAAATATAGTTATTTTTTATTTCTTTTTTCCGAATCATTTTTGAAAAATTAAATAAAATTTTGAAATAATACTGCATTATTATTTGCATATAAAAATATTTTCAAATATATTTTAGATTGTTTTATTCATACATAATATCTAGTTTCATAAATATCAGTGTTCAGGTGCCAACTGTAGACCCAATTTTATTTCTGTGAATAGTCACGCAGTTCGTCTATAATTATTTTTTGTTTAATTTAATTATTTTATTTGTTTTAAATTAAATACACTTTTGCTTCGACTCCTGTTTCAATTACCCAGAAAAATTCGCTGTTACAAAGATACTTCTGAGTTCCTTCATGATAATGATTATCGCCAGACTAAAAGAGCAGCTATTGAAAACAAAAAACGTCTAAATAATTTTAATATTTATGATGGCTATGAACTAAAAACAACATGGCTGCCTCTAACAGAAAATTGTAATTTCTTGGTTAGATGTTTCTTACTTACTTATTTATTTATGTTCAAATAAAACAAACTTAAACCAAAAGTGTATTTAATTATGTAAGTTCTGAAGATTGTTCCCTATATTGAGAAGTTATATAGGCAGGTGTAGGTAGGTATTTGAACAAGTTTGAGTAACAATGCCTTCTAATTTCAAGTAAAATCATGAAAAGATGGTAAGAAAGAGATATTTAAATTAATCTTTAAAGTAAGTACATACTTATGAAATTGACATTCTATGAAGGTTTTACTATTAGGGAAAATAATACCCGTATAATTTTCAAATTTAAGAGCATTTGGATTCTCTAACCCCAAGTTCATTTACATAAAATTTCTGAACCTTCTACAATCCTACAATTAAAGTCGAAATTCACAGTTCTTTGAAATAGGTACATTCTAATCACCAAAATTTACATATAATTTTATAATTAATTACAGTGATCACAGTAAAACAAAAGCGACAACAATTAACCTTAAATCCACCTCAGCAAAAATAATAAATATTCATCAAGTAACCATTAAATAAACAATCAAAATAAATGCGTGAAGTGAATTTGAGCAGCAGGCTGGGAATGTCGACGCAGTAAGATTTACCTCTTTAACATTTGAATGCGCGCCGCCGCCTTATCACTCGAAGTTACATAAAGATGAGTGATCGAGGGTCTTTAAGTATCTCAAGTCAGTCAGGCGCTGAATGCAGCGCACGGGGAGGAAATATATCACGTGATGACGGAGATAAGAGCGGACGCAAGCAAGAGAACGACGCCTGTTTTGGCCCTAACTGGTAATAGCGAAATTAAAATTTAGAAACATTTGAAAATTATTTTGACATTATAAATTTTTAAATTTTCAGAGTTGTCGCTTTTATAGTATGTTTTGATAGTTGCTATATTATAATATTTTCATTTTAAACTGGAGGGATCGGCATAAAACGATTAAAAGTCTCTGTACAATGAAATCTATTAGTGCGGCTACCACAAATCGCTTAACGATGGTCACAACAGGTAATTTTTTAAAGGTCGTATTCAGCCTAAAATTATTCTTGTTTTTTCCTATGATTGACCATTTAAAAATACCGGCGAATGGGGCTGTACAATCCCGTGCGAACCTTGTGATACCACGAACGTATGTTTAATTTTAATTTATTATTTCGCAATCGCTTAGAAAATTTATCCTTTTGATCACTTTTTAAATCTGCAAAATGTAATATTACTGGTTGTATTTATATTGAATTATTTCCTGAAAATAATAAAAAGCAAATGCTTTTGGTCTGTACGAATTCAGAGTGGGCGAAGTGAAAGCGCGCCGCTAGATTTCTCTGCGGTCGCAGGCATCGCCAGCGTCGCCTGCTGAGATGCGAATGGCAGGAGCAACTGTTGCGTGGAGCGTGAGAGTTTGGGGGAACATTTTCAACTTTAGTCGTTGGTTATCGGGAAAAATTTAATGTAATTATGAGTAATTATCACTTGTACCACGAATTAGTTAAATTAATTTGGGATGTTTGGAAATTTGTTACGAAGTTTTTTTTTGGATGGTGATTTTTTCGGAAACATCTGGTAGCTATGTGATTTTTAAATTTATTTTTTGGTTAAAAGTTGCAAATTCAATTACAATGAGCAATGGCAGGAATTAAAAAAGAAAATATTCTTATGTTTATATATTTGCACTACCTGCTTCAGCTGAATAATTTTTATCGTTTAATTTATTTCTCTTATCTATGCTAACCGCTGAAAAATCGATTTGGTTTCGGTTCACGGTTGATTATACTTTGTCGCATCGGTTTTTGTTCCAATTTCAAGTTCATGAACCAGTTCATAAGATCAGTTTGGTTCAATTTAATGTTGTTGGTGTATTGTAATTTTAATTTTTAAATTTAAATGTATGTACCTACGTTCTATATAAATATTTGTTTAAATATAAAATTTAATTTCTTTTTATATTAGATGATTATTTTTGATCAAAACTACAAATAAAAATCACAGTTTATATTTCATTTAAAAAATTTAATTCTGTAATGTTTATTAAACAAATAAATAAAATAAATAAAATATATCATCACACCTTTTATCCATTACTGGGTGTGGTACTCTGTCAGAGCAGACCTCGGTAAGTGATATATTTCTTCACGTGAAGTGCGGTTACCAGCCGTCGAATCACGGCCCCCAAAGATATTAGTAGCGGGGAAGCCACAGGGGTAGATTTAAATTGGTGAAAATTGTTTGTCGGCTGTGAGGATCGAACCAGGGTTCTCAAGATCCACAGGCCGACTCGAATTAAGTAAATGGAAAAAAGAAATAGTTTTTGTCACGGTCAAAACAGACTTATTCAGTGCACATACATAATTCTACCGGTTCAAACTGACTCATGTGCTCGGTTTGGTGCTTTTTAATGGCCTTATGTCATCGGTTCGGTTCAGGTGCGTGGTTTAAAAAAGATAACCGGTTTGGTTCGGTTTTCAGCCCTGATTATGAGAATTATAAGGTCCTATTTATCAATACTGGACTTAACTAATCTTTCAAAAAAGTGAAATAAATATAGTGGACCAATAAATGACAGTAAATAATGTTGATAAAATTTGTGTAATTAATTCATACTATGATTTTGATACTATATTTGTTTATTTATCTGACAGATAATGAATAAGCTGTCACTTTAAGTCAGCATTGATAAATGAGATCTAATGGTGTCAGTTATTCTATCCTCTGAGAAATAATCATCAGAATGATTTTTAAATATCTCCTTAAAAATTTACAGTGAACATAATAAATTATTATTTAGTTTTTGTATTTACATATGTTATGTTTTTGATGCAATACTCTTTTATTTATCTTGCCAATAGTTATCCTTATCAGGAACTTAATCTGGAGGTAAAAGTACCTAATTGCTGTTTCTTTTTTGTATGGTCTAAAGTAGTTTAATGAATCAATGACAACAGCTGCACTAATTTACCTTTGCCAATTTGTCAAGACAACAACAGAAATTATTTTCGTTATATGCTTTTGGCCGCGTTCATTGTCCGTGTCCATGACAAAATGAAGAATTAATCGCTTCAACCAGAGTACACATGCGTAAATACACAGGTATTTCAAAACACTAATGATTTTTTAAATGGTTTGCATTTGTCACATTATAAATTTGATGGAACATTTTCAAAAATGCAGCATTTTTCATATTTGGCGTCTCTCTTCTATACTATTTTTGGTTTTATTTGTCGCAAGGAAGATGTAATTTGTTATAATTGCACTGTAATTATTTATTTGCTAGTAAATAAAAAGAACTTCTAACCAAGGTAAACAAATATGAGAGTTAAGGCACATCTCTTAACATACTGTGACGTCACCCGAACCAAGGTTCGTCAGTTCGAATCCGCCTGTCGACAATGTGTGATTTGTCGTAAAATAATACAGTTACATGAATTTATCACACTCGGGCGCTATAAGCTAGTCACTTATACGTCTTAAATAATGTAGCATTTGACTACGAAAACCGGCAGTACGGCAGTGTAAAAACTGCGGCTCGGTGTGTCCGGTAGGCCCAGGCCCGATTTGGGCTGTAGCGCCATAGATGATGATGATGTAATTATTTATTTGCTAGTAAATAAAAAGAACTTCTAACCAAGGTAAACAAATATGAGAGATTCCGCTGATAATTCAATTAAGTTTGTTACGTTCTACTCTTCACGCGAAAAAATATATCATTTACCGAGATCAGCTTAGGCAGAGTGCCACACCCAGTGATGGGTAAAAGGCGTGATGATATATTTATTTTTATTTATTTTTACGTTCTACTCTGCACCTCGAATCTTCTTTACCGCGCAAAAAAGTGACCAATGAGAACGCTTCAGTACTTGTGAGGTACCTATATTTTTAATCTCTTATGTCTCTGACATAAAATATAATTTTTAATATATTTTTTTTATTTATAGTAATAATTTACACTCTTTTTTTGTTTTATTATTAATTTGAATTATTTCAATTAATAGGCAAATTTATAAAGATGATGTTTTAAGTTTTTATTCAAGCATAAAAGTACAAATTTATAACATATTAAAAAAGTATTTGTAATAAAGCAGTTACCTAGATTCAGGATTGATCCATTTATTTTCAAGGTTATCTTGTATTGTTCTTGCAGAATACAAAGAAGCTTTAAACTTAAAAAATCATTAATTTAAAAATGATCCCCGTTCCTTGCCGTATCTCATTTTTTTCGCTCGTCTGTACGCCGGTGTAAAAGTAATTTCCAGTCGAGATACAGAGGCAATCTCGGGACCAATTCTTCTCATTTATTCTCAGCACATGTGATATATTTATAAGAAAGGAGATTCATGAATATTTAGCTGCGTCGCTGATACAGGCAGATCGATCCATCATCCACGGGCGATACGATATATTGCACGAGTAACACAATTATACCAAGCGATGCGCTGATATGATAGCGAAGCGTCAGTGAGAGTTTTGATATTTATGATAATATATTAGTATGGAACTAATGTTCAAAATTAAAAATTGTTACATTGGAATATTGAAACTGAAACAATTGCCAAATTGGTGGCAGTAGTGTTTGAACGACCTACAATTCAATTCATTTCAAAAGGTTTTATTCAAATGTTGAAAAGTATTTATTTTTCAATGTAAATTCGAAGTAAATAAAATTTACAATAAAAAACTATTTTTAAATGTCAAACTGATATTTTTGATATATATAAATATCCAGTTACTAATTTTACTATAGGTGGTTTTATGCAACCTAAACTAAAACTACATTAAATCTAACATTAAAACTAGAAAGCATTTGTGAAGCCTGTACAGTTAAACAATTCTGAGGTTGACATATGCGATATAACATATTAACTTCTTTGGTTTTATTTGTCATTGTTATTTTCGTAAGTAAAGATGAGTAAATTTCTGAACTTGATCAATTAATAAATAATCTTGATGTGAATCCATTTTAAATCTTTGATTTTAATGTAATTAATAGTACTAGTATGTTATGCATCAAGGGAGGGAGGAAACAAGCGATTATTCCCGCGTGTGAAGTTGGCAAACCGAGACGTAAACGAGGGCCGAAGACTCGAGCTGAAGTCGAGGTTTTCAAACTTCACACAAGGGATAATCGCGCCCTCCCTTGAAGCATATTATACTTTTTCTACGATTGCTATGAAAAGTTGACAATTACGCACTCATTTGTCATCGTAAAGTTGACGTTTTCTGTGGAACAATCGAAAAATATCTTTTTTGCGCGTCTCCAATGGCAACGCGCGAAAAAGACGTTAAATACGCGCGTTTCCAATGGCAACGCGCGAAAAAGATTATAAATGTGCGTTACCAGGGATACATACAAAACAGAAACTTGTCATATTGACAGTTGACAGAACGAATTTATTTTCAGTACGTATACGTTTTTTAATAATTTTAAGATGCAATCGTAGAAAAAATTAGGTGTGTATCACGAGCATAAAGTGTCTTTGTTCCTCTTACACTATTACTGCAATTACCGTGTTCGAGTAACAAAGAATCACTTTACGCTCTTAATACACAAATAACTATTTCGTAACAAGTGCACAAAAATTACAGTCTTATCGGAACAAATGTCAAATATGGGTTGCGTAACTAGTTACCTAGGAAACAGCTAATAATCGTAGTCTCTAGAGAGACATCTCTCTAAGGAGAGAAACAAGCAATCTAAGGAGAGGAAACATCCTACCTAGGGAGAGAAACATAATGTTTCTCTCCCTAGGGGAGAAAAGCAGTGTTTCTCTCTCTAAAATTAGGGAATAAGAACATGTTTCTTGTGCATATGTTAAGAAAATCAATTTATAATAGAATAATATAACTATGGAAACTTATATCTAGTAAATAAAATTGACAATAAAAACAATTTTTAATATCAAACTGACATTTTTGACACGAAAAATTTAGATTTTGCTTAGGTAAGCCAAGTAATGAAAAATTTCAATACACTCTTTCTATTGCATGTTAATTAGTGTCTCACAAATATTACTAGAATTTTCTCATAAAACAGTTACTAAATTATATTTGAAAAACATAAGACATAATATGACGTGAGAACTTTACTATTCTAAAGTATTTTAACAATATTTTGTTAAAATACTTTAGAGCAAATAGTCTGAAATTGGGCTAAAATTGAAAAATACCCAAATTTCTTAATATTTATTACAAAACCTCATAAAATTTTAAATATCTTTATTTCCATCCGCCGCTTCCGGGTTGCTTCCACGCCGCCTCCATCTAAGAAAGACGGCGACGGCGTTGGTTCCGCCGTTCAGCTGTACACAGATCTACGTGCTGATACTCCAGCCGTCTGGATACAAACTCCGCCAAGCGAATCCGCTTCACGCCAGCAGATTTTGTGTTTGTGTTCATGATTGTTGTGTTGATTTCATCATCACCAAGTGTGCGCTGGGCACGAATGTATAAAGTTTGGATCAAGTAAATGCAAATATTTCTTAACGACTTCGATACACATAGGAAGTGATACGTGGATTAAGAAGATGCGTGTAGTGATGGAAATTACTTATTCATTTTTACTTTACTTTTGCCATTTGCTTCACTAAGGTTTTTAACATATGACTTCGACTGAACGTACAGTAATGAAGATAATTTTTAAAGTTAAATTTTTAAGACAGAAAAATTCGGATGACGCCTGGATTCGAACCAGGGACCCTCCGCTTGCCGGGCAGAGATGCTAACCGCTACACCACGTCACCTGTGTCAGACTTTAAAAATTATCTTCATTACTGTGCGTTTAGTCGAAGTCATATGTTAAAAATTAGTTCGTGGAATGATTCCCTATAAATCAGAACTGTGTCGCTGTAGACGAAACCCGTTGTCAATGACTATCATAGATATAGGAGTTTTTGGGATCGATGCTACGTTAGACACTATGACAGAAGAATTCGGTTGATGCCATACGTCGGACACAGGTGACGCGGTGTAGCGGTTAGCATCTCTGCCCGGCAAGCGGAGGGTCCCTGGTTCGAATCCAGGCGTCATCCGAATTTTTCTGTCTTAAAAATTTAACTTTAAAAATTCACTAAGGTTGTTGTTTATAATAATCCTTAAGTAACACATTTTTTATTTTACAAATCATATTTAAATATATACGTTAAGAATGCTGGAAATTTTGTCTCATTAAACAGCATTAAACATAAACATGATAGTTAAGTTAAATATGTATTTATTTAATTATCTTTTTTAATTTGTTGTCTGTCAGAGCATAGCAACTTCACATATTTACATAACTCATATAAATTAAGGTCGCTACATATGTTTTTCTTGTTTACTTATTAACATGCAATTTAATTAATTTTGTTATTAAATAAAAAATTGTATTAATCACACATCACGATCAAAGTGGACTCACAGAAATGAAAAATATTCCGTCAAAAAAATTACAAGTCTTTGAGACTAAAAAAATTATTTACACTTTTCGCTTTATAACATTTCACTGACATGTAGGTATCCGCATGTTAAGCAACTTTAAAAGATTTTTTAATTAAAATATATGTACCTACATGAAACTTCTACCTACTTTGATGATGAAAAACTCAATTTTGTACAAATTAAGTTTCGCTGTCATATCTCAGTCGCTATGCATTTGGCACTTTTAATTCTATTTATATTGCGTTCGTTACACCTCAGTTTACAATTTTGAAAAGAATTTTATATGAAAAACTTCATACGTAACGACCTTTGTGTCATGTTGCGAAATTTAATGCTTTTGACATCCGAGAAATTTATTTGCGCCTCTGTGTTTTACGAATTATTCAGCAGCACCAGGACCGTATTTTCATTTTATTAAATACATTGCGTTCTATTCAGTACAGTGACTTTATAGGGATGCGGTGCCAACAGTCGAGTTAATAAGCCGCCATTTTGTGGCAAATGTTAAATTTGACCAATGAAAATAAGTACAATCATAGAAAAATTTAAAAATTATCTATTGACTATCATATAAATTGTAATATATATATATATATATATATATATATCTTTTTAAATCTAAATTAGTGCCATTGAAACTTTTTTTTGGTCATCAATTAGAATTAAAATGAAAAATATCATGCCAATTCAAAATTAATGTAAAAATCGTCCGACACGACCAGCTAATAGAAACTTTGTAATAAGCATGGTTTTTATTACTTGACTTACTAAAGCAAAAGGAAATTTTTTCGTGTTAAATGTTAGTATGACAAAAAACGATGTTTTGATTGTTTTAAATTACCTAATAAAGCATAAAATAAAAAAAAATAAATATATCATCACGCCTTTTACCCATTACTGGGTGTGGCACTCTGCCTAAGCAGATCTCGGTAAGTGATATATTTTTTCGCGTGAAGTGCGGTTACCTGCCGTCAAAACACGGTCTCCAAAGATATTAGTGGTGGAGGAGACACAGGGGTAGATTTTAAATTGGTGAAAATTGTTTGTCGGCTGTGGGGATCGAATCAGGGATCTCAAGATCCACAGGCCGACTCGATACCACTGAGCCACCTACCCCATGATTTTACTATAAACATTTAATATTAAATTATTTAATTCGACATCCCTTTGTCGCCTACTGTCATGCCTAACATCCCCCTTTCGCCCTCCGACATATGTAGGATCCTTTTAGATAATTAAAACGACCTCCAGGAGGCGATATCGTCCACTTTTCTAAACAGGTTTAAACAAATAAAAGCAAATCATATGCTTGACAGCAATGTCAATGATTATGATAACCAGTACCTTCGCTTTACTTTAATTTATTTAATTCAAATTTAAAATTCAACTTTTGATGATGCAACTGACTATTATACTAAAATAAATTTGATATACTTGCTTCTTAATAATAACCCACTCATTATTATTCACTATTATTTAATATCATTTTGAATGTATTTCCAGTGGTTGTACTTAAAAAAAAAAACTTTAATTAGAAGATTATGCAAATTTATTCACTATAAAATTTAAAAAATGATTTTTTGTTAATATTTTTTGAATATTATATCTCATTAAACTACGTACCTTCCACTCTTGTGGCATCATTTTTTATTCAGCCACTTAATTAATAATGGTATAGCTAACAAAATAAATTCGATTGTGCAGCATGGAATCTAACTCAAGAAAATCAACAATTGTAAAGTAACTTTGAAATTCCTAAATAAATCTAGAAAAATCCTAGTATCTAAGTTGTAATATACTAACCATATAAATAAAAGCAGAGTTCCCTACTTTTAGTTCAGTGGTTACAGAACATGTTCAAGCAGCCAATAGACGACATTTGTTCAAAATCATAAATAGTATATAGGTGCTGTTGCTTTGTGAAATATGAGGTCACACTTCATTTTAAATTACGTGATTTATTTGAAACTATATGTATTTTTATCAATTAATAATTCATTATTTATAGGGATTTTTATCTACAAATAATGTTTATATAATCAAAATTATTGATGTATAATATTGTTTAATAAATACAAAATTCTTACTTACTTTGTGTGGAGACCAGCAATGTTCCATGTTGTTCACTGTCGAAATCTGCAAATTCTGGAAGATAAGATGAAGGTGCATTCAGTCTATTCCATAGCACTATCACTCATATTCATGTGTCTTTGATACACCACCCAAGATTAACAACAATATCGCACAAAGAAACTTATTTAAAAATATAACAAAATATTTACTGAAATATTGACAAGACATCGAAAACACTATGATCACTTTAAGAGCCCACACTGTACTAGACTTGCCTAGCTCGACTCGAATGTTTATTATCTATGCAAAGTAGTAATGAGCTATGTTGTAACTTGTTCGCTAGAGTTTTATCTTATACCGGGTGGAACATCATACCTGTGTATATAGGCGATTAACATGAAAAAACAGTTTTTCTGTGCGCATTGCTCCCCAAATTATTTTAGCCAAAAATGCTTCAAATAAATGTTGTAGAGCATAAAATTCTGCATCTAAATCAATAAACAGAATTACATTTACATGCGTTATAACGACATAAATTAAATTAAAAAATATTAAAAATTACGTTCAAAATATCAAATAGCCTGGAAGTGAAACAAAAATAGATAAATGCTTGACGTTTTTCTGTCTATTTGATATTTTACCCCCGACAAATTAATCATTCAATAAAATTCATACAAAAAACTCCATACCTATGATTACAATTTAATAATAAATAAACAATTGTACATTTCAATGAAACGTTTATTTCTTATAGGGTTGGTCATGTAAAAATTATAACCTATCTAAGTATTATAATTCAAATATCAAACAACAATTCTCTCAATAAAATAATCACTACAATTTATTATTACAATAAATATTCAAATAAACCTCCATTTTCAGTCAAGCAATAACCAAGTCTATTGTAGAAGGAATGTCGTACATTAGCGAGCTGCCTATTTGTGATTAAGGCGCACTTATCCACGATAGCTTCTCTCAAAGAATTAATATTTGGGTGGCGTTGCTTATAAATTTTACATTTAATGTCCCCATAAAAAAAATCGCTAGGTATTAAATCAGGAGATCTGTCAAACGTCAAGCATCTATCTATTTTTGTTTCACTTCCATGGCTATTTGATATTTTCAACGTAATTTTTAATATTTTTTATTAAATTTCTGTCGTTATAACGCATGTAAATGTAATTCTGTTTATTGATTTAGATGCAGAATTTTATGCTCTACAACATTTATTTGAAGCATTTTTGGCTAAAATAATTTGGGGAGCAATGCGCACAGAAAAACTGTTTTTTCATGTTAATCGCCTATGTACACAGGTATGATGTTCCACCCGGTATATTTTAATGCTATTCGTTTAAAAAACAATACATTAACATTTCTCTTAAAGCAAAGATACATGTTCACACCCTGGAATAGAAAAAATAATTTTGTAATATACATACATATATAAATAATTATAAAATAAATATATCACGCCTTTTATCCATTACTGAACGTGACATTCTGCTGTAGCAGATAAAGGTTACCATCGTGGCAGGTTCATTTTAATAACAACCAGCTTTTTCGAATAAAGCTCGCTATTTTATAGTAAAAGACAATAGTCAGTACTGGTTTTACAACGAAATGGAGGCGTTGTTTAAATTGTTGGCGGGGAATGTTTAACAGGAAATTTCTACATTAGAATGTGCAAGCTGTATGTATCATCACGTCTTTTACCCATTATTGGGCGTGGCACTCCGCTGTAGCAGATCTCGGCAAGTGATATATTTTTTCATGAGAAGTGTGGTTATTATTCGTCAAATAATGGCTTCTAAATATAACATCTGGAAGGGGAGCTACAGGGGTAGTGGTGAAAATTGTTTGTTGGCTGTGGGAATTAAACCCGGGTTGTCTAATCTTCAGGCCGTCTTGATATCACTGAACTATCTACCCCATAACAAAGATAAATTCCCTCCCAAAAAATTTGAAACGAATTAAATTTATAACGACAGTATTACAAAATTGCACGCCTTTAAATATTGTGGTCGTTGAGGAGTTGAATTGAATCGGGATTTTCTTACGGAATTCGACATCAAGCACAAATTAAATGGCGTAGCTATAATGAACATTCACCAAGAATTATGTGCCTCCTTAGATGAGTCCAAGAAGACTTATACTTTTATAATTATTATATACATATATGTTAGCTTATTTCTAATAAATATTACATGATGTATTTCGGTGGTATCTCAACTTACATCTTAAGTTAATTTAATAGTTCATTATAAACAAACAAAATACCTTTATTACATATTTATCTCAAAATACATATACAAAATCAATAAAACACTAACTTTTTAAAGATAATTTACTGTTTATTATGTTACTTTATAGTTTGATAAATCCGGATAGAACTGAAACACTTAAAAACCCTACAACTATAAGTGATTGGCAGAAGGGTGGAGCCAGCGTTTTTGAAAGAAAAATATACATTACTATAAGAACAACAATTTTAATTCCATTTAGCATTATAAATATAAAAGTATGATTTCATTATATTATTTTAATGAAACTACGTGAAATAATTCATAAAAGAATAAACACTTAATGAACGTGCAAGAAAGTCCTTGCAATTCATAATGAAATTACCTAACTTAATCTAAATAATTAAAACAGCAACAAAATCATTTATTTATTACAAAATTTCTAGCGAATTACCCACACCGTTTCTATGAATAGTAACATGGCTTAGCTCTCGCCGCAGTAATAAAGCAATCCACATTTCCACTCGCAACATGTACGCCGAAATAACAAAAGAAATTCCAACACAAGGCAGTGGAGAATTGCGCACAACTTTTTCTTCATTTCGTGTTGTGACCAGCGCATATTTTATTAACATAAACCAAATTTACTTGAGAATTAACTTGAAAATTACACTTGATGAAGATTAATTTTGCATGATATTCGCCCCTTGGCGAGGCCGAGCGGGGGTGAGATAACGTCGAGCCCGCGGTTAGGGGTCAGGCTCTATGAATATTAGCAGATGCGGACGTAATTAAACAACAGATAAAGGTTACCATTGCGGCAGGTTCATTTTAATAACAACCAGCTTTTTCGAATAAAGCTCGCTGTTTTACTGTAAAAGCCAACAGCCAGTGCCGGTTTTGCCATGAAACGGAGGCGTTGTTTAAATTGTTTGCGGGGGATGCATTTACAGGAAAATTCTTCATAGGAATGTACAAGCTGTCCCATGAAAAATGTGTCAAAGCAAATTAACTTGAAGAATAAATTAAATAAATATATACATCATTATGTCTTTTACCCATCACTGGGTGTGGTTTGTGGTATTCTGCAGTATACTATTTTCATTTTAAACTGGAGGGACCGGCATAAAACGATTAAACGTGCCTGTCCAATATATAACTACCTTAAATCATTTAACGATGGTCACAATAGGAAAATTTTTAAGGGTCGTATTCAATCTAAAATTATTCTTGTTTTTTCCTATGATTGATCATTTAAAAATTACTAATTCGGATTAAATTATCCAATTAGCAGTTATGTTACCCAATAAGAAGATTAAATATCCTGTACTGAATCAGACTGAGTAATATATGTAAATGTTTAGATTATGTTTGTATATAATATTTATAATATATTATACTTGTATCGTATGAATAAGGAAATATACTCATTTAAAGATTGTATTTTTTTTGTTTTTATTATACACGTACCGGCGAATGGGGCTGTACAATCCTGTGCGAACCTTGTGACACCAGTTATAACGTGTCATATTTTGAGTTCCTTTGTAATTGCGCTGCATATAATCGTTTTATGCCGATCCCTCCAGTTTAAAATGAAAATAGTATAACAGTTTTCGGTTACCAGCCGTCAAATCACTGTCCACAAAATGTTAATGGAGCCACAGCGATAGTTGAAATGTGGTTGAAATAGTTTGTTGGCTGTGGGAATCGAACTCGAATTCTCAAATCTACAGGCCGACTCTAAACAGCTGAGCCGCCTACCCCTTAAGAAGTTAGATCAAACCGTTCCTGTCACCTAAAATTCTCTTGAGACCATCTTCAATGGCGCGTTTTTGGCGGGAAGCTTTAATATTTATGATAGAATTAGTATGCGTTGCGTTGTGGTAATCATATTGTTCATTTGGTTGTTTGGTTGTTGACCCTTCTGTGTTATTTTTTGCTTTGTTTGTTTGCGAGTTTATTGCGCCCGCTCATGAGACTTTTATTATAATAGTGATAAACATGCAATGGCAAGGTTAATAGTTTAAAGGTAGGTTAGGTTCGTACAGTAGATTATAATACGATAAATGACTTTTACTTCCATATAATATAAAAATATTATAGTAGTGATAGGTACCTTATTGATCTGTAATGTACTAAAAATGAACGAAATTGTTTTTGGTCTGGAATTTGTTCCTGAAATAAGAAAGTTTTCTTCAATTTTTAATTTTAAAATATAAATGTTCATTTACATACCATCTAGGAACTATTGAATTTGCAAAAATTATGGTATTTTATCATTTTATAAATACCCTTAAAATTTATCCTTCAATTATGAAACTATGCTGTAGAATTGTTAACAATAAATACAAAATACGTGTCATGAAAGTTATTTCTTAACTTATTTCAATTACAAACTTTTTTACTTAGATTTTTAATATTTATGTTAATGACTGTCAGACACAAATTTTTCTAGACTAAATTTTTAAAAAAGTCTAGCTTAACTTTTGAAAATAAATAAATTTATTTTTTATACTCCCATTATTAAAATAGTTTTTAACGTACTGATTTCCATGGCGCTAAATAACATGTTCATCACATGTTGACAAGCTGTGACTTTAAATGTTTTAGTTACGTTTTGAGATATTAAGCACGGAGTGAAGTTAGTTTCCTGCATCTGTCATTATAACTACCTTACTTTTTAAATAATTCATAAGACTTGTATTATAAACTCTATAGATACTCATTTTTTATACACTCGTAACTAAAAACACTTTTACAAGACTTGTTACATAATATAAAATTTTGTATAGATAAAACAAAATAGTTATGAAAGTATTCAGCAGATGGCAGACGGAAACTCTGCTTCTGTATAATGTTCCATTATTATGTTTACAACAATATTTTAGTATTGTTTTGGATATCCGAAGCAGCAGAACTCTATGAAATATTAAAGTGATATTTGATCGTATTGTTATTATTTATCCCCCGTCAACTAAAATATCGAATTATCCAATTTACGTTGTCATGTAATATTCAATTTCTGATCCATCAGGAACTTTCATATTGCTGAGTGGCGGTAAAAAGTATTGGTCACATCAAAATATAATACGAGAGCAAATACGTATAGATGCGGCTACGACGCCGCCAGCTCAGATGGGACGTGTATCTCGAATTTATTGCGACAGAATTCTAAAATAGGACAAGTATCATTCCACAGAACGGGAAATTGTGAACGCGCCATAGTAAATATCGGATATGTGGCAGCAGTAGCGGTCAACTAGCGGCGAAACCGAGAACTATTATACAAAGATAGTTTTCTATGAGGTTATTGCTTTGCTAGGTGGTTTTATTACAGTTTTATGGACAAACTATTTTTCTTACTGATGATTAGTTTTCCATTTTAAAGTTTAGTTTCGCCTTCAGCGGCCGTTTATACAGAAAGATAATACATTTTAAAATAAAATAAACTAAAATGTTCATTTCTAATCATATTTAATATTTTGCTAAATAGTTGTAAAAAATTATATAAATACAATTTCTTTTATTAATAGCAATACAAAAATAAACATAATCACAACATCTAAGATTCTAAATATCAAGGAAGTTAAATTATTTATTTAGATATAGTCTGTTCGGAGAGAGATTACATCGTTAAATATATTAACTTAGCTTAAAAAACTTAGGATAGTGACAGCTCTAAAGATATTTTATTGTTTCATATTTTGATAAATATTGTTTGGTAATATTTGAAAAATTCACTAAATACGTGGTAAGAAATCCGATTCGTAACGAAACAGTAACCGAAACCGGCACCAATATTTAATTTTTATGAAATTGTAACCTAAAACTGAAACCCATAATTTTATCTTGAAATATGGAAACCAAAAACCAATACGAAAATTTAATTAATTCTATAACCGAAAACTTATTCGAACCGATATTATTTTGATTCTAGAATCGCAAGTTTATGCCGGCATAAATAAAGTATTAATAAAAAAATAGGAAGAAGACGAAGAAGAAAATACCATGAATTTATGTTAACGTGAAACATGGAATTTATCATATTCATGCTTACAATTTGACTTCTATGTATCAGAGCGTTTATTTTAAAATAAAACCATAGGCAACAAAATATTTTGATTGAACTATTATATTCAATGATTATAAGAAATACAAATAAACAATAATTATACTAACTTTTCAAAAATCATTACATTCACTACTAAACAATGCTCTAGTAGGGTATGAAACTTATTCATAACATTAGGTATTTAAGCAGCTATAATATTTCCAGACACGTTCTGAAGCGGAATATTAAATTCTTCTAAATGCAAAGTGTTTCCTCTGTATAGTTTGGTTTTCAAAAATCCCTGGTAAATAAATTCAGTGGTGCAAGATTGGAAGATATGCTATACTCTTTTGGAATCTTTCGGTGTTAGAAATTATTTTTTTTTAATATTTTCTTCAATTTCATACTCGTATATTATTTTTAGATATAAAATCGTTATTAACAACGTGACACTAACTCATACAAATGTAATTTTAAAATAGAGGCTCTGATACATTAGTGGTAAATTCGCAACCATGGACATGGTAAATCACAAGTTTCACGTTAACATAAATTCATAGTAGTTAATAATACAACCAGTACCATAGTAACAACATACATTTTATTAGTTAGTATTTTTATAAAGTTGAAGTGAAAATGTAAAAATCCATAATCATAAAATATCAAAACCGTAATGAAATTAAAATTTATAATTTTAAATAACCGATGATAGATAGTAGCGCCCAAACGGCAATTATTGAAACGTTTCTACCCGGTATCATGTAGTTAACATTGTGCAAACACTGTTCTATGTACATAACTGTTTTTTTATTTTACTTATTTCTATTGCTATTTAATTAAAGCATTATTTGTCACTAATAGTTACAGCATTCTAAAAGTTTGAGCTATGTATTTTAATAATTAAGATATAAAATTGTATTTTATAAAGTTGTGTATATAAAAGTAACATTAAAGCAATTGAATTAATATTAATTGTATATTTTTTAAAGTTTAAAATTCATATTAAAGGTTTATCAACTGTTTCATTGTCAATAGACAACAAATAACCCTTTTCATTTATCAGGTTTACGAAACTCGTTAATTTAATTACTGGCTTCTTTTTAGGCCTCGAGTTATACTTTAGAGCACAATAATACATATTATTCATTGTCAAGAAGAGTATATTTTAATAAATTTAAGTCACTTAGCTATTTTACATAAAATAAAAAGAAAATGTAACGCTTGACAAACGTAATTAAAAACTTGTTACCTGGTAACAAGTTCCAAATTTATCCGCCAGAGGGCGAGCAATAGTTTAGTATAGCCAATATAATATTTTCAAAAAACTATAAGCAGTAAATAAAATCGTTATTTTACTAATATAAAAACCGTTAACTGTAACCTAATCTCCTTGTACATAATACCCCTTGATCTGATATTAAATAAAATTTTAATATCAAACATATTTAAAAAAATAAATAAAAGCAAATTGAAGTTGTATGACATATGCAAGTTTAAAATATCTTGGTGTAACTGGTCATAAGTCAACAAAGTTGTTTTTATACCAACATAACAAACGAAACACTAGACAAACAGACATTTGTTTTTGTGAGGTTATGTTTCAATTAAGTGTGAAAATTTTATATGAAACGTCTTGGAGACAAATTAAACACATACACGTGAGTTATTGCCCTGCAAATAAAGTGTTTTTTGTTCTTTATTAAAGCAATACATTCCTACCTGACATGTGTAATCCTAGATTTGCCGCCTTCTTCCAATTTCCCTTCATCTAGACAGTTTCGTAGTTCTCCGCATTTCATAGTAATATGTGCAAAGAAATTCTGACAGAAGTAGCCAGATTTCTGTAGGGAACGCAAGTAATCCATATTAAACATAATATTTGTACCGATTTCAAGCAATCTTGCCGAGAGTTTCCTTAACGCGGGCTCCAAAGGACCAACAGCTTTGCCGTCGCCCGGTTGTACAATTCCATGTGCTCTTACTTAACTATGCATTAAAGTAATCCCAAGGAAGCCAAGGGAAGATATACCTTATTAGCTTATAGTGCGCGTGTGTGAAGTGAGCGCATCTGCGTTGGCTTTGCCTACGAAAGGTTTCAAATGTTATACATGCTTTCTTGTTTTATCTTTACTTTATAAACACTTTTTTATAGATGTTTAGTATATGATAATTTATTACGTACTGATTGATGGTGGCAGCACTTGTGCCTAATTAGTATTTATTAAGGTTGTCAAAATTCTGAGTTACATTTATTTATGGGGTAGGTGGCTTAATGGTATCGAGTGGATTTGAGAATCCAGGTTTGATTCTAACCGACAAACAATTTCTGCCACATTATAAAACTACCTCTGATATTTTGGCGCCTGGTAACCGCACTTAACGCGCTTAAATATATCACAACTAGTAATGGGTAAAAGGCGTGATGATATATTTCTTTAATTTACATTTATCCAGTGTCAGAAAGAAACGGCTTTCGGATATGAAACCAGTATCCGAAAAATTTTGTATCAACATTTTAAAATCATAGACGAAAAAAATTCTTGTTTTTTACCGTACAATTTTCATGGAACATCCTGTATAATATATCATTAGGTTTGCAAAATGATTAAAAAGTTGGTAAATATGTATATAATATTTTTTCATAAAATTGCTTTGTTTGAAATAAAATACAATTCATTTATTAAACATGTTAGTTGTTTAGCAAAAAATAACCAAAAATATTGTGTGAAAATAAACAAACATAAAATAAAAACTACGTACATATTTATTTACTAACAACCTACGTTGTTGCATTTATAACGACTGTCATTCTAGCATAATTTTCAATTCCATTAAATTTTTATTATAATTAAAAACTCGATAAATAATATCATTATTTATTCATGAATAGCTTCTGAAAAACTTGTTTATAAAATTATTCATGTGTATTAAATTTAGTAAAAATACCTAGTTTATATAAATAAAAATTTTAATTGGAATAAAAAAAACCTAATTATTTTTATAGAAAATGTATAAAATTGTAGTTGGGTTGTCCAGTTTATTTTTGTTTTAGTTATGCGAACTAATTTATCGCAGAATTTTTAATTGGGCGTTTCTGAAGTTAGCATTTTTGAGATAGGTAAATTTAGTTTCTTCTTTTTTTGTACAGCAGAATTCGAAAAGAAATTACTCGTGTGGTTGGGAGATTCTTCGTATCTTGCTTACTGTTTTAGATGTAGCCTTCGGAAAAGTTGAATTTTAAAAGTTATTACATTTTAATAACGAATCTAAAATGATGGCCATCTTTTATCTTTTGTTTGTTTAACAGATAAATTTATAACCAGATAAATTTATTGGCTCTTAGAAAAGTGCATATGACCACAGCATATTTGCCGTTAAATAACAATAATAATAATATATCATCACGTTTTCTACTGATTTCTGGGCGTAGCACTCTTCCACAGCAGATCTCGGTAAGTGATATATTTTGTGGAGAAAAGTTTATCGGCTGCGGGAATCAAACTCGGGTTCTCAAATTTACAGTACGTGGCATTTCCACTGAGCTATCTTAAATTTTTTTAAAAGAAGTTATAATTTGAAGTACAGAATCGATATTTAAAAATCTTTTACGAGTTGGTTAACTCTTTCAGTTACTAACTAAACTTAAAAAGAAAAAAAAATGAATGGTGTCAATACATTTTCAGTTAGTATTTGAATTAATCATAATTTAATTTATCAGATCTATTGCAAAAGAAAAAACTAAATAAACACAAACCTGTAGGTAAAACAACGTCAATCTAAAAGTTATCTCGTTCCATTGATCACATTTAAAGTAATTATTTTAGTTTCACAATAAATACAACAACAGAGTTAGGTCGCAGAGTTTATTTCGGTTTAAGTTATGCGAACTAATTTATCGGATGACATGCAGTGTTTGTCACAGCGGGCCGACCGTTCTGAAGTTAATAGTTAACATATTTTTGAGGTTATGATAAGCTTTTTCCACGACACTTGAAGCGGAAGATCGCGGACTCTCGCACGATCTGGAAATAGCTTTGCCGCCTTACCGAGCGCGCTATTTTTAAAACACACGTGTATGGTTGATGTGTGAGGATACCGTTATTGGACATCTCTATCACACTGCCAACAGAATATATAATTTACGAAATATAGGGTAAATTTAGTAACGATATTTTATTAAATGCATACAAGAAATATAAAAGTTATTTACTGATATCTATAAACCACACAGACAGCAGTCTAATGCAGTGGGTCGCAAGTTTTTTATACTTGTGACTCTTTTTTTGACATAAATTTGACGCGAGCATGCATAAACATTAAACATTTGATATATAGATTTTAATACTTTTTCACGACTAGCCTAACAACATTCCATTATTTATCTCTTTTTGAATCAATCAGTCATGAATTTGTTTTATTTTATACTGTGTCGTATTACCATGTTTACAGTAATGATTTTAGTCCGGTAAATTAAACTTTACAATACTAGATACCTTAATAGATATTACTGATCTGTTATTTATTTATTTATGTTACACTGTACAATAGAAACTTAATCCCAATTACAGTACAGTTCATATAATTTTTAGCCTGAGTGCGATTTAAACTCGGGATCTTCTTCTTCGAATTCCATAATGCTATCCACACTACCGTACTGAATGTCACTTTCAAGGTTAGAATACTATAATAATTTTTAATACTTAAATGCGACACAGTATGAAATAAAACGTTGTACGTTATCTTACTCGAAGTCTACCGTAAAAGCTGAGTTTTCGATCTTATAACGTAAATAACTATTTCACTGCGGATTGTTTGGAGACAAAATGTCACCTTTTAACGAAACTCAAACTCAATTGTATTGTGTATTTTGCTGGTTGCAATATTATGTATTTCATATTTTCGCCTAATACTAAGTTTTTTAATATAAACTATAATAAATAAACGACAACAAATTAATTAAAAAATATATTTACCAACTCAAAACAAAATAAATTGTGTTCTTGACAACAGCAAGATACCAATATTTAGTACTAAGTTTTATCACTAGATGTCGTATTGAAACGTGTCAATCGCGAGTATATATAGAAGTATAAAAATATTTTGGAATCTTTAAATGAATCAATATTAAATTAATTTTATTTATTTTGGAGATGGAATAAGGATATCAGATTCTAGGTAAATAAAACATGTTTTAGAGCGTTATGTTCTTTACAATAAATTTTATTTAAACAATCTGTTCGAACAAAGATATGTAGATATAGAAATCTGTTCTTTTTAATTATAGTAATATAATAAGCAATACAAATATAATGTTACTATTTTAAAAGATACCTAACACAGAGAGAAAGAGAGAGTAGGAATAATTGATTATTTTTAATTAGCAATATTTGATAATATCAACGTATATCAGTGAGTATCACTGAACTGAAACTAATTGTATTATTTTTATTATGCACAGAATTAAATTTCAATAATTGCATCAGATCTATTGACTCAATGCATATACAGTTTCATTCAAATTATTAAATCATAACTTTCCATATTACTAGAACTAAAATTACTAAGTAAGGTAACAACATTATATTACAAAGATTTAAATATACTTATAGAATTTCTTTTATAAAATAAATTCAAAAGAATGAAAGAAAAACATTATTCGCATTTGCTGCATTGAACAAAAAGTTATAATAATAGAATCTGAAAAACAATTTATAACATTCACAGTTTTATGTATTTATTCCCCTTCAAACATAATTGCTGTTTTCTCTGGAATATTTTTAAATTTTAGTTGATTGTTAGGCAATAACTGGAAAAGTAACATATCTTCATTTCCATTGTCGTTTATTGAAGACTGTCTGGAATTCGAATCTCCATCCTGAAACAATAAAATATATGGCTGTAAAAAATATTAACGAAATTTAAAACACTGGCATGCAATATTAATACATAATTTGAGTTACAAACTGGTAAGAATGCCATATATTTTTGAACGACTAACTAGTTCAGTTTTGAAAGGGATAAAAGCAGATAGGATTTTGGCAAAGCTTGTTTGCCAAGTTTACAGTTTTTAAAGTAATAATTTTATGTTTATAAAATAATTGTCACAAATAATCAAACATAACACGAATGAATCGTCAATATAATTTTAATACTTTTCTAATTGAACCACATGCAGCTTTGTAAAAAGTATAGTTAAAATGTAATGTTTTTATAATGTCAACTCCGTGCTAGAACAAAATACAACTGTCAAAGTTGACATTTATGTGCATAATTCCGCCCGCAAAATTAAACTATTTTGTAAACAATCTGACAAAAACTTATTACTGGGCTGTCAGCTACTTTGGCGGACTGTTCTAAACCAGTCAAAAACACCATTACAAAATACCGCCGATAAACAAGCAAATTGTATTTTTTTCTAAAAGTTTTTAAATGAACAGAATGTTGTTGGTTGAAAAATAATCTGTCGCGGCTTTAATCTCGATCACTGAACTGTTTCTTCGACGAACATAAACAATTATTTCGCGAACTAAATACAAAAATAATTATTTGGTCACAGAATGCACGAATGGTAATTTATAGAGTAAAATTGGTAATCTATAGTTAAAACAACCTTCATTTTTCATGATTAGCACTATTTCGGCGTTGTATGATCAAATAATTTTTATTCTGTTATTTTGCTTTCATACAAAGCTGCTAGTACATAAGTAAAGAAAATACTTAACATAAAAATACCAGAATAAATTATTCTGGGAACCGAATACCGAAATTATGATAAATTGCAAAGAAATCATGAAAAATAACAGTTAATATATATTAACACAGTTATAGAAAATAGAAGAATTATGAAATATCGAGAATAGAGGACATTTCGCGAACTAAATACAAAAATAATTATTTGGTCACAGAATGCACGAATGGTAATTTATAGAGTAAAATTGGTAATCTATAGTTAAAACAACCTTCATTTTTCATGATTAGCACTATTTCGGCGTTGTATGATCAAATAATTTTTATTCTGTTATTTTACTTTCATACAAAGCTGCTAGTACATAAGTAAAGAAAATACTTAACATAAAAATACCAGAATAAATTATTCTGGGAACCGAATACCGAAATTATGATAAATTGCAAAGAAATCATGAAAAATAACAGTTAATATATATTAACACAGTTATAGAAAATAGAAGAATTATGAAATATCGAGAATAGAGGAAATATGAATCTGAATTAAACTTTAAATTTAATACTCTTTATTAAGGGGTAAAGCCACTCTAGAATTTTTTTAAAATGTATATTTTTTTATTTGCTTAAATTATAGTTTAAACCCTAAAAAAATAAGGGACAATTAATTTAAATGCCGAGCGGAAGTATTTCAAAGGAAAAAAAGCATATATCTATTAGTACTAGTATTTATATATATATATATATATATATATATATATATATATGACTCGAAACTTTAAAAGCGTTTTTCTCGAAATCATAATTTCAAAATCGGGCTAAAAGAAATCTGAAATACTAATTGATGGAGCGTGCTGAATCTTTTTATTTCTTATTCTAGATATAAAATACTAAAAAACTACGGGAGCTTTTTTATAAAGTGCTTCATTCGTTTTTACTTCCTTGTACGAAGTAAAGGAAGTATTGTAATCGCGAAAATTTTCGGTTCTCAGATTTCAACGGAAATAGGTGTTTTGGCCCTCCCTGAATCCATTTTCACTAATTTCGTCATGCCGTCTGTACGTACGTACGTATCTCGCATAACTCAAAAACGGTAAGCCGTAGAAAATTGAAACTTTATATTTAGGACTGTTATAACATCTAGTTGTGCACCTCCCTTTTTGGTCATTATACAACTACCGGAAGTGTTACTTTACTTGAAGCCTATAATAGATTTTCATGAAAAACTATATTCAAATATAATTTAAAACTTTCCAAATTTGGTATATAAGACTACTATATCAATGGAAATAACATAATAGATTTTGGTTAAAATAGACTAACCGGAAATGGCACATTACATGAAGCTGCGAACAGTTTTTCCTTGAAAAAAATGGTATTATTTTAATTTTAGAAAGGAATGCTGCAAATAAAAGTTTTAGAGAATTAAATTCTGCGTCTAGCACATTAAGAATTTTTAAATTAGCTTTTTGCATAAACGAGATATCTTACTTTAAATATTATATATTTTTTGATTTTTTTTTAAATTAAGTTTGCTATGGATTAGAACAAAAAATAAAAGATTTAATGTCAAATATGTGCAATTAAAAAAATATCTATAGTTTAATACGTGTACAAGGAAGTCATGTGGTGTCCACATCAGATTTTTTGATGGTTGTTTTTATACAGAAATTTAGTCCCGAATAATGAACTTTTTTTTGAAATGTGCGCCATTTTGTTAAAAATCCAAATTTTCAAAATCTAGCCCGTAGTTTTTTAGAGTATACATCAGAGATTAAGAAAATATATCCCTTTTTGATCCAGGTCTATTGCTGTTCCCGGAATGTTTTCGCCCGATTTGCCCTACGCGCCGAGAGGAGTCGCCATTTTTTTTAATTTCTGACGACAATTTTGAATATTTTCTTTCAAAAAATTTTTAAAATAAAGTTTAAAGAGCACTAAATAAAGATCCAAAAACAGTTCTTAAGCAGCACGTTTAGATTTCGTTAAAAAAATCTTGAAAATGACCCTTTTTTTCCTTGTCTAGAGTGGCCTTACCCCTTAATACACTTGTGAAGCATTAAAATTTACTTTAGTTTTTGTTTATGACTACCAAACTTCAAGTTGATATAATAAGCAAAAACATATAAGCAATAATTACTCCGTAAAAATGAAATATTTATGAAACACTATTATTATAAAATGTTAAATAATTCCATGTTAAAAAGAGGAAAATAAAATTCACATTAAATACTTTTAACTTATTATCTAACGTTAACTAAAGCAAAGGATTGCATTTTGAAAAAGCCGTGCAAAAAATAAAAGATCTACTTCATGTGAAAATCAGACTGTCATAAAAGAGACCCTCCTCTTTAGTAGCACCCAAATTTACATTGAATTATCTGATTTAAGCTCAAATTAACCCTTTAACTATAGGTTAAAACATCCGAGACCCAGGGGTCAATTTCAGGGGCTCTATCAGAACGTCATTTGTTTCAAGTTCGGTCATTTGCAATCCGTTTAATTGTAGCGCTGGGAAATACCTGTTAGTCCCTCAGCTTTAGAAAATGTGTACAGTATATAAATCACCGCTTCGAACATTCATTCGTCCCGTGTTGCTTTGTCCGACACACTTAGGGATACTCTCTCCACCTCCGAATAAAAAGGCGTATAATTTATTTGGTAGGTAAATTAAAAATTAAGACATCTAGTATAATTTTTGTAATTTGTATCTTTGGAAAGGAATATGTTGACTTTAGGATCCATGATTACTTTATTTAATGTTGGACGTTTTGATGGTTATCCCATCATCTTCAGCAATATATTGTTACATATCTAAATAGTATAAATTACGTTTTATAAATTTTAAATCAAAATTCATGAATAATAACTTACCAAAAGAAAATAATATTATTACAATGCCAAGTTTAATAAAATTAATTCAGTCTTACGCATGCGTAACTGTCGTAAAAATAAAAAAATCTTACAGAAAATCTAGTTGAAACCAAGATGGTGTATTTGGATAAGACTAGTGGTTTTTAAAATGTGGGTCGCGAAAACATTGGAAATAGGACGCAAAATTCTTTATTACAAAATATCTACATATACCAAAATTCCAAATAAAAACTATTTCAAATTTCTAATGATAAACTTTTCCTTTACTAATTTCTAAAATGAAGGTTTTAATCACAGAAAAGTAAGCGTGTCGAACAAAGTTTGAAAACCACTGGTTTAGATTCTAGTAAAGTTTTATAATTACATAAATACTAAATATACAATAATAGTAAATTTTATAATTGGAATAAATTATATTTTAGCCGTTTTAAAGTGTAATAATTTCTTTGTGGATATTTATTTACGAAATTTTAAAATGTGTCAAATACTGTAATATGAATATATTTGCTATTAGAATAATTTTAATTAAATAAAAAAAGAAACTATAATATTTTGATATTTTGAATCCCATGCATTAGAAATGCATTAAAAAATATTAACTGATACGGTAACAAACCACTTTATATCGTTGCAGTATGTATTCAATAAATGGTTGTGTTAAATACATAGGACAAACGCTAGCGGACAGGTTACAGCAATCTTTATTAATTATTTTACATCGTTGAGAGTCGTTGGTATTAGTCGAGAGGTAGGCTAGTCCAGTAACAGTGCGGGGTTCTGAGGTGGATGTAGTGTTTTCGTGTTTTGTGGACATTTTAGTTCATATTTAGTGTTAGTTTTATGTGCAAATTAGCTTAAATTGTGGAATAGACGGTATAGACAATCTCAGTTCGCAGAATTTGCTGATTTCGACAGTGGACAACGTGAGCCGTGGCCAGTAGCTAAATTCTACTCAAAGTAAGGAATAAAATTGTGTTTTTGTTATCTGTTACTATCATTATTCACTAGATATAAACAACGAATCGGTTCTTTGGTTATTTAACAGGAAAAAATTCTGTATATTTTTCCAAATATCATTGAAAATAAAGGGAATAATAAGTCAAGGCCAACTGTCTGGTTATGATTTATAAAATGTGACGAATGGAATAAAACAGGCATCAACTTGTATTTTATTAGTTCTGGAGAATTAAGCGCTATAGTAGAAATATAAAACAATATAATAAATTATCTATGGTCTACATATTGAAAGATACCTAATAAATTTGTTTTTCGCGATTTGACCGTTTCTATATACAAAAGTCTGAACAGAAGCAAAACATTTTTTCCTTAGTGCACATTAGTCCTCTATGAAGATATTATTATGATAGTTCAGCTGTCATTATACATCTAAAATACAGTACAGTCATTGAAACAAATAAAAACCTAAGAACAGCAGAAGCTGCATCAACAATGTCTTGAAATTCTTCCGAGGGTTCTACGCTATATTCTTGGTATTCCAATTTAGAAATATCATGTAATTTGACATAAACAAATTTGTTTACATAAATTTTCGCTGTTATCAAATAATTTTATTTTTATAGCAAAGACAACTAACAATTTTTAAATTAATATAAGTAATAAAATATATATATTTTTAAATAACTTTTTTCGTTTTAAATCTAACTCAAGTCGCAACAAAAATTGTATACACACCTCGAAAAAGAATGGTATTTATTTCTCTCCCTGAATGTATAATATAGTATTTTAAAAATTAATAGAGGAAATGATATATCTACTGAATTGTATAGTACCTAGAATAAGTATATGTATTAGAAAAATGAAGTCCAATTGAATGAATGACTGCGGCTGGGGGTCGTGTGAGTGTTCGATCATGGGGCGAGTTTTAAATATAATTTTTATGATAAGTTTTATACGTTTAAAATATTATGATAAAAATTTGTTTCTACCAGTCACTAGAGAAATTCAAAACAAAACGTATGTCACATACAAAATATATTAGAAACTGGCAAAATATAAAGTGAATTAAAAAAAAAATCATTGCAAAATTGTCGAATTTCATTGTGTACAACAGTTGAATATCAACGACGCAAATTATATTCAAAATTAAAATTTTTATAATAAAATACCACATTAAAAATAATTACATCCCATAGTAAGCGGATGGTATTAATTTCAATGTCTTCTCATTTTAAAAATGATACTTTTGATTATAAATCAAATATTTGGTCTACAATGAATTTTACATAAATGGATTTGTCGAAACAAATGGCACTAATTTGATTATTTATCCGTCTATTTTTATCTCTTCAAATAAAAAAGTTAGCAATGAAAATCTGTTAACTTCGCTCATTAAAGTGTAGCGGAAATTTAAATTTGTAAGCACACTAAATACGATGGACTAGCACGAAGCCCTGAAACATTCGTAGAACTTCCACTTATCATATTCATAAAAGAATCAACCTTCGTCAGACATTCTTATCCTGACACACTAACCACATTCACGTTCCCTCCATACAAGCTTATTTATTCCTCACAATCATACAGCAAATCTTCAATTAGATACATCCATTCGCTCCTATACACCTATTTCATTCATCTTTTATTTCACATGCGATGTGTATGTGCAAGTCATCACAACTCACTTCCGCCTACTCTTCTAACAACGAATCTAAAAAGATAAGAAAGAGAAGGATTGTTGCCCTTCACTTATTTTGTAAAATATTAGTTTTTTATTTTCATTTGATTTTAGAATTCATCTATCATTCATATTTTATAAAAATATATTTCACAATGTTCATATTTTGTTAAAAAAAAAGAAATGTTTAAAACCACGCTATGTTCATATTTGTAATAAGTCAACTTTTTTCATATAATTAACTGCTAAAATAGGTTCTGGAAAAATTATAGAAATTAAATTATCTCGCTAACCTTGTCGCTATCTGGTGGTGGTGGCAACGAAGACTGCTCCTGGGACAGGGGTAGGTCGGCGGCGGTAGCAGTGTCCAACTCTTGGGGGCTCGGTGAGCTGCTGGAGGCACGGACAGTGTAGATGTTTAGGGAGTGAGCGGCTTGCACATGTACCATAAGATCCCATGCGCTGGGGAATGATTCCTTGCACTGAACGCAGAGGAGGGTGGCGTAGGTAGAATAGTCGGTATCTGTTGTTGGCTCTGAACAGAAGGAAAACAAATAAATATTTATATAAGCAAAGCAATTTCTCATTTCTTTACTATAAATGATTTGATTTATTTATATTGATCTTGAGTTCATTTATTTTAATTGTTGTTGTTTGTAATCAAATAAATATTTTAAGAATAGATAATAAATACAAAATAACGTACAAATACGTCTAAAACTTAAATGTCTGTGAAACTCGTATCATCTGGGTTAGATATTTCGGAAGTCGAAGATAATACAACGAATATTTGAATCGGCCAGCAGACCACGGTTCCAGGAACAGTAACACGGCAAGGTGCTGGGTTTAGCGGGTGCATAAGATTTAGGGGCAAATACGAAAATTGTATTCACTCAGGAGTGGTTTTAAAGTTTGATCGTCAAGTTTAGAATCAAACTGTATATCATGATTTATATGCAATTTTAAATAAATGCCGTACATGATATAAAATAAAGATCGACTAAATTGTGGATAATCAAGAATTGTCGCATCATATTATGCAATAGCTAATACGCAACCTCATAAATGAATAATGCTCAATTGCACCGCCAAAAAATAAATTTTAAACTTGGTTTAAATAAATAAAAGCAAATCGAATGTTTGACAGCAATGTCACTTATTTCATATGACAAGTAATTTCGCTTTGCGTTTATATATTCAAACCAAGTTTAAAATTTAACTTTTGCCGATTTAACTAGCTATAATTCAAATATTATGAATTAAACACAAAATTTAAATGATTTGAAATATTTGCAATGTAATTAAATTGTACATACTATACAAATTTTTACCGAGTACATTACATATTACAAATTTCATTCTAATGAAAAAATAACGCTCGTATTTCTGTTGCGTTATTCATGAATTAATTATATTATTATCAGCGAGTTTAAAATATTTAAATACATATTTCAAACAATACAATTATTTACATTTAATGGAAAATGTACTAATTACAACATTTGTTTCTAAAATTCTTATGAGTTCCCACTCAAATATTTTTTAGATGAAAAATATATTATTTTCTTTGTAACTAATAATGAAAGTGTGTTTTGTTAAATAAATATGATGGTAAGTAATAATTAATTTGTCTAAAATTATACTAGAACCATCAAATATCTTAAATTTGCCATATAAGAATATATAAAATCGGACCAGCAGCATAAGAAATAGATATATCTGATGGATTAATTTGCGCCATAACTGGTCTAACCGGCGTTTTATACAGGGCTTCATAGCAACCCAATAATCATGTGTTGTAAATCGTGGCTGGAATAAAGTATAATACCTGATTTTATAATGGACAAAATAAATTTACTTCCACAATTTTATTTATTTTCTGGCGTATATAATATTATTGTTAAAAGTGCGACAGGCATTTGAATGAATAAATTTTATTTAATTTGGAACTAAATCAATTTATCGTTCATAAAACCGGCCATAAGAAAATAATTATTATGGTCCGTTTGATGAGAGATTACTGCGTGGTTCTGTAGGACGTATATCAACTTGATTTTGATTGGATGATCAAAAGTGAAAATGAAAACATATTTGCATAAAAAACTTGTGACAGTAACAGCGCTAAATCAGTTTTATTGTTTAACATTTTTATAAATTCTTTATATAAATAATATTACAAAAGTATATTCAAATTGCTTTCTTGTTTCTTAATTAAAAAGTACAGGACGAAACTAAATATCTCAGTTAAAATGTCTCTGCAATAGATTTAGAAGCACTGATACTGCAGCAAGCTAATATGCGGCGGTATGAACATAATAAGCAAAATAAGTAAAATACAAAGGTGAATGCTGCTTGCAACTTACTATAATTATCACAGAAGCCATTCACGGGGGTCGGGCGACATTTGCAAGTGAATCGTAATTTGCAGTAAGTCTTCTTGTGCTCGAGCAGCTCGTGTATTTCGGTAAATAATTCGCGACAGTTGCCGCAAATCAAGATGTCGGGGTTGCCTGCAATTGGAAACGTAACGTAAAAGTATAGTGTAACCTGAAGTATTGCGAATTGGCTGCGGCTGCATCCGCGCTCGTTTATCAAACTAGATTCTCTTTGCTGCAAGTCTTATACCAGTGACACTAAAACGTAGATCTTTGATGTCTGCGTTCACTCTTGTAAGATGCAAGATTTTTGTTGTCCTCAACATTTACATGCTACTTTATAAAACAGATTTATCGCTATAATACCATTTTTTATTTCAATTTTAACTTTTGCTGTAAAAAGAAACTTTTAAGCCAATCAGATTGCTTTTATTATAGTAACGCCATTAGTCAGCAGTTTTTAATACAATCAGATTTCGGCTATTGTAGTAATGCAGCGCCCTGAGTCATGGCTAACCTGACTGAATTGCGCTACGCTTATAATGACCCTTTTCATATCATTAAAACTCCTTGTTTCAAATTTACAAATCGGACATGTCAACTAGCGTCTCTGACGAGGTACGTCGTAACTAATGCAACTTAACCTAATCATATTAATTATATAAGTAAAATACCCAATTATTTTAAATGTGTTTCTTTTGATCACATAAACCTCAATTATCAAATACTTTAAGGTAGTTTTTGTGAATTGACAGCGTAGTCCCTTTTCTTTAATTGAAATTAAAATCAATAGATGTCATTACTTACCAAATTTGTAATAAAACAAATTTTGTATTTGACAAGACGACGGAATGAAACGGCCACAATAAGCGTAACGCAATTCAATGAAGTTGGCCATGTCTGTGTTGAATAGTATTGCCATATATTGAGAGTACGCAACTACTCAAGTTTGTCGTTTATCATATGATCTCAAAAATGTATTATTTTCCTGAAACTATAACCCAAAAGTTCAAATTATTTCTATGTTATTAATTTAGTTTAAGCAACCTAATTTCTTAATTTAGTTAACTGACAAACTTAATATTAATATTGTTACGTGCTACTACTCGTATAAGATTTAAAACAAACTGGCTAGTACCACAAGCTTTGTGTTTGGGTGTTTTAATAGCACGATTTGAACATGTTAGAGATAACTAAAACACCCAAAAACACTGCTCTTAAAACAGGCAAAAACAGAGCTTGTGTTTGACTTACTATATTTTTTGAAGTGATCGTTATTTGTGGAATTATCTACAGTTTTCTCAACCTGGGTCGGAGACTGATTCGGCTTTGTAGTTCTTGTTATCGTAGGCATTAGTCGAGGCCTTTTCACAGGAGGTCCATTTCGCGGAAGTGGCACCAAGGAAGGAAGCGCTGCTGATGCACAATAACTGAAATAACAAGACACAAAATAAATACGTATCAAATAGCAATAAATACATCTACATTAATTATCATCTAATTAACTTCCTATTATAGACCATATAATTTGCGTTTATTTTAGGCTTCCGATGAAATGAAATTTTCCCATTGTTAAAACTAAAATTTGTAAATAATAATGTTCGTTTAATCAACAATAGTGTTCTCTTTATTATTCTATTGAATCAGTTTACGTTCATAACTAAATTCTAACTGGAACAACCATGAATTAAAACTTTTAATGTTCGTCATGTGACTAAATTAAAATGAATAAATTGATTCTTTAGGGATTATTTTCTTTAAATATGGATTAAATTAATTAATTAATTAAATTAAACTATAATAATAGTAGGGTAAAGTTATCAATGTAAATTAGAATGATGAAATAAAAATGTAAATTGATACATTATAAATTTAATTTAAAGCAGATATTTCAATGTCATATCAAAGTTTTTAATAATTTTACCGTCAAATGGCCAGTCACCCCGCTATAAATTAATTTTTAAACTTGATTTAATAAATAAAAGCAAAGTGAATGTTGACTGTACGTCAATTATTTCATACGACATGTAACTTCCTTTTGCATTTATTTATTTAACCCAAGTTTAAACTTTAACAGTAGACAATGTAATTCTACACCAAAAAATATAATTAATATAATTTTATGATCCCAATACGATATTTTTTTATTGTTTAAAATAGGGTGATCAGTTTTACCGGTTTTTCGGGATTCGCCTGTTTTGAATCGTATGCCTATGCCCTGTTGTCGGGAGAAATCTTTTCGTAATACGTAATTGTCTTAGTTTTCAACAACATTTGTAATATTAATTTGTATGTGTACAGGGTGAGAATAAACGTTGATCTTTTGGTTTTTGATATATACACAGTGCTTCCTGTATTACTTTTTTAATATTTGTCGTCGCCTACGTTATAGACAAGGCCTGAAATGTTACAGGAAAAAACCAGGATAATACTGAATGCTAAACTTGGCCGCGTGAGGCGCTTTTTCTAAACATTATTTAAGCCATATATATTTTCTAGGAAATACATATACACACACTACCTATTTACATAATTATTGTATCTAATATAAGAATTAAAAAGTAGTAGAAGTGTTTGTTTTCTTTTATTGTCACTGTCAACAAAAAAAAAAATTGAAATTCTTATATAACAGGATTTGCTTATTGTCGTATCAATCACTAAAATCGTTTCTGTGACATATTATTGTTGTTGGGCTCTCATTTTTTATATGAAAATTTGCAAGTACCAAATACAAATTTTGATGACTCGTGTTTTGTAATTGTTACCAATTTCACGGTGTAATTATATAATTAGTTTTTCCAAAATATGTAGTACTACCCAAGCTTCGAGTTTGTTATACAAATTGTATCTAGTAAATCTAGATGTATTACAATTACAAAATAATAGATATATTAGAGCATCATAATGACTAGCACATATGCATAATCCGCAACTACAGTAAAATAATAACCAGTTAGAGAGAAACAATAAAAGCCGTGAGCATGTACTCAGTCCGCCTTAACCTCAAAGCAAGTTTACAACATCGAAACTAATACGAAGTCATGGTTCATAAACTTCCATCTGCTAGTGCTGAACAATGGTCCAATGCAGCCAACAAACATGCGCATGTTGTCCACCACGGCAGATTTGAAGGAACTTTGCAAAATCCTATGAAGTTCTAATTCATTTGTTATGTGCAAATGAAGAACAAAGTTTTCCCCTCGGCGGAAGTATTGTTTGTTTTGTTGCAGAGAAGAAGAACTTGGAAGAGCTCTTGCGAAGTTATCAAGCGCGGCTTATGACAATAGTGTCAGAGACACTGACGCTATTGAGAGGCCTTAATAAATGGCCAGAGCCATGGATGCTGGAGTTAGAGTGCAGACTTCTCAGGTGTTGCCTTGTTTTTATAAGAATGAGTTTTTGTTTTCAACTCGGGGTGGACATTGATCTATTGTTTTATATTCATATTATTAGAATTGTATGCTTATTTGACTGATTTCGGATTGCATTGCTGCATTCATTTTTTTTTAATATAAGCGAATATATTTCTGCTATCCTATTTTATTAGCCCGAATTAAAATTTCATTATTTTTATTTCATATGATAACATATGAGATGAACATTTAATGTCCAGCCGAACACCCAAGAAAGAAAATCTGAACTGAAACAACAATTTTTATATATATGACTTAAATTAATCATTATAATTACAATCGTAGCTGCTTCTTTAATCTCGGATAGAGTTAACAATCCGTCGTCAATTTTCATTATATATTGTAATTTTAATTAATATATAGGGATTGATAACAATTACAAAATACAATTTAGGTAAACTTGAAACGAAAAAAAGAAAAAATTGTGGAGAAAACTTAAAAACGTGGCATTAGACAAAGTTGTAGGTAAGCTTAAACTACTGAATAATATTTTAGTTGTTTCGAAAATCTTAAGTTTTAATTTATTAGCTGGATGGTTCTAAATATGAGATGATACAAATATTTTGGAAAAGAAAGGCAATCTAGAACATTCATTTATCGGAGAAAGATTAAAATCTTAGCAGCGTAAGAGTGCAATTAAGTAAAGTTTATTATTCAGTCATTGTAAATCACAACTTGTCTCTATATTTCACTTCATTCGCTTAGTTTTTAAGTTCACCTACTTGCGAATATTTCAGCATCTCACATTATAGAAAAAAATTAGTTTTAAATTCAGTAAATATCGATACAAATTTATACAATAACTAGTGTAAACTAAATGTTATAGAGACAAATTTAAATATGTTGCTAATGCAGTTCAAATTTGAAGTTAATCAACACATACAAGCGACCAAAGAAAGACATTTTTTAGCAACTCGTAACAAAGTTAAATTTTTAGGAAAGAACTCCGGAAACATCTTAAATATTTACATGTAAACACAAATCCCCGTATTACAAGCAACAAGCCATTCATTACCCGCCCCCTTCCTGCCCTCTGTGACATGCACTAACACACGTAGATATTTATAGTGGCGATAATACCCGGTTCAGTTTCACAATCCACGTCTAGCGGACGTACTATATCATTTTATTTGTCGTCGACGCTAGCCGCGCGCGCTGAGTTATGGCGTATCGTTAATCGGGCCTGGAGACGATGCGTGGACGGACGATTCGTATTCAGCTTAATTTAGAACGTGCTATGTGTCGCTGCTACACCCGCATATTCAACAAGACACGCAGTGTGGTGACACTGAAAATTAAACGATTCAACGATTTGAAGTATCTGTGTTAAATTTCGTTCGTAGTGCTGTCACTACTGTCAGACAAAACCGCAGTTTCGTTTAAAACTAAGTAGTTTTATAGTGATAGTTGATTTCAAACGATTTCTAATTCGTTACAGTTATGTGTGTATCAAAGTTGTAAAAGTATTCTTTTTGGGTCGAATATAAAGTTTGCAGCTGAGACAAAAGACGAGGTGAGATAACCAGATACATACACATATATGCAGTGCCGGATGAAGGCACGGGCCCCCACTTCTTATGGGGTCCAGGAGTAAAGATTCAATTAATTTTTTATTTTATTATTTGATATTTTATATAAAAAAATTTAAACTGTTCATATCATTTAAAAATAATAAAATTGTGTTCCAAATAATTTTATAATTTTGTTTTCTCTTCTAAGGAAATTTTTTTTCTCATTCTAAAAAAGCTCGTTTTGTCAAAATGTAAAATCTTGACTCAAGATGTTATCCACCTTGTTTTTTCGCCAAAATTTTTATGTTTTGGTTCAAGATTTACTAAATTTCCATTCATTACATTTTGATTAGGAATGTAATAAATTTGGAGATAAAAATTTAAATGTTGGTGTAAGATTTAAAGTAATTGGTTGATACAATTGACAGATATACTCAATCTCAGTTTTCGTAATAACTTGGATGTTGCGACACGCAGTAAATTTTGACTCAAGATTTCTAAATTTTTACTCAAAACAAAATTTTCATTGTCAAATTTTAAAATATTTCTCACATAATTTTATACAATTAAATACAATATTTCGTCTTTTTGGTTCAATACATATCCATTTTAAATAAATACTGGACATTTTCAATCATGTAAAATCTGTGGGGGCCCCCGATCAACCCAGACCCCGGACCCTTCAGAACCTTTAAACGGCACTGCATATATGCAAAACATCCTACTAAATCCCATGAAATGGGGTAGCAAGAATCACTGAAATTTTATCAAAGAATCAGTCTTCGTCAAACATTCTCATCATGGCACACCATTATCGCTGTAATCATATTCAAGCTCATTAATTCCTCATACTCGGAATATCTCATCACGTAATAAACCTTCAATTACATCCATCCATTCGCTCCTCTATATCTGCTTCATTAAATTTACATTAGATGTACGCTCATATCATTACACCTCACTTACGCCCACTTCTCTAACAACAATAATCCAAAATGACAAGGGGTGAAGGGAGCGTCAGTCGGCGCTTGTTTTTGAAAGAAAATTCAACACAATTGCAGTTAGATACTGTATAGTAAGAATTGAAAACAATTCAGAAAGATAAGAAAGGAAGAAAGTATCGTTCTGCGTTTGTTTTGAGAATGAATTCCACTCAATTTCACTTAGACAGCTGTACCTAAAACGATATTTACTATAAAAATTCACACAAAATTTTGTAGGCGACTAACACAAAAATTTATAAATAAATTTCGTATTTAATTGATCCATTTCTTTTGTTACCTGAACAATAATTAACAAAACAATCAGTTTTTTAAAACCTACTCGTATACTCTTTACGTTATTGTTATTAGTTCTAAATATATCTAAAGTAAAATAAATAAATACAATTGATCTGATAATAAAATTGGTGACTCTTTCTATTCTAATTAAATTTTGAATATGTTTTAAAACGCGAATTCATAAATAACCCTAAATATCTATGGACTATGATGGGTGTATAATACGGTTACTATTTATTAATGCTTTCGATTAGTTTGCAATCCAATTTGAACACTTGTCATAATATGTGATCTGTGCAATAAGCATAGTTGTAATGCGATCGGCCAGAAATTACAATGTGTGAAGATATACGACATGATTAATATAATCAATGGAGGCGGTGAGGTGGTTCATTGATGCCTAGTTGAACTGTTGATTTGAGAACCTGGGTTCGATTTTCACAACCGACTAACCACAATCACCAAATTAAAATTATTCCTGTTGCTCCCTCTTTACTAACATCTTCGGTAACTGCACTTAATTTGGATAAATATATTCACTTTCTTAAATCTGCAACGGAAAAGTGCCTCACTCAGGTAAATGGCAGCATAATATATTTATTTTTATTTAATAATATCATGATTATCCGATAAGCAAAATTTACGCATACTGGAATTAGATTTGGCTGAAAAATCATCAAAATACAAAATTTACGCATTTATGTAATCATCGATATAATTCAGTGTACCCAAGTGTGTTTTGTTTTATATTTTATATCCTATTTGTGTATATTTTAATTTCCCTGCAAATGTGAGTCAACTTTAAACATAAACACACGTTTGATGTTCGCAGCTATAAAATGTCGTTAGTGTGCTAGAATTTTATGACTTGAATGAATATATTAGACATATATGAGTTAAATTAGTAGTTTTGATCCTCAAATGAGTTGTAAATGTTGAGAAGGAAATGATATAAATCATTAAACACTTTGAAGATAAGTTTGGTATGCTATAAAGTACGTAGTAATGTCACCGGTTTAAATTTTATTGTTCTTTCAGTTTTTACGTCAACCTGCATCCTGCACTTGCAGTTGCAACTTAAACTTCCTGCATCTCAACATTAAATATAGTTCGTTCGAGGAGATACTAAGTGTGGTATAGGTCGTATTTGATTATTATTCTGCTTGGCTGGCCAAAATATCAAAATACAACATATTTACATATCACAAAAAACTTGACAGCGTGGAACCAATTTTATTGCATCAGATTTTTATAAATGTTTGTGGGGTAGGTGGCTCAGTGGTATCGAGTTGGATTGTGGATTTGAGACCCGAGTTCGACAAATTATTTTCACATTTAAATAACTCCTGTAGCTTTCCCTCCACTAACATCTTTGGAAGGCGTGATTAGATGACTGGTAACCGGATTTTATGTGTATAAATATATAATTTACTGAGATCGTCTACGGGAAGTGCCACATTTAGTATTTTTTATAGAAATCGGTGAGATTTGAACACATAAACTCTTTCTTGGTGGCAAGTTATGTTCATTGGACTACGATTGCCTTTCAATCTCGTCATTCACCATAGTGAACATTGTACATTGTGATTCTTGTTGATAATCTTGCCTGGAGAAGTGCAGCCCCCTTTACATGACATTTATATATTACAATGTCGTGAACAAAATAATCAAAGTCGCAATTTATATCAATTACAAAAAAATTCATGAACATTAAACACATCGCTTTCACTTCCCTAATCGTCACTTAAAACCAGCGCCAAACAATTTTTACATAATTCCATCAATTCTCTTCACTTACAATAGCAATTCATCTCGTAATTACCCCAGCCATATATCACGATTAACTGGAAATTTGTTTCCTAATTCGTTGGACGTCGGAAATATGAAGCACATTTTTTACAATCGCCAGCAGGCAGGCTTCGCATCAGCTCTGATTGATGTAAACGTACGACTCCACACATCTGCGGCTAGTCATTAAGCAAACTGCAAACAAATTACGATGAACTTTTAGAAATTTGTCTGCGAAGCAGTTTTAATTACTTCGGCCACGGCGACGACTAGCGGGTACAGCAGGCAGCAAGCAGGAGGTTCGTGGGTTCGCACACATAAAACATATATAATTAATCATAATTACAAAGGCTAACATGCACCGGTAGACCGGCAAACATCATTTGTAAAATTGTGAATGTTGTGTAGAACAATGAGTGAAGTAGCCTAGGGCTTTAGCGTATATGTCCACGTGGAAAATCAATGGAAGTTTTTACCTCTACCTGCACAATATCAAAAACTTCATTTAGATTTTTCTCTTACATACATTTTGTCTTTATTCTAAATCTGGAATTATAATAAAATAAGCTAACGTTAAAATTTTGAGTATATACTAGTAATGATTTATAATTAAGTAAGAGAAAACCAACTTCTATTTTTTTGCTTTGCGTTACCTAAAATACTCGTACTATACCTCTACCCAGTTTGAAGTCAGCATTTGTACGTAACTTGGCAAATGGTTATCTGATATTCTAGTAATCGGTGATCAATATTATCAATTGCTAGCTGTCAGATTTGAATGTGTATTTGTTTAAGCTTAGGGTAAAAATGGATCGCAAAGTTATACAATTAGTATAAATTTATAAATCTCTGCATGATAAATCGCCAAAAGATTTTATATATCTAACGTTATTCAACTGACAGATTAGTGTCGAAGCTTAACGAAAATATATCGAAGTTAAATGAAAGATGTCGAAGTTGTATCATATAATCTGATTGGTTGATGGCAATAATATGTGCCTTTAGTATAAATTACTAAATTCGCTTGCTGTGTTTCTCACTTTACTCCAACCTCTTACCTTAAGTTACTTCATTATAAATCTAACTTTACTTTATTTTATAAAGCATAGTCAGTAATGTATAGTAATTATTATTATTTATATTACGTTGTACAACAGGAACTTAATCCCAATTACAATACAGTACTCATCGAACCGCAGTGTAATGGTTCATATAATTTTTAGCTTGAGTGCGATTCAAATTCGGCATCTCTGGCTTCGAATTCCGTAATGCTATCCACACCATCGTATTGCCGTAGCTGAATTATAAGAAATAACAGTATGGGAAAGTATTCTGGATCTAGGCCAGAATAGCTATTTTTAAAGAGAGCGTGAAAAATGTAATATAGAGAGAAAATGATACTTTATTCCAGAGAAATACATATGATTTCTTCTACGACTATTCTTTTATGTCATTCAGATAGAAATTTGAAAATAAACTTACGATATACGAGACCATAAACAAGGTACAAACACAGTTATCTCTCTAGGGAAGAAAATTTTATATCCGTCTGCTGGGAGCGAATTGTCTACTTTTGCCCCGCATATGATGGAAGAAAACAATTTTCTGTTAAAAAAAAATAGTATTTACCGTACGAATAAAAAGTTTCCAAACGAGGCGACGGTGATGCCGAATGTGAAATTTCGAAATGAGGAACGTAAAAATTATTCACGGTCTATAACATTTAGTTATTAAATATTATTTTTTACATTCTACCAACCTGACGATAACATTATCGTAATTTTCCATTTAGTATCTAATACTGTACAGAAAACATAGGAATACGACACAGTATGAAATAAAAGTGATTCCGTGCTGTATTTTTTGTTGTCTAACAACAATTATAAAGTATTGGAATAATTAACTTTGCGAAAACATATCGGAAAAGTGTCACTCATCGTGCGATAGTTTTTGATTTATTTTAATAATTAAATTTCTTAATTTAACCCAGCATTAAAGTCCTTGTCACATGTCCCTTACTAGTAAGTGTATAAAATTCTGATAGTCCCCTTGGTAAATTCATATTATACTTACTAATTATACATTTAATCATGTAAGAAAGATGACTTACCATTTTTAAATAAAGCAATTACAATAAAAGAAAAATCCAGATACCGTTGAAAAATTAATGTCAGCATCGCGTGCAGCACTGCCGAGCGGGCGGCGGAGACGAAATGCCGGGATATATTACTCAACATCCGTTTGAATTGCAAAAGACGAATATCGTTACCCGGAATCCGCTATGAATATTTATTTCATTTTTTAATGAAAAATAATTCTGCTTAATTTAACTTTTTTCCTTTTGGATTATAATGACAAAGTTTGCTGTCCTCGCAAAAAGTTTGGACTAAATTACTATTACGATACATATATACATATACATTTTTAAATATTTAAATCAGTAATTAGAAATGACATTGCGAAATTGCCCGTCAACTAAAATAATGCACAGGTAAAATACGGAAAATTCAATTTGAGCAAAATATGCATATTTTAATATTCAAAAGCGCATTTAAGTGCTAGAGACGAAACTTTATCCTAAAAGTATATTACTCTCCATTAATTTTTCCTCATTTGTATAATGGATGCACCGCAGTGATTTTCACACAAAATATGGAAATACATTTGGACTATAGTTTTCAATGAGTTATTCATCATTCTTTATCGGTACACCTTTATCCCATTCGTGCAAATTTGAATTACTTGTTTGAAGATTCAATCATTAAAATTTAATATGCGTATATCATCTTCCGCTGTTTAAATGTTTTAACCTCGATTTCTATTTGATTTTTATTATTATTTATTACTTTGCACAATAGTAAACCCAGTTAGCTTTATAGTGTACAATTTATAGTGGAATCCGAAGTACTCAGGCATTATATTTTTAAACTTGTTTACCCGAAAAGATACGAGCTTTTTGCTAATTTTAAATAATCCATATTGACACAAATAATTAAAAGTAAAATAAAACCAATGCAATTGTTGTATTTACTTTATTTTTACTATTTTTTCAACCTGCTTATACAATCCATATGCAAAGGTAGATTCTTTCTACTCTTATACTTTAATTTACTTATTAAACGAATATTATTCGTATAATATATATATATATATATATATATATATATATATATAAATAACTATTGTAGATAGTTATCTTAATTTTATAATATCTAAAAAATAAGAAAAAAAGTATATCATCATGCTTTTTGGCTGACGCATTCTGCCATAGCAGATCGAGGCTCCCAAAAAAATTAATGGAGGGAAAACTACAGGGGTAGTTTTATCGTGATAAAAATAGTTTCTCGGCTATGGAAATCGAACCCGGGTTCTCAAATCACATACACAGTTCGACTCGATATCACTGAGTCACCTTACTTATTTATAAATGAATTATTAACAAAGTTTATATTTAATATTAAAATTGCTTACATTTCCTATCTCGTTCTCACATCAGCGGTAAATCAAACTGACAAAATACAACTCGGCCAACGTCCACTCTCGTCTTGTTAGTTCTCTACCATGATAAAGGGATATTTACTTTACTTACCGGGTGTAATTAAGCACACCTATATTTACATGGCTGATTAGATTCCGACTCTTCCCGATAGCCATTTGCATAGAGTTTTGTTTGGTTTTCTCCTCTAATCGCATTGCATTGGGTCAACACTCAAGATATGTGTACACATATGTATTTGTCCTCTGAACAACTGATTTTATCACTTTGTGTACCCCGATTTGTACGAGGTATTCATGTTTAATGTTTATAATTAAATATTTTCATACATTATTTATAGTGATTAAAGTAGGTAATAATATACAGGCAATCGAAGTCCGTAACCTAAATAAAACTTACGTCTTCAGGAAGAGGTCGTGCGTTCAATCTTGCCGACTGACTATACCTTAAGGCCGCTCCGGAGTACAAGCGAAAACGCTCAACTTATCTGCTCTTCTAACTGACTAAATTTATTCAAATTTTATATAAATAATGATGATATAAAAATATTCAAATTTGTCAGTCAGTTTTTGACAAAGTTTATAATAAACAACAGTCATTTTTGTGTTTGGACATTATCAAACTTTTCATAGATTACAGAGCATTTCAATATACCATTTGTATATGATATGAAAGGTTATGAAAAAATAAAATTTAAACAAGAAAAATAAAATCGAGGATTTACTAATTTGTGCAACAAAGAATTTTGATAAAAATGTTTTAGTTTTGGAATCATTATTTTTTCCCAAAATACAGAATTATTTTGTATTTTTTCATGCAATAATATGAAGGCTTTAAAGGAACGAACTATCTGTGGATTCCACTATGCATATTGGTGAAAACGTCTCGTATAACTACTAAGAGTCAACTATGGTGTGTGTAAGTGTTCGTTCAGAAGTACGCACGCAAAAGCTTCGTTGACATGACATATTGAACCGCGATTTGACGGCTGGTAATTGCAGTTCACAAGCATAAATATATTACTTACTGAAATGTACTACAACAGAGTGCCTCTGCCAGTAATAGTTCAAAAGCATGATATATTTATTTTTTGTGAATTTTTGGTTGAACCGGTTAAAAATTCGAAAATTTTCAAAATATGTTTCTATATAGTTTTTGTCTAGAAATCACTAGGCTTATAAAAGAGTTCGAGTTCAATATGTCTTATTGTTTAGTAAAGACTATAGCGAATAGGAATAATGAATTTTGGCTGCCGAAAGCATATCGGAAAAGTGTAATTTTTCGTATAATCATATAACAAGTTTTAATAGGTACATGTTGTGCACAATTGAGCTACTGCAATTCTTTATCAAACGAATTAAAATTATTGCTAGGCCAGATTTATCATCCTATAATTATTAATCCTGACAAATTCTACAAATGAAACTAAATTAAAAATAAATTTTCAAGAAGTTACTCAAATTCCTAAAATCTTTTTTACCGCAACAAGGCGAGATAAATATATCAAATATTAATCTTAATTAAAGCGCATACGATGGTGCAAACAAATGCACAGCATTACACTTAGTAAACAAGCGAATCTTGGCTGGCCATGCAAGCCTGACACGTCAGCTGCACTAACATTTATTATTGGCCTACGAATTAGAATTAGCCAGCTTAATATAAGTTCTCTCCGAATTAGCCCAGCGAATCGTACGTGAGACGTTTGGAATTCATTAAAATGTAATTTTCCGTCGCGGTGTGCCTTGAGATTATTTTTGCATATTTGAGGCAAAGTGTTGCGTATCGCTCGTCGATGAAAATGAAATTTATATTGTTGTTTCTGGCAGCAATTCAAACAAACATCAGTAATTAAATAATAATTTATTATGCACTTGCAGGCTTCAAAGTACACTAACTAAATTGAAAATAACGCTTTCCATAACGTCGTCAATTTGAGGTGAGCCAGATATTGCAGACTAGTTTGAAACAAATTACTACTGACACCAGCAGTTTGCGTCTGCATTTTCTACTTTTATTATTTTCTTTCTGAATCAATTTAGAATTTAGCCATTTTATTTTACGCGATCATACAACAATCTCTATATCCTATGGTGGAAGTAATACAGAATTATGCAACCATTTACAACCTGGAACATATTATTTTCATTACCTCTTATATTTATTTTTACTAATCTCTTTTTTTTTAGATAACCATGGACATTAAGAATATCCGACTTCGGTTTTAAACAATTAATTTCAAAATAAGTACTTATATTAATTTTTATTATTAATGTATTGCAATTCTAATTATTCATAAATTACAAAGATATTCAATATTTCTTGTAAATAACAACAAAGACAAAATTTTGTGAAACATAGCCAAGTGTTTATTTTATACTTTTTATTTCTTGTAAAAGACTAAAAAATAAATTGTCTATTGAAAACTTGGTATTTTTGTTAAGAGAAAGAAATGCGGATATAAATAAATAAATTAAGTGAGATCACAAACAATTAATACATTTTTAAAACTTTAGTTTCGTAGTTTTCTCTGAAACTATGAACTCTAAACTACTAAACTAAGCATTTTATGTTTTGACGGGCATAATGCACAATCAAACTGCTTGTGTTTTCTCGGAGAATACTCCATAATCGAGCGAACAGTAACAATTAAAAACCAAATATGACTGCTGATAGATGACAATTAACGCATGTAAATAAATGACTGAGTAACAATGTTTCCATGTTACCATGTTGTCATTGCAGAAGACGGATCTACCGTAGCCCCATTCGGTGTTAAACCACTTTGCGAATATATATAGAGTTCTATTTACAATAGAATCGCTATCGTCTTGCAGATGAAAATTTGACCTAACATAGCAAATAATAGTCCCACTATTGTCCTCGGATTGCGCGGGATAGATTTCTTTTTGCGACAATAGAACGAAAAGTATCAAATAAGATATTTGACATCAATTTTCAGGGTTATAATTTCAATCATTTCAAAATATCGTTAAATTGTACATTTATCAGTTGCTGTTATCAAGTGATCACCAAAATATCACTACATAATAATATAGTTTATGTTACTTGTTAATTTGACAAATTGAATAAATAACAACGATCACTGTATTTAGACGCGGCGTCAATCAGAAATTGCAATACTAATTATTCAGAAATCAAAGACAGGATTCAGCTAGAGACTGATCTTTCATCTATCCCAAAATAGATATTACAAATAGCCGTACCATCGTTACCTGGACGGGATTCGAATCCACAGCCTACAGTAATGGTAATCTTTGTGTTGAGTACTGGACTATTATATCTTCCTAATAGTTATATTTATCTGACATAAAAATCTTCAAACGTCAAATCAAACATGAATAAGACTGACTCTTGGTTCTAATTCTAACCTCTTATGTCTTACATTACCTTTACAGCTTACGTCGTTGTTTGCACAATTCGTACATAATAGAAGTAGTTCGTAGTTGGGTTCATGGCTTCGTATCTTACCTGTCGTAATAGTAGTCCCTGTAACAAGAGAGCATTGTATTATTCACCATTCTGCGCTAAATTACGCTCCTAACCATTTCAATTTATTATAATCAAACTAAATCGCAGACAATGTTATTCATTATCATGCACATATTGTAAATATTTATTCGTTATACACGATTTATCCATTTGGAGTTTAATCAGGGTTGGACTTATTTGGACAAAATATAGTTATCATATTTTTATTTGAATATACAAGAAGAGATCTTACATACGAGTACATCATGCAATATCCTCCATGAAATGGGATAGAATGGACTCTTAAAATATTCACTGACTATTTATTGATTCATTACGCAATCAATATTTGCCGAGAATTTCTATCCTGACTCACTCACATTCATAATTCTATTCATATAAATTCGATTATTCCTCACATTCGCAATCTTTCCTTCAAGCAACAAACCTTCAAATATATTCATCCATTTATTCCTGGGTCCTCACCATTAATTTCATCAACATATATCTATTTTAGCAATCTTTTATACGACGTACGTTCCACATGCCTAAGCCATGTTAATTGACTTATACCTACTCTTCTAACAAGATTCTTATCGATATTGCACTCATCATACATTAATATATTCCGGACACGTCCTCGTCTAATATATTCGTATACACTCCGCAAATACCAAATTTCCCCATCCACAATCCAACATTCAATATCATATATTAAACTAGATAATAAGACACCATTTTAAATACTAAATCGAGCATTATTGGATACATATATATTTCAGATAAAGGTTTCCAGAACGCCCAATACTGTATTAGACGAGATCTGGTCCAAAATATATTGGTGTAGGAGTGTGACATTGAGAAGAATATTATCAGTATCAGTATCAGTAAGTTGAGAAAGTTAGGGTATTATATATCAAATGAAATATTAGTGAAATAGGTATACATGGTGTTTCAAATTATTGCAAAAAAATAAGGATATACAGAATGTTTTTATATATCATAATAGTTATTTCTGTATTAAGAGTGCAAAGTGATTCTTTGTTACTCGAACACGGCAATAGTATAAGAGGAATAAAGACACTTTGCGATCGTGATACACATTTTTTCTATGATTGCATCTTAAAATTATTGAAAAACTACTACTCGTACATACTAAAAATAAATTCGTTCTGTCAACTGCCAATATGACAAGTTTCTGTTTTGTTTGTATCCTTGGTAACTATAGAAATAGGCGCGTATTTAATAACTTTTTCGCGCGTTGCCATTGGAGACGCGCGACAAAGATATTTTTCGGTTGTTCTACATAAAACGTCAACGTTACGATGATAGATGAGAGCGCAATTATCTACTTTTCATAGCAATCGTAGAAAAAAATGTATAGGTATATGGGATGTTCATTTTGCGTTTATACATACAAGTATGCACAAAGTGACACTATTGTTTACGGTTGTCATAAATACAAAAATTGATAATTACACAATAAATTTGCAACAATCTTTGGTATTATTTGAACAAATCTAAAAATTAAATAGTAAAATGTAGTGTAAATACTAAATTTTAGTAAGACAAATAGTATGTAATACACGTGTTAAAAGTGTTAAAATTATAGTAAGTTTATTACTATATAATTTTTCGAGTCGAATGCGTTGCCGTGACTAGACGTGTCTCACCTGCTACTCCGCTAGTTGTAATTTTACGCAGTACATTTGCGATTTTTTATTTTTGTCAAGTTCTTTTATTTTACTTAATTCGCTATTAAAATGGGTACGCGTAATGTGAGTGTTGTCGTCAAAGAGGTCCTGGACGGGCTTCTGCTCAACGAAGACTTTATCGCCAAACTGGTTAATAAAGTTCTCGCTACTCTAAACGCCAAACTTGATGAACAAAAACTGCTATATGAATCAACTATCCAGGATTTGTCCATCCAAAATAAGGCCCTTGTAGAGAGGGTGGATCAGCTGGAGCAGTACTCAAGGCGAAACTGTGTTCGCTTCTTTGGCATCCCGGAAACTGGTGAAAATGAAAATTCGCAAATGTCTGAAGCTAAGGTATGTGCGATTATTAAAGAAAAACTAAAACTCAGTGTTGTGTCAGATCACATAGATCGTTGCCATCGAGTTGGCAAAAAAAAAGCTGATAAATCGCGACCTGTAATTGTAAAATTTTGTTCATATAAAAGTCGTGATCAAGTTATTTGTGCCAGGAAACTCTTAAAAGGGACTAAAATCTCGATTAAGGATGATTTAACTAAGGGCAGATTCGAGTTATTCTCCCAGGCCTCTAAATTACTCGGCTTTAGAAATGTCTGGACACGGGATGGAAATATTTTTGTAAAAATGAACAATGTTGTCAAGAAGATAAATAAGTTAAGCGATTTACCTATAACTGATCTAAACGCTGATTCTAAAAATATGTAACTAGTTTGGTAAATATTATTCTACTTTTTGGAGTTGCAGTGTAGAAATGCTCTTGTATATTGTGTATCTATCCTTGATATAAATATCTTGTTTTAGTTGAGAACTAATTTTTCTCATTATTTTGTATATATTTTGTCTATCTCATTTTGTGCGTACAAACCATTGACTTTTACAGCTGTCTGTGATTCATACGCTCACCTGTTCTTTGTTAATTAGCTGTAGTCAAGCCATCTGAAACCAGATAATTTGTTCTTTCTTATAATAACTGTCTATCTTATACGCAGTATCGTTCTAATGAATTTATATTATCAAAATGTACGTGGTATGAATTCCAAGCTGGATGACTTTTTTAACAATTCGTGTTGCACTAATTTTGATATCATTACATTGACAGAGACATGGCTCCAAAGCTCTGTTTATGATAGTGAGTTGTTTAATACTTCTTACAAAGTGTATAGATGTGATCGCGATCTCTCTAGAGCTGGCAAGAGTCGAGGTGGAGGTGTGTTGTGTGCTGTACATAGCAAATTCACGTCGTCCTTGGTACATCTTAATCTTAATTCCTTATCTGTTGCTGATATTGTCTGTATTCGAGTTAAAATAACTACTGGCAATTATTTCTTCGTTGTTGTCGTTTACTCTCCTCCCCCTACCTCCCTTGATCAACAAAATTATATTTATGATTGCATTGAATCAATTCCAGGCATTATGTACAGCGATTTTATTATCCTGGGTGACTTCAATATTTCCAGTTTGTCTGATTTTTATACTCACTCAACAACCAATAATGTCACTATCTCTTTTGTGAACTTCTATAATTTTTTGAATGCCTCACAGTATAATTTTGTCCGCAACATTAACAATAAGCTGTTAGATATTGTTTTGTCCAATGTATGCTGTTCTGTATCACGTGATCTGTGTCCTTTATTAAATGAAGATAATTATCATCCTGCCCTTAACGTCACATTTCAAATTTCTCCTTCCATTCCTAATTCCTCATTTGACACCTCGATTCCTAACTACAATTTCCGGTTGGCGAACTATTTACTTCTCTACAACCTTTTAAATTCAACTGATTGGAGTGTTTTATACGAATATGATCAAGTTGATGATGCTTACTCTAGATTTTATACTATATTATATAATATCATGAACCAATGCATTCCTAAATCTATTAGGAAAACTTCCAAATACCCTCCTTGGTTTACTAAATCCATTATTTCAGATATTAAACTAAAAGATAAATATTTTAAGCTGTATAAACAAACCAAATTCATTCTATATTACACCAACTTTAAAGCACTTCGCTCTAAAATTAAGAGTGACATAAAATCTGCGCATCAGAAATATTTAAACTCTATACAGGCTAATATCTCAGATGAACCTTCTAAATTCTGGTCTTATGTCAATTCTAAATCAAATACCTCTCGTATTCCAGGCCGACTATATTTAGATGACAATTACTTTGACTCTACGCCATCTATTGTTCAAGCTTTTGCTACTTATTTCTCTTCTGTTTATGAACATGACCCCCTGCCTCCTTCCCCTGCTCCGCCCCTCTCTAATGATACTTCATCTGACTTTATTTCCATCAACGTCATATCAGAAACGGACATTCGTTCGGCTATAAATAGTCTTAAATCCTCTCGCAATCCTGGTCCTGATTACCTTCCTAGTTTTATTCTTAAAGGCTGTTGTGACATATTTGTGAAACCCTTACATATTTTATTTAACCTCTCTTTGTCTACTAATACTTTTCCGTCTACTCTAAAAACTACTTTTATCACCCCTGTTTTCAAATCTGGTGATAGTGCAAATATAGCAAATTACCGTCCCATAGCCATTATCTCTAATATCTCCAAAGTGTTTGAAAAAATTCTATACAACTTTATGTATTCTAACGTACGTCACAAAATTTCTGACGATCAGCATGGCTTTATGCAAGGAAGATCGACTGTTACCAACCTTGTCAACTTTACAGAATTCTTGACTAACTCCCTGCGAAACAATTCACAAATAGATGTCATATACACTGATTTTGCTAAAGCTTTTGATAAAGTTAATCATCAAATCCTAGTAGATAAACTTGTTTATAATTTTAAATTTTCTTATAACTTATCTCATCTTATTTGTTCTTACTTATATAATCGGAAGTTGCTTGTACGTTACAATAACCACTCTTCCCTCTCTTTCACTGCTACCTCTGGTATTCCGCAAGGATCTAATCTTGGTCCACTTTTATTCAACCTGTTTATTAACGATGTCACTGATAACATAAAGTATTCTAAATGTCTTCTCTATGCCGATGATATCAAAATTTTTAAAGTTATAAATTCTCTTGATGACTGCCTTCTGCTTCATCGAGACATTGACGCCATTCTATCTTGGTCTTCTACTGTCAAACTTTTCTTCAATGTTAGTAAATGTAAAGTTATGTCATACTCTACTAAGCAATCGTCCATTATTTTCAGCTATCAAATGAATAATGTGTCGCTGTCTCGGGTATCTCAAATTAGAGATTTGGGGGTGCTCTTTGATAATAAACTTCAATTTACCTGTCATGTGAGGGAGATTGTTAAATCATCCTACCGAAATTTGGGTTTTATTATTCGCAACACTCGTAACTTCAATAAGATCGTTGCCCTCAAATCTCTATACTATTGTTTTGTTCGTGCAAAACTTGAATACTGTTTTTTAGTGTGGAATCCACTTTACAAGAACTCGATTAGAGCTATTGAATCTATACAAAGAAAATTTTTACGTCATTGTTGGTTCAAATTTTCTAAACCAGCATATCTATCTGATTTTTTCCACTATAATGAGTCTCTACTCGAGTTCAAAATGATATCACTTGAGAGTCGTCGTAGCATTCTGACTTGTAACTTTCTTTATAAACTATTAAATAATGCTATCGATGACTCTTACCTGTTATCATTAATTTGTATTAATGTGCCACGTAATTGCTACCCGAGGCAGATAGTAACGTTCGCTGTGAGTACTGCCAGAACTAATTATGAGGCAAGGAGCCCTGTTAGGTATATGTGTGCTACTTTCAATCAATTAAACCTACAATTGTATAATATTGATATATTTTGTGATACTTTGCGTATATTTAAGGACAAATTATTTAGGAATTTTCTGTTTGATATGGAACACAAATAGTTGTTAATTTTGTTAAATCTCTGCTTCATACTTTTTTGATTTATTAATTTATACTTGTTTTGTTATACATGGTAACGTATGTTTTGTTGTTATTTTTTGTATTGTTTTTTCATATGCCCTCTGTAATTGGGACATTGTCCTGTAGAGAGCTTAATAAATAAATAAATAAATAAATAAATAAATATCCAGTGATATACGCAGGTAAAATCTGTATAATACTCTTTATTTGAGAAAGTCAATAGATCTGGTTTTTACATTAAATAGACAAATTACATTATTACTAAGATACAGACAAATACTATCTAGATTAAAATATTGCATTTTCAACAGAAATATCATTGGTAAACTTGTGAGAATGGAACTTTCACTTGCACTCGTGTTTCATCTTACACACACGCTTTTCAAAATTTACAATTCTTGGAAGATATTTTGTTGGGCATGTGGGCTATTTCAGCTCTGTGTATTGCCTTTGTAATAATTATTCCTCCAAATGATAAAATGATACTCGCGAGTTATAAATGATATGTTTGAATACTGTTTCTGTGTAATTTTGTATGTTATTTATATAAATATACTCTGCTGTTGTGCATCAATTAATTGTAAATATGATGGATATTGATATTGTTGGAGAGATTATAATTTCATAGATAGTTTATAGAATGTTTCATATTTTGATGAATATCAAATTGATATAAATCATATATTAATAATTAATACACTATGTTATTGTGTTCTGATAACTGATAATCTGAAAGGTAATTAAGTAATATCTAAATGTTATTAATCATTATAATTTTTTTAAATTACATAATATAACATAATTAGAATAGAGTAAATATGTGATTGTACTTGTATTAAAAATGTTCCAATGAAACACGTTTTATAAATATGAATACACCGCCAAAATTTATATTTAAAAACTTGATTTAAATAAATAAAAGCAAAGAGAAAGTTTGAAAATAGTACCATTGTTTCATATGATAAGTAAATTTAGTTTTGGCAGTGCAACTGGTCACAAGATTTTATAATTTCTTTCTGTACAACAAAGAACATAAAATCTAAGATTTTATTTCAAGTTTTCTTGTATATTTTTCTCTACTAATACGTGCGTCTTTCGCTTATCTAAAATGAAATCTCTTTAATTAAAATAAATAATAGCATGCATTATATTTATGCCTTTAAAAGTATAAAATATATGATTGCTTTTATCATTTAAATCAAGAAAAAACATTGTTGAAATTGACTAATAATGCAATAACTTTTGTGTATTATAACTAGCACACAAAATATTTTATGTACTGATAACAACGTAAAAATATTTTTTTTTTCGAAAACTGTCATATAAAGTTAAAATTTACATGACAACTATCAACACGCGAAATGTGTGTTTTTTGCATCCTACAATTTTTTGATAGAAGAAAGGCTCACAATTTAATAAAATTTGTCACTTTATTTTTTGCATAGATACAATACAATTCTTTAACAAAATTTATATTTCAAGTTCTAATTGAGCAATTATTCATATATTTATCCCGCTTGAGGAAGCTAACTGGTGTACTGGAATAGTTTCTTGAGAAATGCAATGCGAAATGCAATGCGAATCCCAATAAATCGCAGAAAAAAATTAGAACATTTGTTTGGTTTCTATTGCCAACCAGCTGCCAATTGCTGGTCAGAGAATACCAGATTTCATAGCAATTATATTACATACATTGTTGTCATGGAGACATTAGATGTCACATTAATTAATCCTAAACGTCAAAATTTTCTCATTACATTATTACTAATTTTGGGACATAGTTTTCGAAAAAACGTTGTTTGATACTCGATTGCGAAATGCTTTTGCATTCTCGAATGCAAAAGTAACATTTCGCAATCTAGAATAAAAAATAACTATTTCCGTAATTCGCAAAAATAATTGCACACTACTTGAAGCAAACATTTTTCTTGCCACTGGATTGATAGATTACAGTAATGAATAAAAAATAGTAAACATTAATTAATCAAAGAAATGTTATACAACTTCAATTAAATTACATATCTAATATTTTTCTTTGATCGTTCAAACCAGATTTCATTAATGTGTACAAAGTCATACGTTATTAAATGTAATATATGTAGTAATTGGCTAGCGCTAAGTTGTAGCAAAATGCTAATCACAATTAAAAGAGATGATTTTGACATTTCTAACTAAATAATATTCACGTAGAATTTCTTTAAAACATTATTTTAAAAATTAAAAAACCGTTGTTGCTAACTAACGTTGAGTGAATTGAACGCATCCACTAAAAACTGTTGTCATGTTGTCAAAACATTTTTGACAGGTACGTTATTAACCTAAGATAATTGTCTGCGAAATACGATAAACTTCGATGTACCCATCGATGAAGATATTCCAAAAAAGGAACCATATACAAATTATGTAAGGCCTTGAAAGTATTTCACAAACATTGTAAGTTGTGACTTGCTGCATCAGCCAAACACCCAGTAGTTTTCCACTAAGTTAGAAATAAGATAAATAGCACGTCTCATAAGATAAGATTGTTCACTTGCTCTTGTAACTTCTTGGATGCACACGTACATGTCATTGTAGTGCAACAAAAAATTAATAAAGATTTTTTTTATTAAATATTAAATAAATCAATATTTAATTTACATGTACTTATGTTAGTTAATATTTTCAGGTTTGATAGTATGCGCAATTTATGCATCTATCAGTCTCAAGTTGTTATGGAATGAAATTAAATTTTCTTCAAATTAAAAAGGTACGATCAACGGAAAAATATTGTAACTCATGTATTAATTGGTGATTAATAATCTCGACAATTAACACACTTGATAATTACATAACTATTTATGTTTATTCGTTTTTATTCATTACTGCAACCTATCAGTCCAAAAATAATATGTATTTATTTTTGCAAATTTCGGAAAAAATAATTTCGTTGTAATCAGTACAACAAATAATATACACCCTTAAATTGTTTTGCAATTATTTTGAAACATCCTCTATAATTTGAAGAGATTTTAACGCACGATCCCTTGCTTGTTAATTAATAAACATAAATTTTACCTCGATTTTATCCATTGGGGTAAAATTGCATATGCATATGCTTATTGAAATATAGGAAATAATTTTGTTTCAATTTAATTTACAAAATGTAATTTAAATTTTGACAGCAATGTTTATTTTTAATATGTGGTTCAATGTTAAATGTTTTGAATTGAAATTAAAAATTAAATAGAAAAATGGGGTTAGTAAATTTGGTCAGTTGGAAATTTCCAATAAAATATTTCATAATATCAACAATTGAAATGGTAGAAAATTTAATTTAAAAATGTTTTTTAAAGTAAATAAATTAAAATGTTATTTAAATATTTCATGGCATTCTTTGCACTACTGTTCGTAACAAGTTTACGAGCCACATACAATTCGTAATATTCATTTAGTAGCACTTATCCTTCAGAAGTACGTACATAACACTCTAATACAACTACTTCGCGTAGTACTTTACAGCTACTTCTGCATTTGTTCGCGCTGGGCAACAGACAACAGACAAAGCCTCGTCGTGCAACGCGGACAACTCGCTTACGGAACGATGCAGGATACATGCATAAGGACACTCATCGCAAGGGGAGATTAGCATGTATTCACTTAGTCGCTCTATCTCTCCACTCGTTTAATGTCATCTGATATGGAACAAGCTACATGACATAAAATCCTGTTGTAAGATTGGTACATTTCTTCAACTATTTGAGAATTGGACATTTGTTTGTAAAGTACATTTGAATTTGATGTATAGGTACGTCCTCAAAATTGTTTGAAGGATATTGGTTAATTGTTACCTAATGCATGATGTTTCTATAACTTTAATAGGTTTTTATAGGTTGTGTAATATACAGGGTGGTATTTGTATAGCACGTATCCAACTCTAATTACTTTTTACCATAAAAATGCGTTCTGTACTAGGTCAGGCATAGTCAGGGGTATTTTTTTTTAGTTCAACCAGCTCCAAAACTGATGAAACCCCTACGATGGCATCTTAAAAATATTAAAAAACGTACACGTACTGAAATTTAAATCGTTCTATCAACTCTCAATATGACAAGTTTCTGTTTTGTTTATCACTGGTAACTATTGATATAAGCGCGAATTTAATATCTTTTTCCCGCGTTGCCATTGTAGGCGCGCAAAATAGTTATTTGTGTATTAAGAGCGTAAAGTGATTCTTTGTTACTCGAGACCGATAATTGCTGCAATAGTGCAAGAGGAAAAAAGACGCTTTACGCTCGTGATACACACATAATTTTTTTCTACGATTGCATCTTAAAATTATTCAAAAACGTATGCGTACTGAAAATAAATTCGTTCTGTTAACTGTCAATATGACAAGTTACTGTTTTGTTTGTATCCCTGGTAACTATTGAAATAAGCGCGCATTTAATATCTTTTTAGCGCGTGGCCATTGGAAACGCGCGCATTTAACATCTTTTTCGCAAAAAAGATATTTTTAGATTGTTTCACAGAAAACGTCAACTTTACGATGACAAATGAGAGCACAATTGTCAACTTTTCATAGCAATCGTAGAAAAAAGATATTTGTTGATTGTTCCACAGAAAACGACAACTTTACGATGATAAATGAGACCGTTATTATCAACTTTTCATAGCAACCGTAGAAAACCCAATTTTTCTGTGGCTCCATCACAACTTTGACAAATTTGAGCAGCGAGATTTAACAGCTGGTAACCGCACTTCACGGGCCTCAAAATATTAATTACCGAGATATTTTACAGCAGTGTCCAGTGCAGAATTTACGTATAAGCTACACAAGCTAGAACTTAAGGCCCCACTCTCTTGTGGGCCCTCCAAAAAAATTGCCCGAGTGAGCAAGTGGCATATTTGGCACTGACATGGAATATCTGGACTTATAAAGGGCCCCATATCTCAAAGAGTTTAGGACCTTATCAAGTATAAATCCGGTCCTGAAAGTGTCACAGCCTATAGGGTAAAAGGCGTGATGATATTTTATTTATATAATACGTAATTAATTTTTAACATATGACTTCGACTGAACGTACAGTAATGAAGATAATTTTAAAGTTAAATTTTTATGAAAGAAAAATTCGGATGACGCCTGGATTCGAACCAGGGACCCTCCGCTTGCCGGGCAGAGATGTTAACCGCTACACCACGTCACCTGTGTCCGACGTATGGCTTTAACCGAATTCTTCTTTCATAGTGTCTAACGTAGCATCGATCCCAAAGACTCCTATATCTATGATAGGCATTGACAACGGATTTCGTCTACAGCGACACAGTTCTGATTTATAGGGAATCATTCCACGAACTAATTTTTAACATATGACTTCGACTGAACGTACAGTAATGAAGATAATTTTAAAGTTAAATTTTTATGAAAGAAAAAACATCTCTGCCCGGCAAGCGGAGGGTCCCTGGTTCGAATCCAGGCGTCATCCGAATTTTTCTTTCATAAAAATTTAACTTCAAAATAATACGTAATTATTTGTTTATAATTTTATTTCATAAAATGTTATTCAATAAAAAGGCACTTATTAAAAAACTGCACTTTTGCGAGTGCGATTATATTATGACAGGACGAGCCAAAGGCGATGCCTGCAAACAGTAGTTCAATATATTTCAAATAGCAGATGTGAATAACATTTTCTAGCTTTTTAGTAAAAATTTTGTACCTAACTACATTTCAGTTATTATTATTCTCGTTCTGTTTGCAATATCTGCATCGTAATGCAAAAAATAATAATTTTGTTGTTTGGTTTAAATTTAGATTACGAGTAAATGTATATGATTGTGTTGGTAGTAGTGAACTATTTCTGATTTACACTGAGAATGGAAATATTCGTCTCGCTTCTGCTAAATTCGTTACACGTTTCGTGCCTTTTCATTTAATTGTTTTAGAGTCAACGATGCAGTAACTTTTCGTACGATCGCATAAACCGGCCCATAACACCGGCTTCGTTCATATCTATTATCTGCTAATTTCCTGCATTCCTTCTTTATTGCTTACCGACTTTGATAAGTTTTATGTCTGACCTCTCATAAATGATACCATAAATTCAGTTTTAAGTTATTACCGTTGATGCAGACAACAAGATTTTTTTATTTTCTGTATTATAAATAATCATTATCAAATATAAGATTAGAAATTTTAAAAAGTCTACGTCGACGATGGTTATTAATTTTATACGTCCAAAGCACTAATAGAATAAATACGAGAACATATCAATAAAGTCATGCTATAATTTTGAAAACAAGAATCAAAATGGGTACTATGATTAAGTACATTAAAATACTTAGTTGCATACGAGATGCACATTAAAAACTAGAAAAGCTATTACAAATTTGAATTTTAAAATTGATAACTCTGTAATGAAGGACATAAACTTAAGCAGTTCTAGCTTACTTTGCTAGTAGTAGCGACCGATAAAACCGTTTTGTGACCTTCGTTTAGATGAGGATTTTTTTTACAAATTGGTTATTAAAAAATTACAAATAACAATAACAACAAAGTACACTTTGAGTTTAAGTATTATTTTACAAGAACAAGTCGCCTCCCTCCATGGCAATCGAACAAAAAGCTTTGTATACTACTCATACATAATCGGACTCGCCTTATTTATCAGCCTCGTTTGATGTGCTCGTACGGCCATAAACCACGACTCATCCAATGTAGTCTTACTGTACTTGTTACATAAATATATGTTTTTTTTTTCAGAAAAAAATACGAGTTTACCAACATTACACTAAAATCTTTCCGAATTTTTATTAATGGTGCAAATGTAGACATGTAATTGTCTCTATTATTTTCATTGAAGTTTTACTTTATAGTTTACTTATCGGTCACTGAAATGCTTATTATAAAAAAGCAAATTCTAGATTTCTCAAGGAGGATCATAGCTCCATGATCCTTTTCTTAAACCCGTCACTGCTTCTAGTACATAAATGTTAACGTTTTTGACAATCACATAAAATCCATACCTACTCCTTTACTGATTCTTACTTCCACCTTACTCTATTTTGAAATTAAAATGAAATTAATATGTTAAATTCCTAATTTAGAGCACTTAGAAATATACATGTTAGGAATCTAAATTTTCTATCAACATCAACACACACCATCTATAAAGTCCATCATTCACATTCCCCTTTGCCTTATCTAGGTAAAATACCACTATAAATAATTCAGCAGCGTGAAACAATAAACCATGTGAAACATTTTACTAACACTAAAACCTTTACAACGCTAATAGTACGAGAGTGAATTCAACCTCTAAGAAACGCATAATGCACCGACACTGAGTCAGTCCCGTCTTGCTTCGTGCATAAAACCAGACATATTGCGCATTAAAACTGTCTGACGAGAATGCACACGTATTGTGAAATGCACTTTTATGTACCATGTTTATGACCTTGAGCAGTAAAAGCGAACCATGCACCAGGAAATCTGTCGCGCGATCACACCTAGCTCTAGCTCTAGCGATTTATTCTACCCGGGGCGATTTGTCCGTTTTGTTTCGTTCCACAATGGGATTTTCTAGTGAAAAGACCAGGGCTGCAATCCTCTGATAAAATCGGTTCGGTTTCGAATCAGGGTTCATGACTTTGTCGGTTCAGGTTTAAAGTAATTAAATTTTAGAACGGTTCATGAGCAGTTTCACAAAATCGGTTTTGTTCGACAGTTCAATTATTTTATTAATTTATTTCAATTTAAATTTACATTTTGTAAATACCTATTTAAATATTTAGAATATATCAGTACGAATCGGTTCAATCCAAATCACCTGTTCGATTTGGTTCAGTTATCGAGTTCTATGTGAACGGTTTGGATAAGAAGAAAAAGAGTCGGTTTGTTTCGATTTAGGATTAAATTTTTGTTTAGTTTACAGGCCTAGAAAAGACAGTGGCGCTACTGGTCCAGACCGAGATCAAATATTTTTAAACACACTTGAAATTGTGGCCGATTGCATGCACTTTCAATAGGATAATTTACGCCAAAATTTCTAGACGGTAATAATATTAGAAACAAATTTGTTAAAATAATATATTCGTATTTAAGGTTTAAATTTTGTTTTAAAATAAATAATTAAATATAAATATATGATCACACCTATTACTCATTAATGGGTATGGCAATTCGACGTAGCAGTGATTGTTCAACTAACATCAAATATGTGAAAGGGGTAAAATTATTTGCGCTAGATTTGGAACTCTAATCTTTCATTCAAAAATCTCATTTAAAATATGACCTACTTGGATCATTGATGCCATCTGAAAAATTTTGGCGTTCCATTAATTAAAAATTATTTCTTCAAATCTTTAATCCTACACTGCGTCGTGTAGCATTATGATGTATTCAATATTTGTCAATGTATTTTCCTACTTAGCGAATTTTCTACTAAGCATAATTGTGGACAATCTGCTACATTCTCATGAAGACTAGAATAAGCTTGTGCGAAAAATTAGTCGACAATTTTTTGTCGTTCTAGCTTTTTTATCGATAACTAACGTTATTTCTCTTACAAAATATTCTGTTTTAAACGATATTTAAACATCGCGTAATATAGGGTTAAAAGGACATTTTTAATGCATTTCTATCTATCAACATAACCTCATTTTATGCCTGTCCAAAGCATTAATTTTTCTTGGTTAATAAATTTTTCCTTCAATATAAAAATGAAAATGGAGCACCAAATTAAAATTATCCCTGTAGCTCCTTCCTAAATCTGGTACGGTAGAGTGCTACACCCACTAATGGGTAAAAGACATGATAATATTTTTTTTCCATATATATCCTCTTTCTCAAAAATCAAGTTCTAAAAACAAAAGAAGCAGAAAAATGAATGAAAGTTAAAATGGACAATACGTCGTGGGACGAAAGAATACAATATCAAAACGCAAAACTACAGAACTACACCCACAACGCAAGCTGCAAAGTGAAATTATACATAATAACTAATGTTCGCTGTGCTACTGATCGTAAAATGTTATGTGCTCTGACTTATTCTGGTTTATTTTTGTATTAGTTGCACAAAGTTATGAAGTAAAAGCATATGAAATTGTAAGTGTTGTGCAAGTCACACATTAAACTTTTGAAAAACAGCAGTAGTATTTCTATTTATAAAAGTAGCCATACGAGTTGTAGATAATCAGAAAGTAATCATATTTATTATAAGTAACTAGCTAATAGTCTAAGAAGTAGATACAATATATTTACAGTGTCATTAAATATGGAAATATATTTTATGGGTTAATAAAATATTCATAAGTGTCGTATTGCATTTTCTTTCTGTATGATTTCTCATAATCTCAGTTTTATTGATTTTAAAATTAGGTGATCGAAAAAGACCTATTCATTCTTCAAACCATTACCCTATTTTTTGTAATGAAAATTAGACATTTTTATGCAACTATCAAATACAATTAACATACACAATGGAGTCAAGCCAAAATTAAAAATTTGTATCCAAAGTTCTTGATATGAATATTGGTATAAAAGTAATCCAAAATTATTTCAGTTTTCATTCATAATTTTCTAAAATATATTCTCGGTTTTTCGATGTGACGTCAGTCATTCTATTTATACACACCATTGTTTACACATATACATAGCATTACATATTTCAATGTTATATGTCAAACGTTAGGACAAAAATATAATAATATAACCTAACATTATTTATTTATGCATGTATGCATGTACATAAAATATATTAGTGTATTAAGAGCGTAAAGTGATTGTTTGTTACTCGAGCACGGTAATTTCAGAGCGAGCCATAAACTGGTATTACAAGCTTTATTTTTGCCTGTTTTAAGAGCACTGTATTTGGGTATTTTAGTTATATGTAACATGTTAAAACCGTGCTCTTAAATCACTCAAAATCAAAGCTTGTTGTACCAGCCAATATGTTTTCTACGATTGCATCTTATATATTAAAAAACGTATACATAATAAAAATGAATTCGTTCTGTCAACTGTCAATATGACAAGTTTCTGTTTTGTGTGTATCCCGGGTAACTATCGAAGTAAGCGCGCATCTAATATCTTTTTCATGCGATGACATTGGAAAAGCGTGCTTTTAATACCTTTTTATTTTTCGATTGTTCCCCAGAAAAAGACAACTTTACGATGACAAATGAGAGCTTAATTTTCAACTTTTCATAGCAATCGCAGAAAAAATCAATTTATTATTACCCTATATAAAAATCGCACTTCATAAACTCTAACCACATTTTACTAAATGCCGAGTGTAAGCAGTATTACAATAATTTTGTTCCGTCAGATTTGAAAAAAAATTAGTTTGGATTTAATGCAATATCTTTTATTATTTTATTCTTCTTGAATCTTAAGACATTATAAACACATTTTTCCACTTTTTTGACAGTTTAATAATTACAAATAACAAAGAATACTTCGTGGTTCAACTAAATGTCTTACTTTTACGAGTACATATTTTAAGAAAATACATCGCGTCCCAGGAAATCGAAGATAAAGCTTTACATGCAACTCACACATAATTTAAAGTCCTGCATTACATAAATAGCTCTTATTCTCTAGGGATGAAAAATATCAATTAAGGAAAGAAAATATTACTTTCTGAGTGAGATGTACAATATAAAAAATATTGGGTATGCTAAGCTGAAACATTTTTTCTCCAATACGCCAAACATTCATTGCACGGACAGGTACACAATAATTATTTGTGTATGTAAGCCACGAAATGATTGTTTGTGTGTGTCGAAGTTCGGGGGCCAAGGCTGATTGCCTACGCAGACTATTTTCTGAGGGCAACAATTCATTTCGCGGCCAAGAAGCACATAACATTTTTCACGCAACTGCATTATGTTCACTAAATAACTTCAAAATTAATTACAAATTAAACTTCGAAATGATGTTTATTATAAATATGAATCAAAAAAGTATAAAACAAACTCTTGGCTAAGTCTCATAAAATTCAGCCTCCAACTCACCATGAGGGCATCTTACTACCTGTGCTGACCAGCCTCTGACGATGCCCTCATAAGGTGATTTGGAGGCTGAATTTTGTGAGACTTAGCCAAGTGTTTATTTTATATTTTTTATTAAACCTAGTTTCACCAAGTGTATGGACGAAAATTAATTTACCAACAAAATGTTTACAGAAAAAATAACAATATGTTTTCTTATAGGTTTCATTTTGTAATCGTGTTGATTGGTTTCGAACAGCCCACAGTTGCGTGAAAATAACCATTAAATTTAATATTTTTAAAACAATGCTGTTACCAATTTTTATTTTCTTAAATGATATTTTATGCAACATCTCGTTTTATGTATGCACCTAAGATCAAGAAAAAAGGAATATAAAATGGAGATATCTCCTCGTTTTAAAGCCCTCAGCATCAATCCATGGTGCAATTAAAACCAAGATTCCAAATAAGTCATCCAGAACCTTCGCCAGGAAAAGTAAAACTCAAGTAATTTCATATAAATGTAAGAAAGAGGAAAACCCCAACAAAACCATCTGGTCTGTAGCTCTAGATTACATATATCCAATTTATTTAGCGCGTATCAAAGGGCGAAGATTATGAAACTTAATTCGAACGCATCCCCTGGGAGCTGAAAAGCTGGAGAACTCACTCTTGGATGCTCTGGACACAGAGCCGGTTTGCACAGACGAAACTTAAATGCAACCGTACGATATTTCTCGACATGAAACTTTGAAACGAGATAGAAAGGTATACGAGTCAACAGGAATTTTCAAACATTAGCATCGCGTGAAAAAAAATTGAATATTGTGTAACTAATAAGAAAAGTAATATATTTTCTTACGATGATGGCAAAGGAGTCATTATTTAATAACAAGAAATAACAGAATAGGAAAGTATTCGCGGCCTAAGCCGGAAAAGTGATTCCCGTACTGTTATTTCTTATTTTTTAACAACGACAAGGCCTAAATAGTTATTTATGGCACAAGGACGAAAAATGCTGTTTTTCATCTGGATGTCAGACAGTATTTCTTTTTAAAATAGTATATTAAAGAACAAGTTTTATAAGACATGTTTTATTCGCACGCATCCAAGTTTACAAGCTGGAGGCGAGCTTTCTAAGGGACAAGTATAATAAAAGACTTATAAAAAGAGTTATTTATTCTATTTTTTTTTATTTTGCGTCTTTTATAAATTAAAATTAAAAACAAAATGCGATATTTTAAACCGAGTCAATTCGGGGAAATTTGTATATGAAATGTTGTGGTTGGTAACTGTTATTGACATTTATACAATTGTTAAATTTTTTAGATTACATTGAAATTTTGATGTTCTCAGCTTGATAGGTTCAGTATGTTATCCATTAATACCAAACGACCACAACTGGGTTTCGTAATTACATCCGTATCAACGCAAAATAGATAATATTATTTTTTGCAAATCATGAATTATAAGTAAATAAAAATATAAAATAGCCAAAACTGATAGTCCTACGATCCAGTCTTAACATTCCATTGTTCAACTTAATATTTGTAAATTATTTTTAAAAAACTATTATTAAATAAGCATTTCAGAGAATACTATTATTCATTATTTGTGAGTACTTTTCTTTGAAACAATTTAGAACATTCAAAAATAAACGATGTCAAATAATTTTAAAGATATTTTGAAAATACCTTACAGGATACTTTTAATAAATGTATTTTTTTTTAAATATTTGTACAACTATGATAAAAAATCTAATTCTACTTGCGGATCTCAATGAAAACTAATTGATGAAAAGTGGTAATCCGGGCCTGCATGGCCGCTGGCCATTGTAAGCAGAGCAGAGCGAAGCCTCACCATTACGGTGATACTGGTGCGCACATAATTTCCCATGTGTTCTCCGAATTTAAGCGGCTAAGCGGCGCTGTAACCTGCTTTGATTTATTTCCTTCTTTTCTTCACTGCTCACGAGTCCCCAGAGCTTTCCCCCGGAGTGGGGCTCCGGAACTCGTCATAACCCGCCTGACGGACAACTGGAGTAACGGAGCCGCAGCCAAGGCTCTAGTGACGTTGTTGTGCAAGCCAATTCTTGTTATGGCTTGGGATTCGTTGTACTTGCATGTGAGCTAAGTGGAAAGACGATTAGCGGTGCTTTTCTTTCTTGCTTGCTGGAGAAATGTTGCTCCGAGTGGGGATCATTTTATAGTCTTGTAATTGAGATATGTCGGTTTATATAAAATTAGGCCGTTGGAATTATATTGGGGGTTACCTTTTACATACAGAATCTAGAAATTACTTTTTTCTACGATCAGTTGTAAAATCTTGCTTTTCGAACGTCATTTAATGACAAAAAGTGAACAATTGCAAACCAAGGCACTTTGCAGACTACTGCTCTTAGCAAGAAGGTTTTTTAAAGACTGTTGCTGTTGCTGTCTTAACAGAAGTTGGCTTTGAAAGAGTGTGGACAAATCAATTTATAAGTAAAAGGGAAATTGAAAACATTGTTGTATCATATAGTGAACAACTTAAAAACAAAGACCTAGTTCATCTTCACGAATCTTCTTACAGCACATTTTATAAAACATTAAAAGGTAACTCTGATAGCGAGGAATATTTAAATCTGAAAATCATAGCTCAGCTAAGATTGTCAAGTAAGCGTTGCTTCAGGATTTTATACAAAGGTATAAAATATGAAATCAATAATACCGAAATATGCTCAATTTGTAATATGAACAAACTTGAAGATATTCAGCACTTTTTTACTGAATGTCCAATTTATATACCATTGAGAGAATGTTATTTACGTAAATATAATTTAAATACATTATCTGACTGGACCGACCTTTTTAAAACACTTTGTTTAGAAAAAATAAATGATATATTTTATTACACCATTTCTGCCTTTAAATTGAGGAGCTTTTGTATGAACCAATGACACTTTTCCTCTTCCTTTGTTTCGTTTGTCGTATGTCTCTCAAAATTATTATTATTATTTTTTGTTTCTTCCTCCTTTTTTTTAACTTTGATATTCCGGAAAGTTTATATTTAAATTCAAATTAATTAAAAGTAATATTTTTTTAACTATTTTGCCTCATTATATCTCAATGCTTCTAATTCATGTTGTGTTTCCGACAAAATGATTTATAATTGCATTTTTATTGTAATTTTAGTTGTATACTCGTATTATGATATGTGTTTAATGTTATTACTGATACTTGTACTTTCTAATATTTCACTTAGTTATTATTACCAACTATTGTATAGGAGGCTTCTCCTGCAACAATTAGCTAAAATAAATAAATAAAGACTGTTGCTATTGTCAACGCAGTTCTTTGCTATTCACAATTTTTTTGTTTTGTTAATATTGATAGTAGATACTACAACCTTTAGCCTCGGTGAGTAAACCGCTACTTTCAACATTTGGTACAGAAATAACACGACCCACCCAGAAACAACAAAACAGAAACTTGTCATAATAACAGAACGAATTTATATTCAATACGCATACGTTTTGTAATAATTTACGATTCAATCGTGGTAAAAATTATGTATCACGTGTGTAATGTTTTAAAGAGAAACAAAAGATCTTTAAAATTTTGTAAAGATATATAGCGTGTTCTATTTAAAAATAAAAAAGTTGCATATTATTGCGTGAAAATGGAAAATCCGGTAGAAAAATTTGTAATGCAGATATGTGGGAATTTTAATTTCAACTAAACTTTGTTTTTAAAAAATCTGTAATATTTAACTTCATCGAGTGAAAAAAAAATACAGTCTGATGGGCCACCCTGTATGAACAATTTGGCTACGGCCCGGCTCTGCCATGATAAATATGTCGTTAGTAATATTCTTAAATTTCAATAAACATTTCGGCACATAAATCTCGCGATAAAGTGACAATATGAATAGCAAGACACTGCTCACTGTACACACATACACAAATCCTTTTCATGAAACATCACCTCCTTCAACCGCAATTCTAACAAACTGTGTAGAATTTGTCACGTCTCCGGCCGTCACTTGAACAGCAAGCGATAATAATTTTAAAACATCAGACGCAGACTCGCCGTTAAGCTAGGAATTGATCGGGCTTTGTTCACCGTCAACTTGAGCTGCGACCATCCGGTAAATAACTCGCATTTGTTACAAATCACGGATGCCGCCATGTGGCTGACTTCTCCAGCGAACGAGAACCGTACACCAAATAACATACAGCAACTGACATGCGCTTGCGCAACACGAAATATTGGTTACTGATTGGTTTGTTGAGATTTTGTGAGACCAACTAATTCCTACATGCGTTTAAATTTCTTTCATGCCTAAAAAAGTTAATACATACATAATAGGATTTGTCTCATAAAAGGGTATAGTATAAATCCTTTAAATCATTACAGTCGGTTTTATCAATTGTGATTGAAGATTCCTAGAGTTCACGGAGCCTAACAAGGAAAAGTACGGTTCGGTTTCAATTTATCTTCTTGGTTCTGTTTTTTGTTCCGGTTCGACAGTTTTCTCTTGTTTTTTGTTCCAATTTGATAGGTTTGTTTTGATTCGGTTCAATTTGATTTTAGTATTTATATAAAGTAATATAAGTTTATTGATATTTGTTCTGAAAATATAAAGTTATATTACTTACTTACAAAAAGGGAATTTTATATATATATATATATATATATATATATATAATTAGTATTTATAAGACAAAAACACATCCACAGTCAAAACACAACTGGATTGATCCGCTCGTTATAAATGCACCACACTCAAAACTTGTATATTGTTACCTTTCTAGGTAAAACCACATAGGTTGATCCGAACCAATTTTAAAACCATTTCACTGAATCGGTTAATTATTTATTGTATAGTTCAGATTTCCGTTCTTGAATATTATAGAAAAATGTTAATATTCCGATTTAAGTTATTAGAATTCTGGCGGTTCAAACCAGTTTCGGTTCATATTTCTGGTCGGTTTAAGTCCTTGTGCTTTCATCTGATTGACAACCAAATAAATTCGTACGCTTCTATAGCTTAAACGGTTTGATTTGTTTGTTTAAATTTTTTAGATTTCAAGAATGTATGGGACTAGTGCCTCTGGGATGTTTCAAATTTTGTGAAAATAGATTTAAAATTAATGGAATTTTCACGTTTATTTACGGTGAATATGATGTATGGATGAAAATGTTGGACGTAGCGTAATTCTTAATAAATCTGATAAGTGGATGCTCGGTGAAAGTTTCAAGGGTTCGTGCTAACCCATTTAATGAGATATTATGTATGTAAGAAGTAATGATGCAAATTGGTTTAGATATTTCATGTTTCAGGACAAAAATGAAAGCAAAAATTAGTATTGAGCAATAATATAAAATAAAACCAGGCAAATTTTGTCCATGACAGTATACATCCTAAATAAAAGATCACGCGAATTATTATCATTTGATCTTGCAATGGTTGAAAAGTGAGGAACAAAACATGAAATTAACAAAACTTTTGTAAAATATAAATCAAAATCAAGCCCAAAGAGTCCTCCTTCTTGTAAACTTTTATTGATTTCAAAAAAGATGTCAAGCAAGCCTATCAAAAATTATATCAAAGATATTGTCAATTGTTTTGAATATTTTTTTGTATATACTATCAAAATGATAGGTCATTTGAAGGGTTCATATGTATAATGTAATATTATTCAACCGTTGATTATCTTAGTGCAAATATTTCAAATCTATCGTGTTTATTCTCATTTAAAAAATTGAACATTTTTAATCTGTAAATATTTCAATAAATATGCTTCAAAACCTATCTTTTTTAGTATCAGATGTAAAAACTTTTGACGGACTCAAGCATAAGATATCTAAATTACATATATTAACAATACATTCAATCTTTAACTTATTTAATATTTGTAGTTACATTGTCATACTAAAAATATAGATCGAGTTACGTGAAGATTAGTTATGTTGGTTGAAAAAATATATAGTTTGACTTTTCTTCACAATGTTTATTTTTCACAAGATGTACATTTCGATTGCGATGCAATCATCATCAGTTGTATAATACATAAATTTTGTATGTGCATGGTGTATTTATATTATAGTGGAGGTTCTATGAACAGTGGTTGATGGAGGGTATGATTTACATACGGTATCCAAATGGATTAATTTTATACAGTGTAGGTAAACAATTTTACAATTTATGCCTATGTCTTAATATGTTAGCTCATAAACAAGTTTACCTGTGTACAGGTAACCTTTTCGGTTTTACAAATTGGAGTAAATCATTTTCTAATGGAGTTAAATCTGTATTTAACAAAGGTTTTGAACATTTTTTCATTTCTATGGCTTCTAACATGTTTAGGTTGCTTGCATTTTTGCTTGTTTTCAAACATTTTACATTTTCTATGCTGAAGTTATGTCCTGTATTATGTTGGTGTAATGCAATGGCGGAGTTGAAAATGTTTTTGTTTTTTAAATGGTACATGTGTTCCTTAAATCAAGTTAGTATTTTCCTTTTTGTTTGTCCAATGTAGGTATTATCACATTTGTTACATTGGATGGAGTAAATTCCTGAGGAGTCAAGTTGATTATTTGTGGTGGAATCGTTTTTTATTAAGTTTTTGATTTTTTATTTATTGTTGAAGGCTAAGGTGATATTGTATTTCTTAAAGAGGTTAGAAAATTTATGATGTATACTTTTGTGGTATATAAATTTTCGGTAATTAATATTGTTGGGTTCATTCCTTAATGTAGTATTGTTCAAGATGGAATGTTTTGATTTGAGTTTGGTATATGTTTTGGAGACCACTGATTTATCATAACCGTTAATTTCTGCTAAGTAGAAAATGTATTTTAATTCGGTTTCGTATTTTTCTTTGGTGAGTGGTATGTTTAACAATCTGTGTATCATGGACTGGAAAGCTGATATTTTATATGTAAATCATCCCCTCCATCAACCACTGTTCATAGAACCTCCACTATAATATAAATACACCATGCACATACAAAATTTATGTATTATACAACTGATGATGATTGCATCGCAATCGAAATGTACATCTTGTGAAAAATAAACATTGTGAAGAAAAGTCAAACTATATATTTTTTCAACCTACATTGTCATAGTTTAAAAAATGATGTAATTACTAGGATATTTGACATGATGTACGTAAACATAAGTTATGTAACTTTTTAAATTTACTAATAACAGTAATATCAAAGGCAAAAATTAGGTACAAAAACATGAACATAACTTTAAATATTTTTGTCAAAGTCGAACGAAAAAAATCTAACTAAACCGTTTTTATTTTGTTTGTGTTTGAAAATAATATACGATACGACTTTACAAAATGCCACATTTCTAGCTGTCAGTTATAAACAAGTGCAGCACGTAATTAACGTACGTACATCAAAGGTGATTAGAAATAATCACTTACCAGTCATTTCCGGTGGCGTTGACATTTTGCCGCTTTCGTCCCGTTTGATGTGGCTTTGGTTCTGCTACCATGTTCACATCTGAAAAAATAACAACTTTATTTTCATCACATTCATTATTTTATGACGATAACATACTCTATATGTTTTATGTTAACGTTAGTGCTAAATTTAAAATATAATATTTAAACTTTGTTAGTGAAGAGTTATTATTATATTTTTCGTAAATTTGAGGACGAGAAAATGCACTAAACAGCACATATAAAATTAGTGGTCCTTCGCTAAACACAGGACAGCACTCTGCTTAAAAGTAAAGGGTAAATTACATGTGGAAATTTTGCGTGTACATTTTAGGGACATTTTTTCTTTATGACTATGCTATGAAAGTGAAGTTTTTTTTTTGGGAATATAAACTTTATTAAGAGAGCACAATTTTATGGGAAATGTCAACAATTTTTTATATTCAATTTTATGTTGAATTTTGTTGTGAAATTATAAAATTTTTTATTAAGTATTACATTCTGATTTAACTTTTTCATTTTTGATACAATTGAGTGAAGAAAATTAATCTTTGATCACAATGATTCAAATTTTCAACATGATTAGAATAATTTTAAATAACATCTTCATTACGCAACAAACCTTCAATCACATTCATCCATTAACTCCTATACACCTGTTTCATTAATCTTTTACTCGATTTGCACTCCACATATTAACTCTCTTGCGCCCATTCCGCCAAGAATGAATTTAAAAAGGTGACAAGGAAAGAGAATAACTATGTACTTGTTTACGAAAGTAAATTCCACGCAACTGTAGTTAGACACTCTATAGCAAGTACTGAAAACGGATCAGAAAAATAAGAAAGGATGATAAAGGCGCCATGCGCTTTTTTTTAAATTAATTTTTCACAATTGCTTAAAATCTCTTGTTTTGCTTATTAACATCCTTATTATTATTAGCAAACAAGAATTCGTAACTTTAAATTATGCCAACTCCAACTTATATTAAAAAAAATCGATTTATCTACTAAGTATTTCGGATTCCATTGTAACCTGTAGCACTCTTTGTACTGTAATTAAGATTAGGTTTTTATTGTACAAAGTAACAAATAAAAAGACATGTTTATCTATCCTTTATAATTCGTTTGTTTGCAGCAGTCCAAGAAATAAGTAAGCGATTTGGTAAATTTTTAAGCAACGTTAGCGCATTAGAAAATGGATCGCAGTGCTTCTGGTTACAAACGGCAGACGGCGCGATACCTTCCACAAACAACTCTTGCAAAACATTGAGCATCGTGTTTTCGGTTTAATGGTAAACATCCGTCTTCATTACAGCCGAGTTTCTGTTGTTCACTTCTACTTTCTAGCCATAAATAATGCAATATTCGCTCTGTTAGATTTTTAATTTACCTGCATACACATTGAATTTGTTTATTTAAGAGTTATTCATCATTTTTCGTCTCACGACACACATAAATTAATTACTTAAATTCGATGCCACGCCAAAAATATATTAAAATTTTTTCGACCATCTGACAACAAAGTATATATTTTTAAATGATTTACAAAATTGAAATAAATATTTATATAACTAGTTTTGAAAATGTCTCTTTATTGTACGAGTGTAATATAGACACTTGTTTCAAGCAAACAAGTGTGATAATACGTCATTTAAATAGACTATATTTTTTTGCGTCATTTATTTCATCGAAATTTTACAATTTCAATTGCTAATATGATTGTACTAGAATCTAGAGATTTATTCGATATGTGGTAACGGTACCGAATAGATTTCAACTGTAAATACCGAAGAATATACTTGAAATTAACTAGTAACTAGTAACTCTCTTCAACCTTTCTTCGATTTACTTTTGTTTATATAAGTAGTTTCTCATACATTGTTATATTTGTACTAATGTATCTTTTCTCTCTGTTACAGGTAAGTGTTAAAAATCCCACCATCCCAGTCCATACTTGGTAAATAGAAGCATTCGAACATTTTTTTATAATTATTCCCTATTTTTTAATGACGTTTAAAAATTAAAATATATTAATGCCCGATTTTATAACGGGAAAATTAATTAACGTCTGTAGTAAATGTATATGAAGTACCAAATTCGAATCAATTTTATTTATTTTATGGCATATACAACATTACTATCATTTGAATAAATAAATTTTATTTACTATGGAAGTAAATTTATTGGTCGATTAGAAGACGGGCCTTAATAAAATTGCTAATTCCATTTAGATTGTATATTCGTAACTTTGATTAATTTATTTTTGTATCAATAATTCAATATTCTAAAAATGATATTTATTTAACATATTTATATACATAATCAAGGGGAAGTGCCATTATCATAAATTGCTAATATACTTTAAATTTAAAATAAAAGTGTCATCATATTGAATTATTTAGGGTGGGTATTACGTGAAATTTATCTTTTCAATTTATATCAATGCATCTAAACCGAACTATAGCAAAGAATCGATGTTAAACTAGTATGTAACTTTTGTTATGTTTAATAAAATATGAATTCAAACAGATTAAAAACAAATACTTTACAAACAACATTTATTGCGGCGCACAATTTCATTTCCATCACTGTTAACAAAACACTAACACTAGAAACAACACAGCAAACATAAAAATATATAGTACAGGCCGTCCGAATTAATAACAGAGCATTATTCATAATTTCTTTTCATTTTTCGCTGTCAAAAATGGGGAAACGTATAAATTTCCCGTTTATTTGTTTGTGGGCGAGCGCAGCATACACATTTAGCTCAAAATTATTTTCTGTCATCCGTGCAAAATGCAATATTTGTTCATTGCTTTATAAAGCTGTGACACATCCGTGAACGTCAAATACAGCTCGAGCACGCAAGTTCAGTTTATGTGTCGAGTAAATGACATGAGTTTATTTCGTTTGTTTTTTGTCTTTATATCCTGGGATTTCAAAATATACAGATACAGGACCGCGCTAAGAGGAGGTGATATAGATGCTCAACACCCCGGCGGCAACACAAATCAACTCATATTAATTAAATTGTTATTTTCGGGCAATATAATCTAATAATTTGCAATATGCTATTTAAAATGTGAACCAAATTTTTTAGTCCATAATTAATAATTCATATTAATTTTATAAATGTTTCCTTACCCGTGACTAAAGAAACGGCATACGAATGTAATTATAGTTATTTAATTAAAGCATAAATGTCAAATTGGTGGTATATTTTTTCCCTTTATGGTCAGAATTACAAAATATTTTTAATGCGCATTCATCGTTAACTGCAGTTAATATAGTTTCATAATTTGAATTATGATCTCCGTGTGATATTTTTGTTTGTTTGTTTGACAGATAAATTTAATAGGAAATTGAAATACCGGCCTTGTAGATTAGTTAGAATTACCTCACTTCATTTTACTCATTTAATTTAATCTGGATTTAAGTTTTTGTTACAATGTAAATATAATTAGCAATTAAGGCACGGGCAGGAAATGTATGGTATACAAATTTGTACATTTGTATCTTCTCGAATAACATATATCCCATAAGTTTTGGCACTCGCTTTAGGAACCATTAAATGGGTAATAAAAAAAAGGAAAATTGGTATAGAAACTAATACATTGGCCTAAAAAATTAGAAACTTGGAAGTAAATATATATATATATATATATATATATAATTTAGTTCGAGCAGTCCCTAGGACCTAGAATTTTCACCAGAGTAAGAGCCGACGCTCTGGTAAGAAGAGCAAAAAACAATAATAAACATTGAACGCCAATAACGAACTTGTAAGAACACAATATCGCGGGAACTACCTTATCACATAAAAATAAAACCCCAAAACACATATCCAACCATCTAGCCAGAATCTCGATATGCTCAAAATTGTGCTACATACCAAAACCAACCATTTGGAGGACGGGCAGCTCAAAATGAGAAAGAATTACGACGCAGAATATACAGAAAAGTCCAAGAAATGTATGTAAATGCTAGGTGTCCGCAGAAAATTGCATCATGTGGAAGACCACAACATTCTTTTAAAAATTTAAATTCATATTTTATTTTATTTATGAATCGGTTAATTATTACGTATTACAAAAGATTAAGTAAATACATTTCTGACGCAATTTGAGGCAAAAATTATATTTTATTTAAACTGTTTATAAAGATTCATTATTAACAAAATAAATAATGCTGTTAATAAATACAGTGGTATCGAGTCGGCCTGTGGATCTTGAGAACCCTAGTTCGATCCCCACAGCCGACAAACAATTTTCACCTATTTAAATCTACCCCTGTGGCTCCTCCTCCACTAATATCTTAGGGGACCGTGATTTGACGGCTGGTAGCCGCACTTCACGCGAAAAATATATCACTTACCGAGATCTGTTTAGGCGGAGTGCCACACCCAGTAATGGGTAAAAGGCGTGATGATATATTTATTTTATTTATTTATAAATACGAGTAAAATACAAAATAAAAATACACAACAATGTTATACATCTGTTTCTACTTTATTATTCTATTGTTATTTGTTGATTCCCAATCATAAATTTTTTAAAATCTTTAATTATTAAAATGTAATTTGTATATATGTATAATTATCCTATATTTAAAATTTTCAATTGTTTTAAAGTTTCAATAATTACTTTTATCAATCAAAGATTTTAATCTTTTGTTATTATACAATACCATAAAAAACAATAAATAATTTAGAAGCTTCGTTCGCATTTTACATACGTTACAAACAGTCAATAGTCACTGCAAAACATTCAACCAGCATGCTATAGTAAAACCTCCAACATGCAGTTTGGTATTGCTGAAATTATATTAAAAATGGAGGTTCTGCTCGATAAAGTTGTGCCTTTTTTCGGCTGGGAAATGAAGTATGATTCTGTCTTTGATTGTTATGATTGGCTTACACACTTGTTAAGTAATGTTGGCATTTTTATATTCGAACGACGGATTGTTAATAATCGAGTCATCATCTCACCAAAGAAATTAACAATGAAACATTATGCGTTCATTGCAGGTAAATAATCAAAATAATAGATTTTATCTTTTTGAACTGTCATTTGAATTGTGAAAACATGTCTTCTATTGCTTTTAAATCAGTACTGGCTTCTCGTGTATTTTATAGTAAAGCAAGCAATAACAAATAAGTGGTAGGTAAAAATAAAATTGTAAAAGATTTTATATTAAAAAATAAATATACAAAGATTATTATTATTTTCAAAATTCAGCTGAAACAAATTTAACACAAAAATAGACCTAACAATAAATACTGAAAATATTAAATATATATAATATCCACTATCAAATTTAATTTACTAAACATTGTCCAGGCAACTTTTAAATTAATTAGTTTATACTTCTCGAAACTGAGTTTATAGTGAAAAATCCTAATTAAACAAAAACAAATTATGAATTGTTTTTTCGATAAGAATAAGCTGTCTCCATACAAGGAGATGAACAGGCCGAGTCTGAATTCGAACTCAGTACTGTAAAATATTATTAACGGACCTTAGACGTATGAGTACAATGTGTAATTTCGTACTGTGTCACATTTAATTATTATTATCATATCCAAACCTTGAAAGTAACATCTTAAACTAATAATAATTAAATGTGAAAAACTATTTTTATTTACAGTACCGAAATATTTATTACATTCCTAGTACTGTAAAGTTGCACTTTCCGCTTTGATATCACAACTATAAACATGGAAATACGATACAGTACGAAATAAATAAATTTTACTTCTATCCTTCATTTAAACATTTTAAAAGCATTTTTCTTTCATAAAAATTTAACTTTAAAATTATCTTCATTACTGTACGTTCAGTCGAAGTCATATGTTAAAAATTAGTTCGTGGAATGATTCCCTATAAATCAGAACTGTGTCGCTGTAGACGAAACCCGTTGTCAATGCCTATCATAGATATAGGAGTCTTTGGGATCGATGCTACGTTAGACACTATGAAAGAAGAATTCGGTTGAAGCCATACGTCGGACACAGGTGACGTGGTGTAGCGGTTAACATCTCTGCCCGGCAAGCGGAGGGTCCCTGGTTCGAATCCAGGCGTCATCCGAATTTTTCTTTCATAAAAATTTAACTTTAAAAGCATTTTTCAGTTCAATATATACGGCAAAATATAAAATACTATATTATCGGCAATGTTGTATATTATAGTGGTATGGGTGGTGAATGCACTCGAAATTCTGCTTATCGGCATAGGTATATGTTTGTTTGTGTTAGCTTTTAAATTTAGGGTTATCAGGCATAAAGACAAATTTCAGCAATTGCGTATATTACATTATAATTACATTCTGTTCCGTCGATTTTTCTATTTATATTGACATTTATTCGACTTCAATTGTTTCAAAACAGTAGATGTGAACTACGAATCTTTAATAATTCTGATAGTAACATTCTTATATATAAAAATACAGATATCAGTAAAAAAAATAGTAATAATATTATTTGAATAGGAAATGAAAAACTCTTAAAGATTTTTTTTCGTGAAGTTACGGTTACAAAATTTTGAACAAAATAAAGAAACCATTTGTACTAACGTGGAACAAGGCTCGTATATCTAATTTATTTTAAGCCTAACCAATAATATTTGTTATTTATTTGCAGGATTAATTTGTACTGTATTAATTCAAATATTGTTGGTCGTAAACGATATATTTGTACAAAAGCTATCATATTTTGAATTCACAATGACAACATTTTATGTTGGTTGCAACGTATTTAGTATTTACGTAACAATGACCACAGTTACTAATAAAAATTTGATAAAAACAACTGGAGACCTACACGATCAAACTGATATGGAGATCAATAAATTAGGATTGACATTAAATTATCGATTTGTTTTAATTCCTATTTTAATAATCTTATTTATGTATCATCCAGTGGCATTAGGTGCTGATGTTTTAGTCCTCTTATACAACATATATGAGAGTACATACTTTAATTTACTTGTGTCTATGGTCACAACCTATATCCTGTTTATGATGTTGATGACAATCTTCTTTCAATTTGGTGGACATCCATATATTTGTTGGTGTAGATTGATTGTGCTAAACAACTTTATAAAACAAGAGATTGACGCGGTGGACACATTTTACGATGACGTAATCTTTAATAATGAAGACTTTCAATGGGACTTTCCAGAGCCACCTGCGGCCAGATTGGACCTGCAAATAGTATCAGACGTACTTTTCAATCATAACGAAATTATCAAATTACACAAGTCGATAACAGAATCCTGTTTTTTCTATGTGTCCCATCTTTATATCTTAATGGTGTCTTTACAAATTTACATGTACTTTAGTGGAGAAATCAACTATCTATTTCTTTTCCTGATTGTAATCCCTTTGGCAGCAGTGATGATGTTTGTCGTTGGATTTGTAGAAGCTTACAAAAGACAGGTTTGTTTATTTGCATACACGATTATTAGACATTTAGATTGGATAAACTAACCATAGTTACCCATTATGCCTTTATATCACTCCGGTCAAGATGACTCCCTGTAATAATAGACCACTAGTTGTGTATACTGCCTCATTCTTCACCATTTATTGTACATATTTTAAAAAGCAGTACTCAATATAAAAAATAGTATCCTATTACGCGTAAAGTTTCTGAAAAAGGTAAATTATACAAAACTTTATTTGTTTAGTGTCAATTAAAGAAAATACATTTATGTACAATACAAAAAAATTATTTACTATAAAATAACTACAGTTATTAACAGTGTAATATTGAGTCATGTGTTTAATATGTTTTGTCAATTTCAGACAAATTACACATTGGAATTGATAACTGATTGGAACGCGTGTTACTTTGATTCGGAGCATCTTCAAGCGGTAAGATCTTCTAGTAAGTCTGCAATTCCATGTTTTTACGTTTATATTTTTCCCGCAGAGGAACTCAATTATACTCCAAGCCTCGCATCTAATTTACGAACCGATTGCTGCGAGTAGCATTCCATATGACACCAGATTCTTTATAGTGGTATACAAAAATACATTATAATAATTTGTAAAGTTTGTTATTTATACTTATATTTTGATATTTTCAGGCGGCGGAAATAACAATTTCTATAGTTGTATTCTTAGTGCAATCTTCTACACCTAATTAACAAAAATATGTTAAGTTTTTTTAAATATTGATGTGTAAAACTTTGTATCCAAGTTTTGAAGTGTTGTTGGTCTCCACAAATTCATGTTTTATTGTTGTTATTATAGTATAATGGAAAAGCAATGGCACCATTAGCACAACTGTTTAATGGCTTTGGCACGTTTGTTATACAGTGTGTCTAGCACGAAAGTTGTGATATGCGTGATTAATATGAGAAATAATTATGATGTGATATTGTTCTTAATCTTAGTTTCAATAATTTTATTATTATTAGTCATTAATATCATGGGGAATTTGAGATAAATAATATAATTTAATACTGGTATTGTTATACCGAATGTCTCAAAAAAACAGACTCCTCTCTCCCCTAAAATATGTTTATTCATAATACAGATTTAGAACCTAGATCAATAAGTCAAACTGCATCCAAATTCAAAATATTCTATTTCCAATATAACGGAAACTATTCCCAACTCTGTTATTTTAAATGACATAACTAGTATATTTTTCTAAATTTAGGTTTTATATGTCATTCTAAATTAAACTTGTATAAGTGCATTTTTCATTATATTCCAGCAGAAAATTTTTTTATTTAATTATTCATAACAATAATATTTATTCGAGAAATCTTGTAGATATTTGAATAAAGCATATACTCGTAATGAATTTAGTTTATGTTTTTACGCTGATTTATAATGAAAAATGCACTTATAAATATGGTTGAATTCAGAAAAAAATTGAGAAATATACAGGCTATACCATTTAAAATAAGTTGTGGTTATTTTCATTCACATCGCAAATAGATTTTTTTCACTTTTTATGTTCTTTCTAAATCTGTCATATGAATATACTTAATTGCTATAAAACTATTTTTTCTACAACTGTTCTTAAATGTTCACTTTTTTTCAGTAGTAATAGCACTAGATCTACAGATTTTATCGATATATTATTGTTTTGCACGAAAAAGTGCATAGTAAAATCATAAGTTCGCAGGACGAGGGTTTTACCTAATGTCAGTTTTCTAGAATAATTTTGTACAAGCAAAAAATAGAGTGGTTAAAAATAAAGATAATTTCTCGAGACAAAGTAAAATAAGACTGTTTTGTTGAATTATTTATTAAACTGTTTTAGAATAAAATTTTAATTAAATGTACAATTATTAAAAACACAGTTTCCAAATGATTTTGTTGCTTTTTTTCTACAGTGAAAATATTAGTTGAATAGTTTCTTTCTTTAGAAGTAGTTGGTGTGTCCCTTACATTTTCTAATATTTGCAAATGATGTGATTTATTCAACTGTAGGTAAAGTTTAATAGAATGTGAACTGCAAACACAAGTTACTTTAATTCTTGCTCTTGTACACCCATATGAGTGGATTTTGATCCATTTTACGTTAAATATGAATTAAATGTATTGAAATGTCAAAATTTTCACAATAACTACATATAAACAATAAGTGTGTATTTATTTGGTAACCACTTTGGTAACTGGATTTTATAAATACAAAACTAATCATTGGTTGAATATACTCTAGATCAGCGGTTCCCAACCGGTGGGTCGCGACCCACACGGGGGTCGCCTTAGCTTTTTTGGGGGGTCGCCTTGGCTTTTTTGAGGGGAAAAAATATAATCAAACCTTTTATTTTTTGTTTTATTGATCAAATATGCGAAAGGGGGGTCGCGAACATTTTTAAAAAACTAAAAAGGGTCACGATTAAAAAAAGGTTGGGAACCACTGCTCTAAATAATGGGATTTTATCAGTATAAAACTTTGCTTATTGGTGGAATAATTTTCAAGTGTTCTATATTATGATTGGTTGAAAACAGTTCCAGGGAAAAAATCACTAATATCAATACGCGAAGTACGTGAATTTCTCATCATTTACATTACCATGACAACACGTATTTTGCGTACTGTTTTGCATCCTAGTGCGCAAAATAAGTATATCGCACACGCTTCTATTTTTTTAGTTTGGTTACATTCCATTAGTTACAACACATCATAATATCAAATTTGTTGTTTGTCCATATCAACACGTTTATAACCTAGGCTGTAAAATTAGCACAGCCTGTCATTTGTCAACAAAACTGTTAATGACGTAAAAAATAAATAAATATATCATCACGCATTTTACTGATTACTGAGTTTGACACTCTGCCGTAGCAGATCTTAGGAAGTGATTTATTTCTCCGCGTGAAGTGCGGTTGCAAGTCGTCAAATCACGACCCCCAAAGATGTAAGTGGAGAGGGAGCCACAGGGGTAGTTTGAGGTGGTGAAAATTTTATAAATAAATAAATAACAAATAAGTGAGACGTAAAAATAGTATTGTAAATAATTTTGTATTCAAAAATAAGTATAATTATTATTATTTTCAAAATTCAGCTGAAACAAATTTGACAAAAATATACTTTATAATAAATACTGAAATTTTTTTTCATATTTCCACAAATAAATTTGAACTACAACTTTTAAAAGCATACTCCAGTTAACAATTAATTAGTTTGTATTCCTCGAAGCTGAGTTTATAATGAAAAATCCTAATTAAAACAAAAACAAAATCTGAAATGTTTTTACGATAAGAGTAAGCTGTCTCCATCCATACGAGGAGAAGAACGGAACGAGTCCGGAGTCAAACTCAGCACTTTAAAAAATTATTAACAATGTGTTCCTTGTATAAACCTTACAAATAGTGGGGAACCTACAATTTTAACCAGAGCAAGAGCCGCAGCACAGGTAAGATGAGCAAAAAACAATAATAAACATTGCACGCCAATAACGAACTTGTAGGAACACAATGTCGCGGGAACTATCTTATCATAGAATAGTCAAAAATATAAAAAAATAAAACCCCAAAGTATATATCCAACCAACTAGCCAGAATTTCGGTATGCTCGAAATTGTGCTACATACCAAAATGAACAATTTGTTCCGCGAAACGACACTCTCCCTATCCTTCCCCAGGTTCGTCTCATAGAGGTTTTATATCTCGAAAAGTTTACTATAGAGCATGGGAAGCCCAAAATTAGAAATAATTCCGACACAGAAAATACAGAAAAGTCCGAGAAATCTATGTAAATGCCGTCCAAAATATCATGCTAGGTGTCCGCAGAAAATTACAACGTGTGAATGACGACTCTCTTTTAAAATTTAAATTCTTTTTTTTTAATTTATGAATCAGTTAATTATTGTGAATTATATAAAAAGAAATTAGTTTATAGAGATTCATTAGTGACATAATAAATCATGCTGTGCAGAAATACTAGTAAAATACAAAATTAAATTACACAATAATCTTATTCATCTGCATCACTTTATTATTCTATTGTTATTTGATGATGCTCAATCATAAATTTTTTAAAATCTTTAATTATTAAAATGTAATTTTTATTTATGAAATTTTTCAATTCTTTTAAAGATTCAATATTTACTGTATTATTTAATTTTTAACTATCAATGATTTTAATCATTTCTTATTATACAATACAATAAAGAAAAACAATAAATAATTTAGAAACTTCGTTCGCATTTTACATACGTTACAAACAGTCAATAGTCACTGCAAAACATTCAACTAGCACGCTATAGAAATACCTCCAACATGGTGTTTTGGGTTGTTCAAATTATATTAAAAATAGAGGTTCTGCTGGATAAAGTTGTGCCGCTTTTCGGATGGGAAATAAAATACGATTCTGTTTATGATTGTTTTGATTGGCTTGCACACTTGTTAACTAATGTTGGCATTTTTATATTCGACCGACGGATTGTTAATAATCGTGTCATCTTCTCACCAAAGAAATTAACAATGAAACATTATGCGATCATTGCAGGTAAATAACTAATATGTTAGATTTGGTTTCTTTGAACTGTCATTTGAATTGTGAAAACATGTCTTCTATTAATTTAAATCAGTACTGGCTCCTCGTGCATTTTATAATAAGGCAAGCAATAATAAATAAGTGGTAGGTAAAAATAAAATTGTGAAAAAACAAAATATAAAGATACAAAGATTATTATTATTTTCAAAATTCAGCTGAAACAAATTTAACACAAAAATATACCTTATAATAAATACTGACATAATTATATATATCCACTAACAAATTTGATCTACTAAACACTGTCAAGGCAACTTTTAAAAACATAGTCGAGATAACAATAAATTAATTTGTATTTTTCGAAGCTGAGTTTATAGTGAAAAATCCTTTGACGTACAACGTTTTATTTCATACTGTGTCACATTTAAATATTAAATATTATTTTCATATCCAATCCTTGAAAGTGACATCTTAAAATAATAATAATAATTAAATGTCAAAAACTGTTTTAATCTACTAAAATATTTATTACTGTGCTAGTACCGTAGAGTAGCACATTCCGGTCTGAAATCACATCTATAAACATGGAAATACGATACAGTATGAAATAAATAAATTTTGTTTCTATCGTTCATTCAGGTATTTTAAAAACATTTTTCAGTTCAATATATACGGCGAAATATATCCTGTATGGAAAACTATATTCTCGCCAAAGTTCGGTATATTACAAGGGATGGTGAAAGTACTCGAAATTCTGCTTACCGGCATGTATTTCTGTGTTTGTGTTTACTTTTAAATTTTGCTTTACCAGGAACAAAGACAAATTTCAGTAATTGCGTACATTACATTATAATTACATTCTGTTACATCGCCTTTTCTTTTTATATTCACATTTATTCGACTTTAATTGTTTCAAAACAGAAGATGTGTACGACGAATTTTACATAATTTTGATAGTAATTCATATATATAAAAATACAGGTATCAGTAAAAAATAGTAATAATATTATTTGAAGAGGATATAAAAAACTGTTCAATTAATTTTTTTTCATGAAGTGACAGATTCAAAATTTTGAACAGAATAAAGAAACCGTGTATACTGATGTGGATCGGGGCTCGTATGCCTAATTTATTTTAACTTTAACCAATAATGTACGTTGTTTATTTGCAGGAATGATTTCTGTTGTATTAACGCAAATATTGTTGGTCGTAAAGGATATATTTGGAAAAAAGCTATCATACTTTGAATTCACAATGACAACATTTTACGTTGGTTGCAATGTATTTAGTATTTACATAAAAATAACCGCAATTACAACTATAAATTTGATAACAACAATTGCAGAACTACACGATCAAACTGATATGGAGATCAATAAATTAGGATTGACATTAAATTATCGATTTGTTTTAATTCCAATTTTAATAATCTTATTTATGTATCATCCAGTGGCATTAGGTGCTGATGTTTTAGTCCTCTTATACAACATATATGAGAGTACATACTTTAATTTACTTGTGTCTATGGTCACAACCTATATCCTGATTATGATGTTGATGACATTCTTCTTTCAATTTGGTGGACATCCATATATTTGTTGGTATAGATTGGTTGTCCTAAACAACTTTATAAAAGAAGAGATTGACGCGGTGGACACATTATACGATGACGTAATCTTTAATAATGAAGACTTTCACTGCGACTTTCCAGAGCCACCTACGTCCAGGATGGACCTGCAAATAGTTTCAGACGTACTTTTTAATCATAACGAAATTATGAAATTACACAAGTCGGTAACAGAATTAGGTTTTTTCTATGTGGCCCATCTTTATATCCTAGTGGTGTCTTTATTAATTTACATGTACTTTAGTGGAGAAATCAACTTTCTATTTCTTCTTCTGATTGTAGTCCCTTTAGCAGCAGTGATGTTGTTTGTTGTTGGATTTATAGAAGCTTACAAAAGACAGGTTTGTTTAGTTGCAAACTCGATTACTAGACAGATAGATTGGGTAAACTTACCATAGTTACCCGTTATGCCTTTATATCACTTTGGTCAGGATAACTCCCTGTAATAATAGGTCACTAGTTGTGTATACTGCATCATTCCTCACCATTTATTATACATAATTTAAAAAGCAGTACTCAACATAAAAAATAGTATCCTATTACGCGTAATGTTTTTGGCAAAGGTTAAAGTATACAAAAATTAATTTGTTAACTGTCAATTAAAAAAATTAACATATGTACAATACAAAATAAATCTTTACTATAAAATAACTACTGTTATTAACATTATAACATTGAGTCATGTGTTTAATATGATTTGTCAATTTCAGACAAATTACACATTGGAATTGATAACTGATTGGAACGCGTGTTACTTTGATTCGGAGCATCTTCAAGCGGTAAGATCTTCTAGTAAGTCTGCAATTCCATGTTTTTACGTTTATATTTTTCCCGCAGAGGAACTCAATTATACTCCAAGCCTCACATCTAATTTACGAACCGATTGCTGCGAGTAGCATTCCATATGACACCAGATTCTTTATAGTGGTAAACAAAAATACATTATAATAATTTGTAAAGTTTGTTATTTATACATATATTTTGATATTTTCAGGCGGCGGAAATAACAATTTCTATAGTTGTATTCTTAGTGCAATCTTCTACACCTAATTAACAAAAAAGTGTCAAGTTTTTTTATATTGATATGTAAAACTTTGTAGCCAAGTTTTGAAGTGTTGTTGGTCTTCACAAATTCATGTTTTATTGGTGTTATTATAACATAATGGAAAAGCAATGGCACCATTAGCACAACTGTTTAGTGGCTTTGTCACGTTTGTTATACAGTGTGTCTAGCACGAAAGTTGCGATATGCGTGATTAATATGAGAAACAATTATGATTTGATATTGTGCTTAATCTTAGTTTCAATAATTTTATTATTATTAGTCATTAATATCATGGGAAATTTGAGATAAATAATATAATTTAATACTGGTATTGTGATACCGAGTATCCAAAAAAACAGACTCCTCTCTCCCCTAAAATATGTTTATTCACAATACAGATTTAGAAACTAGATCAATAAGTCAAATTACATAGAAAGTCAAAATATTCTATTTCCAATATAACGGAAACTATCCCCAACTCTGTTATTTTAAATGACATAACTAGTATATTTTTCTAAATTTAGGTTTAACATAACATTGTAAATTAAACTTGTATAAGTGCATTTTTCATTTTCAAGTGTTCTATATTATGATTGGTTGAAAACAGTTCCAGGGATAAAATCACTAATATCAATACGCGAAGTACGTGAATTTCTCATCATTTACATTACCATGACAACACGTATTTTGCGGACTGTTTTGCATCCTTGTGCGCAAAATAAGTATATCTATCGCACACGCTCCTATTTTTTTTGTTTTGTTACATTCCATTAGTTACAACACATCATAATATCAAATTTGTTGTTAGTCCATTTCAACACGTTTATAACCTAGGCTGTAAAATTAGCACAGCCTCTCATTTGTCAACAAAACTGTATGACGTAAAAAATAAATGAATATAGCATCACGCATTTTACACATTACTGAGTGTGACAGTCTGCCGTAGCAGATCTTGGTAAATGATTTATTTCTCCGCGTGAAGTGTCAAATTACGACCCCCAAAGATGTTAGTTGGGAGGGAGACACAGGGGTAGTTTGAGGTGGTGAAAATTTTATAAGGCAAGCAATAACAAATGAGTGAAACGTGAAATTAAAATTGTGATAAATTTCATATTAAAAAATAAATATTCAAAGATTATTATTATTTTCAAAATTCAACAGAAATAAATTTGACAAAAATATACCTTATAATAAATACTGAAATTATTGTTCATATATCCACAAATATATAGGTGGCTCAGTGGTATCGAGTCGGCCTGTAGATCTTGAGAACCCTGGTTCGATCCCCTCAGCTGACAAACTATTTTCACCAATTTAAATCTACCCCTGTGGTTCCCCCTCCACTAATATCTTTGAAGGCCGTGATTTGACGGCTGGTAACAGTATTTCACGCGAAAAAATATATTACTTATCGAGATCTGCTTAGGCAGAGTGCCACACCCAGTAATGGGTAAAAGGCGTGATGATATATTTATTTATTTATATCCACAAATAAATTTGAACTACAAAACACTGTCAAGGCAACTTTTCAAAACATACTCCAGTTAACAATTAATTAGTTTGTATTCCTCGAAGCTGAGTTTATAATGAAAAATTCAAATTAAAACAAAATCTGAAATGTTTTTACGATAAGAGTAAGCTGTCTCCATACGACGAGAAGAACGGGCTGAGCCTGGAGTCAAACTCGGTACTGTAAAAAATTATTAACAAGGTGATCCTTGTATAAACCTTCCAAATAGTGGGGGACCTAGAATTTTAACCACAGCAAAAGCCGAAGCACAGGTAAGATGAGCAAAAAAAGTAATAAACATTGCACGCCAATATCGAACTTGTAGGAACACAATGTCGCGGGAACTACCTTATCAAAGAATAGTCAAAAATATAAAAAAATCAAACCCCAAAGCATATATCCAACCATCTAGCCAGAATCTCGGTATGCTCGAAATTGTGCTACATACCAAAACAAACAATTTGTTCCGCGAAACGACACTCTCCCTATCCTTCCTCAAGTACGTCTCATAAGGGCTTTATATCTCGAAAAGTTTACTATGGAGCGTGGGAAGCCCAAAATGAGAGAGAATTCCGAGAAATATACGTAAATGCCGTCCAAAATTTAAATTCTTTTTATTTATTTATGAATCAGTTAATTATTGTGTATTAATAAACATTAAGTAAATGCATTTCTTTGCTAATAAAAATTGACGAAATTTGTTTCAAAACTTAAAGGGTACCTATATGAAAAGAAATTAGTTTATAAAGATTCATTAGTGACATAATAAATAATGCAGTACAGAAATACTAGTAAAATACAAAATCATATTACACAATAATCTTATTCATCTGCATCACTTTATTATTCTATTGTTATTTGATGATTCTCAATCATAAATTTTTAAAAATCTTTAATTATTAAAATGTTATTTTTATTTATCTACAATAATTCTATTGCTCTATATAGAAAAATTTCAATTGTTTTAAAGATTCAATATTTAATTTTTAACTATCAATGATTTTAATCTTTTCTTATTATACAATACAATAAAGAAAAACAATAAATAATTAAGAGGCTTCGTTCGCATTTTATATACGTTACAAACAGTCAATAGTCACTGCAAAACATTCAACTAGCATGCTATAAAAAAACCTCCAACATGGTGTTTTGGATTGTTCAAATTATATTAAAAATAGAGGTTCTTCTGGATAAAGTTGAGCCGTTTTTCGGGTGGGAAATAAAATACGATTCTGTTTATGATTGTTTTGATTGGCTCACACATTTGTTAACTAATGTTGGCATTGTTATATTGGACCGACGGATTGTTAATAATCGAGTCATCTTCTCACCAAAGAAATTAACAATAAAAAATTTTGCGATTACTGCAGGTAAATAGGTACCTAATATGTTTGAATTGTGAAAACATGTCTTCTATTAATTTAAATCAGTACTGGCTTCTCATGCAATTTATATTAAGGCATGCAATAACAAATAAGTGGTATTTAAAAATAAAATTGTGAAAAATTTTATATTAAAATATCAAGATACAAAGATTATTATTATTTTCAAAATTCAGCTGAAACAAATTTAATACAAAAATATAACTTATAATAAATACTGTTTTATTATTATATATATATATATATATATATATATATCCACTAACAAATTTGATCTACTAAACACTGTCAAGGCAACTTTTAAAATATAGCCGAGATAACAATAAATTAATTTGTACTTCTCGAAGCTGAATTTATAGTGAAATAAACCTAATTTAAAAAATCTAATTCTGAGTTGTTTTTACGATACGAGGCGATGAGGCATCGAGTCTGGATTAGAATTCAGTACAATAAAAATATATTAACGGACCCTTGACGTACAACGTTTTATTTCATACTGTGTCACATTTAAATATTAAATATTATTTTCATATCCAATCCTTGAAAGTGACATCTTTAAATAATAGTAATTAAATGTCAAAAACTTTCCGGTCTGAAATCACATCTATAAACATGGAAATACGATACAGTATGAAATAAATAAATTTTGTTTCTATCGTTCATTCAGGTATTTTAAAAACATTTTTCAGTTCAATATATAAGGCGAAATATATCCTGTATAGAAAACTATATTCTCGCCAAAGTTCGGTATATTACAAGGGATGGGGAAAGCACTCGAAATTCTGCTTACAGGCATGAATTTCTGTGTTTGTGTTTACGTTTAAATTTTGCTTTACCAGGAACAAAGACAAATTTCAGTAATTGCGTACATTACATTATAATTACATTCTCTTACATCGCCTTTTCTTTTTATATTGACATTTATTTGACTTCTACTGTTTCAAAACAGAAGATGTGACCGACGAATTTTAAATAATTTTGATAGTAATTCATATATATATATATATATATATATATATATATAAATACAGGTGTCAGTAAAAAATAGTAATAATATTATTTAAAGAGGAAATGAAAAACTGTTAAAAAAAATTATTTCATGAAGTGACAGTTTCAAAATTCAGAATAAAGAAACCGTGTATACTGATGTGGATCGGGGCTCGTATGTCTATTTTATTTTAACTTTAACCAATAATGTACGTTGTTTATTTGCAGGAATGATTTCTGTTGTATTAACGCAAATATTGTTGGTCGTAAAGGATATATTTGGAAAAAAGCTATCATACTTTGAATTCACAATGACAACATTTTACGTTGGTTGCAATGTATTTAGTATTTACGTAACAATAACCGCAATTAAAACTATAAATTTGATAAAAACAATTGCAGAACTACACGATCAAACTGATATGGAGATCAATAAATTAGGATTGACATTAAATTATCGATTTGTTATAATTCCTATTTTAATCATTTTATTTATGTATCATCCAGTGGCATTAGGTGCTGATGTTTTAGTCTTCTTATACAACATATATGAAAATACATACTTTAATTTACTTGTGTCTATGGTCACAACCTATATCCTGTTTATGATGTTGATGATATTCTTCTTTCAATTTGGTGGATATCCATATATTTGTTGGTGTAGATTGGTAGTGCTAAACAACTTTATAAAACAAGAGATTGACGCGGTGGACACATTTTACGATGACGTAATCTTTAATAACGAAGACTTTCAATGGGACCTTCCGGATCCACCTGCGTCTAGATTGGATCTGCAAGTAGTCTCAGACGTACTTTTCAATCATAACGAAATTATCAAATTACACAAGTCGATAACAGAATCGTGTTTTTTCTACGTGGCTCATCTTTATATCTTAATGGTGTCTTTACTAATTTACATGTACTTTAGTGGAGAAATCAACTTTTTTATTCTTCTTCTGATTGTATTTCCTTTAGCAGCAGTGATGTTGTTTGTCGTTGGAATTGTGGAAGCTTACAAAAGACAGGTTTGTTTAGTTGCAAACACGATTATTAAACAGATAGATTGGGTAAACTTACCATAGTTACCCATTATGCCTTTATATCACTCCGGTCAGGATGACTCCCTGTAATAATAGGCCACTAGTTGTGTATACTGCATCATTCCTCACCATTTATTATACATATTTTAAAAGCAATACTAAAAAAAAAATACGGTGCAATTACTCGTAAAGTTTTTGGCACAGGTAAATTATACAAAAATTAATTTGTCAACTATCAATTAAAAACAAATATGTACAATACTAATTTTTATTTTAACAAATGTCAAAATTTTAATATTATCTTGAAATATTGTCTCAGTGATACCGAGTCGTTCTGCGGATTTGAGAATCCTGGTTTGAATCCCGCAGCCGACAAACAATTTTCACCACATTAAAATTACCCGTGTGGATAACCGCACATCGCGCGAAAACATATATTTCTTATCGAGTTTTGCTACGGTAGAGTGCCACACCCATTGAGGAATAAAATGCGTAATGATATATTTATTTGATTTAATTTTTATAAATTAGAAAATATTAGCTAGCACTTTCCTTAGTTATACAAAACTATAAATGTTTATAAATCCATATTTTATAATTGCTTGCCAGATAATTGCTAAAATATACGCGAGGTGTGGTATCGTTTTATTTCACCTAAATTTACTAGGGTTAGTGGCTCAGTGATATCGAGTCGAATAGTAAATTTGTGAATCTGGGTTTAATTCTCATAGTCGACAAACAATTTTGATCATATTAAAATATTGCTGTGACTCCCTCTCCACTAACGTTTTTAAGGGCCTTGATTTGACGTATCGAGATCAGCTACGGCTGAGTGCCACACCCAAGGAGTGATGATAAATTTATTTAGGCACTACATATACAAAATCCCCCAAAGATTTTAGTGCTACACTATCATATGGTAAAATCCAGTTTATCAGTTTGTAGGAGGACTAAAACTGACTGATTTGGCAGCACAAGCTATTAAATCTATTTGTCTAGTACCCATGGATATTAACAGTAAAATGAATTTATCTACCATTATTAAATAATAAATAGTTGCTCATATTACATCATATCGACGGACTATTTCCAATCAATTCCTACCAAGAATTTTATTCTGTTTTCTTAAATAGTTGTAGATAAAGTATAGTGTCTTCGGTTCGTTTAATTATCCTTATGTAATATAATATACATTATGTACTCACGAAATAAAATACTATTTTTTGCATATTGATTAGAATGTCGTCTATGTGGCAACAAATTTTTTTAAGACAGTATACAACTTTCAACTATTTAAAAACTGGTGTAAAAACTAAATTAAAAAATAGTGAAAAATGTCTCATTGGCTTAATTTAATTTTTTCACTATTTTTATTTATTTCTCTCCTTGGAGATCAATTTTTCAACATAATATCTCAATTTTCGTATCTGTTAAAATCCATTTTAATTTTTATCTCCACAAACTCAAACTATTATCAATATGCAAAAATTCTGTACTACAAACTAACTACTGTTACTAACAGTGTAACATTGAATCATGTGTTTAATATGATTTGCCAATTTCAGACAAATTACACATTGGAATTGATAACTGATTGGAATGCGTGTTACTTTGATTCGGAGCATCTTCAAGCGGTAAGATATTTTCTTAACTCTGCTATTCAATGTTTTTACTCTAATATTTTTCCCGCAGAGGAACTCAATTATACTTCAAGCCTCACATCAAATTTACCAACCGATTGTTGTTGATAATATTCCATATGACACCAGATTCTTTATAGTGGTAAAAATACTACAAAAATAGACGATAATTACTTGTTGTTATTTATACCGATATTTTGTTATTTTCAGGCGGCTGAGATAACAATTTCTATAGTTGTATTTTTAGTGCAATCTTCTACACCTAATTAACAAAAAAGTGTTAAGTTTTTTTATATTGAAATGTAAAACTTTGTACCCAAGTTTTGAAGTGTTGTTGGTCTTGACAAATTCATGTTTTATTGTTATTATAGTATAATGAAAGAGCAATGGCACCATTATTACAACTGTTTAGTGCCTTTGGCACGTTTGTTATACAATGTGTGTAGCACGAAAGTTGCGATATGCGTGATTAATATGAGAAACAATTATTTTAATATTATTTATAGTTATTGTTCATGAATATTATAAGGAATTTGAGGTAATTAATAAAGCTTAGTATCTCAAGAAACAAACTTCGCCCTCTTCTAAAATATGCAATTACATTTATATTAAATATATAGAAAAGTGAATATATTCTATTTTTAATATATCGGAAACTATCCCCAACTCTGTTATTTTAAATGAAATAACTAGTATATTTTTCTAAATTTATGTTTCTCATAACATTCTGAATTCAACATGTATAAGTGCATATTTCTTTATATACCATAAAAATAAAAAACAAACTAAATTCATGAAATAATCTATAACAATAATATTTATTCAAGAAATCTTGATACAGATATTTGAATAAAGAAAATATAATGAATTTAGTTTGTCATTTTACGCTTCATTTATAATGAAAAAAGCATATATAAAAAAGATAAATATACAGTGTTACGTTCCAATCTGATCCTTTGTTTTTTTTTATTATCGTTCCCATTCCACTAACCTAAAACATAATTTATTTTTCCTGTAATTTAGCTTCACTCGTTATTTCATTAAATTAGATATATACTTAGCTTTTGTTTTCTCCTATTTAAATTCATCCTTCCTATTCTATATTTAATTTAGCGTTCTCCTTTTTATTATTAATTGTAAATTTCGTTATTGACAGTCTTTAATTAGCGTAACTTATTGTTTTACCGCTGTCGGTTCACGCGCGCGATTTATTTTTGTAAAGGCTTGTTTACAGTGCGGCGTTAAGCGGATTGCGAATTAGTTTATTTTATTTTATATTAAAACTCGAGTAGTCATTTATTAATTTATTTCATTTACATAATTTCCTATACATTTGTTTTCCCTTATCCCTAAATTTGCTTATCCCAGATTGTCGTTCGTACACAAGTCCTTGGTCTTCATAGTTTCTTCTGCCTGCTTTATTATCTTTCTTTCTTCTCTTTCTTCAAAGGCATCGACCTTTCTCTTATACATTCTTTCTAAATTCTCTTCCGATTTGGAATTATTACCACCAGGTTGTTTATTATCTTTATCTTTCTCATTTCTTCACCTATCGGTCTGTCTCGGTCTTTGTCTTCAATTACCGAATATCCGGTTGCGAGTTGAATTTCCTTTTACTTAGATCCGTGACTTACGTTGAGACGGTTGATTGTTGGTCGTTGTAAAGAAAAACGTGGTTGAGTAGAAAGTGGTTGCGTGCTGAGTAGTAGTTTTGAGTAAATTCGAGTATCGGTCGATACTACCCAGTTTGGGGATTACTTACCTCGAAACTACAAGTTTGGTAGCGAGATTCTTGGGAGATAGTTTGGGATTTCTCTCCTACCGAGCTCCCACGTGGGGATCAGATTCAGTCCCGTTGCCGCTGCATTTCTCACCGCCCCCGCCTTTCATCTTCCTGAGGGCAGACCAACAACGGGGACCATCTTCAGCTCCAGAGAGAGTGACTCGTCACCTCGTGGACTTCCGGTTCAACCCATTCCGGTATCCAGGTCACCAGGCTACCATCCCTCGTTCCAGCGTCGAGTGCGAGAAAGAGACCGCAGATAAGTGCCTTTTATTGTACTATGTAAAAGAACTGTATATTTATTATTTTTATTGTTTCGAACATTTAGTTAGTTTACTGCGCCATTCACTAGAGTTTCGTTATTTTGTTGTAAGGGAACATAGGTGTTCAGGACTTTATCTTGGATTTCATTTATTTGATACGACGTTGGTATCATCCGCGTTGCACTGTTTCCGCGTATACCCCTGATTCCCCATACCTGTCTCGCGCTCTCCGGTTGATCAACCTTTAGATCGCGTAGTCGAAACGCTAGGTGTGCGTTGGGTGTCGGTGCGTAGGTGGTCGCGCTGCGAACGGTTCAAAGTGGGTATTTTGAGTCATATAACTGTCTTATGTCATATAAAGTTCGTGCACGCTGTGTACTCCCATTTTACTTTACTGTTTTTGTACACCTCGTGAATGACCTTACGTCAAGTGCAGTAACTATTTATTTACGGTGTTTTATTTGTCACAATTTAGTACTTATATTTTACTTGCATTTATGTGTATTATCTTTTCTAATAATAAGTCAGTAGTTAAGATTATTTCGAGTCATTACATACCCTGCACTTTCCCGATCTCTCACTCTCGCACAGAATTTCCGTCGAAGGTTAAGCCGACACGTCCTAGCCGCCATCACAATTTGGTTTGGGTGAGAGCAACTGCTCTAATTGTGTGGCGCCCTCTCAAAAAGTTACAACCCCCCCCTTCTCCACTGAGAAGCCGGCACCTCATCCATAAGGTAGGATAGTTACATCATAGATTTTGGCACCCTGTACGTGGGGCCTCACCGTTTATCTTTTGTCGCTTTACCTTAATCTTCTAGGACTTTAGGCGTAGCTTGGATTAGGATAGTTTAGTTTATTAATGGTAGAAATAAGCTTTCTAATCTTTCTGTGTTTAAAATCGTATTATTATTATTTTTATAGTATAATAAATTTCATTAGGTTTAGTTTATTCGTTAGTTTAATTATTAGTATAAAATGGAACCTTATCGCTTAAGTAGGGACGAATTAGAGTATGAGTTGTTGGTCCGTGGTCTGAGTGGTACAGCTGCATTGAGCGTCTATACTATGCGTCGTGAGTTAGCTAAACGCGTAAAATCAGAGGCAATAGGAGAGCTAATCAATAACCCGGTACGAGCGTTAGATCCGAACGCAGAAATTGATGTATGCACGAAGAAAATTGTACAATTGCAGGATCTTATCGAGGAATTTAGAGGAACATCGTTGAGTTACGATTTCCTAAAAATAAGTACAACCATACAACATGTTATGTCCAGATTAGCGCGAATAATCAGTGAAGATGAAGCACTAAAAGCTGCTACATCTCAGTTAGTTGAAAGACTTCAGGGTGAAGAAGAGAAGCTGATGAGTAAGTGTGATGACGAAGAAGAGCGCCAGAGACAAAATCGAGACGAAACTAAGGCTGTGTCTGTAGTCAGTCCACCTGCGGCGAGAAGGAAACAAATTCCTGTTATCCATTGGGACATCAAATTTGATGGCAACGTTCATGACCTTAGTGTTAATGCATTTTTGGAGAGAGTGAATGATTACCGTGTCTCTCGTAATGTATCTGAGGCGGAACTTTGTGATTCGGCAATAGAACTACTACGTGGGTCTGCATTGACGTGGTATAGATCTGTGCGACTAAAAATCAAAACATGGGATGACTTCGTGAGACATCTGCGTGAAGAATTCGAACCCTATAATTATGCGTTGGAATTGTGGGACGAAATACGTGCTCGAACACAAGGATCGGATGAACCAATTGGTGCCTACATGGCATGTATGATTAATTTATTTAACAGGCTTCCAACATCACCAACGGAAGAACAGAAGTTGCAAGTATTGCGTCGGAACATTTTGCCGTGCTTCATCCAGGGCATTGGTTTAACGAAAATTGAGTCTGTTGAGAGTTTGCTGTTGGTGTGTAAGCAATTGGAAATTAACAAACTCATGGCTGATAAGTATCAACCACCGCCCTCGAACCGTAAAAATTTATTAGAGCCTGATTTGGCATATCAAGGACGGTCACGATTTACATCAGCTCACGCCATGGATATTCCTAAAACCTCAACTGCCCACAAGGAATTCAATTGTTGGAATTGTCATCTTCCCGGTCACAGAGCCAAAGACTGTAACCGTCCGAAGCGCGAGCATTGTTACAGGTGTGGAAAGCCAGGCTTTATCACCAGCACATGCCCCAAATGTTCGGGAAACGGAGGAGCGAGGCGCTAAGTGGTCGTGTGGCGTCCTCTGCTTCTAAATCATTTTCGACCAAACAAGCGCAACTACAACAAAACATGGCAATCGTTAATTTTATTATCTCGCATTTAGATGGCGATCAACGTCCATACCTCGATATTTCCATCTTTGGGTATAAAATTTCAGGTCTTCTTGATTCCGGAGCTACGAGATCAATTATAGGTAAGAATGGGTGGGAATTTATTAAGGATTTAGGTTTACCTCTGGATGTTAATGACTCACCGATCTGCAAAGTTGCGGATGGGAAAGAATGTGACAGCTTGGGTTCAATAACAGTGCCTGTTCGTCTGATTGATCAAATAAAATTGATTACATTTCTAGTAGTACCTACTGTCACTAGTGCAGTAATCTTGGGCATGGATTTTTGGTGCGCGATGGGAATTGTGCCAGACATGAGAAGAGATGTGTGGAATTTTTCCGCGCTCGCAACTCTTGATGTCAGAAAGGGAATGGCATCGACATCGGATTTGACGGAGGAACAACAAATGTGCTTGAGTAAATTTCTGGAGGATAATTGGAGCAAGATGGGTGACACTATTGGTTGCACAACACTTGTGGAACATGACATCGTGACTGAGTCGGAGGCCATCAAACAACGGTACTATCCTGTATCACCGGCGATGCAGACACATATCCATAAAGAACTGGAACGGATGTTAGAGGACGACATTATAGAACCATCATGTAGTCCATGGTCCTCGCCAATTCTTATGGTCCCTAAGAAAGATGGAGATTATCGTTTCTGCGTAGATTTTCGCAAGTTGAATAAGGTGACAAAAAAGGATGCTTACCCGATACCTTATGTTTCCAGCATTTTAGATCGGTTGCGAGGAGCGAAATATTTGAGCTCGCTGGACATCAAGTCCGCGTATTGGCAAATTCCAATGAGTCAAGCTAGTCGTGAGTACACGGCCTTTACTATTCCTGGACGTGGGTTATACCAGTTTAAGCGCATGCCCTTTGGACTTACTAACGCGCCTGCGACTTGGCAACGTCTCATTGATCGTGTTCTTGGTCCGGATCTTGAGCCGTTTGTATTTGTGTACTTGGATGACGTGGTTGTTATCTCCGACAACTTTCAACAACATCTTGACATTTTACAAAAAATATTTGACCGTATACTTTCTGCTGGTCTTACTCTTAGTAAAGATAAATGCAAATTCTGTCGGCCGGAGTTACGTTATTTGGGTTACGTTGTAGATAAACAGGGACTTAGGGTAGATCCAGATAAAGTAAACGCCATTTTAGGTATACCTGTGCCGACATGCGTTGCAGATGTACGTAGTTTTCTGGGTATGGCGTCGTGGTATCGGCGATTCGTCCAAGATTTTGCTACAATTAGTTCACCACTCACTAGTTTGTTGAAAAAGAACAAGAAGTGGACATGGACGGACGAGTGTCAGGAGGCGTTTCAAACACTGAGAGAATGTCTTGTCTCTGCACCAATTTTAACTTGCCCTGATTTTTCTCGACCCTTTGTCGTACAGACAGATGCTAGTGGGTATGGTTTAGGAGCAGTCTTGTCTCAATCTTTTCCTGATGGGGAGCGTGCTATTGCTTTTCTCAGTAGGACGTTAAATAAGAACGAACGTAATTATTCGACAACGGAGAGGGAGTGCCTCGCTGTCGTGTGGTCTCTCGAGAAGCTTCGTCCTTATTTAGAAGGATCGCACTTCACAATCATCACGGATCATCACTCGTTGGTTTGGTTAAATAATTTGAAGGATCCGTCGGGTAGATTGTGTAGGTGGGCTGTAAAGTTGCAGCAATATGATTTTACGATCATTCATCGGAAGGGAAAAGAGCACGTAGTGCCGGATTGCTTGTCTCGATCGGTTCCAAAGGCAGACGCCATCCATGTTACACCTGTTGAGGCAACAGAAACAACGGATCGATGGTACCTGAAGATCAAACAGAGCGTCAGCAGTTATCCTCGAAAGTACGCCAAATGGAGAATATACAACGATATTTTGTACAAATACGTAAGTACTAAAGCTGCTGATATTGCTGATGATCAGGATTATTGGAAGCTGGTGGTGCCAAGAGATCAACGCAAAGGTATTTTACAGCAAGCGCATGATTTGCCAACTTCGGGACACGCTGGGATCACTAAAACGTATCAAAAATTAAGGCAACTGTATTACTGGCCTAAAATGAAGGCAGACGTAGTTACGTACGTCAATCGTTGCGTAGTGTGCACCGAGCACAAAGCGGTGCAGAAGAGTCCTCCAGGTCTCATGGGAACGCGTCCACGTGTATTTAGACCGTTTCAGCTAATCAGCACCGATATTATTGGTCCAATTCCTCGGTCGTCTAAAGGTTATAAGTATATCTTAGTTGTTTGCGATTATTTTAGTAAGTTTGTACTGACTTTCCCACTTAGGAGTGCTACGGCGCAAGCGGTAGCTCGGCATATTGAGGAAAATGTTTTTCTGATGTTTGGGGTTCCTCAATATGTGATCTGCGACAATGGTGTACAATTCCGTGGAGGAGAATTTCGCAACTTATGTGCGAAGTATGATGTAAACATTCTTTTCAATGCACTTTACCACCCGCAAAACAACCCTACGGAAAGAGTAAACCGTATAATAAAAACAATGTTGTCTTCATATGTAAATGACAATCAGACGCACTGGGATCAATATTTACCATCCGTAAGTTGTGCTATTCGTACGCTGGTACACTCGGTAACTGGATTTACGCCATTTTTCGTAAACTTTGGCCGTGAACATATATTGTCAGGTTTGGAATACCCGGTGGAAACCCTCGCGGAGAACGGCAATATAAATTTTGACCGAGATCAAGTTGCTGATAGGAGACCTGCTCGCATTGTAAAAATTTATGATGAAGTGCGGAAAAGGTTGGATCACGCTCAAAATCAGACGAGAGCTCGGTATAATCTTCGACGTAGGCCGGTGGGATATACTGTTGGTCAACGTGTTTGGCGGCGAAACTTTAAATTGTCAAATGCGGCTGATAATTTTGCCAGTAAGTTGGCGGCAAAATATATCGGACCATTTAAAGTGCGCAAAAAGATTTCTAACGTTATATATGAGCTAGAAGATGATACCGGTCAAGCGCGCGGCACTTGGCATGTCAAAGATTTAAAACCAGGACCCGGTGACACTCATGAAGAAGAGGTTCCAAATGACTTCTAGGTTAGTTTTTGTTTTATTTCTTCAGTTTGTTTTGAGTAAAAATTTGTTAGGAATTTTTCCTCATGGGAGTGGGGGAGGAGTTGTTACGTTCCAATCTGATCCTTTGTTTTTTTTTATTATCGTTCCCATTCCACTAACCTAAAACATAATTTATTTTTCCTGTAATTTAGCTTCACTCGTTATTTCATTAAATTAGATATATACTTAGCTTTTGTTTTCTCCTATTTAAATTCATCCTTCCTATTCTATATTTAATTTAGCGTTCTCCTTTTTATTATTAATTGTAAATTTCGTTATTGACAGTCTTTAATTAGCGTAACTTATTGTTTTACCGCTGTCGGTTCACGCGCGCGATTTATTTTTGTAAAGGCTTGTTTACAGTGCGGCGTTAAGCGGATTGCGAATTAGTTTATTTTATTTTATATTAAAACTCGAGTAGTCATTTATTAATTTATTTCATTTACATAATTTCCTATACATTTGTTTTCCCTTATCCCTAAATTTGCTTATCCCAGATTGTCGTTCGTACACAAGTCCTTGGTCTTCATAGTTTCTTCTGCCTGCTTTATTATCTTTCTTTCTTCTCTTTCTTCAAAGGCATCGACCTTTCTCTTATACATTCTTTCTAAATTCTCTTCCGATTTGGAATTATTACCACCAGGTTGTTTATTATCTTTATCTTTCTCATTTCTTCACCTATCGGTCTGTCTCGGTCTTTGTCTTCAATTACCGAATATCCGGTTGCGAGTTGAATTTCCTTTTACTTAGATCCGTGACTTACGTTGAGACGGTTGATTGTTGGTCGTTGTAAAGAAAAACGTGGTTGAGTAGAAAGTGGTTGCGTGCTGAGTAGTAGTTTTGAGTAAATTCGAGTATCGGTCGATACTACCCAGTTTGGGGATTACTTACCTCGAAACTACAAGTTTGGTAGCGAGATTCTTGGGAGATAGTTTGGGATTTCTCTCCTACCGAGCTCCCACGTGGGGATCAGATTCAGTCCCGTTGCCGCTGCATTTCTCACCGCCCCCGCCTTTCATCTTCCTGAGGGCAGACCAACAACGGGGACCATCTTCAGCTCCAGAGAGAGTGACTCGTCACCTCGTGGACTTCCGGTTCAACCCATTCCGGTATCCAGGTCACCAGGCTACCATCCCTCGTTCCAGCGTCGAGTGCGAGAAAGAGACCGCAGATAAGTGCCTTTTATTGTACTATGTAAAAGAACTGTATATTTATTATTTTTATTGTTTCGAACATTTAGTTAGTTTACTGCGCCATTCACTAGAGTTTCGTTATTTTGTTGTAAGGGAACATAGGTGTTCAGGACTTTATCTTGGATTTCATTTATTTGATACGACGTTGGTATCATCCGCGTTGCACTGTTTCCGCGTATACCCCTGATTCCCCATACCTGTCTCGCGCTCTCCGGTTGATCAACCTTTAGATCGCGTAGTCGAAACGCTAGGTGTGCGTTGGGTGTCGGTGCGTAGGTGGTCGCGCTGCGAACGGTTCAAAGTGGGTATTTTGAGTCATATAACTGTCTTATGTCATATAAAGTTCGTGCACGCTGTGTACTCCCATTTTACTTTACTGTTTTTGTACACCTCGTGAATGACCTTACGTCAAGTGCAGTAACTATTTATTTACGGTGTTTTATTTGTCACAATTTAGTACTTATATTTTACTTGCATTTATGTGTATTATCTTTTCTAATAATAAGTCAGTAGTTAAGATTATTTCGAGTCATTACATACCCTGCACTTTCCCGATCTCTCACTCTCGCACAGAATTTCCGTCGAAGGTTAAGCCGACACGTCCTAGCCGCCATCACAATTTGGTTTGGGTGAGAGCAACTGCTCTAATTGTGTGGCGCCCTCTCAAAAAGTTACAACCCCCCCCCTTCTCCACTGAGAAGCCGGCACCTCATCCATAAGATAGGATAGTTACATCATAACAGGTACTTCTGTTCACAACGGAAATAGAATATTTTTGTTTTTATATTTAAATAGTTTTACGCGTTTGTTTATGTAGTTTATAAATTTGTAATATGAATGTACCTAATTGTTTTAAAAATAATTTGTTGGAAGAATGAGCTTGTGACGAAAGAATGTTAACCTCACCCGTGACTAAAAAAGCAACATGCAGTTATAATTATATTTTTCTACGACCACTTAGAAATCTGCTCATTGTATGTTTGTTGTTGCTATGGAAATGAGGTACATTGCAAGACATCTTGCGAAATGAATTTGTTTTGTAGTCATTTCAGTACAGGTGCAATTTTCTTTTAAATTACACATGAAAAATATAAAAACGCATGCGTAAAAAATCAAATAGACGTAAATTAGAGAATTATTATTATTTAATGTTGGTTATATTAAATGTAATGTTTTGACAGTTGTTAAATATTATGTTATTAAGATCGGTTTTATTCACATTTAAATTATTAAGATTTTCCAAATTATTATTATTATTAAATGTTATATATTAGTTCTGTCAAAAATGATAAATTGTTTCAAATTTAAAACTGGCGCGCTTCGGCAAATCATTCCAGTCTGAATTTCGGCAGTATGCCGTATTCCAGCTGTCAATAATAAACTGAGAATGGTTGAAGAATTTATTTTATTTTAGTATAATATTATAAACAGAAATATTTATTGAATCACTTATTTAGTTATTTATTATTAGTGATATTGAATGTAATATTGTTACAATTATTAAAAATCATTTTCGGTGATTTGGGTGATTTAAGTTGTTTTGATTGTCAACGCTAATAGTTGTTGATGTCGAAGATCTATTTCAGGTATTATTTTTATTGAAGAAACTTAGATAATTGGAATATCAGTCTAATATTTTTATTATTTTATTTAATATTTGTTTTGTTGTTACTGCTGGTTGCTACTAACTTTGAAATGTCATTCTGGAGTAGTGAAATTGGGACATCTTTATTATTGAAAAATACATTAATAGGGCTATAATATCGTGGTCGTAGAAAAAGTATAGTGTACAACTCGCATGGAATATCCATTCCATGCTGGTTGTACAATATACTATTATTAAATTAAATCATAAACATCAAAGTTGTTATTTTTTCACAGCCGAGTCTGTAAAAGTAGCACAGCATGTCATTTATCAACAAAAGCCCACTTTTAATGAAAAAGTTTTAACTTTGTATATTTTTTCCTTTATGGTGAGAATTATAAAAAAATAATAAAAATTAGTTCGTGGAATGATTCCCTATAAATCAGAACTGTGTCGCTGTAGACGAAACCCGTTGTCAATGCCTATCATAGATATAGGAGTCTTTGGGATCGATGCTACGTTAGACACTATGAAAGAAGAATTCGGTTGAAGCCATACGTCGGACACAGGTGACGTGGTGTAGCGGTTAACATCTCTGCCCGGCAAGCGGAGGGTCCCTGGTTCGAATCCAGGCGTCATCCGAATTTTTCTTTCATAAAAATTTAACTTTAAAAATAATAATTCGCCTTTATCGTTAACTTAGTTAATGTAGTTTTATAATTTAAACTATGATTTTAATGGGATTTTGTTTGTTTGACAGATAAATTTATTAGGATATTAGAATGCATTATGTGTTAATTTGAATAAGTTTACTTCACTTTACTAACTTTCATTGCATTTATTGTGTATTTCAGTGTTTGTTACAATGTACATATTATAATTAGCAAGTACGACACAGGAAGAAATTTTAACACTTGTATTTTCTCTAATACTATGCCCATAAAAAGATATTAAAAATATATTTTTTAAATGATTATATTGATTCATTATTAACGCTATAAATAATACTATCAAAAATACAAGTAAAATATAAAGTCAAATTACGCAACAATGAAATTAAACTGATTTTACTTTATTATTCTGTTGTTGTTAGGTAATTCTCAATAATTTTTTTTTTTAAATCGTTAATTAATGAAATGCTGTATATATCTACGTACAATAAATGCACTGCCCTATATTTTAAATATTAAATTACTATTATATCTTCAGCTATTTCTACTTTATTATTCTGTTGTTATTTGTCCATTATCAATAATAAAATTTTTCAAATCGTTAACTATTAAATATCTAACTATAATAATCGCACTATTTTACGTTTTAAAGATCCAATCATTACTGTGTTACTTAATTTTTAACCACAAGTGATTTTACTCTATTGTTACTTTAACAGAACAACATAAAAAAGATAATAAATAATTAAAAAGCTTCAAGTGCGTTATAAACAGTCAACAGTACAAATAGTTAATAGTTGTTGCACAACATTCATACTGTATGCTATAGAAAATCCACCAACATGGTGTTTTGGATTGTTAAAATTATATTAAAAATAGAGGTTCTGCTGGAAAAAGTTATGTCGCTTTTCGGGTGGGAAATAAAATATGACTCTGTTTATGATTGTTTTGATTGGCTTACACACTTGTTAACTAATGTTGGCATTTTTATATTAGACCGACGGATTGTTAATAATCAAGTCATTTTCTTACCAAAGAAATTAACAATGAAACATTATGCGATCATTGCAGGTAAATAACTAAAATCATAGATTTTCTTTCTTTGAACTGTCATTTGAATTGTGAAAACATGTCTTTTATTACTTTTAAATCAGTACTGGCTGCTCGTGCATTTTATAATAAGACAAGCAATAACAAATCAGTGGTAGTAAAAATATAATTGTGAAAAAGTAGTAGGTAAAAAATAAGTCCACTAATAAATTTGATCAACTAAACTATGTCAACTTTTAAAAAGACACTCGAGATAGCAGTAAAATATCCCAATTGAAACAAAAACAAATTCCAATTTGTTTTTACGTTTTAGAGTAAATTCTGTAAATTATTAATAGATGTTTGATGTACAACGTTTTATTTAATACTGTGTCACATTTAATTATTAAATATTATTTTCATATCCTAACTTAGTGATTTAAAATAATTATAATTAAATGTCAACTGTTTTTCTATAGTACCGAAATATTTATTACACTGCACTGAAATCACTACTATAAATTTGGAATACGATACAGTATTAAATTAATAAATTTTACCTCTATCTTTCATTTAAATATTTTAAAAGCATCTTTCAGCTCAATGTATACGGCGAAATATATCCTGTATAGATAACTACATTCTCGACAATGTTCGGTATATTATAGCGATATGGGCAGTGAAAGCACTCTAAATTCTGCTAACCGGCATGTATTTGTAAAACAGTGTGAGATTGTATTATTTTTATGTCGGTGAATGTAATTAACGACGCTGTAGACAAAAGCTAATACATTTATATATTTCTGTTTATCAAAGTTCTAAATAAAAAAATGTAATAGAAATATATTGTAAAAATATATTTAAATTTATAAATTACAAATACTAGCATGAAGAAAATACCACTATCAATCAGTTACCAAATTATAAATTATACTGCAATATATCGTAGAAGTTTTTTAAAATTTGTAAATTTTGTAAATAAATTACAAATAAAAAGCAGTATAAGATTTAGGATTTACTTTCTAGCGATTTTTATATACCGGGTGTAACACGAAAAGTGAAACATAGGCGTTTAACATGGCAAATCAGTTTTTCCGTGCGCATTGCTTCCCTAATTATTTTAGGAAAAAATGTTTCAAATAATTGTTGTAAAGCATAAAATTCTACACCCGAATCAATAAACAAAATTCATTTTGACTACTTCATAATTTAATAGTAATAGCCATGGAATTAAAAACAAGAGATGAACAAATGCGTAACGTTTTATACGTCAATGTCAGAATAAATTGTCAAAATCATTTTTACGTACTAAATATTTATTTTCTAAATAAAAATTTAATAATAATAAGGCAAAATATTTTTTAGATTTATTATTTAAGAATAATAAAATAATAAAGTCGATAAAATATTTAAGGTAGGTTGTTATTTAACAAATTAATTAATGTAACATAAATTTAATTCAATAAAACCATCAACAAACTAAATATTCTTAAATTCTTAAATTAGATGTTCAAATAGTCCACCGTTTTGAGCTAAACAATAACCTAATTTGTTGTAGAAGCTTTCTCGAGTATTCTTTAATTGTCGATTATTTATTTTCTGGCATTCTTGTAATATAGCATTTTTAAGTTCTTCTAAATTCTGGTATCTTTTTTTTATAAACATAAGATTTTAAATGATCCCATAAAAAAAAATTGCACGGATTTAAATCTGGCGACCGTGCTGGCCAGTTAACTGGTCCATTTCGTCCTATCCAGCTTTCAGGAAATACATAGTTTAGATATTCCACAACTTCTCTAGTGCTATGTGCAGGGCAGCCATCATGCTGGAACCACACATTTTCTTTGTTTGTTTCAACAATTTGTGGTCCAACAGCATTAATTAATTAATTCAAATATGATGCTGAATTTATTCGTTGGATGAAGAATGGGCCAATGATTTTATCACCAAAAATTCCTGCCCACACATTGACAGAATGACGATATTGTGTCCTCGATTCTACAATATTATGTGGATTATTTTGTGACCAGTACCGATAATTATGACAGTTTGGTTCGCCATTCATGGTAAATGTGCATTCATCTGTGAATAAAATACTACTTAAAAATTCTCTATTACAATTTGATTTCTCCATCATTATTTCACAGAATGAGGCACGCAGTTCAAAATCTCGTTCCAAAATATTTTGGTGGTTTTGAAATTTAAAAGGAATGTATTTATGTTTTTTGAGAATTCTATGCACTGTCATAAAATTTATATTTAGTTCTCTGGAAATTTCCCACACACTCATTGTTGGCTCCAGTTCTATTAAAACAAAAATATTTTCTTCATTGTTATAAATTCTTTCATTTATTTATTTCTTGAAATTTAGTGTTCCTGTCTTTTCAAACTTTACTATAAACCTCTGAATAGTTGCCGTACTAGGAATATCATGATGCTGCCAAATAGCGCTAATATAGTCACGAATTAGTCGTAAACTATGGCCAGAATAATGCCATTTAATTATTTGCAACTTTTCTTCATCTGAATAATTATTCATTTTTGATAATAATAAACCCTAATATTGATTTAATATCACAGTTGGTCAAAATAAATACTAATAATTTGACGTATAAAACGTTACGCATTTGTTCATCTCTTGTTTTTAATTCCATGGCTTTTAATTCCATGGATTACTATTAAATTGAAATTACGTGAATTTTCAAATTTAATTTCTGCAGTTATGAAGTAGTCAAAATTATTTATTCGGATGTAGAATTTTATGCTTTACAACATTTATTTGAAACATTTTTTCCTAAAATAATTAGGGAAGCAATGCGCACGGAAAAACTGATTTGCCATGTTAAACGCCTATGTTTCACTTTTCGTGTTACACCCGGTATATATATATATATATATATATATATATATATATATATATATGAAATAACTTCACATACCCAATGTAATTATATTAATCATTAATATTGTTTATATACGAGTATAATTTAATTAATTCAAATAAAACAGAAATATATTATTTATTTTATTTACTTAAAATATAAACTTTTTTTATAGAAACGAAGACAAATTTCAGCAATTACATACATTACATTATAATTACATTCTGTAACGTTGCCTTTTCTTTTTATATTGAAATTTATTCGTCTTTGTTTTAAAACAGATAATGTGAGCTACAAATCTTTAATACTTTTTCATATTTTTATTTATGCAAAAATCAGTAAATAAAATAGTAATAATATTACTATAAAAGGAATTGAAAAACTGGAAGGTTTCAAGTGGCAGTTTTGTCTTTTCAGGAATAATTTCTGTTGTATTAATTCAAATATTGCTTATCGTAAAAGATATATTTGGAAAACCAATTTCATATTTTGAATTCACAATGACAACATTTTATGTTAGTTGCAACGTATTAAATATTTACGTAACAATAATCGCAATTACTACTATGAATTTGATAAAAGTTATTGGAGATCTACACGATCAAACTGATATGGAGATCAATAAATTAGGATTGACATTAAATTATCGATTTGTTATAATTCCTATTTTAATAATCTTATGTATGTATCATCCAGTGGCATTAGGTGCTGAAGTTTTAATCTACTTTTACAACATAAATGAAAGTACATACTTTAATCTACTTGTGTCTATGATCACAACTTATATCCTGATTATGATGTTGATGACATTCTTCTTTCAATTTGGTGGACATCCATATGTTTGTTGGTATAGATTGGTTTTGCTAAACAACTTTATAAAACAAGAGATTGACGCGGTGGACACATTTTACGATGACGTAATCTTTAATAACGAAGACTTTCAATGGGACCTTCCGGATCCACCTGCGTCTAGATTGGATCTGCAAGTAGTTTCAGACGTACTTTTCAATCATAACGAAATTATGAAATTACACAAGTCGATAACAGAATCGTCTTTTTTCTACGTGGCCCATCTTCACATCTTATTAGTCTCTTTACTAATTTACATGTACTTCAATGGAGACATTACCTTTCAATTTCTTCTTCTGATTGCGATTCCTTTAGCAGCAGTGATGTTGTTTGTCATTGGATTTATAGAAGCTTACAAAAGACAGGTTTGTTTAATTGCAAACACGGTTATGAGACGTAACTGTCTCATAACCTACGTAGATTGAGTACCTTAACATAGATACCCAGTATCTACCTCCGGTAAGGTAATTGTGCATCATTTCTCGCGATATATTGTTCAAAATAAAAAAATATGATGTACTATTACGCGTAAAGTGACTGGCAAAAGATAAATTATACTTAATCTAATTTCTGAACTGAAAAATTATAAATATATAATAATAATTCTTATAAATTTGAATTGGTTGTATAGTTGTAAAACTTGAAATGTTTCCAAGTCCGTTAATGTCCATTTTATGAAATATCTTGTTAAATAACTGTTCAAATGAACACTAAATGTGTTAACGCATTATTTCACCTAAAATTACTTGTTCGCCATTGTCCACCAGTTTTTAGTCAAAATATACTCTCAAAGGTATTAACGCGTCATAAAATCGTTAAAGTAGATAAACTATATTGAACTATTTTAAAACTGGTGAAAAGAAATTTAAAAAATAGAAACAAAAGTTTAATTAATTTTAATTTACTTTCTTCATTATTTTAATATATATTTCCTTCCTTGGATATCATTTCAAATTTTTCAACATAATATCGAAATTTCGACATTGTGTAAATTTGTTTTAATTTTATCTACATAAAATCAAACTTGTATCAATATGTATGTTAAAACAACAAAATAACTATTGTTAATAACAATATAAAATTGAATAAGGTGTTTAATTTGATTTTACAATTTTAGACAAATTATACATTGGAATTGATAACTGATTGGAATGCGTGTTACTTTGATTCGGAGCATCTTCAAGCGGTAAGATCTCGTAAGTCTGCAATTGCATATTTTTAATTGCATGTGTTTTCCGTAGAGGAACTCAATTATACTTCAAGTCTCACATCAAATTTACCAACCGATTGCTGCGGGTAGCATTCCATATGACACCAGATTCTTTATAGTGGTAAAAATATAACAATAATAGACGATAATTATTTGTAAATTTTGTTATTTAAACACATATTTTGTTATTTTCAGGCGGCAGAGATAACAATTTCTATAGTTGTATTTTTAGTGCAATCTTCTACACCTAATTAACAAAAAAGTGTTAAGATGTTTTTATATTGAAATGTAAAATATTGTACCCAAGTTTTAAAGTGTTGTTTGTCTTAACTAATTCATGTTTTATTGTTGTTATTATATAATAATTAAAAAGCAATTGCACCTTTCGCACAATTTTTTACTGGATAGTGCTTTACCTGAGAAAATAGAGACATATCCGAAAAACTATTATGATGTGATATTGTGCTTGATCATATTTTCATTCGTTTTATTATTATGTATTATTAATCATTAATTTCATGGTGAATTTGAGGTAATTAATTAGGTGTAGTTATATCGGGTGCTTGAAAAAACAGACTCATCCTCCAGAAATAATATTTTTAAAGCAAGTTTCAAATCATACATGCATAACATTAAAAAAAGACATAACATAAATTCAAAATTAATTTTTTTAAATATTTTTTAAATAACTCATTTTTTTGACAAAAAAATCATATCTTTCTATGAAGATGTCTGGCCTCCCCCAGTAATAAAAATGTGTCTTTTTCTTTATATAAATTTTACACCATGCAGAAATCTATAAGTATATACAAATTTACAGAAGCCATCTATATTAATAAATGTATATTTGGAAACGAATTAATTTCATCCAAATATTAAAATATTATTTCAATTGCTTTTATGTTTCCAAGAGATGTCATACTCAGTTGAGTGCTTCTTCTCAACATTAAAATGGTTAAAAATATATTTATTTTCTACAATCACAGAGGTAGGATTGTTGGGATTAGCTTTATTGTATGTTCGTCACTATATAATTCTAGACTCCGTGGAAGTTGCAAGTAATTTTGTATTCTTAAATCCACGAGGAATACAATTTAGATATATTTGTATATAGATTTGTGATGCATATAGCTTTTTCTTTTATGTTTTATCTTCTATTTCGTTATATTATATTTGTATTAAAATATTACAGAACAGAAGCAAACATTGTTTTAATTATTTAAACATGAGTTCTAAACGCCTCTTCCAAATGTTATATTTATTTTGATTCTGTCTGTTTCTGTGATTATAAATGGTATTAATTATTTTTTACTTGAGCCCCTCTTTCTCCCGCCTTCAAGGCTTTTAAATAATATTATTACTTCCTTGTACGAAGTAAAGGAAGTATTGTAATCGCGAAAATTTTCGGTTCTCAGATTTCAACGGAAATAGGTGTTTTGACCCTCCCTGAATCCATTTTGACTAATTTCGTCATGCCGTCTGTACGTACGTATGTACGTACGTACGTATCTCGCATAACTCAAAAACGGTAAGCTGTAGAAAATTGAAACTTTATATTTAGGACTGTTATAACATCTAGTTGTGCACCTTTCTTTTTGGTCATTATACAACTACCGGAAGTGGTACTTTACTTGAAGCCTATAATAGATTTTCATGAAAAACTATATTCAAATATAATTTAAAACTTTCCAAATTTGGTATATAAGACTACTATATCAATGGAAATAACATAATAGATTTTGGTTAAAATAGACTAACCGAAAGTGGCACATTACATGAAGCTGCTAACAGTTTTCCTTGAACAAAATGGTATTATTTTAATTTTAGAAAGGAATGCTGCAAATAAAAGTTTTAGAGAATTAAATTCTGCGTCTAGCACATTAAGAATTTTTAAATTAGCTTTTTGCATAAACGAGATATCTAAATTTAAATATTATATATTTTTTTATTTTAAAAAAAATTAAGTTTGCTATGGATTAGAACAAAAAATAAAAGATTTAATGTCAAATATGTGCAATTAAAAAAATATCTATAGTTTAATACGTGTACAAGGAAGTCATGTGGTGTCCACATCAGATATTTTTTATTTAGATTCACGATACAATTTGTATAAATAAACATACACGATCTAAACAATTTAATAAAATTATAAACATATAATTGAACAGTTAATTTACTTCCTTCATAATCTTGTATATTAAGTGAAAATTCCGTGCCATTATTTGATGTATAATAAATAATAGCAAGTAACATATTTTATCAAATGAGTGTGTTATCTAAAGCAATTGTTTAATAATTAGTCACTTAGTTAATTAATGACGTGTTAACAGTGCCGTTCATTAGAAATTGTCACTGTTTCATTAATCTTCATTAGATGCGCAGAATCTGCTCTGTCGTCATAACATTTAATTAATTACCGTATCGCTTCTGATAATGTGTCGGTTTCTTTCAACAGTTTTCAGTTTCCGTGAGATTAGGATCTGATATTTATATATTAGTCCATTTTAGGCAGCACAGTTAAAATATTATTTAAGTTAACTAGCTTTTAGGCGTATTTTCTGTTTCTATTAAGGTGAATAAAAAAATGCTTCTTTCACGACCCTGTTAGAAAGTCAAAGTTTGTTTTCTTAATTAAGAGAAAAAGATAATCCTTTTTATCTCTAGAAGAAGAATAGTATATTATGCAACAAGTTTATAACAGCCATTGCTCACAATTTTTGCCACTATTAAATTCAACATAAAAAATTATTAAAATAAATGACACACTTTAATGTAAAAAAAAAATACTTTCAAAATAGTAAATGATGTGCTGTTACTTGTCAAATTCTGTATAGTAATGAAAATCTGTGTGTTAATGAGGTTCATTAAAGTACAGGTAATAAGTGAGGTATGAAGGACAGACTCAATTTACTCTTTTAGAAAATGTATTTAAATTAACAAATTCAAATCAATTTAATTTACTTTATAGCATATATAGCATTACTGTCAGAAGTGCGACTGTCATTTGAATGAATAAATTTTATTTACTTTGGAAGTAAATTTATTTGTCGTTTATAATACCAGCTATTACAGCAAGGGATAAATTAAGGACAGAAAGGAAGACCATAACCATGGTAACTGGATACCTATGGTATGATTAATAATAGTATATTATACAACGACGCTATAATGGATGCTCTTATTCCCGAGGATGAAGTTTGCAACCCGAGCGAGCGGAGCGAGCAAGGGTTGTAATCATCCGAGGTAATAATAGCCATTATAGCGAGTTGTATACTATACTTTATATACGACTAACATATACGACTGATTTAATAAAAATTTGTAAATTTTTATATTATCTATTAATTTTACATCTATTTACCTAATAAATTTACATCTAATTGAAATGAGTAAATTGAGTAAAAAAACCATAATTCAGTCAAATATGCTAACAATACATTTTCTGAATACGAATTTGTCTTCATTTTAATACGCCAGGCCATAAAACTTTGTCATAGAAATTTTTAGACTTTTGTGGTAATAAACCATATGTAGTAGCATCAGCGATTTTCGTTATTTCTGGTGGTGTAGAAGATATACTGTCTTCTGTAATACTGTCCATTTTTTCAATTACAGTTAAACACAATAATTGAACACAATTTGCAAGACCGTTTTTGACAACTTCTCGACGATGATTTCGTTTTGTTTGTTTCCAATTCGTAAACAACAGTGAACTTAGCAACGAGCATGTTTAATTTAAATATGAGTCGCTATGGCAACACTGTTCCGATGGCACAATAAAACAATGATCCATGTTTTAATCATTTTGATTGGTTCACGAGCGGGAATAATGAACATTATCCCCGACTCATTATTCCCGGCGGGATTAATATATAGTATTATATACCAAAAAACGCATATATAATGATATTATTAGTTAGTCGAATATAAAGTTTATTATTATCATTATTACTGACATCCAGGTAACATACGTCCAGATAAAATAAATTTTATCTATAAATTTCTAAGTCATTTCTAAAAAATTCAAATAAAGTTAAAATAACAATTACAAAATAATGTTATGTAACCGTAACGTAACAAATTCGGATTCACCAGAACGTTACCCATATTTGTAAATTTAATATTTTGCCGTTGAGAACATAATTTTCTTATTTACCGATAGTTTGTTGTTTTATGTTGTATTATAGATGTCATCGTCACTACATGAATGACAAATGAACAATGCCTAAATAATTTTAAAACAATAAAAACCTTGGTTTGAAATATTATATTTTTAAATAATTTTATATCTATATTTAGCCATGTTGTTTTAAAAGTAATTTAAATTTCCAGAGTAAAATAATGTGTTTTTCTCATTTCTAATAAATTTATTATAAATTATAGGATAACTAAAGTTATAGTAACGTTATAATAACGAAACAAAAATAACGATCTTATAATATTACAAGTGATTTTTTTGAAGAGTTCTTTATGACATTATGTAACGATTTCATTATTTTATTACATTATGATAAAACGTAACGTTTTTTAACATTTATTAATTATAGAAAATAATATAAATAACAGAAATTGTATAATATAATATAATCAATATATATCTTGCATCACAAACTCAATGACGTACTAGCCAAGCCATTTGACATAATGTATATTACAAATTTTCCCGGAATAACCACTCATAAATTCAGTAATTTCCAAATTATAAATGATTTTCATAACGAGCATAAATTCTTGATGATGTTTGGATAAATTGCACAAAAATATTGTACCCAGCTGTTTCACAACTAGATCTGCAGCTACTACAAAATCAAGCTTGCAGCTCAAACCAGCACACCTTTCTATATTTGAACGTCCGAATATAAATAGGTGAATTTCGCACATAAATCTTCATGATTGCTGCACGTTACTCAGGTGTTTATAAACTGTCGCACTAGTAGTCGAGACCAGAAAATTATCTGCATTTTTTTAACATAACTATACTTAAACTTAAAGAAATGCATGCGCATAATAGTGTCTGATATTCGCACCAGAACACTTAGTTTAACATGATTTTGACCCGCGTGATGGCCGCGCGGGTTGAGGGCCTGACTGACGACCGTAAGGTCGTGGGCATATCGGCATATAACATGAGTAGTTGGTCCGATATATAATTTAAAAAAAATAATAAACATGATCATTTTGAAACAAAATATTCTAATTTTTTTTTATTTATATACCGGACCAACTACTTAGGTCATATGCCGATATGTCCTTTGTATGGCCGCCACGGGCGGGACCCGAACCCACGACCTTACGGTCGTCAGTCAGGCCCTCAACCCGCGCGCCCCCCACGCGGGACAATATTCTTATTATAATTGGAACAGATTTTCTAATGTATATTATTTGAACGACCGGATGTATTTGACCGTTTTTATAAGATAAAAATAGAAACATAAGTAACAAATTTTATATCTAGGGTAATAATGCACATTCTTCATGTAGGAAGTTTATATTATTTTGACAGTTCAGCTGTCAAATATATGTAAAATACAACAGATTACAATGAGAATTAACCACACGTCACTGTCAACCAATAGGATCACGAATTTGTTTGAAAATGAACCAATGAAATGTACATTTCGTCGGAAATTCATCACTAGTGAAATTTCATCGGAAATACCACTGTTAATAATATCCTTGGTTACGAATAAAATAAATGATATTTTCAATATTTTCATAAACGTCAATTTTGAATATTAAATGTACACTGAAAAAATGTAGAATTTTCATCACTGTGCAAATAAATACCTAACTATTCTTGTTAATTAACTCTTGTTTGGTAAATTCTCAAGCCGAATACAACTCGTAGTATGAAAATTGACAGATAATATTTTGACATAAATTATGAGTTGTGTTTCTATTTCCATAACAACGAATGTATATTTATATCAAAATATTTTCAGCAATTTTCATACTACTTGTTATATTATATATGAATATTTAGTTGTTTTTTATTATTATCCAAAACAATATCAATTTGTTTTTAGTATAATTTATTTTTTGACTTTTTGATGTATTATTTTTCATAATTTATTATTAAGTTTGAATGTTTGTTCAAACAATAAATTTAAAAAAAACTAAATCGTATTCGTGTAGCCAGATATAGCCACTGTATATTCGTATACAAAAATTCCAACAAAATTAGTATGCGTGACTACAATATAAATTAAATTATTTTCAATTTAATTGCGATTTGAAACTGAATAAATATGAAAATATTTGATAGAGTTTATGAGCTGGAAATTTTATGATTGCTTTTTTAACTATATATATTAATTTGGTAAATTATTCAATAACCACATAAATATTTATAGATGACCGTTGCCATATTTCATAAATTATTGCGATTTTCCGACTAACAATATGACAATATCATTACAATTTGTTTTCGATTCAAAAATAAATAAATAATATAGACAATTATTTTCATTTCATACTGCATTGTCCTCGTATTTGCCTTGTTTCAGTCCGGAAAGTACAAGTACTGTAATAAATAAGTTTTATGAAATTTCAGATTCGGTTTCTTCGTCACCTAGTACCGACACATCTTATTTGCCGGAATTATAGTGTAAATAACCATTACTAATATTTAAAAAGACAATTTATTGTACATGATCTTTCGTTAAGGAGTTTCAAGAAATTATAATATGTTTTTTATATAATAAATGTTAGAATAAGAAGAATGTTGTTAGAATATTGGGTGTAAGTTAATTGAGATGGTTTGGGCATGTTGAATTGAAGATTGGTAAAATTGAAGGTGAGCAATCACGTGGATAACCGAAGAATACAAAAGTTGTGAAAGAAATTACGAATGCAGATAAAGGTAAAGTTGTGTACCAGACAGTGACGGATTTAAGAGTTGATATGGGGTACATGAGGTTGTGCACCTTTAAAATAAAAATGTGTTATTTTTTTCGGTAAATGTAACACCATACATAAATCTGTTAATAATATAAATAAATATATGAAAATTCACAAAAGTTATATTAAGGTAAGATTATATTAAAGATACCAGTGAATTTTACACAAATATTAAAATATTATTTGAAGCTGAATCCTTTTTTCCACAATAAGAATGTTGAAAATATATTTACGTTTTAAACTAACAGAGGAAATATGGTGGAGACCAGCGATATTGTATATTTATCGCGATATAGAGCCCCATTGAAGATATACATAATTTGTATTGATATATCCACGAATAACGTAATTACGAGATATATAGATGCATGATCTGACTAATGTTTATTTCTTATGACAAATTATTATTTTTATGTTTCATGTATCTTTTTTTACTTAAATTTATATTTGTAATGTTTCTGTTCATTTATTTTATTATACGAGTACGTACTTTACATAAATGATATTTGATATTTTATATTTGTTTATATTTGAACCATCCCACCGTCAAAAATTTCTAGATATACCCCTGGTGAGGAATGGCGAAGATTAATTGAAGTATTAGGAGTAAAAAAAGTATGTACAAAAATAAAATTTTTAAAAACTGTAAGTCAAAGATTTCAACAGCTCATTATTATACATTATTTCAAAACTTATATTACCATATTTCTCTCTACGAATTTTTTGTCGAAAAAGTACGATTCTAATTTTAATTTGGATAATTTTCAACCCAATGAACTTCGATTTATACTCTCCTACCAATCTATTCTTCAATTGTTTTATGAATCTGATGAATAAGGATTCGTACTGCCACACTTAACCGAACGTAACATGATGTTATTTAAGTATATATTTATGAATTCTTATTTAAAATATTGTAAAATAAGTTTCCTATTCATGATTAGGGATTGTCAGTATTTGTTTGTCTATCAAATAATGAAATAATCATTTACGTCAATAATGTATATGTCTGAAAACAAAGTTTAGAAAGGGCTCGAGCTGTAGAGCTCGTCTAGAAGTGAAGTGAGCAATTTATAGCAGGAACAGAGCAAGCAATTCATTATTTACACAGAGCACAGTACAGAGCTCAGACTCACCTAATACTTGACTAAGTATCGTCCGTCCATCTTCCCCGAGGCATGCGCTCCGGGCGTCGAACGGGTTCGTGAACTGAACGAACGCATAGCCTTTATGCATCGATATTCCTGCAGTCAACAAAATAAACATAGTTGTTATATCGGTATCCTACTGGCAACCAGTTAGTGACGAATGCAAACAAGATTTGGTAGATAGGATAAATAAAATATTTACAAGATAACAAACTTATTGGAAAATAGTATATTTATCCAAAATGTGGTTGTATGATGGTTCTGTTAAACTTTAAAGAATAATCTTCATACTTTTCGTAGTATTAGTAAAGGTTCATGCTGCAGGGTTACAGAACAAGGGTATATAACTTTGAACTCTTGAATTTTAAAAAATTGGCCATGGAAATTTAAAAAATGTACAATTTTATTTTCTTATATTTTAACCACCTGATTGTCATTTGTTGATCAAAGTAAAGTTATGTTTTACTCATTTTATTTCGTTTACTTAAATAATTGTATTTAACTCGCATATAATGCTTATATAACACTCAGACAAACAATTTTCACTAATTTAAAAAATCTACCCCTGTGGCTCCTCCACGACTAATATCTTTGGAGGCCGTGATTTGACGGCTGGTAACCGCACTTCACGCGAAAAAATATATCACTTACCGAGATCTGCTTAGGCAGAGTGCCACACCCAGTGATGTGTAAAAGGCGTGATGATATATATATATATATATATATATATATATATATATATATATATATATATATATATATATATATATATATATATATAACACTCAGATGATTGCAACATCAGTCTTGTGTAAAATAACCTACATTATATACTCATTAAAGAATATTATTGACCAGTGCTGTGCAAGCTATTCCATACATTTTTAGGTTGCCTGAAATAAACAATATCATATCGCTATGAATTGTCAAATAACTAATATAACACTGCTGTTATACATTTGATTCGATATTTTTCAATTTAGCAGTATTTAAAATTTATGCCCAAGGGATGCAACTGTTTATTCTTTGTATTTAAAGCTTAGTAGTACAATGCATAGAGAGTAATTTCGCTTACCAGCTAGACGTCCATAGCGCTGGAACATACGCTCCACGTCGGTCTTGGAGCACTGGAACGTGTTGAGGTTGCCGACGAACACGCGCGAGTTCACGGCCTGCGGGTCCTGCGAATTCGTTTGATTGCCCACCTTACTCATTTTCATTGCTTTTTAAACAATCTGTAAAAGAAAAATATAATTACATATATTTACATAGAAACTGACTTTACCGAAATGTGTCTAACCTGTATGTTGGACATTTTCTTTCCAAATTCTTATTTAAATACGTAATTGATTCAAACTCTATGAAAATATAAAAAGACGGATAACTAACTTGCAAATTAAATTATACTCGTAAAATATAAACTGAAACAATTTGTTTTAAGGTAAAAATGTCGTCACGTTTTGACAGTTTAAAAATGCCAATTGAGAATTGAGGTTAGGTGAAACGATAGGTTTGAAGTTAACTTCATAACAATTTTTGTATCGTTTAATACAGGTTTTTGGTTTTCATGTGTTTTGATCAAATATGTAGAGATGACAATCACAGAACTTCGAGTAAAGTCTATGCAAAAAGACATTAAGAATGTAAATTCATACATTTCATGTATGTCGCATATTATCATTTCTAACATTTTCTTCATACTATGTATCCTTCATATATATTTGCACTGAATGTATGTCGAAACACATATCACTTGCGTAAATAAATATTTTTAAAAATAGTTGTAAAAAATATAAATTTATTATTTCTAATATTTATTCTTATCTTATTCTAGTTTTTGAATATATTCGTATAGTAGATTAAAGTTAAAGCTAAATCACTAATGATTCAATTCTTTCAAAAGTTTTAGCTAATCCTAAATTTTGGATTAGCTAAGCTTATTTTAGTTCGATTTTATAAATTTAATCCAAATGTAACAAGATTATATTAGATTTTATGTAAATTTTTTTCAGAATATAGTTTAGCTTAATTTGACTAATCCAAATTTCGTAATTACCTAAAAGTCTTTTTAGTATTGGGCTATAAAATATAGAAGTTCAAAAATTAGTTGAAATGTAGAAGATTATTATTTAAATTTCGAATGTCCCTAAAATACTACGCATGATTTTAAGTAAATATAATATTTTTTATTTATGCTACTCTGTACAATATGAACTGAATCCCAATTACAGTACAAGGTCCGTACGCACCGAGACGCAATGTGGTAGTTCATATAAATAATTCATAGCTTGTGTGGGATTCGAACTTGGGATATCCGGATTCGAATTCCGTAACGTTACCCACACCACCGTACTGCCGTATACTAAGACAATAGTTCATCATCTTATTATTTACAAACATTAATATAAATAAATATATCATCACGCCTTTTACCCATTACTGGGTGTGGCACTCTGCCTAAGCAGATCTCGGTAAGTGAATTACAGTTACCAGCCTTCAAATCACGGCCCCCAAAGATATTAGTGGAGGGAGAACCACAGGGGTAGATTTAAATTGGTGAAAATTGTTTGTCGGCTGTGGCGAGCGAACCAGGGTTCTCAAGATCCACAGGCCGACTCGATACCACAAGCCACCTACCACATTAATATCTTATTCTTAATTACCGTGCAGCGTGAAACAATAACTGTCTTCAAGCTACAAAATGAAAATTGATTGATGATTGAGCGTAATAAAATCATAGCGTGTTCATTTCCCTGCTCGGTCGATTAGTTCGAGAGTTTGACAGCGGCGGTACAGCGGCGGTACAGCGGCGATGTGTTTACAGCCTCGGACTGCAGAGAACGCCGAATAAAAACGATTACTTTATGGTAATTTACTCTATCGGATATACATGACTGGGAATTTAATGATTGCACAGTCATATCGCACATGCACATTGCACGCGATTGTAAATGGTATTAAGTTATCAAAAAGGTATTACTTACTACTTGGAAACTGAATCAAACACAAGTTTTCAATATATTGAAATTATAAATAAAAATCTGATGTGGACACCACATGACTTCCTTGTACGCGTATTAAACTATAGATATTTTTTACATTGCACATATTTGACATTGAATCTTTTTTGTTCTAATCCATAGCAAACTGATTTTTTTTTTAAATCTAAAAATATATAATATTTAAATTTAGATATCTCGTTTATGCAAAAAGATAATTTAAAAATTCTTAATGTGATAGACGCAGAATTTAATTCTCTAAAACTTTTATTTGCAGCATTCATTTCTAAAATTAAAATAATACCATTTTTTTCAAGGAAAACTGTTAGCAGCTTCATGTAATGTGCCACTTCCGGTTAGTCTATTTTAACCAAAATCTATTATGTTATTTCCATTGATATAGTAGTCTTATATACCAAATTTGGAAAGTTTTAAATTATAAAAATCTATTATAGGCTTCAAGTAAAGTACCACTTCCGGTAGTTGTATAATGACCAAAAAGGGAGGTGCACAACTAGATGTTATAACAGTCCTAAATATAAAGTTTCAATTTTCTACGGCTTACCGTTTTTGAGTTATGCGAGATACATACGTACGTACAGACGGCATGACGAAATTAGTCAAAATGGATTCAGGGAAGGCCAAAATACCTATTTCCGTTGAAATCTTCGTACAAGAAAGTAAAAATGTGCTCAAAGAGGCGAAAATTGAACGTATGAAAAAGATACAACAGTTTGCAACTAACTTGATATCTAATACCTAAAATATCTGATGTGGACACCACATGACTTCCTTGTACACGTATTAAACTATAGATATTTTTTTAATTACACATATTTGACATTAAATCTTTTATATTTTGTTCTAATCCATAGCAAACTTAATTTACAAAAAAATCTAAAAATATATAATATTTAAATTTAGATATCTCGTTTATGCAAAAAGCTAATTTAAAAATTCTTTATGTGCTAGACGCAGAATTTAATTCTCTAAAACTTTTATTTGCAGCATTCCTTTCTAAAATTAAAATAATACAATTTTTTTCAAGGAAAATTGTTAGCAGCTTCATGTAATGTGCCACTTCCGGTTAGTCTATTTTAACCAAAATCTATTATGTTATTTCCATTGATATAGTAGTCTTATATACCAAATTTGGAAAGTTTTAAATTATATTTGAATATAGTTTTTCATGAAAATCTATTATAGGCTTCAAGTAAAGTACCACTTCCGGTAGTTGTATAATGACCAAAAAGGGAGGTGCACAACTAGATGTTATAACAGTCCTAAATATAAAGTTTCAATTTTCTACGGCTTACCGTTTTTGAGTTATGCGAGATACGTACGTACAGACGGCATGACGAAATTAGTCAAAATGGATTCAGGGAGGGCCAAAACACCTATTTCCGTTGAAATCTGAGAACCGAAAATTTTCGCGATTACAATACTTCCTTTACTTCGTACAAGGAAGTAAAAAGAAATAAAAATGTATGGTAATAGAATTTAATATTTACAATTAAGAAGAAATTTAAATTACAATTAATTAATATTATGACCTATGAATCTATGAACTATACACTAAAGTTGTACCTAAAAATTCAAAGATAAATTAAACTAATGCTAAATCTACAACTTACAATACAGAACTATATTATATATAAATTAATTTAAAAAAAAACACTACTAGCAAACATAAAATAAAAGAAAAAGCTAAGGAATATAAAAGAGAGCAATTGTAAACCAACTGAAAGGGTACCTTTGTCTCAAGTTTCACATATCGTAATAAACGCCATCTCTTAGTAGTTGAATACCCGAATAGATTTTACTTTTTTAACCCATATAATAGGAAAACTTTATTGGTTCAGCGATGCAACTATAACAATTTTTGTTAATCTGTTAATAAGTCATTAATTTAATAAAACATAAATGTGATAAACTATCCTTTTCAACTTGAAATTAGATGGCAGCACAACATATATTTTTTAACTAAAGTTAAAAGTTAAAGTTAGTCAAAAACTACAGGTATGATTACCTTTAATAATCACACAACTTAATAATATTAGATATATTTTTGAATTAAGTATTACAGAGTAAATGATTGATGTGTATCCTGAATCACAAAATTGTGGGTTTATTTACTATTTCGCTGAATGCTTTAATTTAAGACAACTTTTGTTTAAAACATTGTTCTGTTGGTTCATTTGTTATGTAGAGTAACATTTTGATAAATTTGAAAATCTTTATAGTAAAACGTGCAGAACAAAAAATTTTAAAATAATAATTTAAATTTAGAGTCTCCAAGACTTACAGTTGAGTGTCAAAAATTATAAGTTATTTAAAATATTCTGAGTTTGATATCTATCAAATTAAAACTATTAAAGAATTGTAATAAAATGATAAAAATGATATTAAACCGATTGTCAATTTTATGTTTAATTTGTTTAAATTAGACCGCGTTCAGTTATAAATTAATGCTTTCGAACAGAAAAATTCATGTAAAAATATGTCAAATGACATTTAAGTGATCGTGAATTATTTTTTTTTAAGTTATGCAAATTACAAATCTATAGTCGGGAAAGTACTATACTGCACACAACAGATTTTAAATTCTTAAATCACTAGTTAATACCAGAACTTATTACATATAAAGGTATCTGATTTAATTTATAAAAGATTTTAGAGGATCTAAAAAGCATACAAATCTAATTATCGTGTGTTGCGCCATCCTTGACCTACCGCCCTCAATCCTCCTCCACCAACTTCTCCGCCGTCCACGTCAAGTTCCGCTGTAAACGCCGATCTCCATAACATAATTTTCGCGCTCGTCCGTCATCAGGAATCCGTTTCGCCGTTTCCCTTTTCACGGAGCTGTCAGCGCGCATCAACAAGCCAGCGGAGAAGCGAGATGCGTCAGAAACCAGACGAGCCTTCCGTCTTTTTGCTCGGATCTTTTTGTTGGTGTTATTGCGATGCGCAGGGTTGGCGAAAGTGATGTGGATTTTTCCAAGAGATAAATATTCGTATTTTACTTATTTCTATTAACTTAATTTTTATTTGGGAGATGAGTTTGTGAATAGAAACAAATAAATATTTTAATTTATTTTATTTTTCTAGTTGATATTTTCCAATAATATATATTTCTAATTATTTTCCTTTTTTCCAGGAAATGGAATATTAGTTTTCACCATAACTAATGTACTTCAACTGTAAGGTAAGTACATCACTAACATTTTATTTATATTGATATTATTACTTATACTTAAAACTTAATGAATATAAATTCATTACTGCAGATGGAAATTTTATTATATTACTAACCTAAAATAAATTTTTAAGAACTTAGGCCAGTTGCACCAACAAAACTTAAATTTTAATTTGGTTTAAATGAACAAAAGCAAATCTTGTTGAATAATTGATATTGCTATGAAACATTAGATATTTTTATGTATTCAAACTAAGTTTAAAATTTAAATTTTGTTGGTGCAACTGACCGTAAGAAGTTTATTGATCTGTTTCACTAATCAAAATTGTTTAGTAAAAAGTTTAAGAACCCTATATAAAATGTAGTATGAGTTAAAATGAGACATTTTGTAATAACTAATTATTGTTACATATTTTTAAATCTAACTTAATTCTTGCATAGTTATTACTGTCGGCTACACTTCGATCAACAATCTCCATGCACATGCGGCAATAGACTACTTTCTGGTAGAGATACACACAATATCTTTTATACAATCCATTTTAAAACGTTTGAAAAATAGTTTTTAAATATTTACGATTTCAAAGATATACTTGATCAAACTTAAGATAAATTAAGTTATTGCTTTTAAAATGTGATAATGACAAATGTCACAATTTCAGTTTCCATTCTAAAGTCGACAATTGTTTAAGTAGCCATTTTTCCATTGTTTCTGAGTATTGTTAGGGGCAAATACAAGGTTATAAATGCTATTTTAGACGTTTACTACTTACATGTTGCATTATTACGTGTTTTGACTTCCTAGATCTTAACTTCAAATAAATGAGAGCAATTAAGCAATAAGTGGCGCATTACCAGTAGTTAATAGATGGCTAAACTAAAAATATGACAAATATAAATATGATATATGTATACCAAGGTCTAAAACTAAATCTCTAAATAATTTTTCTTCAGACATCCATGAACAAACAAACTACCAAAGTTACAAAACATTCTTTTAAATGTTCAGTTAATCTTTCAAAACTTCAACACGCAGCATAGAGAGAACAGAGAACAAGAAAGAAAGATTGAGAGAGAGAGAGAAATGCTAGGGCGGGAGACAGTAAATAATTTTTGTATGATACCGCGGCGCGAACACGTGTTAAAAATGATGGACATCAATTAGATCACACATTTCTGTCACTTGAGAACGCAAAAAAGTAGTAGTTAATAAGCGCTGTTGCCAGATGAGACATTTAAAACAATCTATTTTTAACTGTTGTAGTTCTTATACCGGGTGGTGCTCGGTGAGTGCGAACATAGGAATTTAACATGGGATATTAGATTTATGCAATTTCCTGCTCTCCTGTACATTTTACGGAAAAAACTGTAGAGGGAAGATTTGTTCAGAATTAAAAGTTACCCATGAAACTGTTTTTACATGTTTTATTAAGTTTTTGGTTTAGCCGTAACATTAAAAATAAATTTCGAAATTTCTGTTACTTTGTAGTAATAGCCATGACTTTTCTTTTATTTTTATGACAAATGCGTTAAATGTCAATTTTTGATGTTTATTAAAGTTAATCTTATAATTTAAATTAAATCAAAAAAATCACATTTTTTATTCTTTGAACAAAGTTTTATTTTCATATTTAATAATAAATCAGTTTCAAGTTTATCAACAATTTCAATTTTTTTTAAAAATTTTAAATTACAATAATTTAATGTGAAATAATAAGTAATAATTGTAACAATATTATTTAATATACCTACATAAAAAAATAAAGAAATTACAATAAATGTTCAAACAAGCCACCATTTTCAGCAAGACAATAACCAAGTCTATTGTAAAACGAAGTTCTAACATTGGCTAATTGCCTGTCAGTAATATTATCACATTCTTCGAATATAGCTTGTCTTAGTAAATCTAAATTTTCGTAGTGTTTAGAGTAAATTTTACTTTTAAGATGCCCCCACAAAAAAAAATCGCAAGGAGCTAGGTCCGGAGATCTTGCAGGCCAATTTATTCCACCACCACGACCAATCCACCGATTAGGAAAAACCAAATCTAAATATTCCCGCACATTTATTCCATAATGAGCCGGGCACCCATCCTGCTGGAACCAAATATCCTCATCTACTGCAGCTGCCTCATCCAATGCAGGACCTATATGATTTTGCAGAAGTTCTAAATACATATCAGAATTTAAATTTCCCATAATTTCAAATGGTATAATCCTGTTCTTAAAAATTCCAACCCAAATATTAATTTTCTCAGGATATTGGGTACCTGTACACACAGTTAAATGATGATTTTCTGTGGTCCACATACGAGTATTCTGAACATTTGGTTCATTATTTAAAGTAAATGTACATTCATCTGTAAAACAAATCGACGAAATAAAGTGCTGGTCCCGATTTGCCTTTTCTTGCATAATTTCACAAAATGTACTTCTAGTTTCAAAATCAGCCAAAAGAAGTTCTTGATGTGTTTGAAATTTGTAAGATTTATATCCATGTGTTTTTAAAATTCTCAGAACTGTTGAATGATGCAAACCACATTCAGAAGCAATATGTCTTATGCTGTACCTTGAATTTTGAGATATCATAGCCAATACCAATTCTTCATTCACTTCGTTATGACGTATTCTGTTATTATTATTATTGCCTTCATTACCATCGGTCACAGCTACACTAGCTGTACTCTCAAATTTTGTAACCAGTTTTGAAATTGTTGATACACTTGGAATTGGTTTATCTTCATATTTAATTGAAAATAAATCCCGCACCCTCCTATAACTATTTCCTCCATAATAATTTTTAATAATGAAGACACGTTCTTCGTTTGAATAAACATTCATTTTATAGCTTACACAAAGATTTAATTTAAATTATAAGATTAACTTTAATAAACATCAAAAATTGACATTTAACGCATTTGTCATAAAAATAAAAGAAAAGTCATGGCTATTGCTACAAAGTAACAGAAATTTCGAAATTTATTTTTAATGTTACGGCTAAGCCAAAAACTTAATAAAACATGTAAAAACAGTTTCATGGGTAACTTTTAATTCTGAACAAATCTTCCCTCTACAGTTTTTTACGTAAAATGTACAGGAGAGCAGGAAATTGCATAAAACTTATATCCCATGTTAAATTCCTATGTTCGCACTCACCGAGCACCACCCGGTATATATATATACAAAAATTGTTGTTCAAATTTCACAAATTAATTTTAATTAATTATTTAACAGAATTACTTATCTATAAAATATATTAAAACAACACTTTAATTAGATATATAAGGTGACTAAATCACAAATATAATCATAATTTATGTATGTATAGATAACATTAACATTTACTACCGGGAGGAATTTAAGCTTACTTCTTCTCTCCTAAGCCAACCATATAAATACACATGTTTTCCTCGTATGCCGTTCCTGTCACAACAAAGCAGTACAATCTAAATGTGGAATATACTTACAATTTTTTATAAGTATTTCTTAAATCCAATTTAATTATTTTTATCTCGATCTTATAAACGAAGTTAGGGTATGCGAGTTAATCTTACTTACATACGTCGCCTCGATATCTTTAAAATAAACAAAATATACCTTTTTAATTATATATATATATATATATATATATATATATATATATATATATATATATATATATATATATATGGTATATGGTATGTAAGTATTCGCAGGCACCACTTGGTCTATGCCAAAAACCGTAGACGGGAAAGTGTTTGCCATCGCCATCTCGATCTATAGCAACAACAGCGCTTGTAATCGGACAGACTACAGCGTGATAAGGGACAAAAATCAATGCTCTGTCTATAAGAGCGAAGGTACGCTGTGGACAAATAAATGGGGTCTTTCACTAATTTTGTTTTTAACTCTTGGAATATGAAGTTAAGGTATTAATTTAACGTTTATTCCATTTATACAAACAACATAGTTTTGTAATTTTTTTTTTGTTCTGTTTACAATTATTTAAAAATAGAATAGAATAGAAGGAGAGAAAAAGGGAAAATATTCTTAAAATGAACAAAAATGTTGCGGTCGCATGTTATTTTACTACGAGTAACTTAAAAAATGAAACTTGCCTATCCTTTTTAGTTTAGTTCAAAATTGGCGGATGAATGTCATTGGTGCCATTTCAAAACAAAATAAGGTTGATCATAAATTTGATGTTATCATCAGTGCTTCACACGTCATAATAGATAGTACTTATTTTAAAACTTGGTGTCCTAATTAGCAGTTATTTTTGCGAATTAGAAATGGGGTTAAACTTGGAACGAAAAATGGTATTAGTAACTAATTTGTTTTATGAATCTGCCTGATAATGTATTTATTCTTAAAACTGTGCATAAACGTTATATTATATATATTAACATTTATTTTTCTAAATATTAATTCTTAGATTACAAAATATTTTTATAAACCGAACATACAATAAAAGTATATGTTCTTAGTATTACCAGGAAACCTTAAAAATAACTACAAATTTGCAAAGTATGTCCTGAAGAAGCCGTACGAGGTGACAAGGTAAAGTCGACTACAGTATTTTAAAATTGTGTGCCGATGTTGAATAAGTTTCTTCTTCCATTAGTCAATTACAGGATTTACCATTAATTTCATTTATTCAGTTATTTTACTGACATTTCCATCAATATAATGTGACTAAATATTTCTTGCTATCACTACTAGTAAATCTCAGTTTCCAATACAGGATGACTTAAAAAATGTAATAACCAGAAAAAACAGTTCTTATCCAATGTTGACAAGATTTCTTGCACATATCTGAATTTTATTTTTGAAAATTCTATTATTATGTTTATTGAGCAATACATATGGTCATATTAATACTTGTATATGTAAAAATAGCTACTACACTGGCGATACGTTTATAGAATAAAAAATTCTAGTATAAAAATAGTACACGACAGAGGATTTAAATATAACCAAACGTAACGTCACTAGTATGTTTTTGTTGTCGCTGATTCACCACATATTTCTCGTAACCCAATTTAAAACTTCTTATTAGATAATGTATACAAATTATGACAAAAATAAATCCACACCTATGACAAATATCTCGCGCCCTTGTCAAAAGGTTACTCACAACAGTGCGTAAACTATGAAATGATAAATTCATTTGCAAAGTTGCCAACAAGCAACACGAGTACGCAAGTAGAACGCATGGCGTTGGTTGCTGGGACCTTGACGATCTAACAACATTGCGAACAATCGTTGCAGTTGTTCGTGTTTGAAAGACACATTGGTACGGTGCAATTGAAACATGTGTTGAGATGTTAAATTGAAGGAGTGCGAAAATGAAGAATGAAATAGAGAAGATTAAATTTGGAGTAAATAACTTATTTTTTAAATTGCTCTATTCGGAAATTACAATGAGTGTAGTTATATTTAAAGTTACCCCTAGTTCTTTATACGTTGTACTAAGTACCGTGCTATTAAAATTTCAACACTGGACTCGCTATTTTTCCTGGTAAAAATGGGCGCATCGACAAGTATCAGAATAATTTTTACAAATATATTAATAAATAACCTTCTATTTTATTTATTTCATTAATAAATAAATATAAGATAACTATAAACATAATAAATCACAAAAGATGAATAAAAAAATCACAAAGCAAATAAAAGACAGCCTAATGTTAATTATTTCATATACGAGTAGTATCAAAGAGCATAAATTACATAAAGAGGAACGGCCTTATGGGTTGACTAGTATTAGCACATGTTGCCCGCCGCTGGGAGGTGCCACCATCGAATTTTTGTCGCCATCTATCGCTCGGTTACATTAATAATTTTGAGAAAAACACTAACGCACTCTGTTGGCGAGAAACAGTAAATTTATGAACTAGAAAGAATTAGGATCACACATACATTGTATGCGCGACGTTATATTGTTTGTTTGAATGAATGTTTATGTAAGACGCGCTGACTGGACGGGAGAACGGGGCTGCCACCGCATATAACTCCTAAACGACTGCGCGGCCCATTATAAAAATTGGCATGGAGTATATATAAACACAATATAAGCTTTTTTTAATGAAATTTTAAAAAAATGCGAACTTTGTAAAAAACGAAAAACAAATTTTTCATTTGTTTTTTTTTAGTGATTTTTTAATTTATTTTTGAAATCCAATGAAGGGGTTAAAAAGGTCATTAAATATAGTATAAAATCGAGTGGTTAATTTATTTTACCATACCTTCTTAACACTGAATAATGGCATTCGAAGTACATGCATCACAGTCACTCAAATCTTCAAAGACCGATATTTTGTGAACCAGGCTTGCCAATAAAAAAATATGTTGTATCTGAGTCGAGAATATGAACAGGTATAACATACATAAATATAACTGAAATCGGAAACTTGAACCTTGTTTTCCCTGCCCGCTTCACGTGAAATGCCCAAAATGCTGTATTAAATCTATGGACCGATCTTGAAAACGAAGGCTTCTGTTACCTTTTAACGTCGCGTCTCAATCAAGATCCAATTGAAAATTTATTTTCTACTGTTAGATATAGGTGTGGTTCCAACAATAATCCAACAACAAAAGAATTCCGTATAGCTTTACAGCAAAATAAATAAATAAATATATATATATATATATATATATATATATATATATATATATATATATATATATATATATATATATATATATATATATATTTTTTGCTTTGGATCATAATTATGTATTCATAAACAATTCAGTATGCAAAATAATATTCTTTTCAAATGGCATAACTATGTACCTATTTTAATTATACCGGGTGTAACACGAAAAGTGAAACATAGGAGTTAATCAGTTTTTCCGTGCGCATTGCTTCCCTAATTATTTTAGGAACAAATGTTTCAAATAAATGTTGTAAAGCATAAAATTCTACATCCGAATCAATAAACATAATTCATGAATACATGAATTTTCAAATTTAATTTCTGCAATTATGAAGTAGTCAAAATGAATTTTGTTTATTGATTCGGATGTAGAATTTTATGCTTTACAACATTTATTTGAAACATTTTTTTCCTAAAATAATTAGGGAAGCAATGCGCACGGAAAAACTGATTTGCCATGTTAAACGCCTATGTTTCACTTTTCGTGTTACACCCGGTATGTGTCAACAACACATCGTAAAATAAAACCTACCGAACCCAAAATCTAGCCACGACAATCAGCGACCGGGGTGAAGAGCAAAAGCGGTTCATGACTGTGCATCGTAGTTCATCTATTCGACGTATCAACTTACATAGCGCCAAGTCATAGAACAGTTTCTCTTTACCCCGCAGCTACCTCACCATAAGTTTTAGTATAACACTTATATACACAGGGCCGTTCCTCTTTATGTAATGTATGCTCTTTGGTAGTATGAAATTTCGAATAGCTTTTATTTATTCAAATAAAATTCAGTCTTTTTTGTGAAACTGACCATTATCTACAAAAAAAAAGAAACTATGCCAAAAACTTTGACACAATATTTACCTCTTTGTTGGTGTTTATGTTTATATATATATATATATATATATATATATATATATATATATATATATATATATATATATATATGTATATATTTAAATGATCATTTATATGACTACAATAATTCGCTAATTCCGCTGTTTGAGGTCCGCATATCTAAAGTCAAAATATACAAACCTGTTGTTTAAAAAAAATACTATCAACCTAATCTAACACTGTGTCTTGAAGAAATTATCAAATTGCAGTAAATCGCCTTTAATTTTTGAAGCCCGTGTGTTTATTATAATTTTATAATGTACCTAGATACTCTATCATTAGGAATAAGTATTTCTGATTCTTTCTTCAAGTAACAAATAAAAAAAACGCTTTGAACATACAAAGGCATATTTTTTCAATTATGATTTTTTCAAACTTTAATCAAATGTTTTATTCTGTTTTATTCTCCCTAATAACTTTGTGTAGAACACAACAGCTAAAAATACAAATCTTGAGTATATTAGTTATAAATTCTTAAGAATTTGTCAGTTCTGGCACATTCCGCACACAACAATTATTTACAGAACGTGATTGTGCTGCAGGTAATAATTAAAACCGTCCAACAAAGCTATTTATAAATAAATTGCGTGATATACGTAAAACAACAGATGTCGAGGCTTGTCTAACTATAAACCAGCCACATGGAACTGTGTGCTCAAATTAACTCGGAGAGTAGATTTTACGAGAAATAGAGTTTATGAGGTATAGAGTTATAGTTCTGAAGGAAATGAACCCTGGAAAAATTACTCGTAAAATGAATCAGCCATGTACAAAACGACTGAGACTTCTGGCGCTAATTTAAATTCTACTTTTAAATTGGAATAATCAATATTATATTCTTTAATAAACATATAATGTAGTTTATATTACGCGATGAAAAGTTTGTTTTGTTTGTTTGTAATCATCTGAGCATATTATATGCGAGTCTAATATTATACTTTATCTACAACTATTTAAATTCACAAAACAAAAATAGTAAAACATAACCTTACTTATATCTTCCATCGATCAACAAATGACAAACCATGTGCGAAAATAATTCATTGCTATTAATTGGAAGTAGGTCGTAGAATATGAATTTTTAGTGTTTTATATTTTTAGAGCTAGATTCATAATGAAGGTACGAGTATTATTTATTAGTATGATTACGTATTTATTCAAAATATTATTTAATTTGTGTTTGGCTCAAAAATATCGACATCAAATACAATTGTATTTCAACCGTTTTTGATCACTAGATTAAGTATTATATTTGTGTTTATTTTTATTTAGTAGCTACATAGTAGTATTTTTCATATTGATTAAGTTGTCGTCAAATACTTGTGTGATGGAGTTAGGAATATTATGTTGTCGTTTTTGATTTTTGTATTTGTTGCATACTTTCAACCTCTAACTTTATAAACGTATGTTCAATTTAAACTATTTATAATAATGATAATAACTTGTTTCAAACAGATCGCTGTTAACTTCATGCCCAATTAGGTATTTTATTTGTATTTTACATATTGCAATATGACATCTGGTGATAAAATTTCATAGCATAGATTGGGATTTTTCTGCTGTCAAATATGTATAGAATTTATTGTTTTAAATTAATTTTATAGTAAATATAGACAGTCGTAGTACAGTGGATATAATTTTCATCTACCACGGAAGAATTTGTGCTTTCAAATCTCGCTGACTTCTCCAAAAAATAAAACTATATCAGGATGGTTCAGATTCCACTATAAGCTATAGCCTTACTGAGATTTAAGTTACTATTTTGCAGAATTCTTTAAAGTACACGATTTGGAATATAGGGCCTACCAATATTCCGCCATGTTTTTACGTGAAATCTGTAACTCCGTTCATGTGTTAATCGTGAATAATATCCTTGTCATAAAAAACGATTAGTTAACAATAAGTAAAGATGATTTTAATTAAGCTCTATGAAGGCACTTTCGCATACATCCCAACATCTTGAATGACTCACTCTTTTGCGAAATCTAGCTCACAGCAGGAAATTTGGATCGTTCCTCAGAGCTACCGGCATCGTGCGACCGCGAAACGAGCCAATGAATCATAGCTTCGGCTAATGCAACCTCCGACACTGTAATTTCTTCAGTAAATTTAGATACATCGCTTTACAAATACGGAATAGCGTGAAGATACACAAAAAATACGACACTGTGATTCTCATTTAAGTTTGGTGAAACTTTCTGGACGTGGAAGGTTTTCTGCCAATTTGTTTTCATTTCGAGAAAGAAAATAAAAGACTGTGATCAATATTAGGTTTTAAATTAGTTTATCGTATTGTGGTTTTATATTGATAAGTATATATAACTATAAGTATATAGGGTAGGTGGCTCTGTGGTATCGGTCTGTGGAACTGAGAACCCGGGTTCGATTTCCACAGGTGACAAACAATTTTCACCAATTTAAATCTACCCCTGTGGCTCCCCCTCCACTAACATCTGTGGGGACCGTGATTTGACGACTGGTAACTTCACTTCACACAAAGAAATATATCATTTACCGAGATCTGCTTACAGCAGAATGCCATAACCAGTAATGGGTAAATGGCTTGAATATATATTTATTTATTTAGTAAAGTACCGAAAATTCGAATAATTGATTTGATAAATAAATAAACCAGCTACATAGTTATATAAAGAAAATTATTTTTGCTTATTTTATGGAAAGTAATTAAACCTATTAAGTAAATTGCATTTTCTGCTACTACATATATGGGGTAGATGGGTTAGTGGATCGAATCAGCCTGTAAATTTGAGAACCTGGGTTTGAAACTGACACAATATAAAATTTACCCTTATAGCTCTCCCTCTTTTAACATAATTGGAGAGCCGTTATTTGACAGCTAATAACCGTGTACTTTACACCCAGAAATGGATAAATGGTGTGATGATTTATTTATTTTATCTGTTACTAAGTTAATGACATCTCTTATTTTTCATGATTACCACTATTTAGGCATTCTATGACGAAAATCATTTATTATGTTTTTATATTTTACCTTTATGCTCTTATACAGAACTACCAGAATAAAATGTATTATTTTTTTAATCATACTTTTTACGAATCTATCAATGAGCAGCCATATAATTTTATTGTATTTAAAGAAGTAAACAAATGCATGAAAATATTAATAACTAAGATACATTTTCTAATCTTAAAATAATCATGTAATCGTTTATATATCGATAGATTTCAAATAATGATCAAGTTTTTGACAGGTAAAACGTCAAACATTTGTTTAATTTTTTGTTTCCATTTCATGGCTATCGTTATGCATGCCTCGAATACAAAAGTAACTACGATAAATGTGGATCTACTTTCGACATATTTATGTTTCATAATCTATTCGTAATTTCTATTCATCATCATTACCTGCCCTTGGACAGCTCATATGGTGTCCACCAATTTTCCCCGTACTGTGTTCGTCTTTTCATCCTACAATACCATTCACCCACCTCCTATCATCAAATAGTTTAATTCTGTTTACTTCCTCTCATACGCTCCCTGTCAATCTTCATTCTACTGCTGAATTCAATACACCATCATGCCTCAAAAAATGATCGGCTCAATTTTTATTTCTTTTTACTAAAAGCTTCACCATCTTTTTCAGTTCATCCAAAAGTTTTATTGTCCTCTTTCCTCTCTTACATTCTCCATCTACTTTACATTTATTGTTGACTTAAATACACCATCATGTCTTGAAAAATACCTAGCCCACTTCTTTTTTCTTCTTAATATTCGTATCATCTACTATTCTTCGCAATACTTCCTCATTTCTTACCTATTCCTATTATACACAAACAGAATTATTTTGGCCACGATTCTAACTTTGTTCAATAGTTTATTAGTATATGAGTAAATAATTAATTTATATATCTATAAGTTATGTTATATTCCTTTGACACATCGAATGGCAATTGAAAATGATAAAAAAGGAAACATTTGTGTTGTAAAAATTCGTGTTGTCCGTAGCCCAAAACTCATGAATCCCAAACAAAATCCAACGTAAAACAAGACACGAACAACGAACAAGGGCTACACATACACTTAATTTGAATTTCAACGAGTGAATTGACTAAAAAACCCAATTAAACGGAAAAATTGTTTCCCGCACGGAGCAGCACAAATCCCAACATCGCTTTTACATACATCAGATATGTAATTGAATGAAGTTCAAGCACTCAATTTCCGCGATTTCCACGCTAATCGGGCGATGTTCACACCAGTTAATCCGTTTACGCCGCCGCCACCGCTCCTGGACTCTTTGCAGAGGCGGAGATATTGCCTTTTAGCTGACGATATATCAAAATACAATATGAAGTTATATGTAAACTACAAGCTGACTTATTAAAAGTTTTTTTATTTTATTGTAATGTTTCAAAGAGATATTAGAAGAATAATATGTAAGTTGTAAATATCTAGTATAAAAAAAAATTCGTATGCTGTGATAAATATATTAGGTAAAAAAAAACAGCTTACTATTATTTAAATATATCTAAATGATCGTGATATTTTTGTTTTAAAAAGTGTTTGTACATTTTTCACTGTTGAATATATCTAAATAGACAAGATTGCTTCAAATAAATAAAATACAAAGAATTTAACATACCTAGTCAAAAATATTTTCAAAATTATAGAAAATATACTTTTCCTATTTAGTTAAAAGTTTATATTCTCTTTTAGTTATTAGGAATGTAAAATTAATACAACACGTCTTTTAAATCTAAAACAGTCGAACTGTTAGCAATTTACTAAAAGAAATTGAAAAAAAAACATATATCATCACGCTTTATACCCATTACTAGCTGTGGCAATATCGGAAAGTAACATACTTATGCGCGTGAAGTGTAATTATCGGCCCCCAAAGAGTTACTGGAGCGAGAGCCGCAGGGGTAATTTTAATGTGATGAAAATTGTTTGTCGGTTGTGGAATCGAACCCGGGTTCACAAAACCATAATTCGACTCGATATCACTGACACACTTGTCCCATAAAGAATATCAGTGTAATATGTATCTAAACTACCCTAAAAATTGTGTAATGCTCAAAATTTAAAACTTTACAGCGGGAAAGATGGTACATTGTTGATGCCAAAAGTACTCTACGCCCCTGTCCGTACGTGTATGGATGTGTGTGTATAAATGTGTAGGGCTGTGCCAGCACTGCGTTCTATTATAATGCTGTATGAATTTGCATACGTCATACGGGTATGTCCTTTCGTAAATCATTTGAACCTGTGTTAGTGTGCATGAGTCTGCTAGAGAATGAATTTGTTGGCGATTTGTGGGTTAAATTACTAAGTTCTTTTTTCGAGGCTATCAATGGTAATACCATTAAAGGTTTAATTTTTATTTATGAGAACCTGGTTGCTTGATAACAATTGGTTTTCCTTGCACCAGCACAACGATATCACCCTTTTATCCCTTGTCAGCACGTCCTATGGAAAAGAACAACAATTTTGTGATAGAATTATCATTAGTCGAGACAAGTTATTTCTTTTTGCGTGCAAGATGTAGTCTTGCCATGATTAATTTGTAACAGTAATTTTAATTATATTTTTATGTAAATGTTGTTGTTTGCCGACTTTGGTCTTTTATTTAATATTCATAATTAATTTGTAAATGCTTTATGTATTTTGCCATTTTATTCATTTCTATATATTTTAGTTCGCACGAAACGTCGTATATTTTTTATTTGATTTATTATTCGGTTGAAGCATTAGTAATTTGGTAGAATATGAAAGAGTCGAGATACCGAAGATGTAAAGATTTTGTTTAAAATGCAATATTGTTACTTCAAAACAACCAAGTTCGAGTCAAGAAAATAATGTAAGCAAGAAAAAACTTCAGTTAGAACATTCCTTGTCCGGTGTCTAAACAAAAAGTGTTTGCAGGCCGTGAAATTATGTTATCTTTATTAAAAATTCTCAAATCTAAATCAGCACGTATACAGGGCATTATATCCGTTCTCGGCCGCTGGCAGCGTATTAGAATTCTACTTCCTTGACGGGGACGGGCGCCAGTCACGCGAGGATGTGCATAATAATTACTTCGGCTGTGCGGAGCGGCGTCGCGACGGCGGGCGAAGGCAGCGGGACGCGGCAAGGCGGACAGCTCGCGTGTTGCGCTCAGCGGCTCTACGGTCTTTTTGCGTATTGCGGTAATATGCAAATATCACTGGAATGAGAAGTTTTTACCGATAAAAATTATTACAATATGTTTTGTAGTTTTTTCTTGGTCGTTAACCTGTCAAGAACGTGCGAGGAATTGTGATATTCTAAGAAGGAAGTATGCGAGAAGTTTACAAACTTGTTTTTCGCATCCTTACTATATAATTGAGAGATTGTTTACCTCATTTGAGGTTAACAGTGGCGGGTAAATATGAAAACGTGGAACACTATGAAAATTTGCGGGTTTTTACTGTTCATGTGGCTCCTCCACGAGTACAATGCGACAACTAATTAGTAGTATAGAAATTACTTGACTATACTAAACTAACTTCAATACAATTTCACAAGTATAATTATTTATTAAAATTTAAATAAATACAAATGTAATTTCCAATTAATTATTTATTATATAAATTTATTACAAAATTACTTTTCGTAACACATGCACACGTTCTTATTCCCTAATTTTAGAGAGAGAAACACTGATTTTCTCCCCTAGGTAGCATGTTTCCCTCCCTAGAGAGATGTTTCTCTTCCTAGGGACTACGATTATTAGCTGTTTGCGACGTTTCCTAGGTAACTAGTTACGCAACCAATATTTGACATTTTCTCCCGATAAGACAGTAATTTTTGTTCACTTGTTACGAAAAGTATAATATGCTTCACGGGAGGACGCGATTATCCCTTGTGTGAAGTTGGCAAACTTCGACTTCAGTTCGAACCTTTGGCCCTCGCTTACGTCTCGATTTGCCAAATTCACACGAGGGAATAATCGCTTTTTTCCTTCCTCCCTTGATGCATAACATAGTATTTAAAACGAACATTTGAAATTTGAGGTTATATGTCAAAAGATATGTGTTATGTAATATTTACAAATATTTCATTACTTGTTGTCATGGTTTCAGTTGTGAACAGGACACCGATGCAATTAATAAGGATGTATTCTACATGAAAATTAACTCTTTTCAAAAAAATACGTGTTTCTTATGGATGCAAAAAACTATCTTACATCTTACAGGAATCTAACGGCATATTACATCTCTCAGCCTTGCTATCCTTGCTCACTGCATTCGCTCGTGCTTTAGAAAACTTCGGGATGTAATATGCTTATATCTTCCAATATGACACAATATACTATTATTTAATTATATGACAAATACTGTAATTATCTTCCTATATTTACACTAATTAAAATTATTATTATTTATTTATGTATGCTAGTTTGTACAACAGGAATTAAATCTCAGTTACAGTACAGATCTTCGGGAAGAAACTTTTATTATTTATGAATTTAGGACGTAAAGTGAAGTTTTTGCCTACGTCGTTGTATCATTGGAGATCGTGTACACTCCTGACGAAAAAAGTTTATATGAAGTTGGGGTATAAGTGTGAGTTATTTATTTTAATATGACAATAAGTATATTTGAGCATCCTGAACCATAATTCATTTTCCATTCAATTTCTTTCCAGTCATATTGGCAACAGGAAAACAATCACATTATAACCATTTTATCAAGCAAATCATTCGATATTCATCAGGAAATTTTATTACAAGTAAAGAATCAAAATCCCATTATAATAATGAAGATAAATCGTAAGTAAATTCTCTGTTTGATTTGGCGTAGCCGGCAGCACGTCAGTTCGGATTTTTCCCGCATTTCCGGCTTCAGATGTTCAATTTCGCGCGGATAAATTTAGTAGATTTGATTGATGTTAATGTCAAGTGTCGGCAGAGGCGCAAGCGTCGACTCCCTGATAAGGGACCTTTCAACAGATTGGAAACCTGAGCAGGCGGTGGTGACGACGCGGCTGTAGCGTGTCTGTTCGTAATTACGTCCCTACGGTGGCGTCGGCATCGGTCGCGATGCCCGGTGCTCTGCACGTAATGCGACGCGGGTCTGCGCTAAATGTCCGTCTCGAACTCCAGACTCAGCAAGGACTGGAATATAAGTAGAGAGGAATGTGAATTAAATTGATTTCTTTGTCCACACTGCTATTGAAAGATATGTTGATGAACATTACTGCCAATGCTCGAAAAAAAATAAAAGAATTTGTTTGTGCAGGCACATGTTACTTGTGTTATCCTTTTTTTTGCAGAAATGCTTTAGTTTTTATTCGAAACGACGTAAATCGAGATAGAAAATGTATATAATTTTATATTAACTGAAATCAGTTCGATCATAAAAAATATAGTAGTTCTGGACTAGAAATAACGTTTTTATATGTTAATATTGAAAATATTATAATAAGTATAGAAATACAGACGGTAGAATACAAAGATTCAAATTTTTCGAACGGACACGTCAACTAGCGTCTCTGACAGGATTCATCGTAACTAACATAACCTAACTTAACCTAATAATATTGAAAGTATAAATAAAATTCGGAATTTCATTATATGTATTTTATTTGGCACATAAACTTTAATTTTCAAATATGTAAAGTTTATTTTTGTAATTTGATGATGTGGTCACTTTAATTTAATTGAAATACTAATTTTTATATGGCAAAACAATGGAATGAAACGGCCATAATAAGCATTATCATAATTCAATAAAGATGGCCATAGTATTAGACGGATGACATCTGATGATGGAAAAATAAATCTTATCTAAATTTATAATTTATTTCTGAAAAATTTACTTTCTGATAGGGTAATGAAAAAAAATATATACGTATATAAAATGCTATTCTTACCTCGGGTGATTTATATACCTCGCCATTGACTTGGAAAATAAAGTAACACAACCGGGAATAAATATTTCACTTTCTTCCCTTGATGAACAAATAACTGTGAAATATAAATTAAGTAAATCGCCACGTAAATCGCTGTTACGTAAATATAGAAATATTTTATCTACATTTTATGTAATTAAATGGATGATTTGATAACAATATTATTTATTTTATAAATATTAATTCATGACGCACTCTTTTGTTGTATGTATAATTTACTGTAAATGTAATTACAATTACAAATATGCACTTGTATTTCAAAGTACCATTGCAGTTTGTGAAGTACTGGCCCTGTAAATATTATGCGGTAACATTGAATTATTAAACATTTATTTAATATATCAATATATTGGAAATGGAATACAAAATAATTTTAATATTGTTTTGATCATAACGCAATCAAATATCAATTTGAAAAGGTTCAATTGGAAATTTAGTTATAAAATATGATTTTATCTCCAATTTGCCAAATATTTATCTGTATCTATATAATTATAAATCAAATTTGACATTATTTAAATAAAATTATGCAAATAATTTGTTGATAATCTTATTAAAATGACAATGCGACATTCATTTTGTTTTGTCGAAACAAAGTGGATATTTTCTAGAAACAATAAAAAACTCAAACTACCTGATTTTTCATTGAAACATTTTTTTGGATTACTAGTTTGTGACTGTAATGGAGGACCCCGCATTGCACTTGTGCAATTTTCGTGACAACAAACACTTGTGTGACAGTTTGGACAATTTTTGGCAATATTCTTGTCACTTGGGATGTTGTATACTAGTAAATAAATAAATATGCAGTAAAAGATGTCTAATATGTATTCAAAATATTATATTACTATTCAACAATCACAAAATTGTAATCAGAAGCACGTGCAGACAAAAAGTACATCAGACAATTTCTAATTAATTGCTCGAACAAAGCTAATGTGCACAATTTAATTTTGTAAATGTGGTATGTTGTTCACTACTTGTTTCTAGAATTAGCTCCAAGCTTCAGTTATTAAATGTATCAGTAAATATTACCTTCAATCATGAAATTGATATTGAAGTAATATTTAATATATTGTTAGACATAGTTCCTATGTTCATCATATTTACTCGAAGTTTGCTACTGTGTACTTGTAACTACTGTAGTATGTACTAAATTGTATTTAATTTTGTCTGTGAATAGATATACCTCAAGTGCGTTTCAAGTAAGATAGATATTTACCATGAGAAATCAGTTTTATGAAAATCTTATATGTCTGACAAACAATTATAATACTAAATTGATGATTAAACAAACATCTTATGTAATATTTAATACTGTATTTTAATGCCCCTTAGGTAAATAATTTAATGTTTTGATAATTTTGCTATAAAACAAAGTAAGCCATAAACAAAATACAATTCTGGCACTTTGACAGTGGATTATTTTATTTTAAGTCGTTAAATTATCTCGCCAAATTACACTTGAGCATTTTATTTTCTTCGGATAATTTTCAGTTTGGCAATTCAACATTGTTACCTGACAACAATTTGACTCAAAAAATTGTTCTAAAATACAGTTAGATACGTTAAAACTCCGCTAAATAAGTTTTTACGGAATAAGATGTTTCCGTACGGGACGACGCCGAGCTTGTAGTTTCGAAATGAGTACCGTAAAATAATATTAATGGACGTATGATGTATGTTTTATTTCATACTGTGTCACATTATATTATTAAACATTATTTTCATATCCTAACCGCAAAAATGACATCTTGAAATACTTATAATTAAATGTGAAAAACTGTTTGTTGTTATTTAGCAACTTTGCGGTAACAATACCGTAATATTATATTGTAAAGTGCCTTTTTCTCGGCTGAAATAACTATTGTAAAAATAGAAATACGATACAGTATGAAATAATAGTATGTTATGCATCAAGGGAGGGAAACAAGCGATTATTCCCGCGTGTGATGTCGAGGTTTGCCAACTTCACACAAGGGATAATCGCTCCCTCCCGTGAAGCATATTATATTTTTCGTAACAAGCACAAAAATTACTGTCTTATCAGGACAAATGTCAAATATGGGTTGCATAACTAGTTACCTAGGAAACGCCGTAAACTGCTAATAATCATAGTTTCTAGGGAGAGAAACATCTCTCTAGGGAGAGAAACATGCTACCTAGGGGAGAAAAGCAGTGTTTATCTCTCTAAAATTAGGGACTAAGAACGTGTTTTTTGTGCATGTGTTACGAAATAGTTATTTGTTTCATATGAACTGAAAATCAAGTTTCTTGGTCGAGTAATAAAGGTTGCAAGAAGACGAGAAGCGGAGTCTTGATATATTGTGAGACTCAAAATAGTATTTTTAGTCTATTTGAGTTGTGAAAACATATCTTCTATTTCTATTTCTTTTAAATGAGAGAGGAAAGGGATACTTTTTATCCAGAGTGAAGAGAGTTTTAGGAATCCTATATTTATTGTACAGTAATGATATCCAGGTGAAAACATAGTATGTATACCTCTTGAATAAAATGTAATTCTTCCCTCAGGAGCTCGGGAAATGAAACGGCAAATTCAAATAGAAATGTGTCATTTTCTTCCCTTGATATATAAATAACTATTAAATTAGTTATAAACACGACGACAATTTGAAAATATACAATCACAATCACACCAAAGTACTGCAGACGAAATCTGACCCATCCTAATTTAACCCTGGCCTCTTCAAAGATCCATCAATCCTAGTATTCCAGACATCCTTTGTCACCAAATATACATTCAGTGTAACGCTGCAGACATAGAATCAGACAGAATAGTAGATCGCAGATCACTGTAGTAGACAACTGAGAATCGGGCACCAGTCGACAACGGGAACACAAGTGCAACAGTGACGCGCCTGGGATGTTTGTGGTTGCTGAATTCTACCGACTGCATTCCTGCATGATGCCAACGTAATGACCTGCGTAATAGTGGTAGAGGTTGGTACTCTGTACTGAAGTGGTATTTGGATAGGGATGAATTGGGACATACTCGTAGACATTGTTACATATGATGTAATGTGTAATGTAATTTTTTAATGACGTTACTATTCGAAATATGTAATTGTCAACTCAATTTGAGTTGTAGATAATACTAAAACCAACATCCATACTCATAGTTTTAACATGAAGCTGTGTGCTTAATACTTGCTAACTTTCTTATATTGTGTGTCAGAGGTTTGAATTCAATTCCAATAATAAATATGTTTTATAAAATATTAAAAATTTAATCCCATATCGCGTGATTCTTTAAATATTGTTTAAAATAGAATAATTTGTAAGGAAAAAGACTTTAATTATCGGGAGAAATATATCTATATAAAAATTTGTCATAAACAGTCTTATGCTCGTGCTCATAATTATATAGCAGATTATCAATAAAGATGCTTAGGGGATTATTCGCTTAAATTAGAAAATAAAATGAAAATACTGGATATATCAAATATGCTACACAGCGCAATGTAAGGTTAAATAATAGAAACAATACTCGTATTATACAATAAGTATTTGATACTAATTTCGCACGAATATGAAAGTTTGCAATTGGTACGAGTGCAAAATGCACATTCTATGCAATTTGTTTTTCTACAATTAAATTTTAATAACAAGTTTGTCCAGATTTCAGTATTTTATTGTAACAATCCTAAACTAATATCCTAGCAACGGGATAATCCATGAAATATAACATTCATATCTCACGTTGCCTATCGTAAGATATGAAAATAAGTGTATAATCGTCGCCTATGTTATAAATACGAGTACAAATTCTTGAATGTCGACTGGTTTCCAAGTAAAAATTAAGGCACTAACGTTGCAAAATTTTGCAGCAAACGGCGCTCTTTCCGACTATTTTTGTGATCGGTACTATATTGATCGAATCTTCTTATGTACAAATTTTAGTTGGGCCAGTTAATTTTTGTGACAGTGACAGTAAAAGAAAACAAATGCTTCTCCTCATTTTGATAATACTAATTTTACATACAATAATTTTATAAATAATGTATGTGTTTGGATAAAAATAGACTTACGTATATCCTACAAAATAAATATTACTTAAATTATTTTCAAAAAAAGCTCGTCTTGTGGTCAAGTATAGCGAACAGTGTTCCTCTGTTTTTTTTTCTGACATTACAGGCCTTATATATGTATATTGTGGGCGACGGTACAATGTTCTATATGTATATCCGTAGCAACAAGAAGCATGCAATAACTAGATATACGAGTACAGTGCTCAACATTGTACAGGTATATTATTAAAAATTGAATGTAAAATTAAAACTTAATATTACATACATACATACATACATAACATCACGCTATATCCCATTAAATGGGGTAGCACGAACGCGTCAACATTCTCATCCTGACACACGATACTCGATTCGACTACATTAACACTTCCTCAATACAAACTCTTTCTTTTCTCACAACCAAAATCCATCAACACACAACAAACATTCATCCATTCGCTAGTGTACACTGCGCTTGTTTCTGAAGATGGTCTCCACACAATTGCAGGTAAATACTCGAAACATCTAACCAATAATCTAAAATCAAGAATCATACGCTTGTCTTCATTCATCATATTTATCCCGCAATTAATTTTCTCCAAACATTCCTATCCTGACACACCACTTTTGCTTCAACCACATTCATAATTCTTTTCATACAAGCTCGTTTATTCTTCACGCTCAGAATCTTTCGCTCACGCAATAACCCTTCAATCATATTCATCCACTTGTTCCTAGGCTGTCCCAATAATAAATAATTAAATAAATAAAAAGCTTCTTAAATACATATTTATAAAATTTGAACTATAAATTATATTCAAATATTTCTATAAAAAATAATACTACAGTCGCTTTAATTTTGCACGAAAAATTAGGTGTGAAAAAAATCTCGGCAAGATGGATGCCGCGGTTGCTCACAGTGGAGAATAAACGCAATCGTGTGGTGGACTCTGAGGCTGTTTTGGCGCTTTTCCGTCGTAATCCTGAAGATTTTCTGCGTAGATACATAACTGTGGATGAGACTTGGATACATTACTACACTCCAGAGACAAAAGAACAGTCAAAACAGTGGATTTTTAAAGGCGAACGGGCTCCGAAGAAGGCGAAGACGGAGAAATCGGCTAGCAAGGTTATGGCAACGGTCTTTTGGAATGCACGCGGAATCATCTTCATCGACTATTTGGAAAAGGGAAAAACGATAACAGGAGCGTATTATGCGTCGTTATTGGACCGGCTGAGCGAAGAAATAAAAGAAAAACGTCCTCATTTGAAACGCAAAAAGGTCCTTTTTCATCAAGACAACAAGACAATGCACGTGTGCACACCTGCGCAGTTGCGATGGCCAAAATTATGGAATTAAAGTTCCAATTATTGCAACATCCACCGTATTCACCAGATTTGGCCCCCAGTGACTTTTTCTTATTTCCAAAGTTAAAGAAATGGCTTGGCGGACGAAGGTTTACGTCCAATGAGGAGGTCATTGCCCAAACGGAAGCCTATTTTGAGGAGCTTCCGAAATCCTACTTTTTGGCCGGCTTAAAAAAATTGGGAAAACGATTAGAGAAGTGTATAGAGCTAAAAGGAGATTATGTAGAAAAATAAAAAAATATCTACCCAAAAAAAGTGTTTTTTCTACTTTTTTCTAAGGACTTATTGAACGACCCTCGTAATTTATATTTTTTATTTTACATTCAATTTTTAAAATATCCCTGAACTTTGAGCAGTGAATTAATGATCCTAGCAAAGATGAATAACATATGTTTCAAATCCTAATTGAAGTTCTGTAACAAGTTTAAACGAGCACATTCTAATTGAATACAATTATGTAATTAAGTTTTGTTGAAATGAGGGCAGTTATTCATAACAGTTTGTCTCGTGCTATTCACTAATCTTTGGTGTATTAGTATTGATGTATTGATGACAGTAGCATTAGGTCAGTTATAAGTTACTGATGCCGAGAATGAATTCAAGTAAATTCGAGATTGAAGTTAAGTAAAAAGTAGAGAGTCAAGTCGAAATAGTAGTGGATGTACAGAGATGTAATGATTTAAATATGTAAAATATAAAATCGTATATAATTAATAAAGTGTTATGTCTCGTCCATTGCTTTGGTTATGACAAGAACCTGAAATACTGTAAAGGCTAATTTTTGAAAAGTTTTAAATCCTTTCATAGTTCTACTTCAATGCATATCTTTGGTTTCCATTTTGATAATTGGCAGCCTGACTGGAGATAGAATTGCAATTTTCAAAACATGAAATCAGTTTCTTCCAATTAACTGTCCTAATGAGATCCTGTTCGAAACAGAAGTGCACGAAACCGTTGCAATGTCCTGCTGACGTGTTACGATGTTATAGTACACGGGGCACCGAGCGGACAGAAACTAGCGCTCTACCAGGTCAGCTGTCCGGTGCATCTGTGATTTATTGGGGCATTAGTATGTACGGCCACTGTGTTGGATTAAGTTTTCATTATGTGTAATCGAAAGTGCTGGTGCTGGTGCTGCTACTGGTGGTAGTGCTGGCAAGTACAGAACGGTGTGTGTGCGAGAGTGTGAGAGGTCACAGCCAATGGATTATTGAAGCAAGTGTGGGACGGGTTGGAATTAAATGGATTTGTAATTAGAGAGATTATTACATTTACCTCAAGTGGAATAAATTCCCTAAAGGTCGTTTGACACTTTCTAATATTTTATCACACATGGCTTAATTAATTTTCATTAGCGGTTCTCGTTCAAAATGTTTGTTCTTACAAAATAATTATTTGTAAATTACAGTATTAAATTGGTGATTACTTACTTCAAATAATATTTAGTTTTCTTATGGCTAGTTGCAATTCTTTGACTTGAATTGAAAGGATTACTTAAATGAAAATGAAATGTTCATTTAGAAAAAACTTAAAATTCAAATATCAGAGTATATGAAAATTATCGTTTTCCAATCCACCTAATTTAATACAGATTTACTAAATGTTATTGTCACAAATTATAAAAATTAATTAATATATTTTTAAGAAATTGTCACTCTGGCTGTAAATATGTTATAAATATTCAAATTTGGAAGGCGTTTTTATCGACTTTTTGGCAATAAAATGAGGCAATTATATTAAATAAAATTTATGTATATGTCTACTTCAAATATTTCGTTAAAATACCAAGTAGTATCTAATAGTTATAAGAAAGTGTCATTCATACTTCATGTGTTTATTTTTTGTCCCTTGCTGTCTCACTTCCTTCTCTTGATATATAAATAATTAATTATTAAAACATTGCAATGCATTGAAGTAGAATTTATCTTTAATTCAAATTTTTCAAAGTAAATACTTAATTATTATTGATATTATCAGATTTGAATCACATCGTAACCGTAACTTTAAAACAATTAACCGGAGTTCAAAGATTTCAAATTCAAATCCTGTATATAATTCACGTATCACCTGTATCTTACTGCAAAGGTATCAACCTCATAATTATGATTTTCAACATTTACTTACTATGACTAAATTAAACCCTAAATCTTTTTATGAGCTATCACCTATCTTCCGCCTTTCGTGAAAAGATTTACGACTTCCTACGATTTAATAATTCCATTCCACCCTACAATCAAACAGTAATCCATTTCCTCCAATAATCTAAAAGCAAAAATCATTGGGAAATAAATAAAAAAATCCATAAAAATTCGTCCATCGGCCAAAACATTCTCCCATCTCCTCGTCCGAGATTAAAGTTTCATAGGAGAGTGTTCGAGGCGATTCCGATCGCGACAGCGACACGTGACAATGATAGCGGGCGCCGTAAAACCGAAACAGCGCGGGCTGGGCTACGTGTGGAGGGCCCGGCGGCTCCGCGGAGACACAATGTGCGGATTTACGGCTCTTTGTTCTCGATCGGATGGATTAAGAACGTACAGTGATTTGGGAGGTCAGCTGTTGTTGCTGCGTTGCTGGTGCTGGTGCTAGAGCTGTATACTAGCGAGCCTGAAGATGAGATTTCACGATTTCGGAGAAATGTGAAATGGAAGAAGCGTGTTTGGGCATTGGGAAATCAGGAGTGTGTGATATTGCTCTTGGGTTTGATGTTTGTTTTTTGTAGCAAGTATTTATTATTCTTTAGGAAATATATGGACTAAACATATATAAAATCTCTACAAATTATATCAAGTAGATCATTGAATTTGTTTTTAGGACATTACTCATTTTTTACCTATCATATAGCGTACTATGGTAGAAAGTTCAGTGAATTTGAGAACTCGTGTTCAATTCCCACAGCCAACAAACTATTGCCACATTAAAATTATCCTTGTGACTCTCTCCACCACCATCTTTTGTAATAATTCTCTTTGGCAAGGAATGTGTTTTTACAACTTATAAGTGAAATCTTAAGGAAAAATTAGAAAATATATTCTATCGATAAAATTGCTTGTATTCCTGCTGGTCAAATAAAAATTTTAAAAGATATTATTGTACAAAGATTTATAGCATTCCGATATAAAATTTCAAATAAGATAATTAGAATAATTCTGATCAGTAATAAATCAATGTGTTCCAAACTAATAGAATCAATGCATAGGATATTGGAAACATGAGAAAATAATATACTGTTGTTTAGGTTCTTAGTTATGTAAATATCAATAATTTATATTTGAAATATATGAGAATATTTTAATGTAAGAGCTTTTATGATTTCATTGTAATAGTATAATAGTTTCTTCACAAATAATTCGACATTTTTATACTGTTAAAGTTATAGTAACAGCATTTTTTATGTCAGAATAGTGACTCTGAAACAAAAAGATGTAATTTCTATTCAATATTGTAATTATTCTTTTAGTAGATTTTATACTTATTTATCACCTGTAATTTCACAGTAGATAAAAATTAAATAGGTATGAAATCTGAAGCAGTTCCACCTCAATTTTTCTTCATTACTTGCACAAGTAGTTACAAAAAATGAGTCTTTAACGACGCTCAAATGTGTAATTAATGAATAAGCAGCATAAAAATAAATTATTACCTCTAGGTTGGCACTTGACCAACATTTGTAAAACCTCCTCGTATTCCAATCCACACATTTCTCCAACGATAATTGACATCAGCAAAAACACATTCCATCCTGTTAAACTTCTTGATTATCCTCATAATCGAAGGCCAAATTGCTCTGGCCCCAGCCGTAAATAAATACCGAAACAAATGACTTGATTGCCTAGCGACCAATGGGAGCAGGAGATGCCGGTTTGGGATGCAACGTTGCCGTACAGTGCCGGCACTACAATTTCGAGGGCTTGCTTCACGCAGAATTTATATTTCATGCTCTTTATTTCTATCCTCAATTAGCTATCAGTTACGTAATAACCACTAATATATAACAGTTAATTAACTTCATGTTTGAAATGAAAGTTATAAAATATTAGTTTTGTTTGAAACCTTTATCTCTAAAATAATTTAGGAACTGCTAAAAATCAAGTTTATAAATAGTTAGATAATCACTCTTAACTACAGTGACGTGCAGTAAAAAAGGAAGAAGAATAGTTAATTAATAAAAATGAGTTTTCATTGATGAAAGACAACTGTTTTTTTTTTTTAATCATTTTAATGCCTGATGTTATATTATTATAAGTTAGTTAGTTGGGATACTTTTTAATATTCAATAAATAAAAAATATTATGGCAATAAATTTAAATCAGTTTCTATTTAATAATAAGTACCATATTAATTTTAACTAGAATACTTTTCTAAATGCTAGTAAATAAGCAGTATAAGAAGTATGATGGAAAACAATAACAATTATTTAGTATTTTTTTGGCTTTTAGCAAGACAAGTCATTTCTCTTTAGCGTGCAAGATGAAGGCTTAGCACGACCAATGTGTAATTCTTTGGCTTTTAGCGAGATAACTCGTGTCTCTTCTGGATGTGCAAAATGTAGTTTTGCCATGTAACTTATTAACTTTAGCAGTAATATTTTTGCTTCGTACGTTGTTGATGTTTGTCATCATTATTCAATATAATTAATTTCAATATTAGTTTGTAAATTTTACTATCTATTTTTTTCGTTTCGAAACAAATATTATTTTTACATGGAACATTGTTTTGGCTTCATTAGCGTTCTTAGTACAAATAATTTAATTTATGTAAGCTGTAAATCAATTTCGAAGCTAAAATATCTTCACATATAAAAATACAATGCAGAAGCGTTTTGAAAAATACTTCCAACTACAATACTCGTATCACCATATACAGGATGCACAAAAATCGAACTACTCTAGGTATATATGATATGTGATAAAGCTGCCGAATAAATTTTGACGTTTCTCAACTGTAAATTCAGAAAAAAAATCCTTCAAACTTTCAATAAACCATAATAAATATTTTGATGTTTTAAATTGTTATACGAGTTATTTTCTTACTGAGTTTTCTTAATAATAACAAAATAATTATCTGTCGTTGGAAATACTTTCATACTGTTATGAAAGAACATTTTAAAATATTTCAGGTTATCATTTTGAAATGACATTTAACGTATAGCTGCGTAGTAGTACCAATCTTAAAAAATAAAAATTTACCGAAAACAGTTTAACAGTAGCCTTAATCATTAAACTGTGTTTGGTATTATAATGGGCAGATTGTGTACGCAAAGTATAAAAAAATAAAAAAAGTATAAAATAAACACTTGACTATGTTTCACAAAATTAAGCCTCCAAGTCACCTTATGAGGGCATCGTCAGAGGCTGGCTAGCACAGTTAGTAACCATAGACGCGTTTCGCTCTTATTAGAGCTCATCAGTATGGTATAACTCACTTCTTCACCTAGAACAAAGTTCACGTGAAGAAGCTGGTGACGAAGAACTGTGCCAGCAGAGAATAAGATCTCTAACAACAGGTAAGATGACATAAGAAGTTCTGTGGAACAGATCATGCCATCTACCGAAAAAAGGAGAAGCTACGCAATAGCAATTTAAATAACAACAAAGACAAAATTAATTGTCATCCAACACTTGGTGAAACAAGGTTTAATAAAAGCACAGTTCTTCGTCACCAGTTTCTTCCCGTGAACTTTGTTCTAGGTGAAGAAGTGAGTTATACCATACTGATGAGCTCTAATAAGAGTGAAACGCGTCTATGGTTACTAACTGTGCTGGCCAGCCTGTGACGATGCCCTCATAAGGTGACTTGGAGGCTGAATTTTGTGAAACATAGTCAAGTGTTTATTTTATACTTTTTATTAAACCTTGTTTCACCAAGTGTTGGATGACAATTAATTTTGTCTTTGTTGTTATATAACAAAATATTACAAAATTCTATGGGAAGCGTTACTTCCAATGCTTCCATGAACTTCACGCTCTGCTCAATCGGTTGTTTTTATCTATTAATGGCCATCGTTTTTGATGTCACACTACTTAACTTTTATCAAACAGAAGTAGATATATGATGTAAGCTTAAGTTAAGAAAGTAAAAATATAGTGAACCCTTTTTTGCCGTCTGGAAGTAGCCATTGTTGCCATGTTGCCAATGGCTGTATGCGTCCAGGAAGTGAGTTCTGGGATGTAGAATCGGGTAAGCCAGTCACGCGATATTTGTTCTAATGTGATTATTACAAGACGATGCACGTGCGAGCTCACGACCCATAACTCATCGCTAATTTGTCCCGGTCAGTGCTTTGCTTGCATTTCGCGTGGTGTTCGATAGAGCGCGCTGGTCGCCGATCTGTGTTCGATGGCCAGTAATAGCGTTTGAGGCAATGTAATAGTGATCTTTTGTAAACAATAATGACAATCGCAGTTGAACATCTCTGGCTGTAATTACTAATTAATTAAATTATAGTAAAAGTATATAATTACTTCGATAGGTGATAGAATTTATTAATGGACAAATATACAAATCCTTTGACAAAAATTAATGTGCGTACTTCTAATATAGGATAATAAATCTTAATTTGATTTTATTTTATTTGGGATCAGAGAAATATAGACCATGTCACATCCGACAACGTAACAACAAAAAATACCTACGTTACTGTTTTTTAAAACTAACAAACGTATTTCTTGTACCACAAACAAATTCAATGACTTAATTGTGCTCACATTTGATGATAATTGGATTTATTATTTTAGTATAATTTATATTTTTAATTACAATGTAATTGCAAAGAACATATTTTATTTTGATTATTACTGGCTAACTAATATGCCATATATTTTATGAAATCTTTTATTAATCATCTATTAACTTGTGAAACAATAAAATAAAAATAAAATAAGCACACTATAATATTTCACCGAACAAATTGTAGGTACTGTCTTTAGTACCTTCTTCCCAACCGTTTTTAAGAAATGAAATCTAAATTTTTAATTTATTTTCCATTATTATTTGAACACAAATTATTGTTTTCAAATCAAGTACAATACTTTCAACAATCAACTTAAATTTTTATTTATGTAGGAATACCTAGAGCAGGAGTTAGTCTATTACCGCTCGAGAGATAAAACCATGCAAGAGCGAAAAGAACATTTTCTGCTCTTGGTGCTGTAACAATGCGGTATCGCGGTTGATGCATTTCATCATGCACATTCATAATTGTTTTTAGCTGATGAGTTGTAGACTAAATTATTATTGTTGATTTAGAATGAACATATTTGTAGCTTCAATTACTTGAAATTAATTGTTATTTTAATTGATAATTTCCTCAGCTATAAACAATATAGATTGACTTTTGCCTATTCAGCGTCTGCGGTATGTCTTTGATATGCCGACAAGATGATGCAAATTATATTCCTTCTAGAAGGAACTGACACGTAGTCCTTGATAAAGATACCTAATACATCTCCCCGTAAGTTCTCAGCACCCTTCTGGTTGCTCCGAGCTTAGTTAGTTCTCGCCAGCTCGTCGGATGAGCTGGTGCCTGATCAGTAAGATATTGTTTAAAGTTCTCACTAGCTCTTCGGATGAGCTGGTGCTTGTTTAGTAAAGTTCTCGCCAGCTCGTCGGATGAGCTGGTGCCTGATCAGTAAGATATTGTTAAAGTTCTCACCAGCTCGTCGGATGAGCTGGTGTGCCTGTTTAGTAAAGTTCTCGCTAGCTTTTGGATGAGCTAGAGCCCTGATCAGTAAATTGTTGTGAATCACTTGTAAAGGCTAGAAATGCTTTAGTGGTTAAGTTGTCTCGAACTACTGTTATTAGTTCAAGTGTCTCGAGCTCTTTGGATGCGGGTCACCTGTTGTGACGCCAGCTCCTTGGGTGAGCCGAGACAGTAGATTGATAATCACTTGGAAAAGCTAGAAATGCTTTAGTGATTGAGTTGACTCCAGCTCTTTGGAAGAACCTGGTCACTTGGAAAAGCTAGAAATGCTTTAGTGTTTAAGTTCAACTCATCGTCTAAAACTATTTTGGTTTATAGTTTGTTTGAACTACTGTTTTTAGTTCAAGAGTAATTAAATTATATTGCTATAATTTAATTACGAGCAAGTGCTCAAATTCTGTATTTGTTTGTCCTGTGTTGTGTAAACTATATATCTCATATTTATAATAAATAGTGTTAAACGTAATAGAAGATTGGTTGTGATTCTTGAGGAAAGTGTACCTATCCAAACTACCTTAGTGTGGTGTGTGTGTTTGTCATTCGTTGACACTCAGATGACTTCGAGACCCACCAGCCGCTGATGACTCCTGAGCAACCTGCCATCATCTACAGCTATTAAGGTTGGTTGAAGTTAAAGTACATTTTCCCTTGTTGTTAATATCCAATATCCTTTCGTCTGTCATCTTCGAGATTGTTCGTTAAAACGTTAGAACTATTATTGGGAGTGTTCCCTCTAATATTAGTTAGGCTCCGCGCGAATTAAGGCCGTTGTGCCCTGTTTTTCGCGTGTCACTGCCAAAGTGGCTTTTGTACAGCCACATACATTGGCCATTATTACAATTGGCACAATCTGGTAGGATTGGCCACTGTTACAGTGCACACACTGTTTTTTCTTCGACCATTTAAAAACACTTGAAATAGCTATTTGTATAATAAGAACGCAAAATGGTACGTACATTGTTGATAGAAAAGTTATTGTCGCACAACTTAGGAGCGCAGCATTCCCTTGAAATCGACAATGTACATTTGCGCTCGAACCATAGACAATTTTTTTTATAATAGCTACAGTAACTTTTTTCTTCGTGAATTTAAATTTTAAGAATTTAATTTTAAAAGTTTTCATCGTTCAAGGTCATAAAAAATAAATATTGTTTATTTACTGTCACTAGATGTTCAATGAACGTTCAAATATATAATCGGCAAAGTGACATTTGGCGTTTGTATATTGACCGTAGAAAAAATATTTCTGACAATTTTTCTGTTTAGAAATTTGTTTCAAATTGCTGACAGTTTTCATGTGTTCGTAGATATGATAATATACTTTTCTTTTACTGCTCGGCGAGCGACAAAATCTTTCAGCACTCAAGTGACAGTTATATGTAACAAAATCAGTATTCATGTGCCAATTTCAGACGTAACTAGACGCATGTTTCATCTGAAGTTCTTATTGTGCAGAGTAGCAGAGAAATAATTACCGAATACCTATATTTACTATCTGTTTTCTACTTTGAATTTAGGTATTCGGTCGTACTTGAGCAAACATTCTATCGCATATCGTTTTTGCTAGGATTATTACTATTTTCATTTAACTTTTTACACCGCAATCGCCTTCCCGGCAATGAGATCCACGTCCACGATCCGAGGCATGTAATATGAACATCATATGGCCCGTTCCCGTGCCAGAACCACGATTTTCCTGTAATTTCGTCATATAAAAACTTGCCGAAGTCTCGATCTCGCAATTAACTCGCCGCTATAAATTACCGACTAAATTTGAACTTGCTCTGGGAAATGGCCGAACTAGCGATGCGAGCTTGTGGTGGGGGATACTTGATGACAGGTATGTGGGGTGCAATTTAATGAAACGGGAATTTCATTCCACGATGGACTGGAATTACTCAGCAAAGGTCAGTTGGTCTCTCGTCATTTTGGTTTTGATTGCACAATTAAAAAATGGTAATTGGCATACACACTTTGTTGCGTTACTACAAACGGAAAAAATGTTGTTTTATTCGACTATTTTTAAAAATTAAAATGTAATTAACTATTTATTGGATTTCACTTTCAGCATCAAATAAAAGAATAATAATAATAATAATAATAATAATATATCATCACGCTTTTTACCCATTACTGGGTGTGGCATTCTGCCTAAGCAGATCTCGGTAAGTGATATATTTTTTCGCGTGAAGTGCGGTTACCAGTCATCAAATCACGGCCCCCAAAGATATTAGTGGTGGGGGAGTCACAGGGGTAGATTTAAATTGGTGAAAATTGTTTGTCAGCTGTGGGGTAATAGAAAATTTAGTTTATCGTATCTTCTGTACAGGATGTTTTACTTGATATACTAATTACAACACAATAGTTATTTGTATATTAAGAGCGTAAAGTGATTGTTTGTTACTCGAACACGGTAATTGCAGCGCGAGCTGAAGGCGAGAACAAAGACACGTTACGCTCGTGATACACACATAATTTTTTCTACGATTGCATCTTTAAAGTATTAAAAAAGTATAGGTACTGAAAATAAATTCGTTCTGTCAACCGTCAATATGACAAGTTTCTATTTTGTTTGTATCGCTAATAACTATAAGCAATAAGCACGCATTTAATATCTTTTTTCACGCGTTGCCATTGCAAACGCGCATTTAACGTCTTTTTTGCGCGTTGTCATTGGAGACGCGCAAAAAAGATATTTTTCGATTGTTCCACAGAAAATGTCAACTTCACGATGACAAATGAGAGCGCAATTGTCAACTTTTCATAGCAATCGTAGAAAAAATAATTTTTCTGCAATTGAAAAACAAAAGTATAATTTGACATTAGAATCTGCCAAGAGAATAATAAATTTTATCTAAATTTCTAAATTATCTATGAGAATCTACCAAGTATATGCGGAAACTAATTGAATCATAAATTTGTTTAATATAGAATCAATTAAATTAAAGTTATTTTGATAGTATTCTATTAGTGAAATTAATAAAAGACAATTTTTCACTATAATCAATTGATTGACTCGATGTAACTCCATGATGCAATCTGAACTGGAAAGAACTATAGTTAAAAAAAAATACAACTCGATCTTTGTCGTAGTTACAATTTTCGCCACAACTTACGCATTCTTATTTTAAAATATAACAGTGGTTTCAGAGAAACTAATAATTCTTGATTGAAATTTAAACCCCCAAAATATCTCTAACCTTGTTTCCACTAAAATATATTCATACTATACAAACCCATATAACTACGACCAAACCCAACACATTATGTGCACAAACGCCATTTTCTTCATCCATATATCAAACACTACCTCCCAGTGCATGGCAGAATACCTCCCAGAGGAACTCCGCTATAGCCATCTGTTGTTGCGAGTGGAAACTACAAGAAACACTGACCACCTCTTACTAGGCCGCGGTCCGTAACCATACCGTGCTTATGTGAATAATTTAACGTTTTAACGGCGGTATTGTTCATGTGTTATTCTTACAAGCTGTGTGGTTACTCGGTACTTGTATGGAAATGGTTTCAATAGTTTGTAACTGGGTAAGAAGGGTGATATAGAATGAAATGCAAGGGTAGTCTATGCTGGTTGGTGTATGCATAGTGTACAGTGCATTTAAATGTGAATCGTAGGAGATATGAAGCTATGAAAATATTGGACGTTTGAACTACGGAGATAAAATATGTTGTTAGGTTCTATATTTGTATAGCTTGACCTTTTTACAGTTTAAAAAAATGTTTATTGAATATAATCAATTGATAAAAATGGCATTAAATCGTGTCATGAAAAAAATACATATATTTGCAATATTCCCTTAAAATTTGTTCATTATTTTTATCTCAGGCATTGATATAGTAGGTTTGTTATTATATAGGTTTTTGCACGATAGAGGTTTTTTTCTTTATTGAAGAGTTTCCAAGGCAGTAAGTTATGTTTACAAATTATTGATTGGTAAATATTTATTTAAATAGAGGGGCAATAAAACATAATAACATTTCTCCGTTGTAACATAGCAACTATTAAAATATATTTCAAGTATTTTAAAATTTAAAATAATAAGCGTCTAGCTTCAACTGTATCCATATTCTTCAATGTACAAATGTTTTTAAAATTATTTTTTCAATAATTTACGAAGACGAAATTTTTGATTTAGAGAGTGAAATTACATTAATTTCGATAATAATTAAAGAAGAATTTATAAAATATAATAGTAATTGACATGATTTTGAAAGATTCACATGCATAAAGAAGCACTAATTGCGGAAAATGGCTGCATCAATGGATTGTCTGCTATCAGAACTCTTCATAATGGCCTTGTATACAGGTTGTTCGAAAAATAGAAGGCAATATTTAGATAATATGTTTGTCATATCAAAATAAGAAAAAAATTCGTATATACCCATATTGGAAAACACGTCATTTCGGATTTATATACTCTATTTTGTAAGTTATAGGTCCTTATCTAATAATTTATTGTGACAAATTGGAATTTATTACAACCAGAAATTTTCAAACGGCTTCGACAATCTATGAGAAGTCGAGATTGTTCCATACAAGTTCAAGGCGGGCATTTCGAATATTTAATCTTACTTTAAGGATAACTTAAACATTACTAAAAATAAAATTTAAAAATTCGAACAAAAGAGGATTTAAATCTTAAATGGATGTTTCTGGATTTAGGAATTATTATAACTTTTTTCTGTTTTGGTATAACTGATATATTCTCCAAATATTGTTGTTGTTTTTTGAATACCTTGCATAACGTAGGCTACGAATGGATGGTATGGAATAAGTAAAAATCTAAAAATGTCAATTTGTATTATTCATTTAATTTGTTATGTTTTCGAGTGCGCAAATGAATTGCAGTAGATAACAGGTAAAATGTGAGATTATTTTGTGAAAAATGTTTGAAACGTTTTAGAAGAATAGATTTCATTAAAACAAACACAAGGTGAATTCAAATAGTCAGATAAGTAAATATAGCTCTTTGTATTCTATAATAAACTACGTTAAAATTAATCCAATAATTTAAGTCGACAAAACAAAGAATCTATATCTTAATCCTGCGTGAGTTCCAAGGAGAACAACGTTCTGAAAATAACTTCCACGCATTTTCAATTGTGATTCACTCTACAAAAACAACATCAGTTCACCACACTACAAATCACAATAATTAACCACTGAAAATTTCCAATTTCAATCACTTTTAACTTTCAATTCATCATTGCACAAATGCTCACTCATACTCAGATAACATTTCATTATTTCAATTCAGTCCTGGAGTGGAGTGACACTATAAACAAATTGTTGTTTTTATCAGCGCTGTGTATGATATTTCACATGCGAGGAATTTTTATTCAGCGCGCGTTGTGCGCCTGTCACGTAAATGTTGTATTTGACAACCGATTGACGGACGTCACGGCGGTACGTGTTTGCTGTCAAACATTAAATGACACTTTTTACTTTCCTGCATTTATGTGTCCCGGCTCAGTAACGATTAAATTTACCGCGTCAGGATGAAATTAATTACCTAATTGTTCAAAAAATTAATATGTCATCAGTTATGTAGGTAAAATATAAGTTAAGGCTCTAGAAAAAAATTAGGAAAATTTTAAAGCATATTTAAGTTTCTCTTACTGGCTACTGTAATCACAAAATGGTTATATTAAGCCTAAAAAAACTTTTTACCACAGACTATAAAAATAGTATAAATTTTTTCACGACTCGAACAGAAAGTAAAATTATCTTCTCTGAATTGAGAGAAGAAAATGATTCTTTTCACCCTATGGAAGAAATTCAATTTTTCTTACCTCCCAACGGTATTATTTGACATCCGTGAGTATACGAATATACACAGAGTGGTGACATAAAAGTTAGTCCGCCATATTTGTTCCATTTTATATCTAAGCAAGGCACAATATCTAGAAACTTAACCTGTTTTATGTTAATAGATGTTCTTTTTTATTTATATTGAAACCCGTAGCTAAAACCGAGCAACGGAAATGTTGATGTTACTATACTGTTCATAATGATATAAATACAAATATGTTTACATTAATCATAAATTGTCGGTTCGAGAAAAGTGTAATTGCTCTCCTTCTTGTACGATATCTGAATCCACCCTTGAAATCATGGAGTTTAAAAGTAAAGTGCGCGATGATCTATTTAAAATTAACAGTAGGAAAATTGTCGGTAATGTTTTAAATCTTATGACATTAGAGAACATTCTCGGCGGAACAAATGGCACGTTTTGGTCTGCTAGGCAAATTTGGACATAACGTGATTCTGTCTAGTTTGTTGACTGTACATTTTGGGGATTTTCTTATTTGTCTGTAAGTTTTATTATTCCGTGACATTTCTCGAGATATAGCGTTCTTAGATGTTAAATATTGGCGTGACAGATTTGTTGCTAATGTCCAAATGTGTTTTTCACTCTTCTTATCATTTCTTCATCTCATATTCTTAAAAATTCTAGATCTTTCACTTTTTGAAAGGTTCATACATGTAATATCTTGATCATATTCAACAATTTCCCGATAAATGGTTCTACGGGCTATATTTTGATATTCAAAAATGCGTAATATTTCGGCTTTAGGGACTCGAACAACTAAATTATAGATACTTTTAATAGTTTGTAATTTGTAAGCCAAATTGATATAAATGTCCTAAAATACTGCGTTGACAAAGTTAAATTAAGATATTAAACAAATTTTTGTTTACTTATTAACTTTTTTTATATTATTACCCATTTTATAGCCTCTGTAATTTGTGCCAAAACTTATGAGACATACGTTATAATAAATAAATAATAAGTATTTATTTCTTAACTAATGTATATGTTCCTTTGGTAAAAATGGTTCATAAATACAAATAAGTGAAAAGTGAAATGAAATACAAGCAAAGACAGCAAATCGTATAAAAAAATATTTCTCTTAGCGCATATTCAATACTTCGTGAATGTGCAAATTAATTCTGGAATAAAAAGTTTTAAATTAAATTAAGTTTCACAAATATTTAATTTTCCAGTCCATATCCAAATAAACGATAGAAGTATTTCCTGGCATGTTGAACAATTTTCCTGCACTAACGTTGGCGTGTGAACGCCTTTTGATACTGGGTTTGGCCATTCAAAAGTATTAACTTTTGACGTTTTATGGGCCACAAATTCGTCTTATCCTTATCAGAGTACAGCGCCCCTTGCGGCGTCATCAACCCTCGTTACCGGACTCATTTACGTCGATTGCCGTCCTAAGAAAACGACACAAATATTTATTATGTACTACCAGAGGTCAGTTAAATCGGCTGGGTTCAATTTATCGCTTTGAAGAAGAGATATGGATACGAGAATGGATAGTTTAAATTTCATTAGAGAATATTTATGAGAATGGGAGTAAATAATACATTTCATGGAATCAGGGCTGTGTTTTAATCTAGACCAGGGGTTCTGAACTAGGAGTATGTGAATCTTCTAGAAAGAGATTTATTTTTAGACGACCATTTTAGAATACTATAGATATCGGGACAGTAACTATATAAGAAAGTAGAAAATATTGTGCATGATATGAATATCTTACTAACATAAAATAATTATATCATAAAGATGAGATTAAAATAAGCAGGCAACTTTGCTTTATATGTGTCTATGGTTAATTGTTAAGAGATCTTTAAAAGACCTATGTGTTATTTTTATTGTCATCTAAAAAATAGCGTTCATAACTCGCTCGAAAGTAACATCGCATTTTCAATTATACAATCAACTAAAAATAGTAGCAAATCAAACAAACCAATTACTTTCGTTTACTAATATTACACATAAATCACGCAACATCCCATTAAATAAGGTAGCGCGAACCTCTAAAACATTTACATTCATCAAATTTATTAAAGAATCGGTCATCCCGATACACCATCCTCGTTTCATCTACATTCACGTTTCCTCCATTCAAGCTCATTTATTCCTCTCGCTTGGAATCTTTCACCACGTAACAAACATTCTATTACATCATTCCATTAGCTCTTATATACCTGTGTCATAAATATAAATAAAATAAATATATCATCACGCCTTTTACCCATCACTGGGTGTGGCACTCTGCCTAAGCAGATCTCGGTAAGTGACATATTTTTTTTGCGTGAAGTGCGGTTACCAGCTGTCAAATCACGGCCTCCAAAGATATTAGTGGAGGAGGAGCCACAGGGGTAGATTTTTTAAATTGGTGAAAATTGTTTGTCGGCTGTGGGGATCAAACCAGGGTTCTCAAGATCCACAGGGCGACTCGATACCACTGAGCCACCTACCCCATAAATCTTCATTATATATATACCGGGTGGAACATCATACCTGTGTACATAGGCGATTAACATGAAAAAACAGTTTTTTCGTGCGCATTGCTCCCCAAATTATTTTAGCCAAAAATGCTTCAAATAAATATTGTAGAGCATAACATTCTGCATCTAAATCAATAAACAGAATTACATTTACATGCGTTATAAAGACAGAAATTAAATAAAAAAATATTAAAAATTACGTTGAAAATATCAAATAGCCATGGAAGTGAAACAAAAATAGATAGATGCTTGACGTTTGACAGATCTCTTGATTTAACACCTAGCGATTTTTTTATGGGGTTATCTTAAATGTAAAATTTATAAGCAACGCCACCCAAATATTAATTCTTTGAGAGAAGCTATCGTGGATAAGTGCGCCTTAATCACAAATAGGCAGCTCGCTAACGTACGACATTCCTTCTACAATAGACTTGGTTATTGCTTGGGTGAAAATGGAGGTTTATTTGAATATTTATTGTAATAATAAATTGTAGTGATTATTTTATTGAGAGAATTATTGTTTGATATTTGTATTATAATAGATAGGTTATAATTTTTACATGACCAACCCTATAAGAAATAAACGTTTCATTGAAATGTACAATTGTTTATTTATTATTAAATTGTAATCATAGGTATGGAGTTTTTTGTATGAATTTTATTGAATGATTAATTTGTCGGGGGTAAAATATCAAATAGACAGAAAAACGTCAAGCATTTATCTATTTTTGTTTCACTTCCATGGCTATTTGATATTTTGAACGTAATTTTTAATATTTTTTTATTTAATTTCTGTCGTTAAAACGCATGTAAATGTAATTCTGTTTATTGATTTAGATGCAGAATTTTATGCTCTACAACATTTATTTGAAGCATTTTTGGCTAAAATAATTTGGGGAGCAATGCGCACGGAAAAACTGTTTTTTCATGTTAATCGCCTATGTACACAGGTATGATGTTCCACCCGGTATATATATACGCTCAATTTGTTCAAATCATCTCAACTCACTTACGTTCACTCCTCTAACAATGAATTTAATAAGTATGAAATGAAAAAAGCGCTTGTTCTAAACGTATTTTATATAATTTTGTATAGAGGTATGTGAACAAATATAAAATAAATACAGCTGAAATGGGTCCAATTCCATTCGTCAAGAATAGAGACAAAAACAATAACTATGTTAAGAGCTATGAATACAGCTTAATGATTACAACATTCATTTTTAAATGATTATGTACAGAAATACAGAAATGATTTTGGTTGTAGATTATTTTTTACGGGTACCTACTTTTTTATGCAACTCAAAATCTCGTACCGTTCATATAAGGTTAATTCTGCTATATTTAGAAACGTATAGTATGTATAATGTGTCCAGTAGAGAATAGAACGAAATGCAAATGCATCGTTGGCCAGTTGGCGCTACGTCATTCAATAACAGTTGAATTCAACAATATCGAATAGATTTGCATCTAAATAATACAGTTTATAATCACGTGCATAAATTGACCAAATAAATTATTGCATTACAGCACATTGAATAGGAACACTAAATCTGATTTTGACAGATTGTCATTACTGAAAATAATATTATGTATTAACCGAGTCATGTATACATAATTTTGCTCTTATTTTATGATTATTATTCTACAGAATATTCACAATTTTAATGGGAAAAATCTTAAACACACATAAAAAGTTTACCAGACTCGAAAATAATCAATTTGAGGTGCGTATAATTGGGTCTGAAGTTGGCAGCTGAACACCTAAATCTAATTTGATCTTTTTAAAATAATAGTATATTAAAAAATAAGTATTACAATTATTTATTATAACGTGTTTTTTATATAATTTTTTCTATATTGCATTAATTACTTTCGTTTTAACATTTTTATTAAAATAATAAAACAAATTCACATAAAATGTTAAGTTAGCCTGGGAACATCCCTGTTGCTCATGGCTTTAATTAAAACTGTGACTCAGAACTTCTGCAAAACATTAGCCGATGGCAATATTTTTATTGCAGTAAACAATATAATTTTCAGAATTAATAGATAGTAAATTAAAATATTTGACCTTTGTTAGAGATTGTCGCCTGTGAAACATATTACCTGTATTATAGGCAATATTAATAATATAATTGAATATAAGTGTCATTGGTCATTATAACACGTATTTTTAATACTACTTTTCGTATATAACACCATTTATATATTTTTTAAATTAAATATATAATAATAAAATTTCAAGGAGATAACAATGACAGACCAATATTCATTAGAAATCAATTTATTTTGACATTTATTAGTATTCATAATTATCTACCTTTAATTTGTAATAAGGAACTTTCTTTCAATCTTAATTATTATATTTTATTATATATATATAAATGCAATTAATTTTACAATAGCTGAGCAATGAGTTCTATACTGAAAGGATTATGTTTGACATTTTTACAACTTCACATAAAAATATCCTCAAAAACAATTATGCAAAGTTGAACTGTTTTTGACAAAAGTAGATGAATTTGCTTTGTAAACGCGGTACATTCTATATGTATATTTTAGGAATTGAAGATGGAAAATATTCTAATAAATTTTGTTTGAATAATAGAGGATAATGATTTGGAATTTTCAATTAATTTTCTAATATATGGTTAAAAGGACAGTAACAAAAAATTTAAATTAGTATATATTTATTGGGAATGAACTAATTGTGTTCCATTTTAAAATTGATTGTATATTTTTTTTATTATGATATAAATTTGTTAACACCACATTGGCAAGAAATTAATTTAATTTTGTATTCTTCAGTTTAAGAATCGAAAGATAAATTATTCAATTGTTGCCCAGTGATTTTTTGAGATCACGTTGGAAGTAGATCAAAGATATTTGGGTAATGCCAAGGAATGTGAATAATTATCTTTTACTATCGCTGTGTTTATAATAGTTACGAATAATAATAGTAGCTGTAGATATATATCTACTTAAAAATTCGATGATTCACATCAGTAGATTTGTATCGCCTTTGTTTTGTACAGGTGCTTGTTTTCTTCTTGGCACAATTATAATAAAGAAGCATCAGACATAACTTCCTGTAATTAATTATTTAACTTGTTATTTATCAAAGACAAATATAAACATTAACATTTATTTAGATACACTTATAATTTTGAACATGTTCTTCATTTAGTCTTTTTATTTTCCCTATTTAATTAGAACTATTTTAGTAAGAAAATTTACTACGTATATGTGGGCACTAATAGAATCGCAAATTTGTTTGAAAATGAACCAATAAAATGAAAGTTGTTCACTAGTGAAATTAAAAAGTGATAATTTTGTACTGTAATTAAGCTCCTTTATATTTTTATAAACGTTAATAGAAATAAATCACACAATCATAATGAGTGATTTTTTATTTTTGATGATATTTCATTTCACTTTTAGATCATATCTAATTTAAACTTACTGAACTAGATTACTTATTTATTTGATTGATTTACTTCGCTTACTTTATTTCCAGTACTAGTTTTACTGATTCGTATTTAAGTTAGAGTTATCCAATCCAATAAGTGCATTAGTTTGCTTAGTTCAGTTATAAATCATGTTGTGTATTGTGCAATTTAGTACCATAAACCGTACATTTTTGAGTTACAAAAAAATGATTTTCCATGTTATTTCATGGCAACACACTATATACATTTTTGTAAGATTGTAAATTGTTACTAATGCGTATTTACTTTTTCAGTGATGGCAGTTATGTTTCATGGTGAAGACAAACTACAAGAGAAGGTAAGTAAAATCCACCATTCCTGCATGACCTACATAAATTATTTTTCCTATTTACAAATTGAATTTTGTGCAGCTGCTTTTGTTAAAAACAGTGCTATAAAGTTTAACTTTGCACAACTGTTGTTGGGGATATTGTTTTATGATACCTAGTTGTAATAATGTTAAACATAAATCTTTCAGTAAGATGTCATTACTCAGTTCGTGAAAAAATATTCAGATTTTGTTTTTATTATAAAATAATTACATTAAAATGCAAAATATTTCATCACTAAAAAATAATTAATTAATTTTATAATATAACCTAGATAATTTGAACTTTAAATTAACTAATAAATAACAAAATAACCTTTAATTTTTAATTAATTTTTTCATAAAATGTTTGAAATAAAAGTAAATGAATGTGATGTAGGAAAATTAGTATGAAAAACACAATGACCATTTATAATATTCGTACTGTACTCATATTACAATTAGGGTTGTGCCGTGGTCAATTGACCGGACAATTGACTGGTAAATTGACCGTCAATTGACCAAAAATATTTGACGGCCAAAAAAAACGGTCAAATAATCTAAATGGAACCGCCACGACATCTGTTGTTCAATAGAAATAGCTACTTACTATTATTACATGAATATATCTAGTTTGGTACTCTGGGTTCTGGAGAATTTGCTTACTTTACTTTACAAATAAAAGAAATACATATTATTTCATTTCATTACGTCTTTTACTTTATTTTGAATTTGATGTGGTTTTGTTTATTAGTTGTTGTTGGTTTTTCATTTTCAGTAATATTGGATGTAGTAAACAGTACTATATAAATAAATTACAATTTTAATTGTGATTTTTATTAAATGTTTCTTGGTCAATTGACCTGTCAAATAGTCGGTCAATTGACCGAAAAATATTTGACTGGTCAAATGCACAACCCTAATTACAATAAGGAACATTGTAACACTTCTTCAATATACTCTTTCAGTTGAATTCCTTTAAAAGAAATATAGTATTAATTTTACAAAATGACACGTAAGAACTTTAACCTTATTCTTAATAGTAATTTCTTGTCGAATATTTCAAACAAAGCTATTTCCGAAGGCATTTCTTCTAAGTTTCTACGCTAATTTCAAATATTTTTTGTATGAAGGGAAACCTAAATTTAATTTTGAACAAACATCTAAAAACATAGAGAAGAGCATCCCTTTCTCTTTACATCACAAAATAAATTATACAATAAAACGTAATCGAATAAAATTCTAATTTATAGTGCACCTTTAAAACCGTCCGCGTTTGTTTCAGCCATATATTCACTGTAAAGAATAGCCAGTCCGGGTCGGGCTCCGAAGCCTTCGTCCGAGTCCGCGAGCCCGGATCCCCGGAGTTCTAGGTACCACCCTCAGTGGCGTAGATAACGGATGCTAACCCTTGGTTTAATAAACAATCATCTAATATAACGGTGAACCTTTTGCATTTATGAATTTTTTATTTTATAATAATTGATTAGTCGGATAAAAACGAAATTTTAATAAATACAACATATACCTAAATAAATACATCGGGCTGTGTACTGAGAACTCGAGTTCGATTCCCGCAGCAGACAAACTTTACTTTACATTAAAATTACCCCTGTGGGTCTCCCCTCCTATTTTTAAAAGGGTTTCATAAATTTTAGTTTTATCAAATACATAAATAAATAAATATTTAAATCTGAAATTTCTAATTTATCATTTCTGTAGCTTTCATGCACTTCAAATTATTCATAATAGAAGTAGACTTACTGAATTCAGTGCGCACAATAATAATAATTAAAACTGCTTATTGAAATCACAATCTTTCTTTGTTGTAACTTTTTATTGTTGTAATATTTTATTATTGTAAACTTTTATTGTTAAAATCTTTCATTGATGTAAACTTTTATTATAATAATCTATCATTGTTGTATCCTTTCATTGTTTTAATATTTAATTTTGTCATCATTATTATTGTAGTCTTTCATTGTTGATTGTTGTAATATTTCATCGTTACATCTTTTGTGATTGTAATTTTTCATTGTTCTTATCTGTTATCGTTGTAATTTTTCTTTACTGTATTAAAATAATTATCGCGTCATATTACTAATATTGTCAATTTGTTTAGACATGGTTTAACTTGCATTACGCTTTATTGGTTCAATTTTCTTTACCAGATTATTAATAAATATTATCATAACTAATATAACAAGTGTTATGATAATTTCCGATAATATGTGCAGCACTAGTTGTATTTCTTATTTGCGTAACAACGAATTTAAATTCATGATAAAGTATTATCTGACAGTTATTATAATAAATACGAGGTATATTTGCATGTAAATATAACAAGCAAAAATTTCTTCTGGAGACGCAGTTCCCCATCGAGATATTACTATTTCGATATATTTCAATTGACTTTGAAAACAGCTTTTATTTTATTGGTAACCATGGAGCTTTAATTGCAGTGAAAGATTAGCACTTCACTAGTGAAAAATTATCAAAATAGCATTTATTCCACTGGTTCATTTTCAAACAATTTCGTGATTCTATTGGTTTCCACATGTACATGATAAATTCTCTTCTTAAGCTGTTACTTTGTAATAGTTGTTTTCTTCTTAAATATCTAAAATATTTAGCGACTTTGTGAACAAGTTTAAAACTACCTTTACAAAACATTAATTGTAGTTGTCATTTGTGTCAGCAAAGGCATGTAGGAAAGACTGCGAAATAATTACAGCTTCTGACTGATCTGAAAAAGTAGATATATCGTATGACCATTTGAAAACCTATATTCGTTAACCTCCGTGGTTTACCCCTCGATTAAAAATGATTTCATAGCAGAAATATCTACTTTATGACTTGCTCTTGTGCTATTGAGATTATGCATTTACAGAGAGCAGAACTTCAACATCTAATTCGCAATTCATTTTGATAATAAAACATAACAGAATCTATGTTGAACTGCTTCAAACTGTGCACCTACCAAAAAATTTTATTAATATAAATTATAATAATAACAAAATTTGAATAAAATGAAAAATTTACTGTTTCAAAATTGTGTACACTTGAAAGTAGAAAGATACCCATATTTAGTATCAAATTTTCTTACCAGATACCATACTGTTATATGTCAATTGAGAATAAGTGTTGTGTAACATGATTCTATTTTGATTTATTTAATTTTAAAATACTAATAATTTCATGCTGCATTCCCACACGAAGATAAATTTTATTCTTATGATAACAAATTCCTTTCTACGCCACTGAATACTACTCCTCCCTTTCGTTTCACGCACTAAATCTTTTTCTTCACCAACCGTCCAGTTGCCACGATGGCTTTTGCGCGCAACTTTCGTTGTCATACGCACGTTCGCTGTTTATGTATGAATTTATTGCTGGAGTGGTTTTATGCAAATGGCATTTTTTTGTTGTCTTAAAACTTTCTGTAACCGCGAACTAAAGTTAGAACATGGATTTAGTGAACAGCGTGCTGGGTCATGGATCGGATGAGACTCGTCTAGACGGTGTATTCAATTAGTCAGTAGATTGTTGGGCCGATGTTGATGCTGGAGTTTGCACTCAATAGTTTGTGAATATTAAATGCATTTAGGTCAATACTGACGGGAAATTTCAAATGTAAGTTCTATTATGAAATTATTTAATAATGTGCTTAATTGGGACTGAATTTGGTACTCGAACTTTGATATGTTTGAATATTATTTAACTGTATCGTTATCTATTAACTTATTAACGCACAAAGTATAACTAGACAATAATTTTGTTTAAATTTACTATTCTAAAAACTAGTTAATGACTATCGTGCTATTATATTCTGTGACAAGTCATTGAAATAATATACGACCACTTGAAAATTAATTAACAAATATATATTGAACATAAAAACAAATAGTAACATTTACAAAATTATAAAAGTTAAATAACCACGTATAAACAAATTATCATTAATAAACAAAATTGTCACGGCAAGACTTCATCTTACATGCTAAAAAGACGACTGGTCTCAACCAATGCCAAACTACCACTAATTGCAATCTACTAATTCCATGGCAAAACTATATCTTACACACCAAACAAGAGAGACGACTTGTCTCGCTAAAAATCAACGAATCACTTACTAATTGTTGGTTTTTTCATAGGACGTACTGTCAAGGGATAAGAAGGTTGCGTTGATTCAACATAATCATTCAATACACGAGTTTATATTTTAAAAAAACAGATGCTTGCAAAGAATGAAGTACATAGGTCAAATCTATCTCAGGCCAACTGTCACCTACTTATTTACCCAGATATGTCATCACATATACCGTATAAATAAAGCATGATAATTTAGAGACGCCGTATTCTCAAATAAATAAAAAAAACAAAAGTCAAGTTTTAAAAAGATCCTTAAAGTAATATTTATTTAGTCTTTATCTCTCCAAGCTGAGTTGATAGTAAAATTCCAATTACAACTAATCTTAATTCTGAATCGCTTTCAGAGTGTTCGAAAAAGGGGCTTGTGCCCCAAAAAAACAAATTTATATGGAAACATTTCTCTCTTCCCCGAGGAGCTGCAAAGACACAGATTCGCCGGTGCTATTTAGAAATTTTAAATACCTAGACCTATTAAAAGATTATTACAAGCATGAAAGTAAATTTCAATTAATTTTACAAACTATTATGCCAACATACCAAAGTTCCTAAGAAATTATATTATAGTTTTTAATGGGAAGGTTTTCCTTTACTAAACGTGTAAACGTGGCTCGTCGATTAACAAATAAAACTCTTATAAACTTTACTTTTAACCACATAAGAGTGTCGCTGAAAGAATTTATTTGTGTTTTTTGCCCGCAAGGTGGTCATGGCTCCGAAAATCACTGGTTTGATTAATTAATTATAAAATTTAAATTATATAACTATTTTTGATCCTACTTCAATATTTCTAAACAAAGGTGGCAATGAAGTTGTTTTTAAATTCAAATCATTCCTCAAAAATAAAAACTATTCAATTCAATTTCAAAGCAAATTTAATCCTTGCAGTATAATCACAACAAACGCGTGTGCTGTGTGCCTACATATCGAATGTTTAACCACATGTTGCTCGCATACACGAAAAGCAAAAAAAAAATAAAGAAAAAACAATGTCGAGCACGCGCACACTAAACGCTAATGCCCTGCTGTGATGTCTGGTCGCGTCGCTGCGCCACCGTAGAAATAAAGCTTTAGGCTAAAGCCCTCGCTACACACACGCGGCACATCAAATTGAGGTATTAATGTCACGAATTGGAATTTTTTTATATATTTGAGAAGATTGCTGTTAATCAAAATAAGTTTTATTTTTATCATATTTCAAATTGTGGCACTCAGCCATATCAATCTAGATAAGTGATCCATTTTACTCGTGAAGTACAATTATCAACTGGATAATTTTAATCGAGTGAAATTAAATTTTCAGAGAAAATTTAAACAAAAATAAAATTAGTGAATTTAAGCTAAACTTATGTCACTCTATAACTAATTTTAAAAAGTATACATGTAAATTAACCGATTAAAATAGTACTCGTAGTTTTAAAATAGTCTTATTTTTAATTTTAAGTTTAAGTTACGAGGAAGCATAACTGATTGATTTATCCGGTAAACAAATACTTGAAATATAAAATAGCAAACGACAAATGTGAGATAGTTTGTCCCGAAGATATATATAATACAGTCATTTAATTTTACTATTAATTAGTTTACATTACTTTTTTATGTACATTTTAAGATTTTACGAGTCTCTTCTATGAGCTTGGATAATTTTACAGAACTACCCGCTGAAATTATTCATTTATTTAGTTACCATAAATACCTATAAAGTGTCATTTAAATAGAAGATGGAAATAAAAAATATTGTGTGTACCTTCAGCAGAAAGTGTCCATGCGGTAATAGACTACTTTCTACTCTAGGTACACAAATAACTATTTCATTAATCTATCAGAATAATAAAATATTTAAAAAAACACTTGTCTAAGTCTCACAAAATTCAGCCTCCAAGTCACCTTATGAGGGCATCGTCAGAGGCTGACCAGCACAGTTGGTAACCATGGACGCGTTTCGCTCTTATTAGAGCTCATCAGTATGGTATAACCTACTTCTTCACCTAGAACAAAGTTCACGTGAAGAAGCTGGTGACGAAGGACTGTGCCAGCAGAGAATAAGATCTCTAAAGAACGGTAAGATGACATGAGAAGTTCTATCGAACCAGTAATGCCATCTACCGAAAAAAGCAAAAGCTACGAAATAGCAATTTAAATAATAAAAAACAAAGACAAAATTAATTGTCTTTAAATGCTCACTTGGTGAAACTAGGTTTTGTGAGACTTAGACAAGTGTTTATTTTGATATTTTATTATTAAACCTAGTTTCACCAAGTGAGCATTTAAAGACAATTAATTTTGTCTTTGTTGTTTTTTATTTTAATCTATCAGAAATTATATGGGGTAGGTGGCTCAGTGGTATCGAGTCGGCCTGTGGATCTTGAGAACCCTGGTTCGATCCCCACAGCCGACAAACAATTTTCACCAATTTAAATCTACCCCTGTGGCTCCCTCTCCACTAATATCTTTGAGGGCCGTGATTTGACGGCTGGTAACCGCATTTCACGCGACAAAATATATCACTTACCGAGATCTGCTTAGGCAGAGTGCCACACCCAGTAATGGGTAAAAGGCGTGATGATATATATATTTTTTTTTATATCGGAAATTACAATTTTCAGAAATAAATTAGTAATAAAGATAAAATTTATTATTCTCCTGGCAGATGTGACCAGGATATTACTATAGTCAAATTTTCCTTCTGTCTTGAATATGGATGTAAATCCTTCCCTAGGGAATACAAATTTATTTTTTCTACAATTGCTGTGAAATGTTGACGATTATGCTTTCATTTGACATCGTAGAGTTGATGTTTTCTGTGGACGAATCGAAAAAAATAATAAATTCGCGCTTACTTCATGGATACAAACAAAACAGAAACTTGTCATATTGACAGAACGAATTTATTTTCAGTACTTATATGTTTTTTTATAATTTAAAATGCAATTATAGAGAAAGTTATTTCCGTAAAGTGTCTTTGTTTTTCTTACACTATTGCAGTTCTCACCTTTTGGCTTGCGTTGCAATTACCATGCTCGAGTAACAATGAACCACTTTACGCTCTTCAAACACAAATAACTATTCTTCTCTAGAGATGAAAAGTATCACTTTCCTCTTCCTTTTGAGGGAAACTAAAATACTTTCTGATAGAGTTGTGATAGAATATTTATTTGACATCGTAAAATATTTGAAATGTATAAGAAATTTTCAACTATACGAACAGGTATTCACCATGTCTAGTTCGATAGATGACTGCTTCGTGAAAGTTGAAACGACGATGAATATACCCTAACATTTTAATTCTCATGATGAAATAAATTCAACTGTCGTATATATTTCGAGACTTGAACCAGAACAATAATTTAATTTTGCTTCGCAGTATTTTTAGATTTCTTGCAAAGAATATTTTATGCTTTGAGTTAAATGTTAGGCGATGCGGAAATCTAATTTATAGCTAAACTTGTGAACGTTTTTAAAGAACAAATAACAGATTGTTATTTATTTTTGTGGACTTTTGACTTATTAAAAATTAACTTTATCACATATTGTACAATTCTTGGTAGTCATATATTTTCATTTGATATTTGACATTATGTTTTATGCTGTACATGCTTTGGAATATGCGCAATGGCGTATTTTTAGATATTTATTGTTTTGTTTCCTTTCCGCTGACATGTTTAGATTGAATGACAAGTTTTAATAACGTGTAGGTTTATAAAATTATTTTTACATTTATACGTATTTTCATTTGACTTTAATATAATCTTTTACTTCTCCTTTTATTGCTTCTTTCCTATGTCGAAAGTCTTCATTTTTATTTAATATACCCAAGAACTATAAAATATAAAAAACTATTTTAGAACACCCTATTATACCTCAAATATTACCTAAACAGATTCATAAAATAGATTAAGTAGACGTTAATTGAATTTGCAATTTTAATTCCATTTCTAATTTGCCAAAAGAACTCATAAGTATAGCAGTATTTAATGCGCCAAAAATACTATCTAATATGAGGGGTAAAGCAATAACTATAACTGCAAATTTATAAAGAATCTTTTTCTGTTTTGTAATTATCTCCAGTACCAAGAATTATTTTGCATTTTATTTTAATTTATTTAAGCTACTCCCTACTATAGGAGCTTAATTCCAATTACGGTATCTTTAATGTTCGGACTCCCTGAGCCGTAGTGTGGTAGTCCATATATTTTTGGCTTCAGTGGAATTCGAACTCAGGATCTTCAGATTCGAATGTCGTAACACTAGGCACACCACTATATATAAAGCTCTAATCAAATAATTAAAAATATAATTCTTTAATTTTTCTTTAAAACCTTTCATTTTGGGTCCATACAATTTTACAATTTTTAGCAGTTTTCTCCAAAGATATAGAGCTATGAACCCCTTGGACACAAAAATATCAAATCTATTCTTCTGCGGTAGGTACTCTTACTTTTATATTTGAAAAATTAGTAAAGGTAAAACTTGTAATTCAGAATTTTGATATAGTCTTTTAATGATATACTAGTTTGTAGAATTAATTGTATTTTACTTTTTAACTTTTAATTTATTCCGTGGTTCGTCCTCAAAGTTTGAAAACCACTGCTCTAAAGGAACTGGAAAAACAACGGTAGCATAAAACTCGTCTTTTAAACTTTCTTATATTATATAAAAAAAAAACTCACCCAAATAAAAAACAATCTCTCTCCCCACAAAGTCAAAAGTCCAAATTCAAAATAACACAATCACATCAAACAACCGCCACTACATCAACCATCATCTCTTACTTCTCTGTCTCTCCGTCATTCAAATCTCGCGCGCAAACACCTGACAATCGCACCTAGCCGCACGGCACGCCACGCTGAACTGACGGCCGGCGGCGGCGGCCAATGTTAGCGGCGGCGGCGATGACGCTTAGCGTCGCGTCCAAGTGCAGCCGCATCGGCAGGGTTCGGCCACAATCGGCGCTAATGTATTTAAATTGTGCGTGGATGGAGGTTAGGAATTAGTCACCCAGGTGATGGGGAAATAGTGTAAGTATAGCGCTAGTTCGTGGAATAGTTGTATGATGCGGAGAATGTGGAAATTCAATTAAGTTTGCCTTGTGTGAACAGAGAGCAGTTGCAAAGCGGTGTGTGGCTCCCACTGGGTCAACTATGGCTCATGACTTTGATCGTGTATATTAAACTTTATTTTATCATGATTTGATGGTTGGTATATCACTTACCGAAATCTACTACGGCGAAATGCCACATCAAGGAGTGAAAATATATTTATTTAGTTTATTTTATACAAGCAATAATCAATCAAGATGATACATTTTAATTAAAATTTAATGATGGATGGCACCTAGTATCCGATTATTTTGATTTATTAAATGACAACCGTGATAAATAAATTATTATTCGAATACACATCGAGTTTGCTATAGTAACATAACTAAAGTTTGACAATCATGATACTGATAATTAATGTTTCGTTAAAATTATCTAAAAATAAAAGTATAATTGCCACTTAAATAGTTGTAGAAAAAGTATAGTATTGAAATCGTGTGTAATGACTATTACTTATTTGGATAAATGTGCCTCAACCTTCATTTTCATAATTAATACACTCGTTGAATAATATTATCAGCCGCTGCTATTGATAATATCTGCTAAAACTGCTAACTTTTTATAAACAAAGTTATTCAGAATCATACTTATAGAGAAACCGTTTTTAAATTAAAAATTATAATGAATTTTGCAGTGTTTTAATATGCTTAATGTAACTTGACAAAATATTTATGAAAATCTGAGGGATGTACACATAATTTTATATTAAAACTAGTACTTTTGTATGACTATAGTAGTAGGTAATTTTACAAATTTTACATGTAGATAATTATACTTTTCTGTTAAAATATTCACAAAATCATTAAAATGTTTTTCTTTATTTTTATAAACATTTCATACTTTACGTCAGTTACCGTCCATTTAAAAAATAAACTTCAGAATAATAATTTAATCTGCAATGTAATGAGTTTTTGTTCATCCAATTTATGATAATAATTGTTGAATTTAACATCAAAGGAACTTGTGAAGCGGTTAATATAAGGCAAAAATTATTTAATATATTTCCTAATATTTATTATTTCATGGAACTTAATTTGTTTACGAACATTTAATTAAAAAATCAAAAACTTACATATTTTTCATGATTAGATAATGGCTACGAAATATCAAATTGAATTTCACTGACTTATTTCCAAAAAATATGATGCTGATAGTAGCTGCGATAAGAAAATCGGGGCAAAAATAAAACATTTTCTCCCTAGGGACTCAATATTCATTTGACAGTACAACTGGTAAACCTATGTATGTAAAATACAATAGACGACAATAATAGAAATAAAAACTTAAGATTAGCTACAGGAACGGCATCAATTTTTTTTGGGATTCTTTCCAAAGCTCTTCACTGTAATCTTTGTATTCCAATTTAGAAATATAATGTAATTTGACTAATAATTAAAAAACATGATGAAATTATATTTTAAAATTACTTTTTTTAAGTTTTTTATCTTGCTTCGTGAAAAAAATATACACCTCAAGAGAGAATGCTATTTTTCCGTCGGTGTTTTGTAGCCCCAGGACGAATTACATCTCATGAAAAATCATCTATTTCTCTTCCTAGATGTATAATATATTATTACCGTGCATACTTATTGTTCCTATATTTAATAAGGTTTTCTAAAAACAACAGGAATTAATTTGAAAATAATATTTTCTGAGAAAAACAAATTTATTTTCAAAACGTAGAAAATTTGAGCATAGAAATACAAACAAAATTTTACGTATTTATTGTATGTATTATTGCAGTTTACCTTTGCAGTCATTATTACATTCAAAACGGGGTGAAATCTGATCTATTTAGCAAAAAGTGCTTGTGAAACTCAATCAAAACTTTATTTTTGAAATTTTGCAACTGATAAATTTTTATCGGCATATATTAGAGAAAAACACAAGAGGAAATTAAATTAAAATTATTACAAAAGTTATTCCAAAAACATGATCTAGGGTCAACAGAGATTTTCTTTCGGATCGCTATATGTAATTATATCTATATCCGGCATCAGTTTTATTTTGTACAAAACGATAATACTCTTTGTTCACACACAAAATGATAAAAATCATTTTTCGCTTTTGCAATATCAAACAGTTTCTAAGTTCCTCGTGGCGATTACTCGGTACTCGCCACTCGTATGCGATTATCTACCATATTTCATCAGCACGTAATGTGATTAACACGTTCGTGTCCCGTAATTTTCCTATTAAAATGTAATTTACTTTCCGTGCGAATAACTCCTGCCATCTACTGGCTGCAACTCTAATGAGCATTTTAAAATATTACACTGCAATCGGATTAGACTCTGTATTATGCACAATGTTGCTGGATGTTCTATTTGCCAGATAGTTTGACTCTGAGTGTGAATTGTGTTCCTGTTATCCTGTTCCAGGTAATCTGGAAATTTGTTTGTTCTGCTAATCAGAATTGTTTCTGTTGTAATTTAAATCAACTTGATGGATGGTTCAGTAGTTTCTAATATTTGTAATTTAAATTTGTAACAGACAAAAACAATTGTAATACATAGCAACAATGGATTTTCTTTTAGAATTAAACAATTTACGTCGTCGTTTAGGGAAATAGTTTTTTTTTCTATGTATTTTTAAATGTATATTTTTGACGGTATTTTATTATTAATATGCATTTTGAAATCCATTAATATAATTAATTTACCATGTGATAAGATAAAATCGGGTCATGTTATATCCCGTGCGGGACAATTTTATTTTGTTCAAATTTTGGAACGCTAGCAACAATGCCTGTCAACGTATGAAGAACTGGCGTATAACATGTCTGAGCGATTTCAATTTCAGTCTGTTTCTATCTTTACTTCAAAAACTATTGCTACGCAGAATATTTTCGTTTGTTTTAGGTTCTTGATAATAAGTTTAAGTTGAAAAACAAATAAACATATAGTCAACATTTAATCCAAGTGTTATATTATTGGTTGCAGATCTTTATATACCTTTAAATATTGCATTACTTGTATATTTATTGAAAACAGAGTTCAGTGGCTTGAGTTTGTTAACTATGTGTTTTTTGGATGCCTTCTTATAAGTACTTGTAATAGGATTACATTATTATAACATAAATTCCACACAAATAAAATTTCTCATTTTTATGTAATCATACTTCCATCTTCCTCATATAATATACTCCAAATTAAAATATGTATCCAAGCATAAAACCATTTAACAAACACAAAAATATAATCGTATTTGGATACATGCCCAGAAAATTCCCCTTATCCCCACCATCTGACAAATGCAATAAACCTGATTGCAGAACACGTAACCTTCTGTAACCGTCGGTAAAGTCGGAGAGATATTGAGTAAAAGTAATCGAGGGTTTGCGGTAGTATTCCGACGGGATGAACAGGTAAATATCGAGTGAGTGAAGTGAGCACATCTTCTCACATCCTCGCACATCCTCCGTATGTCGGATTTCCTATTGACGTCATCTTTTCATTGTCCCGAGGGACAAATCACGGTCAGCCAGGTCTTGCCGATGGCTCTACCGACGTCGTGCGGCAGGTAAAAGCTCTCTCAGATGCGGAGTGAAAGAATATTTTAGTATATTTACTTTAGGAGATCATCTTGTTTGAGTTAGCAGATATGGGATTTGGGTTTTGTCAAATTGTTTTTCAATAGTTGCTTTAAAGCAGCTTCACATGCATATACATTTTTTTAACTCGATTTATTATTTATTTATTATACTGCAAACAGGGGCGGATTCAGACTTCGAATTAGGGGGGGGGGCTCATGGAGTGAATTTTGTCTCGGGGGGAGGGGGGGGGGGTATTGCTCATCTTCTAAATATAAAAAACATTTGTATTTGCTCATATTATATTCCTGCTTTAAATAATTTTTACAATCTCTTTCAACCACATTGAATCTTCTTTGGAATCGCATTAAATCATAAATCATCGATAGAATACAAAAATTATTGAATTATAAGTTGATTTTCTAAGTGTAAATGTCGGTAGCCACATACTTGACTAGGTCTTAAATAGAATACCTCTCCCATCTGCGGGTTGAAATAATATCCAAACAAAATATTTGTTTTTGGCTATTATTTATTAGAATAATAAATCAAACAATTGTTCTTAATTATCTTAGAATTTTAAGTTCTTAGATAATATTTTCTATTTAATTTGTTTAACAATCTAAAATAATGACATCATTATTATGCATTAGGGCCAACATTTAAAAAAAGTCCATGCTTAGGGGGGGTCATGACCCCTACCCTGAATCCGCCCCTGACTGCAAAAGGGAATTCATTTCAATTACTTGTACAGTATAGTTTCTTGTCAGATCCTAGCTACATGAATGTACTTACATTTTAACAAGAACTTTCGTTTGTGGTCAGATTCGTTACCTAATGACTGTATTCAAGATTTCTAAGAGAACAATATTTTTCTGGGTGGCGACGAGCTAACAAAGATCAAATATTTTAATGAACCTAATAACTGAGAATTATATTGTGTATTGAAATAATATTGCCATCGGCTAATATTTTGTAGAAACTTTTCAGTCACATTTTCAATTAATACGTCTTCCCCCGGCCAAACGATGAACTAACTTGGCATTTTACTTGCAATTTTAATTATCCTATTTATTTAGTTGTTCAATAAATCGTATTTATTTACATTTTTGTTATTTTATTTTTCACTTGAACATTGATCATATTTGTTATTTATTATTATGATCTAAACAACTCCGGGGCTTTATATGCGAGCATTATGCATATAGTAGATCTCAGTAAGTGATATATTTCTTCGCGTGAAGATGTTAGTGGAGGAAGAGCCACAGGGTTAGATTTAAATTGATGAAAATTGTTTGTCAGCTGCGGGGATCGAACCGGGATTCTCAAGATCCACAGGCCAACTTGGTACCATTGAGCCACCTACCCCATTATTCCTATAATCATAATTATAATAAATTTAAACTAATTCAACATATTGTAGTTAAGGCCGCTCCGGAGTGAATACAATTTTCGTATTTGCCCCTAAATCTTATGCACCCGCTAAACCCAGCAACTTGCAGTGTTACTGTTCTTGGAACCGTGGTTTGCTGGCCAAGGGTTTATTTATTAGAGATTGTAATATTTAAAAAAATGCTGTTATTGTGTATTCAAATATTCGTTGTATTATCTTCGACTACCGAAATATCTAACCCAGATGATACGAGTTTCACAGACATTTCAGTTTTAGACGATTTTGCACGACAACTTCATTCAAGCGCGATATGCTTATTATGGTCGTTTCATATGTCATTAAAAAATTCCTAGTTTCAAATTTACAGAGCGAGTACGTCAACTAGCGCCTTTGATAAGATTGGTCATAACTAACGTAATCTAATAGTATTAAATCTATAAATAAAATACCCAATTCCATCAAATGTGTTTCGCTTAATTACATAAACTTTAGTTTTCAATTATTATCAAATCTGAAAAAAACTCGCGACAAATTATTATACGGCAAAACGATTTAAGGGGTAAGGCCACTCTAGACAAGGAAAAAAAGGGTCATTTTCAAGATTTTTTTAACGAAATCTAAACGTGCTGCTTAAGAACTGTATTTGGATCTTTATTTAGTGTTCTTTAAACTTTATTTAAAATTTTTTTTTAAGAAAATATTCAAAATTGTTGTCAGAAATTAAAAAAAAGGCGACTCCTCTCGGCGCGTAGGGCAAATCGGGCGAAAACATTCCGGGAACAGCAATAGACCTGGATCAAAAAGGGATATGTTTTCTTAATCTCTGATGTATGCTCTAAAAAACTACGGGCTGGATTTTGAAAATTTTTATTTTTAACAAAATGGCGCACGTTTGAAAAAAAAGTTCATTATACGGGACTAAATTTCTGTATAAAAACGACCATAAAAAACGAATGAAGCACTTTAAAAAAAGCCCCCGTAGTTTTTGAGTATTTTATATCCAGAATAAAGATTCAGCACGATCCGTCAATTAGTATTTCAGATTTCTTTTCCCCGATTTTGAAAATATGATTTCGAGAAAAATGCTCTTTAAATATATATAAATGCTAGTACTAATAGATATATGCTTTTTTCCTTCTGAAATACTTCCGCGCGGCATTTAAATTAATTGTCCCTTATTCCTAAGGGTTTAAACTATAATTTAAGCAAATAAAAAAAAAATGCATTTTTAAATTTTTTTAGTGGCCTTACCCCTTAACGAAACGGCCATAATAAGCGTAGCGTGATTCAATAAATTTGGCCGTAGTGCGATAGTTTAAGTTTAAGTATGTCTAGCTTGAATGAGATGCGAACTATTGATCTTTGAATTGTTCATTTTGCAATTAAATTCAAGCAAAAATTAATCTCCATTCGCTCAAAGAACCCGAGTTTTTACTTTCTATTGTTTTATCTGTATTTAATAACTTAGCTACAGCTGTCCTTTTCTGCATGTAAAATGTAGAACTCCCTTTTTGAACGTACCATTTTAATCAAGATTGAGATAGTAAGCTAAATCGAGGGTTTCATCAAATCTGCTCAAACTATCCCACATATGCGAGATTCCACCCCGATATAACTATAAACAACCCTCAAACACACACCCAACTAAAATAATTAAGAGAACCATAAGTAGAACACACGCGTTGTGGCCTCCGCGCAGTAAAGTCAACCATAAACTGCGCCCAGTGACCTCAAAATCCCGCCTGCTTTTTACTAGTGCCCCTCGCCTCGCTAACACCCCGGAGTGTCCCGGCGTTCCCCGGTGTACGCTGCATGTGACCAGAGGTTGGAACTGCGCGTATATTCCGGAGATGAGGAGAGAGTTCAAGCAGGGCGAGGAAGTGTTGCGAAATTCCGAGATATTATTTGGGACGCTTTTTTGTAGTTTTATAAAAAATTGTATATTATACACAGAGAGAGAGAGGTGCATGTTTTAATTGAAGCGCGAGGCGAAATCGAACTCTATAATTCAGCGAGAAAAAAACATTACTCTCATGAGGTATATTTATTATTTTTTCCCGCAGGAATTCAGCCCGTGAAATTCAAGTTTTTTGTAAACAGCCCAACAAAAGTTCATTCAGCTACTTTGGCGGACTGTTTTAAACTAATTAAGAACATAATTACAAAATGCCGCCGATAAAAAAACAACTTGTTATTTTTTCGGAAATGTCTCTTTGGTTACACATTTATATTTATAATAACCATCATTTAGAAATTAAATTTGTAATAAATTTTGAAGTTTTTAAATGAACAATATACAGATGCGTTTAAAATTTTATGTGAATCTCGATCACGAAATAATTTGGTGCGCTTTTTCTTCGACGCACACAATATTTAAAACGAATACTTTAAAAAGTTTAGGGCAGGTTTTCCCATTTTCTAACAAATTTTCCAATAAGTATTAGCGGAATAAATAAATAAAATAGCGCATCGAAATCATAGCACAAATGGTAATAATTATACTGAATACCATTTTCTGATGCGCTAGTTTTTCAATTATTCTGTTGATGTTATCGGGAACTTTATCTGGAGATGGAAACACTGGTCCTTAAATACGTAAATAAAGAATTGAAATCTGTTTTTTCGTCCCTTAGCAACAGTAGTTAAATTATCTCAGCAACGGGACAAATATATAATTTTTCTCTCGTCGTTATTGGAATTGGAGAATAGACTCATTTTAGTCCGCATTGTTAATAGCAATAGCATGCCGGCTTAAAATGTAGGATTTGTATTACGTATTTAATCTCATACGAACCGACTTTTACATCCAACGTGAAAAAAGAAAAGAATTTAGTAATTATTGTTGTCATTACTTTGAAAGTTGTTTCAGTTATTCAATTAAATTATCATACTCGTAAAACTCAAATCAATTTGACTGCTCTGTATAATAAAATATACTTCGAATATATTTAAAAGGTACCTATGCATCGTTTAGTAAGTATCTTGAATTGAAAGAGGTTTCTTAGCAACCAGCAATATTAATGATCACAGATCACAGCACGAGTACCGTATCCTCAACTATATTATTTCACATTTTTCATATCTGAGTATTTCCATTCCCAGGCATCTCTCACAATCGCATAAAAAATCAAGTTATCCAATCATCAAATCCATACATAATCCTAGATCCTAATTCTTATTCAATACTTCAGCATGACAACGATCGTACAAGAGATGCAGTGCTCCTTGGTGTACAAAAACGAAAAGCAATCGTACTTGCAGGGTATTGAAACAACAGCTACTTTACAAGCCCCAGATAATTACATTCACTTGACGATTCCGCGCACGTACCCACCCAATCTTCGTATAAAGTGGTTACGGGACCGACGCTGCCGTATTCTTTAACTTGGAGACTTCGCAATTCGACCAAACTTATTTTACCCAGTGACATTATTTGTTATAATTTCGCCCAATAAGAATGTGAAACTTTGGAAGTAAAATTTAACATCTCATAGAACGTATTTGATTTTGATTCTGATTTGCTGATCAAAACGTCAAAATGAAGACATGTTCATATCAAGCAAATTTCTTTTATTGAAATTAAATATGATAAAATAGAATTTTTCGCAGAATTTGAGCTCTAGTTATATCTATGAGTACTACTATTAAAGTCAGTTAAAAAATTTCTTAAATTCACAGCCACGATTACTAGATGATATATATGATTTTTTATTGAAATTTCTAGAACTAAGAGTTTACTTAAGTACATTTTTAGTTATTATTTATTTTGAACAAAGAAATTAGCAATCACTATTACGTAAAGTATTTGATAAATAAAATTATTTTATGCGATCACGTACGGCTATTTTAAACCAATATTCATTTATATGTTTTAAGCATGTTTAGGAAAAGAAAAAATTCAAATTATTTATTTTATTTTTACAAAAACTGTTCAAAATTATTTGCAATACCAGCTAAACATAATGCAGCATTTTCCTTTCTAAATCTTTCAGTACAATTTTCAATTCGTTGCCTGTTCAAGGGTTTCAGGTGCCTTTTGATTGTCATAGATTCGGAGATCTAGGGAGCCATGACATAGCAACTCCTCGACCAATCCATCTGCCTTCAAGTACTCTATCTAAGTGATTTTTAACAATTCTACGAAAATGAGTTTATTTAAAAATGAATTTTACAAAAGACGAATTAGTTTGGTATTTATTCCTGGCAAATTTTGGCATACTTTCTGGGTGTGATTATTTTTTAATAATAACATGTAAAGTTTCAATACTGATCATTTTAGGACTATAATGAATTAGAACTGTTTTGAATAGAAACAAAATTTTGTAAAAAAAAATATAAAGTTCCATATCATTGTGCGAAAATTGAACACCCGGTAAAAAAACTTTTGTATTGCAGATATGTGGGAATTTTAATTTAAATAATTATATGTGTATTAAGAGCGTAAAATGATTCTTTGTTGTTCGAACACGGTAATTGCAGCTCGAGCCGAAGGCGAGAGCTGCAATATTGTAAGAGGAACAAAGACACTTTACACTCGTGATGCACACATATTTTTTTCTACAATTGCATCTTCAAATTATTCAAATATGTATACGTACTGACAATAAATTCGTTCTGTCAACTGTCAATATGACTTGTTTGTATCCCTGATAACTATTTAAATAAGCGAACACTTAATATCTTTTTCTCGCGTTATCATTTGAAACGCGCGCATTAACATTTTTTTCGCGCGTTACCATTGGAGAAATGGCAACTTTTCATAGCATTCATAGAAAATTAAACTTTGCCTAAAAAAAATTTCGGTAATATTTAAAATAATCCAGTAAAAAATATAGACCGATCGACTAACCTGTACATAATCTACATTTGTACAGTCTACCAAGGCATATACAGTTTCTCTGAGAGTCTTCACAGTTTTATGTGCAGGACAAGTTAATGCTAAACACTTTATATACAGTGACATTTACAATGTACAGTTATGCACGATTCCTCTTATGGCGAGTTTCACAAACAAAATAAATACAACCAAATCAACATTATAATGTCAAATGGAATAATTAATGTTGCTGTTATACAGTCAATTTGCTTTTATTTATTCAAACCAAGTTTAAAATTTAATTTTTGTTGGTGAAACCAATCACTAAAATATAAATTTTGCCCAGTCTTTGTACAGTCTCCAACATCAACTTAATAGAATCGTGTTTACAGTTCTTAAAGGTTCAAAGATATGTGAAATAGTCAGGTATATAGATTTATCCTTTTTGCACAAGAATAAAAAAAACTAAAGAATTCTTTATCAACATCCAAGTTTGGAATGGATGGAATGTGATCCCGTCTTGAAGTTAGGGACGGTTGAAATGCGCCACGCACTAGGCTTCAAAATGGAGCATTATGTGATATTTCAAATCTAGGTTACGAGTGAAATGGCAGGGAATAAGCGAGGTTATTGGATTTTTCTGCACAATGATATTGTTATGTGTAATTACAGCGAAAGGGGCACGACACGACCACGTCCCAGGAGCACTTGGAGAACTTGAGTTAAGAATAAGTAATGTTTAATTTGTTTTAATTATGTTGGTAATTGTGGCGGAATGAGGTTAAGAGTGGTGATGTTTTGTTAGATTTTTTAAAGGAGTTTTAAAGAAGTTTTGTAGAATTTTAATACTTGTTTGAAAGTTTTCTACCTCGTAAAGGGTTGTATTTCCCTAAGGGTATAGTTTGAAATTAAAATTAAACTACTTTTGTTTACTTTAAAACAGTGTTTCAGAATTTATACGGTAAATTATATAATGAGCAACAATTTACTTGATAAGAATTACAAGTTTGCTTTACTATAAAACATGCATTAAATATGAAACTACTGGATAGTTTCTAAAATATCCAAGTGAACTAACGATGTACAGAATATACAAACATAACAAAATTAATATATAATTATATAATAAAATCAACAGAGTTTAATGACCTCATGCTAGAAGCTGTTATAATAGCTATTTATGTAACAAGTACATAATGAAGGACTTTATTGGACGCGCTATAATTTATGGCCAAACCAGCCTAAAAAAAATGCGAATCCTAGAAAGTTCGATTATATACAGGTTTTCATAAAATATGTTAATATGGTAATAAAGAGTTCTTTGTTTTTGCTTTTATTTACCAATAAAAATAAAAATAAGTAAATAATATATCAACACGTCTTTCACTTATTATTTTCCGTTGCTGATCTCGGTTAGTTATATATTGATGTGCGTTAAGTGCGGTTACCAGCTGTAAAATCATGACCTCTAAAATATTAATGTAGGGAAACCACAGAGGTAATTTTAATGTAGTGATAATTGATGGTCGCTTGTGGGAAATGAACCCGAGTTCTCAAATCCACAGTTTAACTCGATACCACTGACCCACCTACAATGTTTGTATAATTAAAATTTAAAATAAAAAAAAATATGGAATAATATATATTTATAATGTCTCAAAAATTCTAAACGAAGGAAATGAAATTGCAATAAATGCAATGGTATTAATTAATTATTTATTTATTTTAACTTTTAACAAGAGTCCAATTTTGCTATTTTATTGTATTTGTCCAATAAAGTGCTATTTCTTGAACTCCAAAGTATGTCATAAAGCAAATAGTTATTGTGCAGTCAAACATAAACTTACTTATATCTATTATTATAAATTTTTACTTCACATGACATGAACTTAATTCCAATAATTGTACAGGAGGCCTACAGCTTACAGTAAAATCTTAACCATTTCAAAATAATCATAGTGTTAATCGAAGGCAGGGAGATTTAAACACACGATTTCTTATTTGAGAAACAAGTTTTATCTACTAAACTACGATTTCTTGTGTTTTTATTTTTGCATAACTCGCTTAAAATATGAATTGTGGTACAAAAATAGATTTTATGAATACCATCATTGGCCCTGTACTATTATAAATATTCTGGGGTAGATATTTAAAATTTATTTTTAATAATAGGTATAAAAAGCTATAAGCGCAGAAGTTACAAGAAATTGTAAAAATATTAAGAGAATATGCACTAGTCTAGAAAGCACGTTTGCAAAATATGTACAATTTTCTCTGCCGACCAGAAAGTATTTGCATTTCTTTTGTTTCTTTTGTAATAATTTACACGTCGAAAAAGAAAATAAGTCAGCGCACTAAATCCGTATCTCGTTTTATACCACCCTGGAGAATCGTTATGTTTACTTCAAATAAATGAATTTCATTGAATCATACGTAATAACGGAACCCGAGGTTTTATTTCTCGGCGAAACATAACTTCTAATATCTGACTAAACGAAATATGCGTCGCTTTCTTCATTCAAAAATGAAAGTGGTTGAAATTCTTTTACTCTATATATGTTTCTGTTAGTATAGCTAAAGAATCTACTCTTCGATATATTTATAGCAAAATATAAGTTAAAATAAAATTAACTGAATAATATATAAAATGTAGCACTCGACTGTAGCAGATCTCGGTAAGTGATATATTTTTATGCATGAAGTACGCCTACCAATCGTAAAATTACGGCTCCCAAAGGGTGGCGAGGATGTCACATACGTAATTTTAATGTGGTTAGAAATTGTTTTCCGGCTGGGGAATCGAACCTTGGTTCCCAAATAGCCTCAATAACACTAAGTCATCTACCACATTAAATAATATAAAATAAGAATTATAACAAATAAATAAAACAATAATTATTAATTTAACAAGGGAAGAAGAGAAGAATGGCGCAATAATTTACGAGATATGCATATAATTATTTTCATCACCATTTCATAAATACACCAACTAGAAATTTAAACAAAATTTATTATTATTTTCTTGACAGATGTGTCTCTTATATCAAATCTTAATATTATTTTCCAATTGCCATGAATATAGCTTTGCTTTCTGAGATCCGATCCGAAATCCAATAATTTGCTGTGAAAAGCTAGAGACAAAATTTGTAGTATTATTTAATTATTTTGCATCGATGTACATTAGATTTTATATATTTTACGTACCGTTATCATTTCTATGATATGTCTGAAGATTTCGGATTAGAAATTTTAACCGAACGTCGGATCAGATTCGGATATTAGATATTTTTGTTAATCTCTATTAAGTACACACCAAAACATTAATATAAGGTAGATAACTGAGTAGAATTGCGTCGGATTTTGAATTCGATTCCTGCTGCCGACAAATTTTTCTGCACATTAAAATTATCCCTGTAGCTTCTCCTCCACTAATATTTTTGAAGGCTGTAATTTGACGGCTGGTAACTGCATTTCATGCGCAAAATCTGCTATGGCAAAGTATAGTTATTTATTTTGTTTATAAAAACAATAATGGTTTGAAACAAATAACAATATAACAATTCGAAATAACTAACAAAGAAAATTATGAATGACTCTAAATCAATCAGCCTTTCAATGATGACAGTTGTCCTAACCGATGAGCTCACATTGAAAGCCGTTAACCACGGTTGATTTACTCCCAGACAAATGTCCGTCCTTCGAACAGAATTCCACATTCGCGAACCAAATCAGTATTCACATCCTGAAAGTCTGCTCCGTTACTCATTGGAAGAAGAGGGTGCGGAGAGGAAAAGGGAGGTTGCACTGCACAGCGGTTTCAATCGGCGGGCCAATTGTTTTCAATAAACTTGGAATTTATACGGTTTGTTTCATTATATGGGATGGACAGACGCGTGGACAGAAAACTAATTTTAAATTGGATTCAATCTTTATTTGCTCGTGGAATAAATAAAACTGGAATTGGGATATGAACGGTGAATGACACATGTAAGTTGGAAATACATGAAAGTTTTGTTATTGACATTGTCGTACAAAATATATGTTTATTACTCTGCACAATAGGAAAATAATCCCAATTGCAGTAACTTATAGTAGAATCTGAGCCACGCAGACACAATTGTATACTTTTGATATGAGTTGACGACAATGAGATTTGAACGTATGTCCACTTGCTTGTTAATTGAGAAATGTAAGTTTTTACTTCGCTTTTATTCACTGAACTACGATTGCATGTCAACATTTATTATACTTGTTTAAATTTGTTATTTTCTGGAAGACAATTAATCGCTTTTATTATATTTTATTATATTTTAGGAATTTACTGGCTATATAAATAATTATTGTTTGTGTCAAAAATCTTAAGAATACTAAATATTGTTTTTAAATATTTAAACAAGTATTCAGGCCTATTGAACTAAATGCACGATTTTATCCGACGAATGGTTCGAATTTCAATTAGGATTAATTGAATGAATCTTATTATTTTGTGCTAAATTAAAATTAATTTGTAAGAGTCTAAAAAAAATAAAAATTTCAATTTGGAAATAAAAAGAGAAAAGAAGGAAAAAAGCTAAATATAATTCAGAATCCCGAAGGTGTTTGAACATGTACAAGGTGTTGTATCATTATACAACGCGAAGAAAAAATAACTGACATTAAGTGAAATTTGAATTTCAAAACAAGACGAATGCAGTTTGGAAACGTGTTTTAGTATTCTCTGCTTATTCAGCTCTGAAAATAACAGCCATTAATTTTCAACTCGGAAATATTCATGTTTGTTTTTCTTCCTTGGTTTGATAGCCTCTCGAGTAATTTATTCATAGTTTGTTTTCAGACTTCGGCAACTTCTGCAGATGGATAGAAGACACTTAGCGTAATACATATAGATTAGAGATTCTATAGACACAGACCATTTCATTGGAAATCGAGAAGATATAATTGGCATACTTTTATCTAGATAGAACTTTCTTAATTACTAATACCGTAAGTAATTTGGCACTCTTATTGTTTTCCAAACACTCTTGTTGTCGAATTCTGCACTTATTTTGAGCGTAAAGATACCTAGCAACAATTGAAGCATATTGCATATTTTGTTATTAATTTACAATTGCATAGAAAATAAATAAATTAATATAAATATACGAGCACACCAATACTAGATGTGGCACTCTGCCGCAGCAGATCTCGGTAAGTCATATATTTCTTTGCATAAAGTGCAGTTACCAGCCGTCAAAACACGCCCTCCAAAGATGTTAGTGGAGGGGAAGTTTTAACGTGGTATAAATTGTTTGTCAGCTGTGGGAATCGAACCCAGATTCTCAAATCTACAGGCCGATTCGATACTACTATTGCATATATTTTTTCTATATTTGGTTATTTTTATAGAAGATTAACTTTCAACATTATTCTCAGTGGTATCAAGTCGAACTGTAAAGTAGAGAACCCGGATTCGATTCCTACAGCCGACAAACATTTTTATCATATTAAAACAAACAAGCATAAATATATTACTTACTGAGATCTGTTCCGGCAGAGTGCCACAACAAAATAATGGGTAAATATCATTATGATATATTTTGTTATTTTTTTTAATTTATATATCGGACCAACTACTAAGGTCATATGCCGATATGTCCTTTGTGTGGTCGCCACGGGCGGGACCCGAACCCACGTCCTTATGGTTGCGGGTCAGGCCCTCAACCCGTGCGACCATCACGCGGGACAAATGATATATTTATTTATTATCCTATTGTAGGCGAACTTAAATGCCACTTTTTGCTATAAAAAGTTTTTAAACTGTATTCCCGGTTTCGATAAAAATTAAATTATATTTAATGACAAAGTGTACTAGGTTTTTCTGTAGAAATATCATTCTTGGAATCTCGAAGAGCTACTACTTCAGTTAAGTTTTGGATTCCTCGGGAAGCGGTTCATATAGTGTCCATAATATAGCGTTTCTGTTTGATGGTAGCGTTGGAATAAACGGCGATCGTTGTGGCAGTGAAGACTGGATGTAGAGCTAAGAAAAGTGTAACGGTGTACGTATTCAAAAGAACCTTTTTGTTGAAATGTGTAGAAATTTTAATGAAAATGGATAATCTTGACGTCGCATTATTAATAATTTTGAAAGATGAAGAGTCATCAGAAGTGACAGAGCGTTTAAGGGAATCTGACATGCAACGAAAGGTGCATATGAAATTTCGTATGAAAACAAATTTAGGGAATATTTTCGCTCAACTCCAGTGCTGTTTGATTATGTACTAAACTACATAAAAATGAAAACAGATATTTTGAGACATTATAAAACAAAAAGTTCACCGTAATTGTCACCGTATCTTTTAAAACATTCCAACAAATATTTCTCAATGTACTGGTCACCGCTATTAAAATGACATTGACGCTTAATTACGTGACGGTGCTGTTTACCGCTTTCGAGAAAACCGTATCCATTTCACATCTATGACAACGTTTTCTCTGACGTCATTGACGGTATATTACGGCCGCAATATGACGGTACCGCTATCCGAAGAAACCTATGCTTCACATAAGTTTGCACGTTTGTACTTATATTTAACTAAGGTATATATAGTGGCAGTACGATGGTGTTGTTGCGTTATGGTATTCGAATCTGAAGATCCCGAGTTTGAATCCTACCTAAGCTAAAATAGTTATTTTTGTATTAAGAGCGTAAAGTGATACTTTGTTACGCAAACACGGTAATTGCATCATATCATATTTTAGTTCGATTTGCTTTTATTTATTTAAGTCAGACATAAAAATAAGTTTTGTTGGTGCAAACAAGCATTAATTACTAATTTCTTTAAAAAAACTATAGACTTAATATTAATGATAAATCTTTGTTTTGCACATTTCCCGCGACTTGAGAAAAAGAGATTTTCCTACTGTCACTTTGCTTGAATGATTTTTCTACAGGCACCAAGATGAGTGCTTGAATTAAAAGAAGAAGTCACGTGCTACTTGGTAAGATAACTTTCCAAGAACGAGATTTTATCCTAGTAGCAGGACTTTATTAAGGGAATTTTATATGAATTAAATTGTATTTTATTATGATTAGTTCAAAATAGTACAGGGGAAATTATTAACAAGAATAGCTTCAAAGTTATTTGCAACTTTTAACAAGCATTTATTAATTTTTCGTTAGCATAAAATGCTCTCACGGTTGCACATACACCAACAAAACTTTTCAAATAAACGTCAAACATGTTGACAAGAAATTCTTGACGTAATGGCTACAGGTAAACTGAGCATGTACATTTTAATTATTTGCTTAATAAAGCATTCAAGTAGGATTTAATATCAATCTATCAGATGCCGTGACTTTGAAGTTTGTGATTAAAGCGCGCTAAAGCTTGTAACAATGCATATACACACACAAAGAGGGCGGCAGCGGCGGTGACGGTGGCGTTATCTGCTGTGTAAACACGCCTGACAGGTAATTAACAGATGTGAACAATGTGAAACAGTTGTTTATATTTTAGCGCAAAGAAGCCTGTATGTGAAATGTGCTATAACTGCTCGCATGTTGGAAAAGTAGATTATGTCAAGTAGAATATTCATTTTCGTATCTAAATTCATGTAGTTTCGTGACACCACTAAATGTTATTTTGATGACGGGCTACGGCACTATGAGTTTTTGTTACTGATAATCTGACAGAAAATAAATCCTTGAGCACTTTGATCAAATCTAACTTATCTTATATTAAGAAACAGTAATACATATAATTTAGTATTTACTTTTCTGTTTATAACAATTAATAACAATAGAAGATATATTTTTAAAATTCAAATGACAGTTAATAGAAATAAAATCTGTCAAAACTGTAAAATAATCCATAGAACAAATGAATTATAAAGAAGAAACGACACTTCTATTCTATTTTTTATTTAGTAAATTATTATTAATGCTATTATTGTCTAAGACAGTATGACTATAAATGAATAAAGTTCGTTCATAAACTAGAACTAATAGAAAACTATAAAAGTATAAGACTCGCCCCACTCTTTTGAGGGGATGAATGAACTGGATATATCTTTGTGATTTCATAGCTTATGCAGTATTGAAAATTAATAAGAGACATTCTTCAAAGCATGTTGCTAATTTCCTGTTTGTCGGTATTTTTACTTTGTAATAAATATCTGAGAATTGCAATAAGATGAAATATCAATTATTTTGGAAATATCGCTAAATTAAAAATTCAGTTATGTACCTACCTACCTACTCTGTTTATTTTACATTATTCGAAATTTTCTAATGTATGTTTGAGAATTACAATTAGATGAAAAACTAGTGTTTAAAAATATCAATTAATTTCCATTTGCACCGCCGGAACGACCGGTTAAAAGGCCGGTTAAAAAGACCGGTTAAAAGATCGATTGAAGGTCCGGTTGAATAACTGGCCAAAAGACTGGTTTTTTTAACTGGTCTTTTCTGTCTTTTATAAAACAAAAGAGCGGTTAAAGACCGGTTAAAAGAGCGGCCCTAAAAAACCGAAACCGGTTGACAGCACTAAAAAAACTAAAGCCGACGTAATTATGTTTATTTTCACGTAATTAATTTAGGACATCACAAATGTAACCACATGCAACATGAAAAAATTTAATTATTAAAATAGTTTTCGGTTTTGTCAATTTATTTATTTCGACGTCGTTTGTTTTTATTTAATATAAGGTATTTGGCATTTATTTTTAATTTGATTTATTTGTAATTTTTTCAAATATAGAATATTTCAGAAGAGTTCGTGATGTTTCCATTTAACTTTTCCAGATTTTGATGTTACAAAAATTCCACTGAAGACACGTGGACTTAAGCAAAGTTAAAATTACCGCATCGCAATAGCAAAAAAGTTTTGTTTAATTCTTACTTATCAGAACTTATTTATCGATCCAAGTTACAAGTTGTCAAGAATGCTTTTGATGATATTACCAAAGTTTATGTTGCGAATATATTATTTTTTAAATTTTTGGTATAGAATCTACTTTCAATTGGTTTTCAGTTATAACTATAGAGTGTCTAACTGTAATTGTGTGGAATTTAAGTTTAATACAAGTATAGGTTGTCGCTTCCTTTCTTTCTTATTTTTTAAATTCCTTAGAGTGGCGTGAATTGAGATGATTTGAGCATGTGAAACGTATGTGGAATGAAAGATTAATGAAACAGTTGTAGAGTAGCGAATGGATGGATGTGACTGAGAGTTTGTTGCGTGAGAAAAGATTTCTAGAGTGAGGAATAAATGAACTTGTATGCAGGGAACGTGAATGTAGTTCAAGCGAGGATGGTGTGCAGGATGGGAATGTTTAACGAAGAGTTTTTGATAAATCTGATGCGAGGATGTTGTGAATGTTTCTGGAGTTCATACTACCACATTTAATGGAATATGATGTGATATTATGTATACAAATATATATTTATTCGATATCGTGTTGTTGAATAATAATAATAATACTTATTGTCAAACTCATTTGAGGGGTATAGTGTGATAATATGTATGTATATCTTTTTGTGGCAATTATTTTATTAAAATACTTTTTTTATTCACTAATTTAGTTACTGTTTTTTTAGTTACTTTCAAATTCTCTATGTTTTATCAATCTTAGTTTTTTAAGTGCGCTATTCTGCATTTTTCCTTTTGCTGTGTCCAACGATACCTAGATTACTTATTATTAAAGCCCGGATTTTTAGGCAATTGCCTAGATCCAAATTTTAATATACTTCAGGCAATTTCGTTTTTCTATACATAGGTAATATGTTTACGTGTAATGGAAGGTTTTTTTTTCGTGCCTTAGAGCCTATTTTTTCTATATTTTAGTTATTGTGCCTATTTTACCTTATATAGCCTATTTTGCCTATTTTTGTTGCCTATTCTAACTTTTATTGAGCAGACATCATCTACTTCGTTGACTAATTCAGTACCCGACAAAGTGTTTCAACCTAACCTATGTTATAATATTTAAAGTACTTACTTTAATCAAGTTTTTGTGTGTGAATTTAAAATGCCGAAAGAAAAAACTTTTTTAGTCAAAATTTTACGTGGCAATTCAATTGTCTTTGCCATTGTCATCAATGGAGCTGAGGTAACTTTAGACGATATGGCTAAATATAAGAACGCTCCTGTCACATTTTGTGATGTCGAACGAAGTTTTCAGCTTACAAGCAAGTTCTGACAGACCGAAGACAGTCCCTTTCCAAAAATTCCATAGAGCAATTGCTTGTAATATTTTGTGAATTAAAGTATACTACATAATTTGAATTTGCATAATAGTTAATAAAATGAGAACCCTAGATTATTATTTTTCAGATTGCGTTAATTTTTGTTTAAAATGATTATTTTTTCTAACGAAAAGTAGATACGAGTACCAATATTAGAAAAAGGATTCGTTTATTTTTTTAAAACAAATTATTTACATTTAGGCTGCCTAAAATCCCGCCTATTTTAGAGTAATTACCGGCCTATATGCCTGCTTATTTGTGAGTTTTTAAGAGCCTAAATATCCGGGCTTTACTTATTATTATTGAACAAAATTAAATATTTTGTAGAATCGAAGGAAAAAAAGCGAAGTAAAACTTGCGTTTCTTAATTAACAAGTAAGAGGTCATGCTTTCAAACTTAAATCAAAAACTGTGATTGTGTTTGAGTGGTTCAAATTGCACTATAAGCTGTAGGGCTTCTGTAGTGTATTTGGGAATTAGTTCTTATTGTGTGTGCAGTATACCAAATAAATAAATATATTTCACATGTTAGAAAACAGAATTTAACTTATTTTTACCTTCTTCATTCTATATTTATAGGAGATGAAGTTGTACAAATTATCGTCTTATCTCAAATTTTTTAAACGACAATTTTCAATAATTCATTTTACAAGGTCAGTTCTCTTCTTATATTACATTATCGAATTAATTGTAAAGTTCTCATGATTAAATGACCTTAATACTAATTTCTAAAGACTTGCAGTTCCAACTGGATGAATGTAAATATAATCAAAAATAGAATTCTTTCCTAAACAGATTGTAGGAAAGCAGAGCTTTGAAAAATAGAATGACAAAACCGTGTATTTATGTATAAGTGTTAAGTTTCACCCAAATAGATTCTCTAATTGTTCTCGGGGCCAAATACAACTTCGCTAAATTTCTCATTAAATTTTCCCTTCAAATCCTGTTCGCTATTCAGATTTAGGTAGCTATTAACCAGATAATTGAAGCCGCTGTAGAACACAGATTCACCAATTCAAAGACAGCGTGAGCGCTAGTACACTGTGGAAGCTGTATGTGATGTCATCGTCTTCACGTATTATACCGGAAGCTTTGCGCGCCACGTCCTGTAATATTATTCTTCGACTCATTTCATCCCGGGATCCGGTTAACTTCATTTCACAAGAGAAAAACATTTTCGGTGGAGATTGTGCAAGGCATGTAAATGTTGCATAAGGAATTTTATTTTAAGTGGAAACGAATGAAGTGTTAGAATATTAGATGCAATTTCAACAAAGCATTATATCAATTTAAGAATGTTTGTTATATTTTATGAAAACAGTAATCAGTTGCACCAACGCAGCCCGATGTTACTATTATTTTGTTTCAGTTAAATGAAACTGTAATACAATATCCATAATTTATGAAATCTATAAATATAAAATAAATATAAATATATCATTACAACTTATATCCATTACTGGGTGTGGCACTCTGCCTAAGCAGATCTCGGTAAATGATATATTTTTTCGCGTGAAGTGCGGTTAATAGCCGTCAAATCACGGCCCTCAAAGATATTAGTAGAGGGGAAGCCACAGGGGTAGATTTAAATTAGTGAAAATTGTTTGTCGGCTGTGAGGATCGGACCAGGGTTCTCAAGATCCACAGGCCGACTCGATACCACTGAGCCACCTACCCCATTTATGAAATCTAATGTTATTATAAAGCAAAATTGGGATATTACCAAGATTTGAACCTAAGACTTTTGGATTCTGGTCAAATGTGTACAACAATTGAATTACGATATCCATAAATTACTGATATAAAGGTTAATCGTTAACCGTAACCGAACTCCAAAATGTTTCAGTTCAAGTCCATGTTTGATATAGAAAAAAAAACTTTTTCCAATGAATCAATAAAATTATAACAAGCATTTAAAATAAACTGTCTCTTTCACTGGGAAAAAATGACTATAGATAAAAACCCTCAAAATGTTTTGTTGTTTTTAATTATTTAGATTTAGAAAATAATATCAATATTCCTTATTTATTTTACAGCCCATACAATTGCAGTTTAAACATTTTTAAAAATCATCACTCGGGTTTATTCGTTTATTATCGGCAAAATTCGACAGCTGTAGGATCTGTACATTATATTTAGTAGGTATGATTATCGATTTTAACGATAAATTAAAGTATCTAAACGTTGCCGAACAAGTTACAGCATCATTTACCAATTAGTTTACGTTTGTTCGCGTTGAGTTATTCGAGTGCGGGCTCTTGTTGTAGTCAGAGTATTTTCGGTGAATAGTAAATATTTTAATGATATTTCATTGCTTAAATTGGCTTAAATTGTGCGTCATTGTGCGTATTAGTGTGTAATGTATAAAAGAAACGTTAATATATGAGTGATAGTGATATGGAATCGACTGAATGGACTTCAATGGATCCTGCATGCGTTGATTTTACAATGGACACCGTGGGACATAGCTGACAGCTGATTCCTGTTCAAAGTAAGTAACAATTTTAGGTAAAACTACAGTTGACGGATACTTCTGAAGTTGGTTGCACGTCTGACGTGTGTGTGTGTGTGTGTGTGAGTTGTGCGGGTGAAGGTGTTTATTAACTGTTACTTTGCAACAATATAAACGCGTTTCTACCAGAAAAAAAAACACAAATAAACCTTCAGTCATATCATTTATTCGCTCCTATACACCTGTTTCATTCATCTTTCGTTCAACGTGCGCTCCACATACGCAAATAACTCACGCTCACTCCTCAAACAACGAATCTAAAAAAGATAAGAAAAAAGTGAGTGAGAATTACGCTTGTTTTGAAAAAAAATTAACAGAATTGGAGTGAGACACTTTATTATAAGGACAGAAAACTAATTAAAGATAAAAAAGAAATGGAATCTCACATTACGTTATACAGGCTGGGCAAAACTAACTGGTAATCACTTGATCCAAAACTTTTTTAAATGACATTTATTTATTATGTTTCAAAGTAAGCCTCGGTCTCAATACAATAAAAACTGTATACAAATAATAGTTATTTACATTGCAAGACCGTTATACAGAAATTTACAGGCGAGCATAGAAAGGTAACGGGCGAGCGTTAGCGAGCTTGTTATCTGAGTGAGCCTGTAAATTTCAGTTAACGGTCGAGCATTGTACAATGTTTTATGTGCATTTGAATCGCAATATATGTATATTTAATCAAATTAATTGCAATAGTATAACGCAATAACTATAATGTTCAATGAAGGTAGACTTTGAAAATCTGACAGATTTTGTTTAATCAAAAAATATTTAAGTGCAAACGTTTAAAATTAGATATGTTGTCATGATAACCAATGTCAACAGCCCGTTATAAATTTTACACGGGCTAGCACGTTGTAAGGCTCGTAACCCCTAGAGACAGAGTTAAGTAAACAGTTCATTACGATTCAAATGTACGTAAAATTAATAACATACATTGGAATTCGTTACATTGCATTATGATAGTTATTTATATACTAGTCCAGAAATTTCACTTTTGTTTGTGTGAGCATATTTCGACAGGACGAGCCCAAAAGGAGGCCTATATATACGAATACTCACAAAACAGTTTCTGGACATGTAGTACCTACACAAGATACTTTTGTGCCGATATTATTTTAATTCCAATTAAAAAAAATAACGTATTTGTTTAAATATGAAATATTAGGGATTTTTTTGTTGGTAAAATTAATTAATTAAATTTTAAATATGATTATATTAAATAATAAATTATTAATAATATTTAATATCGTTCATTCCTCATATATTTACTGCATTTCTGCATTTTATTCTATTATATATAGCTCGTATGAAGGAAGTGTCAATGTGGTTGAAACGAGTATCGTGTGTCAGAATGAGAATGTTGACGTGATTTTTTTATGAATCTTTTAGTGAATGTTCTGTGAATGTTTCAGGGGTTCGTGCTACCCCATTTAATGGGATATAGCGTGATGTTATGTATGTATGTATATATAACCTAGAAAATCTAAATAGATATTTTTTATCGGTTGCGCATTTTAAGTACGCATACCTACTGTTTTAAATTGTCGTTAAGTACAAGTACCGTAATTTTCCATTTCAACTTTATAATTACAGATAATCATTGTTCTTAAATCATACACAATAATGTAATGGAGAGTTAAACGACAAATATCATTGAGACCACAGTTCAGAGTTCAAATAAAGGAGCCTATTAAGACGAACCGAAAAAACCGCGAGTGGGTTTGGCCGTCTTGTTTCCGATTTTACGAGTAACCACCATCATTATACTTAAGTGGTAGTAAAATAGCTTTTAGCTGCTCGATTGTTTTCGTTGAGCGCTCAGTGGTTCAGGAGGGAACCTCTACCCTCTTAATGGTTCAACGATTTCAAATTGTTTCCAGTTGAGATTTAAGGAGATTATTTCCTACCTACCTCACTTCAGATGCGGTTAATATCCGCGTCAATTTGCAGTTCTTTTTTACTGGAACTCGGGATTATTATTTTATTGCTTTTTAATGGTTCTTACACGTAAATAAGAATACTCGGATTTTTAAGTTATGTGCAATTAACGAAAAGAAATGGAAGTTAAGGTGCTTGACTACTTTTGTTTAAAATACAGCGACACACTGCTTAGGTTTCCTATTAAAATTTTCTTAATATTATGTAAAATATTATCGATAATACAATTGATATTTATATATAAATTCCATATAGATGCCAGTTTGACGTTAGATAAACTAAAGTCCCTAGATAACTAAAGTACCCAAATACCTACTAGATAATATGTATTTGAAAGTATAGCGGTTTTCCGCCAATTTGGCTCAAAATTTAAGCACCAAATTTAAAATTAATATAGCTGTCAAGTAGTTGTTCGCCATTATGGCTCAAACACAGACTTTATGTATCGCGGTATTTTAGTAGTAGTAAGAACTTGAGGATAAATAGGAAAGAGAACTATTTACAATAAACTTTTATTTACTTTCATTACGTTGAAAATGGAGGTTATAACTATCATAAAAAAAATAAAATAAATATATCATCACGCCTTTTACCCATTACTGGGTGTGGCACTCTACCTAAGCAGATCTCGGTAAGTGATATATTTTGTCGCGTGAAATGCGGTTACCAGCCGTCAAATCACGGCCCTCAAAGATATTAGTGGAGAGGGAGCCACAGGGGTAGATTTTTAAATTGGTGAAAATTGTTTGTCGGCTGTGGGGATCGAACCAGGGTTCTCAAGATCCACAGGCCGACTCGATACCACTGAGCCACCTACCCCATTATATCATAATTTTAATAAAATATTCCATTTGTAGCAGATTTTGACAACAGAAGTTAAATTATACACTTTAAATAAATAATTACAATTAAAATGACATGACAAATGGAATATTTAACATTGCAATCATACATTTTATTTACTTTAACTTATTTAAACCAAATTTAAAATTTCACTTTTATTGGTGAAATCAGCTATCAATTTTGAATGCTGTAAGATAAAGTCACGGTTTTGTAATTTTTTTCATATCAAATTCCTCTCGTTACTTATTACCACTATAAATTGCGAAAATAAGTTCTCTTGTCGTGATACTACGAAATAGTTATATAAGATTGAGTCCAGATGTTTTAGTTTTTTCTCACATTTTTCGATTAAACTGGCTATGTATTATTTCACATAATACATCATTTATATTTTTTTTTTAATTTGTGCATCTGTTTTAAAACAAATAAATATATCATCATGCTTTTTACCCATTATTAGATATGACACTCTGCCGTGGTAGATCTCGTGAAGTAATATATTTATGCGTGTGAAGTGCGGTTACGAACCGTCAAGTCAGAAAAGCCACAGGGGCAATTTTATGTGGTTTATCGATTTTGACAATCGAACCGAGTTCTTAAATTCACAATCCGACTCGATGCAATGGGGTATACAAATCCTTCGATCATTCTCTGAACATTTATTCATCAAATTTATCAAGCAATCCTTATTTTCGCCTTACACAAGTCTGTTATATAAAGTATTTTTTTTTTTACTTCAAGTATATTCATCTATATATTGCTAGGTGGTCCACACAATCGCTCACTCTTATTTTTACCAACATACACAGTTTTCACCAATCTTTCATTCGAGATACATTCCATATGTCTAAACAACATTGTTCTTACTCTTACACTTACCATATACCAATACATTCTGTACATGATCTCCTCTTGTATATTCACATATACCGTTCAAATACCCCTGTTCAGGTTTCTTTATTCACAGCCAATATTCACTATTGAACATAAAATTAGGCCCTAAAACACCAATCTTAGCACTCAATCGAGCATCTTTGAAAACATTCACGTTTTGAACAAAGGGTCCCAAAGCATCCAATACCCTGAACTAAACTAACTAAAAATATTTAAATTACATGGAGTAGGTGGCTTAGTAGTATCGAGTCGGACTTTTGAGAACCCTGTTTCGATTTCCATAGCCGACAAACAATTTTCACCACTTTAAAATTACTCTTGTGGCTCTCCCTCCACAAACATGATGGGTACTTGTACTTCACGCCCATAAATATATCACTTATTGAAATCTGCTACGACAGAGAACCACACCCAGTAATTAGTAAAAGATGTAATGCTACAATTATTTACATCTTATTTTAAATAACGACAACAAAAATGAATAACATACGAGGAAAAATTATTCAGTTACATTTATAAAAAATATCGTGATAGTGAACGGTGTTGTAAATGAAGTAAATTTATTATCATTTCGCTATAATTAATCAGAATTTGCATTTAGGTTCTTCGTTCCATATTCATACACAGTTCATAATCTCAGAAATCTCAGAATAAGATTATTCATTTGAATATGCAGGAGCTAGTACAGTTTTTTCGTAGCAAAGAAAAGCTCTAAGCTGTTGTTTTGCATTAAGATAAATGAAGGTTTACTTTCGGTTCGGTTGTAACTTGTTTAGTGAATTTTAAGCTGTTAACGGTAACAAATCTGTTGCGTGAACAGTAACATTAGTCGCTGGGTCTTGTAGCCGATGCCACCACAAACACCGCCGCCTTTACAGACATCGCCACGAAATTCGTGTTGGTTTTGCACTAAATCTTAATAACCTTCTTTTATCATTAATTTCTCTCTTGGCTCATTAATATATTCGCTATAAATGGATATTTGCGATGTCAGATACGAAGAGAATTGTGCTATGGAATTTGTTTGTGGGACAATATATACATTATATATTTTGCTTCTATCATTTACATTTTAAACGTATATGGTTTGTCGTTAGTTTGCAATGGGAACGTAATAACGAAGTATATGAGCAAAAATATTTTCTGATTTTATAATTGTAGTAAAATATTACTTTTTCCACGAGCGGTTTTGTACGTTTATCAAAGGGGATAACTTACTTCTTGTTGGTAACATAACAGCTATCATAATGTAATATATTTTTCGACTCCCATTATTAAAATATCATTTAACGTACTGGTTTTCATGGCGCTAAATTACATCTTAGTTACATGTTGACGAACCGTGGTTTCAAACGTTTTAGTCACAGCTTGAGATATTAAGCACGTGGTGAAGTTAGCTACAGTCACCCGTAATTGTAACTTAACTTAACTTTTTAAATAATTCATAAAACTTGACTTATTTTGTTGTCTTAATTTGCGATCGTAGAAAACGTATAATATATGACTCGTTTTATAAACTCTTTAGATACTAGTTTTTATACACTCGAAACTAAAGAGACGTTTATAAAACATGTTACATAATATATATTTAATTTTTTTTTTAAATGTCAAAATATGCCAAATTTTATTTTTATTGCGTCAATCGTGCAACCTACGGATATTGGATATATTATTACCAACCGTAACTTAAATAACTAAAAATTTCAAAAAAGGTCTCTAATTTTATGTACATGAACAAAATGTTCAAATTTCCAAAATTATGTTTTTTTTTATCTGGAATGCAATATGGAGATTAAATTTTCTATAATTTAATTTAATAGCTCGCATTTGTGGTTATAACAATATCTATTAATATACAATTTTAATTATAAATTTGATACGAGAGGAGTACATATAATCTGAAATTTGATCATTGTTGTTGATTATTATTAAATATAAACGTAGAATATCTGGTCATGTCCGCAAGGTTAATTAATATGGAAGTTACATGAAATTAATTAAATTTGAGATATTAAATTATACCGCAATGTACAAATTGCATCGCCTTGGTTTACTGCAACAGATCGGATATTGCAGTTATAAACACTTAATATGACAAATAAATAATATTAGGATATAAAACACCTTAGGGAAAAATAACATTTTCTTCAAAATGTCTACATATAATTCTTTTGACTACCTTATCAGGAAATAAAATTTTCAGAAATTAATTCTAAATTTTATAAGATTTATTATTCTTTCGACAGATGTCACCTGGATATCACTAAATTTAAATCATACCGTTCTTTTTCAGTTACCAATGATGTGACTTTACTGTCAGTCTCTCAGGAAGAAAAATTCACTTTCTTCCCTGGAACGAAAAAGTATCCCATTTTTCTGGTTTAGTCATGAAATAGTATATTACATAATAAGTCAGGAAAGTGATGCTTTACTTGACGAAGCGGTTGTTTGAAGTACGAGGCCGTTAGGCCGAGTATTTTAATTCGCTGAGTCAAATAAAACACTTTCGTGACGTATTATGTATACTATTTTTTCTGAAATCGTTCATATTTATATTTTATCAATATAATTAATAATAAATATTTCAAAATGTTTAATTTTTTGTTAAGAATCATATTGGCAGCAAACTACATATCCAAGGTGATAACAAAAGTTGTTGAAAACAATATCTTATGTGAAAAATCTATTGAATATATTTGTGTCAAAAGTAATATTGTTGACAGAGAAGATTTCTTTATAATGTTGGAAAATATAGATGAAAATGAGTATGAGGCGGTATTTTCAAGTACTCCTCCTGAAATCTTAAATTTGTTACCGAGTCCAAAGACCGATATGATAAAGAGTATGAAATTTTCATGGATTGGAAAAAGTAAAATAATTTGTCAGCAAATGTGCTACTTGCTTATTTTATTTACTGAATCTCCAATAAATTTAGCTTCAAATTCGCCAGTGTCATACATAAATTTTAGTAATTTAAGCAATTGTATATTTAGTATTAATATTATTGATAAAAATAAATAAAAATCTTATTAAATTTTTTAGTTATTTAGTTTATTTATTTGAGTCAGGTAAACACTTACTTTCCATACTAAAATGCGTCAGGAAAGTATGCATTTTCTTGACGATTTCAGAAAAAAATATTTTCTGATAGCTTACACTGTCGATATCAATTTTGGAATAGTTTGACACGGTCCATTTAAACCAATCCAATCATAGAACTATCTCAGGCATTTAGCATAAAAGGAAGTATCTGTATTCAAGATTTAAATATATATTTTTTTACTTTTGTGCTAAAATTAATAAATAAAAGTTTAGAGCGAATTTTCATATAAAAACTGAACGCAAATATAAAATATTTAGTTACCACTTTTTATACATAATAAATACACACTATATGTGATCATCTTTGCAGTTTTGACAGTCGTAATGATCTCAACGTTCTAAATTGTCAACAGTCCATGTAAAAATAACTGAAAGTTATGAATAATTTTGATCATTTGGACTGTCTAGACTCTAGAACAGTGATTCTTAACCGGTGATCCGCGAACTTCAAGGGGTCCGTGAAAGAATCTCAAAGGATCCGCGCAACTTAAAAGTTAGCTCAAGTTTTAACTTTAACTACCTACTCGTATTCTTGTCTACAATTATTATTTTTTTATGCTTTTTTATGTTTCATTAAATTTTTTGTTCGAATCCGATTGAGTAACTGATACATGTATACTTGTTAGCGAAATATTACTGATAGTTTTTTTTTGTAATTTTTTATAGGTATATAATAAAAATTATATAGTAGTTGCCTAAGCTATAAATTTCAAATATTGTAATAATCATATTTACCATATTAGTAAACAACTAATTTGTTTCATTTTCTCCCTTAAAAATAGAAATATTTTATAAACGTAAACTCTTTTAAACATCAAGAAGTTTATATATTTGAGCTCGTTATTAAATCCGACCTTATTAAAAATCAATATAATATTCATAATTTCAGCCGCGAAAAATATTTGATAAAGGTTGAGAACTGCTGCTCTAGAATATTTTTTAAATCTATTAAATTTTTGATATTACCTTCTTCCATCTCATAAATTATCGACGAGATAGCAAAAATCTCGCTAATAAACTTTCGCTTATTCCTTACAGTCTCGATCCAGAACCATCTAATAAACTATTTCTATGACCAGCCGTAACCATCCTCAACTTATCATTTACGACGTCGACATCGTAGTCATCTGCAGTCTGCAGCTGTTATATAGTGAAAACTACAGATATCGCTTTATCGATTTTCATTATCAGTGAATTCCGCAACTAGCACGTGATAAACGCGAGGGAATTCCAGCGGGATTCGTATAACTGCTGCCAGTGCCGCCTCCACCACCACTGCCGCCGCTGCCGCGACGGATCGCAAAGCCTGGTATGCAATATCGAGTGATCGGTCAGGGCAACGACGCAGGGAACGGAGAAACGGAAGGGGCAGGACCGTACATTACAGACAGGAAATAGAAGGTCGACGTGTAGAGTGATTTCTATTATTCTTCTTGATTTAATATCGTCACTATGTGAATTTTGTATTTATACAGGATATTATTTCACAACTTACGGAACTTATTTTAATCCCATATAGTACTTAACATACAATTATGAAACAGAAAGAATTTTTTTTTAAATTCGCAAAATTAATTGCACTTTACATGAAGTAAACATTTATAGTGGCACTGGTTGAAGAGTTATTTCTAATATATAAATACTACTACCAAAAGGCATTTATCTAAAGTTGTATAATACTCAGTGGTATCGAGTCGGTCTGCGAATCTTGAGAACCCTGGTTCGATCCCCACACCCGACAATCAATTTTCACCAATTTAAATCTACCCCTGTGGCACCCCCTCCACTAATATCTTTGGGGGCTGTGATTTGACGACTGGCAAACGCTCTTCACGCGAAGAAATATATCACTTACCGAGATCTGCTTAGGCAGAGTGCCACACCCAGTAATGGGTATAAGGCGTGATGATATATTTATTTTATTTATTTATTTGTATAATGAAAAAATGGTCTATTGTTGTGTTTATAATTATAATTTATTTATTAATATATTAATGGCACTAAAAATGTTTTCTTCCTGTAAAGTGCAATTAATTTTGCGAGTTTTGAAAAAATTCTTTGTTTCATGATCAGTTTGTTGAGTACTATATGGGGTTAATATAATCAAACAAACAAATAATATAATAATTTCAATCATTAAGACTTTTAAGAGTCAATATTTCAATTTTCTAACAAACTTTTTGTTAAATTATCTGTCAAACCGTTTCTTGCGCATGGTAGGTATGTCACAAAGAAACACATGAAAACACTGAATGTTAAACTTAGCCGCAAGAAACGATTCTTCGAAATAAGCAATATTTATTTTGTAGGAAATGAGTAGATCTATTTTTACAAAGACACAAACTCTATTTACATAATTATTGTATATCAAATTAGAATTGATGAAAATTATGGAAAGTATTTGTTATCTTTTACTGTTACTGTCATAAAAATTATTTGAAAAAACTAACATTTTTATATGAGAAGATTTGATCACAGTCATACCGATCATCAAAAACGTCGGAAAGAACGCCGTTTGAGGCAAAATTATGCGTTCTCCTAACATTTAAGTATCGCTAATGTGGAATCATACCGTTGTTTTCAAGTTGCTATTAAATTGGCTTTACTTTCCTTCCCCAGGGATTACTTTTTTCTCTAAGAATAAAATGTATTATTTTCTTCTCCCAATTTTGGGGAGAAAATTTTACTTTTTAAGGGTGAGATAAAAACTCTAGTATAATACAAAAGTTTAAAAACACTGTAATTAGACAATAGAATAGTGATCAATTTTCTTCCAGGAAATTACAAATTGTTATTAATTATCATAATATAAAGAAAGGAAATAATGAAAGCACGCAACTCTATCGTACCGGGTTCATTCATTTTATTTACTGTTTAGTGTTATTATTTCTACCTTTTGTTTTCCAGACATTTAAACAATAAAATCACTTTGAATTATTTTGTACTCATCTATTTTACTCACTTGTTAATCTAATTAGATTTTGACAGATACATTTTTTTTAACTGCATTGTCGATAAACATGTAGTTTTTCATTGCGACGCCAATGATCTTATATGTTAATTTAATAATATCTTTATTGACTCAAGTGCCAAGAGCGGGATTCAGCCGAAGGCTGCTCTTCCATTCAACCCGCAAAATACATAAATAATATTGACAACAATAGAAATAAACCCAAGTAACTTATTTCCTTAACACAAAGTCCATTTTTATTGTTAGTGTATATAATTAAAACAATTTATCAAATGTATAGAATAGTTACAGTGTAATTAAATTATGCATAATTTCCTTTAGTCGAAGCTTAAATGATTTATTGAACAACTCTTTCACTTCATCAGAATTGTCGTTATATAGTGTGAAAGTTCCATGTTTTTTTTTTGCACAGACAACTTCGATTTCAATGAATTCGGAATTATTCCTTATTAGTCAACTTCTCCTTTTGCTGCTATACGAAAAGAGTTAAATATCGTATTACTGCAGATTTGTATTCCAGGTTCTTAACATTCTATTATGCTATGTCCGTTTACTTACATAGCATCCGGTATATGCTGTGCAATACGAATTTATTTATTTTGAATGTATTTCAAGAAGTGTAGTACAGTTTTCATCCGGTTTCTTACTACCTTGCTATTTCTACTTACAAAACCATAGATGACTATACAACCACCTTTCACTAACGCTTTTAGGAGCCGCACTTCAAGCCGAAACTACTCCTGTAGAATTCAAATGACGTGATGTTACGAGTATATTTCTTTATATTTTAAATGCTGGTTTTAATTATACATTTTAATATGTAAATAATAGCTCGCAGATGTCATTCGATATGAAAATTTAAATGAGATTAGCATATGATTTGTTGTGTAAATATTTTAAATTTAAATTTATTTTCCTCTGGGGCCAAAAGGATATGTTTAATATTTCAGTACATTATTTGGAAATTGATATATTTTGTTTTGCTTTAAAATTTAATTAGTTCATATAACTGGATTCATCGAATGAATGAAATAATTTAATAAAAACCTTTTTGTTTGGATTTATTTCGTTTTGTTATTATCGCTGGATTTATAATCAAACTAGCACCAAAATCAAAAACTGAAATTATATTAATAAATAAAATTTACAAAATATTTTCAGTTTATGTGAAACTGTATAATGGGCTATAATGTAGAATAGTTCATAAAATAAACAATACCAAAAATGTATATATTAACGACATTTTGTTTAATAACTCTAATTCATATTTTTACGTAATTTGGTATAATTCATATTTGTTGTTTCTTTTCTTTCAGTTATTTTTTTAATATTAATTCTGATTTCACATTTCAATTTAACATATATGTAATTAGATTTCCGTAAGAACAAGATTTCAATCATAACATTGTATAAAATAAATACACTCACTCTAAATTTCTGCATAATGTGTCAAAGTTTACCAATGATAATGAGTGACATACATTGAGAGAAACAGAAAAATAATAACAGATTTTACTACTATAAATTGAATTGTAAAAATTAAGTACAAAGAATAAAATATGTGGAAAATTGTAACATACCCACCAATATATTTAGAGGTTGGCAAAATTAAATGAATATGAAAAGATACTAAAAATTAATTAGCTCCAAAATTGATGTATGATAATTATCTTCATACACCTATTTAAAAGCGGAAAATGTATACTGGCGTGTCCAGATTTTTGAAAATCGCAAATCGGAATCGTTCTTTTATGATCTGAAAAAATCCGAAATCTGTAGGATCTGCATGCTATATTTAATATGTATGATTACTAATTTTTAATGATAAATAAAAATATGTTAACGTTATCAAACATATAAGTGTATATCATACCAGTTAGTTTACAATGTTGTATCGTACAACGTTTGATCAAGTTAAGAAACAAAACTATATCACCTGTATTATTTGTTTGTATTTATTTATTGTATAGCCTACTTCAATATTGTAACATTATTTTTTATTTTAATACCATTTTTTTGAAATAATTTTATAATATTTATATTGTTGAAATCGAAAGAAAATGGAACAAAAAATTATACAGACCACCATTAAAAAATAACAATTTTGTTCTACTGTTTGAAAACCACTTGTTAAATGTAGGGTTTGTTATTACTGATAAATAAGTACCTTATTCCTAATCATTTTATGCACACAAAAAAATGTTATTAGTTCGCCTAAAAAGCTAAGTATTCCCTTTATTTCCATTCTCATACTCAAAGTAACTAAATAAAATATTAAAAGTGAATTAATTTTGTTTTCTATTCAACTCGTTCCATCAACAAAATAAAAAACCGTCCACTTTTCTGCACTTTTCAGCCTATTCACACATTCACAATTTGAAACAGCGGACTTAAAACCGCATCCACATTTAATTCACAGTCGGAAACGTTGCCAAATGCATCCAGTGTCAATGTTCCAAACTCGCTGCAGCTAGTGCAGCTTCCGTATAAATGTGCAATCGCATCGGCCCTTGCAACGTTAATAAAATCAAGTGCTTGGTACATGCCACTGCATTGGCGAGCATGACAGCTAGCAACTACACAGAGAATTACTCCTCATGAATAGACTTTGTGACGAGGTAAATTCACTTGGATGACTTTAATTAACAATGAATGAGAGCTTATGAGTCTTTTTGGAAATTGTCAAGTTGTGAAAAAATGTCAAATGAATTTAACGTTTGGATAAGCTTGTCACTGATTTTAGAGAGTGGATTATTAAATTGTTCAAAGTTTTCTGTTTCAGCAATAGAAGTTTAAATTAATTTTATTTTCGCACTTGGTTTGTTTTGCTTTAGTTTACCGAGTGTTTTAATCCAAAAAATATGTACATATACGATTAAGTGAACAGCTACAGATAAACCGACAGGATTCAAAATCTCGGGCGTTTTTCCGAATGGAAATTGCTTTTTCCTTGTACTTACTTCAACTTCAAAATAATAGCAAAACCATTCGAGCAAACTGACATTAATGAAATAAAAATTTATCGGCAAAATCGGGATGTTTAGTATTATTACTTGTGGTAAAATACTAGACACAAACACAGACTAGGAAGAATTAACTATTTAAATGTCACTTACTTGATCGGTCGTAAAAATCCTCAATTTAGAAGCAGAAAATTGCAAATTATCGTCTATTTTGTCACATTAAAATTACTACTGTAGCTGTCCCTCCACTAACATCTATGGGTACTTCCCTCGCCTAAATATACCACTTATCTAGATTTGTTGCGACAGAGTGCCACATCCTTTAGGGTAAAGGGCGTAATGATATATTTATTTTATTGTCTTCTCTCAAGTTTTTGAGACGACATTACTTTATAATTCATTTGAATACCTCATTTCTCGTCATATTCGTATCATTTTATAGAATAAAACACAGTTGCCATTATTAATAAGATCGAGATACAATTTTCTAAAGATTGCTATAAACATATATTATAGTTAATTAATTCTATATGTATAGCATTTAAAAAAAATACTTGTGTAAACCTTCAATCCACAAATACGGAATGTAAAGCATGCGCTTGTATATGAAAATAATTTCTTTGATATGTTAATCAAGATAACGTCCCGAAATAATCTTTGAAGTTCCCAAACCCTTTCTTTAATTCCAAGCTAATATTTTAGTTATATATTTACGCGGCTGATTACCTTACAAGCGCTAGTTTCCGTAAAAAAGCAGCTCATCCTTATTTCATCATATTAAGATCCATGTGTGCTTTAGATGTTTCAAATTCTGCTTACGTATCTACAAAGAGCAAAGGATTTCCGTAATTAATTACTTAGTTGGCATACTTTGATGTTCGCCTTACGGAATGAATATGACTTGAGAATGTTTTTATAACTACCTGTTTTCTTGAATTTGTTTGTTTCTCTTCTCTGCTCTTCATGCCGCATTTCTCTTTCAATTTTAGCATAACATTGCTATTTGTGTTGGCAGGGAATATATGGGTAATGAAGTTATATTATTTGCACAAAGACAGAACTTTTGCAAAAGTACTGCTAAATGTCGTAAAACATGACATCAATTGATAGCAATTTTTTCACGTGAAAATTCAATGAGAGCTCCCATTGATGATTCCATGCCAATTTACATTGGCTGAAAATTGGAAAAAATAAATAATATGATACCAATATTTTCGAAACACTGTTTACCCAGTTTAATTTGTATAATAACTAAATTAATTGGAAATTAAAAATTTGAATTTTCGAAAATGATGATATCCGATGTGAAGCGATCCAACTCGAGTCCACATCCTATCCGATCAGAGATCTGATTAGATGATTAGATATTCGATCCAAGATCCAAGCCGAAATCAGATCAGACATCTATTCTCAGATCCGATCCGAAATTCGATCCATAGTCCGATCCGATCTGAAATCTAATTCGATATAAATTTGTTTTGAAGAAGGAGAGACAAATTTTATTTTAACGTTATTAAATCATTTTATATCTTATTAAGTAGGTACTTAAATTTTATAAATTTTACGTAGCTTTCTGGGGAGTAGAATTGGAATTCATGTTTGTTCCTCAAAGTATATAAGTATAACTTAAAGCTATATTCGAAAATCGGATCGAATATTTTATTTGAACTATATACAGGCTGTTTCAGGACTAGTGTAACAAACTTTAACAGCTTATTCCTGAGGTCATTTTGAGCCAAAAATGTCATATGAACATAGGTCCTATTCCTTCTAGTTACCAAAATACAAGAGGTTGAAGTTCTATAAATAACACGAAATTTTAAAATTTTTTTAATCAAGATACTTTCGGAAAACAAAAATGTGAGCAAATAGAGGATGGGAAAGTTGTCTTCTATTTGGATATCTTCTTGGTATTCTCTGGACGCATAATGGGCATTACCATTACATAATCCATAAATAAAAATCATATCTGAATATTCAGCAGTACTATAACCATCCATTATGAAACAATAATACAATCAAAAGTACAACAATTTTTAATTAAGACAAATGAGGTATGACTTTTCAAAAAAATTCTTGTTTTCCGAAAGTATCTTGATTACAAAAATTTGAAAATGTCGTGTTATTTATAAAACTTCAACCTCTTGTATTTTGGTAACTAGAAGGAATAGGACCTATGTTCATATGACATTTGTTGCTCAAAATAACCTCAGGAATAAGCTGTTAAAGTTTGTTACACTAGTCCTGAAACAGCCTGTATAATCATAATCTTTTAAAAATTTGTTTCATCATTATAACTTTCACCTGAACATATGAAGAGTATTTCTAACTCACATGCCTACCGATATTGATTAGCTAGAACACTGAAAATTAATCCGAACTTATTACAAGACAACTTACCTAACTCGAATTTATGTCAAAGTTTTAAACTTGTTACATTATTACCTAGTTCCAAACTGTGGTAAAAACGTTCAACGCTGTATCTAATAACAAATTATTTTTCTTTGAAAGCAATTATTGTTTCTTGGTGCAAGTAGACACTTATTAAAACTTAAAACTTGGTAATTAACACTTGAAAGTTTAGTGGAATTAATCAATTCTTAGATCTTTGGGAATTTAGTATCGCAACATAGCAAAACGAATTCAATTGTAGCAGTTGGGTTATTTGAAATTTTAAGTAGAAATTTTTTTATTTGCTCTGCGTTTTTCTTTGGATACATTTTAAGATTTTTCTTTTATACGAAGTCACAATTTAAATATTATCTTTATTCTCAGGTTATGCAGTATTTGCTCATTTTTACTTTAATTATTTCTCTTCCTTCTTAGGTTTGCTTTTAACGATTTCTGCAAATTTGCTTTTCTAAAGTGCTAATTATTATGTAAATTTATGGATAAAATGCATATTTGCAAAAATTGTTTATAAATATTATTCTATTATGGTATATATATATATATATATATATATAGGTAAGTCAAACGTACAGTTTTGAGTCGAAAAATTCCGTGAAATGTGTAGATTGAGGTCGAAGCGTACCTTTTGGGGTCTACCCCAAAGTAGCCATCTTGCCTAACGTTTACATCGGGGTCTTGGATTAAGATTAAAAATTTAATCAGAAAATAGAAGCACATCATTAGATCTAAAACATGTTGGATCTAACTTTAAACAGGATAAGATATTTGGCGCGTATTTTAAAATATTCTTAAGTTTTCGTATTCAATTTTTCACACAAATGTATGAATTAACAGATAGCGTAAATTAATGTACCATACAAACCTATATGTTTAAATTTTGAATGGATTATATAACTTCAGAATGAAATAATGTTTTTTTTTTGTCATAATATGTAATTGAAATACTACTCTGCAGTGAATTTAAATGATATAATCCCTCTTTTTCCGCTGTGTCATGTTTGACTCACGTAAAGAATGCAACGAAGGTGTTAATCAGGACACAATATGAGAGGAAAGGTATTTTGACATATATAGAAAAGATAGTTTTACAATATAGATTTATAATTTTCAACAAAAAATTTGTACAAACCATTTTTGTAATAAAAACCATTATAATAATTCTTTTCCATTATATAACTAAAATAAACAGAATTCTAAGTGGTTAAAGAGTGGACATTGGCAATAGCACCGACAAATTAAAAATTAAAGCTAAGAAAAGGTACAAAAATAAAGTTTATTTTTAATAATAAATTTGTTTTAAGTAGATACTGATTTTTTTTTACTGTAGACAAAGTAAGTGATTAAAAAGTGTTTCAATTAAATTATAATAATATGTGTATACAGGGTGAGTCTGGGTAGACGAACTCCCCCCTTAACTTTTTTATAATAAAAAAAAATTCTTTATATAGAAAATTTATTATATTAAATATACTATTTTATGACATATATATATTTTTTTTTCTAAGATCAGGTTTACATATTACGACTATCAACTTTTATTTTTCAAATGGAAACCTAGAATTCTTTTATTAAAATTAGAACCGCTATTTTTTTTCTTTTCAATGACGTATTACTTGTCATAAATGATTATGAAAAAATTCGAGATAAATAAGATAATTGAAAAATATCAGAAATAATTTTTATTCAACTATTCTAGGTGGCTATGCGAAAGTAAACAAAATGTAACGAAGTAAAATTAATGACAAAACACGTGAAACAGGTAACAAATATATATCTGCATTGTTGTCATTTTTGAGACGAATTCAAATTCATTATTTTTTTTATTTTTCGAAAAGTTATAGGATCCTATAAAATGAAGAAAAATTTATTCTGGTATCAAAACATTTGTTAAATTTTTTGATGATATTTTTTTCCGGAGTTCTCCAGGTGCGAACAGTTTCTAAAAGCAGATATATATTAGACATTAATTTTTAATCATAATAATAGTAAAAAATATGGCCGTGTAGATTCAAGCTATGAAAATGGTGTTACTTTCGCATAGTCACCTAGAATAGATGAATAAAAAGATAAAATACTTGGCTAGTTTCAAAATTCGAATTTTGAAACTAACCAAGTGTTTTATTTATTTTTTTTTATTAAAATGTTTCAACGAGAACCGATAGGAAAATCCATTGAATTTATAGAAAATTTGAATTAAAATCATTTCTGATAGTTCTGTTATCTTATTTTTCTCGATTTTTTTTATTATTAATGATAAACAACCTTCTACATCATGAAAATAGAAAAAAAAATGGCGGTGTTAATTCAGGAAAAAATACTCTAGATTTCTTTTTAAAAAATTAAACATTATAATCGTATTGTGTAAAATTTGCTTTAAATAAATTAAAGGTGAGGTAGGCCGTCTTTCCAAATATACCGTGTATATTTAAAATGGCCTTTTTTATCTTATTTAACTAGTCTTGTTTTCTGTTTAGTTCTCGAGATTACTATGCTGTCGTACGTAATTCCAAATTTCAAGGGATTATCATTGCTAACTTTTAAACCATAAAAGCTAAGATTTCTTTCAGATCTATTTTCGTTTGGTAAAAATTTCCATATGTCACAAGATAATGACAAAAAAAATCTAAAATTAGTCGATGTTTTCTTTCTCTAGTAATTCCTAAACTATTCAATAGAAAGAAAAATGTTTCAAATAAAAAAGTTAGATATGGTTAAGCTCTAAGTGGCGTAGCAAAATATTTTCGAGATATGATATAAACTTATAATTTATTAACTGACATCAATATTAAAAATTTAGAGAAAATTAGTAAATACAAAAAAAATCGCACTCATTGAAATTTATTGTTAAACAATCGAAAACAATTGAAACACGTAAATTTGTACCGCAAATTTGTGAAATAAAATGTGTGTATGTTCCTATAAAAAATATTTTGCTACGCCACTGGTTAGAACTTAAATATATTCAACGTTTTTATTTGAAACATTTTTCTCTCTATTGAATATTTAAGGAATTTTTTTCAGAAAGAAAAAAATAGACCAATTTCAATAATAGTAGATAGCCTGGTGCACCAGATGTCCCATTTAACCGAAGTCGTAGCTCTTATAGTTTAGAAGGTACCAATGATAACCCCTCGTAATCTAGACACTGTATACAATAAATTGAGATTAATTTACTGCATGATTGGAATAACAGGCATGGCTAAAGTAAAAGTTTAATTATACATGCGAGTGCTTTATGCCACTTTCGGATCCACTATTTGGATCTCGGAAACCATAAAAGATATGAAGTCTTACATTAGCAATGTAGTGTCATTTTTGAGACGAATTCAAATTTATTATTTTTTTTATTTTTCGAAAAGTTATAGGATCTTATAAAATGAAGAAAAATTTATGCTGGTATCAAAACATTTGTTATTTTTTATCTTTCCACTGATACAAATGTTATTATATACTCAAATTAGTTTCCTTTGGAAAATTTACTGAAAAATGTTAGAATAAAAATATCTACCGTTTGCATTAGAAACATATATCTTTAATATTAGTTGTTTATGAGTTACGTATTTGGAAAGAAATAAAAATGGACTAAATCGATTTTCTGCATTTTTCTAGAAAGGTGTAACAATTTTTTAAATAAAAAATCTAATGTAACCGACTACGTATTTCTTATAGCTCTCAAGATCCCTATAGTGGCCCCAAAAGAACACAGCCTGAATACTAATAATATAATTACTTTGTTTAGAAGTCGGATAAGTGTCTAGATTATCTACCATCCGAATCTGATTATTGACCCACAATTTTCACTGCATGGGTGTTCTATTTTTTAATTCTTCGTAAATCGTCACATATTTTACACATTCATCGAAAGATGGTAATCTCTTCTCTTTTAAATGTTCAGAAAATAATAACCTAGCTCCTTTTTTTCCGGTTTATGTACGAAGATATTTCTACAAAAAAAGTAACAGTTGAAAGTATTTTATAAATTTCACATAATAATTTTTATTTTACCTCGTTTTATAGGTGTTGACGCCAAATGTGAGCTAGAGCTAGCAGACTTTGATTCTGTAATTATAAAAAAATTAGATAGCTCAAACACGTTTAGAAATTAAGAAATAATGTGAGATTAAAGACGGTTAAAAAAAGATCATTAGTTGAAAAATTTCAGATTAAATTTAATATGCAAGAAATACCTAAAATATTAATAAAAAAAATGCAGCAAAGGCAAAATAATATATTTTGCTGGAGAAATCTAAAGATTTATATTAATCAAGATAATTATATGACTTTGTTACTATGACTACATACCTAAAAAGAAAAAAAGTACTAGTCAAAAGATGTAGATGATTTTCAAGACTAAACACTGTCAAAAATGACGTATTTTTGAAACAGTCGAATATATATATATATATTTTTTTTTTTTTGAAAAATAAGAACATCTCTTAAGAATATATTTATTGCCTTCAAATACAATTGATTTTATTTCGATATTTTTTATATTAAGAAAGTAATAACACATTGAATTTTTCAAATTAGAATTCGTCACTAATCGATAATAAATGTTTTATTTTTAAATATAAATTGCACCATATACTTGATAGGTAATTAATTAGTACCTGAAAATGTAATGTATTTTGATATTACAACTGAATTTTGACCATAATTAGTCTAAAAATAGTTAATTTGAAAGTAATAAGATTTTAAAAAATTTACTTCAATATTTGTGTTGTGTATTACCTGAAAAATTATTGGATACATCGTAATATTTCTCCTGTTTAGAACATTTTTTTGTAATAACTTCTTCCTTTTCATCATTAGACTGAAATTTATAATCTAAAAAAAAAAAAATAATAAATTGGAATAAATCTTTAATCTGGGCTGATTTTCAAATTCAAATAGTCCAAAAATATTGGGTTGATGCAACTTGTAGTGTTTTAATTAAATTCAATGAGCGGTCCGGTAAATTGAGTCAGTAGCAAAGAGAACTTGATTTTAGTGAGTATGGTTTTAAACGTCAAGCATGGGCAAATTCAAATTAAAAAGAATTATTCCGGGTACAAACAGAGCCAGGTAACTTTGATTGCAATTGATTGTCAAAAAATTGTGACAATTAGATACTTATTTAATTCAAATTTTTCCAAATTGTGAATTAAACTTGATTTACAAGAATTTGGTTGTTTTAGGGAATGGTACCCGAACGCACAAAATTCATCTATTTTTTTCTTTATCATTTAATATTTAAAACTCTAATTTAAATAGTCGAAGTTATTTTCAGAAAAGACGGTTTAATCAGTACCATTTAGTTATTACATAATATATGTAAATAAATGTTAAAGATCTTTAAATTGAAAACTATTATCATTTTATGTTGTATTAAGTTAATTTATTTAATATAAAGAACAGAATAAAATTACTTCCGTAATAAATTTAATTTAGGGTCGGTCTTTCCACTTTCGAATAAAGTGACAAATAAACTATCTGGCGAATAAACAAAAAATATTGCATCAAAAATTAAATATAAATAAATATATCATCACGCCATTTACCCATTACTGGGTGTGGCACTCTGCCAAAGCAGATCTCTGCAAATGATATATTTCTTCGCGTGAAATGCGGTTACCAGCCGTCAAATGATGGCCTCCAAAGATGTTAGTGGAGAGGGAGTCACAGGGGTAGACTTAATTTGGATAATAATTGTACAATATAATCATTAATTTGCATAAATTCAGATACTCCGGAATACACCATTCTACAAAAAAAAAATCGGAAAAAAGTGTTACGTATTTCGTACTGCCGAATATTCCGTCGAATACCGAATAATTATTTGGCTTAGATTCCATCTCTAGTAAAAACAAAAAACCGATTGCCGGGCAGAATTTTTAAAATATCGTGAAGTTGCCTCCACTAACATGTTTAATTTGATACCAAGGATAATTAGATCCTTACCTTTAGGTAAACAAGCAAATTCCTTGCTTTCAGGTTCGTTTTTGTGTACTGTTTCAAGATGTCGATGTATTTTTGTTACCAACTTCTTACAAAAAACACAGAAAGCTTGTTTTGTTTTTCCTTTTAATACAGTTTGAGTTTGCGTGCAATTCATTCAGTACTAAAATTCTTCTTTGGTTCTTCTCCTCTGCAGTTGCTTGATTCATATAATACAGTATTACCAAAATCAGCTACGTTTAATTTTGTTTGTGTTTCTCCCTGCTCAGATTCATTTGATTCATATTCTTCACTTGGCAAAAAATCAGGATCACCAATACTATCATCTGCAAATTATTTACTCTTAATTTCTTTTAACTTACTATGATTAGTCTAAATATTTACGTTATGTATTACCTGAAAAATTATTGGATACATTGTAATATTTCTCCTGTTCAGAACAATTTTTTGTAATAACTTCTTCCTTTTCATCATTAGACTGAAATTTATAATCTAAAAAAAAATAATAAATTGGAATAAATGTTTATTCTGGGTTGATTTTCAAATATTGGGTTGATGCATAAGCTTGTAGTGTTTTAATTAAATTTAATGAGCGGTCCGGTAAATTGATTCAGTAGCAAGGAGAACTAGATTTTAGAAAGTATTATTTTAAACGTCAAGCATGGGCAAATTCAAATTAAAAAGAATTATGCCGGGTACAAACAGAGCCAGGTAACTTAGATTGCAATTGATTGTCAAAAAATTGTGACAATTAGATACTTATTTAATTCAAATTTTTCCAAATTGTGAATTAAACTTGATTTACCAGAATTTGGTTGTTTTAGGGAATGTTACCCGAACGCACAAAATTCATCTATTTTTTCTTTATCATTTAATATTTAAAACTCTAATTTAAATAGTCGAAGTTATTTTCAGAAAAGACTGTTAAATCAGTAGCATTTAGTTACTACATAATATATGTAAATAAATGTTCAAGATCTTTAATTTAATTTATGGCCAGTCTTTCCACTTTCGAATAAAGTGACAAATAAACTATCTGTCGAATAAACAAAAAATATTGCATCAAAAATTAAATATAAATAAATATATCATCACGCCATTTACCCATTACTGGGTGTGCGGCTACCAGCCGACAAATCACGGACCCAAAGATGTTAGTGGAAGGGGAGCTACCGGGGTAGATTTAAATTGGTGAAAATTTTGCCGACAAAATTTACTCCAAGTTATAATTACTCCTGTGATTCCCCCCCTACACTAACATCAATTGATTTAACGGCTACTAACCGCACTTCACGCGCATACCACTTACCGAGATCTGCTACGGCAGAGTGCCACTCACAGTAATAGGTAAAAGGCGTGATAATATATTTATTTATGAAAAATTATTTTAAAAGTTGGTTTTTATTCATACCTATCGAGTAAATTAACTGCTTATCCGGCGCATATGAAAGTACATGCCACACTAACAACTTTCCTTTAAGTCAAGTGATAACTCATGCTGGCATCAACGTTTTATGGACAGGGGGCATGCATTAACAAGTTTTATTATATATATGGTGCTGGTTTCCTAAGAGCAACAAATAACAATAAACAAATTATTCATGTTACATGGAAACAATTTTGCATCTTATTAATCAAATGTTCAAATGAATATATGCAAATAGATATTACATGAATTTTGTTATTGTTACTTGTTACACAAACCTGTACAAAATACTTACAAAACAAGTCGTAATAAAATTATACTATGTACCTTTTATGTTTGTGCTTGCAGACAAATTGACAGACGGTGTAACCATCCGTAGAATTTTTTCACCACGAGACATACTGAAAACTGAATATAATGTAGAAATACACAGAATCGGCTTAACTTAAATATTATAATGAATAGAAAGGTCATTGAAGAAACTTAAAGTAGACACCTAGGATACCGGATGTCTACTGTTTCTTTTGTACAATACTGTGGTAAAATCTTCAATTTGCGATAGATTTTTCCCTATTAATTTTAGAAAAAAGTGTAAATACAAAAGATGTTCAGAATTTAAAACTGCATTAAATGAGCCTAAATTTGTTGATATAATACTTTTCTGGCATCAAATAAACGTAAAATGACTTAAACAAATAAGTATTGTTTTGGATTCTTTGGGTTTGACAATTACCAGTGGCGGCTCGTCATAAGGGGCTAGCTACGGGGGCCAAATCTCGGCTATAACTTTTCATTAATCAAATTTTTTTAATGTACTACTTAATTCGACTTGATATGTTATTTTTCGTTTCGTTGGGGATAGAGGATAGATTTTTAAATAATATGGTATTGATTTACTGGTTTGTAAAATTTTAAAATGCTAAATGTAACTTTAGAATTGATTAATTTAATATATAATGACAATCGTGTACATATATTAAGTAAAGAAGAAAGAGTTATTTTATGCCTTATAAAATTGAAATGCGATTTAAGTTTTTCAATTTTATATTTATTGTTTGGTATCAGCTCTTTTTTATGCATAATGTACTTAACGCAAACGTGCAAAATTATTTCAGCTGCTTTAAAACCTGCCATAGCATTTCCGACAAAAAATTAAAATGATAGAAATATGCCAATTTGTTTTAAAAAATTTGAGGATACGTAAATAGTTTTTGAATGCACAGAAGTATTTGTGCAAAAACCAAATAGTATTTTTGTGAAGAAATATTGCATATTGAACATGTTAAAATGATGTGTAATTCAACTATTACTTACAGAGGTCTTATTATTCAATTTTCTTTTGAAGTTTCACTGCAGATAAAAACTTAAAAAATACTCCAAACAAATATTTAATGTTACGAAACTTCAAATACCTATCCTGGAGGAATCATTAGTTCGTGAAATATTCCGGATGGCGCAACGATCTTACTGTTATTTACCGCGCTATAAGTAAACACGGTGAGTCGCGCGTGACCTTGAGTTAGCCAATCAGAACATATGTGACAATATCATAAGCGGAGCTTGAAGAGTTTTCCCCAGAGCGAGAGTGGGCATGTAAGTTAGCGCATGGATTTTAAGCAGTTCTGAATGGTTCCGAACTTTCTGTTGGAACAAACCAGTTACACCTGTCACAATAGCTGTAGCACAATGTTTTAATTTAACGTTGAAGTGAATAAAACCGTTTAAAAAAAATTTGACAAATTTCAACATAAAAATAAATAAATTTGTTTTTCAAAATAATAGACGGGCAGAATATTTATTAAAAGTAATATTTACCTTTAAAATTAGTATAATTTGTTTTATTTTTTAAACATAAATTTTAATATATCTTGAATTAATAGAAGAACAGTTTATTAAATTATATTATTTTTTAAGATACCATATTATATATTTGCTCTACACTTTTGACCCCGGCTAATATAAAAATAACAAGCCGCCACTGGAAATTACCGATCATGCTGCAAAGCGAAAAAAAATTTTTTTTTGGGAGTCATTAATAAAATAAACTTATTCTAAGACATTAGGCATTTTCCATCAAACTTTTGCTTTAGTTGTAAACAGAATCAATTTATATTGAGAGTTCTATCTTGTGCTAACACCCACACAACAACGCTACTGCATACTACGCACTATTTTAAATAATTTCTTTTCAAAATATCCTTAATAAATAATTACACAATAACTCTCTTTTGTAATGTACATACCTTCAATATTTGTTGTTTTGTTGAACTGCACTATATACTCGTATTCCACTACACCTACTTGCACAAATTAAAAATATAACTGATGAAGAACTGCGTAAAGCACTGGTACAAGTCATTGGACAGTTGGACGTAGTATGTCTTGTCAATTAGGGTGGGGGTAAAAACTAAGTAGCAGCAGTGTTCCCAACTGCATTTAAAAAATATCTATTGCTAATTCAAAGTTCAACAATTAATTTCTCGGATATATTGCAATTTAAATAAATAAAAAGATTACGATACCGACTGAGTAACGGTGAAAAGGTGTTAGTGAAATAGCTTTAAAAAGTATAATAATATAGTAAAACAGTGATCCCTTAATCCATAACAAGTATTCCTTAAAATATTAACCCTCCCAACCAACCAAATATTACATACTCCATACCGAAGTCCCAGTCCCCATAAAATTGAAAAAAATATAAATTAAAATAACCTACAATTAAACAATAAAACGTGCTTAACAACAATTGGCACTAGTGCCACCTAGCGCCAGATAGCGCAGGTGGATAAATGGAGGCGAATAATTAAGATCTACGCCGGTAAAACAATTTGTTACAGACGGTGAACAAACAAACTACAACCACATTAAACAAATGGAGACGTCAACAAACAATAACCAACCTACAACTTCATATGCCAACACTTTAAAACAAACAATAATGTATCCTAAAAAAGAACAAGCAATAATAATGCATGCCTATAATGAAATTCCCTTGAGAGAATATCTCATAGAAATAGGAAAAATCACAGAACCAAAAAATATTACATACGCTTCACGAATTTCTAACGACAGGATCTGCATTTATCTAAATAGCAAACAACAGGTAGATACAATAATTACAAACCACAGCAAACTTACTGTTTTAGGTAAAACCGTTAATGTACGAAGACTTATCAGCCCCTCAAAAAAACTAGTAATATCAAACGTATGCCCAACTATCCCAAACCAAATCATAGAAGAAAAATTAAAAGAACTAGGTATTAAACAGATATCACCTATAAATTCCCTGAGAATAGGTATGAAAGATGAATCCTTCCAACATATTTTAAGCTTTAGAAGACAGGTATACGTAAGCGACAACAACAAACAACAAATTCCAAACAGTATAGAAATTGAATATGAAAACACAATATATAGAATTTTTCTTTCAGATGACACAGATAATTGTTATATATGCAAAAAACATGGGCATACTGCACAACAATGTCAACAAAGACGCCAAACAGGACAAATAGAAGATACTCAACAAGCGCAAATCTCAACAGATAAAGAAACACAAATAAACCAAACAACTGTACTACAAATCCGAAAAACACAACAAATGCACCAAAAACAAAATACGAGCATACAACAGGAAATACAAAACGAGAAACAATCTTCTTCTTCTTCATACTCACAACTAAGTAACGAACCAGGAACACCAAATAACCAGAAAATAATAAACACAAGCCAAGAAATACCATTAGAAACAATAATAACAGATAAAACTACAACAGAAAAAACACAAAAAAGCAATAATACCCAGAAACGAGTAGCAAGAAACTCAACGAACAGTTCTGAAGAAGATGTACTACAAGAAGCTGAAACAGTAGTAACATACACAAATAAAAATCAAACAGACCCAAAACATAAAAAACCAAAAAGAGAAACCAAATTTGATCAAACGTTAGAACCACTAAAAGAAGAAATGCAGAAAAATCCAGACAAATATCTACTAAATTATGAAACATTTAAAGAACTTATTGAAAACATATACGAAACAAAAAACAAATTAGAAATAGCTAGAGAATACACAACAAATATACCAAATCTCATACAAATGATAAATAATCTACACCTCCACCTAGATGATAGACAGACAAAATACAGATTTACAATTATAGCAAAAAGATTGAAAACACAAATATTAGAGGAAATGGGAGATGTGTTCAATACCCAAGAATCTCAACATGGCGACGACGATCCTACAGTGGAATATTAACGGATTCTTCAATCACATTGGAGAATTACAAATAATGAAAACAAATCTCCAACCAAACTACATATGCTTGCAAGAAACACACTTAAAAAACGAACAAAAAGCAACATTGAAAGGCTATAAAACTTATAGAAAAGACAGAATAAACAATATGCACGCAAGTGGAGGAGTTGCAACACTAATAAAAGAATCACACCATGTAGAAGAAATAACACTAAATACAAACATAGAAGCAATAACAGTCAAGGTATACTATCCTACAACATTAATAATATGCAACTTATACATACCTCCAAACTATAACTTGGAAAAAAATGAATTGGAACACATAATACAGCAATTACCACGGCCATATATCATTGTGGGAGACTTAAATGGACACAACATTACATGGGGATCAGAATACACAAATAGGAAAGGAAAAATTATCGAAGAAGCTATCGATAACCTCACTATATTAAATGATAACACACCAACACACTACTGTGCAGCAACAGGAAAATTTACAAATATAGACTTAACAATCTGCGATCCCCGTATTGCACCCTCACTAACATGGGAAGTAATACTACAATTATACGGAAGTGATCATTTCCCGATAAAAATTACACATTCAGCAGAAACGATACCAAGCATGCCCGATCCAAAAATAATAAAATGGAAGATAGAAGATGCCAACTGGGAAAAATATGCAAATGTATTACGGAAAATTAAAATCACTATAAGCGAAAATACGACAGCAGATAAAATCGTCGAGGAATTTACAAAAAACATCTTTGAAGCAGCAGAAAAGACAATTGGAATAAAAAACATAAAAAGTAGAAAGAAAACAACAGCATGGTGGAACGATGAATGCTATAAAGCTATGAAAGAAAGCAAACATGCGCTCTACGTATACAGAAAAAACCAAACATTGGAAAACCATATAAAATTAAAAAGGACGAAAGCAAAGTTGAAATATATAATTAAAAAAAGTAGGAAACAATCATGGAGAAAATATGTAAACACCATAAATAAAGATACCCCAATAAAAACAATATGGAACAAAATACAGAAACTAACTGGCAAAAATAATAGTACATATACGAGTACATCCACGTTAATGGAGGGCACAACAATCATAACAGAACCGCAAGAAATAGCAAACAAAATAGCAAACACATTCGAACGCAACTTCTCAAATGACAATTATAATAATAACTTCCTACAGTACAAAATACAACAAGAAAAAGAAGAAATTATCATAATAGACGATGATGATAATGATATCAACAAACCATTTAATAGGAATGAAATGGATTGTGCTATTAAAGAACTAAAATCGAATAGTAGCCCGGGACCAGACAATATTACAAATGAAATGATACAACACCTACCAGAAGAAGCAAAAGAAATCCTGCTACAAATATTTAATCACATATGGACAACAAATACTTTCCCAACAGCTTGGCAAACAGCATACATCATACCAATACTAAAACCAGAAAAAAATAAAACAGATCCAAATAGTTACAGACCAATATCATTAACAAACACACTATGTAAAACAATTGAAAAAATGATCAATAAACGGCTAACATGGTTTCTCGAACACAAAAACCTACTAAACAATACACAATGTGGATTTAGAAATGGCAGATCAACTATAGACCTAATAACATGTCTCACAACAGAAATAGAAAAAGCACAAAGATATAAACAACATCTTATAGCAATATTTTTCGACATTGAAAAAGCTTTTGATATGACCTGGAAACGCCATATAATTAAATCTCTCGTAAATCTAAATATACAAGGACATATTCTGCACTTCATACAAAATTTTCTAAATAATCGAACTTTTCAAGTAAAATTCAATGGCCACATTTCCGAAATAAAACAACAAATGAACGGAATCCCCCAAGGCACTTCGATCAGCCCAACACTATTTAACATAGCAATAAATGATATAGTTAAAAACCTTCCGCAACAAGTAAAAACATCACTTTTTGCAGATGATCTTACAATATACGCAAGAGGCACAAATATCGAACAAGTACGAAAACATATACAGACAGCAATACAAAACATAGAAGAATGGACCCAACAAACCGGATTTAAACTCTCAAGTACAAAGACAAATGCAATGCATTTCTGTAAATTAAAACGGCAACATCCAGACCCGCGACTAAAATTATACAACGAAGACATAGCATACTCCACATCAGTAAAATTTCTAGGCATGCACATAGACAATAAACTAAGTTGGAACATACATTTGCAAAAACTAAAATCAGATTGCTATAAAAGGCTCAATATAATAAAAACTCTTTCAAATCACGATTGGGGATCAGATAGAGAAAGTCTATTAAAAATATACCGATCTATAATACGACCCAAAATAGATTATGGATGCCAATTATATATCACAGCAAAAAGCAGCCACTTAAAACATATAGATGTGATACAAAATGCCTCATTAAGAACAATCATAGGAGCACTACGAACTACTCCAATACCTAGCTTATACTGCGAAGCAGGAGAACCACCATTAGCACACAGAAGAGAGAAACTACTGCTAACATACGTAACAAAACTAGCATCAAACACTCAAAATCCAGCACACAAATATCTATTTGAAGCCAAAAATAATAAAATACAAATAAACAATACCACCCAATTGCAACAAAAAATTACAGCCCTATTTTCCGAATTACAAATCCACATAACAAACATCCAAACAAAACATGAAACCACCATCCCTCCCTGGATACAAACAAAACCAAAATATCTCCTGCAACTTACCCAATACTCTAAAAATAACACAACACCACTCATATATAAAAATCTGTATAATGATATCTGTAAAGAAAACGCCAACCAAAAAATAATATATACTGACGCGTCAAAAATAGAAAATAAAACAGGAGCAGCTGTAATTGAAAATGAAAACACAAAAAAATACCACCTCCCGAAAAACATAAGTACTTATACTGCTGAAGCATTTGCAATAAATGAAGCTATAAAGAACATCATGAAGATAGAAGAACCAATAGAAAATTATATAATATGTACAGACAGCCTAAGCACAATACTAAATACAAGAAAACTGTATACAAATGATCTACAAATACAAGAAATACAAGAAAATATACATAAGACCATAAATGAAAAACATAAAAATATAGCGCTGATTTGGATACCTTCACACATTGGAATTAAAGGCAATGAGCAAGCAGACCTAGCAGCAAAAGAAGCTATCAACACAGGAGCAAGAATGCCTATTCCAATACCACCATATGATATCAAGGCACAAATAAAAAAGAAAATGAATGAAAAATGGACAAACGAATGGCACCAAACACCAATGAACAACAAACTGAGGAAGATAAAACCGACCACAGACATCTGGACAACACCAGGAACAAGACGAGAAAGAATCGCCATTACAAGACTTAGGCTAGGACACACACTAATCACACACAAACATATATTCTCACAAGAGCAACAGGAAATATGTAACACTTGCAACCAAACAATAGATACAGAACACATTTTACTGCACTGTAACAAATATACCCAAACACGACAACAATGTAACATACCACAAAACATACAAGATACACTAGGAAACAATAGAGAAACACTACACAACGTAATAAAATACCTGAAAGAAACAAATCTATTATATAAACTGTAAACTTTATAATACACCGGAGCACTAATAGCCCTGACGCTGAAGTGCTCCCTAAATATACTTAAATAAAAAAAAAAAAAAAAAAATAAATAAAAAATAGTTTTCTTATACCGTATTGCTTCATGAATATGATTAAATGAAATACGTAATTCCATGAAATGTATTGCATTTTATCACATTCAATTTTGAAATATTTTAGGCTGTGTTACTTTAATTTTCAATTATTTGAAGGTTGTTTTTTGTAACTTGAAAGCGTTATCAATTTCATTTAATTGAAATAAAACATTGCTGAGGTTTTAAAGTTTTAAATTTTTCTTAAAACCTGATATCCACTCAACAAAAACTATATAAATCATATCATTTGGCTTATTATTTATTAATATTTGCCAAAACGAGCGAAGTGAGTTTTGTAAATTATGTGCTTAAATATTAAGGATTAACATCATGTATTTAACGGCTGGTTCATGAGCATAAATATATTACTTACTGAGATCTACAACGATAGAATGCCAATGCCAGAATGGGTGAAGGCATGTTTTTTTTTGTTAATTTTTGGTTAAACCGGTTCAAAAATCGAATTTTTTTAAATTCTGTTTCTATATAATACACTCGATTAATCCGCATTCCAATATCTCTTTTAGTTTTTGAGTTATATCGATTTTTGACTTTTTTAAAAATCAACTTTGGAGCCCATATCTCGAAAACTAAAAAAGATATTGAAATGCGGTTTAAACGACTGTATTTCTCTTGCGCTACTTAACTGATACTGAAATTTTACCATTTTTGAAAATTTTTCAACTCTTTTCAAAATTTTCTTTTCTCGATATTTTTAAAAGTTAAAGCGATAATGAAAATCTGAAAACACCAGTGAATTCCTCGCGTGAAAATACATAGGTACAGCAAAATTCGCACAGATTAAATTTTTATTACAAAAAATCGAAAAAAAATTTTGAAAAAAAGTTGAAAAATTTTCTAAAATGGTAAAATTTCGGTAAAGTTAACTAGCGCACGAAACCAATTAAGTAATGATTATAAAAAAAAAACATTAGATTAAAATGATACGGACCTAGTTTACAATTTTGAGTTCGATTTTCTCAAAATTCGTATTATATTTGGATTAATAAATAATAAATTTTCTATTATGATATCACATATCTTTATAAGTTTTATAATTACAATAAAACTTTGAACAATTTCATTTCAGAATATATACAATAAATTAGATTTTATTTATAATTAAAAACCTATTTCGTTTCAAAGAGATCAAGAAAAATCGTTGTTTTGTAGCTATCTGCATCCGTGATGATTCACCTTCATACAAAATTTAATTCTCTGGCAGGCGCAACTAAAAATACATGTTTTAAAAATAACTTTATCATAAAACTTAAGATATTTTTAATTTGATGAATATAATTTTCAACAAATTTTTGTGAGTAACAATATGTACAGAACATGAAAGGAAATAACTGTTTTGACATAATCAGATTAATTCGGTCAGTAGATAACAATTAAATTAAATTGAAGAAATTCAATGTTTTTTTTTTAATTCTAAATAAATCACATATGTGACTATCTAATCTATTATTCTACATAATTGTAAACATATTTTGAGATTCTCTAAGTAATACTATAACGCCTCACTTTGAACTGTATTTTTTTTCATAAATATAAATAATTGACATATACCAATATCTAATCAATAATTCTACGTATATTGTAAACTTATTTTGAGATTTTCTGAGTAATTCTATGGATAAGTATTAATTAAAATGTATTACAAGTTAGTGTTGTTCTATATAAAGTCTCCAAGAATATCACTTCACTTTAAACTGTATTTTTTTTATAATTATAAATAATTGACATATGCCTCTACCTAATCCATAATTCTACGTATATTGTAAACTTATTTTGAGATTTTCTGAGTAATTCTATGCTCAGGTATCAATTAAAATGAATTACAAGTTAATGTTGATCTATATAAATACTCCAAGAATATCGCTCCCCTTTGAACTGTAATTTTTTCATAATTATAAATACTTGACATATGCCACTATCTAATCAATAATTCTACGTATATAGTAAACTTATTTTGAGATTATCTGAGTAATTCTATGAATAAGTATTAATTAAAATGTATTACAAGTTAGTGTTGTTCTATATGAAGTCTCCAAGAATATCGCTTCACTTTAAACTGTATTTTTTTTATAATTATAAATACTTGACATATGCCACTATCTAATCAATAATTCTACGTATATAGTAAACTTATTTTGAGATTATCTGAGTAATTCTATGAATAAGTATTAATTAAAATGTGTTACAAGTTAGTGTTGTTCTATTTGAAGTCTCCAAGAATATCGTTTCACTTTAAACTGTATTTTTTTTATAATTATAAATAATTGACATATGCCACTACCTAATCCATAATTCTACGTATATTGTAAACTTATTTTGAGATTTTTTGAGTAATTCTATGCTCAGGTATCAATTAAAATGAATTACAAGTTAATGTTGGTCTATATAAATACTCCAAGAATATCGCTCCCCTTTGAACTGTATTTTTTTCATAATTATAAATACTTGACATATGCCACTATCTAATCAATAATTCTACGTATATAGTAAACTTATTTTGAGATTATCTGAGTAATTCTATGAATAAGTATTAATTAATTTGTATTACAAGTTAGTGTTGTTCTATATGAAGTCTCCAAGAATATCGCTTCACTTTAAACTGTATTTTTTTATAATTATAAATACTTGACATATGCCACTATCTAATCAATAATTCTACGTATATAGTAAACTTATTTTGAGATTATCTGAGTAATTCTATGAATAAGTATTAATTAAAATGTATTACAAGTTAGTGTTGTTCTATATAAAGTCTCCAAGAATATCGCTTCACTTTAAACTGTATTTTTTTTATAATTATAAATAATTGACATATGCCACTACCTAATCCATAATTCTACGTATATTGTAAACTTATTTTGAGATTTTCTGAGTAATTCTATGCTGAGGTATCAATTAAAATGAATTACAAGTTAATGTTGGGCTATATAAATACTCCAAGAATATCGCTCCCCTTTGAACTGTATTTTTTTCATAATTATAAATACTTGACATATGCCACTATCTAATCAATAATTCTACGTATATAGTAAACTTATTTTGAGATTATCTGAGTAATTCTATGAATAAGTATTAATTAAAATGTATTACAAGTTAGTGTTGTTCTATATGAAGTCTCCAAGAATATCGCTTCACTTTAAACTGTATTTTTTTTATAATTATAAATAATTGACATATGCCACTACCTAATCCATAATTCTACGTATATTGTAAACTTATTTTGATATTTTCTGAGTAATTCTATGCTCAGGTATCAATTAAAATGAATTACAAGTTAATGTTGGTCTATATAAATACTCCAAGAATATCGCTTACCTTTGAATTGTATTTTTTTCATAATTATAAATACTTGACATATGCCACTATCTAATCAATAATTCTACGTATATTGTAAACTTATTTTGAGATTTTCTGAGTAATTCTATGCTCAGGTATCAATTAAAATGAATTACAAGTTAATGTTGGTGTATATAAATACTCCAAGAATATCGCTCCCCTTTGAACTGTATTTTTTTCATAATTATAAATACTTGACATATGCCAATATCTAATCAATAATTCTACGTATATTGTAAACTTATTTTGAGATTATCTGAGTAATTCTATGAATAAGTATTAATTAAAATGTATTACAAGTTAGTGTTGTTCTATATAAAGTCTCCAAGAATATCGCTTCACTTTAAACTGTATTTTTTTTTATAATTATAAATAATTGACATATGCCACTACCTAATCCATAATTCTACGTATATTGTAAATGGGGTAGGTGGCTCAGTGGTATCGAGTCGGCCTGTGGATCTTGAGAACCCTGGTTCGATCCCCGCAGCCGACAAACAATTTTCACCAATTTAAAAAATCTACCCCTGTGGCTCCTCCACCACTAATATCTTTGGAGGCCGTGATTTGACGGCTGGTAACCGCACTTCACGCGAAAAAATATATCACTTACCGAGATCTGCTTAGGCAGAGTGCCACACCCAGTGATGGGTAAAAGGCGTGATGATATATTTATTTATTTATTTATTTGTACACTTATTTTGAAATTTCTATGCACATTTATTAGTTAAAATGAATTACAAGTTTGGGCTTCGCAGTAAACTAACTAAACTGTAATTAGTAGTAGGGATAAAAATTCAGCAAGTTTTCAAATAGACTAGAAATATAATTCAACTCATCCCATGCTGCGAATAATAACATTACCTACATACATATAGTTCACACTAAAAATATTTCCAAATTTGTAACCCTTGTACCGTTTATATAATTATATATTCTAACTATCGAATATGTACCATAATTATGTTAAAATATCAATAAAGCAATATTCACCATATTTAAACAAAAAAATTAAACAAGAACTAATAGGCCAGTGCGCCCCTGTGTATTGGTGTTTTAAACCATTGTCCGGTGAGTAAATGCAGCTCTATCCGCTATGAAACGTTTCTCTCGCGATACGCTAGAATGATAATTGCGCAGTATAATCAGTGCCGAATTAAGGAGAAATATATATTTTTTAACATTACTCCTATGGCTCCCCATAGTTTGTATTAAGAGTATTTCCAAATTTGTAACCCTTTATTAAATTAAATATAGCATAAATAATAGTTAGTCACTAGTTATATTGCATCAACACCTATGACAAGCCGTTTTAATATTTGATGTAAAAATGACTTCATACAAAATTTAATGCAATATAATGCGTACCTAACTAAAAATAATTGTCTTAAATTGTATCTCATAAAAATTTAGATGTTTATAGGTATTTTGATGAATATAATTTTCAAATAATTTTTATGAGTAACAAACTTAATTAGAACACATTTAAAATGTGTACGATTTAAAATGTGAATGTATGTAACATTAATAAGACATAAATTTTGATGTATTATATTTCGTATTATTTTAAATTTAAAACTATTTAAAATTTATTTATGTACAGTAAATCAAAGAATGAAATTTCAGATGTTTTTTAAATGTGAATGAGTTAAAATTTACTCATATTATATTCTGTACGAATTAAAATGTGATCGTAATTAAAATTTTCAACTCGGACCGCATATCTTATAGAAAATAGAAATAGAAAGAACTATTCCCTATTTCAAGGCGAGTTAAAGTTGAAGCTTAACTTAAAATTAATATTATTATTATTATAAATGTTATTGTTACATATTTTTATTGTAATTTTTGTTGTTAATAGTTATTCAACAATTTTTTACATTATTTATGTCGGTACTTACCTATATTTTTGTAAATTTACAATTATTAGAAGCAAATCTAATTGCCATTTAAAAAGATCCATTAAGTCATAGATCAAATACGTGAAGTGTATTCAGCAAAAGCACGTTAATAGACGAATATCGACCTTCTGTACTTGCAGACACATAGAGTCGTTTTTCAACTGTACTAGCCACAGTAAATTGAACCCTAGTAGCGTCTCCAAGGCCGACGAATGACGAGACGATATGCTGTTACAATTTTCAATTTTTTAACGAAACTACTTCTCGGATTGATAATTTGAGAAGAATAGTGTAATCCTCGGTCATGGATCTACAAGGATCGTACAAGTAATTTTTTCATGTAACTAAAAGGTTTTCGACTTACGACAAGTTTAAGGATATTTTTTAATATACAATAATTTGCTTCGAGAGGAAGTGTGTTATTAACAAAGTTTATTATATTTCGTAGGACGAAGCCTATATGCTTTTTCAGTGATATCAATATGGATATCAAATAATCAAATAATAGTCTGCAATCTAGAGTAATACCAAGATCTTCGACATGGGTCGATTGTTGTAAAGGAATTATCTATGGTATAAATATAGCTAAATACTTGTCTATTACTTGTGAAATATATTTTGTTGCACTGGGATACATTTATAAGTCAGATTGTGAGTTGACAGTACGAAAAATGTTTAAATTGTCTGCATACATCACGAATTGAGAACATATGAAACATTTGTTTATATCATTGATAAATATATTGAACAGGGACTCCAGACGACGATTATATTAGTATACTTTTTCGATATAATGGAAAAAAAAACAAAAAAAGAAAGACTTGTCAATAAATAAGGTTTATTTCATAATTGTTTATTCTACATAAGGTATTTTACAATGGGCTCATAAACTATAATCGAAATACGGCAAATTTATATTAAAATCGTAAAATACTTATCAAATTATCAGTAGTAATTATTATTATTTTTATTATATAATTATTTACGATAGTAAAGTATTATAATGCATGAAACAATTTGTGACGTCAGCAATGGCTCCAGGGCCCCCGATGTTTAGGGGCCCCGTCCAGCGGATATCTATTTCTCAAATTTACATCACAATTTTTAAAATTTATTATAATAATTATATTCATATTATAATTCACAAAATATTTAATTTTGATATCCTACAACTTATAGTAGAGACAAAATTCCGTGCTTTACTGCCATTTATTTTCCACTGCGCCATACATAGAACGGAGTCGCGAATAATGTGGCTGTGGCAACACTGTGTCTAGTTCTGTGGTTCAACAGATCTACAATGCTCAATCCTAGATTGAATGCTTTGGCGCTAATGAGTATTGAAAACAAAATATTGGAGAAATAAGATTTTAGTGTCATAGTAGAAGACTTTGCTGCATCCAAAGCGCGGGAGGTCTCTTATAGTTTAGTTTTTTTGTTTGTTTATTGTAGAATCTTGTTTTATTTTATTTTTTTGTTGTTATTAAATTTAAAGAAAAAAAATGTTAGTTGGAAAGTTGACAGGAATAAATCAAAATCAGTGTTGACAACAATGACATTGATTTATTCCTGTCCACTTTCCGAGTACAAAAATTTTTCCTTTCAATTATTTGGACGTTATTCTCAATTTTATATTAATTTTAATAATGATCATTATAAGTATTAATAGTTTTGTTTAATTTTATTGTTTGAATAAATATATTTATATTGCAACTGGACAAAACAAAGTTCAGTTTAAAAAGTCAGGGGGAGGGGCCCAATGATTAATTTGGCTCCAGGTTCCCGATTGCCTTAATCCGATCCTGGTAATTTATGATCATTTTTGTTATAATGATATAATAGCTAAATATTATAATTATACACAAGGATTAATTCATACTTTTATCTTCATGCACTACCATTTTATAGTTAGGTAAAGTATAATAAGAGCCCATATACGTTTCTAATTCTTTTATCTTGTTATTTACGTTTGTTAAATTTCTTTTACTAAGTAAAATATAAATTATATTAAATTATTATAGAAGTTGATATTACGAACGAAAAAGTGCAAAAATGCAGTTTCTATATTTCTCCGGAGTGAATAAAATTTTCAAATTTGCCCCTAAACCTTCTGCACCCGCTAAACTCAGCAACTTGGCGTGTTGCTGTTCTTTGAACCGTGGTCTGCTGGCCGAGGATCTATTTATTATGGGTTGATTTATTTTTTATTTTGTTATTGTATATTCTAATATTTGTTGTATTATATTCAACTTCCGAAATATCTAACCCAGATGATGCGAGTTTCACAGACATTTAAGTTTTAGACGAATTTGCACGTTATTTTATATTTATTATCTATTTTAAAAATATTTATTAGATTAGAAACAACAACAATTAAAATAAATGAACTGTACTCAATATCAATATAAATAACTCAAATCATTTTCAAATCATTTATAAATCAAATAAATATTAAGGAATAACATCATGTAGATATTACATATGTATGATTCACCACTGTACCACAATTCTTAGAATCTCAATCGGTAACATTTACAGCAATAACTATATACCTAATTTGTATTAATTTATTTTTCAGTCTTCCTTGTCGGAGGATTTAGTAATAGAAGTATAATATTCTAAAATGAATGACGATGAAATTTGCGGTAGAAGAAAATATCATTAAAAATTCTGACCGAAATTATATTTTCCAACACATTATTGGCTAGTTTATTGAACAGCTTTGCAAGGAAGAAAGGCGAAAACGTGTTATTGTCTCGCATTTCGAACAGATTTGCAAAAAGCCGAAAGCAGCATCCACAACGATTATAGTTAAAAATATGTTGTATAAATTGTTTAGTGGTTGTAAAGCAACAGAATATGGTATTAGAAATGAAAGTAATGTTATTAAAATCCTGGACGGCAAACAAAAAAAAACAAAGCGGCTTTTTAATACATGAAGCCATATTATTTTTAGGTACGTTGCCGGACGAACGAATCGGCTGTGATAAAATCTGTGAAATCAGCGCACGAGACATGACAGTGATTGAAACAGTAGAGAAAAAATATAAAATTTGTAGAAATTAAAAATGGCATGATAAGTTTGAAAAAACGATATGTTTTGTATCAGATACAGAGCCAATTAAATATTTCAAATAGAAATATGTGTTAGTTTGTAATTTACACTAATATTGACAAATATATATTGAAAAAATACAAAATAATTCTGTATTTTGGGAAGAAATAATGGTTCCAAAATTTTATCAAAATTCTTTGTTGCACGAATTAGTTGATCCTCGATATAGTCGTGGATTATCTATTAATTTAATAAATTAATGTTCATGTCAAAATACAAGAAAGTCATGTGGTGTCCACATCAGATTTTTATATAATAATATTCTATATCGACATTTATAAAATTCAAAAAATTAGTTAACAAAATATTAACAACTGTGCACCATGCTTTTTCAAACATGTATTGCTGGCACAAATGCAAGTTTCACTAACATTTACAAAAACTGTTCTACAACTAAACCACTTACAGGATAAATTGTAAATACTAGTATAACTAGTTTTAAGTACCTTAAAATCGTTCAGAAACTCTAAATTACCAGCCTAGTTCCATGTAGGGACCACATAATCAACACAAAAAGAATATTCACTTATCAATTAATGAAAAGTGAAAATCACAAAGACACATAATTATTCATATATTTGAAATTCAAGTATTCTGATGTCACCAACATAAAAAGTTACGTAATATTTACAATGTTAGTAATAAATTAATCTTATTTATTAAATTTACAGAAAAGTCGGCACAAAACATCTTTTACATCACACTGCCAGAATAGTATATTTTCAAATTACGACCACTTACTTAATTTAAACACCGTAAATTGTGTTTTCAAATTTTAATACTTTTCGAGTAAACTATCACTATTAAATATGGATTTAATATCTTTAATACATTGCACTATTAATCCCTCATCATTATGTCTACGCTTTTATTATGTATATAGTTCTTATAAATGTTGAATAAGAAAAACCATACACAACTACCTAGCTTGTCTTTAATATTGTTCACAAAGCTCTGATAACCATCAATATTGTGAGCTGCTAAAAATTCTTCAATTTTTGGTGCATGTCGTTGAACAATTTCGTCATTTTTACACCATGGGTTTCTTTTATCTGGGTGAGTAGATGACAAGATAACTCGGATATTTCAACAGCAAATACTGTTTGTTACCATTCCTAGGATTTGAAAAACTTTGGTATTTTATAACATTCGTCTCATGGAAGTGATTGGCACACTCAGCAGAATTGAAGAACAGGTTCACGATTTTCTTCAGCAACATTTACGTGACATCTGTTAAAATTATTTACAAAGTAAGGTTAAGTGTCAAATTATCAATGGTTATTTACCTTCAAATGCAGCACATACTATATCAAACCACCGGAGTCACAATGTAACTCGTCCCTTAATAACGACATGGTTATAAAGTACATTTAAGATATTTTTCTGTGAATAATATAAACTGTCACTGTCGTCCAGTATTGCCAAATGTGTATGAACACAGCCATAGAAAAGATAGAACACAGCTTGTTAACTTACGGAATGAATAATAGACATTGGTATAACCAACTGTTGTGCATAATAATGTTATACTGATAATATAAAAATAAACTTAATCCTTTAGATCAAAATTTTAGATCTAGCAACTTGATTCCAGCGACCTCTAAATGTTCATAGCACTGAAAATATTAAATCTGTTAATCCGACCCCTAACTGCACAATGTTTGCAAATATATTTATATTTATACCTCGACCTCAAACAATACTTTTGAGAAACCTATATATATATATATATATATATATATATATATATATATATATATAATTCAGAAAATAATAATTACTTGAAGTAAACATCGTCCCACTGGACTGATAAGTTACAGTAATGAATAAAAATTAGTAAACATTAAACATTGAAAGAATTGTTACACATATTTACTAATGTTTATTCATTAGTATAATTTTTATCAGTCCAGTGGCATGAAAAATGTTTGCTTCAAGTAATGTAGAATTATTTTTCCGAATTGTGAAAAAATTATGTTTATGTTGTAATTAGTACATCAAATAATAATTTTTGCAATAATTGCCTATATAAGTAAATGCTTTCTATGTATGTTTTGATATTTTATAATTAAGTATATGGTTTTAGATAGAAGAAGAAAACAAATGTCACTATATTTCTCATATTGAGTACTAATGGGAATAGTATACAAAACCAATATTTAGAAATCATGTTCTTTTATCTCTCAATAAAAATAGCTAATCCTTAATTTCGAATTAACTATACTTATTATAGTCTGATTTTAAAACGTTACTCCAAGTCCAAAATATGGTTCTTCTTAATTCAGGATTAGTTAAAAAACTTGTGCCGTTAATGTTTTCAAATGTAATACAATATTTTCAAATTATGACTGTAAGAAGTGTTAGGTTTCTTTTAAGGCGGTTGATTACGTGTCGTCCAAATATCAATAAACACTGTTTTGTTTTCTTATTAAAAGTTTCATCAAACTTATAATTTTAAAATCAACAAATATATTGTTTTATAGATTAGGCTTGCCTTTTTCCTTTTCTTTTTCATTGTTGTCAACAATTTTTTCTTTTCTTCTTTACTTAAATTGTATGTATCCGAGTATAACACAAAAATTTAAAATGTGGCATTTGACAAAAGATTTTCTTCCAGAAAATTATAAATTGGTAACAATTATAATAATATTTATTGCACTTGTGATAAAAAATCTAAGTTTATGTTTTATCTAAATACGGCATGCTTCGCCGCGACTCAATCGCATTAGATTCCATGTTTTTGTTTTTGACATTTGAGACATGATAACGGTTTTAAAAAACACCTTACCCACAAAATGGAGAACATTACATATGCTTATAAAAGTGAATTTTAGTTTTTTTTTAATATAAAATTGTCAATCATTCAAACTAGAGAAAGAGTTAACATGGTTTCGTAAATATCAGTTTTTCAAACTAGCCCGCGATTTTAACCAATTAGAGAATAAAATCAAGCGTGTTATGTCTTTTCCACACAGATTTCTAAAAAGAAAAATAAATACCTATAATTCTAATAAATAAATCTAATCCCACAAGGTTCTGTCTCAGTCTCCATCATATATCCTTAAAACAATAACAGGCGTGCTGTCCTGGTGTTCCACGCCACCTACAACTACACCTAATTTATTATGCAAATAGCCAAGTCATAACTCGAGCCGCGTGTTAAAACCTTTCCTCCAAACGTTCATTTGCATTTTTTCTGAATAACTCACGTATCTTGGTTGGCGTCGCTCGACGTCGCTTCCACCACCGGCCAACGGCGGAACTACGCGGAATTTCAAAAGGGCTAAATAAATATATTACAGGGTCTTTCTTTTAACTGACATCTGGTGACAGGCAGGCCAAGATACATATTTCAACATGTTAAGTGGACAAGGAAAATAGTACGTAGACAGAGCGTCGAAAAGAAAAATGTTGGAAATAATTAAGATTTTCTATTACTCCTATTTTTCTGTAAGGTAAATACAATATATTGTACAGAAAAAACTGCATACATTTTGAATTATTTCATTTATCATCGGGATCAAATCTAATTTACCCTCACTGAATCAAATCACTTATGATCATTTGCATCGCCAAAAGCTAAACTTTAAACTTGATTGAAATAAATGAAAGCAAAGCGAAATTACTTATCATGTTGAATAATTGATATTGTTGTCAAACATTCAATTAGCTTTTATTTACTTAAACCAAGTTTATAATTTAACTTTAGGCGGTTTTATAAAAAGCAGAAGATTTTCTTTTAAAAGTTTTGAGAATTGATTTTAATTCATTAATCGACATCTCGTTGAAATTCTTATTCATAGCAGCAAAACAAAAATATTAAATGAAAAATTAGTAATTTTTTGTTATTCATTTTTAAAAGGTTTAAAAGGTAGGTTTATGCAGCCTCAACTAAACTTAAATTAAAGGTAACATTAACGTTAAAACTGAGTAGGAGCATTTTTTACGACTATACAGTCATGTGCAGAGTTGCATACGTCTACGCAATTGAACAATTTTGAGTTTGACATATGCAATATAGCTTATTAACCTCTTTGTTTTAATCTGTCGTTATTTTATTTGATTTTAATGTTAATAAACAATTCAATAACCTAATTTATTTTTGTTTCACAGCCTGCGTAGTAGTGTTAAATATTAACATTTACTTTTGAAAATTGGTTATCTTTCTAGTTTAGTGTTCGTTGAATGCATAAAGCACTCCATGCTCATGGATAAATTTAACTTCTTAATGTAAATTTTAATCCACCTTTATTGGTATCTAGTCAGACTATGGATATAAGAACTTGATCCCCACAGCTGACAAACAATTTTCACCACATTAATTTACTTTGTAGCTACCCCTCCAGTGGAGGCCGTGATTTGACATCTGGTAATCGCACTTCACTTGCATAAATGTATCACTTACCGAGATCTTTACTGTAGCAAATAAAACGTCAAACTTTATGGATAAGAGGAGAGACCAAATAAGGCCAATGCTGTAAATGTTCCAAATTTTTGTTTAACGTCATTGTTATCTCAAACACTTTGAATGAAGCAAATATATTTCCACTGAAAGACACTTTTGACGTCATAATGCGGAACAAAACTAAAAAATCGTATCTTTTGTGATAATATAAGGAATTTTAACCCAACATTATCTCTAATCGTAATAGGTCCATAAAAAAATATTTTTTCTAAAACCATTAAAAAGTAGGCGTTTTTGAACTTATTTTTATTATGAAAGTAGCAGATTTTTGCACTAGTGCAAAAATGTGAATTATTTCTGCACTAGTGCAGAAAAGTAATTTAATATAAATAAACTATATACAGTATACTTTCTATTAATATTTATGGAAGCAAATTTAATGTTGCAGCATTTGCTTCTTCTATAATGTCTATAGAATCTAATACGTGTTCGCCACTCGATTCAAACATTTTTTAAATTGAAAGCACGGAGAAATTTTTCCTCATTATCAACAAAATAATTGAGTTAGTTTGTCATTGTCAGTTGTCATGGATACATTAAACCAGGTATCTTTCTAAAGTTTCTAAATTAATACAAAATTTCAGAGATGTTACAATTACTGAAAGTTTTATTATTTTTATCAAAATATGGTTTATAGTTGTAGAAAAAATAGTGTACGCAACTCGTGCAGAAAGAGGTTTTTTGAACTCGCGGTCTTGCAGCATTCGCTTCGCTCATGCAGCAACGAACCACTCATTAAAAAAAAAAACATCTTTCTGCACTTGATACGTAAATAACTATAAATACATGAGCTTGTGTTAGTTTACCCCAGCATTCATAAATGTTTATAGCACTTGAACTTAGAGTGGTATCAAGTCGACTTATGAATTCGAGAACTCTGATTCAATTCCCACAGCCGACAACAATTTTCACCACATTAAAACTACCTCTGTGGGTCCTCCTTCAATAATATCTTTGAGGGTCGTAATTTGACAGCTGGTACCCTCACTTCACGTGATGAAATATATCAGCTATCGAGATCTGCTATCATAGAGTGCCACATCTAGTAATGGGTAAAAGACGCGATGATATATTTATTTATTTTATTTATGAACTTAAATCGGTACTACAAAAATAATTTGTATTGTATTTAGTTTTAAGTATGTCAGGGGTAATTATCCCCAAGTTTCTACCCCCACATCCGCCGCTGGCCGCGACTTCCGCGATGGCCGGAGACTGGTACCATGTTTCCTGCTAATTCCACAGCCCACGTGATCATAAATACTGGCGGGCGACACGCCGACTTAAAAAAGGAAATATAACTCTCGGCGTTGTAATACATTGTTGCTAATACCTTCCAACGCCGCGTGTTTATGACTAACAATGCCGACTCCGCTACCGCCGCCGCCACCATCGTACTGATGTTTGTACGGCATGAAGATAAAACGCCGCACACGGCTCAGAATGGAGTGTGTTATACATATTCGACTGCTGAGGGGTTCACTCCCATTTTAGCCTTTTCTGTTTTGGACAAAAATAAACTTTTCTACTGTTTCGACCACAAACGTCTATAGTTGTTTTTTTTTTAAATAAATTATCTTTGGAGAAGATATAAGATTGTCAATTCCTGAAACTTGGAAACCACAATCTGAACTGAAATTAATATAATAATGAATTAATAAAATTTACAAATAATTGTATAAGAAAAGAAAAAGATTTAAACAAAAATATGATTCTCATTTCTCATTAATAAATAGGATATTAAAAAAAATCACATTATTATTCGTATTATACATATGAGCAAGCTACGATAATAATAAGGACTTGGTTTGTAATTAGAATGGAATTGTAAGTATATGGATCCGAAAATAAAAAATATCAAAAATTGTGTAAACTTGTGTAATACTTTTTGTAGATGGAGATTATGACACTGATAATTGAAACGTTAAATTTCAAGGTTTCAAGAATATATTGATTACACAATTATCTAAAGCTTTTTTTCAGATCTATATTCCTACAATTCCATTCTACCTACAGTTTAAAATGATCTACCTTCAACTATACTTTATTTATTTATTTATTTATTTATTTATGTTACGCTGTACAACAGGAATTAAATCCCAATTACAGTACAGGGTCCGCACTCACCGAGCCGCAGTGTGATAGTTTATATAATTTTTAGCTTGAGTGCAATTCGAACACTGGATCTCCGGATTGCCTACTTAATTATGTTTTAAATAATATTTATATTGATTTTTAAGCACCGCTGAGCATTTATTTGTTTTTTAAATACTATCATCACAATTATCGTTGAAATAAAAATAAAAAGCTAAACCATTTTTAATTAAATTAATTGAACAACGATTTCTTTCTTCGTACTTATTACGCTAAAAACTTATTGACAAAATGCAGAAGATCCAGTAACTGATAAAATGTTTTGATAATGTCACAAGTAAAAGCTAACGTATTCCTAGTGAATACAATTAAGTAATTAGGATATTTTGAAATGAGTTCAGTTATTCGTAATAATATTGTTTTGTGTTATTCACTAATCTTTGCTGATTTAGTGCTTTTGTAATTAGATATATAATAATATTAGATCAAGATCTAAGTAATTCAGTTAGAGATTCATAAGACGTAGTAGAGATTGAAGGGGAGATAGTAGTGACAGTTGTAAATATGCAAAATATAAAACCATAACATCATCAGTGAAGTCAGCTTACTTGTACCTCCTCCATTTCTTCGGTTATGGCAAAAACCTGAAATAATGAAAAGCTAACTTTTGAAATATCGAAGTCTCTTTTACAATAGTATATTATAAAACGATGCTATAATGAAAGCTTTTATTCTCTATGATAAGGTTTACAAAACAAGCGAGCAAAGGACGGTTGGCAACATTAACCGTCTTAGTACCAGTTTGTTCTAAAAGTGCCAGATGCGCGGTAGCGACTCTCGCGTCAGTGTGTTTTTGTATTCCGCCAGCGGCAGTCGTGTGCGTCAGACGAGTAAATTATTCTTGGCATTTTTCACATATATTGCAAAAAATGTATGGCACTAAGACGGTTAAAGATAGAATACATTTAACTTTCTTCTTTAGACTATATTTATTTTTTTATTCATTGCTCTTGTTTGACAGTATGGCTGTTTATATGCGAAAAATACAAAATAGTTTTCTGTAAGCATTTTGCAATGTACTCCATTTTATTTATTTATTTTAAAAATATGTTTTAAATTAATATGATGCTTAGAAAAAAATGATTTGTATAAAATTTAAATAGTCAAGTTGGACATGACCGATTTGTGAGAACCTCAGTGTGTGTATTATAAGGTTTATTTTGTAGGTGGAATACAGAATGGTGGATTATGTATGCGAGTGTTGAAATAGTGAGTGGGGAAGAATTGTTTTAGAAATATATTCATGCGTAAATTTGCGAGTACGAATATAAATACAGGGAACAATGGAGAAAAAACCCACCTTAGATTTTATTATTAAATTTGTTTTGTGCTTTGAAAGGCATAAGGCCCAGTTGTATAAAACGCTGTCAGCTAATCACGTTGTTAGCTACGCGAAAAAGTTAAATTAAAATAAAAAAAGTATCTTATAAATGTACAAATTTTGGCAGTTTCATATTTTAAAACGTTAATTATATGTTACACATATTGTTTTGTTATTGTCATTTAAGTAACAATAAGTATTTTAATGCAGATATTTATTAATTATAATATAAAAATCAGAAAATTATTAAAATGTTGTATCAGCCATCTTTTATTTTGCTTACAATAACGATAACATAGTTATCAGCGCTTTATGCAATAGAACCTGTGTCCTATCAAATACCACGTACTTCCTTTACATTTTAGTTTGGAGTCTATGATAAAAAGATATCTACGCTGCAAATAATATTATACATATCAATGCCATGTACTTTTATTAAATAACTTGCCACAAAAGTATATATCGTATTTATATGTACTTAAATTTCTATCTAATTATGTATTCCCCACCGAATCCTCATTTGTCAAAAAAACACTATTTATTTCTCAGTAAACATTTAGCATATTTCCGTGTCCAAAGCAATCAGTTCGTATGCCTTTGTAGAAGTAGCAGATGCTGATATGGTTTAAATTGTGTTTCTTTTATCTTAAATTTAAATTCTGAACGTTTAACAATTGTAGTAATACATAATTTTGTACACGTAATAAAATATTTGCTACGATACAAACTTAACTATACAAATCTACAAAATAAATGATTTTGACGTTTGAAATCTAATTAGTATAATTAGGTTAAACTCGATTGTAGAAAAAATATTTTTCCTATTTCTAAGTCATTACGAAACGCAGTTGCGTATCGTAAGAGCGTTTATTATGAAACGCAACATTTATTTTAGACGGTTGGTAGTAGCGGATGACATCAAGTTGTGAACATCAAAATTTCAATATAACCTCAAAATCTGAGACAATTGCATAAATGTCAATAACTGTTACCAACCACATCATTTCCATTACAAATTATCCTTAATTGACTCGTTTTAAAATATATCAGATTTTTAAAATTTTAATTTATAAAAGATGCAAAGTAGAAAAAATAGTATAAATAACTCATTTTATAAGAGTTTTACCGCACGAATACAAGTTTAGAAACCGAGCAACAGGCGAGTAAAATAAACTTGGACGCGTGCGAAAAAACATGTCTTATAAAACTTGTTCTTTAATATACTATTATACAACTCGTATTAAAGTGTCTTGCAGCACGAGCCGTAATTTTCCTACAGTGGTACTTTTAGCACTTTACATAAATAACTTTTTATTTTTGTAAATCACCAAAATGTATGCTTTTTTGCGGATAGTCGAAAAAGTATAATATATTTTTAGAATTTTATTAATTAGTTTATATGTGCCGTAAGAAAAAATTTGGTAAAATTCTGATCTACACAATATCTCATCCATTTACCTTTTACACTCTCACTAAATGCATTTAATTTGTCATAATGTGAATGGTATATCTCACATTTTAGTTAGCTTATTTTCATAATAATAGATATTCCATTTTGATGTCAAAGATCCATGAATCAATTTCCTGCGATAAGTGGTTTCGACTGTTTACATCATATTCATGTTTCCCGATATTTAGAAAATGACACGAGAATCAGAAAATCACAAACAAACATCAATATCCCGTTACTGGAAAACAAAAGTAATACTTGACATATTATCCTCTCCGAATATTAATGAAACAGCAAATAAACATTAAGCCACGTGAAGTGCGAGACATCTCAATCAGGCTGATAGACAGGTATATTAGGTTTTCATGGCATATTAGCTGTCAACTGGATCGCGACCGACGCACGGAACGAGGAATGAAATCAGTTTACGCCCAAACTCGTGTTTAACTGCTATGAAATATCAATTTCACACGTACGCCGACATTAAAATTCAATTTGTATCAAGTAGGCTGTAAATGTGTCAGGCGTCGTGACGCAATGAGGGTGAAGACTTTGTGGCATTTTCAAGGACACGACGGTGGCGTCGAAACGCGACAGAAGAACGAGATAGATTCATAATCAGATCAGCAGTATTTTCAAATTATCAAGAACATTTGCTGGTGTCGTATATTTTCCATTGTTAAATATTTCTAATTTTGTTTATGCGTTGGTCAAAAAAATTTAACATTTAAGTATGTGAAGTTGAAATTATCACGATCTCATGTCTGAAAGATAATTGTATCAACTAGGCTACGATGAAAATATAATTTTATGTTTATTATAAAAGTAATATATTTTACATAATAATCTACTAGATGAACATTACATTACAAGAGAAATCGACCTAATCGAACTGTGTACCTAAAAAAGAAAATGGTAACTTGATATCTGAAAATATTAATATTTTAATTTATTCCTTATTTATTATACATGGTGTTTTCTTATTAAAAAACCCAGTGATTTATTGGGCGAGCTACTCGTAATGACTTTAGACCAAAATGGTATTAAAAATTAGAAATAATGATATAATATTGAAGTAAACTATTCAATAAACAAATACAAACAAATTATACAGGTGACAAATAGTTTGGTTACTTATATTATTAATTATTTGCATTCGCGATTATTTAATAACATAAGTAACAAAACTCTCCATCACTTGTATCATTTGTTTAATTTGTTTATTAAAATTATTTCGAGGCAAATGGTATTAAAAATGAGAAATAACATTACAATATTGAAGTAGGCTATGCAATTAACAAATATAAACAAATGATATAGGTGACAGATAGTTTTGTTACTTATGTTATTAAATGTTTTCCTTCGCGATTATTTAATAACGTAAGTGACAAAACTCTTTGTCACCCGTATCATTTATATAATTTACATAATTTCTAATTTTTAATACAATTTTTCTTGAATTCATTGTAATAGAATTCAATGCAACATATATATTTAATTATTCCAAAATGACAATCCTAAATTAGTATTATATCAACTTAGTAATCCGTGAGATATAACAATCATAACTCACCTTGGGTATAGTAGCAATGAAATATAAAAATATGAGTACCAGGTACTATAGTTCTCTCGTATCTTAGTAGGCATGGAGAAAAATGTGAACAATTTTCCATTAATATCAGTATGAGAAGTAGTTCATTTTTTCATAATTTATGTTACTATAGCAATAACTAGGTTGTCCATAGCAGCGTACGTAAATTAAAATTTAGCAATTACTGCACATGAGGATTGTTCAGTAAATTTTTCTATAAGATTTATTAGTACTCGTATACCTGACTATTATTGAAATGTGTGAACTGTAGCTTTACGAGAAATAAAACAAGTCTTGTCAAGATGAACCAACGAACAGGTTCTTGCATTCTAATTAATTTCACAACTGTGCAAGCCAGTTGAGTGCGGGCTATTGTAGTGTACATATCTATGTATTCTGTGTTCTGGCAATATTTGTGCGATATTCTCTTCATACATCTATATCATCCCATGTAAGTAATTATGAATATATAACGATTGTCATATTTTTGCTGAATCAAAAATATACAGGCTGAGTTATTTAAAGCAACCAATCTGTTTTGCTGGCCAACCAATAACTTCAGAGAAAAAATAAATACACTGGCTTGTACAGCAAGGAGAGGAACATAATTATATGGTTGATAACATAAAATTATTAGGGCGATGTGGCGGAAAGGAATGAAAGTTATATTTGCTTAAATAAAAAGGGGTACTTTTTTTTGGAATAGATAACTCAAAATATTCTATTATATTAACGATGTAACATATCTAAAATTAAAATTAAGTTCACAAAGTTAAAAAAATCTTAAATATAGAAAATAAAATTTCAGGTTGGCTGTAAAACAAAAGAAGTTATTGTTTGTGTTGTTAGTACTCTTGATTAAAGGTATTAATGTTTTTTTTTCACTTTGTGATCTTAATTATGAATTTAAGTATAGGTACATGTTATATCTTTGAAAAGGGAATATGTTGGGGTAATAAAATCCATTCTGTATGCGATGTGAATTAAATTAAGAATAATTGTAGAATATTATACATATATATATTAGAGATGGGCGAATATCAAATTTCTCGAATTCGAATATCGAATACGAATATTAATCAGATCTCGAATATTTGAGATACTCGAATATTCGAATACTCCTAAAATTATTAATAATTATTTAATTATGTCCTTTTCATTATTTGAATGAAATTGTTAAGATAAAATAAAATTAAAACAAAAAAGAAAAAGACGAAAACTTCAAATTTAAGGTGAAACGTACGGGCTGATGTTGGCGAAAAACAATTTTGAAATATGGTACGTCTTCATGGTTTTGAAACAAAATATCTTTGTTATTAATAACTTCAAAGTATTGTAATAGCTTTAAGTTTATGTACAAATGATAAAGGAAAACATAGTCAAAAATTAAGGTCAACATATGGCGCGATATTCGAGGTATTCGAATGTTCGCTATACTGACATTAATATTCGAAAATCTCGAATATCGAATAATGTCAATATTCGCCCATCTCTAATATATATATATATATATATATCGGGTGTAACATGAAGCATTTTTGTATAAAATCAATTGGCCACTTTTGCGCAAGGAAAAACTGATTTCCGATGTTAAACGCCTATGGTCAGGTTTTCATGTTACACCCGGTATATATATATATATATATAAATTACATAGTTAAAATGAAAAGAAAATTCTCAATGTAATGGTCTAAAAAATTATTTTGCGATATTCGTCAGCCAGGTAAAGGTAAGTAAATAAACAAATTTCTAATTTCGTAGAATATCGAACAAGGTAAATGGCAGCATTATTATTATTGTTGTTATTATGATTTAGATTATTACATATGTATGTATGGAGGTAGAGACCTACTATGTTTACTTGTTTTATAAACAACACATAAATCATTAAAATGCGTTAAGTTTTGCGAAGTAGTTTCCTGAAACCTACTATTAAAATTATTTATTATACTCTCATAATTTGACAACTATTGTATTTTACAGAAAATTATTATACTTATTAAAAGTTTCACATGTATTTCCATGCTAAAGTTCTTGATCTAATTCTGCAATATTACAGGTCTATATTTTGTACCCAAGGTTACAAAAGATAATGATTCTTTTAAATTTATATTTATTTATTACATTAATGGCTTGATAATTATAGTTCCTTTTTTCAATTTTCGAATGGACAAGAGAGTCGCATTTGACTTTGATCTATGATTCTAAATCTAAACAATATATAATAGCTTTCTGCAAACATGGACAATGTACTCCAGTTTATGATAACGAGGTATCAATTCCTAAAATAAGAACATGGATTTGTAATCTAGTTACTATATAAATATCGCTATTGTCATGGTTTAAACCATTTTAAGCACATGTGAATAATTACTGATATTAGTCATTGAAAACGATTTAATAATTACTTTCTAAACTATTTTTTTTGTAAAAAACAAACAAATTATAGACATTTTATTTTGATAAAATGATGACAGCTGAACGTCATGAGATTTAAATATCGGGCCTAAAAATCTATTTTTTACATTTTTTAAATTTAATTAAGTTGTAAGTTTTCTGTTTGAAAATAGGAATAGAAAAACAAACAATTCTTGTTATTTGGATAACTTAGATTTAATAAATTACATTTATTTTCGAAAAATGGACGATGTTTCGGACTTTGGAGTTTGTTCTATTATAGAATAAAATAAAGAAATATATCATCATGCCTTTTACCCGTTACTGGTTGTATTACTTTGCTGCAGCAGATCTCGGTAAGTAATTTATTTATATGATATGCGGTTACCAGTCGACAAATTACGGTCCCCTAAGATGTTAGTGTAGGGGAGCCACATGGATAGTTTCAACGTGGTGAAAATTATTTGTCGGTTTTGGGAATCGAAGTCGATAATATATTTATACAAAATTATATTTGTCCCAAATTAAATTTGCATTATAAATTTAAAATAATATATAAACTTATGATAGTGCTATAGTTACAGAATTCTGTTTCTATTTTTGATATCTATAGACAAAGCAAGTCTGTTGTGCAGTGAAACCTGATAGCAATTCAATGTGGAATCATCGCTATATTCCAAATACGCTTCATTATTTACTATAACCTTAAATCAACATTTCTGATCTTTACCCACATTCTATTAATAGTCCACTTTATATCTCAACCTTCCCTAAACATGATTTATTAATAGCATCCTCTTTATCTACCAACCAAATAAGATACAAGAGCTGATAATGGTTTCAGAGTTGTGTGGTTGAAAACCAAACCGCTGCTGATGTGTCAACATTATATGCCGTCGCTAGATGGACAGAGACATGCAAATGTTTGACTTCTGTGTTCAATTCACTTGGTGTTTACACTTGACCGAGCTTGGTACCGTGAATCTATGTGTTTGTGTCTCTATGCCGGTAAATCATTGAACACATCAATCATGCACGGAATGCAAATACTTGCAGATATCGTATAAATCTAGTTGTTTATTTATTTGTTACGTTTACACAATTGGAACTACTTGAATAGAATTTATGACTCGAAAATTGACAACTTCAAAATTATATACTCGTACGTATATATTCATATATAATATAACAAGTAGTATGAAAATTGCTGAAAATATTTTGACATAAATTATGAGTTGTTATGGAAATTTTCCGTAACAACGAATGTACATTTATGTCAAAATATTATCTGTCAATTTTAATACTACGAGTTGTATTCGGCTTGAGAATTTACCAAACAAGAGTTAATTACTATTCATACTATTCATAACAATTCACTTGAACGCGTCTCAATGATAAAAGATCTAGGTGTGTATTTCCAAGAAAAGTTTTCCTTTACCTACCAAGTTTGTAATGTTGTCAAAACTGCAAATAGGACAGTTGGTTTCATAATTAGAAACAGCAGATCGTTTAATAGTACTAATGCCTTAAGATCGTTATTTTGGTCCCTAGTGCGTCCAATTATTGAATACTGTTCTCTAGTTTGGTATCCGCTATACCGTTGTTACAAAGATATACTTGAAAATATTCAACGTAAATACTTAAAATTTATGTGGTTTAAAGTACATCATATTTATCCCATTAGGTGTTTCAGTCAACAAACATTACTGTTGACATTTAATTTAACTTCTCTGGATACTAGGTACATTGTTCAAGGTATTATATTTTTGTACAAACTGTTGCATAACCAAATTGATTGCAGTTACTTACTTTCCAAGATATATTTTTCAGTGCCCAGATTTTGCACTAGATATTCTAATACGTTCTTCACATTTAAAGTCAACACAAACATGCTGCTTAGATCGCCCAATTGTGATATTTTTAATTGTTCGCTGAGAGAAATTCGTAGAGTCAGTGAATCCACTTTTGTACATACAATTGCAGAATAATGTAATATTATTATTTATATTTATGGTTGTTATTTATCAATATGTTGTATTTTTATGTTATACGGGTACTATACTTTACCTTGTTAATGGATTGTTCTCTTAGGTAATAAATTATTATTATTATTATTATTATTAATTAACATGAATAGTTAGGTTTTTATTTGCACATTATTAATTAGGTATTAGAGTGATGAAAATTTTGAATATTAAATGTACACTGAACAAATGTAGAATTGACGTTTATGAAATTATTGAAAATATCATTTATTTTATTCGTAACCAAGGATATTATTAACAGTGGTATTTCCGATATCAATTTCACTAGTGATGAATTTCCGACGAAATGTACATTTTATTGGTTCATTTTCAAACAAATTCGTGATCCTATTGGTTGACAGTGACGTGTGGTGAATTCTCCATCAAATGGAGGAGCACGAACTCTTGCAACATTTACAGTACATTCATTCATCAGATTCATCAAATAATCAGTCATCATCCAACATTCTCAAACACATGAAAGTTCCCTTCACACAAGCTCAATTATTTCTCATACTCGGAATCTTTCAACATGCAAAATACCTTCAATCACATCTATCCATTAGAAGAATATACAGAAATAGGAGAAACATGGAATGAAATTAGAAGAAAATCAAAGAATAAAGAAGAATGGAAAAAGATAGTAAAAAAAATAAGTTCAAGATAAGAAGGAAAAACAAAACAAGACTAGCAACCTTGTTCTTTTCTCTGCTACTGAAACACCATTCGACTACCTGTGGTTCTCTATGTTCCTTAAGGAACTTACAGGATTAATAATAATAATAATACCTATACCACTCTCATCATATATTGGTGTATTAAGGACACGATCTGTTTTGGTATATCCACATTTGAAAATTATCGTCTGCATTCAACTATACTCCGATAAGCGATATTTTATATTGATTCATGAAAATATTAAAATGAAATAAGTTTACACAGCATAAAAAAACTTACGACAGTGACAGCGTTAATTGACATTCAAATAAGCGTGACTTAAAATTTTGTTACTTGTAAATGCTTTATGAAAGTTTGAAATATTATCTATTAAGAATTATAAAAATATGAAACAATAAAATTGATGTAAGAATTGTTTTGATATTGCTTTGCTATGTAAACATGCATATTATTATTTTTAAATCTTTTCTTATCGAGATACAGTGTATTTTAGGTTTAGTGTAACTAAATTTAATAACTTACTCCTCAAGTTATATTGAGTAAATAATTCACATTTCTTTTGGTTATCAAACTATATGAGGCAAAAGTTTTATAAATAACAGGAATATTACAAGAATAAAACGTACATTTCAATTATTTATTTCATAATGGATGAATTTAGAGTTGTGAAGTATCTAATTTTTTTTTATGTATGGATTTTTTAATGGTTACGCTCGTTAAAATTTTATATTTTTTACCCATATTGTGTTATTCTATTTTGCTCTATGTTTTGTTCAATGCAATTTATTTATATATTTAGTGGAATATTTTATATTTTGTGTTTTGTTTTCCCTAATTTGTTTAATTGCAACTTCATATTTATTTAAAATTTTGTTATTTATAAAACATAAATAAATAAATAAATATATCAACACGCCTTTTACCCATTACTGGGTATGGCACTCTGCCTTAAGCAGATCTCGGCTGTGGGGATCGAACCAGGGTTCTCAAGATCCACAGATCGACTCGATACCACTGAGCTACCTACCCCATATAAAACATTGACTTCTTGTATTTTGAAAGACCTATGTTCGTATGGCCACTTCTTACTTAGAATTACCTCAGAAATAAGCTATTGAATTTTGTTACAATTTCCCTGAAACACCCGGTATAAATGAAAGACTTTCAATATGAGTATATGAAAAACAATTAAATATGGATGTTGAGTAATATAAATATTAAAAAGCGTTTGTGAACATTGTTTCATTTAAGAACAAAAATAAGTGTGAAAACATGATCCGAGCAAAATTAGCAAAACAATTCGTACATTTTCGAATAAATTTCCACCAAAATTTTCTCTTCATTGTGAAAAATCATGTACTTTAAACTGGGAGCTAATAATGTTACACAGTCAATTAAAGTTTTCATTAATATGCACGGGAGAGAAGTAAAAAAAATTCACATTCTGGTCACGTAGCGCGAAATTTCATAAATGAACCCTGCAATTTTCGGTTCACGATGTCGGTACAAGTTGTCACCGTCGCATGGACATGTTAAATATTCACAGGAGAAATTGCGAGATCGATTTCACTAATCATTTTTTATTCTTACTTTTTTCACGTTCTCCAAATCTATCTAAATTTAAAGCAAGTAAAACTCACTATCGATATAACAATGCGTCGGACAGTAATGCTTATTTTATAAATATACCGCATCAAATGGGATAGTTCAAACCCCTCAAAATGTCACTTAACATTTATAATTTGAATGAGTTAGTTTTATTTACTTTATAAGTAAATTGTAGATATGGGCGAATGTAAAATTTCTCGAATTCGAATATCGAATACGAATATTCATCAGATCTCGAATATTCGAGGTACTCGAATATTCGAATACTCCTAAAAGTTAATTGATTTATTATTCATAATTATTTAATTATGTCGTTTTCATTATTTGAATAAAATTGTTAAGATAAAATAAAATTAAAACAAAAAGTACAAACAAAAAAGAAAAAGACGAAAACTTCAAATTTAAGGTAAAACGTACGGGCTGATGTTGGCGAAAAACAAATTTGAAATATAGTACGTCTTCATGGTTTTGAAACAAAATATCTTTGTTATTAATAACTTCAAAGTATTGTAATAGCTTTAAGTTTATGTAGAAATGATAAAGAAAAACATAGTCAAAAATAGAGGTCAACATATGGCACGATATTCGAAGTATTCGAATGTTCGCTATACTGACGTTAATATTCGAAAATCTCGAATATCGAATAATGTCAATATTCGCGGCATTCGACTATTCGCGGATGATATTCGCCCATCTCTAGTAAATTGATTAGTTGTTTGTCAAACCGGAAATAAATTCAAAATGTACTTGTAATAAATCAATTTTAATTGTGAAATTTGTTAAGCACGCCAAGCGTTTTCCTGTCGAGATAACTCCTCACTTTAGTAAGATTCTTTCTCCGTATCTGTTGCCCGATCCCGATTGCGATCTCGCGATCCTACGACCAGACTTCAGAAACGCAACAGTTGTCATGCACGGACCCATCTCGCAATCGGCGCGCGGTGGCTTGACTGGCGAGCCTCTTATCTTATTCCTATCACGTCCTTTATTCCATCCGCCTCGCACGTCTCGACCGCCGCGCGCCGGCCCGTATCACTCATCGTCTGATGTGTGCACTTCTTTTTTCTTGCTTGAAAAACTTCACTCACTCAATCATTGAGTCACTTAGTCAACGAAGAGATTTTTGTCTAGTTTTGTTGTGACATATCTTTGTTTAAATTCGTTTGTTAAGTTATTTAGATAATCCTAGACGTATTCTGAAGCAGATCACTGGACTACTTTGCTCACTGCATTAGTTGGCTTAGTTCATTCTTCTACGGCCATTTTCAATGACTAAAATAAAAAGCAAATCGAAGATAGATATAATATGAAATAATTGATATTGCTGTCAAACGTTCAAATTACTTTTACTTATAACTACTTATAAAATTTAACTCTTAGCAGTGAGCCTAACCATTAGTCATATTGTTTTAGATGCTTTAGGTGAACCAAGTGGCAAATTAAATCGTTATCTTTAAGTGATCGATATGTTATTGATATATTTATATATTTTACGATTAAATAAAATAAATAAAGTAAATATATCATCACATCTTCTACGCATTACTAGATGTGGCATTGCCATAGTAGAACTCGGTAAGTGCGGTTACCAGCCATCAAATCACAACCCAAAAGATGTTAGTGGAAGGAGAACCACAAGTTTAATTTTAATGTGGTGAAAATTGATTGTCGGCTGTAGGAATCGCCCGACTCGATACCATTGAGCCACCTACCCCATAATAATGATAATAATAACTAATAAAATTCTGTGATGGAAATAATTTTATCTTGTGATTTAATGTTATTTTTATGCATTTTGCTAACTTATGTATACATTCTGTCCCATTTAACTTGACAACTTGAAATAACTCAAAAAATACGCGATGTACGAAAAATTGAGCTGAGACCAAATCTTAACAGTTTTGAAGGGGGAATCATTCTATGCTAAAATCAGGACCCCTGTGCCCCCAGTGGGTGGGGCGGTGGGCAACATTGAAATCTTAAATAGGAACTCCCATTTTTTATTTCAGATTCGGATTCTACGGACAAAAATACATAAGTTTTGTGTGAAACAAGCACCCCATTAGTGAGAGGCAAGGGAACTCACTGAAAACAAGCACCCCATTAGTGAGATGCAAGGGGACTCACTGAAAACAAGCACCTCAGTAGTGAGAGGCAAGGGGACTCACTGAAAACAAGCACCCCATTAGTGAGAGGCAAGGGGACTCACTGAAAACAAGCACCCCAGTAGTGAGAGGCGAAGGGGCTCACTGAAAACAAGCACCCCGAAGGAAACAAAAAACTACTACGTCCACGTCGTTGTTCCTGGGTTACGCTAAAAGTAGTTTATTGACTTCCGTAGAAAATACTGATTTTTATTAACCACAGTCGGAAATCTTCGGAAATCAAATTTTTGCGATTACAGCGCCACCTTTTACAAATCAGAAAAAAAGTTTCACACAAAACTTATGTATTTTTGTCCGTAGAATCCGAATCTGAAATAAAAAATGGGGGTTCCTATTTAAGATTTCAATGTTGCCCACCGCCCCACTCACTGGGGGCAGGGGGGTCCTGATTTTAGCATAGAATGATTCCCCCTTCAAAACTGTTAAGATTTGGTCTCTGATCAATTTTTCGTACATCGCGTATTTTTTGAGTTATTTCAAGTTGTCAAGTTAAATGGGACACCCAGTATATAACAGCTCACAGATAACTTAGTAAAAATTTTATTTAAAAAATAACATTTTTATACTGGTTGCTTCGTACAAGAGCATAAAAGTAAATTTGAGCTAACAATTGTCGAATTGACGATAATTATGAAAAATAAGAGTTATCATTAACTTATAGACAAACAATGGTTAAGTTACAGAATAGCGAAATTCTGTCAGATTTTTAATTTTAATCAGTGGTTTGTAATGACTTGTTCTGATAAAGTTTATAAATAGATACACGAAACACGGCCGTTTTGAAATCTAATTAAAATAAATAAGTGTTGGGATCTGGGATTTTCAGAGATTCGATATGAATAATTTATTTATTAAAACTATTGGGCATATTTTGTATCTGGCACAGCGAAATATTAACAGCAGTTATAATTTTTTGCCAATGAAAACATATACAGCAGTTACACTTTTTTTCTTTAGTGTCATCTACTATTGTTGAATAATATTTTTAACGAATGTTAAAAATTTACAAAGTCAGCTATAGAATATTTACATAAAAATACATATATAATATTTTATTATGCAATTTAAATAATTCATGATTAAGCATTTCTATTCTGTATTGTTATAAATTTATTTTTTATATTGTGCACCTACTCTACTAGAGATTATTAAAATAATGAAATTGTATGTCGAGATAATATTGTTTGTAATTAAATTATAATTTCCTTTAATTAATTCGAATAATTTATAAATACATTTTGTATATTATTTGTCAACTCATTTGAAATAAATTACAATCATGGAATATAATTCTCTCTGGTAAAATAAAATATTGCAAACTATACCGTTATCAATAAAAAAAAAAAATAAATATTCTTGTTAATATAGACAAATGAGTAACGCTGTACTTTCGGAACAAAAATGCACAGTTAAGAACTCTGTAAATATGACGTCATTACAATCAGCTCTGAAATAAACCATACATAAATAAAATTAAATCCATATAGGTCTTTAGAATATAATTTCCCAATTTGAATATTATTTTCTAGTAGCACAATGTACTCCATTTTCTTCACAATTACAAAATCTTCAACACCCTTCATAACAATTCTCAAGTATAATTACATCACCGCATACATATTCATACACTAGCAGAAATCCTGAGATCCAGAAACCTCTGGATGACAATTGCCAATCTCCAGCGCCATCTTAATTACCACATCTCATTTCTAATGTAATGCACGCATCTATTGTTTCCGCCATCAAGTTGACTCATTCCGAAACTTAAATTACACTATCAAAGTCATAATAATCTTGAATCGTGGATGGTGAATGCTGAGGTTTCGCCCCTTTCTATAGAAGAGGTGGGGTTGTCAGTGCCAGAGTGAGAAGTGGCAACCCTGTGTATGTAATGCGACATTAGTGTGTTAATCAGACCGTTGTTCAATCATAGAAGGCTCTGTTGGAGCTTTCACTGACATGATCACCTATGCTGTAGATCTAGCAGAGATAGAAGGTTCGATTTTGATTGGCAATATTCACATATTTATATTTAAATTTGTAATTTATTGTAAACTAATAGTTTGGGTATACTTATAAATTTCGTCATCTTAGTAGCTTGACAATATTTAGTAATTCACTATGGCACAGTTTCACAACTTATAGGATAAAAAAGCATGATGATATATTTATTTATTTATTTTTATTAATTTATTTGGAAGGTTTCTATTCACAATATTTTTTAATTAACATTTTCTCATAGATTCGCAATATTTAAAAAAAATAATTATGTAATTGGTAATAAAAGAAAAGAATAGAAAAGCTGAGCACTTTACTTATTTGTTGAATATCAAGGGAAAAAAGTGAGACATTTCTTCGTGAAGATGTTTTTTCATTCTGCGAGTCAAAAGCGATAGATCTAAAAAAACCTAAGGGAAGAATGATATTTCCTTCACGAGGCTTACATAAAATTGTTGTATTTCCATATCAGGAAAGTAAAATTTACAGAAATAAATTCGAAGCTTAGGTATGATAATTTTTTTGATAGATGCACATGGATGTCCCAAATGTCAAGGCATACCGTTGTTCTTCAGTTGCCATGACTATAATTTTACTTTCCTTCTCGAGGAAAGAAACATCTACTTTGTTCTCTAGATATGAAATGTGTCACTTTCTTCTCTTAACTGAGGCAAGAAAATTTTACTATCTGGCATGGCTTTGAAAAAAAATTATACTAATTTTCCTTGTTGAAAATGTATTTTGAATATAGATAATAAATTACAGATTTTCATTTCATAAAATAAAATTGTGTTTACGAGTATATTCTGTTGGCTATGTAACTTAGGATATTACTCGTATATTCTCATTGGTTAATTCCTTATATTTTCAAGACCTACGAGTCAAATCTAGTTTACTATTATTGGCACTGTAACAGTTAGTATAAATCCGGTAAATAAATTTGTACATTATGAGTTTCCATACAAGACAACGAACGAACCTAGTTTCTAATTTCAAATTGAGTATTATAAAAAATTATTAACTGACTTATGACGAACAACGTTTTATTTTATGCTGTTTTGCATTTAATTATTAACATTTTTTTATATCCTAGTGACATCTGGAAACAATTATTAAATGACAAATACTGATTATTACCAAACAACTTGACGACAACAATACGTAATATTTATTACGGTATCTAGTACTGTAAAGTCTTACTTTTTCCAGACTGATTCGGAACTGTAAACACGAAAATACGATATAGGACACAGTATGAAATAAAGTTATTTTCAATGATTGCCAATTTAAACTGCATGAGGAGAACTCGATATATTTAGGTTGGCTTTCCTATTATCCCATAATATATAAGTTATGACAATATATATCTAGTTTTTCTTATAAAGTAACAAAGTTGCATTAAACATTAAACATAATTATTGACAGTTTGACCTGATCTTATCTTTCATTACAAACCTAATTAATTAATTATTAACTTAAGTCAACGCCTTATATCAACAACTACACTACCTCAGTAATCATGTATGGATGTTTGCGATTTCATTGGCTGGAATAATTAACCAGACTGTAACAGTGCTTGGTTAATAGAATGTACAGAGAGCGGTCTGCGTACATATACTAGGACAATTCCCTTCGGATACACGCACCGCTGATGGCCAAATTAAATATTCAAATGTCATTATGAAGAATGATTTCTTATGCCGTAATAAGGAAACTACGGAATTATATATGTAAAGGGGTTACTACTGCAAATTAGTAGTAAAATGAGAATGAGATTAGATGATTTAGTAGCTATTACTAGAATGATGCATTCACTTTAATTAATCTGGTTGCATCAGTAAAATGGAATTACTATTCTTCAGTTGTATGATATATGTTAACTTTACATAATCTAAATTAAGACATACATACATACATACATAACATCATGCTATATCCCATTAAATGGGGCAGCACGAACCTCTGAAACATTCAAAGAGCATCAGTGCACATCAACATACTCATCCTGACACACGATACTCGTTTCGACCACATTAACACTTCCTCCTTACGAACTTCATAAAGCAATGCGTGTATTCGGCCTTTATCGGAGAAAAATCGAAAAAACTTTGCAACGACGCGTGAAACTAAAACAAAATTCATATGTCAGTATAGGTGAATAAAACACAATTCAAAATATATAAAAATATATAACAAATAATTCTCGGTAAGCCGTCACGCAACACCCTGTATATAAAAAATTCTGTTAATAATTTTATGATGTATTTCTAACGACAAGGGAGATATCGAAGACTGACATTTCGATGACACACCCTATAAAATTTTGCAATTACTGCACATTAGGATTGTTCAGTAAATTTGTCTATAAGATTTATTAGTACTCGTATACCTGACTATTATTGAAATGTGTGCACTGTAGCTTTACGAGAAATAAAACAAGTCTTGGCAAGATGACCCAACGAACAGGTTCTTGCATTCTAATAAATTTATAATAATTACATATCAGTCAGTTGAGTGCGGGCTATTGTAGTGTACATATCTATGTGTTCTGTGTTCGGCAATATTTGTGCGATATTCTCTTTATACATCTATATAAGTAGTTATGAATATATAACGATTGTCATATTTTTGCTGAATAAAAAATATACAGGCCGAGTTATTTAAAACAACCAATCTGTTTTGCTGGCTAACTAATAACTTAAGAGAAAAAATAAATACACTGGCTTGTACAGCAAGGAGGGGAACATAATTATATGGTTGGTAAAATAAAATCATTAGGGCGATGTGGCAGAAAGGAATTAAAGATATATTTACTTAAATAAGAAGGGGTACTTTTTTATTGGAATAGATATCTCAAAATATTCTTCTTGTATCTAAAACTAAAATTAGAGTCACAATGTCACATCTTAAATATGGAAAATAAAACTTCAGGTAGGCTGTATAATAAAAGATGTTATTGTTTGTTTTATTGATACCTCTTGATTTTCCATATTAAAGGTGTTACTGTTTCTTTTTTAACTTTGTGACCTTAATTATAAATTTAGATATAGGAACATGTTATATATGTTGGGGTAATAAAATCCATTCTGTATTCGATGTGAATTAAACTAATATATATATAAGCATATCGATTGTGTGGCAGCTACATAAATCAGTTAGCCCATATTGCATATAACGTCGGTTTGCTTTTATTAATTTAGACCAAATATAAAATTATTTATTTTTAATTTATTTTACATTAGGAAGAAAATCAATTAATGAATATATGTCTAGGTTTTGAAAATAATACACCTATCATTTGAATATACGTAAAAAATTGTTTAACTTAAAAAATTAATAAAGACAGCAAATAATATACTTCAAAGACAAGAGAATCACTTTGATATTGACTTGTTTTGATATTTTATTAGGAAAAAAAGGTGAATACAAAGAAAAGTACCTACATGTGAGCTCGTCTTCAAATAAATGAACTCATACTTATATGCACATTCGTATCATGCGAGTGTGTAAAAAAGCGAAACAAAATAACTACATAGTTAACGTTAATGTAGTTCAGATATCAAAGAATCAACTTCGACTGCAGCAGACAGTTGCATCTACCTGCACTGAAAGATATCTTTGTACTTGTGATAATGTAACGTGTTTGTCTACGAACTATAAATAATTAATGTAATGCTCTGCATAAGAAGACCTGTCGGTACTTCAAAAGAAATCATTTCAAAGCTAACTATTTTGTTGTAGACTATACCATTCTAAAAGTAGAAATTGTTGTATAAGTTATCGGCAGACAATGTACAAAAATCCAAATGCAAATTTATTATTATTTATCAGTTATTTTTATGTTAGAAATTCTTTGCTAAGTTTGTTTCTCTCGAACTTCTAACAATCAAATCATATGCCCGTAGAAAACGTTTCATGCAGCCATACTATTAAATTGGATTTTACCTCAAATTATTCCGAATTTCATACATTTAAATATAGAATCTGTTCTTGACAAGACTCGCTTCACTCTAAACTCATAGATAGATCATTTCACACGCGCGAGCATTTATTTATTTTTGGCAAAATTTGCATGATTCCCATACCAGAAACTAAAACTATTTGTAATTTACTTCCATTGGAAACGAAGAATATAAATGTCATATTTTTACCAAATTATCTCAAATACCATTCGATGTTTAGTTTTTCTGCGGTCAAATTTGTATTTATTTCACTCATACTTGGTTCCATTCAGATAGAATGACCATCCTGATATTAAACAAAATCTCTCCATCTTCGAGTCGCGATTTTTTTCTTCGTTAGTTGCTCCCTTCTGTTACAACGAAGTATGAACTAACAGATGATAGCACGAGACCTGAAAAGAGCGACAATACTGTGCACTTTACTGGATCTCCTAAGCGACTATATTGCTAATATAACTTGTTTGCAAGTGTCAAATAATACGACAAATGTTGTATCACATATTGTGCTTAAAGAAGGGTACATATAATTATTTCTGTGTCGTATTCTATGTTTACCATTTCAATTTACTCATTTTTAATCAAGTTTTAATATTAATAAGATTCCTCTCTTGACAATTTTTTTCTACTAACTTCATTAATATTATTTGCATGTAATAATCTGTTATAATTTTCTATAGAAACATATTAAAATTTGATGTCTTTTATGTCTGGGTAGCTAGCGATAAAATTACGGCAACTGGGCACAGAGTCGTCAATCTGCCCACTATACATAATGTGTAGCCCGCTCAGCCACCTTATATTCTATACTGTGGTTGTTATACCAAGCAAAAGCGTACTTGTAAATATAAATTTGGCTGATAGAAACTAATCTTCTTGTGGTATTGCCCGTATATATTTATTTTAATATCAATTTAGGTTATGTATTTAATTAACATGTTTAACTAGTGAATTAATTTGCCTTTTGATGTTAGGAGGAAAAATCTTAGAAAGTTATAAAGATTTAAATTCGGCATCTAAATTCTCCAACAAACTTAATTTAAATTGTGTATTTAACTACAAAAGAGAACAGAGGTGTAGGACAATGTACTATTAATCTGCATTTCACAAAATATAAACTCTTTACTAATACAAAATTCTTTCTGAAGTTACATGTACCGTGCAAAGTACCACTCAGCTCTCAAGAAAAGGGTGAGAAAAAAAACTCTCGCAGCATTCTTAAAGACAAATTTCAGCTATTAAAGAATGCTGAAAAGTTCTCAAATTAAAAGCAAGCCACGAGACTTGCATTTGTTTGCACGGGTGCTGGGAAAAGCCATAATTATTGTTGACATTTAATTACAAGGCCATGCTATTGTTCTCGTCAATTCTCTTTTTTCACCCGCTACGAATAGAAATCAATACAAAACCGAATAAATTGGAGATTAAACCAATATTAAATGGACACAATAATACAAAAACCAATGTGTGGTGTATGTGATTTCTATTGGTGTTTGCGCTGTAAACAATGTGTTAAATATATTGCTATGTATCGGATTGCACGATTGCAGTGCGTTGTTGTTTCTATACATACGTGGAATAGTAGCGCTGGTATTTGAATGGTTTGTAATTAAACTAATTTACAATGAGATGCTGCAGTAAATTTAGATTTTATGTAAATTATTTGTTTAACAATTCGTTTCAAAATCTACAGTGTTTATTTTAAGCTATTTTATTGGTCGGTTTTAAAGGGATATGTCATTGTTAACATTTTGAGGATTTAATACTTTTTATATATCTTCCCGATATCTGCTACGGCCGAGTATTAGGTAAAAGTATTGTGGAGTGACGATAGGAGGCACTTGGTATTCCCCGCCCTTTTCTGTAGCTTCCAGAATTTTTTACAAAGTACTTAATTGTTTATTTTTTATAACTATTGGCCTTCTAACGTATAAATAATTATAAATTACCTACCTTTTTATAAAAATATCTGTAGGATGTGCACTAGAAATCGTGAAACAGATTGAAATTTGTATACGGCAAGAGCAAAAAAATACAAGAAAATTTTAAATTTGCTTTTACTGAAACTTCCCAAATTGTTATGCATTATTTCTTATTTTTAAATGCGCGAGTTTTCAATGGCAACGCTCTTAAAAGATTATTTCAATAGTTACTAGGGATACAATCAAAATAGAAACTTGTCATATTTTCAGTACGCATGTATAAGTTAATTAATAATTTAAGATGTAATCGTAGAAAAAAATATGTCTGTATCACTAATATAAAGTGTCTTTATTCTTCTTACACAACTATCGTACGGAAGTAATAAAGAATCACTTTACACAAATAATAATTATTTCATTTATTTATAAATAAATCAATGAAATTAGAACACGTGAGCTCTAGGTTTTGAGACAAGAATTCTATTTATGAAGCACTATATGTAGGTATAAAAATAAAATTATTTTGAATATTGGAATATAGATAAAATACGGAATAAGAATGTGAGTTTTCAATTTCCAGGTGATAAAACTTCGGTTCCGGTGATTGGCTTGGAGTCTAACGAGGAGAGGTTTTAGTGGGTAGAAATCCCACACTACCCCGGTAACCTGGCGACTGGGGTGTCTTTTTGAAGATTTCCTCTCCTCCCAAAAAAAAAAAAGGTGATAAAACTTGTACATTTTATATTAATAAATATTGATATTCATTACAATTGAAATAAAATTGTATCGTTTAAATTAAAAGTCCTAATACTAGTTTGAAATGCAATCAGGTATTGGTAAACTGTATAAAATTTTGTTCAATGAAGATTAAAAGTTTCCTAAGGAAATATGCAAATTTTTTCCTCTCCAGATTAACGAATAATTCTTTTTTATCATTTTGCCTGATGAATATGCAAAGTCAACTAAACAGAAATCGATATTGTGAATACGTAATTTGAATTGATATGTACATAATTTATTAGTTACCTGGAGCAAATTTAATTATGAGTAAATTTATTTATTCAACAATTCCGGTATTTTTTTTTGACGAATATGTTTGAATTTTCAAAAATATTACAAAAGACAAATATTTATGGTTCTTTTTTTTTGTTTGATTATTATGTTTGATTCGAAATATTATTTGAAATAGATTTGATATATAATTGTATAAAATTATTAAATATACAGGTGTGTTCTGTAAAATAACCGAGCTTTTTCGGGCGAACTAATGACTTTAGAGAAAAATGTTATGTACGTGAAATGATAAGGAATACTGGGCTAATTTAACAGTAATAACAAATCTTAGTTTCAACTAGTAATTTTCCAGCCGTAGAACAAAACTGTATTTTTTTTAAATGGTAACATATGTAATACTTTAGTCCATTAGATAGAAAATTTTGTTCTGATTTCAACTATAGTATGGAAAGCATCCTATATAGGTACAACATAAAAAGTTTTAACTAATCTTGAATTTTGGGTTAGCTAATGTTATAATAGTCCATTTTTAAAAAGAAAATCCAAATCATTTTTCGAAAACCAAATGGTAACAAGATTATATATTTTTTATTATTATTATTATTTTTAATTATATGATTTAGCTTCATTTGACTAATTCAAAATTCAGGATTAGCTGAAACTCTTTAGAGAATTGGGCTGTAAACTTTAAAATTAATTTAAATTGTATTCTCAAAAATATTTAAACAAATTCATTGTCATTATTTTATCAAATGTCTTATATTATTTGGTTTAATATCATTTGAAAATTAGTTTAGCAAAAATTTAGACGAAATAAATAAAATAAATATATCATCGAGCCTATTACCTATTACCGTCGTAGCAAATCTCGGTAAATGATATATTTCTTTTCGTGAAGTGTGGTTACCGGCCGTCAAATCACGATTCCCCAAAAATATTAGTGAAGGGGGAGCCACAGGGCTTGTTTTTTTAAATGTAGTGAAAATTGATTGTCGGCTGTGAGAAGAGCCCAGGTTCTCAAATCCACAGGCCGACTCGATACCACTGAAACACCTACATTATAAAAATGTAGGATCATCTCTATTGGGAAAAATTAAAATTCATTTTCTATTTTATTAATAAACAAACATGAGGTCGTGCGTTCAAATCTCGATAATTTCTACTTATATATAAAAAAAAAACAATATTGTCTTAGTGGTTTGGATTCCACTATAAGCTCTAGACTTCCTTTATTAATATAAGGATTAAGTTCGTATAGCGCAGAGTAGCAAATAAATTATAATATTTGTAACTGCCGTCTAGTTTGCTGCATACAGCAAATAGAATTTTCTAATTATGAACATTTGCTGGTAAAATGTGAAAAATTCTTGAATTTAATTGAGAAATTTAGTACTGCAAATACCATCGAAACCAGTAACGATCTTCAGATATGAAAATGGAGAAATAATGACACATTTTCGAATGCGCCATCACCATGCAAAATGTAGATAATTTTCTTAAAAAGTTCAACACTTTGGCTCTTATGCGGAAAGTTCCTAATGATCCACTAAACTTGTAGCAATATCAAATAGTTTTTTTTTTTAATTTAACCATTATATTACAGAATTCAACTATTAGCATAATTGCTAGTGGTCGACAAAAATATCCGATATCCGAATCCAATGCGATCCGATTAGGATTTTGGATTGGGTCAGTTCGGATTGAAACTCTGACGGATGTTTGGATAAAATATCCAATCCAAAAGTCGTCAGATAAAACATCTGATCCGAAATTTGGATAAAATATGCCACACCTGGTAATGGATGAAAGACTTGATAATATATTTTATTTATTTATTTATTTTTCATATGTTTACATATACTCGTAAATAGGAAAAACTGTACGGAAGTAATATGTCGGGTTGGATGTTAGATCGGATATCGGTCGGATTGCGGATCGGATTTCGATTGGCTTTCTTATCGGATATCAAACTGGATCTGATTTCAGATTGAATCGTATTTGATCGGATCGGATCTTGAATCAATTCAGATCGAGTATTAAAATTTTATAAAATGCCGATCTCTAGCAGTCGCCAAACAATTTAAAGTGGTATATATAAGTTATATCTGTTAATTAGTAGCACCTTATTTGTGTAAAATAGTGCCACTGCTATATTTCCCTCTCCTTTTCTATCCTGTGATTAGCTGATGCTATTACGCAAACGGGAATATAATTATATATTAGATTTAGAGCAGTTTAACTCATAGCTTTTGAACCTATGGCTCCTGCATCTGCAACAAAGTGATGAAATGCATTCAAATGCTAATCTCTAAGATTGAGGGATTCAGTCTGCAGCCTTCAAGCTCAGCCTGCTGTTTGTGTGACGGTAAATTGCATTGCTCTGTGAAGCAATGTTGCTTTCAAACTACATTCCTGCATGCGTTCCTATGTAACTTCATAAAATACCTGTACTAATTACATTTTTACCATTTATATAAAAGTCGCAACATAGATATTTTTACCAGACATGTATAATAAGTGTATTTTTCATTATAAATCAGCAAAAAAAATCTACATTTATTAGACTCCTTATTTAAATATCTAAGTTGTTTTTTAATATGAAACAAATTTCTCTATTTTACTTTCTTAAACATTTAGTTAAGTAGAAAAGTTAATCTTTGTATTTAAGAAAATGACAGATATTAGTAATGTAGTTCAAAGCTCATGTTTAATTGAAATCGTTAATTTTAATTAATAAAACAGTCTTTTGGTTTAAGTTTTGTTCCGTTTATTTATTTTCACGTTTCAGAACACTTTACACTTCACGACGAAAGTACACGTTGAGTGTACCGAAACGTCGAAATAAGTAAATTAAACAGAACCAAAAAACTGTTTTACTTATAAGTTCTGAAAACCTTTTCCACATCGCTTAATTTATTTTATTTATATTATAAGTAAATTGTTAACTTTGATATTTAAATAAAAAGTTTAATACATTAGTTTTGTTCCATAAATGCGCTTATTGTACGCTCCCCTATAAACCTAAATTATAATATGATATCTGTTGGTAAATTTTTGAACTACATATTAGGATATTTTCTTCTGTATAATACTAGCATTTAAAATAAATAAAATAAATATATCATTACGATTTTTACCCAGTACTGATTGTGGCCCTGTGCTGTAGTACATCTCGATAAGTGATATATTTATGCGCGTACAATACGGTTATCAGCTGTCCAAATACGATCCCTCAAATTTGTTAGTGGAAGGGAAGCCACAAAGGTAGTTTTAATGTGATGAAAATTGTTTATCAGCTGTAGGAATCGAACCCGGATTCTTAAATCTATCAAACATTAGGTATTTAAAATGTTTCTATCCAAGTTTTATCGATGATCAGCGACTAATCTAGCAATACCAAATAGGTTCCATTGCTTTTATCTCACGCTTTGTAAATCAAAACATTTCTAACCACTCCACAAGCTGCAGGTTCTGGAACTGGTACCGGCAACGGGAAATGCTCGGCGGTAACGTGTACTAATTGTTTATTACCGCGTTACCTATCATTTAACCAGATTACTTTATCTCATTATGTACTCTGTGTAGCCGTTATTTATACATGATGTCGAGATGTGATTTCGTATTAATGTATAAATGCATATTGAATGTTCATTTATATTTTATATCTATCATGTAAATTTGAGATTGTTTAATGTGTTTACGTGTTTGTTTATAATTATCATCGAAGTCTGACATTTATACATGATCTAAATTTAACTTAAGTATGTCATTATTTTATTTATTAGGTTATTTTTAAACAAAGCTTCATATATGATGAGTGCGAGATTAATATATGTATAACCAAGATATTATAACAAATATTATACGATATCTACAACTATTTAAGTAAACCGAACTAAATTAGTAAAACATAACCTTACTTAGTTGTGTCATAGATCAACAATCAACAAACCATTTGTTTGAAACATAAGATTGCTATTCGCTGTAAATATGCCGTGGAATAAAACATTCATATTATAGTAGTCTAATATGATCAACTTTATGTATTTAGAGTTAGTTACATAATGTATGTAATTTAATAGTTGTAAATAATAGTTATTTGTGTATTACGCTCATGATAAACACATAATTTGCATCTCAAATGATTAAACAACGTATACATACGTATTGGCAATATGACAAGTTTCTATTTTGATTATATCCCTGGTAACTATTGAAGTAACAGCGCATTTAATATGTTTTACGCGCGTTGCCGTTGGAAACGTGCGGTAAATTTATATTTCGATTGATCACCGGGAAACGTCAAGTTTACGATCACAAATGACAAAGACAACATAACTGTCAACTTTTCATAGCAATCGTACAAAAAATTATATAGGATTTGATATTAATGATGATATAGGTGAAATCTGTCAAGAAAATAAATTTTAAAAAAAATTAATATATTATCACGTTTTTAACCTATACTGGAAATGGCACTCTGCCGTAGCAGACCTTAGTAAGTGATGTATTTATGCACGTGAAGGGCGGTTACCAGCCATTAAATCACGGTCCTCAAAGATGTTAGTGAAGGGGATGCCACAGGGGTAATTTTAACCTGATGAAAACTGTTTGCCGACTCGAATCTCAGGAATCGAACCGGAATTCTTAATTCCACAAGCTGACTCGATACCACTGAGCCATCTACTTTATAGAGTAATAAATCTTAGTTAAATTTATCATTTATTTTAGAAAATTTTATTTTCTGGTAAAATTAAATGTATACATAGTGAAGAAAGTTATTCTTTCCTCAGGTGCTTTATATATCTCACTTCCCTTGATATACAATAGTAAATTATTCAACAAGTATATAAGGGTAGTCATTTCGCATTAGTGAGAAATGGATATTCTATACGTGTTGTACACATACTCTTTATACGTCTACGACACTGTTACCCTACTAATGTATATTTTAATAATAAGTTTGCATCTATTTCACTATTCTTTTGACAATTCTAAATGAATACGAGTATTAGGAAACGAAACGATACCTCTCGAAATACAAATTATTATTATCTATTTTAACGTCTTTTTCGGAAGGGATCTTATATACCGATATACTAATACCTTCTACATTTTCTTAATTAAAAAAGAAAAACAAAACCGCATTAAACAATTTCTCAACCAATTAGTAAATACCTTACATTACAATACCATCACATCTCACATATAATACAACGCAGTGAAGCACCGCGAGCACATACGAACCTTGCAAGCGAACAAGCACAAGCACAACATACTACTTAATCTTAAGATGCTCCGCAAAAAGCTTTTGTTCCTGCTGTGCGCTGGTTTTGCATTACAATTCTCCATCGTCCCAGTGTGTAGTCTCCTTCGCCTTTCTGACATATGTGTTAGTGAATCCGTGTGTGAGTATGTGTATAACGTAGTTTACGTAATGGAAGTCAATGACGCTGTTCGTTTATAATGTTAGCTGGAGAATTAACAAACATGTTTGCCGACTTGTGTGATAGTGGTAAGATTATACTGGTGTTTTATGTGTGTGTTTGTGAAGATTTTGTCTTCGCATGTTTATTTGTTTGTACGATGCAAGTTGAATTTTATGATGCATACTTTGTGAATAACATTTTAGATGTAAATTTTTCTGTTGTGTTCAAATTTTTCAAGATGCTAAATATGTTTTGTCACTTGGATTTATTTACCTGACTCTTCTTCTAGGTGGCTCAGTGGTATTGAGTCGGCCTGTGGATTTGAGAATCCTGGTTCGAATCGCACAACCGACAAACAATTTTCACCACATTTAAGTTACCCCTATAAATCCCTCACGACTAACATCTCTGAAGGCCATTATTAGACGGTTGGTAACCGTACATTACGCGTATAAATATATCACTAACATCTTATCTTCGTTTTGCTTTTTTTCTCAATATTGTCTTAAATGATGTCTATAATTATAGTAGTCGCAAATACCAGTACACAAGTACTTAAGTACTTAGTACTAGTTAATTTGAAAGTATTGAATCTTAAGTATTTTAATTAGTATTTTAAAAGTACTTTTAAAGTCAAATTTGTTTATAAGTTAATTGAAGCAAGAGAAATTCAATGCCGTTGAGCGCATATTTATATCCTGTTTAGTTTTTGAAATATAGGAAAGTATAAAATATGCTGAGATAAAATGTTTGGTCCAAAATTCTTTCTCGTACGAATTTTAAAACTAAAATTTACAAACATAGGTATTTTGGCTGGCTGAATTCAATTGTAAAGTTCCCAATTGCATAAATCTTCTAGTTTCTGAAATATTGTTGAAATACAGTTTTATGTGAAATGTATGTGTAAATTGTTTGAAATATGACAATAGCTGAGAATTTGTTCATATATTAATTGATTCGCGAAAAATTCAATGATGTTCATCTTTATATCTCATTCAATTTTTGAGATATGAACTTGGGAAAGAAAAAAATGTATTTATTTCATAAAAACTAAACAAGATATGAAAAAGCGCCCAACGGTATTGAATTCCTCGTGCCAAATCTGACAAAAGAAATTTACAGCAATTTTTTAGTGATTTAAAAAAATTGTTTTCTAAGTAAATGAAAGAAATGTTGTTGAAATTTTTTTAAATATAAAAATAACTGAAAATTTTATTAAAGATAATTGAAGCACGAGAAATTCAATGTTATTGAGAGAATCTTCATATCTCGTTCAGTTTTTGAAATATAACTCTGATGAGAAAACTTATGAAAATTAAATTTTCATAAAACTAAACATGATATGAAAATATACTCAACAATATTGAATTCTTCGTGTCTGATTTGTGTTCTAAACTTATTTTTGAGATAATTTTTTTTGCAAATTTCTTTAAGGTTTTTAGATTTTTGTGTAAATTTCAGACAGTATGTCCTAAAATTATTTTCCGTACGAACATTGTGCTGAAAATTTACTTATGTATTATGATCCGCTAAACCCTATAATAAAGTCTTCAAGTGTATATATTTTATTACTTTTGAGATATTAATTATTAACTAGTTGTCTTCAACTTAATATATAAAGATATGATTGTGTCTGATTAGTTCGAATTCCACTATGAACTACTGTAACTGAGGTTAAGTTTAGTTGCGCAGAATAACAAACAAATAAATAAATATATAAAACAATTATCATCCAATTTCCAAATCTCTAATTCAAAAATTCTAATGAGTCAGCAACCCTATCAAAAGCTCTACTATGTCACCGAGATTACCGCAGGTATCACATGACACATCCGTCTAAGATTACACATCACATCCTGTGAGCATAGGGTTGATGGCGCACTGGGTTTGAGCGACTGAACGTCGAACACGACGACGGATGTAGAACGACACCGTGCAATTAACGTCAGCTTGTTACTGTAATTGCTGACTGGGCTCAGTGCTGAGGCCTGGGTTCTGGTACTGCGGAGCTGTGGATACGAAGCCATCACGGAGATGGAAAATGGGGTAGGTATGTGAGCGGAGGTGACATGTTCTATTCCACTATTGGGTGGATGTGTAATTGTGTAGTCAAAGCATCAATGCATTTTTTATTTGATTGTTGTTGTAATAGTTTGATAAACTATAAAGAATAATTACATTAACATATGGAAATAGCTTTCAGAACTCATATTTAAATAATTCAAATAATTTTTGGTTTAATTTGTAATAACTACATTGCTAAATTTATATCTGGTTCTGCAGAGTATAATGCTTGTATATATACAAAAACAAAAAAACAGAAAAAGTGTCGGTTTTAATTCGAATAATTTTAATTCTGAAAAATATACCAATTTTGGATTTATTCAGTCAAGGAAACTACAAAATTAAATTATTAACCTAATTAAATATGCTACTGCTACTTTTTCTTGAATTGCAAATCTAAACCGAACCGTTCATGAAGAACCAGTTAACTGAATCAAACTGAACACTTGAACTGATTTGAAACATCTGTCTCACTATTTTTAAAACAATTTTCGTCAGTTTGTACAAACAGCATAATTTTTTTAATTAGCACAACCAAACAATGAAACCTAAAACCTAAAAATTAAATTGTCAAATTAAAAAAGTGTAAATTATGCAAAAAAAAATGTCTAGTCATACAATTAGGTAAAATATTGTACGATATACATATTGTAATGTATTGTACAATACTCGATTTTTTCCATTCTATTGTAATGTGATACATTACAATATTTTTATCGTAAATAAATACAAAGTACAATAATCATCATTTCATTGTAATTGATGCTCCCTGAGATGTAAAGTTGATTAAATAAGGAAAATATTCAGTTGATTGAACATTTACAAAGCAATTTATAGAACAAAATGGAAAACAAAATCACAAATCGTTGCAGATATGAAACGGTAGGTAATAAGTCTTCTATCTATCTCTTTGCTGTGGTACAAGTACCTTAAAGTAAATAAAATAAAGACTACGTCTACCAATTTTATTACGAGTTGGTATGCGATGTGAATGTAGAAACGTTAGCTTTATTGTTCTCTTTCGTCTCTACACATCTCCGGTTTCATTTGATTTAAACCGAACCCGTATTCAATATAACATCGCACTCGTACTGAAAATATTCCGATATTTTAGAGTTTAAAATTACACGTGACGTAAGAGAAAGAGGAAACTGCCGATGCGAAGCAAAGTGGATAAGGACAATGAGATTTCAGAATAATCATAAGGAACGTATTCCATATGTCTTTGTGTGTATTTCTAAAACTGTAAGCGAGGATATAACGTGGCTAACCAGACTATATTGAAGTTTTATATTTGATCTTACGAAATTATTGTGTTTCATGATTATTCGTATGAGTAGGATGTGTGCGTATATTTTCATCTTTTATAACAAGAAATATTTCTTTTCTTGAAATTGCGTATCAGCCAGGCTTGGATTTTACACAAGGCAAAATACCAAAGAACAGAAACGCCCTTCAAGTATAAAAGTATTATTTAATTTTATCTATATGTTATTTTTATTTTTTAAAGTTTATCAACATATTTAGAAACTTACAATCTCTAATAATTAGACCCTCGGCCAGCAGACCACGGTTCCAGGAACAGTAACACGGCAAGTAGCTGGGTTTAGCGGGTCCATAAGATTTAGGGACAAATACGAAAATTGTATTCACTCAGGAGCGCCCTTAAGGCTCCAAACATACTTAATGCGATATTGGAAATATTAAAAGATTTTTTTACATAAAATCTATTTTAGATGTCAGGTGAAAATTAGATGTCAACACCTAATAAATGAGTATACTTGTTAAAATTATGACCGTTATAAAATTTTTGTGACCTGTCAGTAACGAAGGAAATCTGGAAGTGCTGCCAAATGTTATTTCTGGAAAAATATTTAGGTAATAAATCTGATCAATTCTAAATATAGCATTAAGGTTTATGGTTTTTACCCAATTCTTTGTATATTGCCTCCGCATTTTTAAATCCGTTATAAACAGGTTACGATTCTTTAATACTTATAGATTTTCTTATATTTGTTCAGTGTACACGTAATGTACAAACAAACAGAAATCTCCATTAAAGCAAAAAGTTTGAGGGATCTCTGAATGTCGGTTTAACTTTAAAGTATGTTGCTTAACCTTTATTTGCTTCCGCAAACAAGTTATAAAATGTAATTATCGTACCATTTTGCCAATTAAATTTTTGTAATGAATATACAGAATATTTCATAATTTCGGTGATATACGCTAAAGGTATGTATTATTTGATATACTGGTTACGGATCAAAAAGATTTTTTTAATCGTAATGGTATATTATATACTAAGGGATTGAATTGCATTATTTGATCCCGAGAGTGAAGTGTATATTCACATACGGGATCAAATAATGCACTCCAGTCCTGTGATATACATATATGCTGTGTTTTGCACTTGTAATTACACATTTTTAAAAAATAATTAATTATATAACAACAAAGACAAAATTAATTGTCGTCCATACACTTGGTGAAACTAGATTTAATAAAAAATATAAAATAACTTAGTCAAGTGTTTATTTTATATTTTTTTAATTATTTATATACTTTTAAAATACAAATAATTTTCAAATGAAGAGCATTGAAAACAAGAATCTCATTATACATATTTATGTAGCCTAGATTACACAAACAAAGTGGAAAATTTTAAATTTGAATTTCAGTTTATTTCATTTGTGGTGAGGATAATTTGATTCCTTTTGAGAGTAAAATATACTTGTTATCATTTGATATCACTTGTTTTATATAACCGGGGTTAAATTCATATTTACTCCCTGCGGGATTAAATGTGACAGTTCAGTTCTTGAAAATGAAGATTAAAGAGTGTCGTATAGCCCCGGAAGTGCAAAAAAATAAATTTTCTCCCTAGGGAAACATGTACGTTACTTCTCCAGTTTATATTATTTTGATAGTTAAGCTGTCAAATATATCTAAAATACAATAGAGTACAATGAAACAAATGAAAATTTAAAAACAGCTGCATAAACTACATCAATAATTTCGTAGGATTCTTCCGAGGATTTTTCGCTGTGTTCTTGCTATTCCATTATAGAAATATAATGTATATATATTTATTTTTATATCAATAATTTTAAATCAGTAAATACCAAAAAATGGAATAAATTATATTTAAAAATTGCTTTTTTTGTATTTAATCTTACTTAGGTCGTGAAAAAAATAGTATGTACATCTCAGGAAAGAGTGGTATGCTTCTTTCACTATCTGGCTACATATTTCATGAAAAATCATGCATTTCTCTCCCTAGATGTATAATATATTATTACACTTCACACAGTCACACATTTTTCGTGGATGTATACCTATGTTGAAGTTGGTAATAATAACATAAAATTAATTTAAATTTATTCATTCTATGAGTATAATGTAATTTAGGTTGTTAATTACTATTTGTTTTTCAAAGAAAATAATATAAATCCAGTGGTAGCAAGTTCATTATTGTAGTAGATAAAGTACCCTTAATTTTGCGAATTAAAAAAATCTTTTTCATATGTAATCAGTATAACAAATAATATGTAGGTATGAAATACCCAGTACATGTAAATTAATAATTTCTTATAATTTTCTGTCTGTGAAAATCCCCGAAGCGATGTACTCTTCTTACTGTGTAAAGCCAGGCCTGTTCACAGAACATATATGAACAAAATTCCGAGAAACATTGAAACACGTAACACATTTGCTATCACGTGATGTTCAAAATGTGAAAATTTGGTTAGCTCTTTGTTGTCTCCCCACAAAATAATTCAATTGAAGCTGTCCCTTGGTGTAATCTTTGCCGTTCTCAGGACGAAAGGAAGTTCGTTATGTGAACAAAAGCAGGCGGCTAAAACAAATACCGCTCGTATTCAAAACATCGTACATTTATAAAGCGATACGATCACGCTGGTGCTGGGTGCTGGATGTTGGCTGGAGTCGGCTGCTTCAGCTCTAGCATCTTCAATGGAATCCGTTGACAAAGCATTCAATTGTGTGTTTGAGTATCGATTTTCGCGTTGCCAGTTTCCATATATATTAGATTCCGTGAATTTTTTATCTTGACTCTAGATAATTTTATAAAAATACCTACTCCATTTTCCTGAATGTGAATCTCTTTTGCGTTATTTGTTTTTTCTTGTATTTAGAATAAATACAATAATGTGATAAATTTACTTTTTACTTTTTTCAACACGCAATATTTTATTTCTCGACCACAAACTATTTACAAATCAGCAGAGACATTTCACAAAATTTAAATTGAAAATTTATTATATTTGCTCAAAACTACTATCAATTTATACATTTTAGTATCTACACATTTATTTTTATTTGAGTATAAAGAACTGTTATTTTTTAAATTGACCACTAAAAAATCCGGACATGATATCGTATCTAAATATTAAATGTAAACGGCGGAAAAATCAAAGGTTATTACAATTTAGTTATTTACAAAAGTACTTGTGCAATGCGTTTTATTTATTGACCAGCCTGAATTTGTATCAAAATTAATGTTTGTGCCCGTAGGTAAAATATTTATGAACACTTCTCTTTAAGAGTTCAGCCTTTAAAAACAAATGTGTTTTAAGTCACTTTTAATAAGATAGTAATAAGTACATTTTAGGCAAACTATCTTCCAAATCGTATTGCGCGGTATCAAAAATCGTATAAATAGTGATTCATCAAGATGAGAATAATATAAAATTTATTTTTAAAGTATGAATTTATTTTATAATTAAATTCACAATGAAAACATAACTAAATAAATTATTATTGGAATTAATGAACATTTGTATTATTAATAACATAGAAAGACACCAGTACGATTTTGTAAATTATAGTTAAAGAAATTTACAAACTTGTTAAAATATCGACATATGATTGACAGACAGACAATAGTTACTATATATATATATATATCAAATTTAAAGAAATAATACCATGAAGCTAGTGTCCAAAAATGTAAGAATGGAAAGAAACATTTTGCTGTTCAATCAACTAAATAAATTCATTAAATTTTACGTCGAGCTCATCTGATTTTTTATGCTTCTATAGCTCGCACAAATAATTATACAAACTTCAATTTTGTACCTATATTACCGACTTATAATTTTATTCATATACTCATATATGTCGATACCGTTCATACTAAAGAAAAACTTAAATTTAGTTGACCAGTGCGAATTAAGCAACTCTCTCTGAAATTAATTTCCATCAATAAAAAGTTAATGGCCATAAGTTAAATTTGAAATCTAATGTTGACAATAATTACAATTATTCTATATGCCATGTAATTTAGCAATTGGTTATAAATAAACGAGAAATATAAGATCTAAAAGAAAGAAGACTTTTGTTCTTATGTATACTTATAAGTCTCAGTAAACGAAATTAGTAATTTAACTTTTTTAAATCACCTTCACAATCTCAAGTCGAAATAAATTAGAGTCATTATTCTCCATCTGCAGAAAGTATTAGTTAACGTAACAACATATTCGACATGTGAAGTTTAATTGGTCCCTAGTTTCCATGAAATTCACGGTTTAAATTTTGATTTTTAACTTTTAAGCCTCGATTAATATTTAAAATGGTAGCAAAGTGTCGTAAATTCGCTCTCAGTTTAACTGAGATTGCTTTGTTAATGGGTGAAACTATAAAACTTTAATGCCTTAAAAGGATTGCGGCAGTAAACTTTGATAAGAAATCGATATGGACAAAAAGTTTCACGGTTGCACATATTTATTTATGTTCGTACACCACACGTAATGTTTTACATTACCAAATTCTCAAGTTTTTGTGTTAAACTTTGTAAAACATTTTTATGTTCGGTTCGACATTACTATGTACATTTTAAATACTTACACTTTAATTTGAAATCAAACATTATATTGGATTTAGACAAATCGTTCGGATTCATGTCAGTCGAATTTCTTTGCACGTATTTATTTTGTTCGGTAGGAAATTGTAGCCCATAGATTAATTTTGATTGACAAGCCAAATTAACAAAATAAAGCAATGTTTATATAGTACTTGTTGTTTTACAGTTTTGTCAATATTAAAATGTTTCCCTTTTCAATCTTACTACTATATCTAGTACTCAGCAGTACGGTGGCGTATTTAGCATTATGGCATTCTATTTCGAAGATCCTGAGCTCAAATCCCTCGCTAGATAAAAATATAAGATCTACCACACTGCGGCTCAGCGAGCCTGGACTCTGTACTATAATTTGGATTAAATTCCTATTATACAGATTGACATAAATAAATACACATATTATTATTAGACCTTTATAAAAATGTTGAACAATGAAACTAGTTAAACACTGTCATCATTTTATTTTGCTAGCTCCATACAGTGCAAATATAATTGACAGAATACATTTTGTTGATCATAGTATATTAAAACCGTCATAATTTTTTTGTACGATCGGGTTTCTTAATATGTTTATCGATACGGTTTGCAAGGCAGCAAATTATATTTACAAATTACTGATCATTATTACCAGTTGGAGGAGGTAAGTAAATACAAATTAAACATTTCTCTGCGATAGTAGTGGCAACAGTGAATAAGTATTGTCTCACTTAAGTTACCTGCATAAAAAATTTAAAAATTTCTCATAAAAAGTGAAGTGTAAATTATAATTATACCAAAATTGACATTATAAGTGCACAAACAAATATAAACCTAAAGTGAAGTGTCAAAATAGGCCCTAAATAGTGTATAAACAAAATTTTGCACTACCTATCCCAAGGTTAAGCGCGTCAAAATCCCGCGCGCAACCCTACCGCGCACCGGCAGCTCACAGTCAGTGTTGCCAAATATAGCAGAAAGTAAACGGAACTATAAAATAACAACATGTCAGAAACAAGCGGTGGCAACAACATGACTACAACCACAACAACAATATCATTCAATACGACAACAAATTTCACCAATATCATTCATTTCTCGAAGCAACTCGAACAACTCCGACCAACAAAGTCCCAGTAATATCGTAGCCAACAGATTGGGAGAACAAACTCCTAAAAACAACAATACACCAAGCTGGCAGACCGTACGAAACAGGCACTACTCAAAGAGACCAAGAGAGAATGACCCTCAAGAAAGCATAAACAAAAGAAGAACGGTTAATGCTTCTCATACAAGAACAGAGGTACCAACACTTAGGAACGAAAATAGATATCACATCCTAAGCAATGATACTAATGAAAACCCGAGCAGTACAAACGAAAATCAAGCAAATAAAAAATCCGAACCAAAACCCCCACCGGTATATGTCGAAGACGTCACAAACTACAGTTTAATGCTTGCAAGTCTGAAAACAATATTAAAATCAGAGGATTTTTTCTGCAAAGCACTTGCCAACAACGAAGTTAAAATAAGCTCAAATAATTCTGAAGCTTACCGAGCATTAATACGAATGCTTAATACCGAAAGTATATTGTATCACACATATCAACCTAAAGATAAAAGAGCTTACAGAGTGGTTATCAAAAATATACACCACACTACACCTGTGAACGAAATAAAGGAAGCATTAGAGGAAAAAGGCTACCAAATCAGGAACATCTCAAACATTAAAAGTTGGCATACCAAAGAACCACTCCCTATGTTTTTTGTGGACCAAGAGCCGAATGAGGACAATAAAAAAATCTATGAATTGGGACACATTTTAGGCACTAAAATTATTGTAGAACCTCCAAAAAAGAAAAGAGATCCACCACAATGCACGCGTTGCCAGAAGTATAGGCATACAAAAACATATTGCTTCAAACCACATTACTGTGTTAAATGTGGGCAAAATCACCCGTCTTAAGAATGTAATAAAAGTAAAAACACTCCAGCAACTTGTGCCCTCTGCCTCGGCCCTCACCCTGCCAACTACAAGGGTTGTGTTTAGTTTATAAAAAACTACAACAATCCAGAAACATAACACAGAAAAACCACAAAATACTTACCACCATACTCAGACCTACCAATCAAGAATAGTAGACAACAACTTGAGCTATGCCAACGCAACAGGCCCCCCACATCGTATCAACCCCTCAGAAGACGTAACCCTATCACAATTTTTAAATAAATTTGAATCGATGTTCACTCAACTTATGCAGCAAAACACCACGATTATAAATCTTCTCACTGCTTTTATTAACAAATCTCATGGCTAACGCAATAAGAGTAGCATTATGGAACGCCAACGGGCTGGCTCAACATCGCCAGGAAGTAGAAGTATTTATTAAATTACAAAAAATAGACATATTCCTGATAACAGAAACACACTTTACCGAAAGAACCTATTTTAAAATACCAAACCACACTACATATGCCACTAACCATCCAGATGGCACTGCACATGGCGGAACTGCAATTATAATTAATAATAAAATCAAACATCACGAGTTAGACAAATACGAAACGGAACAATTACAGGCAACAACAATCAAAATTAATGAAACGCACGGCAGACTCAATCTATCCTCTGTTTACTGTCCACCAAGGCATACTATAAAAGAAGACAAATTTGAAGAATTTTTCCAAACTCTGGGGGGAAGATTCATTGCTGGTGGGGATTACAATTCGAAACACCCACAATGGGGCTCAAGATTAAGTAATCCAAAGGGAAATGAACTACAAAAAACAAAGGCTAAAAATGGATATTCTCACATAAGTACCGGCAGGCCAACTTACTGGCCTACCGATCCAAGAAAACTCCCAGATTTGCTAGACTTCTACATTGCAAAAGGAATCAACTTGAACCATGTTCTTATTGAACCCAACTACGATCTATCATCAGATCATTCTCCGGTCATCATCACTCTCAATACTACAGCAGTTGAAAAGGAGAAGAATCCAACCTTATCCAACAAATATACGAACTGGGATTTCTATAAAGCACATATAGAACAAAACATAAATCTACAAATATCTTTAAAATCACCTGAAGACATAGATAATGCGGTTGAAAACTTGACAAACCTGATCAAAAACTCAGGATGGTCCTCAACTCCACCACCGAACGACAAACATGAAAATAATGAAAACTATCCAAAAATAATAAAAGACAAAATCGGAGAAAAGAGAAGAATAAGACGAAAATGGCAATCCACAAGACACCCCGAAGATAAAAATCAATTAAACCGTCTGAGCAAAGAAATAAAAAAATTAATTTCCGAAACAAAAAATAATTACATACAGAAATATTTAAGTAATCTATCGCCTCTGCCAGATAACGACTACTCTTTGTGGAGGGCCACCAAGAAATTGAAGAGGCCAACAAAACACATACCACCTATAAAAAAATCAGACACTAAAGGAGCTGCCTAGGAAAGCCGTCGTTCTCATCACAAACATTTACAATGCTATGGTGAGGATAGCATACTTCCCCATCCAATGGAAATTTGCAAATATTATTCTCATACACAAATCCGGGAAACCGATAAACGAGATCAGCTCATACAGACCCATCTCCCTGTTACCTCAGCTATCGAAAATATTTGAAAAACTTTTACTAAAGAGATTAAAGACAATTACAGAAGACGATAATTTAATCCCCGCCCACCAATTTGGGTTCAGAGAACTATACTCAACAGTACAACAGATACACCGGGTAGTGGAAGAGGTCGAAAACAGCTTAGAACACAAAAAAATCTGCTCTGCTGCATTCCTAGATATTAGTCAAGCATTTGACAAAGTATGGCATACCGGATTAATGTATAAAATCAAATTAAAACTACCACACCAATACTTTCTCCTACTAAAATCCTACTTGAGCGAAAGATCCTTCCAAGTTAGTTATGAAGGTATGACATCAAATATATACCCAATAAAAGCTGGGGTACCACAAGGAAGTGTTCTGGGCCCAGTACTGTACCTGCTATTTACAGCAGACATGCCCGCACCTGAAAACGTAGTAACCGCCACATACGCCGACGACACTGCTTATATTGCATCACATAGAGACCCAGTAGAGTCAGCAGCACTACTTCAAGAATCATTGAACGAAATGCACACTTGGACATCAATGTGGAGAATAAAAATTAACGAAGAAAAATCCACTCACATAGTTTTTACAAACAGAAAAGTCATCTGCCCGCAAGTAACATTAAACAACAAGATGCTTGAAACTAAAAAAAAACGTTAAATATCTTGGAATGCACCTAGATAAAGGGCTATTCTGGCGGAAGCACTTAGAGGTCAAAGCAAAACAAATTAAGTTAAAGATCAGAAGCATGTACTGGCTCTTAGGACGCAAATCTCAGCTAAGCACTCAAAACAAAATATTACTATATAAAACAATCATAATACCCATATGGACATACGGTATTCAACTTTGGGGTTGTGCGAAAAAATCCAACTTAAACTTAATTCAGAGAGCTCAAAACAAGATCCTACGAATGCTGGTCGACGCTCCTTGGTACGTCAGCAACTACAACCTGCATAAAGATTTTAAAATCAAATACGTTGAAGATCATATACAAAAATATGCAACAGCACACGACACGAAATTGACACATCATCCAAATGAATGACCAATCTCCAAGACAACGACCACACAGTCAGGCGACTGAAAAGAACAAAACCCTTTGAACTAATAAACACCTAAATAAATAAAACACCATAATAAAAAAAAAAAAACACATTTCTCCGTGGTAACCTAGCAACTTAGCAACCATGAAAACATACTTTAAAATTGACAACTTTGAGAACTAAATAGGGTAGGTGGCTCAGTGGTATCGAGTCGGCCTATGGATCTTGAGAACCCTGGTTCGATCCCCACAGCCGACAAACAATTTTCACCAATTTAAATCTACTTCTGTGGCTCCACCTCCACTAATATCTTTGGGGGCCGTGATTTGACGGCTGGTAACTGCACTTCACGCGAAAAAATATATCACTTACCGAGATCTGCTTAGGCAGAGTGCCACACTCAGTAATGGGTAAAAGGCGTGATGATATATTTATTTATTTATTTATGAGAACTAAAAATTTGTATAATATTGAAATAATTTACATATTTTTAAATTTTAAGTTAGTTAAATATTAAGTCGATCATGCAAAAAACGTAATCGGCATTGCGATCAGTAAGAAATGGTTTGGAGATCTCGATTTCGTCTCGATCTTCAAAATCATACTCAATTTGTAGAAAGTACTTACTGCCCTTAATACTTAAATAACTATGAAAAAGAAACAATTCCCATGAGTATATCGACTGATTTCAGAAGAGAAGATATAAATATAAATGATCACTTCTCTCATCATTATACTCGTAAAATAATGTAGGTACAACTACAACTTCTTCTGATGAGTTAAAAGATATCATATCATTCCAACAATTAGAAATAACACCTACAAACCAGAATCCTTCTGATATCAAGATATGTCAAACTAAAAATAGGTTTTCATCGTTATGAAACATGAATACCGCACGTAGGCCAACATTAAAATTCAATTTACATGAAGCGTGCTGTGAACGAGCAGACGTAGACATAACACAGACATAACGCAACGACGCAACGCAGCTACGAGCCTGTAGGGAAATGTTGGGAGCGGGCTCCACGCGGGAACGCACCGAAACGGGCCTATTTTCACAGCGACGACGCGCGAGCAGAGCACGCAGCACATGTGACAGTCCCGTGGATCTGATGAAATTTTAATTTGAGATGAATTCCATGACAATAATGAAATTTCTGCTGAAATTTTCGCGGTGCATTACGTAACAAGATAAAAACAAAACAATTATGTTTGGGTATTTCTTTTTTTGGGTTATTGGATAGGAGTCTTTTGTGCATAAAGCATTGGGTAGAAAATAATTTACGTAATGTATTTTAAATAAATACTATCTGCATTTAGTTGTTTAGGTTAAAAGAGCTGTCCTAGACTTAGCTTGCAGTATTTAGAGAAAGAAAGAACAAGTTAAATGAAGGATAAATCCTATCAATGTTTTAATTGTTATTTTTCGGTGTTGCGATTTTATCACAAGTTTTTTATTGATAAAGTACCGTTTTGTACATGCTTAGCTACAAAGATGAGAGCAAACTGCATGATTCGTAGAACGAAAGGTTTTACCTAATGTCATTTTGCTCCAGTTTTTTTTTGCTACAAGTAAAGAAAAATGGGTGCATGAAAATAAAAATGTATCTACATAAAATACGAAAGATCGTATACTATTTGGTAAGATAATTTATTAACACGAATGAAATTTAATTGGTAACTGGCTTTTAATTTAGTAAGGAGATTTTGTCAATACAAGACTATACTGATTGAATTTTCAATTGTTTTCAATTGTTAGCAATTAAAAAAGTCCTTGGGAAATTATCAGCTATAATATCCTAAAGACACTGTTGATGCGAAATAAGGAATTCACTCCGAAAGCACTTTATTTGTTATCTAAAAGCAACATGCTTCAAGAAATTGTTATAAAATTCTAAATTATTTATAAATGCTTGAAAATTTTTCGAACAGATTTTTTTTCGTAGTAATTCTGTCAATTGAGTTATTACATAGTACATTACATTATAAATGAGTAAAATAAGTCATGATACGTGAATGTTTTTATCTTTCAATAGCGGTTTTTGAACAATAAAAAAACTAAATTGAATAAAGATGCTGTCAAATAAATGAAATATCACTTTTGGTAAACTACTGTATTAATATAAATTATTAGTTGTTTATGGTTTTCATGGATTTAAACATTTTAGTCACACGTATATAATACTTCTCTTTTTAAACGTAGTTTTACCTACAATCGTTCTGTCATCTTCAATCAGGTACTTAATAATCTAAAATTACTCAAGAATGATCTATTTTTTCATAATACAAAACTTAAATCAAAAACTACTACAATAAGATAAATCAATTATAATTAAATGTAGAATACAGTTTATTACCTAGCAACTCGTTAATTATAATCAACAAACCATATTATCGTGAGGACCAGTTGTACGACCCATGGTTGCAGTACTGTTACTAAGTAACAACTGATTAGTCAAAAATCTTTTATAAGACGACAGGTTTAACATAAATACAATTCATGTGAATTTTTAACATTGTGATAGCTTGACAGAAGGTTACATAACTATAGCTATGTAATTGCACATTGTACAACTAACCCTAAATAAAAATTAGTATGATAAAAACTAAACCTCGTGTGGTAAATATTACCATTCAACATATTATAAGCGGCAACAGAGATAAATATTCCTATTTGTATTAAACTTTATACATCTTTCTACATTTCAACATTTGTGTTACGGCGCAAATTTAGCTCCCACTGCATTGTTACCCAAATGTATTGTAGAATTAATTGCATAATGAGTAATTTCGCATGTCATTGACAATTAATTATGATTGTGTGCAGATGAACAAGATGAGCTCCGGGCAACCCACCAAGTCTACTAGAAACTCCAGGTTCCAACCCTGCGGCAGCGCAGAATGGTAAGTGAAATGTTCACTATAGTTAATATCGAGGTTAATTTATATTTCATGTATATTGAACCGAAATTTTATGCTAATGGAAAATCAAAGTGCAATTAAACATTTATTTTATATTGTATGCCATAGTTTCAAAAATATGAAACAAATAAAAATTCTTTGTAATAATATTTTATCTCGACCTTGGCAGCAAACACAATTTCTGCCCTCAATTTCTTTATTTATTTTTTATGCTATTCTCTACAACATGAACTTAATCCCAACCGAGCCACAATTTGGTAAAACATATTCTTTTAGATTAAATGGCATTCGAATTCGGGATTTTTGGATTCGATTGTCTCACATTTATCATAAATACAAATAATTAGTAATACGTTTCAAAGAATTTAGTTAAAATATAAAATTTATCCTAATTTTTAGCAAGTAATTTGATAAATATTGCCGTAAGTATTATTTCCGACGATTTTGGTGATCGGTACGACATTGATCAAGAATTCCAACATAAAAATTTAATAAATTCGATAGATTTAACTGTCGGTTCTCGTTGAAACATTTTATAATAAAATTAAATTAAAAAACACTAGGTTAGTTTGAAACTAACCTAGTTTTCCCAATTATTTTTTTGCCATTGACAATAAAAGAAAACAAATACTTCTCCTAATTATCATAATTCGGGCTAATAAAATTGGAATTCTTCTACTAATTATTGTTTCCATAGTTCTTCATAGTGTTTGCCTAGCGTTTCGAGTATTTTATTTTATATAAAATATCTAATGGCCGGTTTTATAAACGACAAATTAATTTTCTTCTATTAAAAATAAAATGTATTCATTCAAATGACAGTCGAACTTTGGACAGTAATGTTATATATGCCATAAAATAGATAAAATTGATTCGAATTTGTCAATTTAAATACATTTACTATGGAAGTAAATTTATTCTCTTCTTTATAAAATTGGACATAAGTGACTTAAATTTATTGAAATATAACAACGAATAATGTGTTTTGAAGTGTAATTCTTCTTAGAAACAGATCCTTAATAAAAAATATCCAGTTTTCTTAAAATATACCTTTCCTACAACATTTACAAGTAAAACGAACACATAAAGCGATCTTTGATTTTTGAAATCATACCACACTCCATTTCACTTCACTGGCAGTGATCGTATTAAGTAACATTTACACAAAGGAGTAACCAGCCCAATAGGCATGAAGATAGAGTGCAGTGCTGTAGAGTCAAGACTGCTGCGGTAGAGCGGTAACGGGTAAAACCCGGAGCGACCAACTCCGCCGCTCCAACCGACTGGTGTTAGTGATGTTGCCGTTTACGCAACAGATGTGTTCGAATCAACAGCTTAAAATCTGTTAAACAAGCTACAAGCTCGGAGGAATACCAGAGCTATTTATCTCAATATGTAGGCGGCGGTGAACGGTTAGCTTATTGCTCTTTGGAACATGATTATTTTCGAGTTGTCACCATCTTTTTTTACACAATTTCTTACCAATAGGGGTTAATTTCCCTATGGTAACGCGTTGGGTTGTGAATTTGATGATTTGATTTACTGCATTAAAATTACTACTGCCCCCTCCCCCCCACCTAGCACATTTGGAGGCGTGGTTTGAAAGCTGGTAACTGCAATTTAACGCATATAAATATTTCACTTACCGGGTTCTGCTACGATAAAAATGTCAATAAAAAGATTGTAAAGATAGATAGAAACCGTGACCGATCGATGAATTAATGACAATCTAATATTTTATGATTAATTTATAGATTATTATAATTTTGACATTTGGTGCTCGAAATCATTTATTCTATTTTCCTTGCATGCATTTTGGTCTCGTACGAAACTGCCAGTATACAAATTATTTTTTCTAGGATTGCTATGAAAAGTTGACAATTACGCTCTCATTTGTCATCATAAAGTTGACGTTTTCTCTGGAACAATCGAAAAATATCTTTTTTCCAATGGCAACGCGTTAACAAGATATTAAATGCGCACTTATTTTAATAGTTACCAGGGATACAAACAAAACAGAAATTTGTCATATTGACAGTTGACAGAACGAATTTATTTTCATTACGCATAATAATTTTAAGATGCAATCGTGGAAAAAATTATGTGTGTATCACAAGTGTAAAGTGTTTTTGTTCCTCTTACACTATTTCAGCTCTCGCTTTCAGCTCGTACTGCAATTACCGTGTTCGAGTAACAAAGAATTATATAAGCAAAATATAGTTTTTTTTTGCCAAAAACAGTGTTACAATTGTTTTTAGGAATATTTTTTTGTAAAGTTGTCAAGTTGTCTAGTTGTAAAAATCTCAAACATAAATCTATCTGTTTAGCTATAATTGCTCATCTCATATAAAATTACTGCAATTATTTTATTTTTTTTAATAAAATATTGACATTAAACTTCATCCACCTTTTTTATTTAATATTAAAGGTATTTAGTTTTGTAACTTACATAGTTATGAATTTGAACTCTAGCCTAAATAATAAATTATATTTTATATGTTTATTGAATTCTAAAGTGGTACCACCTTGATATTTTATTATTTTCTTGTAGTAAATATTTTAAAACAAATAAGTGTATTTAGGAAAATATACTATTGTTATTTCCATTTTACTTTTATGCATTTTACGAAGTTTTCAGATTAACAATTACTATTTAACTTAACTTTTCATGAAGCTGTAAATGAGTTGTCATTATATATTCTTTATCATTACCTGTTATCGATTGATAACATTAATGACAACATTTATATTTTATAATTACTTTATATATGCCCACCATTTAAACATTCGATAATTAAAATAATTTATTTTGTTATTTTTATTTTACTTTTATATATTTTGTTAAGCTGCCAGTATAAAATTATTATTTTTTAACTTCACTTTTTTTGTGAGTTGTTATTATAGTCTTTTATTATAGTAACAGCTACATATCCCAGTAAAATTCTTAAAAGTAACTTAAAACTGCTAGGGTTTAATTTTAAATATATCAGCAAAAATAAAAGCTATCAATTTAATGATTAATGTATGATAGTGTCGATCAGTTAAATTTCTGAACTTATGAACTAGTTTCTACCAGACTTAATGAAATTTACATAATGTAATGAAAGATTCATTCTAATCGCGTATATCGGGCAATTAATTTTCATCAGAACTAGCCGGACTAGCCCGTCGTCCACCGTTCTAATTGTCAGGTGACAGATAATGAAAATATATTAAAACCATTAATATATTCGTAATTACCGTCACAGACGCTTAGAATCATACTCCATCGTTAATATTGCTTTAATGTCACACTGACATTTATGATTTTGATTGTTGGAAAAATAAAAAATTATTATTTGTATATCAAGGTAATCTTTCTTCTTGAAAGTGCCATTTAATATAATTTTATCATAAATGGCACGAGGCATACATATAATCTTTCAGAAATGAATTAGAAATTTAAATAAGATAAATATTACCTAAATATCACAAATTTTAAATGATTCCGTTGTTTTAAAGTTGCCATGGATATGTTTTTGTTTACTTTCCATCCACTGAAGGATAAAAAATTGACTTCCTGCCTAGAGCGTGAAAAACATAATATCCAGGATGTCCAAAAATTCGTTTTACCAATCTTTAGGGCAAATAGAGGAGATCAAAATAACTTTTTGTTATAACAGAGTTGGTTATGTTTTTGGAAGTTTAAAGACTCCAAGTGATTATTTTGGGTATGTTTATTAAACTCAATAAATCTAGTATATGGAAATCTAATCATGCACTTAATTTTTTCATTGTCTCCATTCCCCCAGGCATTACTTGTTTTTGTGATAAGTAGAATATCAACGAAAATAATGTAAGTTTAAAATTATTTCACAAATGAGAGAGTATATATTTACTTTTCTTCTTATAAATAACTAAATAAATACATCATCACGCCTTTTACCCCTTACTGGGTGTGGTACTCTGCCGTAAGCAGATCTCGGTAAGTGATATATTTCTTCGCGTAAAGTGCGGTTATAAGCCGTCAAATCACGCCCCCCAAAGATGTTAGTGAAGAAGGAGCCACAAGGATAGATTTAAATTGGTGAAAATTGTTTGTCGCCTGTGGGAATCGAACCAGGGTTCTCAAGATCCACAGACCGACTCGATACCACTGAGCCACCTTCTTCTTAGGGAGGAAAATAGTAACTTTCCTGCCTAGGGAGAGAATAGTGAACTCTCGATATGAAGGATGTAAAACCTGTTATCTGATCACAAAGAAAATATATTTAAATAAATTTTAAGGAAGATGCATCATATTAGATGTAATAAAAATATAAGAGCTGTTATAATTCTTGATAAGAGCTATTATATTTATTTGTGCATAACTGCTTTAAAAGTTCAATTTAACTATGCGCCAATATGACTGGCAAGTACCCGAATAATATCGTTAAAACTTGTGACTAAGTATCTAACTTATAGGTGTATTTAGGTTAAAAAAGTAATTAACTTCGCATTCATGAAACAAGCGATATCTTCTCAATTCTCTGTCTGCTGAAGAAACTCAATAAAGAGCATCACTATTCCAACAAAACACTACAAGATTCATCTCGCTGCGTGCTGCATGAGCGTGTAGCACTGCAAAGTTATCTTTCTTGCTCCTTTAGCAATTAAACTTTTAATTAAAATAAGTAGATCAAATTCTTGAGAAATACCCTTAAAGTTGTTAAGCAAACTTATAATGGGGTTTCATTGACTTTCGAGGTTTTCTTATTATGTATCGTATCGCTACGGATGCAGTCAAAGCAATTTCAAAGAGAATGTTGCAAATATTTCCTTTATTCACATTCCCATCTCCTTACCTTATCTTCATCTTCATTTGTCAGTTGTCTATACATCATTTACAAACTTGATTTGGAGACAATATACAGATTAACGGGAAACGTTCTAATATTGGGAAACATACTTACATTTCTAAATAAATACAGAAAATGAGTATTAATGAATACATAATTTAATTAAAGACAAAAAACAATAATGAGTAATAGCATAAGTAAGTAAAGTGAAAAGAAATTTTTGAAATAGGATGTATATTATCACCAACATCTTTGAGAGCCGTGATTTGACGGCTGGTAATCGCACTTCACGCGCATAAATATATCTCTTTTTGAAATCTACTACATCAGAGTGCCACATCCAGTGACGGGTATGGTGATATATTTATTTATTTTACGTTTATTATTATTATATGTATATATTTATCTGTTAATAATCGTTAAGTTAAAATGGCAATTTTTATATTTCATGATTACAGTTTAGCACAATTTCGATATTCTGTGTTTAAAATAATTTATTTTTCCTATGATAGTGGGGGCCTGGAATAACATTTTTTTCAATATTAGTCGAAATTACTTACTTTAATCGGCCTTCACTAATTTTATAAATAATGTGGAATAGTCGAGCACTGTAATTTCTAGTAAATATGCATGCGTTGCCATCGGAATCGCACACATTTCATATCTTTCCCGTACGTTGCCATTAGAAACGCGCGACAAAGTTATTTTTCGTTTGTTCCAGAGAAAACGTCAATTTTACGAGCGTAATTATTAAATGTAAATATTGTTCTAGTTTTTTGTTCATTTTAAAAATTAGAACGCACTTCTTATTGTAACCATTTAATTCCATCCAAAAAGAAATCCATTACATTCTATCTTGTCTGTCGTCTGGTCTAAAATTCTCTTATTCCCAGTAACCCAGAGAGCGAGCGATGCGAGACTGTTTGTTGCTGAGAACACCAGGACCCGGCCAGCACTAAGGGGCAATAAGCCCGAGGCGTGACGCGTTCCCGAAACACGCACGCTCGTGTGCTCCTGCTCCGGTGCTCTGGTGTTGCTCTTCTACTATGTTGAGTAAACCACTTCTTGACGTGAACGCGACAGAGCTGTATTTAGTTGAACATGCAATTTAGAATGTTCTAAAAGGTTTTAAAATGCCTCCCAAGAAACTTCATAAACCACCTGGTTTACCCAAATTTGGTACAGAAATTTGGAATGTGATATACAATTTATAAAATAGAAATAAAAAGCTAGTTTCTTCATCTAATTTTTTGTTAACTGAACAAATTTTGTTCTAAGTGTAGATTCAGTATCACAGCAAAATTGAAATATTCAAATGATTTAAAATCCAAATATATATATTCGAAAATGTATTTTACCTATTTGATTCACTTCAATTTATAATAAATTTTAAGTAAGATCCATTTTTTTATATGTATTCCTATATAATTCGTAGACTAATAAAAAATAGTATAGAGATAACAAATATCTTGCGATTTTGTGTAAAGCATAAAAATTGAAAATAAAATTTGACAAAATGTACTAGATTCACATTTATTGACTAAAACTTGACTGTTTAAACAGTTTACAATATTCTGAGTGACTTAATATCTTGACTTGAATATCGTATACTGTATATACAAGACTGGTTTCCAAGTAAAATCTTATTTAAATAGTTCAGTTGTTCCTGTGAATTTTTATGGCAGTAACAGTAAAAGAAAACAAATATTTCTCCTAATGTTTTTTTATTATTATTTTCTATACAATAATTATATAAATAGTGTTTGTATAAAAATGAATATACGCGTATCCTATATAATTAAGATTGTTTGAATCATTGTCGGAAAATGCGCTTCTTGTGGCTAGCTTTAACACTCAGGCCTGGCATAAGACGTTATGAACTAATCATGTTGTTAATTACGCGAAAAAGTTTAATTGATATAAAGAAACGCATCTAAGAAATGGAAAAATATTTGACAGTTCAATATTTTAAAACGTTATAATTTCTATAGGAGTAGTATACATAAAACTAATAAATATTTGTTGTAAATGTTGTTTTACTATTATAATTAATTAATTATAACATAAATATTAGAAAATATGTTGTTCCTTTATGCAACCGGGCCTCAGTATTTCTTTGATTTTTGTGTGAATTTTCAGCCTCCGTTTCGCGTTATATAGAATTCTATTTATAATAGAATCGCTATTATCTTTTAAGTAAAAATAATATTTTTTTTATAACATTTCAAAATAATCGGTGTTTATTGAGTATTTAACAATCTTAATGCTTATTAAAGAATTATTCAAAATGTACTAATAATTTGCCGATGCAGGGGCTGATCTTGGTACATCGCATATTTTCATATCTTACGGTTACCTTAATCCACATGAGGTATGAATTTTATATTTTACATGTTATTACGTTGCTAGGATACTAATTTAGAAGTGTCACAATAAAATAGTGAAATATGGATTTATTATTAAAAAGTAAATCAATAGTGCAAAATGAAGTACATAAACGGAAATAGAACAATTCTAAATGCGGACCTGTGTTGTGGCGTACCTATGTGACGATACAGCGTACAGTCGTTGGTCCTTGTGTTCCGCAATCGTGCCGTCTCATTCCGACTCGTTGACAGAGTAACGATGCGATTTAGCCATTGTACTAATGGCGTCACCAATTACTGCATCGTGGTTTCTTGTGTTCCGGTAATTGGCAAAAATGCGCCACTCGTACGGCGCACGATTCTGGATTTGCAGATTTTATCTTACTGACTTTAATTTGTTGTCATTATTATTACCAGCGCCACTGTTAATTATTCTTCTTTTGTTGTTTCGTTACTTTCTATCCTTATTTATTTTTATTGCAGCTGTTGAACTATTTTTGCTATTAAACCGTATTGTTCTTTCTAAAAGTTATTTTAGTTCAGTTTTCAGTTCGCGTTCTATCAAGAAAATTTTATTGTTCTCGTTATTAATTAAATAAATTAGGTAATTAAGTAGTAATTGGCCTAGTAATTTCGTCATTTTAAAAAATGCAATAACATAACTACAACGTTGTTATTTTCTAAATGAATATTAGCAATGTATTAAAATACATAAAATGGTCAATGAATATCAATTTGAAATAAATATACTTATGTAATTTTTAATCATTGCAACATACCGGGTGGAACATCATACCTGTGTAGTGTGTACATAGGCGATTAACATGAAAAAACAAATTATTTTAGCCAAAAATGCTTCAAATAAATGTTGTAGAGCATAAAATTCTGCATCTAAATCAATAAACAGAATTACATTTAAATGCGTTATAACGACAGAAATTAAATAAAAAAATATTAAAAATTACGTTGAAAATATCAAATAGCCATGGAAGTGAAACAAAAATAGATAGATGCTTGACGTTTGACAGATATCCTGATTTAACACCTAGCGATTATTTACTTCCTTGTACGAAGTAAAGGAAGTATTGTAATCGTGAAAATTTTCGGTTCTCAGATTTCAACGGAAATAGGTATTTTGGCCCTCCCTGAATCCATTTTGACTAATTTCGTCGAGCCGTCTGTACGTACGTACGTACGTATCTCGCATAACTCAAAAACGGTAAGCCGTAGAAAATTGAAACTTTATATTTAGGACTGTTATAACATCTAGTTGTGCACCTCCCTTTTTGGTCATTATACAACTACCGGAAGTGGTACTTTACTTGAAGCCTATAATAGATTTTCATGAAAAACTATATTCAAATATAATTTAAAACTTTCCAAATTTGGTATATAAGACTACTATATCAATGGAAATAACATAATAGATTTTGGTTAAAATAGACTAACCGGAAGTGGCACATTACATGAAGCTGCTAACAGTTTTCCTTGAAAAAAATGGTATTATTTTAATTTTAGAAATGAATGCTGCAAATAAAAGTTTTAGAGAATTAAATTCTGCGTCTATCACATTAAGAATTTTTAAATTAGCTTTTTGCATAAACGAGATATCTAAATTTAAATATTATATATTTTTAGATTTAAAAAAAAAATAAGGTTGTTATGGATTAGAACAAAAAATAAAAGATTTAATGTGAAATATGTGCAATGTAAAAAATATCTATAGTTTAATACGCGTACAAGGAAGTCATGTGGTGTCCATATCAGATATTTTTATGGGGTCATCTTAAATGTAAAATTTGTAAGCAACGCCACCCAAATATTAATTCTTTGAGAGAAGCTATCGTGGATAAGTGCGCCTTAATCACAAATAGGCAGCTCGCTAATGTACGACATTCCTTCTACAATAGACTTGGTTATTGCTTGACTGAAAATGGAGGTTTATTTGAATATTTATTGTAATAATAAATTGTAGTAATTATTTTATTGAGAGAATTATTGTTTGATATTTGAATTATAATAGATAGGTTATAATTTTTACATAACCAACCCTATAAGAAATAAACGTTTCATTGAAATGTACAATTGTTTATTTATTATTAAATTGTAATCATAGGTATGGAGTTTTTTGTATGAATTTTATTGAATGATTAATTGGTCGGGGGTAAAATATCAAATAGACAGAAAAACGTCAAGCACTTATCTATTTTTGTTTCACTTCCATGGCTATTTGATATTTTTAACGTAATTTTTAATATTTTTTTATTTAATTTCTGTCGTCACAACGCATGTAAATGTAATTCTGTTTATTGATTTAGATGCAGAATTTCAATATCTTTTTGAATAATATAGTTATAATTACAGGGTGAATTGTAATCTAGGTAAAACACATTTTATATTTTTTATATTAGAGATCGGAATTTTCGGTAATTTTCATATCCTATCCGATCCCACTGTATTTATTTTGTTATAACATTGTTTAAACATTTTGTATCATAGTGCTTATAAATGTTCCGTAGTGTTAGATATAATTTCTATAGACTGGAAATGCAATTTATATGTTTTCTTCAAAAAGCTGTTAAATTCTGATGAAATAAAAAATTCAAAACTTCCGATCGAATTTTTAGTTTCACCTTCGGATCGGATCTGGTCTTGCGGATTTTATACTACTTTCGAATCGGATATCTATTCGATCTTTGGATCGGATTTGGATACCGAGTGATCTCTACTTTCTGCAATATAACCTTCCACCAAACGAACTTGAATAAATTTTGATAAAAATCATCTGTGATTCGACAAATCATCTAATATAGTGCAGGTACTTCAGTATTTCAGTATTCTCATGTCAATCAGGATATAGCAATTGCGCATTCATCTGAATGCACAGCATTATCTGTCATATTAGAGTAGACAATTGCATATCTTGTACATGATCTCCTCGATGATCTCCTAGTTATACACAGTCTCTGTCTCTTTGTTATTCACTTCATGTATATTCAATAAATGCATTTTAGATGTCAATTTCATTCACTTACACTGGGCTTGTGCAGTAACTACTAGTACTCTAAATCTGAAATTTAAATTTTATAAATATCATATTTATCTATATATTTATATAATGTGCAAATATAGTTAGGTTTCCCTGATCTTTTGTTGTTGTTATACATTTTCATATTTTTAGTTATTTTCTTAATTGTAATTCTCCTCTGAATTTTAAATTTGAATATTATATATCTGTTCCTCTCCGGGGCAAAGCAAATTCCTCCTCGCCCTGGAAAAAAGGACCTGGATTCAACACTGGAGTCAACGACCCATGTAAATCTCTTTTTAAATGTCTTGGTGCATTTTTTCTAAGTATTTGAAATTTGGATTCTAATTAAGTAAAATTTGAACGTTGTATAAACTCTTGAACATTATCAAGCATCATTCCTTTACCACAAACATCCCCATCTTACAAACCCCTTGTGAAAACCTCCAAATCCACTGTCTCCACAAAACCCAAATTATTAAAACAACCCGTCCGGCTATAACAATCCCTTTTTATATCTTAACAGAAACTTACTATGCAAACGCAGAATAATTACCTCTCGCCTCCGGGCGGGTGTTATTCCGGGTTCCGGGCACGTCTTGCGCCAATCTCCTCCTGAGTGGCCGGCGACTCAAGCGCATAGGAGCCAGGCCAGGACTAGCCATCACTGCAATTGTACGAAGAATGAAGGCACTCATTGAGCTTATTTTAATCAATTATGAAACTATTGTGTGGCTCAATATGTCAGATATTTCATTTAAATCATTTGTCATCAATAATATAAATTTCTTAGGTTTAACAAACACAATACATCAAAGAATGGTTTTAACTTTATCTATGCTAGTTCAAATATTAAATTCCATATTGATGATATGATTTTAGCAATTTTTTAATAGAGTAGGTGGCTTATTAATATTAAGTCGGACTGTAGATTTGAGAACTCGGGCTCGGTTCCCCCAGCCGACAAATAATTGTATATAACGTAGGTGACGATAGTACATATTTTTTAAGTTAAAGGTTAATATTAAATAATTATTAATTTATATAATTGCAATATTAAAAACGAATATCCACACCATACAAAATGAGATATAAATAACTAAATATCAACAATCTAAAGTGCCCTAAATATTGTTGCCAGTCCAGCTCTGTCTGCAGGTCATAACAGCGTTGCCACGTTGAAATTCCGGGTGTCGCTAGCTGCGTGGCGGGCCTGAAAATTGCCTATTATACGATACTCGAACTGAATCCGGTTACGTTACTTCTTCCGGAGCTCGAAGTACAAGTGGATGGAATTCGCATCTTTTGTTACCTTTGTGACCGGAGTGTTAGTTTGTGTTTATTATTGGGTTAAGTTGATACTAAGAAATGATTTCTGGTGAAGGATCCAGTAAGATTTCGGTAAGGAAGCGTTACTTGGTTAGAATTCTTTTTATTGTCATATAATTATGTCAAGTCAATATTTTCTTTTTAAGACACATCATTATATACTGTAAAAAACAATTTTTTTATAAACTTTGATTTAAAAATCGTAACTTATGAATGAAGAAAACGGCTTATGAAATAATTGTTTTTCTAAGTAGTAATGAAAGAAATACTTTTTTCTTGAATTTAAAAACGGCGAAGCCGGAGTATCTCAAACAAAAGAGAAAAAATCTGATGTGGACACCACATGACTTCCTTGTACGCGTATTAAACTATAAATATTTTTTTAATTACACACATCTGACATTAGATTTTTTTTTCTTATTTTTTGTTTAATCCGTAGCAAACTTAATTTAAAAAAATCTGATGTGGACACCATATGACTTCCTTGTACGCGTATTAAACTATAGATATTTTTTTAATTGCACATATTTGACATAAAATCTTTTATTTTTTATTTTTTGTTCTAATCCATAGCCAACTTAATTTAAAAAAAAACAAAAAATATATAATATTTAAATTTAGATATCTCGCTTATGCAAAAAGCTAATTTAAAAATTCTTAATATACTAGACGCAGAATTTAATTCTCTAAAACTTTTATTTGCAGCATTTATTTCTAAAATTAAAATAATACCATTTTTTTCATGGAAAACTGTTAGCAGCTACATGTAATGTGTCACTTCCGGTTAGTCTATTTTAACCAAAATCTATTATGTTATTTCCATTGATATAGTAGTCTTATATACCAAATTTGGAAAGTTTTAAATTATATTTGAATATAGTTTTTCATGAAAATCTATTATAGGCTTCAAGTAAAGTACCACTTCCGGTAGTTGTATAGGGAGGTGCACAACTAGATGTTATAACAGTCCTAAATATAAAGTTTCAATTTTCTACGGCTTATCGTTTTTGAGTTATGCGAGATACGTACGTACATACGGCATGACGAAATTAGTCAAAATGGATTCAGGGAGGGCCAAAATACCTATTTCCGTTGAAATCTGAGAACCGAAAATTTTCGCGATTACAATACTTCCTTTACTTCGTACAAGGAAGTAAAAAGATGCTTCATTACGTGGGTTTTGTTTGCATTTGATATTAGATTGTATTTACAAAGATAGTTTGCCTTAATCTATTTTTAAACAATAATAATGCGAAACATTTGAAAATACAACCAATAAGCTCGTCGAAAACTTAATGTGTTCATATGCTGCCAATTTAGCACAAAATTATTCTATTTTTATATTGTATGCATGCTGTCAGTTTAATAAAATATTACTTTATTTTATTGTCTCGGTATATTATTATTTCAGATAGCACGCAATCTCTTAGATTTTCTGTAGATACATTTTTAGTTTCATGCACTTAATTTTTTCGTTTGTAGCAAAATAACTGCTGAAAACTGATATTAGGTAAAACCTCTCATCCTACGAACTTGTATTTATTGTTAAACAAATACAAAATTGCGTAAAATTAAAAATCATGTTGACAAATGTCATAATTTCCAGAGCATGTTGTTAAATTTTAAATGATCTGCAAAAAAAAATAAATATATAAAAATAGTAAAAAAGTATTTCCAATGAAAATGTAGTAGTAACTTCATTCATACTTTTACATATATTTTTTTTATGATTTTTTAAATAGTTTAAAAATGTATCTTTTTTTACTCGATTTTTCGTTAAAAAATTTTTATAACCTATATGGAAAAAAGAATTCTTTTCAGCAATAATTTTTACGGTGCGAGTAAAAGGTTTCGTATGAGACGACGAAGGTGAAAATATATATCGTATAAAATTATTAACGGACGTATAACGTATAATGTTTAATTTTATACTGTCTCGCATTTAATTATTAAATATTATTTCATACCCTAACATTGAAAGTGACATTTAAAATAATTATAATTAAATGTCAAAAATTATTTATTCCCTAGCAACTTTACGATATCAGAACCGTATTAATATTATACAGTACTAGTATTGTAAAGTCTCACTTTCCGGACTGAAATTACTATTGTAAACACGGAAATACAGTATGAAATAAATATTTTGTATACATAAATAAATATGAACTTTTTGCCAGTAGCATAAAATAATAATAGTTAGTAACGAAAGAGACAGGGTTTATTTTACCAATACCAATATTTAATTATGTTTTAAAGTCACAACTTGGACTCCGTCCATACAAAGGATCTTCTCAAGCATTTGCATTTTGCATGTCTATTGTTTTTCGCTTGAGAAAATTATCAGCACTAAAAAGGGAATACATAACCTCGTATCTACTCGAACTCAGCGTCAACGATGATAGCCAATTATACTACGTCACTGAAATATCAAAGGAAAATAGTAAAGAAGCAAAGAAACAATATGTGTCTGTATCGAAAAGATTGGAGATATAAACAAGCATCATAAAGATACAATTTACATTTACTTTGATCTTATTTCTCATTAGTATTTTATTATTATATTTACAGTACTGCCACAATACACTTCAGATGTTAAAGGTAACAAATTTTATTACTCAAATAGCAGATATGATCAAAAGTTTTAATAACGGAAATAAATTCGTCACTAAGGAAATTGATTTATTTACATAACAGAAGCTTTCAATAATTATAACAAAAAACTTCTTTTTATATTCCTACCTCGGCGCTGTAGGTATATCAAAATGGTTCATTAGGTACTTCTTTAAATAAAAACATGAGGTTCGTCTGTCACATTGTTAAAAATTCCTTAGCACAAGTTCTTTTTACGTAAGTTTTAGTCCATTTGTCAAGAAAATAGAAAAATTAATTATGTTAAAATAGGTTGCGAGAATTGTAAAGACATTTGCTGGAACTGTATTTTTATTGATATTAAAGAATTTTTAATTAGTTTTGAAAATTATACTTCGTCAATTTACTTGACAATGATAGCCTTTGTTCTATTATAAATAGAACGCTGCTATACAATGTTGTCATTTAGTTTCTATAGATATTGCAAATTCTATGTTTCACGTCAAATAAAACGCACGGTATATTGAAAAATAAGTTTTACAATGACCCTTATTGTAATGTTAGGCAAGTTAAAAGTACGAATATTACAATTGATCATTGTAAAACGTGTTTTTTATTAATTTATTTTGACATTTACTAGTTAGATTAAAGTTAAAATTCAAAATTATCTAGGTTTTGTCATAAACAAAATTCCTTTAATTTTTTATAAATAACTGTCTGGCAGTTTCATTAATTTATTTTATTTCAAAAAAATTAATTCAATAATTTTCCATCAGCTGAGCAGGGAGTACTAAACTGACAGAATTATGTTTGACATTCTTTAAACAAGAAAACTTGACAACTTCACACAAAAATATCCCGAAAAATTAATTAAGTTGCTATTTCTAACACAAGTAACTATAATTATAGCTCGTAGGCGATTTTCTTGTACTATTTCAATTAATTTATTTAATTTGTGGCATTAAAATGAGATATCTGTATTAAATAAACCAATATTTAACGCATGTAAACTTTATAACTCTGTACAGTCGCAATTAAATATTTATGACACAAAAAAATTATTAATAATCTAAATCATTTATATTAATTTTGGTTATATTTTTATTATAATACTCTGTAACTCTTTGTTAATTTTCTGTTTTCATTTTTCAGGCACTTATGTATTTGAATATATTTGTTCCTGTCCTATTATTGGGCTCATCGTGTAGGGCAAAATAATAGTAATAATTAAATAATAAATAAATAAATAAGGTCTAGTATTATCACCATAATTGCTAACTAGGCAATTTTAGTTTAAAAATTAATAATAATTCGCTTGTTACCCTCCATTTAAACTTCATAATCTATCCGATACAAATATCTAATAAACCTATCACCCGGAATATTTAATCAACAGTTTTGACAGTTTGACAGCCTCTCACTTCCCAATAAAATAAAACAAAATCTTCCAATCACTGCTCCAGGTTCCAGCTAAAATATCAACATAATGTGAAATTGAGTTTACGAGTACACTATATGTTGTACAAGTACCATATTACGATGACATTTTTGACATGTGTGTTATATGAAACATCAGGCAATGTGGAACATCTCGTTGAGATAACTCGGCAGTAGAGATGAGGCTGCGGCATGAAGAGTCCTAGTGCCAGCCTCTCAATCTTGCGTACATCATCAAACTAAACAGAGGTGTCAGTAACCATGCGCCACGTTGTCAAGTGAATGAGATTAAGGTTAATCATGCTACTAATTGGGTTTGAAGTTGACACTGATCTTTTTGAAATAAATATTATTGTTATTATAAATGAAACCCATTATGTATTTTACATGTTTTACAACATTCTCTTTCTTTCTTATTTTTTCTCTTTTTAGATTCGTTGTTAGAGGCATGCATGACCGTCGAATGAAAGATATATAGGAGAGAATAAATGGATGTGATTGAAAATTTGGCAAATGAATGATTCCGAGTGTGATGAATAAATGAGCATGTATAGAGGAACTATGAATTTGGTTGAAGCGAGGATGGTGCGTTAAAATGAGAATGTATGAGGTAGACTGATTATTTGATAATCTGATGTGTAAATGTTCTATGTATATTTCTAGGGTTCGTACTACTCAATTTTGGTGTTATATAGCATGATGTTATGTATGTATTTATGTAAAGGTTGAAAATATTTGAAAGTAAATAATAATAGAAAATTATTTCTAAATTTTTATTTACATATTTAGTGAAAAACGATTCGGGAAAGTTAATAAAAAAATTATATATTTATAAATATGTATAGTAACGTTGTTGTAGTTGAAAATAAAGTTAAAAATCGGTTGATACTATTTATTATTTTAGTTTTTGGTACTCTGTATAACTAGAACTTAATCCTAATTACAATATAGGCTCCGGATTCATTGGATTTAAACTCGGGATTTTTTTATTCGAATGCTATAATACTAACTATATCACCGTACTGACAGACATATAAAAACGATTTATTGAGGACTCTTCATATCAAATTTTCTAATAAAATAGTTGCTCGAAGCACAAATTATACAACTAAGCAATTTTGGGAACAAAATAATATTATGTAAAAAAACACGCAAAAACGTTACTTTGCGTTTTATTCATAAAAAAATATTTTAACTTATTTCAAGTATTTTCTAAAATGCCACAAATAAGAAAAGAAATGTAAATATGTCAACAAGTATTGAAATGTTTTACTTGTGCAAAGAATCGGCTTTCAACACTTTCGTTTTCGACACATGTTATTGTGAGACTGATGATGGATATGAACTGTTATATATCCGGTAGTGAAAACAGCTCACATAAACTTTCAAGTGTTGATAAGTGAACTCAACTTAAGTAAATAAGTTCGTAATAAACTACTTTAATTTAAATTTAGATTTACGATCACCAAATAATAATAAATTGTATAGTGGCTACGTTTAATATAAAATAAATATATCATCACGCCTTTTACTCATTACTGGGTGTAGCACTCTGCCGTAACAGATCTCGGTAAGTTATATATTTCTTCGCGTGAAGTGCGGTTACCAGCCGTCAAATCACAACCCTCAAAAATGTTAGTGGACGGGAAGCCACAGTGGTAGATTTAATTTGTTGAAAAATGTTTGTTAGTTGTGGGGATCGAACCAGGGTTCTCAAGATCCACAGACTGATTCGATATCATTGAGCCACCTAACCCATTTAAAAATAAATTTATTGAATTTATTGACGTTCTTGGTCAATTTTTTAAATGTTTAATATTTATAAATTTTTATTCATTGCTGCAACCTCTGAGTTCAATGCAGTCGTACGAACAAAAATTTGCGTTGTAATTAGTACACCCTGTTTTGATGTTTTTATTTGTTATTATTATACAGGGTATCGCAAATTAAGTGGGTTACCATTGGGATCTCGGACTATAAGAGTTACGAGGTCGATTATGATTCCGTTATGAAAAATTTAAAATTTCGAATAGTTTGAAAGTTATTAAAAACAAACTTTAAATCGTGATTTTGGTAAAAGGTAAATAACGGAATTATAAAAGATACAAGAAAATGTTTCATATTGAGGTACATGATTTGATGATGCAAACCAAATTAAAGATGGGGGTGTCCAAGATATTAATATTAATATTTTTATTTTAAATGGACTCCATATTGGGTTTCCACATGATTTTATTTTCTCTCTTTTAAACGATGTGTAGTAACATATTTTAAATACAGTTTATTAAAAATATTAATTACATTAATTTTAAACCAAATCAAATAAGGTTTAAAACAAATGCAGGTAAGAATAAAACAAAAATTATTATAACGGTGAACTGTATCTCAAATATTAAAAATAATAATAGATCTTTGATTGTGGTGTGTCAGGATAGGAATGTTTAGAGAAGATTAATTGCGGGATAAATGTGATGAATAAGGACAAGCGCATGATTCTTGATTTTAGATTCATTGGTTAGATTTTTCGAGTGTTTACCTACAATTGTGTGAAATTCATTTTCAAAACAAACACTGAGCGAAACTCCCTGCCTTCCTTATCTTTTTCAATCATTTTCAGTTTTTACTATAAATTGTCTTACTGCAATTAGGTTCAATTTACTTTCAAACAAGAGCAGAAGATGCTGCTTTCATTTCTTTATAGATTCGTTGTTAGAGAAGTGGGTGTACGTGAAGATTTATGAAACAGGTGTACAGGAGCGAATGGATGGATGTGAGGTTTGTTGCGTGGTGATGAATTTTGGTTGTGAGGAATGAAAGAGCTCGTATGGAGGGAGCGTTAATGTGATTGAATCTAATATCGTGTGTCAGGATAAGCATGTTGACGTGAACTTATTTTTTATGAATCTTTTAGTGGATGTTCTATGATTGTTTCAAGGGTTCGTGCTACCCTATTTAATGGGATATAGCGTGATGTTATGTATGTATGTATCTTTGAATGTTAAATTTATTAAGTGTTGAAGTTAATTATCACGTATTAAAAATTTGAAAATAGCGACTTTTTGTTTTTAATAAATAATATTTGTTTCTGTTAATAACATTGCAAATAAATTCACATTCAGTTACTTTATACATTTTTATTTCTGCAGAAGGTTGATACTACAAACGCCGTGGGAGTATTTAGTTATATTTTATTTTTTTCTTCCTACACTATACCAATTTAATTAAATGATATTCAATTTTGTTCATTAAATTTAACTGTATTGACGGCAAATCTATTGCAAGGTTTATCTTAAATTTGTTCCACCTAACTAATATACTATACAAATATATTATGGTACATGTTAGTGCCCACAAATTTATTTATACAATTTGTTTTAGTGTAACTAACATACGTTTTTCAGTTATGAATAATAAAAATAGTACATCAATATTTGTAGAGATTTAACTTAAATTTAGTTATCGGTATTATTTATTGAAAAAATACAAATGTAAATATATAACAATTTATATAATAGTTAGAAGAAAAATAAATATTACTTTTTAAACACTCTTTTTATAAAGCTGTCAGTGAGCTACCATAATATTCGTTTTCTATAATAACAACTACGTATACGGGTGTACGATTTAAATTTGTCACCATTGTTATCTCGAGAACTATAAAAACTACCAGGTTAGGTACATTATACAACAATTTCTATTTTGCAAGAAATATAGTTTTTTTCACAAATTTATTATATATATACAAAATAACTGAGAAAAATGTATGTTAAATTTAGATGAATTTTTAATTATATCTAGCTGAAACAAGAGTGCTTTGGATATAAAACGATTGAACATATTATTTGGTAGGTAGTTATATTCAAGAACGCGATTCCATTTTGTGCAATATTTAAAAATATATAAATAAAATAAATAAATAAATATATCATCACGCCTTTTACCCATCACTGGGTGTGGCACTCTGCCTAAGCAGATCTCGGTAAGTGATATATTTTTTCGCGTGAAGTGCGGTTACCAGCCGTCAAATCACGGCCTCCAAAGATATTAGTGGAGGAGGAGCCACAGGGGTAGATTTTTTAAATTGGTGAAAATTGTTTATCGACTGTGGGGATCGAACCCAGGTTCTCAAGATCCACAGGCCGACCCGATACCACTGAGCCACCTACCCCATAAAAAATATATGAAATAACATTTTAGTTTCATTTTTCCCTGAATACATTTTTAGTTTTCTAATTTAACTATTTTCTTTATAAAAGTGTCACCCTGTTACTTCAGATAAATTTAGATTTCTGTCATATGCCATTTTCATTTTACCAACAAAATAAACATACATTTATTTGAGTGTAAGTTAGGTTTTAATTTGTTTCTTGCAAACACTCCGTCATTTCATTATCCTACTCCCCACTGCTACAAAAGCACATCTGACATTTATTTAACATCCGGTCAAACACAACCCATATCCAATGTTACCCTAACAATTTAATACCACCATCCTCAAACACCAAATCATTCTAAATAAAAAATAATTGAAGATCTCCCCAGAACAACAGGCAACCTTGACCATCCAGCAAAACCATTAATCCTAACTCCAAACAGTCGCAATACATCTAATCGTTGCTCAAGGGACAACACCGACCCCGTCCCTGGACCGGAAGTGTACATGAGGTGTAAATCAGCGCACGCTGTGATCCGCTCGCTCACGCAGAGAACTCCATTTTGACCATTCTCATCTCGCCTACTGAGTTTGCTTTGTCTTAGAGCTGATTTGACTTTCTTTGCAAAAACAATTAAAACTGTAGTTCTCTTTGTTTTTTAAGTAGTATTTTAAATAAATATGCTACAATTACATTATAAAGAGAGAAACTGTGAATTTTGATCACATTCGTTAAACCAACTAATCTACGGTGATTCAAATCTGATTTTATTTAAATTTTTCCTCTATATTGAATTGCGGTTTGAACAAGTATATTTCTTGTGCGCTACTTAATTTATACCGAAATTTAACCATTTTTGAAAATTTTTCAACTTTAAAAAAAAAATTCTTTTCTCAATATTTCTAAAAGTTAAAGAGATAATAAAAATCTGAAAACACCAGTGAATTCCTCGCGTGAAAATACATAGGTATGCAAATTTGTACAGCAAAATTCGCACAGATACATTTTTTATTTAAAAAAAATCAAAAATAGCTGTTTTTTAGAAATATCTTAAGCCCTAAGATTTTTTCTAATTTTGGCCATTTTTGGATTTTTCTAATAAAATATTTATCCATGCGAATTTTGCTGTAAAAATTTGCATACCTATGTATTTTCACGCGAGGAATTCACTGGTGTTCACAGATTTGCATTATCTCTTCAATTTTTGGATATATTGAGAAAAAAATATTGAAATTTTTCAAAAATGGTTAATATTCTCGTTCAAACCGCATTTCAATATCTCTTTTAGTTTTCGAGATATGGGTTCTCAAAGTTGAGTTTGTAAAAAAGTCAAAAATCGATGTAACTCCAAAACTAAGAGAGATATTGAAATGCGGATTGAACGAGTATATTTTTCGTGTTTAGAACTATAAGATACATATTTTTAAAAATTTAAAATTTTGTACCGGTTCCCCTAAGAATTCATAAAAAATAAATATATGGTTTTGAACCATTACTGGCAGTGGCACTCTGCTACAGTATATCTCAGTAAGTAATATATTTATGTTTGTGAACTGCAGCTACCAGTCGTCAAATCGCGGTTCAATATGTCATCTCAACAAAGCTTTTGCGTGCGTACTTTTGAACTAACACTTACACACACCGTGGTTGACACTTAGTAGTTACAGGAGACGTTTTCAATGTACATAGTGGAATTCACAGATAGTTCGTTCTTCTAAAGCCTTCATATTATTGCATGAAAACATACAAAATAATTCTGTATTTTGGGAAGAAATAATGACTCCATATATAGTACATTTTTAGCAAAATTCTTTGTTGCACAAATTAGTTAATCCTCGATTTAATTTTTCTTGTTCAGATCACATTTGCTAGGAACTTTGTCAGTCTTTTTGACAAAAAATATTCTATGACTGTAGTGGTAAAAGTTTATGGTTACCCCGCAATAAATATATACCTGCTTTCAAATCATAGTCGCTGCGAGAGTACAAGTTGTTAGTTTGATTGCGTAGTTTTGTACATTTGGAAATTAAAACATGAAAATTTGATATAAAAATCGGAAACACATATATAGTTTTCTCTTAAACAAATTTGACTGATAAAATGTTTTATTTTTTATAACCTTTCACTTCATATACAAATTGTATATTGAAATGCTCTGTAATCTGTGAAAAGTTTGATAATGTCCAAACATAAAAATGACTGTATCTTCGCTTGTACTCCGGAACGGCCTTAAAGACTTGTCACCAGCGTCTGCTGTGTTATTGTTATTGAGATACTGCTAGGTTTTAAACTTTGAATTTATGAATTTCATAAGTGATTCAAATCTACATTAGCTCCTCTTCCTGATTTATCTTTTTATAATTAAATTTTATTTCTATTTTTTATATTTATTATTATGTTTTATTTGTATTAGAAAGTCCTGTAATCAATCATTGCCAAACATTGTCATTCTAATTATACTCGTCTATTCCTAGGTCATTCATACAATCTCTCACTCTCACCATTACGGTGTATGGTTGTATTTAAGATCATTTGATTAATTTCTTTAATTTATTTACCATAGATACGAAAAATTTCTGCATTTATTTTTGTTTCGTCGTAAAATTACAAAACGAGAACAATCATGCCTCATGTCGAATATTTAAGGGGAGATATGAGTTGCTACTAAAGAAAAACTCTTGACCGTGTGTTACTAAATTAATTCTTCGTCTAAAAAGCTAATTATAAAATTAGATGATCTGGGAATGGAGGTTCTCTACTATTGTTTTTAATTATTAGCATGACACTTCATGAAACCAATGTACAATTTTAGAAAGTCTTAGGGTGGTTTTCACCAACGACAGTTAAATAGTTTATTCTCTTATTACATTTAACAAGCCTCTAAACTGCGTATAGTTAAGTTAATTAACCCAATAAATCATTTGTTAAACTAACCGACGAAATTTCTAGATTTAAATATTTATCGGGCCGTTATCTTAAATGTTTCCCTAGTTACAGTGACAAACGTATGTAATTAAATTAAAATAATTTAGTTTTTAACGTTTCAGTTGTTACATATTTAGAGGCAATCGTAGCCCAGGGTATAAAAGCGAAGTAAAAGTTACGTTTCTTAATTAACAAGCATGCGTTCAAATATCGCTGACTTAAACTTATATAAAAAAATACTATTGTGTTTGAGTAGTTCGGATTCTACTATAAGCTGTAGGCCTCCTGTACTGCAGTTGTGATTAAATTGACCGACTGCAAAGTAATAAATAAATAAATAAATATATATTAAGCCGTAATAATTTTTTTTTTGTGACGCCTTATTTAAAGATATGCGGACCTCAAATAACGATGCTCGCGTAAAATTGTGGTCCCATAAATGAACTATTTTATTATTTAAATAACTGCCATAGCAAATAATTGAAAATATGCAAAAGTATCAGTTATTTTAGAAATTTAAATAAATAAGCAGTAATTTTTATTAACTCGACATATTTATTCATTAAATATTTATTTTAAAAATACTTAACAAACTAAACTGCATTTTTTACTATATGGCAACGATTAGAACGTATTGGAATAATAAAATTTGCTAATCGAAAATACACCGGAAAAGTGATATTTTTTGTCTGATCGGATATTTGTGGCCAATTTTTCATTTAAAAATGTACTTAATTGCTTATTGATAAAAATTGTCCGAAAAGAAAATTTCACGCAGATTTGTCTTTCGATGATTTGAGCAAATTTGAGCCAGGCTGAAGTGGCAAGACTCCACTCACGCAGTACCGTAGTGGGATGGGCATCCAGGGGCAGATTCCCCTCTTGGGGATACTGACTTATCGAAGTCGCTCGGGTGTACGACACCTGTAACAAATTGCATATGTTGTGCGCATGCTTGTGGCCGGCTTACTGCAATGTTAATGGTGTTGCGACGCGAACCTGACAAAAGGGTGAGGTTACGTTTACAGGTTGTTTTGTTTGCTTCTTAATCTTGTTCTTGTGATGTTGGGAAAGATTTTCTTCAGGTAACGCGGATGATAAATTGCTCTGAACAGAAATATTTTATAATATGTTTTATAACGACGCTGTTGTTTGATAAAAACATCGTTTTATGTTTACGGAAATTGAGTTTTTTACTTGATTGCATTAGACAAACTTCTTCACTGTATTTACAGTTTATTTTTATATGGCGATGTTCATATCAATCCTTTATGAAACAATAAATGTTGAGTGTGAATACCAGGAGTTTATTTATTAGTATACATAGATTATGTGCCATTGTCATAGTTTTAGTTAAATTGATTAACAGCAATGTTAAGTATTACTATGTTTACAAAAAAAAAACGCTTTAATACATTGCTGTCTAATTTATTAAATTGTCATCTATTAGAATGGGTTATAATATATATCGTATAATTCTAATGTACAGGATGTTTCACAACTTATGGCACTTATTATTTTAACCCTATATAGAACTCAACGTAGTGATTATAATACAGAAATATTTTTTTTTCAAAATTTGCAAAATTAATTGTACTTTACATGAAGTAAACATTTTAGTGCCTCTGGTTTAAGAGTTTATTTCTAATATAATAATAATTTAATTATAATTAAAAATACTACAGTAGTCCATTTATTCATTATACAACATTTTTTGTCTTGAATTTTAATTACTAACAATAAGGATATAATGGGGTAGGTGGCTCAGTGGTATCGAGTCGGCCTGTGGATCTTGAGAACCCTGGTTCGATCCCCACAGCCGCCCAACAATTTTCACCAATTTAAATCTACCCCTGTGGCTCCCTCTCCACTAATATCTTTGAGGGCCGTGATTTAACGGCTGGTAACCGCACTTCACGCGAAAAAATATATCACTTACCGAGATCTGCTTAGGCAGAGTGCCACACCTAATAATGGGTAAATGGCGTGATGATATATTTATTTATTTATTTATAAGGATATAAAGATTTGACGTAAAAGATATATACAGGCTATCTCACAAAATCTGAGCCATAGGTGGTTAATATGATAAATAACTTTCCCACTACTTTCCTTCCCTGATTATTTTACAGGAAAATTTTTCAAATAAAAGTTGCACAGAATTAATCTCGGCATCGAAACCCATTTATTTTACTTAATTTAATACTGTTATACAGTTACTTGTATACCTAGAGCAGAAAGTAATCTATTGGCACTCGCGCATGAATATTGTTGATCGAGAAGTAGTCAAGAGCAACAACCATGCAAGAACGGCAAGGACACTTTCTGCCTGTGGTGCACACAATATTTTTCAACGATTATTTAGAAACACTTGAAAAGTACTTTAAATAAATTTTAAACACGCTGAAATGTTACTTTCCTTTTTGTTGCTATTACGAAAAACAGAAATATTGGTTTCCTGCTTGTTGATATTGGCGACAATCGGGAAAGTAAAATAAACGCTTGTTGCTTGGGAAATGATAACTTAACGTTGTGAAATAAATAATGAAATAGCGTACAAATTAATTTTAAAAGTTGTCAAACATTATTATTTATCTAGATAGTTTATCATGAAACTGGAACAAAGACAAAGAAATGTATATCGTTTAACTGTCATGTACATATTTTAAATTTGATTTTTGCAAAAAACAAATAAGTAATATGTAATATATAGCCTGTCCTGGGTGCAGAATTCAATACGCTTAAAATTTTTTGAATTTTTTTCTTTTAAAGAAATCAGCGATACAATGGTAAGGAATAACTTATTTTGCCTGTTAATCACTTATGGTATAGTTTTTATAGGACATTCTGTATTTCTTTCCCGCTGATCAAAATTAAACGTGCTCTTTAGAAATAGCAAGAAAAATAGACATATGACACAAAATACAAGTTCTCCTAACAATTTAGTACGCATTAAGTACATGCAAGTATAATCAGACGGAAAATGCTATAAGTAATGATCATGTAAACTAATTTATTTGTCATTTATAGAAACCACAACATGATTATATCCATGCATATAAATTATACGGAGTATAGAATTATTTAGATTTAACATACAATAATAACAATTAAACAGGGATAAACACAACACAACAATAGAAAATACACATTCAGTGTTCCTCTTCCAAGATAGATTGCTCGTTTATTCTCTTTTATGCCGTAAAATAACAAATGGCTCTTAATTAAATGTCTGTTAGCAAGTACGTACACAGAGTCTGTACAGTGAAGTACACTGAAGTACATACAACAGTGAAGTACAACAGCCTGAAGCTAGTCTAGTTGCAGCGCTAAACTAATAAGAAGAAGCAAGTACATTAATCGTAGAATTTGTCTCGGACAAGAGTAATTGTGAAGATACGGCCGAAGTTTTTGTTAATAAACGACGCTAATTAGCAAGCGGTGGAGGCATCTGTCCGGGCCGGTTCTTCCAGGCGCCCGGACGCGTTGCGACGTTGCCAGAACGCATCAACTGACAGAGAAATTGACGTTGTTTATTATTGCGGTCATATACAGCAGCTTCTGTTCTTGATTTGTTGTCAAATTTATTCGCTACAACTGTGCAATGACGTGCGGGTGCTGTTCTTTCGTTATTAATGCGTGAAAGTTGTTTTGTAAATATAGTACATTATTAATATACCTGGGGTAGAACTACATCGAATCCGATAAAGTTTCCCTCCTGGGTTAGGATTTTGTAACTTCGGTACCAATCATTTGATATCTGAATAAATGAAAATAACAACTACAAATGTATCGAGTCGGCCTGTGGATCTTGAGAACCTTGGTTCGATCCCCACAGCCGACGAACAATTTTCATCAATTTAAAAAAATTACGCCTGTGGCTCCTCCTCCACTAATATCTTTGGAGGCCGTGATTTGACGGCTGGTAACCGCACTTCACGCGAAAAAATATATCACTTACCGAGATCTGCTTAGGCAGAGTGCCACACCCAGTGATGGATAAAAGGCGTGATGATATATTTATTTATTTATTTTATTTACAAATGTATTTGCAATGGTTATTAGTTGTAGAAAAAAATTCATGTTAATCATGTTAATTAAAACGATATGTAATGTTTAAAATTATTTTAATAGAAATAAAATGATAGATCGTTCAAAAAAATTGTAGAATGGTTTGACAATTTAAAAAAATCAAGATATACATATTAATTGGAAAAATATTTTGGTCTTGAAATTATTATTTTGTTTTGATTCAAAGATATTATATTTAAATATATTTTTTACATGAACATAATTATTATAATAAAAATAAAATGATAAATATAGATCGTTCAAAAAAAATTGTAGAATGGTTTGACAATTAAAAAAATCAAGATATACATATAATTGGAAAAATATTTTGGTCTTGAATTTATTATTTTATTTTGAATCAAAGATATTATATTTAAATATATTTTTTACATGAACATAATTAAATCTATTGACTTATTACTCAAGGAAAATTGGATTTTCCGTATCCACCATTTCATTAAAGCTCTTTATATACGGTCTTAAAATTAATTGTATAATGTTTTTATGATGCATTATTATATGTTTCATTTTAATTATTTTGATTAGTAATAATAATTGTATGTAGGTATAGTAAATATAATCGGCCGAAATATTGAAAATGTATTGTTTAATTTATTTATGAGTGGTTTGTTAACAGCATATTTGAAAATACATTAATAATGTGATTTTAAAATAGGGCTATATACATACTACGGACAGAACATTGCACTTTTCATTGTTCACATATTGCCAATAAATATTAATATCTCATTTTCCTATTTTACTACTGTAAAACACATAAATTCAACAAATACTCATATTCTCTTTCTGAACTATAAATACAGTTTTCAATATTTATTAAGTACATGACGTTTATTTTATTTTCAGTGTAATACAAAGGTAAACAAAATAATATACAGGATGTTTCATAACTTATGACACTTATATAGTACTCAATGTACTGATTATGAAATAGAAAGATTTTGTCAAAATTCGCAAAATTATTTGCAGTTTACATAAAGTAAACATTTTTAATACCACTGGTTTGAGAGTTATTTATAATATATTAATAATTATATTATAATTGTAAACCCTACAATAGTCCATTTGTTCATTATATAACAACAGATAAACACCTATTGATAGTGTTATAATTAAAATTTAATTATTTTGTATTGGAAATAACCTGGCATTAAAAATATTCGGTTCATATAAAATGCAATTAATTTTGTGAATTTTGAAAAAAATCATTGTTTCATAATTTGTACGTTATAGTACTATATAAGGTAAAAATAAGTGCCAGAAGTTGTAAAAAGAACCCTGTATAAACCTTTCAGCATAGTTATATAAAATGTATCCGTATTTGTATCTGATTGGTTTATCAAAAAGTCAAAATTAAGACATGTTTATTTCTAACAATGATAGTTTATTGCCCTTAAAATAAATATGATGTATTGTTTGGTTATACGTGCTTTAAAACGCTCTATAGATTTATTATGTGAAACAATAAAATACTACTGTCACAAGTTTTTCATGATGTGTAAAGATGTCTTTATTTTGTCGTTTTGGTCAGCCAATCAGAATTAATAACAAATATATTCTATGATCTCTCACCGAATGGACTATAGTATTTTGTTCAATAAAGGTGGCTTAAGCCTGATTCACAGAGTTTAACATAGTTACTATTTTTGTCTTCGTCAACCGACATTGAACCGTTTCCAACTATTGACACCAATATTGTTTTGGTTATATACTTGTTATCATGCCTGTATTTAAAATTAAGTATATAAAATACATGTTTAAAATTTTGAATATTAGTAAATGGTAAAGATTCGTTTATAGAGTTTGCTACTTGTTTTAGTTTGATGTATAATTGAAGAAGTAAAATCAAAACAATTTTAAGTTAAAACAACAAAGTTTCAAACTTTTATGTTTCTGTATTTGCTTGTACTTGACAAAATCTAAACTATAGCTGGGAATGGTCGGACGTTTTTAAGTATGTCTAACATTTGATGGTTATGAGAAAGAACAAAAACAGTGACTATGTTAAGAGCAGTGACTAAAATTTTACTGTCAATATTTGCTATTCAATTAAAATTTTGGGATGTTCTGGTACCAAATTGTAAACAACTCAAATATTACTATAATGTTTATAATATACCTGTAATGGTATTTGTTTACAAAGTATATAATGAATATTAATGACATGCACTTAACAGTAAAACAATTTCCAAAAGAATAAAAAAGCATTACAATTCACAAATTCCATTACACAGTTCAAAATCTTTCAAATGCACTGTAAAGCAACACAAAAAGTAATTTAGACATCAGTAATGTTTCAGTGAATTTCCATTGTTTCACATTTAATATAAATTGCATGAAAATAAATGAGTTTTTTTGTGATTTGGCTGCCGCGACGCATTGTTCGAACACATAAAATACGTTGCGCACAGCGACAACAATTGCTCGGCCATTCCGAGGCCTGTAAATAAAGGGGCGATGTATGGCAACACGTGAATTGTTTTTAGCGACCGAGCGGCGGTGGTGGCAGCGGCGATGGAAGAATGGCGGAATTGGGATCCACCCACACACTTTCACTCAAGACGAGAAAGAGGCTAATAAATTTAACTCTTTGTTGGATGCTTCTTTTTAAGGGATGTTTTCAATGTTAGAATAAAGTAACGGAAAACTCATCTGAAAAAATATCGTATTAATAAATGGAGCAGATAATGGAAACGTGTTGGCCTGTAGATTTGAGAACCCGAGTTCGATTCCCGCAGTGGACAAACTTTACATCAAGGGTTCTCATCCTGTAGGTCATAACCCAGAATTGTGTTGAATGTAATATTTAGTGGGTCGTGAAATATTTTCTACAAAAACAAACTTTTGAGATGTATGAAAGTCATTGCGTGTTGAATGTAACAGATTCTCATTATTCAGAATTCGATAAAACTTATTATTATTTATTTATAGTTCCATGGGTCTACCTTCCCCCAAATATGGGTCAAAAAGGTTAAGAACCCATGAAACATTTATCAGCTTAATGAAATAATCAGTCTTCGTCAAACATTCTCATCCTAACACATCATTCTCGTTTCGACGACATTTATATTTCTCTGCATTATAATATCGTTTATTCCTCTCACTGTAAATCTTTCATCACAAAATAAACCTTCAATCACATTCGATTCTAAACACCTATTTAATAAATCTTCCACATGTTCAAATCATCTCAACTTACTTACGTCTACTTCCATAACAACGAAACTAAAAAGATTAGAAAGGAAAGGAACATCGGCCTCCGCCTGTTTTGATAGTAAATTGCAGTTAAACAAATATAAGTAACCTTACTCCACATTAATATTATCTTTGAGGCTCCTCCTCCACTAACATATTTGGTGACCGTGATTTGAGCGTACATAACGCGCAAAATGTATTATGTACTGAGATTTGATACAACAGAGTGCCAATAATGGATAAAAGACGTGATGATATATTTATTTAAATTTACATATAAATGATACTTGATACAGTTTATGCAGTAATTACCAGTATTTGCTGTGAGTTTGTAGCATACTATCTTAAATTTATTCCTAATTAAGATTATTATGAAACTATTAGCCAACTGAGTGATTAGAGTATAATGCAACACAGCAGTAATTTGTTTTTTTGTTTAACAATTACACAACTCTTATCGATACGAACAAGGCAATTTATCACCAGTAGGTGAACAACTCTTGTATTAAAATGATCGTAGTGGTGGAGTTAGTGTTCTTTGTGTGTCTTACGTGGACCATTTTAAATTACTTTAAGGTGAGTTTTTTAGAATTCCATGTTTATGTGCTAATATTTACGTTGCGATATTCTCAATAGATCTTTTTGTTCTTGATGTTGACGTAACGTCAAGATATTCTTCTGTACTTATTTGTAATAATTTCCGTTGCTTTTCGTATTGTTAAGATCTTGCAAATATCTACGATTATAATATGAGAGCTTGCTGATACCCAGCGCGATCATTTCGTTCTTCAGGCCGGGCTGATTAGTTTAAAACTGACTCTATGTGAAATGCATAGGAATTCAAGTTGATTTGATCAGTTGCCTATGTAACAAAGTGAAACAATTCAGAATTAGTTTTTGTTATAATTAGGAGTTTTCACTATCAACTCAGCTTCGAAAGATACAGACAAATTAAATATCTTAAGTATCTTTTTAAAGTTGACTTGACAGAGTGTTGGTTATCAAATTTATTAGTGCATATATTTGTAATAATTTCAGTATTCTTCGATCATTATTTATCGTGTTTATGGCTTCTCTGAATTGTCGCGCTTGTTAGCTATTATGTGATGACATATCTGAGTAAATTATTAGCTGTGCGTTGGTCTGAGATAGCATTTGATCCTTGCATTTCATCCCTTAGAAGCGTCTGGTATTTTTATGTAAACTCATGCATGGGAACAGTTATCTCTAACCAAGTCAACAATTCCACCCTCTTACCTCTTGTCAGCACGTCCCATGGAAAACAACAACAAATAGTGAGTGGTGGTTTAGCTTTTGGATTGATAAGATGTAACTTTAGTTCATATGTTGTTGATGTTTGCCATCTTCGATCAAGTTGTTTAAATAGAGATATAATAGGCCTCTTTGTATTAAATATCATTTAATCTGTAAATTTTGTAAAATTCAACATAACATTTATTTTCTATAATTCAGTACAAACGACTTTATTGAAAAAGCGAATTACAAGTTAGTAGCAGATTCGTGTTAGACCTGTTGGCTACAAAACTGTATCTCTAAAGTTATATAAGTTCGTTTATTTCATTTGAACAATAGGATACACTCTTATCGACGAATTCCTCATAAAATTCAAATTTTCAAGGCAGTGTACAATACATACGACACTCACCTTTATATCGCAATGTAAAACAAGTCATTATCCCTATCAACCTCATTTAAAATAATGACAAAATAGTCATTTAAATGTAAATAAGCGGTGTTTAATGCACCGGGCAGCAAACTGGCCAATGTTGGTAACACTGCGGTACTGTAGCCTTTTTACAAAACAGTTGATCCAGCTGACATTGTGTTCCTGTATCGCGGCTTGTTCAAATGGAAATTTATGTAAATTAGCCTATAAATCTTTTCTTCGTTTTCTTATTATATTATTCTAGCAGAATTGTGCTTTTATCTTCATTTCGTTTTTTTACTCATATCGCTGTTTGTTCAAACAATTTTATTGAGTGAAGTGTCACTGATTTTTTTTAACGAAATTATTTACAGGGTGTTAAGTTTTCCAAATTATTTTAGACAAAAATACTTCAAATTAAATGTTGTAGAGAATTAAATTCTACAACTAAGTTAGCATTCAAATTTAATTTTTGATATTTTATACCTGAAAAAAGCAAGTTTAAAGTTATTTGGAATTGAAACAAAGTTATCAATAATTGTAAGACAACTGTCAAAAACGTTTGTATTTTGCGTATTTGGTCCAGTGTAGAAACATTTTATGACCTAAAGATATTCTTCATAAGAAAACTGTTCAATACTTTCAAAAGTATCTGTTTACAAATAATTTTCAATTATATTTTTCAGTTATGAAATATTCAAAATTAAATTGATTGCTAACTTAAATGCAGAATTTAATTCTCTACAACATTGATTTGATGTAGTTGGGAAGTTTTACGTAAAGAATTTTTATTGAACTATTAAAGCCAAAAGTGTAAGTAATACTGGAAAATTATTTCAAAATTTCGATATACCTATAGATTATAAAAAATGTTTGGAAGAAGAATAAAACAATGTAGATTGTCCCCCAAAAATGGCTCTAGCGTAATTGAAATATTGGGAAATAATAAAACTTTTAAAGTTTGAAACCCAATATTTTGTTCCTTAGAACACATCTGACAGTTAAGCAGTTAACTTATCAATAATTAAGGCCTATTAGCACCTAACAGAAAAGTAAATTTTTTGTCGTACTATATTATTTTCATTTTAAACTGGAGGGATCGGCATAAAACGATTAAATGCACCGCAATTGCGTTTACAAAGGAACTCAAAATATGACCCGTTATAACTGGTTTCACAAGGTTCGCACAGGGTTGTACAACCTCATTCGCCGGTATTTTTAAATGGTCAATCATAGGAAAAAACAAGAATAATTTTAGGCTGAATACGACCCTTAAAAAATTACCTGTTGTGACCATCGTTAAGCGATTTGTGGTAGCCGCACTAATAGGTTTCATTGTAGTTATATGGGACAGGGACGTTTAATCGTTTTATGCCAATCCCTCCAGTTTAAAATGGAAATCTTCCACTATTCTTTTCTCTTTATTTTCTTGCATAATTTCTTCGACCAAAGACTAAACACTAGACTCTAGAAACTCGAGAGTGATTCAGGGTTAGGGGCGGGGAACGATGGCATCGAAAGTGTTGATTGCCTGTTTACACAGCCACCGCCACATTGGCAGCGCAGCGCAGCGCAACGTGGCGTGTTACTTCTACGTGCTAGTTAACAAACTTGTGTTGGTGTTATCTGCTATCTGTTCCATTCTCCAGTGTCTGTTCACACTAGCGAGTGATGTAGGGTGAGAAATACAAGGTGACATAGTGGAGTCGTGGTGGCCTGGTGATGTGCTGGTGTGTGCTATTGTGGTGGAGGCGCCATATAAAAATTTCGTATTTGTGTTTTTTTACGGTTTGGAAATAATTTCTTTATAAAAATAACAAAAGTTAATATAAACAATGATTTAACTGCGGTGCAGCGATAAACGATAAGTGCAACGATAATAGCGAAGCTGCGGAAACAAGTATGTTAATTCATATGTAACTATTTATATTGAGAAAAGCTTTAGTTACATTTAAATTAATGTATTTTTTTGCCACATTGCTATTATCGTTTCTCTTATCGTTTATCATTGCTGTAGCATAAATGCATCTTTAGACCAAGAGAAAATAGTGTAAGTGTCATCGGTCTTGTTCATTCAGTCAGATCATTGCTCTGGAACTAATTTCAGTCTGGATGATTCTTCTTTATTTACTCTAATTTATATTGACTCACGACTTATAGATACGTATTTAATATTTTTCTCCAACTTTATTAGTAGAGTTATCATTATTATATAAACCAGCTGGCTTTATTTCAAATCTTTTAAATTTTTCAAAGCTTTTTTCTGAAGTAGATAATTCAGTGTCAATGAATTAGACTGCGAAATTGAGATTTTGAGTTCGATTCTTACAGCCACACACCGATTTTCACTTATATCACTCTCCCTCCAATAACATCTTTGGAGGGCGTGATTTGACAGCTGGTAATCGCATTTCAAGCGCATAAATATTTTATTTATTAAGTATGCTACGGCCGAGAACAGGGGCGGATCCAGGGGAGGGGTCATGGGGGTCATGACCCCCCTAAGCATGGACTTTGTTTTTAAATGTTGGCCCTACTACATAGTAATGATGTCATTATTTACGATTGTAAAACAAAAAAATAGAAAATATTATCGAAGAACTTACAATTCTATCATAATTAAGAACTATTGTTTGATTTATTATTCTAATAAATAGCCAAAAACCAATATTTTGTGGGGATATTATTTCGACCCGCAGATGGGAGAGGTATTCTATTTAAGACCTAGTCAAGTATGTGACTATCGACATTTGCACTTAGAAAATCAACTTCTAATTCAATAATTTTTGTATTCTATCGAAGAACCGATTATGATTTAATGCGATTCCAAAGACAATTTAATGTGATTTAAAGTGATTTTAAAAATTATTTAAAGCAGGAATATAATATGAGCAAATACAAATGTTTTTTATATTTAGAAGATGGGCAATAACTCCCCCCCCCCCCCGGACAAAATTCACTTCATGACCACCCTTAATTCGAAGTCTGGATCCGCCCCTGGCCGTGAAACATCCAGTGATGATACATTTATTTTTATTTTGTATATGTCTAGCCCATCATATTTCGAAATTAATTAGTGTCCATGATTGGATATTGTCAACAAAGAAAGTTGTTATTTTTAATTTTTTACTAATCATGCCTAACCTAGTAAGAACACATATTTATGGTAAAAAGTAATTGGAGGTGAATACGTTATACACCAATATCTTGTTACTAACTGTATAAGTTTGAGATCTATTTTCTGTAGCAATAAGCTAAGCAAGTACACACTCAAATTTGACGAAAAACATTTTATAATATTGATCACCGATTACTAATCAAATGATAATCTCTCAGGTTACGCAAAAATACTGACTTCTGATTTTAAATAACAACAATCAAGAAGATAAAAGTTGGTTGTTTTGTTCCTTTTACCTTTGCTACTTACTTTACTTTATTATAAATTATTAACATCTCTAGTTCACGCTCAACTTTTTACATTACCGATATCATTTGCGTTACCTTTTAACTTTAAAATTAGTTTTAAAGAGTCAAATACTTAATTCAGTATGAACGTATTTATTTAATGACGAAATCAAAAGAAGATTTACATTTTATATAAAATATTAAATTAGTTCACCTTTTGGCCCAAGGACATCCCCCTCGGTCGCAGTTGATAATATTGTTTAAATATTTAATTTAGTAAGTACCTGTAAGTCAAATCAGCACAGTACAACCCAGCACTCCCCCACTCGTATTCTCTTATCACCACGTTGTATCTCAATATTCCAGCTCAACGTACGTTGTTCGGTTCTCAGTTGTACACCTCGGCCTGTGTTATTCTCATGTAGGTCTGAGTTCAGTTCAGCTGTCGTGTTAACGACTTGCACAGATGTTGTACCACGTAGCACCGATGTATCGCCATCGCCGACGGTTCTAACCGAGGTTCGCAGCGGTTAATATATGCCGCCATCTACGATACAATGTGCTAAATGACGCAGAAAACTGGCAAGTAAGGTACAAGAAGGAATTATTAGGGTTGAGGATATTGTTTTTTGGTGGTATTACACTTTAATGGAAGAAGAAGTGCACCAGAGTAAGACGACAAAAATTAAAAAGTAATAGATATAGTTGATTCAGCGTTCAGTTGAACAAGAGACATTTAAATCCTTGTATAAACACTAATAGATGCTACTAGGAAACAGATCTCGGTAAGTGATATATTTATACGTGCTACCATCCGTCAAATTACGGCCCCAAAGATATTAATGGAGGGAGAGCCACATGTGTAATTATACTATGGTGAAAATTATTTGTCGGCTTTAGGAAACGAATCCGGGTTCTCAAATCCATAGTCCGACTCGATAAAAAGAATAACATTTGTGATGTGGAAAGGATTCCGTTGCTAGTAGCAAAGATCTGCAAAGAACGTTGATATGCAATGGTTTACTTTCTACCATCAAATTAGGTTCGAAAAGCACATTTGAATTTAAAAAAGTTGAATATTATAGGACAGCACTTCCATCCTTTCTTACGATATCTATTTGATTCGTTATACATTATATCTCAGAATTTACTCATACCAACAATGAATAACTTAAGACAAGGATGGTAGCTGCTTCCTGTTCAAAGTAAAGAACAATATTATTAATTATTATTTAGTTTATCTTTTGTTTTATTAATTAATACAAATATTTATTTAACTATAAAAATAACCAAAATATTCGTAGAAATCATTATTAAATAGTTATGTTACTTCGTAACGTTAAAAAAAATTATTCGCTGCATAAGGTTATATATAAAACAAAATTGCGTTTATATTATAATAACATTATTTTTGTTTCGTTTTATTATACATTACCTTAATCTAGAAATTGCAATTACTTATAACGTCAAAAAACATTACTAAATAAGAAAATATAAAATTATTTTTAAAAAAATAATTTCAAATCATGTTTTTTATTCTTAAAATAAATTATTTTTATCATTGTCAATTTAAAACTCTTTTAGTGACAGTGACATCAATTATGTAACATGGAGACAACAGTATATTTATAAAGTGGGCAATTATATTCCCAACGGCAAAATGGAGAATATATGAAATTTGTAAACATGAATAACGTTCTTGTGAATCGTTGCTTGTTACATTATGGTTATTTAATGTTATACTGTAATTTTTACGTTATTTGAAAAATATTAATAAATGAAACGTTATTTGGTATTGTTACGATTTCCATCCTGGATCGAAACATCGCAAAATTCAACATTCCCCGTAAATAGAACCAGATATTAAACAAATAATTGAAATTCTATTTCATTCCCTCTATAATTTTTATATGTTTATTTTATTCATATATTTTGAAGTGCTCAATGAACTTGAAAATTTATGAATTATATATTCAAATTCTTTTCTGTTTCTTATTAAATCAGCGAATGAAAGAATTCACTTTAAACATACCATTTAGCTTGTTGACTTTCTTCTTTTCTTTTTACACTTCATTTTCATTATCTTCTTATTATAAGAAATGAATACGGGACGTTGGTAATGCTATACTTTTAATAAAAGCGTGCACAAGTACTTTAATGTATTTTCTATTAACTTTAGCGTAGCTGCAATCGAGAAATAAATTAAATTTTCCTGAAACAGTGTCAGTGAAACGGGAAAGTATGCTGCAAATATATTTGTTTAACCTATAAAACTAGAAAATTGGTACGTACGGGCAAATAAATTTTTATAATAAAAGCAAAAATAACAAAGCTATACATTTTGGATAATTGCGTGCTTCTGTGACGTAACAATTTATATTATTTACAATCAGTGCTATTGTCAGACAGTTTCATTAATTTTAATTAATCAACAGACTGTTATTAAAAATTCCACTGCTTGTATACAAATGCGGGGTTAACCTAATATTTTGACGTGATTTATTATTAATTTGTTTTTACTCATCTATATAATTGCTATGACATGAACGGAGGAATTAAATTTAGCTTGTTAATGAAATATTTGTTATTTTTGTACTGCGTGATCAAAAATAATAAAATTTATATGCTAAATATGGAAACATGTTATATAGGTACTTATATTCTATTAATGTCAAATATTTCTATTGTATAAGAATCAAATATTGATTATTAAAATAAATAATTATATCGTAATGTTAGTTTATGGAAAAATGTTTCACAAAAAACGAGAGAAAATTTCTGGTCTGTTCAATTGCCGTCAAATCTACATTTTTTTATTAAAAATATTATTCTTTAAATTTATGTAAATAATTTAATAATAATATTTTGACTACCTACTTCAAAATTAATTAATTTTAAAAATTGATTAGGAATTTAACTGAAGATTTATCGTTTATGAGGCAGAGTTATGGGTCCATATTGTTGATAACTGTTAACTAAGATAAAGAATAGTATAAGGTGCATACTAATAGCAAACTTGAATTTTATTAATTATCTCAAATTTTCAATAGAATTAGTGACTATTCAGACTATTACATATTAAAATTAACGAAAAATAAAGCTGTATCCTTAGCTACCTAATTAGTCATTACGATTAGCAATGTTTTTGCTCTATTTTATTTTATTTATCTCCTTAGAGGTCATTAAAGATTCAATACCACGTGATAACATCTATCAAAATAACTTTAGTTTGTATCTCCGTAAAATCTATTCAATATCAATATGCAAAAAATCCTTTTCTTTTTACACATTTGTTTGATAAAGGATTGCTTTCATTACCAGTTATACTATTATCTTATACTCGTAGAAGCGGCTTTTATTCATCGTTATCAGTGAATAAAATTAAGTATTATTCCATATTTAAATCCATGGCAACCCTCAACAACTAACAATTTACACCAATGCAGCAGCATTAAATTAAGTATGAACCCTTTTAGAACTTGATTGTGAAAAAGTCGGTACTTTAAAATACTAGAACATTATGTTCCTGGGCCGGAACGATCTCTATTTTAACGAGTTGTTAACTTTACATGTGTTTAAATATCCGTTCCGGCCTAGGGACGTACAATCCTTTTTATCACAAGTGCTCTGAAATAACCCCTTTTAAGGCGTGTCTTGTTTTGTGACATAATTTCATTACTGCCGAATTTCAGGACTATAAATTTTTTCCGTCCAGTATAAGGGCTACAAATTTTATACTAGCCAGAAACGGGGCGATAATGAAACCACATGAAAACCGCTATTTTCATTCTAGAAATACGCATTAAAAAGGGGTCATTTCAATGCACGTAGGACAAAAAAAGCCCTATAACGTAACTTTCGTATATGGAGCAAGATATTGCACAATGTGCATGCCTTATATTACACGCAAATTCTTATAAATTCTTCAAAAAAAATTCTATAAAAAAAAGAAAAATTCATTTTCTTAAAATAAAGCATACGTCTATTTTATTACAATATCCTTCCTCTCAGTCTTGGGGCGGTTAAGAAAGTTTGAAGCCATAGTTAAGCACTCCCCTGTCTTCTATATAACTTCCGTCTCATCTCATATCATTCAATCATGAAATGTAGCAGGAAATATACGTTTTTGTCTCAGTCGAGTCAAATTAGGTTTCGCGAATGGCTCTACGTGGCGGCGGCGGTGGCTGAGGATATTCCGAGAGCCGCATTTGCTGGAATAATGAAAGCGCCGACCGGCGAGCAGTATTTGACTTTCAAATGGCTGCTGCCACGTGGAAACGAGGCTAGACCTGGAAAAGATGCCTGGTGGATTGGAGCACGCACTCATGGAGAGGTGTTGGATTTAGAGAGATTCACAGAGAGTGATAGTTTGTTTAGTGCTGATTAGTAATGCTAATTCTCAAATCTCTGTATCATCGATAATAATTAATAGTTATACATCAAAGGAGAGAAATGCATGATTTTATATTAGGGCTACAAATCACTAAAGGAAAATAGTATTTTCTCCTAAAGTGTATATATTATTTTTGTAACGACCTAAATAAGATTAAAAACGAAAAAATTTATTTTAAAATATAATTTATTCATATTATTTTGACATTTATTAACTTAAAAGGCTTCAGAATCCAATGTTATTTTTTTTTAAATATTTATTTTTGGGGACGTTTCGAGCATAAATATTTGCTCATCATCAGCTCCTTTAAAAAATATAAAACAATATTTGTAAAATGTCAATAATAATAAAAAAGAAAAGATTTAAAAAGAGAAAAACTACAAAGCATATAGGCGAAAGGCAGTACTTGGTATTTACTGCTTTTCGCCTATATACACTTAGTTATGAAAGTAAGAAGCAAAATATTGCTAAATTGTGTATACGATAGAATACTGACAAAACTAATAATAATAATATTACATTAACAACAAAATTTGAGAAAGTTGACAAGCAAAAAACAAGTTTTTATTAGTAGTATCAATAAATCAAAGTAATGAACATGAATCACCGACTTTGCCTTAAAACAACAGACCTCTACTGTCCCTATCCTACCATAACGTTAGTACGTGTCCCTAAACCAAAGTACACCACATGAAAAAGATTGCTCCTTTCCCTTAAAACTCAATTAAATGAAGCCGAAGCCGGCAGACGACGCACACCATCCCTCAATTTTGTCGGTAACCGCAAGTCGGATCAGTGGAAACACGACGCTCTGACATCAGATTCTCTCTTACGGCTCTACGCATCACATTTCGTCGTAATTGACGCTCGCACGTCACACGGATACAGCTCGACGAAGGCTATTGAAGTCATGAAATCAACAGTCTTGCAAGAAATGTACTTGATTGGGAAGTTGGGATACTATATCATTTGATTTGTAAATTTAGTTTCTTTAAACTTATTCAAAAATAATGACCGGTTTTAAGGACGACTAGCATTTGACTAACTTTATTCCTTACCTGTCGAATATTCTTTCATAACTTTTTAGGTAAATTTTTCTAAAAGTAGTAGAATATTAAGTTAAATATTACTTTCACGATCATGTGTAAAGTAAAATGAAATTTCCACAATTGATCAAAGTAAGTGATATTTTTCATCTCGGAATGTTAAATAAAGCTATATTAATGGCACCTAGAATAAAACGGTAACACTTGATATTAATGACATTTAGATGACTCTGTCAAAGAAATAATAAATCTTATCAAAATTTATAATTATTTCTCCAAATTTTACTTCTGATATGATATGAAAAAAATTATTTGTGTTCCTTATGAATAAAACTCCTCATGTGTTTTTGCCGAAAGGAAAAGATAAAGAGATATGCCTTCGGCTCAGGAAATTAAACAAGATGTTTCGTTTTCTTCCGTTGATATACAAATAACTATTGGAATATTTGTCAGCCAAAAATAAAATTAGTCTGGAGCTAGTTCATCACACATTTAGGCTTATTCTGTAACATACTCTTTTTAGCTAATGATATCAGCTTTTAATAGAGAAGATTTAAAATTTGTTTAGAATAATCGTTCAATTTCTTTCGAGATTATTATTTTTGTTGAAGAGATAGATAGGTAAATAGGTAAAGCAGTGCCATTTTAGCCGACAAATTTAATAATATATAATTAAAACAATAGGGTAGGTTGCTCTGTGGTATCGAGTTGGCCTGTGGATCTTGAAAACCCTGGTTCGATCCCTACAGGAGACAAACAATTTTCACCAAATTAAATCTACCCCTGTGGCTCCTCCTCCACTAATATCTTTGGGGGCCGTTATTTGACGAGTAAATTGCACGCGGAAAAAATATATCACTTACCGAGATCAGCTTAGGCGGAGTGCCAGTAATGGGTAAAAAGCGTGATGATATATTTATTTAAAACAAAATTCCAATTTTTATCATAAATCACGATATTAAAAATATTACTATCCAATATGGCATTTTATTTTTAAAATATATATATATTTATGCTTATAACTTGCTTATTTGATCTACAATTGCTATAAATTTTACACCATTATACGTCGTAAAAAAGCACTAGTTTGTCGATTTCACCTTTGCTCTGTCTTCAAATAAAAAGTTATCAATGAGCTGCTAACTTTGCTTATAAAAATGTAGCGGGAATATAAATAGTACAGTGGAAATTAAAAATAACAAATTATAATTCAATTTTATTTATAGATAAAACTATATTGTTATTCTCAATGGGAGGATTAAACCTTCATTCTTAACGGGCCGTTAAAAATTAATTACAGAATACCGCCCAACATCAATTATTAATACTACTATCTTCTTTTAAGGGGTAAGGCCACTCTAGACAAGGAAAAAAAGGGTCATTTCCAAGATTTTTTTTAACGAAATCTAAACGTGCTGCTTAAGAACTGTTTTTGGATCTTTATTTAGTGCTCTTTAAACTTTATTTAAATTTTTTTTAAAAGAAAATATTTAAAATTGTCGTCAGAAATTTAAAAAAATGGCGACTCCTCTCGGCGCGTAGGGCAAATCGGGCGAAAACATTCCGGGAACAGCAATAGACATGGATCAAAAAGTGATATGTTTTCTTAATCTCTGGTGTATACTCTAAAAAACTACGGGCTGGATTTTGAAAATTTGGATTTTTAACAAAATGGCGCACGTTTGAAATAAAAGTTCATTATTCGGGACTAAATTTCTGTATAAAAACGACCATAAAAAACGAATGAAACACTTTAAAAAAAAGCCCCCGTAGTTTTTGAGTATTTTATATCTAGAATAAGAAATAAAAAGTTTCAGCACGATCCATCAATTAGTATTTCAGATATCTTTTCGCCCGATTTTGAAAATATGATTTCGAGAAAAACGCGTTTAAAGTTTCGAGTCATATAATATATAAATACTAGTACTAATAGATATATGCTTTTTTCCCTCTGAAATACTTCCGCGCGGCATTTACATTAATTGTCCCTATTCCTAAGGGTTTAAACTATAATTTAAGCAAATAAAAAACAAATGCATTTTTAAATTTTTTTAGAGTGGCCTTACCCCTTAAAGTGTTGTTATTAGTGAGTCCATTTTTGTTACAAATTACAAACTCCTTTCAAAGGAATTTTTCTACAACTGTCAAAAAATGTCCTTTTTTTCACTAATATCAATATGAGAAATACGTGATTTTTTCATCATTTACATTTCCATGACAACGCGTATTTTGCGCATTATTTTGCACCTTAGTGCGCAAAATACTTATTTTGCGCACTAAGGTGCGCAAAATGAGTATCTCGCGCACGGTCCCACATTATTTGTTGTCAGGTTTCATTAGTTACAACACGTCAACAGTTTCAAATTAATATTATTGTTGATTGTTTTCCTTCAATTTACTTAAATAAATTAATAATCATTGTATTATTCTTTATTTACAGTTGTATTTCGTAGGCAAAATTCTTGTTTTTTGGCGCGTTTGAATGATTTTTATTGTCTCGATCTGCGGTATCGACTAAAAGTAACATTCTCATGCGCAACAAAAAACCACTCATTTTGCGCACTTAATACAAAAATAACTATTTTTTAATTCGATAATAGTATAGCCATTGTTTTGTATGAGTGAATTATAAAGTAATGATGTAGAAATTAATTCGTAACACATAATATTTTTGAAGCATTCTTCGCACAGTTCATTGAACAATTTAAACAAAAAAAAATCCAAATAATATAATTTTGAATGGTGTTGTTTGAAGTAGGTAGCTCGTATAACTGGCGAGTAAATTCCGAGTTTCGCAAAGCTCTGTTATCAGCGTGAGTAAACTGTGGTTGCGTGCCCGCGCATGAATGTGTCGAGTCTCCGCTCCTAATCTTCCGTCGTCCGCCGAAAGTCCTACGTTGTATGCGGAGACATAGGTTACCTACAACGTTCACCGCCGCGTCGTGTCTCTAACTTCGTTTTATAGTCAGGATGAGTAACTGAGTATATGTACATTTACAACCAATAAGGTAGATACTAGGTTATGTGGATGCAAGATGAAGTATTGGTAAATATTTGTTAATATGGTTTGAAGCAAAATAAATTTCGTATTGATTAATCAATTTGAATAGGGAGAATATTCAAACTGAATTCATTTGTTCTTCTACTGCTATTTAAAATATCTTTAATTTCCATATTTATATGGGTAAGGAAAAGTAAACCAATTATAATTTCTAATAGACATGTCATCGTATAAATGGTTTCAAATGAATTTTAAAACAAATAAACTGTCAAGAATAATATATAGTAATAGAAATGATGAAAATGTATTATTGAAAAGCGTATCTGTAAAATGAAACTCTAGCGCCAAATACTATAGATACTTATATAGGTGTTTATATACTTATGGATTAAACTTTGACCACGTAACAAACAGAATTTTTCAAAAATTTACAATACTTATTTTTCTATGATTGCTATGTAAAGTAGAAAATTATGCTCTCATTTGTCATCGTAAAGTTGACGTTTTCTATGGAACAATCGAGAAATAACTTTATCGAGTGTTTCCAATAGCAACGCGCGAAAAAGATATTAAATGCGCGCGTTTTCAATGGTAACGCGCGAAAGAGATAGTAAATAAGAGCTTACTTCAATAAGTACGAGGGATAAAAATAAAACAGAAACTTGTCATATTGACAAAATGAATTTATTTTTAGTACTGTATACGTTTTTGAATAATTTAAGATACAATCGTAGAAAATATTATGTGTGTATCTCGAGCGTAAAGTGTCTTCGTTCCTCTTAAACTATTGCAGCTCTCGCCTACGGCTCGCGCTGTTTTTACCGTGTTCGAGTAACAAAGAATCACTTTAAGCTCTTAATACACAAATAACTATTGTGTGATAAGTGATTCTTTGTTACTCGAGCATAGTAAGAGGAACACAGACATTTTACGCTCGTGATACTCAAATAATTTTTTCTACGATTGCATCTCTTTAATTAAAAAACGTATACGTATTGAAAATAAATTTATTCTGTCATTATGACAAGATTCTGTTTTGTTTGTATCACTGGTAAATATTAAAATAAGTGCGCATTTAACATTTTTCCTGCGTTAACATAACACACGCGAGCATTTAACATATTTTTTGCGTATTGCTATTGGAAGCGCGAGGCAAAAGGCATTTTTCCAGAGAAAAAGTCAACTTTATGATGGAAAATGATAGCGTAATTGTTAACTTTTCATAACAATCGTAGAAACAGTTAATTTATATTTAATTTAAGAAAACTAATTCTATGCTAATGGATTGTTAAGTATTGTTAATACAAAAGTAATACAATAAAATAATGAACGCGATACTAAAAATGTTTACTTAAGGTAAACCATATTTTATTTTGCGAATTTTGAAAAATCTTTTTGTTCTACATATGATCAATATCCTATAATATATTCTTTTAAATTTTGATGCACATGTATAGAAACACCCTGTTTAACAAGGTATCAGAATATTTCTTCATTTGTAATATGAATGTGACAGTTCTAGTTCCCAATTACAAAGTGAACCTTCCTTTCTTCCAACAACAAACACTCCATTTACATGAATACAACATGGCAACATGTAACATAACCCTATATCACGATCACAAATTACGTCTGAAATGATTAACCAAATTACATTTTAGTACAGTCGTGCATAGCTCGAGTCGGCTGTGTTCGTCTGTGCGCCCACAGCCCACACACGCATACCTCAACAAATAGCACGTAATCCCGCGCGCCAACACAACACACGGTTACATTACACCGCGTAGCGCCACAAATGCGCAAACATTCTAATGTGCAAGTCAAACAAACACCAGTGGAAACATCTTAGATATAGATGATACATTTTAGACACTCTCAGCTCGAACTCTAATGAAATCTACTCATGTTTCGAACACTGAATCTGGAAATTTACGCCAAACTTTTCTAGATATACGTCAAACGTAAAATTTAAGTTTCATAGTATAAAGTAAATTTAAATTTTGAACGTGGTTTAATAAGCAATTCATATTCATAGTTACGTCCATAATTTTAGGTTTAAATTTAACTCTGCTTTATACTATCAGCCCTAAAGGTTTCAAAATTAATTAAAAAGAGCATTTTTTGACATGTAACTGGCCATATTACAAAAATAAGTTATTAGATGTCGGGCGGATTGGAACAAACATGGTGGCTGACCAAGAACATTGTTTTGATTTTTTCAGTGATTCTGGATTTGCGCACAAGTCTGCAAAAATATGAAACGAGGAATATTATTGGCAATGAGTTTGAAGTATTAGCGCCATGGTCTTTCATTAAAAGCTCCTATTAATTTATATATGGGTATAAATAACTGCATAAATATCTTTTGCTCCATGTTTTATTTTATTTAAATACTTTCCAATCTATTTATTATACAAACACCAAAAGTCCGCATCGAATATTATTATTATATCATTTTTCTTACAAAAGTTATATATATCTCATATTAGATGAAAATTACAAAAAGTAAAGTCAACCTAATTGAACTGGATACCGAGTGTATAAGATTGAGAAAAACGTTATAAAATTAATGCGAATGAATCAGTTAAGATGGTTTGATCATGTGGAGCGTATGTTGAACGAAAGACTGGCGAATAGGGTATATTTTGATGAAATTGAGAGTGAAAGATTTCTTGAATGAATGAAAAGATATGGTGGTTATTCTGTTTGGCAAGTCAGTGCAGGGGCGTATCTGGGGTACTTGGCGCCTGGGTTCTGAAGAAGAATGTGGCGCCCCGAGGTGTGCGATCTTTTGTAATTAAAGGCGTTAGTACGACAGTAGGTACCTACACTTGGTATTCATTTAATTACTTTATTTATTTTACAAATAATATTAAGACGCAGTATTTGTGTTCTTTTAATATACTCATATTTATTTTAACTTTTAGCCGTCTGCCGCTTTTTTATGCTGGCGCCCGGGTTCTGGGAACCCCAAGAACCCTGGGTTGGAACGCCCCTGAGTCAGTGTGGTTGTATAAGACGTAATTCTGATTAGCTGACCAAATATCAAATGAAGATATGTATATGTATAAAAGTTATGACAGTTACATCTAATTGTTCGCCAAATAAATATAGCGTTCAATTTAGCTACGGGTTTTCCAATGCTGTATAGAAATATTTAACGAAACTTCAAAATATTATATACCAACATTAAATCAAGTGAAAAGATAAAATTGGTTTTGCGTTTATACTGTTATCGCAATTAATATACCTAAGGGAAAAGTTTTCATAAAGAATATTAAAAAATTAACATAATTTTTGCTTTAAGGCAAAGATAACGATACCAACAATTCGAATATCATTCTTGCGACCTTGCTGTTTGTAGAAAATGTTACATATAAAATAGACAAAACATTAACAAGTTAGAACATCAAAGTTTATTTTTTGAGCAAAAGTCAGTATTCTAGAATATATTGTATTCCTTGCGAACATTAGCGATATATCTTCGATTGTTTAGCATGCAATATAATTTCTACACAAAATTAAATATGGAAACAAAAATCATTACCAGATCTAAATATATAAATGGTCGGTTGAGCTAAAAAGCTATTGATATTTATAAGAACAAAAACAAATGATTAATCCTGATGGCTGCGAATTGAATAAAACTCGGTTTCCGTTGATAAATAAATTATAATTGCTTATATACTTGTGTACTTGTTTATAGTTACGTTTTGTTATTTAATATCTTCTATTTTCTTGATGAAGATACGCGTTTAATATACTGAAATGGCGAATTCAATCAAATTTGGAGGACATAAACTAAAAATTGTTTTCATTATTATAAGCATTTTGATATAGGTTTGTTACATCAACGAAAGATTTAGAGTTGGAGGAGCTTGTACGAATGGCATTACTAATGTGTAAGATGCAAAAGTTGTATCCGAAATAAATGTTTGAAAAGTTTATGCTACTCTATTTTATGTGACACTGTATAACTTTAGTATTCAAAATCGGAGTAAGTCAGCAAATATGTACCAGTTGGCAGGATGGAAATGGCTGAAATGCTGCTTCGCTCTCAAGATGGCTTCCAGCAACGGCAGAAGCTACAGATTAGGAAAAGAGGCGCAGGTACCGCAGACTTACACGTTAGATTACAGAGCGAGCCGAACAAGCCAAGCAATTAACATCGGCTTGTAACTGTAATTGCTAAACTGGCTGAGCAGTAAGGCACCTTTGAATCTATAATTTTATGTTCGCCGTTTAGCGAAATGTCTTCACTGCCACTTCTAAGATGTGTACGTTGGCCAACTGTAATTAATACCCATGTTGTATTGGTTTCGAACTTCCGACGTAAATATAAATTTATGGCTGGTCGAATGTTTGTTAGCAATGTAGAACATATATCTTCAGGCTCGTCTTGGTGCCACAGTTTAGAATTATTGTTCATCGTAAATTAGTCTTCTTCGAATCTTGGATGTTGGTAATTGGATTTGTTTGTGCAAATGTTTTCTTCAAAGAAAAACGAAATCAATTATATTTAGCACGAAAAACAGATTATAGACATTTTACATGGGAAATCAATTCTTCCACAACTGTTATTCTCCAAAATTATTTTCAAGTGAAGTGCTTCAAATAACAGTTAATATAAACCAATTAACACATTTCGTTTTACTGTTTTTAACTTCGAAATTTAGGTTTAAGAATGTACAGAAATTGTTTTGTACCGAGTAGCCACAGAATTTCAACAAAATTTCATATTATATATACCGGGTGGTGCTCAGTGAGTGCGAACATAGGAATTTAACATGGGATATTAGTTTTATGCAATTTCCTGCTCTCCTGTACATTTTACGGAAAAAACTGTAGAGGGAAGATTTGTTCAGAATTAAAAGTTACCCATGAAACTGTTTTTACATGTTTTATTAAGTTTTTGGTTTAGCCGTAACATTAAAAATAAATTTCGAAATTTCTGTTACTTTGTAGCAATAGCCATGACTTTTCTTTTATTTTTATGACAAATGCGTTAAATGTCAATTTTTGATGTTTATTAAAGTTAATCTTATAATTTAAATTAAATCTTTGTGTAAGCTATAAAATGAATGTTTATTCAAACGAAGAACGTGTCTTCATTATTAAAAATTATTATGGAGGAAATAGTTATAGGAGGGTGCGGGATTTATTTTCAATTAAATATGAAGATAAACCAATTCCAAGTGTATCAACAATTTCAAAACTGGTTACAAAATTTGAGAGTACAGCTAGTGTAGCTGTGACCGATGGTAATGAAGGCAATAATAATAATAACAGAATACGTCATAACGAAGTGAATGAAGAATTGGTATAGGTACAGCATAAGACATATTGCTTCTGAATGTGGTTTGCATCATTCAACAGTTCTGAGAATTTTAAAAACACATGGATATAAATCTTACAAATTTCAAACACATCAAGAACTTCTTTTGGCTGATTTTGAAACTAGAAGTACATTTTGTGAAATTATGCAAGAAAAGGCAAATCGGGACCAGCACTTTATTTCGTCGATTTGTTTTACAGATGAATGTACATTTACTTTAAATAATGAACCAAATGTTCAGAATACTCGTATGTGGACCACAGAAAATCATCATTTAACTGTGTGTACAGGTACCCAATATCCTGAGAAAATTAATATTTGGGTTGGAATTTTTAAGAACAGGATTATACCATTTGAAATTATGGGAAATTTAAATTCTGATATGTATTTAGAACTTCTGCAAAATCATATAGGTCCTGCATTGGATGAGGCAGCTGCAGTAGATGAGGATATTTGGTTCCAGCAGGATGGGTGCCCGGCTCATTATGGAATAAATGTGCGGGAATATTTAGATTTGGTTTTTCCTAATCGGTGGATTGGTCGTGGTGGTGGAATAAATTGGCCTGCAAGATCTCCGGACCTAGCTCCTTGCGATTTTTTTTTGTGGGGGCATCTTAAAAGTAAAATTTACTCTAAACACTACGAAAATTTAGATTTACTAAGACAAGCTATATTCGAAGAATGTGATAATATTACTGACAGGCAATTAGCCAATGTTAGAACTTCGTTTTACAATAGACTTGGTTATTGTCTTGCTGAAAATGGTGGCTTGTTTGAACATTTATTGTAATTTCTTTATTTTTTTATGTAGGTATATTAAATAATATTGTTACAATTATTACTTATTATTTCACATTAAATTATTGTAATTTAAAATTTAAAAAAAAAATTGAAATTGTTGATAAACTTGAAACTGATTTATTATTAAATATGAAAATAAAACTTTGTTCAAAGAATAAAAAATGTGATTTTTTTGATTTAATTTAAATTATAAGATTAACTTTAATAAACATCAAAAATTGACATTTAACGCATTTGTCATAAAAATAAAAGAAAAGTCATGGCTATTACTACAAAGTAACAGAAATTTCGAAATTTATTTTTAATGTTACGGCTAAACCAAAAACTTAATAAAACATGTAAAAACAGTTTCATGGGTAACTTTTAATTCTGAACAAATCTTCCCTCTACAGTTTTTTCCGTAAAATGTACAGGAGAGCAGGAAATTGCATAAAACTAATATCCCATGTTAAATTCCTATGTTCGCACTCACCGAGCACCACCCGGTATATTTTTTAATATACCATAACATTTCTCGAAATGGGGGAGGTGGCTCAGTGGTATCATGAGAACCCTGGTTCGATCCCTACAGCCGACAAACAATTTTCACCAAATTAAATCCACATCTGTGACTCCCCCTCCATTAACACCTTGGAGGGCCGTGATTTGACGACTAGTAAACGTACTTCACGCGAAGAAATATATCACTTACCGAGATCTGCTTCGGCAGAGTGCCACATCCAGTAATGGGTAAAATGTGTGGTGATATATTTATTTTATTTTTTATTTATTTCTCGAAATTATTATTATATAGTTATTACTGTGTACCAAGGAAATAAATTGATACAATTCATCCCGAAGGTGCTGTTTCATTTCCCGGATGAAAAATGAATGACACTTTCTTCACCCTATCAGTTAGTAAAACTTTGAAAAGAAAGAAATGTATTATTTCCTTGAAAGATGTCACCTGGATGTCACTAATATCAAATCATACTATTATTTTTCAGTTGTAATAAATATGGCTTTATTTTTCCTTTTTAAATAAGGTAAATAAATACTTTCTTGCAGGGTCTTGAAATAAATGATTATATTTCTTAAAAATGGTAAAAGTACTTCTGTTTTATTCATATTTAAGAAGTTTATTGTAATCTAATGAATTCGAGAAATTATTTTTAGAATATATTTTTGGAATAGAATTAATAATTACAGTGTTCGACCGAAATGTCGCATCTCAAATTAAATGAATACCTAATAATTATTGTTATTCACTGACACTATTGATTTTTAAATATTCTAAAAATAACTAAATAATGTGTAATTTTTTAAAATCATACAAATTTAAAATGTAAAAGAAAACTTATTCCTGATCGCACGAAAATAAAACACGGTAGGCTGTAAGGCAATTATACAACGATTTCAAATTCTAGTGTCAAATAAATTGTTGATTTTTACAAAATTTATCACAAGTAATAGTACTAGACCTCCATAATTTGACGATAAAAATTTAAAAATCTAACTTCGTTAGATAATTACCCGAAATAAATAAAATAAAATAATATTCCATCAATCTGACAGTATAATATAAAAAATCATAATTTTGTGTCAAATTGATAGCATACAAATATATTTACTTGGTGACAGGATTTTATACTAGTAGTGAGATTTTATCCTTTTATCGGAAATTTATCAGTATAAAACTGTGCTTATTGGTTAAATTTTTAAATGTCTTGCATTATGATTGGTTAAAAATAGATCATGAAAACTTATCCTCAGAAATTTTATTATTGATTTGCGTTGTTGTTTTAATATTTTCCATTCTTGAATTTTTGCCGTCCAGATTATTATCAAAACTTCTTACAAATTTCTCGTTTACTAAAACTTACATGATACCTATTACAAAGACAACTGTTGCGTTGTTTTTTTCGCTTATCTATCTGTAACACTTAATCGTTATATCCCAGCTAGAAAATCGTTTGAAGTCATATTATTTAGTACAATACATAGTAGAAAATCAATACCTAATGAGCACCCACTTCTAGTCTGTATCAAAGACAATACCACCTTCATCAAGACTCGTTCAAAGAATACAATAACCTCTTCAGCAACACGGGTGCTTCGGAGTACATAATAGACTTTTAAAACTTGGAACTATCGATCATCTTGGAAACAGTTTTCATAGTCCGTCGTATTCAAGAGCCATTAACTGCTTTTTACTTCGCTCTACATTCACCTTACGTAACCGGGCCGCTGATCTGGATTACAGCCAGCGAATTGAATTTAGTCGTTAGAACGAAGGAGGATGGTGGCAATCTTGCCCTCTGTGCAAATTTCTTGAGATGGGATCAGCTGTTCTTGTTTGTGTACTAAAGGAAAGATTGCTCTTGCTTGTTCACTAAAGCACGGAGGAAAGTTTTACTAGGTTAGCAATAGCGGATATTTTAATTGCCCCTGTGTCTCTCCCACCACTAACATATTTAGAAGCCGTGATTTGACAACTGGTAATAGCATTTTACGCATATAAATATAGCACTTACCGAGGTCTGCTACACCAGAGTGCCACACCCAATGATATTTATTGATTTTAATTTTAAATATTTGTTAATTTAATATGGTCAGTTACACCGCGAAAAGTAAAATCAAATCAAATATTTAACAGCAATGTCAGTTATGCCAAATGACACGTAATTTCGCTTTGCTTTTATTTAATTAAATCTAGGTAAAATGTATTTATAAAATAAATAAATGAATAAATATATTATTACGTCCTTTACCCATTACTGAGTGTGGTACATTGCTGTAGCAGCTCTCGGTAAGTGATATATTTATGGACGTGAACTATGGTTACCATCTGTTAAATTACAACCCATTAAGATGTTAGTGAGAGAGAGGCCACAGGGAAAATTTTTAATGAGATGAAAATTATTCGTCGGCTGTGGGAGTCGAAGCCGACTTCTCAAATCTTTCGAAATTTGTTTGCCGCTGCTTCAAATGTCTTTAGGAGAGTCACAAATATCTTTGGGGGCCGTGATTTGACGGCTGGTAACCGCACTTCACGCGAAGAAATATATCACTTACCGAGATCTGCTTAGGCAGAGTGCCATATCATATTTATATTATTTATTTACAAAAGATATATTTATGATTTTCATCATTTTCAAATAGAAAATATTGCGACTGTTAAAGACTGAGATATGGATCTATTTACTCTGCACAATAAGACCTTAATCCCAATTATATTATAAGGGCAGCTAACAAAATTGTATTTTTTATATACACGTAAATTGTTGTCAGTGAAATTTGGACGAACCACCTCTTGCTTGATAATTAGTAAATGCAAGTTTTATCTCGATTGTATCCACTGACCTACGATTATATTTATAAATAAAATAAATATAACATCACGCCTTTTACAGATTACTGGTAGTAGCACTCTGCCGTAGTAGATCTTGGTAATTGATATATTTATGCATGTGAAGTACAGTTATCACCTGTTAAATCACGGCCCCAAAAAAAATTTAATGAAGAGCGAGACACAGAGATATGAAAAAAGTTGGTCGACTGTGAGAATCGAATCTGGGTTCTCAAATACACCGAACTACTCGATGCCAGTGAGCCATCTACTTTATATTACTTATAAGTATCATTTTTGAGATATTGAACCGAAATTTAGAAATCATTTTCCTGTTACATTTTTAAACATAAAGAACCTTTAAAAGTTAATACATTTGCTTTTAATTTTTGCATGTAATTCGTTCTGAAATTGGTTCCATATCTTATAAATTGCATAATTTGCATATAAATTTTTTATTTTTAAATTTATTATAATGCTTTTAACCTTTCACTTCAAAAAATTGTACAATACCTACATAATATATTTCTTTTATAATAACAATAATATCAGGATCAGTGGTAAGGTACCAATTTCAAAACGAATTAAGGGGCAAAAATTAATGGCGATTGCGTAAACTTTTAAAGATTTGTAATGTATGAAATGTAATATAATTAAAATTTCACATTTTCGTACTTTTACTATTTTCACTGTTAATGCATTTTGCTTGTATTTATACAATTATCTACTAATTACTCTATTTTGTGCACGATTTACTAATATTTCATAAACATTCTCTCTGTCAATAATTTAATCAAAACCTTCCAATGACTTATTACCATTATCCTGATTTCCTATTAAATTCCAAATCAGTATGGAAAAGCATGAATTGATTATCCGCCTAAGTTATTGAAATATCGACAGCTTTCCTCTGTTTCGAATGATGCTAACTAGCACACGCGGCTGCGGAACGCACAGATAGTGTCACGAGTGCGAGTGCGCATGTTGTTATGTGTCAACAGCTGCAATTGCGAGCTGTAGTGTTGCATTTGCTACGCTTATTGCATTAACGGACGTTACCTAAATGAACTGATGCAAATGAAATGGAAATTTTGAAATTTCGAGTAGATTGTCAGTGCAATTGAAAATTGTTCGGATGACCGCATAAAATATAGAAAGATGAATTTTTAAAGCTGAAACTGTATCAATATAAATTTTAATTTCATACCTCATTTTAAAACTTTAAATTTAAACTTAAATAAATAAAAGTCAATCGTAATTACTTGTCAAATGGAACAAGTTGTCGAATAATTGGAATGAAATTTCATGGACGGTCTAGAAATGAATGTATGGATATTTCGAGTGAGAGGAATAATAATATTTAATTCATATAGTTATGAGCGAAATTATTAGCTATAATATCCCAAAGGCATTGAAAATACGAAATAATTATATCCTATTTCGAAAGCACGTTGCTTGGTAACCGCCCGATACTGTAGGTGGAGTTCAGGTGGGCGACAATTACATGGAAATTCAATTTATCATGTTGCATGTGTGACATCTGTGATTGCCTATTTAATTACGTGATAATAAACAATAAATTTCATTACGTCGGCTTTGATTTTTGTGACGTATTTTTGTTGTGATTATTATGATATAATTTTGACAGGATCTGTCAAATTTGATGTAATAATTTCTTGAGGAAGGTATTATTTTTCATGAACTTATGGTCTATGTAAAATAAAGTGAAATAATATCAAGAATTAAAATTCCACAAAAATGTTATTGATTGGTCAAATTTACAGATATAAAGAAAAATTTAAAAAATAAAATTTTTGAATTCTATTGTTCTGTATGTTGTATTTTTAAAATAATAATTTCTTTGAAAATATTATAGAAATAGAGCTAATTAGCTGGTATTACTAAATTAAATCAATTAAAATGTAGTTTAAAAATTGAATTCTACAGTACACAAAACTTTGTAATATTTAATTTAATTAGACAAAAGCAGATGGCATTAGTAGTAACTGGATAGTTGAAAAATTGGATAAAACTGTCGTTTCTTCTTTATAATTCACTTGTTCTGAGGGTAGAGGGCTGTTACCTACAGAAAACGTACTTGAGGAAATTGTGAAAAAATTATATGTTAATTATCAATACTAGAAGAATATTCAGATAGATTAGTTTTGTAATAAAGTTATCAATTAAATGGGGTAGGTGGCTCAGTGGTATCGAGTCGGCATGTGGATCTTGAGAAGCCTGGTTCGATCCCCACAGGCGACAAACAATTTCCACCAATTTAAAATCTACCCCTGTGGCTCCCTCTCCACTAATATCTTTGTGGTAACCGCACTTCACGCGTAAAAATATATCACTTACCGAGATCCGCTTAGGCAGAGTGCCACACCCAGTAATGGGTAAAAGGCGTGATGATATATTTATTTATATTTAATTAAATTATTATTTTCATCACCAAACCTAGAAAGTGACATTTAAAATAGTTATAATTAAACGATAAACACTGTTTGTCATGACATAATTATTTGTTTTGTTTTGACTAATTAATCCCGTACATGTAATTAGAATAAACTTATTTAATTGTATAATTATTTCAACTAATTTAGATTGTTCTTTCCAGGTGCACTTTACGGGACACTGAGAAGGAGAGGTTGTTCAGAACTTTCAGGCCTCTTAGATTATTCTGCACTTTTAACAGGTATTGTGCCTAAATATAAGTAAGACAAGGCTATATATAATAATGGGTTCTTACGTTCTTAGTATTTTAAAATAAAATTATCGCTACAGATTTGCTCAGTAACAATAGTGGAATGCTTGCTCATATTTTCGTGATTAAACTGTAAAAAAAGTAATACAAAATACATATTATTAGAGTTGTGGCCGGTTTCATCAACAAAAGATAAATTTTAAACTTGATTTAAATAAATAAAATCAAATTGAAATTATGACAGTAATGATTCCATTTGACACGTAATTTTGATTTGCTTTTATTTATTTGAACTTAATTTACAATTTTATTATTGTCGACTAAATCGGCCATAATTTATTTATTTATTTATTTATTTATGTTACACTGCACAACAGGAACTTAATCCCAATTACAGTACAGGGTCCGCACTCACCGAGCCGCAGTGTGGTAGTTCATATAATTTTTAGCTTGAGTGCGATTCGAACCCGGGATCTCCGGATTCGAATTCCGTAACGCTATCCACACCACCGTACTGACGGACAATGCGTCAACAATAAAATTACGCGTTTTACAAAGACTCAATTAAGCAAAAAATAACACAAATATATTTTTACTGAATATTTATACTAAACAAAATTGTTCCCATTAGTTAATGTTTATTATTTATACTAAACAAAAATTATTTAATAACATGTGCTACGAATTTTCAGCGAGATAATAATATTTTGACGATGGTGTATTGTTCAACAAACTACTAACTTTAAATTTTTAATCCAATTTTCATAAATTTTCAATTCTCTATTAATAATATGTTTGAATAATTTACATACTTCCTGAAACCAATTCGCAATTCAAATCCATGAATGAATACCTATAAACAGTAATAATCAGTAATTGCTCCAATTGCAATTATAGCCATGAATTTTAATAACTCTTTTATCAAATTTTATTTTGTATCCAATAAACAATAAACTAAATGGATCACCAAAAAAGGTATTAATAAAATAGTAATTATTATTATTACCACAATAACTATCACCCACACTAGTAACGTATATTGGTACATAGAAACTCACAAAGAAAATGAACTCGAACAGAGAATATTGGGGCTGATCAAAAAAAAAAACTTAATTGATTTTTTTTTCACAACTCTGTCAGAAAATAAAAGTTTATTTACTCAATTATGAGAAGAAAGTAATAGCTTTCATCTCTAACAAAGAAATTTTGAGATGTTCTTTTGTGTCGTGAAATTGATAAAAATAATAATAATAAAATAAAAATTTACCACGTACATATGACAAACAATAGAATCACATATTTGTTTGAAAATGAACCAATGAAATAAAAAAGATTTTAATAAATTTCAAATAGTGAAATTCTCAATGAGAAAGAAAATTTTGCTCACGCAAAACATAACTCTTAATACAATTTATTGTCAGGCAATATTTTGGCATGTATTTAAATACATTGTTACGGATATAGGAAATACAGCTCGTGCAGCACACTCGCTATATTTCCATTTTCACAACAGCTCATAATTCATGTCAAAATATTATCACATCACTTGTTATATTAATTTTGAAAATTTTACTTTCTGACAAGATAGTGACAACAATTTTATTTATTTTATTCATTATACTACAGGAATTTAATCCCCTTAACATACAGGTTTCGGACTAACCAACCGTAGTGTGATAGTTTCTACATTTTTTGCTTTTGCTGGACTGATATATGAATTCGAAATCTTCTAATAATTATATATATATATATATATATATACAAAACTCTTAAAGAAAGTGTCATTCTTCTCTTGATATACTATGATAACTATTGTTCAACTTAATTAATCTTATACTTGGATTAAGTATCTATCTATACCTAAAAACTGCAGTTACCAGAAATCATACAACCCTAATTTGCAACAAAATTGCAGATTGACCAATTCAAAATGTCTCGTGTCGCCTCTGTCGTCAGAGTCACTGTATGTGTGTCTACAATCTTCGGTCGATTTAACAAGAAATATTAAGAGAAAAATTTGAAGATTTGAATCGCATGATGACTGTAGCTTAGTTGGTTGAAAGCCTATAACCTGAGTTCATGTGTCCCAGGCATCCAAATTTTTCTCTTCATAATTCAACTAGATTAAGATACATTTCTATAAAATTAACATTATACATATGAAGCATCTTGTTAAGTATGTATCTAGTTAAGTCGCAACTTTTTAAATCGTCTGTTGAAACTAAAATCGGTTGTGTCGTCGATTTTACGATTAGCGAGCTAGTAGCTACCACCATTACAGTTAAGTGGCAGTAAAGGAGCTTTTAGTTTCACTATTGTTTTCGGACAGAAAACGCTTAATGGCTCCGAGGATTTTAAATTATACCCCCTTTAACTGATGTACAACGTAGAAAGTAGAATCTCGTATATCTACGTTTGCGAGAACAAAGAAACATGTTAGTTTTTCTCAGACATGAGAAAAATCTTAAACATGAATATCAGTATACGAATACTGCAATGACCGAACGACCAAACAACCAAATTTAAACAGTTCTTAATTTATCAATCGATTCATTTATGAAAACTATTATTTCTCATAATTCCTGTATAGAATATCTCTATTTTGACATTTCTTCACCAAAATCATTTATTCTTTTCCTTCTATTACACTTTTATACATTTTACTCCTGTACGAAATAAAACTATTACTTTTTCACACAACTGTCAAAGTTAACATTAATTTTCTAATATTATTTGTATATCTGTTTTCTGCAATCCTATTGGTACACTACCATTCATATTCAGTGTTGCCAGCCCTATTACGACTGTAAAGACTGCAACTTTATAAAAATATAAAAACTAATACCTTATATTCTTCTTCGTATTCTCACTATTTTCTGTTACAGGATCAATTAAACTTTCATTTCGGTTTCCATATTTCAAAACAAAAAAAATCAGTTTCGTTTTTCGGTCACGGTTTCATAAAAAGGTGAATATCGGTGCGTTCGAGTGTTTGCTTTTACCTATTGCTACGTGTTGCACTCTGCCCTACTTGATCTCAGTAAGTGATATATTTTCACAGTGAAATACGTCAAATTATAAAAAATATGTATAATTGGTTTATGCGAAGCTAAACTAAGTTATTAGAATTAATATTTTTTATTCATATAAAAATCAAAATATCTGAATAACTAATATCAATTATGATTATATTTTACAAAAAAACTATGAATTACTTTGATTGAAACTTAAAATGAGTTAAAATAGTTAATTAGACATAACGTAATTTTAACACTGAAAACTAATATTAAAAAAGTAAAGTAAAAAACTTAACGAAAATTTATTGCATTTGAACATCACCAATTCCGGGAAAAATTTATGGCAAACATTTATTTGGCATGTTGAAAATTTATAATCGCGTTAACACTGCGTACCGATTATGAAGTAAGTACTTAATTACGTGTTTAATGATCTGCATATCATAATTCATATTTATGATAAAGTTAATTGCCGCACGCATAAATATTAATTTATGGCATGTTTTTGAAACCTGCATAAATTATTCAAGAAAATTAATTCTGCCACCCCTATTAACTGGTATTAAACGCAAAGATTTATTTCAGTAAAATTAGAACAAACGGTAACTCCGACGTTCTGAAGGAAGTTTTAAATTTTGAATTCGAACTCATATTAATTTTATTGAGAATAAAATAAGCCGACAGGGTATATTAAAGATGAATAAAATTATATACTGCTTTGATAAATGTATTAAAAGACAGTCTGATGACGTTTCGACAAGTTTGTTGCCATTTTCAAATTAAAAAAAAATTATAGTAACACATACACATGTCTCAAAAAGAGAAAAATAATTTCAGAATTCAAAAACGAAACTAAATTGAGTTACTTATCGCATTAAAGTTAATCAAGTAAAAGTAAAATATTTATTTCTCAGAGTAAAATAAGACATATCAAGCCAGTAATCCATTTAATCAAAGTAAAATAATATATAAAAGTTGATCACGATTATTATATAAAGATGACATTGCACTTGCTTAATAAGTGATCCATAATCAGATAAGTTTCTGATAACTATTTCTAGGATAAATATAAGAATATCGCAACGATATTGTAACAGAAATGGTAAAAACTATTCATATAATTTATTATAATATTGATCGCTATTTCTTTGTCTAACTACAGTTTTTCAAATTTTTGTTTTATATTTCAATTACAACTCCTACAATTTAGTAAAACTATAACAAAGAAAAAAATTATGGACAAAAATAAAAAATAGCCATTTGTATATCAAGGATTAAAAGTAGCTGTTTCTGAACCAAGGCTAGAGATTGCAACACGAGCGTAGCGAATCAGATCAGGCTAAAAAAATGTTTTTATACGATTTCCATGAAAAGTTGACAATTAAACTTTAATTTATCTTCATAAAGTTGACGTTTTCTGTGCAGCAATCGGAAAATAACTTTGTCGTGAAAAAGATATTAAATGCACACTTATTTCAATAAAGGATATAAATAAAACAGAAAATTGTCATATTGATAGAACGAATTTATTTTCAGTACTCCTTCGGCTCACGTTGCAATTCCCATGTTCGATTAACGAAAAATCATTTTACGCTCTTAATACAAAAATAATTATTTCATAACGTGCACATAATATTTTTTAGACGGCTATCAAGACAAGTTGTGAATTTTTATTTAAAAATAAATTTCATATTTAATTGATTCAAGTCACATGTAGAATGGTTTGTTTTCGTCTAAACAATAATTATCAAAACAATCTGTCAACATATTTTGAAACGTAAAAGTGCAAATAAACTAACTTCATTAATTGGCTGATCAAGAAAATGAGCAACAGCGAGAGCGACTAGTTTTTCAAAACTCCGCCCGGAATTTATGACGCTGCAAGTAGAGCAATATTATACGAAAACAAATAATGAATTTGGTAAAGTTAAACAAACGAATAACTATAGTGGCCGTAAAGTAAAAGCAACTGTAAAGAAGATTTTGACTAAAGAAAAAAAAAATTATGATTGTTAAAGGATATGATCAGCAGCCTAAATAAAATTTTGGTTTATAAAACCTTATATTTGAGTTTAAACAATTTTATTTGCAAATCATCAACTATTTTTTATCTACAAGTTATTATCCTTCCACTAGTTTTCAATTTTCATTCCTTTCCATGCATACCAGCTTATTCAATTCAATATTCATTTCCATAACATCAGCTCTTTACACACGTACCTGCAAACACTCTTCAACTTTGAATTTCCTGAATGAATTCATTTATCGGACGCAGGCCGCAGGATATCGAATCCACGCAGGAAGTCCTGCCGTCCGATCGTAGCCGAGCAGTGTCGAACCCTCCCGAGCACCACCGACCGCCGCGAGCGTCGGTATTTACGTCCCGGCGCTAGTATGTGAAGTTAGTACGACGTCGACAGGCAAGCAGGACGTTGTTGGTGATTTTGTGCGGTCGGGTTGGTATTACGTAAATTGTGATTTTACGAGATGGATTAACTTTGGTGACAGCCTATTCGAGATCTATTATTGCATTTGAACTTAAGAATTTTTGTGGTGTCTGACAGTTTGGTAAGTTTTTGATTTGAAATGATTCTTAAAAAATATTTCATGTTGATTTTACCTGTTGTTCGGTTTTAAATATGTCACCATTAAATTGACGTATCGAATCGAATATTTCATATAAATATAAAGTATTTAACTTCGATTTTCTATTATTCATTTGTAATCTAAGTTTTGTTAGTCCAACTTCAGTTACTAAAATAATAATTCCATCATAACTATAATTATTATAATAACCTATTGTACAATTAAAAAACAGATCATTATATCAAACTTATTTATATATAGTATATGCAGGGGCGTAGGAACTGACGCATCAGCTGTAACAATGATAGAGGACCCCTAAACTAAGGTGGTCTCATTAACCTACCGGAGTAATAAAATATATATTTTGTCAAATGATTTAGGATCTAATTATGCCATAACTTTTTTATTTGGAGATAGGAACGGTAAAAAAAGATTCTGGTGTTTGGATAATTGGCTTTAATCAATTTATATATATATATTATTACCTTGAAAATTTTCATTCTCCAATTTTTATATAAATTTAAATAAGTAATTTAAAAACAAATAATTATTAAATTGAGCCATCTATGCTCATCACATTTTTACTTCGACAATTTTAAGGAACGAACTTCTATGGTAATATTAGATAAAGAGCCCAATATGCGCTACCAATGTGTATATGCCATGGGGAAAAATTGCAAAGTTACATATATGAAATCTTTTATTCAAAATTAGAAAAAAACTTTCATAAAATAAAGAACATTATTGCCTGGTCTTACAAGCGACAGGATACATTTATTACCATAATGAATGAATTTAAATTTGCAAATTCGAATCAGTTTTATATATTTTATGACATATATAGCATTATTGTCAAAAGTTTGATTGTCTGTGGAATGAATAAATTGTATTTATTTTGGAAGTAAATTAATTTGTCGATTATATACTAAAATAAAAAACTTATTTCAAGTTGTGTTCTTAAATATTCAAAGTCAACTTATTATTCTTATGGAGAGTTATGCCCGATTTTATTTAAAGAACAAACAAAATTACTTTTGTAGTAAATATATTTAAATTAACATATTTGAATCAGTTTTATGGCATACATAACATTACTGTCAAAACGTTGACAATCATTTGAATGAATAAATATTATTGACTAAATTTACTAAATTAATTTGTCGCTTATAAAATTGGTCATTTGTGTCATAAATTTGGCGCTGTCAAACGTTTTTTAATATCAAACTTATGAATAATATAATTTTCTATCCTTTTATTTGCACTATTTTTCTCTAAAGAACTTTAGAAAAAATAACTGCAGAAAACATACCGTTCAATATGTTACAGATAACCTCATTTTAACGCTATAAATTAATTAAAATATTTTGATAAATACACATATGAATTTCTATTATTTGTAATAAAAAATGACAACCACAATGGCGTTATTGTTTCCTTGGTGCAGGTAACGAATATAAATCATAATAGGTGGATATTTTATTATGAAATAGAAGTACAGTGCAACAATAAGTAATAGAAATAGAAGAAATGGTATATTCATTATTATTAAACTTTTATTTAGTATTTAACGGATATTATTACTAATTTCGCCAACAAAACTTAATCTTTAATTAACAATATTAAATAAATGACAGTATCGAATCGAATATTTGAAAGTGTTGTAAACTACTTTAGAAGAGATTTAACTTATATTTATTTTTCTGCATTTAAAACGAAGTTTAAAATGTATTGCAGCGGACCATTTATAATTTAATGGTTTTTTATATATTTGAAATAGAAAATTATTTTAATTAAGTTTAGTCTTACTTCGTAGGTTGTGAAAATGCTGCTACGTCATAGAGACGATCTAAAATTAAAAGTACATTTTCTCTTGACCTAATATGAATACTAAATAATCCGCATTTAATTAATTTAGTTTTTATGGAGCGGCAAACTAATTAATTTAATGAGTGCTCGTCTAAATCTAAAAATAAAATATACTTATAAATAACGCTTCTAGAATTTACCTCGTACCTATATATGAAGTTGTTAGTTGCTAGTAAGTACGAAATGTTATATATAGAATTTTCATAAGAACTTGACAATGATGTCATTAAAAATATGTGTTTCTTCGTCGCTGTCAAATATTCCTAAAATATTCAAAAGTGTTTGAATATCTTCGTGTCTTGTGTTTTAATGTTATGTATAGAGTTGTTATAAGAAGTTGTCAATGATGTACAAAATGTGCATTTCTTTTTCGGCAGGCAGTCGTAGTTCAAGATAAAATCGAGATACAACTTGCGTCTCAAGCTAAAAGTTGTGTGTTAAAATCTCACTGACCTTAACTTATATCCAAAAAAATACAATTGTGTCTGAATGGTTCCGATTCCAGATAAGTTACTGTAATTGGAATTAAGTACTTGTCGTGCAGAGTAACATATCAAATTTAAAATACAAAAGTAGTCTTAGCAGTTGGTCTAAAGTAATTTATGTTTGACAGCGGAATATATTTGCATATTTGCATGACGTCATTGTCAAATTTTTATAAAAATTCTATAGGTAAATAAATGATAGAATTATGGAAGTACAATTAATAAAAAATCTTGTAAAAATTCCTATATAATTAAATTTTTGCGGAATAATTTTAGCTACCGTTTAAAAATTAAATTAAAACTGAGTTAATAAAGAATGACATTCCTCAAATACTTGGTGATGAAAGAATTCAGTACAAATTATTTTATTTAATTTGCATTTTTCATTTCTGTTAATGGAAACATTTATGAATAGTTTTATTTCATTTCTTTCTATCCATTGTGATAAAATGTACAATATTATAAGAATAGAATAGAATGGAATGGAATATATAAAATGAACAAAGTTGTAAAGGTGACTAGTTTGTCGCAGTGCAGCTATTGTATAGTACAGTTTCATAAAATGTTAAATTTATTTATTTCTTTAAAAGAAACATTTATATATGAAACTTTTACAAACATATAATATTGCTTTTGAATATTTTTCAGCAAAATTGAAATATGAAACAGAAACAATAATATCATATAATTTATGTAGGTATCAATTTGTAAATAAACCATAGATTGAGTTTCATACTTTTATATAAATTAAAAATAATAAATTTTATACGTACACTTTATTTTGAGCAATGCGGAAGCGATTGAACACCTACAGATTTAATTAAAAATCGTAGCATTTGAAATATCATTAAATCAAAATTAGTCAACATAATTATAGCTTACGGCAGCTATAATATAAATATTATATTAATGTCAGTCCATGTTTAATGGCGATAAACTTGATCTCTCTGCCTCTGTAAAAACAGATCTCAACAGATTTTAAAAATATTCCGAAAATTACTCGAAGATGATTTTCACGCATAAAATAATCATCTGAGGTCTGCAAGTGCCAAATTAGTAAAACCTTGACAATTTATAGTCAATATAAAAATTATGTAAACTAGATCTAATCAGAGAGACACAAAATTCCAAAATTTAAGTAAGAGCTAGTTTCCAAGCATTTAAATGCATATTGCAAAATAAAAATTAATATATAGTTTTATGTTCTCAGCCGTCAAAACACGGCATCCAAAGACGTTAGTGAAGAAGAAGCCACAGGGGTAAATTTAATGTAGTGAAAATTGATTGTCGGCTGTAGGAATAGAACCAAGGTTCTTAAATACACAATCTGATTCGAACTATCCGATATATTATTATTATTATTTGATTATTTCTATATTCCAAAATATTTTTGGGGAAACAGACTTCTATTTAGGAGCTCCTGTAGCATCTAACACGTAACAAGTAACAATTCATTCCATACATCATACATTCACATAATTTCCATTGCCGACAAGCGGCGTTAAACAGCTTGCTAGTTGTACGCATGAATCACCCTCACCCGGACCAGTTACACCGGTATCAGATCCCTCTATTCGCCACCATCACGCAGAGCCGGATTTGAATTATTTTACGCCCGAAACATAATAGTCCAGCCACCAGACCTTAGAATTTAGAGAAATTGATAAAAATTTCTAATTGTTATTTGTACTTATACCAGTGTAGTGAAATAAGAATTTGGCAAACACATACACACACTATTTACATAGTTATTGTATGTAAAATTAGAATTATGAAAATTAGGAGAAACATTTGTTTTACTTTACAGTCACTGACAAAAAAAATTAAGTAGAACAACAAAAATTTATATAAAAGATAATTTTATTAATGTCGTATCGATCACCAAAATCGTCGAAAAAGGCGCGAAAAATTTGCAACGTTTGTTCTTCTATTTTTATTGGAAACAAATGTGAAAGTATAGGCCTTGCATATAACGTAGCGACGTCCAAACAATAGCTGAAGTAGGCAACGCCGAATACATTTCACGGACGAAATGCATAAAGTTTTTTATTCACGACCTTATCAGAAAGAACTGTTTTCTTTCCTCATTTGAGTTACTTTTCATCTATACGAAAGATAGTAAATTTTTCTACTTTAGGAAAGAAAAGTAAAGCCCCATATTCATGGCAACTGGAATACAATATGCTACGATAATAGTGCTATCTAAATTTCTAATTAATTTCTGATTAGGGTAGTAATAAAAAGGATGTGTAAGTCAGTAAGAAAGTATTCTTCTTCACTCAGGTGCTTTTTTTGCATCATGAAGGCTGGCTCCTTCATTGTTCGCCCCACAAACTTTCCAGCTCGCCCGTAAAAATTAATTTACTACGTTGGCCATGAGTATTACAGACATCATAAAATAATTATAATTAAATATCAAAAACTGTTTGTTAATTAGCAACTTCATGATATTTATTACAATACTGGTACTGTAAAGTTTCACTTTTCGGACTGAAATCGCTACTGTAAACTTGGAAATACGATACAGTATGAAATAAAAAAATACTGCAGACATCTTTTGTAATATGCCTAGTATACTGCATGCTGCATACAACTCTTCTGTTTATGTTTATTATTTTTGCATACAAACGGTCTTTATTTATTGAAATTTGATTGTATGTAAAATTAACTATTTTGATTAAGTTATTATATTATCACACGCATTATTGGGTGAGACACTCTATTGTAACTGATCTCAAAAAATCATATATTATTTCGCCTGAAACTTGTGGTTATGTTCTAGCGACCAACCGCCAAATCACTGCTCTAAAATCTATTAACAATTACACAAATATTTTTCTATTGGTTCCTTTGAGACGAATCAGATTTTACACCCTATATAAAATATTCGTGCTCACTGATATTTGAATAGGGCAAGTCCGGCACTGCCATCTCCCGGTAGAACGACGCATAAACGTTGCGATACGATGCCACCCCCGCCGTCACCAGACCGCCTACAGCGCTTACGATTCAATACGACGACGTGCCCACGTGTTTCTGTGTCAAACCTAGCAGCTAGCAAATATTATGAATTTTCTCCTGCGTCTTGTGTACCGTTGCCTTTGTGGGGGAATAAGGTGGGATATTTGTAAAGGGTTTACGAGAGGAGCAATGGATTATTTTTATTCTTTGTTGGTTGTAAAAGAACGGTAAAAGAAATGTTGAAAGGGAATATGGATAAGTAAGGATCCATAAGAATACAGTTTGATAACAAACAAGTACATATACTCGTATACTAAACTTTTACCCTAATATTGGAGTTGCTGCTATAAAAAAACAACAACAAAATGTTGTGTTATTTACTCTATTTTGAGTGTTTCATCACTGTAATAATTATTGTAAGTTAAGCCAGGTATTAAGAATTTTTAACATAGGCAAGTTATTTGTGTATTGAAGCGTAAAGTAATTCTTTGTTACTCGAGCACGGTAATAGTATGAAATGAATAAAGACACTTTACGCTTGTGATACACAACTAATTTTTTATACTATTACATCATAAAAATACGTGTACGTTCTGTCAATACAAGTTTCTGTTTTATTGTATCCGTGGTAACTCTTGACGTAAGCGAGCATTTAATATATTTTTCGCGCATTGCCATTGAAAACTTGCCATTCCAAAATTTTATTTTTCTACTGCTATGACGGAAAGTATGCTATTTCAGCAATAATTTTACAACGAAAAATTATCCTTTCCTGAGCATCAAGTGTTTGTTTTACTTTTCAGATTGTCTCCAATAGCAACAAGCGGGAAAATAACATTTCCGCTTTTCCACAATAGCAACAAAGGGGAAATAACATTTACACTTGTTTAAAAATAGTTTTAAATTATTTTTGAAGCGTTTATAAATAATCGTATGAAAAATATTGCGTGCATCCCGAGCAGAAAGTGTCCTTGCTGCTCGCGCATGGGAAATGCTTGCTTTTTCTTTTTTGTACTATAATACTTCATCGGAGGTTGTCCTTGATTAGAAAATTATATTTATAGAATAGAATAGAATTTATTTGTTTCAGAGAAATATAATACATTAGTTAAACAATATATAAATTATGAACAATTATTATATAATATTATTTGTTTAAGATTTTGTTACATGTTGAAGGCGAAGGTTCGAAGCTTGAGTGAACTGGAGACAGTTATAGATGTCGACTTCTTCTGTTTATAGAGATAAAATGATTAATCGAAGAAAACCTCTAATAGATATCTAATATTAAGAATCAGTATGATATATAATTTAATATTTATCTATTCACAATTTAATTTAATTTAAAAGCAATAAAATAAGTTTTTATTATTCAAATAACAGATTTGAATCAAAATTTTGCTTTTACTATCGGTACTTAGGTTATTCATTATTAAATCCCGGATATTTAGGCACTTAAAAACACCCAAATAAGCAGGCATATAGGCCGTTAATTACTCTAAAATAGGCGGGATTTTAGGCAGCCAAAATGTAAATAATTTGTTTTAAAAAAAACGAATCCTTTTTCTAATATTGGTACTCGTATCTACTCTTCATTAGAAAAAAATCATCATTTAAAAAAAAAATTAACGCAATATGAAAAATATTAATAAATGTAGGGTTCTCATTTTATTACCTATTATACAAATTCAAATTATGTAGTATATTTTGATTCACATAATATTACGAGCTATTGCTCTATGAAATTTTCGGAGAGGGACTGTCTTTGGTCAGTCAGAACTTGCTTGTAAGCTGAAAACTTTGTTAGACGTCACAAAATGTGACAGGGGCATTCTTATATTTAGCCATATCGTCCAAGGTTACCTCAGCTCCATTGATTAATGGCAAAGACACAATTGAATTGTCACGTAAAATTTTGACTAAAACACGTTTTTTCTTTCAGCATTTTAAATTCACACACAAAAACTTGATTAAAGTAAGCACTTTAAATATTATAGGTTAGATTGAAACACTATGTCGAGTGCTGAATTAGTCAATAAAAGTTAAAATAGGCAACAAAAATTGGCAAAATAGGCTGTATAAGGTAAAATAGGCACAATAACCAAAATATAGAAAAAATAGGCTCTAAGGCACGAAAAAAAAATCTTCCATTACACGTAAACATATTACCTATGTATAGAAAAACTAAATTGCCTGAAGTATATTAAAATTTGATTCTAGGCAATTGCCTAAAAATCCGGGCTTTATTCATTATCATTGTATAAATTTATTAAATGTAGTTCGCATACTTCCTGGGTTTCAGTAAAGTTCGCGTAACCTATTAAAAATGTCTGTTAATTTAGAAAATAGCTAAATATAATGGTACTACGAAAGTCTGAAATGTAGGAAAAATATTCCACAAAAAATCACGCTCAGTTACATGACATCTATCATCTATCACAAATACAAACCAAAATATCTGCCGAACAAAAGCCAATATAACCTAACCTCAATTTGCAACATATAAACATATGGAATAAATAAAAAATTTGACATATCTATAACTCTCTCACCAAAAATACATTTTTACCTTCACGTGAGATGTGGCATTTATAGCCCAAATTTGTTCAACCGTATCATACACCGCTAGCACCAGTGACGTAGCAAATCTTTTTTTATAAAGTTGCAGTGACTTGCAAAAAGTTAATTTGATAGTTGAATGACAATTGACAGCAACAATATTAGATATTTAGATCTACCGTAGTAATTTAATATGATAACAATTCTTATTATAAAATTTACAGAAGTCAATAAAAATACGAGTATGAAGGCAATTGTATTGTTTAATTTGCTTGTTACCTTTTATATTTGACGGCTAGCAACTGCACTTCTCGCAAAGAAATATATCACCTACCCAGATCTGCTACGGCAGAGTGCCTAGTGCCTAATAATGGGTAAAAGGCGTAATGATATATTTATTTATTTTAAGTTACTTTTCATTTCTTTATCTTACATGTAATGGGGTAGGTGGCTCAGTGGTATCGAGTCGGCCTGTGGATCTTGAGAACTCTGGTTCGATCCCCACAACCGACAAACAATTTTCACCAATTTAAATCTACCCCTGTAGCTCCCCTTTGGGGGCCGTGACTTAACGGCCGGTAACCGCACTTCACGCGAAAAATATATCACTTACCGAGATCTGCTTAGGCAGAGTGCCACACCCAGTAATGGGTTAAAGGCGTGATGATATATTTATTTATTTATTTATCTTACATGTATTATAATAAAAATGGTAATGATATTAAGAATATTAACTAATCACTAGCAAGAGATATCAAAAAAATTGTATTAGAGAAATGTCAAAATTGCAAACAGTACGAAGATATCAATCAAAATTGTTAGACGATCATCTCCGAAAATAATGAAATTCATAATAGCCGAAATTGTAGCTGCTTCGTTATATTTATTTCTATAATACAAATGCAGTCCTCTTCTGTTGTATCGTTCTCATGGTTTCAATAACGTCAATAATAAATAATGTCTTGCGGTTTGATGTACCGTTTAAATTATAATCTCATGTAATTTTTAATTTATTATGTACTATTTAAAGGACACAGTTAATTATTTGTCAGATATCATATCTAAATCATAGTGTAAATTGAACAAATTAATTAACTGTTATTTAATTATACACTATTTTTACACCTATGTTTAAATATTAATTATTTCATTTTATCCAAAAACGAGAAACGTTCTTTAATTTATGACATATCTCAAATGTTCGCTAATTTAATTTTCCATAATAAAGCATATAGATTATTTTCCCCTGTTAATGGGGTAACACGAATCAGACTTCAATTTTCATATTTTACTTCATATTAAAATTATTACTTTTATGGCTCCCGATTCACTGGCATCTTTGGAGGTCGTAATTTTACGGTTGGTAGCCACACTTCATGCACAAAATATGTCACCGAGATTTGCTACGAAAAAGTGATAATTTATTACATCTAACAATAAATTTGACGTAAATTTAAAATTTTATATAAATTACAATCAAATATATGATGTACCACTTAAAATTTCAATTAATTACAGAAATTTACATCCGTCGCTATTCCCTACATGTCATTACTATAATTAATAATAAATCATCTACATATTTATCGCTTCAAATTTGAAGAAGCACCCTATTATCTCATTTATTTGATTATTTACAAAATGCGGGACAATGGCCCATTTCTCCTTTTTCATGTTCCGCCAAGGGCCATCGCGGATCAATATTCCGTAGTTCGCCAACACCAGCAGCACATGCGGTGTATCGAATGTTTGGACAACTGTGTTTAACTGAAGCGGGTGGCGGTAGCGGCGGTGACGGCGGCGGTGTATTTGCGGCAGACACGAAACAAACTGACACTTATAGCAAGATGTTTATCTTTCTGTGTAAATAATTAACACTGTTCACTCCATGTCATTTATCTTTTATAAATACTGGCTGAATTTAATACCACCACTTGTGTTTGTATGAGTATGTGCGTGTGAGTGTGTCTAAGTCTCTGGATATGTGGAATTCATTGTGAATAATGACTGGGAATTTGTTTTTGTTCATTGGTTTTAGAGAGGATTTACTCTGCTTGATTATTGTCATTATTTGGTGATTTATCATTCTTTATGGACACTTTATGGACTAATTTCATTTTACGCCCTTTACAAATGAACAATACTTACACGTCTATATGAGTTTATACATGGTATACTTTTATGTGACTACATTTGAAAAATGTACTTGTCTTTCATTTTTCATAATTCAACTATCGGATTCAGAATTATAGTACGAGTTTGAAGTTAAATACAAACTTTTAGATTGTAAGGAATAAAATAACTATCAAATATTGATCTAAAATTTAGTTCTAAAATAGTTATTTATATATCAACAGACGACAAGATACTATTTTTCCCAAAGATACCTTTTAATTTCCTGAGTCGAAGGTGAGGGATATAAAGCACCTAAGGGGAGAATAAAACTTTCTTCGCGAAGTATACATATATTATTTCATAACCCTATTAGAAAGTAAATTTTTTAGACATAAATTATAAATTTAGTTACAGCATTACTCATCTGTATGACACTAATATCAAATCATTTCATATTTCCTATTCCTAAAACCAAATCGGGAATTAATCATGTACACATTTTTATCCTATACTGATAGAACAAAATGGCATGGGACAAAACTAACTCGTGCAATATAAGTATAGTACTAAATAGAAACAAAATAGCAGGATTAAATTAGTGATTACTCAATCAAATGTATTTATTATTCCTTTATAATCCATTGATAAGATACGACATGTAGAAGTTTCCTCGCAGCTGCTAATCTATATTAAATCACTTTTCACCAATTGCAGTCAATTTTCACCAGCTTTCTCCAACAAAGAAAACTTTCACGTAAGCCTGATTTATTTCCTACATCAGTAACCTAAACACCCTGCTGATTACACTAAATCACAAAAAAAACTTTTCTCTCACTAAAAAATAATCACAATTACTCGGAACAAAGACCGTTTACTCAATTCAACAAAGACTGTAATATTCTCCTAACTTTCTACCAGATAATTCACCGCAGTGCAAACGGGCAACGGGCAATGGACTCGTGTGCTAATAAAAATTTTCTTTTGTGTTGTTGTACAATTGTTATTGTGTGTATAAATGTGTGGGGGCTGTTGTGTAACATAAGATAGGGGTGCGGATGTGTGAGGCTAGGAGGTAACGAGCCACGGCTTCGTGGCACGCGACCTAGGGTGAGATTCTATAAAAGGTGCTCAACACATGCAGAAACTTAAAAGCTGTAATATATATTAAAATCAGATAAAAATTACAACAGTTTAAAACGCGAACACGCCGCGTATAGAAATTAATTGCAATCGTAGTGCAACTGTCCAGATATTTAAACAGTATCGGTATAGTATGTCTAGCGCTTATTTGAACAAATGACTTTTAAATCCCTCTTTAAAAACTAAATTGTGAACATTTTACATTTGCTATTAATAGCACGTAAATAATTTCTTGCTGCTGTTTTCAAAACATATTTAAGAAAATTACTGAACACTATTTTTAAATAGAAAAGGAAGGAGAAGTTTGTCCAGTAAAATACTGATGATAATTTGACATATTTAACAATACAAAAATTAAAATTATAACAATGAAATAAATTTGAACTCATTTGTTTTTTAATTCTGAGTATATTTTAATTTTACAAATTTGTTCTAGAATTACTAAGAAAGAAACTATCGCCAAGTAACAATTTCACCTTTGTATTTCCTATATATTAAAAAAAAGTTGATACCGGGTATTGTATTCATTTGTCCGTCAGTACAGTGGTGTGGATAGCGATATGGAATTCGAATCCGGAGATCCCGAGTTCGAATCTCACTCAAGCTAAAAATTATATGAACTACCATACTGCGTCTCGGTGAGAGCGGACCCTGTACTGTAATTGGGATTAAGTTCCTGTTGTACAGTGTAACATAAATAAATAAATAATACAGACTGCTCTGTACTTTTGAAGATTTTTAAAAGTATTCTTAATTTTTGTAATTTGGTAGTTAAAATATGAAACTCAATAAATAACCGCTAAAAGTAATATAGGTATTCCGAGAGAATAAAAAAGAAAGCAATGTGTAGAATTCTAAATACAAAAATTGTATTATTTACCAGTTACTTCTTATATTAGAACGTATTCTTCGAAAGGTTCGCTTCGTTTGCACTTCTAACAAACATATCCGTAGAACTCATGCTCTATACACACAATTCGTTATATTCGATTTTAGCTCAAATTATTCGAAATTTCATAAATTTATTTAAATATTGAATGTATTCTCCACAAGGCTCGCTTCGCTCGTATTTTAAACAAATACATCCTAAGAACACATTCTGTTCACACGCAAAACTTTTTATTTGTTTTTGGCAAAATTTATATGATTTAATAGTACATTTTATAATTTGCCTGATTTCACACTTTACCAGTAACGTATACAAATATAAGTGTAAAATATCTTTTATCAATCAATATTTTGTAAACATGGATATTGTTGCGATATTCGAATCTGGAGATTTCGTGTTCGAATCCCACTCATGCTAAAACTATATGATCTACCACACTGCGGCTCGGTGATCCGAATCCTGTACTGTAATTGGGATTAAGTTCCAGTTGTACAGAATAACATAAATAAATAAACTGACCATTTTACACAATCCTATTCATGCCACCTGCAGAGCAACCTTATATTCCTCACTCCTTAGCAGTTTTATAGCTGCGTATAATTACCTTCATACTAGTAGGGGTTGCGTGACCAGTCCACCTGCTGTCAAGGAAGTTGTATTCTAATACGCTGCGAATAAACGATACGGAATGTTTCGCCGCGATTTATAATCGGAACTCTGCCAGTACCGTTTGCTGCCTGTTCTCTAATATACATTGTCAGGGCTGTTATCGCGCCCTGCTTTGTATCGTCTACAGGGACGGATCTAACACAAAAATATACAAAGCTTCAAAATGACGCCCTTGCTAACCCTATAAATATTACTAGAATTAATATTTACTGAAAATGTTAAAATAGCTTCATGTGAGAGATGTCTTGTCTCGCCTTGTAATTTGCAATACAGGATTGAGAATCTCAAAACTCTAAAATGAGTAGCCTTTATGAAGTTAGTAAGCTAACGACGATAAAATTCGCGAAAATATGCATTTCTTTAAAAGTATTTTTAAAATCTTCTCGTTCCATTTAATATTTGGAAACCGTGCTTCAAAACAATATTTATTTTCTATGATTGCTACAAAAAGTTGACAATTACTTTCTCATTTGTCATCATAAAGTTGACGTCTTCTAAGGAGCAATCAAAAAATAGCTTTGTTTCCAATGGCAACGTGCTAAAAAAACAAAAATGCGCGCTTACTTCAAGAGTTACAAGGGAAACAAACAAAACTCTTAATAGGATATTGAAAATAATTATAATGTTATATTTAATTTACGTGGATGAAATAAATATATTACAGGGCTTTGATTTTTTCAATAATTTATTATTGGATGATGTCTGCGCCTAGATATGACCATCTTCAAATCAAGGAAATTATAGATGTTGAAATTACATAATAGTTATAAGTTGTTTAAATGTAACTGTAACATTTATAATGAAGTTTTTGTTTGAGAAATAACCCTAGTAATCTATTTATTATATCCAACTATATGTCTAACTCGTGACAAGAGTCATTCTATCCTGAAATACTTTAAATGAAATGGTACCGTCATAAAAAATCTCATTTTCTTCCCTTGATATACAAATAGCTACAATCTTTTCCATTTAATATACATTAGAAACATACGAATTTTTTAGCTCACACATTTTTTCTGATATTGTACAATTATTTAACAAAAGAATATCACAAGTACCTAGCTAATAATTAATTATATTTATAAATAACACTAAAAGAAAATTCAATTTTAATTAATAATTAAAATACTTTTTACTTTAACTTCTGTAAATATTTCTTTTAATATGACTTTATGGTACACTATCGGCAACAATTATTTGTAACTAAGTTACTCGTTTATAGTTACGTTTTGTTTATTTGTTATTTTAATTTTGTTGATGATTACATTTTTAAGAAATAAACATTATTTTTCTTATCGAATATTAGGTCTGAAAGCGTTTTCCATGTACACATTTACAATAACTAAATACACAATATTAACATAAAACTGTAAAATCGTGCTACCCTTCTGAAGTATCCCTCTGAATCGGGCCCTGTGGCCGTTTCGCCAACATTGTCAGGGCCGTTATCGCGTCCATGTCTTGTATCGTGTGTCTCATAGCGTGTAGCAGGATAAATGATAAGTGACAGTATAGTGACGTTGTTTATTTTGGAGGTAATTTATGCGGGGTAGTTATTTTTAGTAGCGGATATGCGAGTAGTAGTGAAATGTTACGGTGATAAGTAAGTGGAAATGTATTCGGTTTCCACGCTTGAGGATGATAGATCATTCGGAATATACTCCGAGATTTAAATACAACTGTGTTTGTATAATTAATAGCATAGAGAAGGAAAATTATTATACCAGCAAATTATAACTTTTTTTAACAGGCGCGGTGGCCGAGCGTGTTAAGGCACATCTCTTAACATACTGTGACGTCACCCGAACCAAGGTTCGTCAGTTCGAATCCGCCTGTCGACAATGTGTGATTTGTCGTAATATTTAAAAATACAGTTACATGTGCTATAAACTAGTCACTTATACGTCTTAAATAATGTAGCACTCGACTACGAAGACCGGCAGTACGGCAGTGTAAAAACTGCGACTCGGTGTGTCCGGTAGGCTCAGGCCCGAATTGGACTGTAGTGCCATCAGAAGAAAAAGAAGAAGAAATTATACCTTTAAAGAAGAGATTTACATTTGCTTATCGGTCAATATGTACGTGTTAATAAATAACTTTCGTATATTCTAAATTAATCCATATTAATAGTGCTAATCGAGGCCAGAAGCTACGCTAGTGCTAGTCGAGATCTGCAAAGATACTTTCAATCAGAATTAAATCGATATTTAATTGTAAATTGATTAATAAAAATATATCATAGCATTGCACAGCATAGGAATTAAATTTCCGTGTCGGTGATTGACTGATCGCCGTAGCAGATTTAAGATGTAATAAAAAAGACAGTAGTGACTATGACTTCATTTATATTTTTTTTGTTTATGTTAGTTCACCGTCAGTACCTTATTCTACTAAATTTTGTGATAGTGGTTATGTTTGGATAGTTTTTAAATTTTCTTTATACCAAATTTTTTAACTGAGTAAAACTTTCGCTGAACACTGCACTCTCTACTATAAAGATACGAGGAGACAGAGTTGCTAACAGCAACAGTTTGCAAAGAGCCTTGTTCTGCAATCGTTCATTTTCTTTCACCAAATGACTTTCCAAAAGCTTACTTTTTCTACTGATCATCGAAAAAGTATTTTTAAGGCGATGTACTATTCGTCATCAAAATACCGCAAGATTAATTTTTTTATGAAAATTAATTTTAAACTTAATATTTTTGAAACAAAAAATATTGCCCTGTAGCTTTTAAACGTTCCTTTAATTTTATCTAATATTACTGTTTCATTTTCGTCTACATTTTCTTCTTTTTCTCGTTTAAAATTCACCTATTTTGAACTAGTTATAACTCAATTACAATAAAAAAATTAAAAACAGAAAACTGTCACTAGACAAATGAATACCAAATAATCAATGTTTTTCCAAAAAAATAAAAATACAAACTGATAACAAAATAAGCTTGTGTTGTGTACATAAATATTGCATGGCACACGACTTTTTTGTACTGGGGTCCATTCATGTAAAATCAGATTTAAAAGTATAGAATAAAATAGTATGCACTGGCAATACGATTTTTTAAATTTTGAATATATTGGGATACAATTTTGACCATCCTTCCCGTCACACGTACAAAACCTTAAATGGGTTGGGATGATTTTACAACCACATTAAATAACTTTGACATGGTTAGCCATTGGTCGGTAAATTCTTTATTATCTCCTTTAAAGGCATAAAACGCGACAAAATCATTGCAAAAAAAACATTAGTGAAAATAAATGCAACACTTTTGTATAACGACTGTAACTTAGTATTACAAAAGGAACTCATGGGCCTATTTAACTTCAACAAATTCACGTTAACTAGAACTTAAGTAACGGCAATTATACAGTAAGTTCTTGGCTCAGTAAGCCCTGCGTTTCTGGTCTGACACAAGGGACTCATACCTACAGCCACGAACACAACACAAAGCTGTACATCACGCGGAACTTTCCTTCCGAGCCCCATTACCAAATCAAACATAATTTAACGCCGAACCATTTATCATCAAGATACACATCGCCATCAGACTTAAAAGATTTAAATTATAACTCCATACTGTCAATATTGACCTCACTAAATTCCAACCATAAATTATCTATAAAATATTCGTTAAAACAACACATATTTTTTTAACGGTTAGTTGGGGCCAAAGTGAAGTTTGTCAATGGCTTAACACTTTGACAGCTTCTAAATTAATTTACATATTGAACGGTGGCTTTGCTCTGGCACGGTCGGTAATGCAGGCAGTGGCAGTAGCTGGATCGTATCTCGCGTCGACTCTGTGGTTTTCAATTCAATCAAGTGCACTGTCATTGTGTGAGTTCACTGAGCAATTAGAACTGAAATTTAAGAGGAGCTTTTGATGTCTTGAGGAGGAACTTGAGGGAAAAATGTCTGTGGCAGTACTTGATATCCCAGTGATTTAATTGTGTTGCCACCGTTTTAGTTATTTGAAGGTTTGAGGCAGTAATGTTTTTAATTAATATATTATCTACTTACAATTAATATTTTTTAATAATACTATTTCATGCTCCAGACCAGTGATGCACGACGAGACGAGAGTACTTAATGTCGTTTTAGTTAGACTCTCGTGCGAGAACAAAGCGAAATATGATAAATTGTATGCGAGGCCAAAATCAATATTACTGATCTATTTATCGTCTCGTCTCGTCTCGCGTGTATCACTACTCTTAGTTTTGTGTAAACAAAGTTGAAGTTTATAACAAGCTGATTTCCAATGTCTCTTCAGAAGACGTGACCTACACTTTTAAAACCGATGATTTATACTATTAAAAATTATTAAGGACCCCAAACTTGTAGTAGGGTTATATGTATATTTGTCATATTTATTAGAAACTAAAACTGAAATATTATTCATATATTTATTTCTTTATTCATTAAAGAATCACAAAAATAAATAAACAAATATATCATCACGCCTTTACCCATTATTGGATGTAGCAAATCTGAGTTGTAAGTAAGTAAATAAGTAAGTTATATATTTCTTCGCGTGATATGCGGTTACTAATCGTCAAATCTCGGCCGTCAAAGATGTTAGTGGAGGGGAAGCCACAGGGGAAATTTAATTTGGTGAAAATTGTTTTGTCGACTGTGAGAATCGAACCCAGGTTCTAAAATCCACAGATCGACTCAATACCACTGAGCAACCTATTCTAGAAAAATTAAAATAATAAACTATTACAATATGTATATGTTTCAATAAATAATATATTTCGAATAAAAAGTGAATGTTTTCCAAAACAAGGTTAATAAAACAAGTGGCACTGTTAAAAAATGAATCGAAACATATAAATATAACAAGCATACATTTTATTCTTTTAAAACGTATATTGTAAAAAATTTAAAAGAAATACTTGGTAATCTGCACAAATTTATGTACGAGTACCACTTAAGATTCCACTTTTCTTAAACAAATTGTAGTTATTTTATTATTACTCAATTTACTTGAATTTATTTTGCTAAAATGTAAAAACAAGGAACTTTACTAATATATAAAAGTATTCACTTTCATCTTCACTATAATCTAATTTGTAGTAAATGATTTTTGTTGTTTGAAATTGATAAAACACAGTGCTCGAGCGAAACGAGTATCGCCAAAAAATCATTTTATATCTAATTTATATATATATATATATAATTTTTTTCACTAAGAATAAAGATCCAAGAGATATTCAGAATAGTTTTAGAGATGAATTCCTTCTGGCATATGTTTGTAATTACCATATGTCATGATTTAAAAAATGACGTAATTTTCAAACCTTCTATTTTGAGAACTGCTGGCGTAAACAAGCTGGGTGTATCTGCATATAATTTTGTATTGTAGTAAGGTATAACACTTAATTTACAAAATAGCAGGTCCTTGGTAACGCAATTCCAGTTTTAATCTTATCAGGAAACGTGACATCCTTTTAGGGTCGCTTCAACTTTTACCTTTGCTCCTGCTACTGCTACACAGACAGTGTGCTCTGCTTTAGCTTCGCTACTAATTGTTTTGTTATGAATCTCCTTTATTCCTTAAATCAGGATATTAAGGTTGTGTTACACGGTGCTAAACTTGTTATCAGATTTGTTATAATTTAACAAAACAGACATTTCCTTCCTTGTGGAAGTAGCCAGTTTATATTCAAACAAAAGTTTATTTAAATCATGCGATTCGTACAAGTATACTTTTAAAAAAATTCTTATTATTTTCTAGAAACAACTAAATATATACGATAAAATAAATATACCAAATAAAAAATAAGAAACACCATTTTACGTTTTAACTAGCAGTTGAGTCGATTAGGCTCTGCGGACCTTGAAGAATTAATTTTAATATTGTTCGATATCTTTCTTCAAAACTTTTAATTCAATACCAAAAACGATAGATTTCTATTATTGACTTTTAAGAAGAACAATTGACAAACAGTTTGTTACAATTTTTGACCACTAGCAGCTCGAAACCTCTCTTCAAAATCTAAAATTGGTATCAAACACGATAGGTTTCTAATTAGTTTTAGGAAAATTAATTGACATTCAAACTGTCAACATTTTTATTATTTCACGTGATATCTTTCTTCAATACCTTTACTTTGATACTAGAGACGATAGATTTTTAATGAATTTCGAGGAAAACAATTGACAATCAGTCGCTCAATATTTGAAATTATTTAGCCCGAAATCTCTCTTCAAAACTTTTAATTTGAAACCAGTGATGATAAATATCCAGTGACTTTTGGAAAAAACAATTGACAATTAGTCCCTCAATATGTTGAAATATTCTGCTCGAATCTCTCTTCAAAATTTTTAAATTTAAATCATTGAAGATATATTTCTAATGACTGTTTGAAAAACAATCGACAATCAGTCGCTCAATATTTTAAAATATTCTGTTCGAATCTCTCCTAATCTTTTTTTTGATACAAAGCGCAATAGATTTATAATGACTTTCATGAAAACTAATTGACATCAGTCTGTCACAATTTTTAATCACTTAACTTCAAATCTTTCTTCAAAACCTATAATAGCACTTGACTTTAATTTATCGAGACATATTTATTAGGCACAAACATATGTGTTGTCCTAATAATTATTTTTCTTATTGTTATGGTTAGAAGCATCAACAAAACTTAAATTTTAAACTTACTTTAAATAAATAAAATAATATCAACAATAATATTAATTATTTAAACCAAGTTAATTTAAGGTTTGTTGGTGTAACTGGTCATTAGACTCGTATATTTTTTTTGTAGATCATTTCAAAGAAAAAAATAACATGTTTCAATTTAATTTAAGTAATGTTTCTGTCTTCAATTTTAACTTTCTACTAGTAATCTCTCATCGAGGCATCTACGTAAATCATTTCTCGGTAATGAACTCAAGACTCACACCAGTCTGTTTTCCAATTCCATCACCGACGTTGATTCGGATCGTCAGATTGTCGAAACACGAGACGTCACAGACTGACGCTGACGTCGTTCGACGCGCAACGGGCGAATAAAACAGAGTTATGTGTCTGCGGAGATTTGCCAGTTAATTTGGCGCGCGGTGATAGCGCCCCTTGGGACGTTGTGCACAACCCCTTCAGTTGCTGTTCGTTGATACTGCTGGTATTCCAGGCGACATACTCTACTTGTATTAGTGCTATTGCTGCCATCTGTGTTGACTTTTGTACGCGCTACTACTACCGTTGAAGTTATTCATTTGTGAATGAATATTCATTTTTTCATAAATTCTGATTTATTTTTAACTTTAATTGATAGGCGGGAGGTATTATGACGGGGTAAAAAAGGTCGATAGTGAATTTTCTATGAACAAGCACGTTTGGGTTCACTAGACTAACTAATTCAAGGACGTATATATACGGTTGATACATGGACGGAGTCTGCATGGTGAAATATTTATAAACCAAACTGCTTTAAAATGGGTTCTAATATTTTTAATAAAAATTATAACAGTAACAACACAAAGAAATTATCAAATACAAAGTTTACGTACTTAAACAAAATAAATTATGTACATTTGATAACAGTAAGATATCAATATTTAGTACCAAATTTTAGCACCAGATGTCATATTTGAATGTATTAAACTCGAATACATTATTAAGAAATGTTTTATCATGTTAAATACAAGGTAAATCATAACGTACGGAGGAGATTGAAAGTATAACTAGTAGGGCCTAACATAATTTCTTTTCGTAAATAAATTTTGACAAAAACTCAATAACCAACAAATTTCAGCAGTTTAAAGTTGAATCAATTAGTAAGCTTTCGTTGCAAACTACAGCAGTTTAAATTGAAACTATGGATATTTGAGACTTAGTTGAACAAAGTTTAGTTAAAAAATTTAATTTTTCCACCCTTATTGTTCAGAGCCATTTTATAACAAAACACAACTAGAAGACAAGTTTTCGTTGAAATTTATTTAAATGTCAATTCATTTAAAATTTAATTGTAGAGTTTAAATAAAATGGGCCAAATATTACAGTAACGAGGAACATATAGATATGATTATGATTCATGGAACTGTTGAAGAAACGCATTTACTGCTTTTGCTATTATTTTTATTGGGTGCATAATTTAAAATTAAAGTAAGAATAAATTATCAGATTTTGTAAGAAATATATTTCTATGGAAACATGAAATAATATTATTATTAATTCTTTACTATTAATTCCAGCGGCACTCAATAAGTGAACATAATTTAAAAGAACTTTAAACTGCTGTAACTTTTTGATCCTTAATTTTTGCTAAAAGTTTGTTAAAGAAATGAAATTATTTTGCAATCACCTCCGTACATCATGATTCATTCTATGTAGCTAAAATCACAATCTTCGTGTAACAAAGGTGGCGGTATTTACCATTATTTCTCGGTTATCTTAAAACAAAATAGCAACAAACTATTTCAAAACAATATTGATCTATCCTATGATATTTTGTTGTACTATCTTTATCTAATGTAAATGTCGTTAAATCTTAGAATTAGATTAAGGATATTATATAATGTTATGAATAATTCTATCTATATTAAAATTAATATAGCTTACACAGGGTGAGTCTGGGAAGACGCCCCCCCCCCCTTTAACTTTTTTATTATGAGTAATAGAAAAAAATGGTTCATATGAAAGTTTTATTATTTTAAATATACTATTTGATGGCAGATGTAGATATTTTTTATAAAGTCAGGTTTACAAGATACGACTATCAACTTTTATTTTTTAAATAGCAACCTATAATTATTTTACTAAAATAAAAACCGCCATTTTTTTCTCTTTTCAACGGTGTATTAGTTTTTATTAATGTATCTGAAAAAATTCCAGAAAAATAAGAAAATTGAGAAATACTAGAAATAATTTTTATACAAATATTATAGGTGGCTATGTGAAAATAAACAAAATGTAACAGTGTTAAATTAATGTCAAAAAAGTATACATTTGCTGGTTACTTTATTTAACTTTACCGACGTCTAGGAAACCGCTCCCGGTAAATTCTTTTTGCCCTTCTCATGATTCCAGTCGATTCACCAATTATTAGAATCATATCTATTAATTCTTCTTTCGTAAACATTTGAAAACGTTTTTTTTATTGTTTGCAAAATAAGTTAAATAAAGTAACCAGCAAATGTATACTTTTTTGACATTAATTTAACACTGTTACATTTTGTTTATTTTCACATAGCCACCTATAATATTTGTATAAAAATTATTTCTAGTATTTCTCAATTTTCTTATTTTTCTCGAATTTTTTCAGATACATTAATAAAAACTAATACACCGTTGAAAAGAGAAAAAAATGGCGGTTTTTATTTTAGTAAAATAATTATAGGTTGCTATTTAAAAAATAAAAGTTGATAGTCGTATCTTGTAAACCTGACTTTATAAAAAATATCTACATCTGCCATCAAATAGTATATTTAAAATAATAAAACTTTCATATGAACCATTTTTTTCTATTACTCATAATAAAAAAGTTAAAGGGGGGGGGCGTCTTCCCAGACTCACCCTGTATATCCAAACTGCCATTTTGAAACAAAATAGCGGCTAAAAACCTTAAAAACTGTTTGAGAAATTTGCATAAAATCTGGAGGTTTATCTGTGTTTATCATAAATCATTGAAGAACACATTTTAGTAACAGTGGAATCATGGTTAACAAGCATGTTTTCCAACTTGACAGGAAATGTAATCGCTTCTATACATGGATTCACTAGAGTCATCTATCAGTATGTGATACTATGCTAATTCAATTATATTTACAAAAGTATGAATAAAAAATAATGATTTATTTATTGAAAATTTGTGAAATAAGTAAATAAAATACAAAATGTAAGTACATGTGTGTCATAAAAATACAAATAATAGTATACGTTATGCTGCTGACAAATGTTGCCTTGGTAATAAATGGCTATTTAATTAATTCTGGCCGAAACAACAGTGACATTTATCGTAGTTTACTTTGTCAAATTGTATGTAAGTAAGTATTATAATTTGTGTACCATATTAAGTGTTCTTAAGGACGTAAAATCGCATAATCAAAAGTTACTAGTAGTATTAAAAAACTGTATCTTTGTAAATAATAATTTTCATCGTCCTTTTCGAATAGGATCGACAGTTTCCGTCAGGACTCGGCCGGGTCACGTTTATAAATAGCCACATTTAAGTGCAGGGCAGGAACAATGGTTGCTGAGATAATAGCGTCTATTATTTTGCTGTTATGAAGATCTGGGTAGAATTAAAGCGTTCGTCTTGATATTGTTATAACACTTTTTATAGTCCGTAAATGGTCTTTACACCGCTTTCTATTCAAGATTGTATTTGAATTTGCCTAATGAAAATAGATGAGTTTTATTAATGTGTTTTCTTTAACGACTTTGCATAATTCAGTCATAATTTCATTTTCATAATAATATGTAACAATAAGCTAAATGAATACATTTATCTAAACAAAGTTGTGTTTTGTCATCAGACGTATTTCCTTTAGTTTTGAGGTTATCACAGTTAAAAATCATTGATTTACAATAGTATTTTGAACGAATATAAATGTTGGTTACATGAGCCGAAGACTAATGCTGAAATTCATACGAGTGAGATATGGATATTACGTGTAAATTGACTATTGTCTCTTTGTTGAATAATTGTCTAAATTATTTTACATTTTTTTTTTACAATTTCAATATCTAAATATTTACGCATATTTTGGAACTGTTCTATCAAAGGTAGGACATTTGGCAACTCTAATTGAAATAATAATTTAATAATGGCCGGTTTTATAAAGGACACATTAATTTACTTCAAAGTTAAATAAAATTTATTTACTCAAATGACAGTAATGTTATTGTACATGCCGTAAAATAAATAAAATTGGTTCATTCAAATTTATTAATTTAAATTAATTTACAATGGAAGTAAATTTATTAGGTCCTTTATAAAACTAAGCATTTGCATTTTAGGTAATATTTAATAATTGACGAAATTAAATTCTGGCGGTATCCCAATTCAAGTTATAAGTCCGGCAAATATTTTTTACGATATGAGTAAAGCCCGGATTTTTAGGCAATTGCCTAGATTAAAATTTTAATATACTTCAGGCAATTTAGTTTTTCTATACATAGGTAACATGTTTACGTGTAATGGAAGATTTTTTTTCGTGCCTTAGGGCCTATTTTTTCTATATTTTGGTTATTGTGCCTATTTTACCTTATACAGCCTATTTTGCCTATTTTTGTTGCCTATTTTAACTTTTATTGACTAATTCAGCACTCGACATAGTGTTTCAACCTAACCTATAATATTTAAAGTACTTACTTAAATCAAGTTTTTATGTGTGAATTTAAAATGCCGAAAGAAAAAACGTGTTTTAGTAAAAATTTTACGTGGCAATTTAATTGTGTCTGCCATTAATCAATGGAGCTGAGGTAACTTTAGACGATATGGCTAAATATAAGAATGCCCCTGTTACATTTTGTGATATCTAACGAAGTTTTCAGCTTACAAGCAAATTCTGACTGACCGAAGACAGTCCCTTTCCGAAAATTCCATTGAGCAATAGCTCGTAATATTATGTGAATCAAAGTATACTACATAATTTGAATTTGTATAATAGTTAATAAAATGAGAACCCTACATTATTATTTTATTAATATTTTTCGGATTGCGTTAATTTTTGTTTGAAATGATTATTTTTTTCTAATGAAGAATAGATACGAGTACCAATATTAGAAAAAGGATTCGTGTTTTTTTTTAAACAAATTATTTACATTTAGGCTGCCTAAAATCCCGCCTATTTTAGAGTAATTAACGGCCTATATGCCTGCTTATTTGGGTGTTTTTAAGTGCCTAAATATCCGGGCTTTAGATATGAGTATCATATTTCCGTAATTTCTGGCATTTTGAAATGAAACTAATATTTTTTCTGAGAGTAAAACTTTACAGGCAAATATTTATAAAACAGATTAGCCAGGTAGTTTCAGTTTTATTCCATTTCTAATTCACACAAATTTCTTATAATCAGAGCATAAAGTATTGAGCTGTAAAAATATAACCTAAGTTTAATTATAACTTAAAATTTATTAACAATGTTCTTGTCTTTTGTAAATAACTGTAATTATTACAATCCGGAATAAAATTGTAGTTAATTAACTTGAAATTTCATCTTGTTTATGAATGTGCCTCTTAATGACTAAAATAGTATCCATTACTTCTACTTCATAACTGATGGTAGCTTCCCCTACGACACATAAAATAATGATAAAAGCAAGCCTACAAGAATTCATAACTACCTCTCAAGTCCATAAATAATTAACTATCAGATTCGTTTCACCCTACAATATATTAAGCGTGGCGTGTGATTTAACACGTATCTAATTCCGTTTTCTTCGATTAGCATCACTAACAGCAAAGCAACAGCAGCGCCGTGATAGCGCGCGAGCGTGAACTGTTGACATATGTCCCGTCCCCTCACTCGTATTCGCATCAGTAACTAGGGGTGCGTCGTTATCGGTTATCGGACACGAAAACAGCTAAACACCCCTGATATCGGGGCGTGAACCCCTTATCTACTACGACGTGGTTAGTTCGATAACTTGACTTTAACTCTCCAGGTTGCTCATTCCCATACCAAATATTGGAAATACTCGTAATGTTCTTACTTATTATTTCTATATTAATTTTCTTTACTTTATCATTTTAATAGCAACTAGGCAATAATTTAATGTCATTGGCAATTTCATTTTCTTATAATTAATCATTTAAGAATTTATATCGTACTTCAAATGTTTATGGATATTATCTATTTTAATTTAAAATGTTGGAAGGTAGTTTAATAAATTTTGAAAACTCTGCTTAATTGAAAAATAAACTCATTTGAAATAAATGATACTTATGAAAAAAATTAATTTTGCACACATGCCATGATAAATAAAATAAATATATCATCACGCCTTTTATTCATTACTGGACGTGGAACTTCTCATGAAGTGCGGTTACTAACCGTCAAATCACGCCCCCCAACGATGATTGTAGAGGGGGAGCCACAGAAGTACTTTTAAAGTGGTGAAAATTGTTTGTCGCCTGTGGGAATCGAACCCGATATTCAGTTAAATTGAGAATAATAAATACCAATCAAAATATGCACTTGCACACATTGGTTGGTACCGCAAGCTTTGTTTTTGGTTGTTTTAAGAGCACGGTTTTAACATGTTAAAGATAGCTAAAATACCCAAAAACACTGCTCTAAAAACTGAGCTTGTGGTACCAGCGAAAGTGTTTAATTTTGATTACAAAAAAAATATATGTCCGAGTTTTTGAACTCAAGCCCATTTAGAAATTCACCGATGCTCGTTAAGTATATAAAATTTCAGCGCTATTATCATGTTTGCTTTGCTATTCAAAATGTGTTGTCGAAGCTTTTCCATATTTATTTAATAAGTACCTACTTGAATCTGATAAATATTTAAAAAGTTCCCATCACTTATTAGAGTCAATTAGTTGATTATCACAACTGGCCAAACATAACCAACGTTAACACTGAATTACAAATTAAACATATTAAACTGTTCATTGGGCCTAACCACACTGGCTAATGAAATCAAATCGATCTGCGATAAAACATCAGCAAATCACATAATCCTAACATCATTTCCTGCCACCACCGCACTTCTCTATCGTTGATCAGCGACGCCTGACGTTGCGACGCTTCTCTGATTCTCAGCGGAACAAGCCGCAATAGTAGCAAGGCTAAATGTCATTTCCCATATCTGGAAGATATATGTCTTGCTAGTTTACCCATTTATTGGTTTATGTTTTGATCACTACTAAAAAAGGGAGAAAATTACATTATACCCATCAAGATATGTTGAGGTTGGCAAAATTGAATGAATTTGAAAAGTTACTAGCTCAACTACTGGTGCAAAACTGTTCTATGATAATTTTCTTCACACATCTATTTGACAGCGGACATACGAGACCGTAACTTTATTTGAACGTGAAATATGGTATTTGCCATACTGGTGGGTATGAATTTAATAGCAATGTATCAGAGCGTTCATTTTACAATAGAACATAAAAAGAAAAATATTTTTTACAACCATCAAGCCTTTTATCCATTACTGGGTATAACATTCGGCCGTAGCAGATTTCGATAAGTATTTATGCTCATGAATTACGGTTACCATCCGTCAAATCACAATTTTTAATGTGATGAAAATTATTTGTCGGTTGTTGGAATCGAACCTTCGTTCTCAAATCCTCAAGCCGACTCGATACTATTGAGCCATTTATCCCATACATTTAAAAAGAATACAATGTCATAAACAAGCTAGAAACTTCATAAGTGATGATCTTGTTTTGTTTGGTTATTTTCGCATACGTAATTAGAAAAGGACGATTTTAATTGCATATCTATTTCAACTAAAACTGTTCTAATTAATCTCTTTCTGATTTCTCCAAATTCATTCCTCATCATCATACCTCCTAACGATGCCAATACCATTTCCTGTTTACCACACATCATCCAGAAATTCCAATCCACCTACACACATTCTCCCACTAGCGCAAGCTAGCTAGAAAATAATTAGAAACGAAAGCTTAGTTCGGAACACAATTTATGACACCTGACACGTCGGTTCAAACTGTCTGCATGCCAGCTAATATATTTCATTTTCCGCACGCGTGCTACGCAAGTCACATTGGAAATACCTGCGGGCCTCCATCGTACAGCGCCACTGTCGACTCGGTGAGCTAAATTGCACACATCAGCTGTCACTTCTCTAACTGTGCTACTATCTAATATGTCTACGGTATTCTGACGTGCGTCAGATAATTACGTTGTCATGTTCCGTTCAGATCTCTAAAGAACTTTAGCGGAAAAACATTTATGTCATGTGTTTTAGGGAGCGAGGGAAATAATAAAAAGTGAGGTAGATGGGAATGGCGGGAGTGATGGACATGAATGAGATTTTAGTTTAGATGGAAACTCAAATAAAATTAGTATAGAATAGACTCGTGTTAGTCCATTCTTGAATACATTGTAACTTATGTTTAGATATTTATTCTTTTATGAGAAAATAAAAATAAATCCCGCTGGAATAAATACAATTACAATGCTACTAAACAGAATGTTCTCCGACTAAACATTTCCCTGAAAATGTTACGTCATATATTAAATTTCATTGTAAAATAAGTAAGTTGGTACTAAATTGATTTAATACCGGATGTTCCAAACAACGGATTCACCTTCAAAGTAACAGTAAGCATTTTAATCCTGAATAGTAAATTAATTATGACATAAAAATCTGAAAGTTTGTAATTGTGGTGTCAACCATCTTATGACCATGTTTGACATTTTAGCTAACAATATAGTTAACTTCGCTTTATGCAATGAGGTGACAGTGTTTCTTCATATTTTAACTCTGTTTAATCTAAATGTATTATTTTAATTTTGCAGTAAGTATACGAAGATGTATAGGTATAATAATAAGATGGTAATTTTTTAAATGCATAAATCAAAGAAAACTCAAATTCATTTACTTATTTGTATTTTATTATATTTCTTTGAATGAGAATAGAATTCAGATAAATATTCTTAGCAAAACTTTTTTAAGTCCATCAAACTTTTTCGATAAATTTTCTCTGAACAGGCTAATAAATAAAAAAAAATTGTCATATACAAAGTATACTAATCATTTAATATTCTGGTAAGTAATGATATTAAAGATGAGAAGTATTTAGCGCTAAACTATACAAATATATTCCAACATAAAACTTTTCTTAATTTTGTAAAGTACCTAAATATGTAATGATTTTAGTGATCTGTCATTTTGAAAATGAGATTAACGTTATAGTTAATTTTTTTCCAAAAGCAATTGAAATTTTATCAAGTGTGGTATCAAATTAAAGCACCCACAGAGCAAAAATGGCAAAAATAACATATAACGATTCTAAAATATTTTTTGTAATTTATATTATCGCAATTACAGAATAGGGAAACTATAGCTTATAGTGGAATCTGAACCACTCAGACACTTTTGTATTTATATATACCGGGCGAATGACGAAAAGCGGGTCATAAGCGTTTAACATAGGAAAACAGTGATATCGAATCGGCCTGTGAATCTTGAGAACCCTGGTTCTATTCCCACAGCCTACAAACAATTTTCACCAAATTAAATCTACCCCTGTGACTCCCCTTCCGCTAATATCTTTGAGGGACGTGATTTGACGGCGATGACCGCACTTCACGCGAAGAAATATATCACTTACCGAGATCTGCTACGGGGAATGTGCCACCATATATCCGAAAATGTATTTTATGGTAATACAACGCGAATACAATCACACCGAGGTCACCTGAATTAAATCCTCTGGATTTTTATATTTGGGGTCATCTGAAGAGTTTAGTTTATTCGGTACCAGTCAATACCGTTAATAACCTACATTAAAAAAATTGTGGATGGATGCAATACAATACACAATAAACCTAAAATTTTCGAACGTATTCGTCAATCTATGATATAACTATTGGAAACTTTTATAGAAGTTCATGGAGGACATATTAAACATTTATTATATTTTTTCATTGGAATAAAAATAGACTATCTTCGACTATTTTTCATTATTATGGCATGTTATCATTTTATTTAAAAGATAAAAATGTGACTGTATCCATGTTGTATTATGATAAAATATTGAAATCGCTATAACTCTGAAACTACTTATTTCCAAATATATGTTTATATCAACATTTTTCATTGTTTTGACCTGTATTACTATCTTTAAATATTTAATCTCTATTTGTTGTACAGCCTGTATATATTGAAATAAACGAAATTTGAAGATCGATTTCTTGCTGGGGATACAAATTTTAACTGAACTACAATTGCCTGTAGTTAATTTGTTATTGAACATTATTTATATCCAATTTTTTATGTTGTTCTTCAATTGTAATGGCTGTAAATTCAATAAAACTTGTCCACCGTTCATCAAGATATTATAATTACCTGTTTATTTGTTACTTCGTTACTTAGTTTAGTTTCGTTTTATTTTTTAAGAGTATTATTTTCTATTTTTCTGACGAAGGTAGATCTTTAGTGTACTGTAACTTTGAATGAAATCAATTTTACTAAACTTTGACATATTGTATTATTTATTAAAATTATTTACTACTAGAAAACTTAATTTAGCAAATATTCTCAAACGTTTTTTTAACTAAACTTTAACAACATTTAAAGTAGTTTTAAACATTTATTTTAAATATTGTAAAACGTTCCCTCATTCTAGACATAATCTAATTCCTCAATCATCCACACTCACATTCTCCTCTCCATCACACACTCACCCCATTCTCCCTCAACTTCTCTCTCTTCTTCCACTTTTCCTAACTCCGATAAAACCCAGTATTTGTCGCCATGGCATTGACACCCACATTCGACAATCGTGATCAGTGGAATTCCGCAACAAGCACGTGATAAACGCGCGCATTCCAGCGGGACTCTGCTCCTGCTCCTCTATGTGTGGTCCCTACACTTCTCCAGCTCCACAGCTCCTGCTTGCCAGTGGTATGCAATATCGACTGATGCGCGCGACAGACAGACAGCATTGAATGCTGGTCTCGAATGCTGGTTTCGGGTATTTGGTCTGAAAGCCTGGATGCGTGAAAGGAATGAGGTGATGAGAAAGGAAGGATTAGTGAGATATGAGGATGAGGTTATTGTGGTATTGAGGTCACTTTTATTGTAATACAGTCATTCATGTTCTTTGGAAAATTATATTATTTTCTACACTTTATTCAGTGGTATCGAGCCGACCTGTGGATCTTGAGAACCCTGGTTCGATCCCACAGCCGACATACAATTTTCACCAATTTAAATCTACCCCTGTGGCTCCCCCTCTACTAATAACTTTGGAGGCCGTGATATGACGGCTGGTAACCGCACTTCACGCGAAAAAATATATCACTTACCGAGATCTGCTTAGGCAGAGTGCCACAACCAGTAATGGGTAAAAGGCGTGATAATATATTTATTTATATTTATTTATTTACTTTATTCATCTTTCATTTATGACTTTGATACATGAGAAATAAGTTTTTTACTATCATTATTATTTCCCTACTTACTTTACAGAAAAATATTGTAAATAAAAGTTGCAATTGCAAATAATTAAATTCTGAATCTAAGTCTATTTATATAACACATTTGACTTATTTAATTTTTGCTGAAATTAATTTCAAAATTTGTCAAAAATTTATAATTATTTACACAGTTAGTTATGAAACTGAAACAAGTGTATAACGTATATCTGCTACATACATATTTTAAATTTGATTTTAACAAGAACCAAATAAGTTTAATGTACTATCTAAACTGATTTAAAAGCAGAATTTAATACCCTAAAGCCCGGTTGCATAAAACGTTGTTAACTACGCGAAAAAGTTTAATTGACATACATACATACATACATAACATCACGCTATATCCCATTAAATGGGATAGCACGAACCCGTCAACATTCTCATCCTGACACACGATACTCGATTCGACCACATTAACACTTCCTCCATACAAACTCTTTCTTTTCTCACAACCAAAATCCATCAACACACAACAAACATTCATCCATTCGCTCCTGTACACTGCACTTGTTTCTGAAGATGGTCTCCACACAATTGCAGGTAAACACTCGAAACATCTAACCAATAATCTAAAATCAAGAATCATACGCTTGTCTTCATTCATCATATTTATCCCGCAATTAATTTTCTCCAAACATTCCTATCCTGACACACCACTTTTGCTTCAACCACATTCATAATTCTTTTCATACAAGCTCGTTTATTCTTCACGCTCAGAATCTTTCGCTCACGCAACAACCCTTCAATCATATTCATCCACTTGTTCCTAGGCCGTCCACGCAAACTTTCACCCTCAATTTCACCAACATACACCTGTTTCACCAATCTGTCATTCGACATACGTTCTACATGACCAAACCATCTCAACTGACTTATTCCCACTCTTCTTACAACATTCTTCCCAATCTCACATTCATCATACACCAATGTATTCCGGATACGATCTTTTCTAGTATATCTGTTAGCAGAGGTTGGTTAACCACAGTGAAACACACTTCAAATAACACAACGTATATTTACAATATAACTTGTACAGAGAGAAAAATAATTATATGTCATATGTAAATAACAACGAAAAACAGTCGAAATTAAAAATAAGAAGGTGGACGCCTTCTTGTTGTACCAACAATGTCGTCGTTGATAGACGACGCTGCCTTACGGTGGAGCATGGCTTGAGCCGGCAGACTCTTTCTGCTCAACACTTCCCCTCGAAAGCGATGCTCCCTTTTCTGGTCGTCCCGTTCAGCCCGAGTGACTTGACACATCCCTCGTGCTTGGATCTGGGTAACGCTTTCGTCAGGATGTCGGCCGGCATCTCCTCCGATGCTAGGTAAAGTATCTCGATGATTCCCGACTCCACGATCTCCCGGATAAAGTGGTGGCGCACGTCGATATGTTTGGTGCGCGAATAATAAACGGGATTCGAGGCTAGACTTCGGGCACCGTTGTTGTCGTTGTAGAGCCTCATGCCGGTGACCTCCTCTCCGAGTTCTCTGAGAATACGTTGAATGTATATGGCCTCTTTTGCGGCTTCGCTGAGACATGGCGCGAATCCACTCATCCGATTCCGAACCCGACAGGGCGCGCGCTACAGGGATCTCCGTGATGAGGGCCTGCTCGTCTCGGACCTCGTCGACCTGACGAGCCTCTTGGTACTGCTTGCGTGGTCTGCCCGGCATACCTGTGCGCAGTAATCGGGGCCTTCCCGGATCTCGTCTCACCGGCGACTGTGCCGAAGCGTCGATCGGCGCCTCTTCGGCTGGAACGCATCGGAGTTCGTCTTGCTCCCTTGGATCCTCTTCTACTTGAGCACACGGCCGGTCCAGTAGGGGAACCTCGATGAGATCTACGGTGTCGAACTCCACCGCACCGTCTCTGGCAACCTGGACGAGTGGATGATCGCCTGGTGCTTCTTGGGGGGCGGCTGGCCTCTTCTCCAGAAACTTCACGTCTCGGGATATCTCAGTCTTCCCCTCGCTCGGGATCCAGACTCTGTAGCCCTTGGACTCTTCGCTGAAGCCCACGAGAATACCTTTCTTCGATCGCGGGGCCAGCTTGCTCTTGTTCGGAGACTTGTCTACAACATAAACTTCGCTACCAAACTCTCGTATCATACTCACGTCCGGGGGACTCCCGTGCCACATTTCATATGGAGTCTTCCCCTGAAGTTTGGACGTTGGACACCGGTTTCTAATGTAGTTCGCCGCGTTCACTGCCTCCGCCCAGAAAGACGGCGGCACTCCTGACTTGATCAGAAGGCACCTGGCTGTCTCCATGAGTGTCCGGTTGCGTCTCTCTGCTACGTCGTTTTGCTGCGGGCTGTAGGGGACGGTCAGACGTCGCATTGTCCCGTGGCTACGAAGAAGATCGTCGAATTGCTTGTTAAAATACTCCAGCCCATTGTCTGTCTGTAGAGCTTTTATCTTCTTCCCCTGTTGAGTCTCAAAGAGAGTTCTGAAGTCGTCGAATTGCTTGAGAGCCTGATCTTTGTGACTCATGAAACGTACTTCGCACCACCCTGAGAAATCGTCAATGAACGTGATAAAATATCGATTTTTACCCTTTGACATGACTCTTATTGGACCGCAGACATCTGAGTGAACAATGTCCCCCACGTTCGACACCCTCTCCGACTTCTTTGGAAAAGGTAGTCGTGACATTTTTCCTTCCAGACATGTCTCGCAGGTGAAGTCAGTGTCCAGGTCCTCCACGCACAGCCCACGGATTGCTCCGCTCTTTACCGCTGCACGCAACGATTGCAGGTTCAAGTGGCCGAGACGAACGTGCCAGTCCTTCAAGGAATTCTTCCGTGGCGCGAGGCTCGATCCCTGTGGTCCAGTGACCACTCTGCATTCGTCATCCTGGACGTCTCGAACGTAGTACAGTCCATCTGTGCGGTCAGCTACGAGTTGCACCTGTCCATCTTCATTGACGACCTTGGCCTTCTCTTTATCGAAAATTACGGTAAAGCCCTTGTCCGCGATTTTACCAATCGAGACGAGATTGGTCCGAAGACCCGGCACATACAAAGTATCCTGGAACTTAATCGTCTTCGCGTTCCCATCAACGTTTGCTCTAAACCGAACGGCCCCTTTGCCTGCAATCTCTGCAGTCGCGTTGCTCGCGAGATTTAAATCTCCACGTCCGCCCGAGACGATATCCGCGAACGCGTCGACGTCGTTGCACATGTGTGATGTGCAACCACTGTCCATGCACCAGCTGCCTTGACGCAAGTTCGCGTCGGTTCGGAGAGCTTCTTCTCTCGGACTCTGCGCGGCATACAAACTCAGGTTATCGGCGCGGCTCGCCGATTGACCCGCGGCTTGAGACTTCTTCCTGGACTTACAATCTCTCGCCATATGCCCGAACCGTTGGCATTTATAACACTGGACTTTGGACTTCTGTTTCCCTCCGTCAGCTTTGTCACTTTTTTCTCGTTTACTTACGGTTTTTTCTTGCCAGCAACGCACTTTGACAAGACGCGCCTTGAACGGCTTCCTTGCGGGATTCGCATTCGTCCAATATCTTCACTCGAAGCGTCTCGGGATCTGGAAGATCATCGCGCGCCGTAATAGCGCAACGAAACGCCTCGAAAGAGTCCGGGAGGCTCTTCAGGAGCAACACCGTTAGCAGGTCCTTGTGAACCTCGATCTCCATCTCGCCGAGTCTGTCGACGATGTCCATGAACTCTTGCGTGCTCCGCCGGGCGTCGTCACCGTCCTGCATCTTAAGAGAAATTAGTCTATTTAATAGTGCAGCTCTTCTTACTGGTCCTGTCGACTGAAAAATGTTGGCCAGCTTCGTCCAGATTTCTCTCGCAGTCTCGCACGCTCTTACAGGCTTCAGTTCCGATGGGTTGATCGCCAGGATGATATCGGACTGAGCTTTCAGATCACCCTGAATCCATCTGTCGACGGCTTTCTGCGATTCTTCATTATCTTTGATAAGGGCGGGCTTCTGCAGGGTACCGCTGACATAACCCCAGGCGTCATTCTTGATCAAAATTGCGCGCATCTGAATTCGCCATGTGTCATAATTATCCTTGTTGAGTTGCTCAAAACGTACGGTACCGCTGGCGTTCATCTTCGAAAAAAAAAACCGGTGACCAATAAATGGGAAAACGTGACAATCTCAAAATGTTCACTCAATACGACTTCTTTGCTTTTTCATTAACTCGCATTCGTGCGAATACCTGGGCCCATAACCTGTTAGCAGAGGTTGGTTAACCACAGTGAAACACACTTCAAATAACACAACGTATATTTACAATATAACTTGTACAGAGAGAAAAATAATTATATGTCATATGTAAATAACAACGAAAAACAGTCGAAATTAAAAATAAGAAGGCGGACGCCTTCTTGTTGTACCAACAATGTCGTCGTTGATAGACGACGCTGCCTTACGGTGGAGCATGGCTTGAGCCGGCAGACTCTTTCTGCTCAACAATATCCACACACACCCCGCAAATATCTCATTTCCACAGCAGTTATACGCCGTTCATGTTTCTTCATCCATACCCAACATTCACTACCATACATCAACGTAGGCACTAACACACCATTATAAACACTCAATCGAGCATCTCTGGATACATTCACGTTCCGAGTAAAGGTTCCCAGAGCACCCAATATCTTACATCCAGCAGATACTCTTCTTTCAATCTCTCGATCAATACGTCCATACCTCGAAATATCCAAAATTTTAACAATTCAATATTTTAAAACATTATAATTTCTATAGCATGTATTAAACTAATAATTATTTGTTACAAATATTGTTTTAGCGTTGTTCTTAACTCATAATAATCATCATAATGCCGAAATTATTATAACATAAATATCAGAAAATATGTTAAATGTTGTGTACAACCATTTGTCTTTTAACTTTTAACATGCTCTTAGCTAGCCACTAAGTTAAAATCGATTTATGCAACCGGGCCTATATATTCATTTGAATATCTTTGCTGTAAACTAATCAGGGACGTAATGATATTACCATGTTATTCGCACAGTTTTCGTGGGGATCTATATACAAAAATGTTGAACACAAATTTTGTAAAAAGAAGACGAATCTTAGCACATTTTTGCTCCTGCAAAGTTTGCTAATAAGCTAGTTAGCTAATTTTATTTATATTACTCTATGCAACAGGAACTTAATCTCAATTACAGTACAGGGTCTCAACTTACCGAGCCGCAATGCGGCAGTTAACAGTTTTATCCTTCAAATAACAGTTATCATAATATAAAATAATATGATTTAAATTTATCTTATAGTTTGTTCGGTGAGAGATTAAAGCGTGGTTGTATAAGATATATTTGATTTGGTTTCAAATGAAAATAAAGCCTTGTTTTATAGCATAAAATACTTGTAGCACTATTTCTTTCATTTTACTTATTTAGTTACCGTTAAAATCATTTAAAAAAAGATCTACAAGGTTGGTTAAATTTGCAAAGATGTATTTACCATTTTGCAAGTCTATTACAAAAGTATTAACAACAACTTTTATACCTATATAGATCTCGAAATCGCATTGGTGGTACTCTTAAATTGAATACTCCATATATTTGTTAACATTTGTTTCAGTATCATGTCTCACTATGTAAATAATATCATGTCTTAATTTTGGTAGTAATGAAATAAGAAAAATTAAATGTGTAAAAGTTCTGAGTCGAAAAGTATTAGGCATTGATTTTGCGCATCCTGACGTACGCTAAGAGACGAGAACAGTGCATTTCACGGCACAAATTGATTTCCACTGTTCTCGTAAATTTAATAACATCACACTCTTTTATTTTTTGTTCGATCTGGGAAGTAATATCAACTGTACTAGATACGTTCAGTTCACCTCGGTTCCATTTCATTACTGTTGAGAATTTACAGAAAATCAAATTTAACTAGTACTTTCAAACAGGACTCCATACACTTTGTAATTAGTCTGATAAAGGTTTTTAGATTTAAATTAAATTTATAATTTATTTCTTTGATACCTCTTACATACAAGAGGATTTTTTCTACTTAAGAAGTATTTTTTATTCATTCATTATGACTTTAAAATCTCTTTCCTTTCTTTTAATAACAATATTAAAATGGTGTTTTAATATTTTATTTCTTATAATCTAGTACTTAACTTTTATTTAATGGAAGAATGATTACAAGAGAAATTATTTCTTTTGTATCTTTATTTTCTTTATGAAAAACATTATAACTTTTTTTTTAATTAACTGAAAAGTGTCTTGTGCTGAATTTGTATTTGATTACGAATATCTGTAAATATCCAAGATATTACTAACTTTTATTTGATTAAAGTGAAGAAGGCAAATTAAATATAGTTAGTGGTTATCCGTTATCGTCTGTCTTACTCATTTACCGAATGTCGAATTAAATTAAGCACAGGATTGATGAATCACATACGAAGAAGATTAATCTTGTTTCTCATTTCAAATGTTTTCTTCCTAAATTTCTTTGCGGAGAACTCTTGTGTTTTTACAAATTAGTGAATAAAGTAGAATTCCCAATTATTTCACTGCTCCACAGTTGCATTATTAAATTTAAAACAGTTTTTCTTAATCTGGTGTATTTATCCCTAAATGGGTAATTATTGATTTAACTAGAGGTAGTTAGATTTTTTTGTAACTGAAATTGTAAAATTTCGATGAAATGAATGACGCAAAGAAAAAAAAATTTATATTATACTGTTATAGAATTTGTTACAAAATATGCTATTATAACATTGTAATGTTTATATTTTAACTAAAGGACAATCTCAGTTACATGTTAAATAAATAAATAAATATAGAGGCACATTCTCACTAAAGTTAGTGCAATCCGATTTCATATTATTATTTTTCAATTTTAGCATTATTTAAAATCCTTACCGGATTGCTTATTGCTATGGAGAAACAGTAGCAAAATACAATGAAATAGAAGAGCTAATTATATTTTTACAAACAACTAGTTATTATATTTCTTGGAACAATTATAACTCAAGTGGAAATATGAATTTTCCAGAACACACCGTTCTTTAACTATCAACTGCCGAAACGCAACGAAGCGAAACGAAGTATCCCGAAACAAATTATCCAATTGTATATTAACATGCAAATGCAGAATTAATGTTCCCATTGAAAGCTAGCATATTTACACGTCAAACTTTATTTAATGTTTCCATTCGAAAACTTTCGAATGTAAAGACAAACAACTGCAGAGCGCATAAATAAAGCCATGATGTTTAGTTGGTTGTCAGTTTCATGCCTTGAAATGGGGATGAAGCACGCCAACTCGTCGGTCATTTATAATGCTGCTTTAAATTAAAATAATTTCCAGATAAAGATGCCGACTCTCACGGAAGATGACAGCCAGCGGCGGAGCTATGATTTTTAAACATGGCGGCGAAACAAGGCGAACTTTGAAGAAAAATTACTTTTAATTAGAAATATGCCACTAAACAGTGATTAACTGCTATTAGTTATCATTTTTATCTTAATTTTAACTCATTTATATTAATCTGTCAAAATTAGTTTGGTTTTCATAAAAGTTTCAGTATTACTAAAATTGTAAAAAATATTGTGGGAAGATTAAACGAACTTGTTCGGAAAAATTATTAATATGAAAGTGATGAACCAGAATAGGAATATTTTATCGGAGATTAATTGCCAGATAAAAAATATTTTGCGAATTTCAAATAAAACTGATCAAGAAGTATTGTTTTTATCAATTTCATTTAAAATATTTTTTAATAGCAAAAAAATATATAATTTTATTTGTTAAAGATAAAAATTTGTAAAACAAAATTCGCACGGATACATTTTTATTGCAAAAATTCAAAACAGCCATTTTTAAAGAAATTCTTACGGAGTTAGCCTTAAGATTTTTACGAATTTTGGCCATTTGTTGATTTGATGTAATTATCAAATAAAAAAGGACGAAATAGTAATATATGCACCAAGGGCATTTAAAAGATGATAATGCGCAGAGGACGACGGTATTCGGCTCGAGAGATTGGTGTCACCTGAGATCATTATCATCTAGTAACTTCAATGGTGCATTAAAAATTTTATTTTTCATTAGAATATATATAATCAATTTTATTCAATTTTGCCTTATAAACACATGTTTAATTACTTGGATACAGACCATTAAAGTTGTTGTTTTATAAACAGCCATTTAAAAATTTTATTTCGCTAGCGGTTTAAAATGTTTATTTCACTAGCGGTTTAAAAATGTCAAATATATGTCAATTAAAATAAATCAAATTTTATTATTTAATTATACATACGAAACTTTACACTTCTCGTAGCACTAATTCGTTGTTCACGACTTTATACAACTATTTATTCAATTTTGCCTTAATAAACTTCTACAATTTGAGTATAGGATTTTTTTATATGAAGTCAAAATCTTGAAATGTCATTAATTTCTGATTGTGAGTTTTGTTGTTACGTTGCTATGGGTTGAATTGTTTACAAGAAAAGAAAATTGGAACAACCCATGGCAACGTAACAACAAAACTCACAATCAGCGATTAGTGACATTTCAAGATTTTGACTTCATATAAAAAAATCCTGCACTCAAATTGGAGAAGTTTATTAAGGCAAAATTGAATAAAAAGTTGTATTGCACTCGCGGTATAAATGTATGTTCAATTCGCGGTATTAACGCGCTTGCGGCTTCGCCGCTCGCGCGCTTAAACTTACCGCTCATTAAACATACATTTATACCGCTTGTATAATAAATAACTATTAATTTATAATAATGATGTCTGTGTATAAAAGAATTAATCAATCAACCATAATGCCCGCTCATTACGTCCCGGTCGTTATAGGATATCATAGCAATAAACAGCAAATAATATTCGTATATAATACAAACCGTGTGTTCAAAATTATCGAATATAAAATGTTGCCACGAAATGTATTATTAATCACAAGTCCGTGGAGTAGTTTTCTATAATAATATTTGAGTGAATCAATACAATATATTCTGATAACTTTGAACAGCCCTGTTGTATTCGTTATGATTATATATCGAATACAAAAATGAACATAAATCGTTCCATCACGAAATAACATAAAAATTACAATTGTAATAATTTTGTTGACTTTAGCAATGACTTTAGTTTGTTGAATAAAAAACGCAATTATAAATTTGTTATTATTATGTGGGAGCAAGATCGTTAGTTCGTTCATTCTAGAACGTAATTTTGCATTTTTTGACCAGGTGAAGATACAAAAGTGATTATACTACGAGTACGACGTCAAGTGTATATTTGTTTATCTATATATGATAACTAAGGAAATTTTTCAGTATGCTTGGTTGATTTTAAAATAAAATAAATACATCACGCCTTTTACCCTTTAGGGTGTGGCATGCGGTAAGTGATATATTTATGCGCGTGAAGTGCGTTTACCAGCCGGCAAATCACGGCCTCCAAAGATGTTAGTGGAATGGGAGCCACAGGGGCAGTATTAATGTGGTGAAAAGTGGACAGTAAGAATCGAACCTGGATCCTCAAATCCACAAGCCGAGTTGACAACTGAGCCACCTATCCTATCTAATTGATTGGTTGATTTAATTATGAGTTGTGTAACAAAGTGAAAAAATAAAGAGTTTCAAAATAAATGACTGAAGGAGCTTAACCCCTTTCTGAAAATTATAGCGAGGCCACTGATGACAGCTGGTAAGTTTCTGCCTTTCTCCGAGTTTTCTCGTTGACAGATCCCGAAAATTTATATTCAACAATGAAATTAATGAGTACGATTTAATTCAGTTTGAAGATCCTGTTTTACAAGATTTTCTTATGATGAATTAATATTCAAATGAGCAAGTTTCATTTCGAAACGATTGTGTTCTGCTATAGATATGAGCCAAACAGTTCAACGATGCGTAAAATTCAATTGATATATTTTATTGTAGTTCACAAAACAGAAGGATTCGTTAGCTCGTTATGAAACCTTCACTGATTTAAATTTTGAGATAACTGAAAATATTACCTCATAAATTAACATTTTAATGAGATATTTAATTTATACGTAGGTACGTAAATAACATTTTATAGGATAAGAAAACATGAACCAAATATCGTAATGCTAAAGTATTGTAGAGACAAAACTAAAAAACATTAACATTTTTACAGTAACTATATTAGAACAGTAGCAACAGTAAGATGTCTCATTTTTATTTGTTTCTTAGATCACGAAATACAAATCTATCATTCATTCATCTTTCACTTCACTTCGTATCACCACGTACTCTGAAGATGACTATAAAAAGAACCGAAATTTAACTATTCAAACCTAAGTACTTACTTTTCCCTCTATTATTTCATCTTTAACAATGACTTTTACATATTAAGATTCATTTAAATATTGATATCATGAAAAAAATCCTAAGTAAAAATGAAAACTGTCTTGTTGCTGCAAATGTATAATTTGACCAATAAAAACAAGCAATTTAGGTATCCAAAACAGGATTTGTTTTTTTGAACTGTCATTTAAATTGTGCCTCTTTTTCACTTAAATTAATTTTAAATTGGGAAATAAGTAGTAAATTATATTATAATGTTCTCGTTGTTGTCTATTATGAATAATTTTTTAGAGATTTTCATATATTTATTCATTTTATTATTAACATAAATTTTGTTGGAACTATATGATCTTAAAATCCTGATTTGCCATAATTTGACTAATAAAATATGTATCAAGTCATCACTATGCTCATAAAATCACTCTATCATATACTGGTTGCCTCAGAGAAAATGCGCCAATTAACACGAGAAGCAAATTTTCCACTTCTACTAATGTTCTAATTACTTTACATAAAAAACTTTTAGCTAAAAGTTGAACAGAATAGAATACTGCATCGCAATCAATAATAGGATAGATAGCTCAGTAGGAACGCGTCTATTTTGCTAGTAGCAAACTCGAAGCAACTGACATTAGGTGAAATCCCTCGTCCTACAGACATGAGATTTTACCATGCAGTTGCTAGCCAACTTGTGCTAAGCAAAAAAAATTGTACAAAATAAAAAATTACCGATAAAATCAGGAGTTTAGTATTTTTACTGGTTTTAGAATATTAAACCTATCTTTACATGCACAAAAATAGCCTGGTAGGTAAGTAATAACTGTATTCTGTACGGTAATATTACCATACTGATTTGTCAAAACAGTCAAGAAAATGAAAATAAAGCACAATGATAATATAACACTATTAATACAAACAAATACAATTAATTAAATTAATACAAACGGAACTCAAAACAACAATAATACAAAGATTACTTCTCCTGCTTATCATAACATATATATTAATTGTACAGTCTTTCAAATTAGAGATGACCACGTAATGACGTTTAAATAAAAAAATATTTATAAATATGATACAAAACAATTGTAACCATGGCGTTAAATAAAAACATACAGACCTCAGACTTACTTGATCACCTTCTAAAATGATGACAATGACGTTATTCATAAAAGAATTTCAAAAAATAATATTTATTAATGACGTTAACGTGTTTAAATTATAAAACCGGTAAACTATTGAACTAATTACGGATGTTATGAGTCATAACAGGCCTTAGATGTCTTAAAATCCACGCTCTACGAGCTCGGATTTCAAACTGGCATCTGCGGCTGTAATGATACTCATAACATTCCTAGGTATGTTAATAGCTATTACTTATGATAAACATATATCGTATTTCCGTATATTTTCGTGCTACCCCATTTAATGGAATATAGCGTGATGTTATGCATGTTATGTATGTATGTTTATAAACAATTGTAGCCTAACAATTTTACAATAAATATGGCAACAAACTGCCAGCTTCGTTCGAGGGTCATGCCATTTGGTTTTGATACATTTATTGAAAGTTAACCATCATAAAAATAACGTAATAATAAACAATAAACAATAAACAATAAAATAAATCAGAGTTAAGTAACATTAAAAACAAAAAACAAAAAAATTGATAAACTACATACATTAATAAAGTTGATTGAAATCAATCATCGTAATCTCTATAAAAATAATCACATAACATATTGGCTGACAATATTTTGAAGAAATGAGTGTCATTTATATCGGGAGTGATTATTTCAAAGTCTCCGTATAATTTACCACTTCGTCTCCGGTTTTTGGCGGTTTGTCCATAAATCATTTATGCGCATACATGATATAAGTCCTGCAATCGTTAGAGCGGCGTGTCGGGTATCAGCGTGTTACGAGTTACCATAAAATAATAATTTTCGCTTGTTACTGTACCCGGGAGTACCGTGTCGCTGTCAAAGTGTCGCATAAATTCGGTGATCAGCCTGGAATTGCTGTATCAATTTTACACGATCGGCTTTTCTTTTTTGCGACGAAATATGTTATTAGGGAGGAGATTGTTATGGAGAATGAAAAATGAACATTTTATAAGATTGCTCTTGAAGATTTTCATTTGAAATATCTTGTAAGAAATTTATAACATTATTTATAATTAAAATCATGTTTGGTTTAAGTTTTGTAAAATATTTTAAATTTCATGTTTTGATATATTAAACGGATACTTCCACCAGGATAAAATAAATAAAACTTATTTAATTAATTAATTTAATGCAAGTGCAAAAATAGTTAGGCTGTTCAAAAATATATATGATGAGGCTACTCTGACAATTGGAGTCAACAGCGAACTTTCTGAAGATATACATATCACCAAAGGCGTCTTACAAGGTGAATGCTCCAGCCCACTATTATTTGCGCTGTATATCTCGGATTTGGAAAAATTTTTTAGAGAGAGAAACTTAGAGGGAGTATTTATAAACCAAAAAACTGATATTATCACACTACAATATGCAGATGATATAGCAATCTTCGCGAACTCACAGATTGACGTACAACACAAAATTAAAGCGCTAGGCGATTACTGTAAACTTCGAAAACTGGAAATCAATGCTGAAAAAACAAAAATATTACATTTTCATCGAGGAAGACCACCAAAAAGGAAAATAAACTATACTTGCCAAGGAGACCAAATAAACTTTACGAACAATTACACGTACCTAGGTATAACTTTCAAGACATCTGGTGTATTCAATGAGAACTCCGCCCAACTTGTTAGTAAGGCAAACAGAATCACAGGAGCCATAAAAAATACTCTGTTTAAGTCAAACACTCACTCATGGATAACAGTTGAGAAATTATACTCATCCACAATCAATCCAATTTTACTTTACGGAGCAGAAGTATGGGGTCCCCACCAATGCAAAAACATCGAGAAAGGACAAGTTCAATTTGTTAAAACTATATTTTCATGGCCACAGACTACACCAAACTACTGGGTACGCAGAGAAACTGGACTTATAAACCTAGAAGTTGCTATATTCCAAAAAAATTTGAACTGGTGGTACAGGATCCTCCTTATGCCCGAAACTAGATATGTAAAAATGTGCTACAACAAATTACTTCTACTTAATGAATCAACTTACATATCAGCAGAGCAACAAGACAAATTCAACTGGGTGAAAAACCTCGAACTGGTTCTCATTAATATCAATTTCCATTGGCTATGGAAAAGTCAAAACTTCCTGACAATTAAAAATGAAACTAACAACATGGTCCTAGCCTATAAAGAACTCCTATATGCGAAGGACACACAATACATTACACAATCAAGATATAACCCTATGTTTGTAACATATAGCACCAGCTATAACCTCCTCACCCTCAATATTCCTCGCAACATACTCCATACCTATATTAAACTCCGAGTCTCCAACCCAAATTTATGTCATATTTATCAGGATGGTTACTGTCACAAATTTAACAGCGAAGATATATGTGATATCTGTAACAGCTATGAACAAAACGGTATCCAACACTTCCTATTTCAATGTCCTATGTATTCTGCTCTCAGATCTTTTTACCTCAGTAAACACTTTCTGTCAACCAACCAGGACATGATATGCCTGCTGGCCAACCCAACCAAGGAGAAGATTTACGACACTTTCAATTATGTCCATAACGCCTTAAAACTACGAGCTTTTGCATTAAACATCTAATTTCCATGTATTACTTTCACTACACTTACTTATGCATATTTGCAACACAATGTATCTATTTATTTAAATCATATATTATATTGTTATCAATCTTTTTGTACAGAGATTATCTCTTAAGCAAAATAAACAATTATTATTATTATTATTATTATTATTAATTAATTTAATAACAAGCTACAAGCAAAGAAGTAACGACGTGAACAAGCAATTATAATTTGATTAACAGTACTTGCAGAAACTTAATAAAATAGTTTTTTACGTATTAAGTATTGTAAATGGGATTAAATTTCTGTTGTAGAATATAACATAAATAAATAAATAATCGGTAGGGTATTTACTGACCGCAATGCTTATTACCTTTTTGTACGATGGATTTAATAACGAAATTAAAATTTAGAAATATTTGAAAATTTTTAGTTGTTAAGAGTTGTTATTTTTATGTTTGTATGTCTTAATAGTAAAAAAACCGGTCGAACAAAACAATTTTAATGATTAAATTTAACTATTCAAGATTTAAATTATTTTCAAAGCATAAGTTCAAAAATAGCGAATAAGTGGAGAAAATTTAGACCTGATATATTTTCCTTTCATAGATGTAGTAATTAAAGAAATACTAAAATCATCTTTCCCCACTAACTGTTAGTCTGTATTATAACATGTTTTGTTAGCATGTATTCACTTCTGAAGATGGCATAACAGCCGAAATTGTACAATAAAGTGATATTGTTTAATTTGTGTAACAAAACCAAAGGTTTTTCATTTTATTTTTATAATAATACTTCACTGAACACCTCAGCTTCATCCATTGAAATTATTATTTTTTTTAGATTGCAAAATTCGTCTTTATTGATCTAGTTTGATCCCTAAATTGCCAAAGAAAATTGTTTTGCTGAAATATTATTATTCGTGTATCCTGAATAATTTGTCAATTATGGTCGCAAATAATTGTGTATGTAACACACCCTAAAAATATCTTTACTTGGCTTTCAACCTTCTAAAGCTCGCTTGCTTGCTCTAACTTCACAGATTTGAATTAAATAAATTTAATTGTTTTTAAATTTGTATTCAGTACTGTAACTTATCTATCTAGTGGTACGAAAAATATTTGCTTCAAGTAATGTGCAATTATTTTTGCAAATATCGAAAAAGATTGCTTTGTAATCAAGTACATCAGATAATATATATAAACATCCGATATATACCTCGTGAAGAAAGTGTCATTCTTTCTTCAGATGCTTTATGTTCCTCGCCCTTTGACTTGGAAAATGAAACGTCACCTTCAAGAAAAAATATCTCACTTTCTTCCATTAGCATTCAAATGACTGTTTAGATAAAAAATATCAAGCAGGATGACTTTAAATGCATGTATTTGGATTTGGGAAGTAAAGAAACAATTAAACAGTAAAAAATATATGAGTAATAAAAATTTAGTGAAACGCATTGCACTCACAGGAACAAGTGCATGACTAATTGGCTCTAATTTGCGTTATGAATAATTATAATCACTGCGGTTTCATATTCGATCGTAGAGTGTCCAGCTCCACTGGAGTACCGAGCGCAATAATGCGTGAATATGTTTTATGCTTTCATGATTAATGGTAAATTTCAGGACAATCGCAAAATAATTATTCGTGGTGTTGAATTTGATAGTAATTTGTTTGCATTCAATAGTGAAGTATTTATTTGTTCGTATTCCCATGACTAATTTTCAAAGTGTATCGTATTTAGATGCAGATAATTTTCATGATAATGATTTATGGTACGCAGGATTTAATTACTATTTGTCAAATTGTTTTATAAAAGTAATAAAAATTCTATCATTATTAAATTAATATAATGAAATAGTTAATTAATTATACGGAGTTATAAGTAATTATTGTGTGTATTAAGTGGTATTACTTCGTGTTCTATGTTTTATCAAAGGCACTGTTTGACGATCAATATCTTGCTGTTCAATTAGGTGGTTCCAATATTTTAAAGTAATTTATTCTTCAAGTTGTCATTTAAGTCACATATTAATTATTCAAATAAAATATGCACGTAATTGGGCAGTTAACATCTGACCATTGAGATTTTTAAAACAAGATATTCTTTTATATTCTGTAACTGAATAATTATGTGTTAACGATTAATAAACTAACAACAAGTAGAATTTTTCATAAATAATAAATAAATATATCATCACCCCTTTTACCCATCACTGGATGTGGCACTCTGCGTAAGCAAATCTAGGTAAGTGATATATTTTTTCGCGTGAAGTGCGCTTACCAGCCGTCAAATCACGGCCCCTAAAGATGTTAGTGGAGGGGGAGCCACAGGGATAGATTTAAATTGGTGAAAATTGTTTGTCGGTTGTGAGGATCGAACCAGGATTCTCAAGATCCACAGGTCCACTCGATACCACTGAGCCACCTACCCATAATTACATGTTTACAGATTATTACAATTTTTATACTCACATTCACATTTTTTTGTTATTTTAATGCATTTTACTTATTTATATACTCGTACGTAGCTGTTATTATAAAAATAATATAATGACAGTTTCTTAAAAAGTGAGGCTAAAAAGTAATTTTTTTACAGAGTTAATGATTTTGACCACAGACTGCCGAAGTGTTTGTAGTGTGTAGAGTAATCAGGAAAAATAAGAATTTTCATTTACTGTGTTTCGGTTCTTGAAGCTGTAACAAATATTATTCCGGTTAGTGAAATTATGGTAAAGTTGTTTCGGTTTATGAGATTATTAAAATGATTGAAAAACATCAAGATTTCTCCATACCGGTTTATCCAGAAACGTAATACAGTATTTAAAGAAACACTATTATTATTATTATTTTGAAAACAGGTCGATATAAAAACAACTATTTAAAATGTTGCTTGAGACCTGAAAAGAAAATGATCTTCGCTCACACTATAATTATTTTGGATTCATGTAAAAATTAATTATTTGTGTATTTAGGCAGAATTTTTCTCAGTGGTATCGGGTCGGCCTATGTATCTTGAGAACCCTGGTTCGATCCCCACAGCCGACAAACAATTTTCACCAATTTAACATTCTACCCCTGTGGCTCCCTCTCCACTAATATCTTGATTTGACGGCTGGTCACCGCACTTCACGCGACAAAATATATCACTTACCGAGATCTGCTTAGGCAGAGTGCCACACCCAGTAATGGGTAAAAGGCGTGATGATATATTTATTTTATTTTATTTATTTTTCACACAACTGCGTGTTGATTAAAAACTACAAAATTTATTTTAAATTTATTTTCGAAATGATGGTTATTATAAATATTTTTAAAATGTCAATTTGTTTATTTATGGCGGCATTTTGTAATTATGCTTTTGATTGGATTAGAACAACCCGCCAAAGTAGCTGACAGTTCAATAATGATTTTTTAACAGATTGTGTAGAAAAAAGTTGAATTTGAAGTTGAAAATGTCAGATTTGTTTGACAGTTGCGTGATAAAATTATTTCAAGCTCTGAATAATGAGTTAAAAATGGAATTTACTTTTTCTAGCTACATATACGAAACAGGGAGTATTACTACTGAAACCTACAATCAAGACGGTGGTAATCCAAGAAACTTTAAGAAGTACTTGTTTAATTTATAACTGAATATAAATCATTTAAATTAGAGAGAAATAACAATGTGTGAAGAAGTGAATGACAAAATAAATTACTGTGTAATATTGTGTTTCCCTTCTTAATAAGTCAGCAGTTTTACAACTGCAGCGTGTAGTACAATTCCCTGCTTTCTGTGTTCTTAAATCGCTTTCGTTTCAAACTTCAACTGCTCCACTTTCATAAATGTATAATTGGTTGCTGCAACGCTAATGAGATCAAGTGCTCCACGGAATGGCTTCAGAACATCCGCGTCTTCGCTCTGGTTGACCAACTGAAAAAACGTTGTCATTCATTTTAACGACGCCGAGAAATTAACTGGACGGCTTTAATTATCAATATAAGCGCGATGAGATCAAAAGAAATTTTCTTTCAGAAAAGCAGCTGTCAGAAAGAGTTTTTTTTGTTTTGTTTAAAGAATTGTCATTATTAGATTTAAATACAGATTGTTTGATGATTTATTTGTTTTATATTTAATTAAAACATATACATGTTTCATAAATTTTGTTAACATTCTCATATAATAATAAAGAGACAATTACAAACCGGAATATTTTAATTACAAAAATATATAGCCAATTTTTAACGACAAAAATAAATTTCCACAATACTCAAAATTATATAAAGATCTTAGTTTTTATCGGAATAATTCTTGACTAGTTCTTTTTGAAATCCTTGTACCAATGTATTGAGAATGGACACAAGCCTCTTTTCAATAATTTTCTCATTAATCTATATCGTGGCTTAAGAATATTCTATATTATATTGATATTAGATTGATTTTACGAAGATGAAAGTTAAATATAATTTTGACAAATTTCAAAATTTCAATTACGTTGACAAATTTTAAATAGTCTCCAAGGAAACAAATGAATAAAAATAGTGAGAAAACCGTAAAATTTTACCAATAAAATTGTAGTATTTACTTTATTTTACTAATTTATTACTTTTTTACACCATTTTTAAAATTTTGAAAAATACAACACTTTCTAAATGATTTTTTGTTAAAAAAAACTACTTTTATGATAAAAAGGAACAAAATATTTTTACGACTCTGTCAGAAGTAAATTTTCGTCTCTAAATAGAGTAAAGAAAGTGATACTTTCCAGCCCTAGCAAAACAAAGTAAATATTTCTTCCTTAACGAAGGAAAGTAAAAGCATAATTCATGGCAAATGGGAAACACCGGTATAATTTTATATTATTGACATCCAAATGACATCCGTTAAGAGAAAAATAAATCTTATCTAAATTTCTAATCTCTTAATATTCTACTTTCTGATAAGGTAATAAAAAATTACATGTATACTTCAGGAAGAAAGTTCCGCTCTTCTCTTGTTATACAAGTAACTATTATTAACCTTTTTTTGTAAGTAAATACTTAACAAATAAAACAATTATTACAAAATGTATACAGCAAATTCAAATGACATCGGAATGACAAGCCCAGGCCAGTGTAATTCAGTTGGTAAGACGCATTACTACGATCAAAAAGTCTCGGACTAAAATCTAGCTATCGACCAATTTTTCTCTCTAAATCAATACTTGATAAAATAATTATTTAGTTTATAAAGTTCTTTTGTTCAAGAATCTGCCTACATTTATGAAATGACTATTGAGTATTTAAGTGTGCAAATGTGTCAAAAGAAACATATATACGAAAAACTACATATACAAATATATTATAAAAAATAACTGTTATCAGTCGTTCTACTTGCAACTAGTCGTAAAAATATAAATATTTATTATTGTTTCTGTAGTGTAGTATTTCCTTAATCATTATTCATTACCTTACTTATATAACCACATTAAAATCAATTCGTATCAAATGGTTTAATATTCATGAATTTAAACCCACTCAAATTAACAAACAAAAACATTAAACAAAAGAGTAAATAGTTTTATAGTTAATCAGCATGTTTCTCGAGAAATAAATTTAAAGTTACAAAAGATTAGTTGAATGCTTGAAAGCATGTAGGTATTTAAAATGTCAAAATAACTACTACTAAATTAAAAGTATAAAAATAATTATAATTGACCGTAACCAATAAACTATAATTTCCAGAATTTTTATCCAAATTTTTAATGTAACCAACAGGAAGTGAAACCCGAAAAATATGTGAACTAAAGTGTAATTTCCTCTGAATCTCGAAAAAAAAATTCACCAATCCAGAAAGCGTGAAAAATAACAAATGTTGCCATATTTTGTTTCTTTGAACTGTTATTTGAATTGTGGAACCATTTCTTTTTTACTTCTAAATCAGTTATAAACAGAAAAATACTAAATTATATATTATATAATTACAATTTATTGTCTATTCGTATGTGTTATTCTTTAGAGATTTTCTTGTATTTGTTCATTTTGTACATAATGTACGAACAAAAAGCAATCACCGTTGGATCAAAACATCCGAGAATTCACATCCTGTTAATTTGTATTGAATGTCAAATCGGGCATGTCCATTGTGTAGCAAAATTGAGTTGTTACTTTTTGCATTTGCTTCCATAGTTCGTTTCATACAAAATGCTATTTATTTCATACTGTGCCGTAATGACATCAGTCCGGAAAGTAAGACAGTACTATTATACAGAATGTTTCTAAACTTATTCATAAAATTTAAAGTGAAAATATTATTTTTCTATGATTTCTATAAAAAGTTGACAATTACGCTCTTATTTGTCATTGTAAAGTTGATGTTTTATGTGCACCAATAGAAAAAGATGTTAAATGCGCGCTTACTTTAATAGTTACCAAGGAAAATATAATTTTGTCATATTTATTTTCAGTACGTATACGTTTTTGAATAATTGAAGATGAAATCGTAGAAAAAATTATGTGTGTATTACGAGCGTGAAGTTTCTTTGTTCCTCTTGCACTATTGTAGCTCTTGCCTTCGGCTCGCGCTGCAAATACCGTGCTCGAGTAACAAAAAATCACGTACTCTTTTTGATTGAACCGGTTCAAAATTAGAATTTTTTGTTAAACCGGTTCGAAATTCGAAATTTTTAAAAATATATTTCACAACTTAGAGCAAAAAAATTAAAGGGTATATTCTGTACGACTTGCTGATCATGAAACAAAATTTAGAATTTTGAACAGATTCAACCAAAAATTCACAAAAAATAAACATGTCTTCACCCATTCTGGCAGTGGCACTCTATCGTTGTAGATCTCAGTAAGTAATATATTTATGCTTGTGAACTGCAGTTACCAGCCGCTAAATTCATTATGTTATTCCTTAATATTTATATAAGCAAAACAATTTCTCATTTCTGTACTATAAATGATTTGAGTTATTGATATTGATGTTGAGTACAGTTCATTTATTTTAATTGTTGTTGTTTCTAATCTAATAAATATTTTAAGAATAGATAATAAATACAAAATAACGTGCAAATTCGTCTAAAACTTAAATGTCAGTGAAACTCATATCATCTAGGTTAGATATTTCGGAAGTCGAAGATAATACAACGAATATTTGAATACATAATAACAGCATTTTTTTTTTAATCAATCCCTAATAAATAGACCCTCGAACAGCAGACCACGGCTCCAAGAACAGTAACACGGCAAGTTGCTGGGTTTAGCGGGCGCATAAGATTTAAGGGCAAATACGATAATTGTTTTCACTCCGGAGCGGCCTTAACGTCATGTCTGTATTTGACTTCTTAAGATTGTGGTAATCTTATTGGTGATTACTTGTTGCAGATCTTGAATCGCCATGAAAATGAGCAAGGTTGGGAATCAGACGAATTCGCAGGACCCGCAGGCTGTGAACTCGCGCGTGTTCGTCGGCAACCTCAACACGTTCCAGTGCTCCAAGACCGACGTGGAGCGCATGTTCCAGCGCTACGGACGCCTAGCTGGTGAGTAAAACTACTCTCTATGCATTGTACTTCTAAACTTTAAATACTAACTTGATGTAGTTTTAAAAGTAGTCTTCCAGAACATTACCAATTCGTAACAAGTATCATAATTAAAAACTTTTGGTAGTTTTGGTTTATTTTATTAAAATATCAGTGCATTCAACTTACACCTTCGTCTGGATAGGTAACATAAATAAGTAACTAAAAAAGCAACTATAGAATATGTAATTAAGATACAACAAATTACAATTTCTGAATTAAAGACTGATATGCGGTGTTTAATTCTTGATCTTCACATTTGTTGAAATTATTAGATGTTTTTGAATTTAAAAACTTAGTCCTGGCGATGATGATTATATCTCCAAAAATAATGCCGTGAAGAAACTTACTGCAAATTAAGTAATATCAAATTTTTTAAAGTAGTTAAAATTTTAATATGAAAATGAAGCTCATGAATATTCGGGAATATATACTCAGAAACAGAAGTAAGAACCAAAATAAAAGTGCATATACAATATTCGAAAAAATAAATTTGAAATATTTAACCATAAAAATTTGCCTATAATATATAATAATTTTATCTTACAAAATTTAAACAATAAAATGCGCAGGTTCATTGAAAGGTACCTACTTTAAATTTAGAACAATAGTGCTTCTCTTCACCGATAGAGGGAAACAGAGGTTTTGAATACATATAACTAGTAGAGATGATAAACTATCGATAGTAGCTGCAATCGATAGTATGATAGTGTGATATATCGATAGTATAAATTTTTGAAAACTATTCCAAACTATTGATAGTATTATGTATATTTAAGAAAAATTAAACGAAAATTTAGTTACAAAGATAATCAGCAAATTTATTTAAAAATACATTTTGCAATGTAAACTTATATTATAAAGGATGTTCAATTTAAGTGTGCCATCATTGCTATCTCGAGAACTATAGGAGTAACAAGGTTGGTTATTATCAAAGAAATGCCATTTTGTAAGTCTATTACAAAACTAGACTATAATATGAAGCACAACATTTTTATTTTAAATGATAACATTTTTTTTAATTTTGTGCAGAAGAGAATTTTATTCTGAATTTAACAAATTCAAAGAATTAAATTGGTTAAATAAATTTTGATATTCACACGGCGTAACAGCTTCGAAACAAACCACTAGAACGCATGCGCGCTACGTATTCTGTAATTGGCTACGTGCGAATTTCCAATAATGTGCGTTCTTTAGAATATTTTACAAATTTTGATCAAATTAAATTTAAATCTATTAATAATTGTACATTTTCCATAGTATATCGACAGTTTTTAAAAACAAAAGATAATACGATAGTATCTATAACTTCAATATATCGATAGTTGCTACCGATAGTTTATCATCTCTAATCACTAGATATAATACAAAAATGCAGAAAGTTTTCATCACATTTTACTGTATGGGGTATATAGCCAAGTGGCAAGGTGTCGAAATGGTGATTTAAGAACTCTAGTGTACTAATATCTTTAGAGAACATAATTTAAATCCCACACTCAACAATAGGTAAAATTGAGTGATGATGTATTTATTTTATTTTGTTTTATATTAAGTGCAACTTAGGGAAATGTCCGAGAAAAAAGTATATTTTTATATTTATGAAACAAGTGAATTAATGCAGTTTTTTTTTAATTTTGATGTTAAAAAAATAGCTGTTCACTATTTTGGTTTCAAATTATGCAAACTTCATGAATCTCTAAAATTTGGTAATATAATGACTTCAGAATTTTTTTATAGAAGCTGTCGGAACAACAAATTATTTAATTCTGGTATAAAACAAAATTTAGAATATCTCGATCTAATGGTTTAGTTGTACAAACCATGTTTTTAATACTTTTTAGGAACTAACAACTAACTGGTTAGTTAAAACCATGTTGTACGATGAGAAATTATGTTGCGTTGATAGGTTATGTAACCATAAATACGTATCTGATTCTAAAAAGTAGAAAACAACATTAATCATATGGCACTGATAAAACAACTGGTGCTGTGATTTCGTTTCACTTCCTACATTATTCGAAAAATGAACAAATATATGAAAACCTTTAAAAATAACTATAATCTATTGGATGAGAGATTACAGTGTTGTACAGGACGTTTTTTATTTTGATTCTGATTCGCGGAACAAACGTCAAAATGAAGACATGTTTTCATAGCATAAAAATTTGCGACAGTGACAGCGCTGTACGAATTTCATTATTTCATATTTTTATAAATGTTAGTAGACAATATTAAAAAGTTGTATAAAACATAATCAAATTGTACGTCATGTTTATCTGGATAACATTTAGCGCTGTCACTGTCACAATATTTTTATTCTATGTATTTCTTCAGTTTGTTGTTTCGGTCAGTCAATCAAAATCAGAATAAAATAAATCCTATGCAACTATACTGGAATCTTTCACACAACGGACATATTAAGAAACAGTACATCATATATAATTTAGCGCATAGGTAGGTATAATAAGCATGTTTTCTCAATACCTACCGTTTGTAATAATCAAAATTATCCTGATATTTTATTGATTTACACAGTAACATTTTTTTATTTAGCTACACAATTGAATTTACATTGCAAATTATATAATTTTATTTTGCTTCAATCTTTGTCCAAGGCCTAACAGAGTTATGAGATTGACATTAAAATTTAAGTTCTGATTAATGTTTTTGCCATCAGATCCTTTTGTTCCAGCTGCTAATCCTTCCTTGATAGCTCTGATCACTTCCTCGACACGAACTTTGTCATTTAATACATTTATTGTGATTGGCTGACCTCCTGGTCCATGTTTTCTTCTCGGTGACAATTGCGAGTCGTCAGTTGGACGTTGAGCAAAAATATGGCCTATTAAGTTAAATGCCGTTATTAACAATCTTTTATTTTCGGGAGCAACTGTATATCCTTTTTTCTCTATTACGGCGAAGTATAATTGGCCAAGTTTCTGTAAATAAAATGGAAAGTATTATAAATATTATTGTCAACAAATAAAAATAAACTGGTTCATTTATTTGCTTTAAATTGTTTCCCGAATGTGTCTCTTTAGACTCGCTAAAGAAACTTTGTGTATTCTTTGCGACTTTTGAAAGAAAATCACAGTTACTGATATTACAGAAAAGTTGTGTAGGTTTATGATTGAATATTTAGTGATAATAAAAATAAAATAAATATATCATCACGCCTTTTACCCATTACTGGGTGTGGCACTCTGCCTAAGCAGATCTCGGTAAGTGATATATTTTGTCGCGTGAAATGCGGTTACCAGCCGTCAAATCACGGCCCTCAAAGATATTAGTGGAGAGGGAGCCACAGGGGTAAATTTTTAAATTGGTGAAAATTGTTTGTCGGCTGTGGGGATCGAACCAGGGTTCTCAAGATCCACAGGCCGACTCGATACCACTGAGCCATCTACCCCATAATAATAATATGATAATAGTTATTTAATACTAAGGACAATAAGATAATATTAGAATATGATACATCCAATACCAGTAGAATACTTAAGTACTGTATTGAAGCACAAGGCATTTCTAAAAAAAAAATTCTTCTGAAGTTTATATCCTATTTTTGAGTATTAAGCACGTAAGTGAAGAATAACACTTTATTCACGAGGTATACATAGAATTTCTTCACTACTCTATTAGGAAGTAACATTTTCCAAAATAAATTATGGAGTAGATGGCTCAGTGGTATCGAGTCGGACTGTGGATTTGATAACCCGGGTTTGATTCCCTCAGGCGACAAACAATTTTCACCACATTAAAACCACCCCTGTACACCCCTTTCCCTAACATATCACGTATCGAGATCTTCTACAGCAGAGTGCCACATCTAGTAATAGGTAAAAGGCATGATGATATATTTATTTTTATTTTTTCCCAATTTGAACTAACAAAAATTATAATTATATACCATTAAGTATTATAACCACAAATATACAATCTAATATGATGCATGAAGTCATGACCTAAGTTGTTATACAAGATCTCGAATGCCACCAAAAAACAAGGGAACACTGAGTGCTAAAATTGGCTGCAAGAGGCGCGTTTTCCGACAATAATTTTAATAACATTTATTTTATTTAAATTAGAAATTTAGATAAGTTTCAGTATTCTCTTGACAGATTATTAGACGTATTCTGTAGCATATATTTTACCGGCCCGTTAACATTTTTAACCAATAACAATAGACGGCATTGAATAAAAAATGAAAATATTATTTGACACATATTTTTACTGGATACAATTTTTAACTGGTCGTTAAAAATTAATGAATCAGTTAAGGAATACGCCCATATACCTGGATGTCACTAATGTCAAATATGTTATATCATAATTTTCCAAATACCATGCATATGATTTTAATTTCCTTCCATAAAGAAGAAATATTTACGTTCTTCCCTAAGGACGAAAAGTATCACTGTCTTTTGGCAATTGACGTAAGACATTTTTACTTTCTGGCATGAAAAAAAGTATTTTGTACATTTTGGTCCGTGAAATATGTTTGAGGTTCTTAAGATTTTAATTCTTCAATACACCGAACTTATTACTGTATAGGTATATAGAAAACTATTCTTCCAAGATACAGAATTTTAGTTACATATGAGTGATTGCTTATTTCAACTGCTGAAAACGATTGTATATGAAAAATTGCTTCAATAAGATAAAACAAATTTATGACTCAAAAAAGGTAAATAATGTTATATTACTAGGTTAGTAATAAAAATAATAAATTAATATACATTAAACAATTCCATATTATAGAAATGAAAATTCCTGATTTTTAAAATTGATTATTGATAGAATTGAAAAGTAAGCAAATGCACCTTGCCATAACTGTTATCAAATACTTTATTTTTTTTTTATTAGATTAGTTGTACTATTTTTATTTATTGTTTATGAAACTTTATTATGTAAATAAACATATTTAATGATAAATTTGACTATACTTACTGACGACAGAGGCCGCAATACTTGCAAAAAAAATCACTTTACAAACTTATATAGCATCAACTAAGTACAATTTTCATTTAAAATAATTTCCAATTAAGTTAATAAGGAATTAAATGGTAACGGAAACTTTAATCGTATAAGGCACATGTATAAAATTTCTCAAAGAGCAACTTCTTATCAAAAATCGGTCAATTAAAAATTATATGTGGGCCACATACATTGTATTTTATAGAAAAATAATTTACATTTTATCGTACCCTTATTGTATTTTATAAGTACGTGGGTAATATATTTTGTAATGGTTCACTAAGACAAGAAACTTTAGTAATACATTGAACGCTATTATAGTAAAAATAATTTTAAATGAATGTAAATTCTATACCACAAAAGTCAAGTCAAATTTTGAACATCCTTGACACGTAAGAAGACTTTACTATGTTGTTTGATATCTGTTGTCAATATTCATGGTACTATTCGTGATTGACGCATTGGCTGACTCATCGATTTGACAGAAAGAAAATGGTGGAGTATTGATAGTTCGAACTGCTTTAAACTGTACACGTTTATTACTAAATAATATTCTTAATTTAAAATAAAATAAAGCCACAATAATATATTTGTATGTTCCAAGATGTTTATGCTCATTTAAGGGTGAGGAGATTACAAGACCGAGGGCTCCCAGCCCAAGGATTTGTAAATCAATCTAGGAGGGATATAAATATTTAGTAATTCCCCAGGGTGAATGCAATATTTTGTCTGTTTCTAAATAATGAATCAGATGTAACTAGACAGACAGTGGTATGCATTTTTGTATAGGTTTGTTGTTAATATTACTATAGCAATTCAGACTATCTTAGCGCAAAGGTATCAAACAGGTGGCCCTGAAAACATTTTTTTATTATCAATCTTTATTAGTCAGATTCATAAAGATAATTAAATTTGTAGTTATAAGTTAGTGCTTCATCGTGGCATATATTATTATACAAGGCCTGGAATCTTAAAAAAAAAACTACAAAAATAGGAGAATATTAAGTACTAAACTTGGCTGCAAAAGGCACTTTTTTCCGAACACAATTTAAGCTATTTTTATTTTATAGATTATTTTCTGACGTTCCTCTAAATCAGAGAAATGTTTTATTTAGTTTTTCAAGTTTCAAGTAATCCTATTATTATTATAGTGAGAATAAGTTCTTGTGATTATTCCCGCTGGCATATTCTCTGTAGCACCGATTGTTGTTAACAAATGATAAATAATTGTCAAATAATGGTATAAAATTGTCAACATATGGAAAATGAGTGAAAAAGGTCGATTTAGTTCTGTTTCAAACACGGAAATACATAAAACAATTGTTGAAATTACTTAAAAAAATGCTATAATAAGTATTCAAACTATATGGAACCAATTAACGTATTTGTACTTTACAACTGTCATTGTTACATGTGTAGTATAATTTTGACTTCTCTAAGTTTCAGTTGTTTAGTTTGAGGCACACACTGTTTTACTGATATGCACAATTGGGCGCGCTACTATAAATCACTTGCAAATACAATAAAAAATTAAAACCTGGTTGGATTGAGGAGGATAACTCTAAAACTAATCTAATTAAATATAACTCGAGAGTTCGAAAAAATAGAAAATCATTCTTCATATTCTTTCTAAAACTTGTTGTCTAGCAACAAGTTTTAAAGAATCTGTCAAATTACTTCTAATTTATTCTCACTCACTTGTTATATTTTTACTGAAAATCGTACGACTCTAATTAACAGCCAATAGAAACATTGTATTAAGCATAGTACTCGGAAAGAATCAATGCTCTAGGAGGATTAAAAGTGAAAATTCCCAGGGCTATTTTGACACACACACACGCACTATTTATGTACTTATTACATATAAAATTATAATTATGATAATTAGGAGAAGTTAACTGTCACTGTCGAAAAAATAAATAACTGGAACAACTGAATTTTTTATATAAGAAGATTTGATTAATATCGTATCGGTCACCAAAATCGTTGAAAAGAGCGCCATTTGAGGCAAAATTTTGTACGTTTGTTTCGGTATTTTTACTTGGATACCAGCGTCACATTCCTGGTCTTGTATAATTACTTCAAAATTAAGATCAAGTCTTCGTTAGTAAAAATAATTTTTACTTCAGATGTTCAAATTATTTTGACAGGGACACTAAAAAAAATACAAATATGAGTAATTATTTATATTAAATTTGTGTTTGTGAAAAAAGGACTAATGCATTTCCTATAAAATAAATATTATTGAAATTATTGTCAGAAAACGAGCTTCTTGCAGCCAATTTTAACACTCTGTGTTCCCTTGTTTTTTGGAGACATTCGGAACCTTGTATAACAATTTAGGCGACGACTTCATGCATCATATTAGATTGAATTTTTGTGGTTATAATACTTGATGGTATATAATTATCATTTTTATAAATATATATGTTCTGTCAATGCAACAAGTTTCTGTTTTGATTGTATCCATGATAACAATTTAAGTGAACGCGTATTTAATATCTCTATCACGCGTGTCCAATGGCAATGCACGACGAAGTTATATTTCAATTGTTATTATCAACTTTTCATAGCAATCGTAGAGAAATATTTTTTTTAATTATCAAAATAAAACTAATTTTCCTAATTATTAATTTTCAAGTAATGATGAGTCCCATCATTCCGTTTCGGAACATAGGGGCCGGGCACACCGAGCCGCAGTTTTTACACTGCCGTACTGCCGGTTTCTTTAGTCAGATTTTCAAGTAATTGTTATTTTAAATAAAATCTTCATAATTCATGTAATCAAATTAATTATAATTATATCATCACGCCTTTTACCCATTTCTAGATATGGCACTCTTCAGTAGCAGATCTCGGTAAGTGATATATTTCTTCGCGTGAAGTGCGGTTACCAGTCGTCAAATCACGCCTCCCAAAGATCTTCGTGGAGGGGAAGCCACAGGAGTAGATTTAATTTGGTGAAAATTGTTTGTCGGCTGTATGAATCGAACCCAGACTCTCAAATCCACAGGCCGACTCGATACCACTGAGCCATCTCCTTTATAATTATTAATTATAAAGAGAAAAATAGAATATCACCACTACGGTCGCATTGTAATTTAAATTTTATTTTATTCCACATTAAAATTATCTCTGTATCTCTGTGATTCCCCCTTCACTAATATCTTTGGGGGAAGCAAGATTTGATAGTTGGTAACCGCACTTCCCGCGCATAAATATATCACTTACCGAAATCTGCTACGGTTTAGTACCACACCCAGTAATGGTCAAAAGGCGTTATGGTATATTAATTTTTTATTTTCTCTCTATTTTCTCATGTTTCATAGCGCCATAAGAAGCTTTAATCCAATGACTCCTTCATATTCTGAAAGACTTGACACAAGAGTCATTTTAATTACTATCTTACTTTACAATTATTAATGATTCAAATTGAATTACAAAGAGAAAAAATTGGATATCGTTAGGATTTGACCCTAGGTCCTATACCCTCCGGTCATATATTTTAAACAACTTAATTTAAATCTGAATTTATTTAAATTTTTCACTAATTTGTTGTGTCATATAAAAAAATAAAGCGAAAACTTGGAATAGAATCATATTTCGAAGTTCAGAGGTCTCTGTTTCAAATCCTGACGGTTTCCCAATTTGTTAATCTTTATAATTTTTATTTATTTTGTCTTTGACACTTGCCCGCACTACGGTTAATAAATATATATAACAAAAAATAACCTCTTTTTTCCAATTTTGACAACTGATATTGTTTTGTAAAATATTTGGAGCATGGAGCAAACATTTTGTTACTGGCGCAGAGGTATAAAAAAACCGCACTGCTCCAAACCACTGGATTTAGTGCATTTCAAGTATTTTATATTTTGTATACACTAAAGCATTCAAGAAAATCTTTCGTTTTCAAATATCTTTAGTATTAGAAATTTATAAAAATAATGCTAGTACGTACAAGTATTTCCATGGGGTCATCACTAAGATGATTAATTCGAAGTTGTTCCATAAATTCAGCTACACGTCTTTTTAACTGATGCGGTTGTCCTATATTATCGACAATAGATTGCAATCCATTTAGAACAATCTGTCCTCCAATTCTTAAAATCGAAGGAAATTAAAGATTACAAAGAAATATCTGGAAACAAAACTTGACTAACATTAGTACTTACAGAATATGTATAGTGTTGTCTTCATTCAAGATAGTTCCATCTCCTATGTCAGGAAGTAGAGGGCTGTATTCCAGAATATTAGATTCTCTGTAACAGTCACATTGTAATCCCAAGAGAATGGCACACAAAATCTTAATCAAATAAGTCCTCATACTGGCAACTTTTAGTTCAAAAATCCTTTTATTATGGCTACTTTTATACGCTTGCAGTGATTACATTGAGAGCAAAAAAAAACATAAAATTGTTGATAAAAATTTTGTAATTATGAATATAAATGTTTAATACTTTTTAATTTAAAAACTTCAGAAGGTGGTTTAAAAAAAATCTGTATGTATTATATTAATTCATTTAGTAGAGAGTGATAACAGTACAGATTTTCAAGTATGAAATATTAATAGTTTTCTATTGACACAAGTTTTTATTAAAAACTATAAAACTGTGGCACTCAATCGGTGTTCCGTTAAAACTGTCGCATGTGAAATAGGTACTTATCTGTCCCACACGTTGTGTTGTAGGAAACAATGATTGGACGGTTTTATTCCAAACAATAGATTTCTACAAAATTTATGCCAATACAATACAAAATAAACCACTATTAGCAAACCATTTGAAATATAACTAATATTAAGAAACTTTATAACATAATTAAGTATATATATTTCCTAATTCCGTTATGAAAAGTCCTGTTTTACATCAATTTTTGACGTTATGAAATATATTTTTTTTCATAACTGTCAAAGAATTCTTTACATAACTAATTACGTAATGATTGTTGACAGTATGAAATTTCTCAAAAATGTTTGCAAATAACAAAAAAAAACATTTATAAATTTTTTTAGATTTATATATACATATTTAATAATTTTTCTGGTATTAAACAGTTAACGGCCAAATTAGCAGATTCTTCGATATCGGAAGGAAGGTCTGTCTCGGATTCAGAACTAATTTTCATTTATTTTGCTGTCATAAACCTAGAATTTTATGTATTTTAAAAATTATTTTAACGGAATTAGATAAATTTTTGCCCGTAATACGTTAGGAAAACGTGATATTGTTTGCCTCACATAATTTGAAAAACTCGCTTCGCTCGTTTTGGCAAATATTATGTTCGTCAAACAATATCAACCTTTTCATAACTGGTTACGTAAATAACTATTTTATGTTTAAAACTAATTGTTTACATGATTTAAATTACAATTCATAGAAAAAAATTAGCTGTTCTCTACGCTATCTAGATTACGCAAATTATAGTCCCAAATGGTAACAATATTATATTAGGGTTTATTAAAAAAGTTTGAGAATAATGTTTTGTTTATTTTGACTAATCCAAAATCAGGATTAGCAACGTAAAATTCTTTTAAAAATCAGGCTGATTATACGAATTCCATTTGCCATTTGGGTCAGATCTAGCACGGATCCGACTTGATACCACTTAACCACTTACTCCATAATAAATAATAAATAAAATTATTTTGTCCAAATGATTAATCTAGATTAGTAACAATATTATAACATAATTACTTTTTATTGGTAAAAAGTTGAGAGCCACTGCTATTGTAGATTAAATAAATTTAAACTAATTTTAATAAAGTGGTCTATGAGCTATGGCTCTAAGAATCGATAAGGAGTATAAAAGTGCCTACAGCAAAAAGCCCCGTTTACACAAGCAAATTTAATTTGAAGTTATATGTGGGTATAAAATTAGGTTAGTGTTAGAAATGAAATAAGGTTCGCGGTCAATTTAGTTTCCGTCCAGCAATCTAATCAAAGGAGACGCACATTATTGACACGAACCACTGAACGTAACTACAAAAGGCTCGGCACGAGCCACGAGCCAGGAGACATGAGCATGAGCTGTTTGTAAAGGCGGCGTGGCGGTGGCGGTGGCGGTGGTCGACAGCAGCCACTCACTAAATACAAATTGACTGAACCGATTTCTCAAACTTGCTACTGATACTTTTCGTTTGTTTTACTCAATCAAAACTGGCTTAATGATTTGAGATGAGATTTTAGTTGTGTTACCTATTTTTCTACGTCAATAATATCTTTAGGTTTCAAAAGTAAATATAATTTTTGCCTACTTTATCTATACTCCGTCTCACAGTAACTTTGTTTTTACACAGTAAAAAATATTATAAAAATATTTTAAAATGTTCGAAATATCATCACAATCACAAAATTGAGTAAAACCTCGAAAACGATACATTAACTGACAATGAACTAAAACATATCATATTAATGTACTTTTTCTTCCATTGTAAATATCGCTATGGCAATAAACAATATAATATGTAATCTTAAGAAGTTGTGCTGAGACAGTCTTGTAAATACGTGTTTTTTGGAAAAATGATGCTAATCACCAAATTTTACTCGATGTCGTAACCTTAAACGATAAAATGGAAGGTTTTGACGCTCTTTTAAAAAAAAGTTTTTTCCTAGTTTTTAGCTAACATAACAAAAATAGAAGGTATGATCTCGACTACTACAAAATTACTCCCAATTACGAAAGTTATTATTTTCTACATTCAAGTGTCAACATAATTACATTATAGTAACAATGGGGTAGGTGGCTCAGTGATATCGAGTCGGCCTGTGGATCTTGAGAACCCTGGTTCGATCTCCACAACCGACAAACAATTTTCACCAATTTAAATCTACCCCTGTGGCTCATATCCTTGAGGGCCGTGATTTGGCGGCCGGTAACCGCACTACACGCGAAAAAATATATCACTTATCGAGATCTGCTACGGCAGAGTGCCACACCCAGTAATGGGTAAAAGGCGTGATGATATATTTGTTTATTTATTTATTATAAATATAAACAATGACTGCGAGGCAATGAATTTCGCAATAATCTTTGGTAATATTTAATAAATAAAAAAAGACCTAAAATTCAAATATCTTCTTGTAGTGTAAAATGCTAAATTGTCATAGAAAAAATAGTATGTAACACACGTGTTGATAGGGCATTGGAAAACTTGTATAAATAGAGCCATCTTACACACACGTTTTCCAATGACACCCTTTTAACACTACAATATACTTTTATTTTATGTTTGAAACATAAACATGTTTAATAGTCCTTAACAGATGCACACAAAATTAATGTTTATTAAAAAACTTATAAATTTATTACAAATTTTACTTACAAGTAACACTATCCAACAGTCACTCACCGATTTAAATGAAACTTGGCAGACTAATAGAACTCTAAAAGGTGGTAAAAGCATGAATCGTCATAAATGAAATTAAATAATACCAAAATATTACGCGTTCAACATCGATTACCCAGAGGTTTTTGAGATCGCCAAAACCTATTTTCGGGGTCATTTTGATCATATGCATCTTTTTAAAGGGTTAAAAGGTAATGGGGGGATGAAATTACGATATTCAACTGAAATAGAGTTTTAGGTTCAAAACTAGTTACTCGGGGGTTTTTAGGGTCGCTGAATCTATTTTCGAAGTTACCCCTGGGTAACCAATGTTGAATACGTAATATTTTGGTACTATTTAATTTCATTTATGGTGATTCTTGCTTTTACCACCTTTCAGGGGTGGTTTGTACCTCTAAAAATCAACTTCCGAAAGAAAAAAAATAGAGGTTCAATATTTTTTAGAGTTCTATTAGTGTTCCAAGTTTCATTTAAATCGGTGAGCGACAGTTGGGTGGTGTTACTTGTTAGAAATGATGGTTATTATAAATATGAAAAAATAATAATTTGTTTATTCTGTAATCGTATTTTTGGTTGATTTAGAACAGCCCGTTGGCTCAGTGGTATCGAGTCGGCCTGTAAATCTTGAGAACCCTGGTTCGATTTGCACTGCCTACAAGCAATTTTCACAATATTAAATCTAGCCCTTTGGCTCCCCCACCACTAACATCTTTGGGGGTCGTGATTTGACGGCTTGTAACCGCACTTCACGCGAAGAAATATATCACCTATCGAGATCTGCTACGGTCGAGTGTCACACTCAGTGGGTAAAAGGTGTGACAATATATTTATTTTATTTATTTATTTATAGAACAACCCACCAATAATGAATTTTAATCTGACTGTTTTACAAAAAATATGAATTTCTCGGACTGAATTATGTATGTACATATTAACTTTGTTTGACTGTTGCGTGAAAAAAAACTTTTTGAAAATTTTCAAAATTATAAACTGTGTTAACCTTAAGTAAACATGTTTGCTTCCACTAGTTTAATAGTTATTTATAATATTAGAAATTAAATTGTAATTGCAAATACTACAAATATACATTTATCTAATGCTTCATAGTGAATAAATTGATTGTTGTAGTGTCTATAATTATGCAATTATTGTATATTAAAAATAACTATTAAACCAGTAGAATTAAAATAAAAGACCAACCATAATTTTGCGAATGTTGTCCCTATATTATTAAAGTAGCGCTAATTTCCTCCATGTTGGCTCTAAGTTTAAACGTCAAATTTAGAATTAACACAGCTGTTAAATATAGCTGTTCATCATTTTGACCCGTAACACAGTCTTCATATAGATCGCGGTATTAAAGGTTATAAAGTTGCCACTAGTCAAACACAAATAAATGTAATTGTTCTTGATTATTATTGGCTGACAACATATCAGAATTAAGACAAATTTTTCATAACATTAATCTACTAAAACTAAATTACCAGCCATGTTTATTGTCAATTAAAATAAGAATAACAAATTTTGATTACAGGTTAAACTTCGTGTTATATTTTGTGTCCACTAAAAATAATTAAAAAATATTAACTTTGTGAAATGTACAAATGATAATTACTTACATATAGTTTTTTTTTATTACTTTAACTTATGAAATATATATTGTTTACTTATTACAAAGATTTTTATTAAAAATATACTTTACTGGGGCGAGATTGGACATGCCATATAGAAATATATAAAACAATTGAGCAGTAGGTCTGACGTGAATTATATGCGACTAAAACTTTATTATATTGTAGGTACTATATATTATTATATGCTTTGGCAAAAATTCATTGTTAATTAACAATATACAAAAATTAATAATAGTCAAGACGGCCGTCAACCACATACCACACATTTTATGAATTTTATTTATGACATTGAAATGATCAAATTATATATAAATAGCAGTACTGGGGCGCAGTGCACGGGGGCGCCCCCTCTCTGAAATAGTTATAAAAATTACAATCAAAAAGTCAACAACTTTGGTCATTAAAATTTGCACTAAATAATAATGTATTAACAATTGAAATTTTTCAAATAATAATTTATCAAATTTGTAGTTACTAAGTATTAATTTTATTGATAGTAATAGAGGTTTAATTTGTATCGGAAAAATGTATGTACAAGAACATTTATTTAGCAACAAGTGATGAGAAAAATGGATGTGAAACATCTCGAGATCCTAACAGTGGAGATATTTTGTGTAATGCCAAATTTCTCGAATTTCTTTACCGCAAAGCAATCAAGAAGTGAAGAAAATTAAATATTAGTCTAAAAAAAAATCTTCATTTATATTTGGTGGCTCATTAGTTCGATGTCCACGGCCGACAAACAATTTTCAAAGTACTCCTATGACTCCTCCTTCACTAACATCTTTGAAAGCCGTTATTTGACAGCTGGTAACCACAGTTCACGCGAAGAAATATATCACTTAGCAAGATTTGCTACGGCAGAGTGATGGGTAAAAGTCGTGATAATATATTTAGTTTTTTTGTATTTATTGAAATAGTTTACCAACATTTATATTAACGTTTCAAGATAATGAGGTATATAAAAGTTTATTCTCTTCTCTGTTTATCTTATGCCAAATGACAAAATTTTTGTTTCCACGTGATTTATCAACAAAATTTTGAAATAATACTTACATATTTTGGCACTAAAATATGTTTTATTTAATATGATAGTGGCAGAGTTGAGACAATTTCATGGAAAATTTATAACTAGAATGTGAAAGTAAATAACGTTTTTGAATTTTTTAAAATGAACAAGTCCTTCGTTTAAGGAAGTTAAGATAAAAAAAATTGTTGTCACTCTTCGTAACATGAATAAAGCATAAATAATACCAAAAAGGTATATATAAACTCTTTAGTAATACGCATTTTCACAATTCGTTATAGATAATTGATTTTACGGTTTTAGTTATTTCGTCAAGAAAAACGATTTGGTTTAATGTCTCTATTACTTTTTTAAATAACTATTAGAATTCCGATACGCAGAGTCGGCAAATTTTAATTTAGTCCGTGGGAGAAAAAAATAATTTATGACAAAAATCCACCAAGACCGTTCTTTCACCGTATGTAATAACATTTATAAATTTAACTTGTGACAAATAAACGTGGCAGTTAATTTGGTTTTAATCCCTAGATTAATTTTTTATTCACTTTCCTATCAATATAAATATAAAGAATGCCAAGTTTATGTGCTACATTTTATACATTTATACAATGTAACTATTAGCTTTTTTTGTTAAAATCTCAATTCGTCTTAGCTCACTACAGTTAAACCCAGTAAATTGTTCTTTTTGTTACAACTGAGCTAAGATCAGCTGGGAGAACTCCCAATTCAAAATGATCTGAGCCACTCGGTTTACTGAAAGGAGTAATGTATCATATTTTTAGGTTATGTATATATAAAAGTATATTCTAAAATCATAACTAAAACAATCTAAACTATCCTAAATGAAAATAAATGGTTATGAAAAAGCTGACAAATTTAAATTAGTATTTGGCTTTGTCATTCATCTTCTTACTCTGGCTACATGTAATATGTTGTTCTTTTTGAATGCATTTCAACTCACTTTTCCACAGAGCTGAGAAAAATTTAAAAAATCAAGAATTATATCGGATAGTTTTTTGTTATTTGACTTTTCTTTAGCGAATCTAATTTACTAAACAACTCACCACATTACATGTATTAAAATTGTAAATAAATCATTGAATCATATAAAATTGTTTTTATTTTCAAGGTGTGCGATAAAGTATTTTGTGCACATTTGTGTTCTTTCCACACTGAATGCAAGAATCAACTATTTTGCAAATACAATTGCACGTGCAAAAGTGTACTATTTTTACCGATTGTTGAAAAAAAAATCATTATTGACTGTTATTCTGCTTTAAAGTTCGCTGAAAATGTTGACAGTTTTCATATTTACATGAATACGATAATATACTCTTACTTTCCTATTCGGCGAGTAGCCAACGTCAACTTTCTGCATGCAACTGACAGTTGGAAATGTCTGCTTCTTGTTCAGACGTTGAAAAATTATATTACACTTAAAATTTCTTCTTAGTTCCTGTAAAATATATGAAAATTAACCGATTATTCTTTAATGTTTCTTCTTCATTGGAAACCTATCATTTTTCTATTTAATATCACTCACTTGTTATATATTAATAATAATGAATAATAATAACAAAATAATGACTGATTTTGTTTCTACGAACTGTTAAATGAAAATAAATCAATTATAATCAGAACAGTAAGCACTAAATTAAATTTTATTCTGTTAAATACAAATTTTAGTATATTTGTTCATTCATTTTGCATAAAATATATGAATAAAGAGCAAACACCATGCAATCAAAACGTCTGAAAGTGTACTTGTACGTGGATTACAGCCAGTCTGGAAATAATCATAATATATTTATAAGATTGTGTGTGAAGCATTGCTACTGCTGCTGTTAAGATAATATATCATTTATAGTATGTAGCTTCATGTTTACTTCACCCATGAAAATATACATCAGGGAGAAATTCTTTTTGTGCTTTTATTCACTGTTGTTATATTATTTATGTAATAAAGTGCTAACTGTATATTTAATATTTTAAAATGTGAGGAAAGTAAGATTTTGGTTGTATGTACGCTGAGTCTAAAAAGAAAAGAAAATATTAAATATTTCACTTATTTATTGAATACTGTCGCGTAACATGATTAATATCAAATATAAATATCGCAGAATAAATTGATGTATAATTACTGTAAGATTGAAAAGAATGTGGGTATCAGTTGAGATGGTTTATTACGTGGAACGTAAGTCGAATACATGATTGGTGAAGATTTGCAACCTGTAAATTATATATTCAGTTGAAGCAAGTGTTCATATATTTAATTTCTTTTAAACCGAACGGTGATAAAATCAAATGGCCTGTTAGTTTCGCGATTTTGCACTTATAGGGAATTTTTGAAATCCAAAGTAAACAATGGCACTATTTTCAATTTAGAAGAATTAAAAATTTTGATTCAAAACGTATCTGAAAGTATTATAAACTTTTTCACATGAAGAATTTGCAGGAATCATATTTACTAGTTAATAATCGACACAATAGTCATTGAATTGATTTATAAGCAAGTAAAAATATATAACATTTCTCAAGGGGGTTGACAGCTGATGAGAGAAAATGCAGCGAAATTATCTAATATGAATTAGTATGAAATTTAAGGACTAGGGATTTTTTGTTGATGAATTTTTAGATACAAATCAGTTCAAGTTGATTTAAAAAAAAACTACAAAATTGAGAACAAAAATTAACCCTGTGGCTCCTCCACTAACAACTTTAGAGCTCGTGATTTGACGGCTGGAAATCGTACCCAGTAATGAGTAAAAGCATGATGATATATTAATATTTATTTTTTAAAGTAAATATAAGCCAAACATTATTGGGGGTTAAAAACAGATCAATTAACACACATTTTAGGAAATTTCATTAACATATTTCAGACGAGATAATAAATGTATACGAAAAATGACAATTCTCTAAAATTTAAGTTTGAAAAAATCTTTAAGTCGTCATTAATATTTGTAGGTACTTTCTTATAAAATTATATAAGGAATTTGAGACGAGACGAACTGAGGTTTAGCAATTTATCATTAAAGCAAAATTTAATTCTCGAGAAACCTCTAAAACAAATTAAATTGTTTTTCTTATTTATATTATTTCTATCACAATGATTTATTTACATACATACCTATTAAATGTTTTTTTTTTCCAAATGGAACGAACACACATTTACAATTATTTCACGCCCAGCAAACACCACACAGCATTTGATTTATTTATACAAGCCGATACAGTTTTGTTTGTACCTACGTTAAATATAAAAATATAAACTATAAATTGCATAAACAACTTTAGGCTGTTATTAAAATTTGCCTGTATGGTGATTTTCAATGCCAATCACCCATGGAGAGACAAATGATTTGAATAGGTACTGCAGTGTTTGTTTATACTTAGAATAATGAATACAAATTCGCAATAATTACTACTGTTGCAGTTATTTAATATAAAATTCAAATTTGTATTTCATTTTCCGCCTGCGTCTACCCATGGTATTATTTTGCTACCTTCACAATATATTATTTTGCCAATCTTGAAATGAAATGACCGTATTCACAGTTCTTAAAACAATTCTTAATTATCGGATTGTAACTAATTTCGGTTTTTGTTTAATTCATAATAAAAAATAGGTTAAAACAGTATTTTTAATTTATTTTCACCAAATTGTAAATCATTATACTTCTGGACTCGTATTCTTCAACTATGCGAATAAATTCACATACGATTTATGTTGAAACGTTAAGAATTTTGTTAAATAAAATATTTTAATATTGTTTCAGTTGTTTCAATTATAATTCATATACGATTTGTTCGCAGAAATTGAAGAATAGGATCCCAGTTCGTATAGCTAGGTATCTATCAAAATCATTATTAAGTATCCACAACTCTGTCTAGGTAACTGTTACATACATAATATCTCTCATCTTTTATTCCTTTCACGCAGAATGGTTTGCTCATACAACAAACTTTCAATCTTGTCAATCCATTTATTTTTATTAAAATATCAAACTAAACACTTGTCTAAGTCTCACAAAATTCAGCCTCCAAATCAACTTACGAGGTCCTCGTCAGAGGCTGGCCAGCACAGTTAGTAACCATAGACGCGTTTGGCTCTTATTAGAGCTCATCAGTATGGTATAACCCACTCCTTCACCTAGAACAAAGTTCACATGAAGGAGCTGTATGACGAAGAACTGTGCTAGCAGAGAATAAGATCTCTAACAAACAGTAAAATGACATGAGAAGTTCTGGTTCGACAGAACTTCTCATGTCATTTTACTGTCTTTCATCTTTCATTCAAAATTCGAGTACGTTCCACTTGACCAAATCATCTTATCTGACTCATACCCATTCTTTTCAATCTTAAACTCATCATTACATATTTTTCTCACTCGAATTCTTTTATTCATGTAACAAATCTTCAATTATATCAATTCATTGATTCTTAGGTTAGTTACAAAAAATCTTTCACTCTCAATTCCACCAACATACACCATTCACTCATTCGAAATACGTTCTATATTTATTTATTTATGCTACTTTGTGCAACAGCAAATGAATCTCAATAACAGTATAGGATCCGGACTCACCGAGTCACAGTGTGGTAGTTGACATATATTTAGCTTAAGTGGGATTTGAACTCGGCATCTTCGAATTCAAATGTCATAATGATGACCATACAGGAACATTATTCTTAATCTCAATTCCATCATATATAATATAATATAGTTGGCTCAGTGGTATCGAGTCGGCCTGTGGATCTTGAGAACTCTGATTCGATTCCCACAACCGAAAAACAATTTTCACCAATTTAAATTTACATCTGTGGCTCCCCCGCCACTAACATCTTTGGGGGCCGTGATTTGACGGCTGGTAACCGCACTTCACGCGAAGAAATATATCACTTACCGAGATCTGCTGCGGCAGAGTGTCACACCCAGGAATGGGTAAAAAGCGTGATGATATATTTATTTTATAATCTCACTCGCAATTTACTAATATACACATTTTTCCCAAATATTTCATTCAACAAGTTTTCCACATGGCCAAACTAATTTAACAACATTCTTCTCAATATGTTATCACAATCATCATACATCAATATATTCCCGACATGATCTCATTTACTCAATAATTTTACGCCATTAATGCTTTCTTATCTATACCCAACATACACTACCTTACATCGAAATTGGCACTAACACATCATTATAAATATTACATTCATATAGTAGACCATTCTTATACAAGAAAATAAAATATATTTTCCTTGTCACAATTCTGCATCAATTGTAGATAAAATGTGGTAAATATATCGAGATTTCTAACTTTCAAATAAACAAAACGTTATAAATTAGATACTTGCTTATATGCAGTATAAAATTTAATCGATTGAATTCAAACATGAAAGAAATACTTATAGCTTGATTTGTTTGAAAATCAAGTAGGTTTGTGCTGTAATATAATTTGAAATTCAAAATTTTATTAATTCTGTTAAAATAACACCTTCACAAACAAAACGAAAATGGCGGCACCATGAATGTGTTTACAAAAGATTTCACTCGAGAATAGCCGCAAAAATAACAAAGAAAGTTTGTTTATCACAAGAGTAGGATGCACGTAACAATTTTGAATAGTTTTTTAATCAAAAAAATTATTTGATTTTGATCAAATTTATTTTAAAATTAAAGGAAGAATTACTTACATCGCTACATGCATTTTAAAATGTCTAAAAAGTTGTTTAAAAAAGTAATTAATTTTGTATCTAGGTCGAACATTTTATGTTTTCAGACTTTGTGAAATATATATCTTTGGATGATACTTTAAATTAATAAAACCTAATTTATGTATTTTTTTAAAGGATTGCAAGCTATAAGCTTAGACTTTTTTATTATCATTGTAACAGACAGAATTTTCATTTGTTGTAACTGAATATATTCCAGATTAATAAAAATTAGGGCTGTCAACATCCGAAATATTTTCATTCCGGATATCCGGATTTACATTTATCCGGTATTTGATAAAATAGTTATCCATATATGAAACCTGTATTCACAAAACTGGAATACAAACATCGCCCGTATATGTGGAAATAATCGGTTTCCGGGCAATCCAGTATTCGTAGAAATCGGATTCCGGATATTTCAATATTGAGATAAATTGATGCTCGTGATAATAAGATGAAATAACATGTTGAGTATTGTCAAATATGTAATTAAAATTATAAAATAAAAGAAAAAACTATTATATAAAATATAAAAAAGAACAAACTAATAATTCTTGATTAAAAATTAAATATTTGTAATAAACATATAGACAGGTGTATTCTGAACATACTCCGTTAAATATTTTATTGACAACGGACTCTGTTTAAAATAAGTATTTTAACGGAACCGTTAAAAATTAGTATTCAGAACTGACAATTTTAACGGATCCGTTATAAAATATATTTTTAACGGAGCCCGTTAATTTTGTGTATGAACATAGTAACAAATAAATCCTAACTGATGACAGTTATTGCAAATTTTTGTTACAGATGTCAATATTGACAAATGTTTAACAATAAGCAATTTGAATTAATAATTAATTTCTTAGAAAATAATAACGATATTTTCTCATTTGAGAAAACATCGAATTCTTTTCCCAAAATAGAAAAGAAATGGGCTAAATAAAAAAAAAATATGTATTAGGTTGATTAGAAAATAAAATTTCATAAACAATAATTTAAATGCTTTACTTGCGTTCATTTTCCTCTAAATCTTGAGCTAATAAATAGTCTGCTAGTATTAATAAAGCCATTTTTATACACATGTAATACTATTTACATTATCCGTTATCACTAACGGCACATAAATACTTCCCGTTATTTTTCTTCATAGTAACGGACAACTGAAACGGACTTCCGTTAATATAAAAAATAAATGAAATGTTTAGAATAGCAAATTAAACATAACGGATCGGTTATTTTTAACGGTCCGTTGTAAATTAACGGAGCACGTTTAGAATACACCTGAGAGGGTGTTATTTAAGTAACGGCTAACGCTTCATCGATGGTGGAACTGAGCACATAGATTGTAAATGTGGCAATAATTTTTGTTTTACATAAGAACTAGAGCCCTTTAAAACAGACGTGCAGACATGCATTTGGTTTATGGAGATATTTTACAAAATAGTCGTGCTGCTGTAAGAAGGCACAAAGAGTTATTCTCAAATAGATGTAATTTTTCATTGCGAAGCCAATGATCTTATAGGTCAATTATGATAATTCCGTGTTTTTCTGCATATACAACTTCGATTTCAATGAATTTGGAATTATTTCTTATTGGTCCACCTTAAACTTCTTCTGCTGCTATATGAAAAGAGTTAATCATCGAATTACTACATATCTGGGTTCCAGGCAGTCATCTTATCATTCTATTAAACTATGTCCTTGTCTAAAAAATCTATAATGCACGATTATTTCAAAATTTGATGTAAAAATAAGTTTTTATTAACAGTTTTTACTATCGGCCGAATACCGGTTTTAATCGGATTCTGTTTTTTTCGGTTTCCTGTTGACCCTGAATTTAATTTTTATACGGATACTGAATTAAACGGACGTCCGGATTTCAATAATTAAATAATCCGAATCTTGAGAACCCTGGTTCGATCCTCACAGCCGACAAACAATTTTCACCAATTTAAATCTGCCCCTGTGGCTCCCCCTCTACTAATATTTTTGGGAGCCGGGATTTGACGGCTGGTAACCGCACTTCACTCGAAGAAATATATCACTTACCGAGATCTGCTTCGGCAGAGTGCCACACCCAGTAATGGGTAAAAGGCGTGATAATATATTTATTTTTTTTATATTTATGTAATCCGGATATATAATATTTTAAAATTCGAACATTCGAATAAATGAAATGCGTTTAAGATTGACTTTCAATCTGCAACTGCACATCCAAAAATGTAATGCCTAAAACACTAAATAATAATGACATTTAAAGTCTTCATTTTTAATATTTAAATTAGAAGATAATATAAAATATTCTATTCTATCTTTTAAAAACAATAAATGTCATTAGAGGTTTAGATTTTCTCAGACAAAATTTCTATTATCTGCACTCAAACTTGGTTGCTTGAAGTTAAAACAACTCAAACAATTTCAAATTAGACAAAATCTTCGGTGTCATTATTTTTTCATAGTAGTTGTTCTCGTCAGTTGTTACCAAGCAAACTCGTTTTAATATATAAAACCAAAATCTCTTGTGGTATTCTCTTCGACAAAAATCTTACTTCGAACGTAGGTTACGTAAGATTCGATCTTTATGGGTGCGATACTCTGCTGTATTAGATTTTTGATAAATTATATACTTTTCTATGTATGAAATTTACCATCCGTCAAATTATATCCCTCAAAGGTGTTAGCGGAGACGAAGCTACAAGCATAATTTTAACATGATGAAAATAAGTAGAGTATGTAAGAAATAATTAAATAAAAGCAACACTAAATTATTTTTTTGCTGGATGTGAAATCCCTAGGTATAGTTCTGTGTTCTACTCTATGTCTCACATGTATTAAATTATAATAAGACAGAGTGGGTTACACTTGTATTGTATTATTCTAATTTATTGTAAGAAAGCCATTGAACATTATTTTAAATTTATAATATATTTGGTATATTTTGTACCAATTTTGTACCTACGCAAACATAAATCATAATGCGCAAAATATTTTATCTGATTCCTCACAATACATACCTACGCACTATTGATTGTATTAAAAATTTAATAAATTATTGTTTGTAGATTTTAATAATTTCGCAGGTGAACAATAATTTTCAATTAAAAACTATTATAAGTTATTTCTGCTAATAAATCACTAAAGTGATTGAAGGATCTGATATTTACAGGCCCATTAAATCCATCTTCTAATCTCGTAATGAAACTAACACACCAAAATATATCTCCAACACTGAATTCATGAGGGATTAACACTTAGAACAATAATGATATAAAAATGTCTTACCATCTTATTCTTTCATATGACATATTGACCTTTAGGTCTTTCATATAAACATTTTATCTCTATCTTGATTGATCCAAATAGCGTATAGTATAGAAACAAATTACTCATACTTTACAGGCCTGCAAATATATTCTATATCGGAAACCGATCCAAAGTTAGATTTCGAATCAGGTCGGATACGAATTCAACCAGATCTGATTCAAATTTAGTTGTCACTAATTTATCACAACATAATTTAGTTTCATTTACAACGGATATTTGTCTTTCGAATGTACAATTTACGTTGTAATTGCCGAATCGAATATCGAATTGGATTTCGAATCAGATGGTGGATCGGATCTCGGGTTAGTTCTCGGTTCGGATTTCGAATTGGATCTTGATCCACTTTGGAGTGCCACTTTATAAGATACCTATATTGTCTCACCGTAATTTCATAGCAAGGCAACAGGATAGGGGATAAATTTCCTCTTTAGTGATTGGCTTATAAAAAGTACAGAAGTGATAACAAGTGACTTTCATTATGTCTGTTTACGCGTTTACTGCTAGTCAATGCATGGTTTCTATGATTTTACTCAATTTTGTGGTTGTGATATTTTGAAAAAAAAAATAAGAAATTACGGTGAGACAGAGTATACGAGCCCTAACAACTTAATGTTCGGACACTTATATTTTCTGATAAAAACTGTGTGTAATATACATGAAACATACATAATATTTTATTTAGCTTAAATTTTCAATTAGAAGTATAGTCTAACATTAAGTTTTATTAATATACATAGATAATTTTCTTTATCATGTGTGTATTTAGAGTAATTTTATTAAAAATTGTATAAAAGTATTGACAACTTAATATTCGGACAGTACTAGAAATATCCCATTATTATTCTTAAATATGTAAATAATATATAGCTAATAAGAAGTAACGTCGCATTTTGCTTTAATAACAGCTCTAATTAGTGCAGGCATGGTTTGTACGAATGATCTACAATATTCTGGAATGATTGCCACATTTCACTTATCTTTTCTTTTAACTCGGATTATTCCTTAAATACTGTTTCATTTTATGCCACAATGTTTCAATAATATTTAAGTCTGGATTACTAGAGGGTCATGAAAGAATATTTTAATGATGCTGCATAAACAATTGTTTAGTAGATTTTGCAGTGTGACAAAATGCTCTGTCTTGTTGGAATATAAAGTCCCCATCAGGATGTAACTTTCGAATGCTTGGTAGCAAACTTCTTTCTAGGATCTGCTGATGATACTTGTTAGCATTTATAAGGCCATCAATAAATTGAAAATGTCCAATTCCATTTGAGGACATGCATATCCCCATGAAATTACACTATTTGGGAATTTTACAGTACGCTATAAACAGTCTTTATGAAATGCTCCTCGTTTTGATCGTATCATTCTTCTGCGATAATTTCCCACATAATCATCAAATTTTGATTCATCACTGGAGATTACCTTCGACCAATGTCTATGTTCAAGATAATTTAGATTTGACCCATAAAAGTATATTTTTCTTTTGTTTTTGAGTCAATATGGGTTTTTCTTTAGCCTAAATGAAATTAATTGATAAGTAGAATAATATTTAATCAACTTAAACATTAGCCTACTTTGTAAAAACCTAAACCACATTTATGAATCCACGTTCTACAACACTCCTTAGAGACATTCGGCCCTGTTTCGGCATTCTAAGTTACCGTTATTCCTCGTAGGGTATTCCTACGTCCTCTTCTGCAAATAATTTTAAGGGTTCTTTGAGCTCTAGGTGTTACTTTGCGCGAATGTTCTTTTGGTTTTCCAGGTATGTCAGTTTCAGAAGGCTCTCCATAGAGTCTCATTATATCGTAGACCGTAGATTTTGGAATATCGAGTACATTAGCTATTTGACGTATACTTAGAAAAGTTTAATAATCAAATCTCGTAATTTTTTTGTTTATTGCTACACCTCGACCCATTTTGGTTTGTGTTTTGTTTTAATCAACTTTCAACAAACGCAGCGCAAAATTGACATCTAAAGATTATAGTTTTGTTTTCCATAACAACCTATCTATATTGCTTTTATTATATTTTTAAGATGTGTCCGAACATTAAGTTGTCACTGTTTTTGTGCATGTTTTTAAATAATTACGTTATAAACGTAGTTTATTGCAAAAAATAAATATCTATATTAAAATAACTTAATATTACAACACATTTTTATCTAAAAAGTTAATTTCAATAAAATATTATATATGCTTGTTTAGATTATACGCAGTTTTTTACGAAAATAGTGAGTGTCCGAACATTAAGTTGTTTGGGCTCGTATATCAGAACTCAAAACTTATTTTTTGACGGCTTTACCGTTTTGTTTTTAAAGTAGATCTTATATTTACAAAATAGTGACTCGAAAATTTGTTATAGTTATTTTCTATCCCATCTAGAAAACTTTTTTTTGTTATCCTTATTTATGTGTAGATCCACGAAGAAGATCAATTTGAGATTATGCCTTCCTCTTTTGTAACTCGATGATTATCTGTAATACTATTATAATTGATCAATATGCTTTTATATTTATAATTATCACAATTTCTATATTCTGAGACCAGAATAATTTACATAAATAAATATATCATCACGCCTTTTACCCATTACTGGGTGTGGCACTCTGCCTAAGCAGATCTCGGTAAGTGTTATTCTCATGAAGTAACATATTATTTTAAAAAAATAATGTGTTAGCAACTTTTTGACAGCTACATAATAAGTTTGGTAAAATGTAATATTTTTTATACTGACATGAGAACAAAATGCATAAAAGTAAAATAGAAATAGCGGCATGAATGATTTTGGTCACAAAATGTCGAAATCGATCGTTAATAAAAAGTTATCGACTTACAGAATATGTGATCGCTCATTGAAATCTGGTACGAAAATATGCCACGCCCAATAATAAATAAAATAACGTGGTGATATATTAAATTACTAATTGTTTAAGAGAATTAGCGGTTGCAAAAATCATAACGTTACAACAAAATGAATCGCTGGATCATGGTGATCCGCATCTACTTTTATATAAAGTAATCGGTCGCCCAAACTTTAAATTGTTTACTCTCTTTAATTTTTGTAATAAACGAATAACAATAACTTAGTTAAGCAGTAGTTATTGAAATTTATTATTATTCATATAACGATAACAACCACACATAAAACTACAATGACACCGTACAATTTGTCGCTGTTGACGACATTCTAAAATGTGATTGATTCAAATTTGACGGTTCGAATTTTGAGGGCACCATTGAAATATTTCAATATTACGATTTCTTGTTAATCCTAAATCTTTTAATGTAAGACAGAAGTGTATTTGAACATGTACAATGATTATACTTCTGATATCACATATAAATGAATCCTAATAAATATTTTCTTATTATTATGTATTTTTTAGTTTTATGTGTAGGTATACAATTTTCTGCACAATGCTATAATTAATGAAAAGTCTGATCATAAAATTTTATATACAACAGTAGAAGGCGTTGTATTGTTATTTAATATAGCTGTTAGTTTCAATCAATTAAATCTTCATTGTGACTATTAAATAAAATAATAATAAAATTTCACTGTTTGTAAAATATATTTATTGTATCGCCTACATATTACATACATATCTTTGTTTGTTTTTATTGAATAAGAAATTACGTCTTTTGTTGGTTTTAGAATCCAGCTGGCAAAACAAATTATAATTTATGTATGCGTTTCCATTCCTTAAGTTCAGCTTTTTTTACCATATTACTTTATCTGACGTTTCCACCAGCAATATACGTTAAAATGATATTATCGGCCTCTGCTACTGACAAAATGCTAAAATTCAAGTATCATTTGTCATTTGGATTAGATCTAATTTACATTTACTAAACCAGATCACTTATTTATTTAACTAGCTTACTCCTCCCACTTTCTTTTAATACAAGATTTATTGATTCACATTCAAGTTGAAATATTCCAATAAATGCATACATTTGCTTAATGCAATTTAGTTAGACATGTGATCTAATTTTTTTGAACTGGGTTAAGTGAACCAAATGGCAAATGGAATACAACTAAAATACCAAATATTTGTTGGTAATAAAAATGGATTTACGAGTATAATGAAGTAAAGTAAGAGGTAGCACAGCTGGAGTAATGGAAGAAGTAACATAAGTGAACTTAGTGATTACACGCACAAGTTATTCCTGTTGGACAATATGTTAGAATTTTAGCATAATGTGAGTCTTAAACAGCGGAAGTCACATATAATTGTAGTCACCTTATCATTTAGAAAAATATATAAATAAAGTTTAAATAACTTTCGTGAAAAATAAATAGAAATATACATTGCTAGGAGTTATTTCAGAAAGAAAAATAAATCATCTGTAAAGTTATCTTAGTAAAATATTTGATTACTACTGGTACAATGTCCTGTTCTACACCGTTCCGTTTTTCTTTCTCTTCACTGATTTGTGTAAACCTAACCAAAGTTTCGAACTAGGCAGTATTTAACAACAATTTTATCTAAGTAACGTATTAATTAAATAATTAAGAAATAATATATATTAAATATTTATTTAAAATATAGTTATCAATCTGTATATAACGACGTAAACATAACAATAACCTTAAATTAACTGTCAGTTAGACGATGACAGAAAACATGAATAATAGAAAAAATTATGAATAGACTAGATGTGGGAGAGAGATGGTTAAAGAAAGATCACAATGCTCTGAAGTCAGACTTAATGGCATTGAAAATTCGAATAAACCAATAACATTTTTTAAACTTTAATTGTCTCTAGTGCGATGTTTTTGGGTCTAGATTCAATATAAATGACAAATTTACTTGTTTGTGACTTTAGTGGAGGATTCCCTTGCATGTGTTAAACAATAGCAAAGCTCTGAAAGAATTTTTATAATGTTAAAAAAACTATGTTTTTAGAGTGACTCAAATTTTGCCAAATATGTGTTTTTTATTATTTTTAATGGAACCAATTGATTTACAATCAAACTGAAAATAATGAAATATTACTATGTAAAGCACCTAAATTTAATAAGAACCTTTTCAATATATGAATTCATACAATTTTCAAGTTTCCAAATTTTTGTATTTTGGTGGTTATTACATAAACAACAGTGGGACGGTTCTTATTAAAAAAAAAAAACACTATTTGAAAATTGGCTTAGTATTTACAATTATAGATGAGATATAGGTATAAAAGTAGAAGTGTTAACACTTCCATGAACTATTTCATTTTTAACAACACAACTTATAACATCTAAACGTAATATTTCCAACTCTGATGATCAGTTGCACCAACAAAGCATAAATTTTAAACTTGGTTTAAAATCATGTCATACAGAATATTTAATACTACAGTCAAACAATCAATATGCTTATATTTATTTAAACTAAGTTTAAAAAGTTTTGTTGGCACAACCAGTTATAAAAAAGTGTTAGTGTTAATATTTTTCAATTAATTAATATTAGTTTGACTTAATAATGGACCTAAAATTAGGTCTTATTTAAAAATTAATTTAATACTACTGTTTCCAAAATCATGTACGACTTTTTTCAATCCTCAATACTAATATATCACTAATATATTGTTTCAAAAAGAACAGTGTTCAGAAGTCAATTTCTGACCTAATTAGTCGCACTATTCGGTTTAATTAATCTATGTATGTAAATACTACTTATTTACGTTTGAAGCTTTTTATTCCTTTTTTAAACTACAATATAAGATATTAGAAGGTCCACAAACAATGTTAATTTTATTTGCAGGTATCTCCATGCACAAGGGCTACGCGTTCGTGCAGTTCACCAACCCGTTCGATGCGCGCTCCGCCTGCCTGGGAGAAAACGGTCGCACTATCCTCAGCCAAGTACTCGGTAAGTCGAATTTTAATTTGTTTATAGCTAGATTGAATTAGATAGGTATTATAATAAAAGAATTACTGTACGATATCTGATTTTCTATTGTTGCCGCCATTTTGTCTTCAAAATATGATTGTGTGTTGTATGACATAATATTAATAACTGCATCTCTTTGTGTAGAGCAGAGTTTTTCCACCATTTTTGTCACACGGCACAGATATACTAATTACAAAAATTTTGCGAGACACCAAAATATAGTTTTTTTTCGTTCATCTGACAAAATAAGTCTACATTTTTGAATGATTTACAAAAACCAAAACAGTTATTTATGCGCCTAGTGTTAAAGGCGTTACTGTTATTCGATTTGCTTACACTATTTTGCTACTATTGAATTTTAAGTAATTATTATTATTTTGCTGATTACATTTTAAACGTCAAAAAAAAATTCTGTCAGTTATTAATTAAGTTTTTTTCTTAGCAAATATTTTATTACGGTTATTTATTATTTATTTATTTATTTAACAATACAACTGCCCAACAGGCGAAGCCCAATTACAGGACAGGTACAAAAAAATACATAGAGCAATGAGAATGAACAATATTTATAAAAGTACAAAAATGTACTAAAATTTTCAGATGTTACTGTCAACAACAGGAAATAAATTTATGTATTAGTCCTACAAATTTCAAGTAATTTATTTTTCAACTGATGCAGTTACTTCTGATCATTCTAATTTAAACTGTAATATTATTTTAAATACGTATACAGTGTATATAAACGCTTGAAGCAAAATGATCATTAAACCATAAAATGATTTAAAGTTTAAAAAAATTAAAACAGCTGCAAACCGCTGAAAAAATCAGTTCAGTTTAAATTTTCGGTTCATTTTACTTTCTCGGTTTTGGTTTTTGTTCCGGTTTAAAATAATTATATTTTGAAACGGTTTATAAACCGATTTACAAAATCGGTTCGGTTCAATTATTTTAATTTAATTATTTATTTTGATGGTAGCTCGGCTAGATGTCGCGTTCTACACCTTAAACAGGGAATAACCGTAGTCTCTAGGGAGCGAAACATTCTCTCGAGGGACAGAAACATCCTACCTAGGGAGAGAAACAATTTTTCTCTCTCTAAAATTAGGGAATAAGAACGTGTTTCTTGTGCACGTGTTACGAAAATGCTTTTAAGCCCTTGATGATCCATGTTACGTAAATTTTTCTACATTTTAAACTTGTCAAATAATTGTAAAAATTTACGCTCATGGCACACTTTAAAATAGTACATGTTACTTAACTTCTCCTATCTAATAACTGTAAGTATAGATAACAGAAACTGAAATATTGAAGAAGATAACTTGATCTTTATGATGATGATTTTATGATCTTCTGTTGCTATGCATTCCAGCCTAAATGACTCTCATCTCAAGAAGAGGAGACCCAAATGTCGCTGTTATTTATCTTAAACTATATATGCTTGTCAATACCGGTCTTATTTGAAGGGAAAACAGTTTTATATAAATTGAATTAATTAACAAAGTGTAGAACCGAATTTAACTGATTATTCATATGTAATAGGCATTTGTCATGGGAAAGTTTTGTTAAAATTTAATATTAACTTCGTTTTTGTTAACATTTAATGATTTTGCTAATTTACAAAACTGACTTGCATAATAACAATGCAATTTTTATTAGTAGCATTTATCCCTAAAATTATATTTGGTGGCGGAAAAATAAATATTCAATGTATAACGCCTATGGTTCACTTTCTCAGTAGGCATTGTATACTTATTTTAAATATAATAATAGTAAAATACAATACTTCATTAAAATGTGTGATAGCAAATTTATTTCAAATATTCAAAATTTCAAATGTGTCAGATAACGCGCGAGTGTACAATTTGAGGCACACAGCACTGATCACACTTTCAAGCTAGTTATGTACACTATTTTTTTCAGATGACCATAAAATATTTCTAAAGAAAGTTTACAAAAGCAAGGTTGTTACACTTTGACAATTAAAGCATTCTTGAAAAGGTTAAAGTTTCAAGTTAAGCGCTGTAATACCAGCTGTACTATCCCTAATATTAAAATTTTAAATAATACTAAATTTAAATAAATATTATAATTTATAAAATGAAAATTGATGTATTAATTTCTTGTAAAGGCTGAATACCTGTGATTTATTATTAACAATACAAATTGTTTTATTGATTCAATTCATTTTTTATCGAGACACCATCTATTATCAATAAATGGAACTTGAACTATTATGTTATAAAGAATGTGTTTTAATAAAGTATTAATGTGTGCTGATTTCAACTTGCCGTTGTAATATAAAATATTGCGTTGTTAAGGCTACTCTTATAAATGGTCGCCTAAAAAACTATTTCTCATAATACTCTGTAAACAAATTAAAGATGGCAATCTTAGTTTACGTCGACTTCTTGATAGGATTGTATTATATCAATAATTGAACTCACTAAATGCAATTTTTAATTCTGAACATGTTTTGTATATTTACAGATTTAATTTCAATTTAATATGTATGAAAAAATAGCAAAATTAAAATTTTATTTCACAAAATATATATGAAAAATAAAGAATATCAATAAAATAAACAATAACTTATTTTGTTTTATAGCCTACTTGAAGTTAAATTTTCTGTATTTGAGACGTTAATGTTTTTTTTTTAATATTTCACCCGGTATGAAACTAGACATATACAAGATAGAATTAATATGTTAGTGGAGGGAAAGCCACAAGGGTAGTTGTTTCCGAACTATGGAAATCGAACCCAGGTTCTCAACTCCAAGGCCGACTCGATACCGCTCATCCCCTATAATAATAATGATAATACTCATTAGGTATTATTTTTATTCTGATTACATTACTGACATGTAAACAAAATCATGAAATCATCAACTGTATACCTTTCCAAGTAAAAACAGCCGAATATTTTAATTTCACTGCCACCACACATAAATACACATTTTCAATTAAAAACGACAAAAAATTACAGCAATATTGCATGTCGACACGCCGTATCATATAAAACAGGGTAACAGCCCGCCGTGGGGCAAAAAAGTTGTTAAACACTTGATTAATATCGGTAGTTAACCGGTCCCTGCGCCACGGTCCCGCTCCCACTCCCGTGTCTGTGTGCGTGATAAGACGTCACGCACGCCGAGCAGCGCGTGGTCGCGGCTGTACCACGCGGTGCCGTGACCGTGACGAGTCACGCTTCATTAAAACCACCAGTTCCCAACCTGTGGGCTGCTACCCCCAAGGGGATCGTAAAATGTTTTCTGAAATTCCGCGGTTATTTTACATGCAATTATATTTATAAAGAATTTAACTAATTTAATATATCGTATGTTCTAAATATCTACAACATACTCATAGGAAATTATTTTACATTTTTATTTATATATTTATTTCATTCCAAATGGGATAAATGGGTATAGATCACTTTACTGAATTCTTTATTATCGTCGTCTCCAATTAATTTTGAGAAATTTAATCAATTTTCCATTATTATTTACATGTTTAATATCTTCCAACTTGCTATAATACTAATATGTACATTATATAATATGTTTCATTTATAATAACAATATTTCCCTATATTTTGTAATTGTATCATTATCTGGAAATAATGGATCAATTAGTTACAGCTTGTATTGTTCATTTTTATTATATAATTACAATTTCACTATTCTGTGAACAGAATAATATACACTGATTTTTAAAGATTATTTTTACTTTATATTTAGCTTTATAAAACATGTGGTTAAAAAGTAATATTTTTTATGTTGCCAGAAATAGAAATAACAGAATAAATGATTTTAGTCACAGTATGCCAATACAGAGTGTTATATTTTAATAGACCCAACATCATGAAAAATTAGCTTTGTCATTAAGTTATCGATCAATAATTAATAATGATCAGTATTTAGGTGCCAACTTCAAATTCAATTAGTATTGCAAAATTTACAGTTTTCATTTGAAAATTTTGAATCCTCATCTGAAATACATTCGATGACGTTAGCTGCGAAAATTTCTAATAATCAAATCATAATGAATGTATCGTGTGAAATAAACCACCTGTCACCATATTCTCCCCTCATTCCGGACCTGCATGATCGGTATCAGTATGAGCCAGGCCGTCACTTCCACACATTGTATACATACACCCACATACAATAACTTTTCACACATTTCCCAGTCATGTTATTGTGTATGCATGTACTAACTGCCATGAAATACATATGTGATTAAAGTAGCACTTGCGTTAGGTATGTTATTATATTTTTATCATAAATTTCGTTTATCTGAATAAAAGCGTTGAAAACTATCAATACAGAGATTCGATATTTTTTTGTGTTTCGTGTAAGTGAAGTATTCTTCTTCTTCTTCTGATGGCACAACAGCCCAAATCGGGCCAGGTCCTACCGGAGACACCGAGCCGCAGTTTTTACACTGCCGTACTGCCGGTTTTCGCAGTCGGACGCTACATTATTTTAAGACGTATAAGTGACTAGCTTATATCGCCCGAAATACATGTAACTGTATTTTTATATTTTATAACAAATCACACATTGTCAATAGGCGGATTCGAACTGACGAACCTTGGTTCGGGTGACGTCACAGTATGTTAAGAGATGTGCCTTTACATGCTCGGCCACCGCGCCTGTAAAGTGAAGTATTACGCGTATATATCTTTGTAACTCTATAAGCGAGGGCTTTCAATTTTTTTTAACATTCAATTTTATACACAATACATTTGTACCTATATGATTTATACTGCCATGCAATACATATAAAAGTATGTTAGAACATTTGTTTATTAATTGAAAAACATAGTTAAAATGTATTCAAATTAAAACGACGCTCAAGCTGCCATGTTAACGAAATATATATGTAAACCAATCACCATCAAGATATATTTACTTTAAAGCAAATTGGATCTTTTACAAATTAAATAATAACGAACGTGTCAAAAGTACAGCCAAACGGATGAAAAATCACACTTTTCCGATGTGCTTTAGATCCACAAAAGTCATTATAATAGTACGTTAAAGACATTGTTAGGCAAAAAAAATATAGTTCTGCCTAGTCGTTGCTGGACAACAAGAAATAACAATAAGAAAATCACATTTTTCACGATCCAAATTTTCTTCCTTTAATTCAGAGAAGAAAGTGATGCTTTTCATCTCCAGGGAAATTTGTTGTCCTAGGAACGAAAAGTAAAGTCAAATTCACGGCAATTAGAAAACAACTGTATAGTTTGATATTAGTGATATCCATTTAATATAAAATAAATATATCATCACGTCTTTTATCAATTATTTAGTGCGGCACTCTGTCGTAACAGATCTTGCTGGTACCAGCCGTCAAATCACGATTTCCATAAATATTAATGGAGGAGGAGCCACATGGGTGCAAATTTATTTTATACTTTTCGCCTTAGGCTCCGGAAATGAAACGATATGTTTCGAAAGGAAATGTGTCACTTTCTACTCTTGATATACAATAGTATGTTATGCATCAAGGGAAGGAAACAAGCGATTATTCCCGCGTGTGGAGTCGACAAACCGAGACGTAAGCGAGGGCCGAAGGCTCGAGCTGAAGTCGAGGTTTGCCAAGTTCACACAAGGGATAATCGCGCCCTCCCGTGTTACTTTTCGTAACAAGTGCACAAAAATTACCGTCTTATCGGAACAAATGTCAAATATGGGTTGCGTAACTAGTTACCTAGGAAACGCCGCTAACAACTAATAACCGTAGTCTCTAGGGAGAGAAACATGCTACCTAGGGAGAGAAACATCAAAACATAATGTTTCTCTCCGTAGAGAAGAAAAGCAGTGTTTCTCTCTCTAAAATTAGGGAATAAGAACGTGATTCTTGTGCATGTGTTACGAAAATAACTATTCCGGCTGTTTATGAAAAAAATTATTATTATTAGGTATTTTTTATATGATTTATTTAATCGGATAAAAAATAGTACGTGTAATAGGTAGAAAAAGTGAACATTCCGGACTCAACAGTCTTGCATTTATATTTAAAATTTACAGTCAAAATAATCTTTACAAATCTTATTTCCTAAATAAATTTGTATATTTTAAACCACTCAATAATAGAACCATGTTGACATTTAATATTTTATTCCGATATTGTTTATTGTAATAAATAATACAATAATTAATTTGTTCTTAAAATAAATATGTCAGCAGAAACTAACATGTATTAAATGTTAAAAGTACTGTCACAAATTTTCCACAAACTAAACAATATGCTGAACAAAATATTTGATATCATTGATATTTAAATCATAAATTCGATCGTGTAGGTTGTAAAACTGAATGCACCAAGGCATACATTTACATATGAAAATCTATCAGCCTGTGTACACGCGAGTTACAGTAAAAAACTTGTTTCACGCTCGTTGTCATGTGAGTGTATTAACAGCTGTGTGTGTGCATGTTCCTGTAGTAATCCACACGAGAGATGAGCGGAGCGAAGTGGAATCAGTTGTGTCACAATATTTATGATCACGTGACCAGCGAAATTAAAATAGAGCCTTCGTACCAGACACCGGACATTCCCTCGTTGGGTTGCCGAACTTATTTGTTGGATTAAGTATGGAAAAACGAAATAGTGGGTTTGTAAAGTCTACTGTAATTTTGGCGATAATTACCTACAACATGGAAATAATAACTGTAGTACAAAATAAAAACAGTTAAACTACAGAAACTTAACAGTGGTGATACGAGCGCCAGTTGTACAAACCATGGACACAGTACTGTTAGTAACTAACAACTGGTTAGTCAAAAATTTGTTGTATAATGACAAGTTAAACATACAATTCACGTGTGTTTTTAACAGATAACACTACTATATAATTGAGCATTGTATAACTAACCTTAAGTCAGGCAAATAAAGAATAATCTGATTCTGTGTAAGTTATATCTGATCCAAATAGCAAATGGAATACGGTTCATGTTGTGGGAAAAAAGGATTGTATGATTTATTATATAATTTAATTAAACAAAAGGGTTACGTCAATAACATACAAAATGAACAAATATAAGATAACCTCTAAAAAATACTAATATTATGAAACAGTATAACATAATGTAGTACGTATGCATGAACCTTTGCTGAACAGTGTCATTATTTTGAGGAAAACTTAAAATAGAAAAATTATAATTACATTATTAGTATATCTACAAGCACATTTATTTGGTATTGTGTAAACAATTACTAGTACGAAATTTAAATAAAATTATTCAAAATTGGTATCAACCAGTAGCCTTTAAATACGATGCAATTTTTTTTGCGAATTTAAAAAAATATATTTTTGTTTCATGACCAGTACGTATATACCCTTTAATATTTTCCCGAAGTATAGATACACCCTGTATATTTAGTAAGATATGATGTTTTCTTTTTAGTTTCTTTTATTTATGACATGTATAAACTAATTTACTTTTCTGTTTAAAATTTATGTAAAATTAAAAAAAACATATTTTCAAAATTTAAATAACAGGTTATAAGAACAAAGTTTGTCAAAATTTTGCTGATTCTTAGAATACTCTTACTCAAATTTCATTAGTCAAATTTCACATGTGATACAATATGACAGACTTGTACCAAGAGATCTGCACAATAAATAAAAAGTGAGACATCTTAACATCGCCATTGTCCCTACTCCAAAAGGTGTATTCTATTTATTATTGAGATTAAATCTAACCTACACTTATAGAAGAGTTTAATTATTTATTTGACTTGCATAACTTTGCTCTCTTTCCTCTTAATACAAGATATACTTATTCAGATTTAGTTTGAAGTAATCTACTTTCATTTGTTCAGTTTAGTTCTGTTAATCATATGGTCAGATTTATCTGAACTGATTTAAGTGAACTAAGTGGTAAATGTAAGGCAACCAGCCAATGAACTTTAGTGATCGGCAATTGCTTGCCAAACCAAGATTTACATCTAGCATTTTTCTCGAAACAGAAAACAAAGTAAAACTTTTAAATTAAAATATTACAAAATATGTATGCTTTTATGCGAGTTTAAATAATAAATCTTCATCTATGTGTTGAGGATAATAAGAAAAGAAGCACGTAATAAAAGTAATCAAATGATCTTTACTTTCTAATTAAAATCTCGTTTCGCGCTGCTGCCAGCAATATTATATAAAATTTATATGCAAACTTATTCATAATACTTAATTAGAAAAAGATTCATGATCGTTATAAAATTCTGCATCATCATTTTATCTCACTGTTCGCAAGCTTTTAACCTACATTATGCTCTTGAAATAATGATTACTTTTAGCAAGAGAATGAATATTCTTCATGAAATAGAAACAAGAAACGGTTAAAAAGTCATATCATCACGCTATTCATCCAGTTCTACGAATACTTGTTCTGCATATGATAATGTTAATGTTGATATTTAATTAATTTGTTTTTATGATTTTTTTTTTAATTTTTGCTCTAATTCCTAGTTAAGTTGTGCTATTAAAAACTCAATATTACTGTTTTTATGAATTAGAACATTTTAAATTCGCACGACTGCGAAACCGGAATGTATCCAACAAATGATGTGTAAAAAGATGTTTGCATTATATGTTATACACTTATATTAATATTAAATTGATTTTACGAAGATAAAAATGAAAAATTAGAACAAATCCTGAAATAAAAATGAATCATAAATATTTGAAAATTTATAGAAGCTATTTTTATTAATAAAAGCATATTTGGGAAGCAGTTAATTTTATCCAAATATTAAATTATTATTTCAATTGCTTTTATGCCTTCCAGTGACAACATGCTCAAAAATTACAACCCCTAATAAATAGACCCTCGACCAGCAGACCACGAATCCAAGAACAGTAACACGGCAAATAGCTGTGTTTAGCGGGTGCACATACGAAAATTGTATTCACTCCGGGGCTGCGTTCTTTTTCGACATTAAGATTGTTGACAATATATTTACGTCTTACAATGACATAATTATTATTGCAAGCTTCTTGATCCAAATTATAGTGTTTTAACTCGTCACTATCAGGAGACTGGACATATTTTTAATTTTTCTGAAGCCAAAATTATTGATGTTATGGAAAATAAAAAACATAGTCTTATTTTAGAAACGTTACATATAAATTTACACCATGATACTTCGATTAATTATAAAACTGATGCGTAAAATAATTTAAAATATGCTCAAATTTTTTTAGGGAATTTAACAATTTAACTTTATAAATTTTATTTTAATTATTTATTATTTTTTGTTTTTTCTATTTTTATTTTTCATATGTATCTTTTTTGTTATTTTTGACATTTTACAAATATTGTTTTATATATTTTAAAGGTTTGACATTTTGATTAATTTGCTAGTTTTATATTATAATTATTGTATTTATATTTTATGGAGCTGATGATGAGCAAATCTTTATACTCGAAACGTCCCCAAAAATAAATATTAAAAAAAAAATAACATTGGATTCTTAAGCCTTATTTAAATGTCTTACAATGACTGAAGAAAGGCTGTCGGAACTAGTTTTATTGTATAGTCATCGCGATATAATTATAGACCCCGTGGAAGTTGTACATAATTTTGTATTGTTAAATCCACGAAGTATGCAATTACAAGTTATCTAGATGTGATTACATGATGCGTGTTGATTTTATTTCTAATGGAAATTTTTTTTCTTTTCTTGTACGTCTTCTTTTTTTATTAAACTTATATTTGTGTAGTTTCTTCTTACCTATTTTATTGTAAATATTTATTATAGATTATTGTTTAGATCCACACCTGAGAATATTGTTACATTTTAAATGATCTCCAAGAAGGTAAATAATAAAATAATGAAAATATATTTTCTTTTTTCGCTCATTTAATTTTTTTATGATTTTTAAAATAGGTGATTAATGTGACACTTTCTTTATGATTTGTCGTCAATAAGATTTCATTCATGGTCAATATATATATAAAAAATAAAATTGATACATCAAGAACATATTTATAAAACTCTTTGAACGTATAGTTTAGAATTGCATCTTCTTGTATTTTCATAACTAATAATAATCTGAAGAACCCTAAAATTATTATAAATATATGCACTAGGTAATCATTGTGATTAAACAAAACGCTGTCAAGTCAAGTTTTGAGAAGATACTTCTACATCTGTATCTTTTGAAGCCGACAGAGACAAATTATAATTACGATAAAAACTAAATTGTCACTTTATTAAAACGAAATAAATGAAAACAAGTAAAATGGATTCTTTGTGAACCATAGGTAGAACATTACTGGTAGCCTGCTAGCTCATCTTTTGTGTTGTTTTTTCGAGTAACTTCCTCTAGAATATAAAACTGAAATATCTTTATTTCTTTTTAATTTTCCTCTGTTGCGTAGACGTACATACATTGAAATACCTCCCTGCCTTCACCACATGCAGGTACATGTACCGTATCGCACTTTACATAATATCGTCACACTTCTCGCTGCCGCCATATTTAATTCAGTCTATTAGGAAAACGGAAATTATATTTCATCACGACAATGGTATTTTCGCCACGAAGTCCCTACTTTAAATGTGTTCATTATTCATTCCACTCATGGTTTTTAATCTACATATTTAAATTCGGATGCAGTGCACGTCAATTTATGGACTTTTGCAGCCGCGAGCATGAGATAAAAAGTGTAAAGTTTCAAAATTACATAAATCTGCATCCTCTTTGATTTACTCAAAGTCGATTAAAAGTTTTATACACCGCTTAAACATTTACACGTACGAGTACTGTTTATTTTTTATTATAGTTACTGACCATCAGTGTTTACTCAAGAGATAACTTTTGCTATAATTGCCTGCCTGTTTCAAAGATGACATATATTTTAATTTTACATTCATACATAACTTCATGTTATGACCTATTAAATGTGGTAGCACGAACTAATGATATCAACAAAAACTTACCTTGACGTAATTTTGAAAAGACGATTAAAAAAGTCTTATTACTAATACGCTTAAATATTAAAAATAAATCTATTTGGCTAATCTCATCTACGTTGCTATGGTAAAGCAGCGACGGCCGGGAGTAATAGTATATTATTCAACAAGCATGTTATGATAACAATGATCTAAGGCCGGAAACTTCATCTAATTGAATAATTGCTGTAAAACGCGAGTTGCATACTATACTTTTTCCACGACTTGCACTTTTAGGTCGTAATTTGAGGAAAACTATTTTTTTTTCAAATTAGATGATAAACGTCAAACTTTAATAGTTTCTAAACAATATGAAAATTACAATAATAATAATAGTCAGTGAGCTGCTTTACTGCAGTAGCCGCAATCTACTAAAAAATGGCATTATTAGTAGCCTAAATTTCATTTGATTATGGTTAATTATACAACACTTTTATGTTGGTTGGATAAGCCGAAAAGAATTATATTTAGTGTAAATAATGCATTTCTGGATTTAAATATCAATTGTTTCTTGACATATGACGTTTCGGCATTTGATTAGATACAAGTCAAAGATGTCAGAGTCAGAAGTGACTCTTTGAGAATGTACGTTTGTCCTCAAATAGGTTTTTTAAATTCTTGTACTTGTACTTATCATGTAACCTAAAAAACATCACACAAGATCTTAGCCAGGCGCCGAAACATCATCTGCCAATAAACAATTGATTTTTTTAGCCCAATAATCCATTATTTATATGAAAATCAACACTTTTGTTCATATTTCTGCACTTTTGAATAATTAACCATCTTATATATCTAGAAACATACATTTAATGAGTGTGTTACTGAATAGTTGTAGAAAATAATGTATTATTGATGAACACATCAAGGTTGTTAGAACAACGCAACGAATGTTTGACAATTTTTTTTGTAAAACTTATCTACGACCTAAATATGTAATTCCCAGTTGAGTAGTAGAAATGGTTTAGTTTTAAAATCGCATGTAATGGCTATTACTTATTCGGATAAATTTCACCACTAGCTTACGTTTCATGTCGCTTCATCCTCACAAATAAAAACTATCATTGCACGCTCGTTGTATAATATGCTATTCTTATTTTTTTTTCTTTATATATCGGACCAACTACTAAGGTCATATGCCGATATGTCCTTTGCATGGTCGCCACGGGCGGGACCCGAACCCACGACCTTATGGTTGTGAGTCAGGCCCTCAACCTGCGCGACCATCACGCGGGATAACTATTATTATTAATATATTACTTGTTTGGCTTTTATGTTATCATTTCATAAAATAAATATGCCATCACGCATTTTACCCATTGCTGGGTGTGGCACTCTGCCGAAGCAGATCTCGGTAAGTGATATAGTTCTTCGCGTGAAGGACGGTTACGAGCCATCAAATCTCGGTCCCCAAAGATGTTAATGGTGGGGGAGCCACAGGGATAGATTTAATTTGGTGAAAATTGTTTGTCGGTTGTGGGGATCGAACTAAGATTACAAGATCCGCAGGCCGACTCGATACCACTGAGTCACCTATCCCCTTAAATAGATGTCACTAATGACAAAGTCTATATTCGTTTTAAAAGTCACTTACATAGTTATTCGATATTATTTACACAGCGACGAAAGTCGCCTTTTCAATGTCAACGGCAAGTCAAAGTATATTTTTGCCCTACATGTAAACATAAATTTATTTCGAATTATAATTGTCTATTGTGCGTTTTTCGTGGGATAATTGTATAGTAGAATATATAATATTGTAAATATATTAGTTATGACTTAACCTTAATCATTATTAATTACAATAAAATAAATGAGAGAATAAGTAGAAGTAAAATAATATATTTGTGTAATCCGTGCGAGATTGCGGGCCTTGCTAATATTTCGAAGCACGTATTCAGCACTTCTGGAATAAAGTGGTCCAGGGTCCACGGTCCACGCAAGCTTGCCGCCTCACGCTCCCTGGCGATTTTAGCGTCTCTGTGCAAATTCTGAAAGGTTATTTCACGTGACGGGCCTAAAAATTGCCTCTTATATTATTATAAGATACAATTTAAGTGTCCATAGAATTTTACACGTGCGAGAATCCACTTCGCAAACATACGCAGACTCGATTGGAAAATATGGTCTCAGGGAATTGTTGGATCAGTTATATTTAAATTTATCTTTTTCTTATTACTTTGGGTGCAGACATTTTTCTTTAGCAGAATATTGGAAGTTTCTACTTTTATATCTTACATGAACTATCTATTTTAATTATGTTAGAAGTTATATATGCGCATACAAAATAGAACGATAAAATTTGCATAAATTATCAGAGGATTAGAGTTGTTTTGAACTGTTACATTTATGGAGTAAGCGGCTCAGTGGTACCGAGTCGGCCTGTAGATTATGTATTTTTATAATTGAAATTGCAAAATTTAGATCAAATAAATGACGCAAAGTTAAAAAAAAATCAATATTTACGAGTACAATAATATACTATGAAAGATCTCGCATGCAGAAGTATGAATTCTTTTTAGTAAAAGTACTGCGAAACTTCAACTTACGTCGCTTGGTATCAAATAAAGGACCTTTTGAAGGGCTAGCGTATAAATTTGAAATATTTTTCGATCGAAAGTTGTTTTAATTTTAAAACGAAGTATCTGTTATTTCAGAGTTCAGGACTCCGCAGATAGTCAAACACAAATAGTCTGTATCTTTTATTATATCTTAGTTATATTTAAAAACAAACTTCATAAGAAAGTTGAATTCATCATAATTTTGAATAATGTATCAACTGGGCTACGACTATTTACATTTTAAAAAACAGTAGCGTAGTTATGGGGGGTTACGTGTACCAAACCGAAATATTCGTAAAGTTTCCAAAATGATTTCAGTGAAGAACAGCAATGTTTGTTATATTCATGAAGTCTGATATCAGATATTATATTTAATCTAATGTTATATTATCCTGCCTGTAACCGTAGTAAGTGTGGAACGTAGTTTTTCAACTTTGAAACGTATTAAGCAATACTTGCGTAACTCAATGGGAGAAAATCGTCTGGCCGGACTTGCTCTATTGAGTATTCATAGACATATAGTGGTGGATACTGAAGAACTCTTAAATGTTTTTGCGCAGAAGAAAAGACAAATCTTATTATAATTGTTCCTTCTACGTATTAATTTTATATATGTTATGTGTCGTTGCGAATCTAGTCGATGTTATCGTATCATTTGCAAATATTTAGCCGAAATTCGTTTTTATAAGATAGAAATTATTTAAAATACAATATAGGAAGTTATTTATTTTTAGCAAATTAGATTAATTAGGTTAAATCAACATTAGCCGATCCTTTTTCAACCCTCTAAAAAAATGGTCGGCAACTTTTTCTGAGGGTAGAACCACCCCTCTTCCCTCGCGAAAGTAAGGTCCAGCTCTGCCACTGCTAAAAACACATGTATAAAGTTATAAAGTAAATCTAAACTGCTGGTAGAAAAATTGAAACGCAAAATACGACGCAATGTAATAGTTACAAAAAGAATTTCATATTCTTAAACAAAGTTTCAAACTTCATTTGCGAACAAAACGATCAAAATTCCTCCATTTCATCGTAATAAATGAAACATCAAATGGAGCTGATTTCACGTTGGATGGCGTGTACGCAGTGCTCAACATCGTTCGCAGACAGTCACCCCTTCTTTGCCTGGCCTAACCTTATGAAATATCAATTTCACACGTACGACAACATTAAAATTCAATTTGTATCAAGTAGGCTGCAAGGAATAAACGCAAACGAGCTTGGAACGGGCGAAGGACGAAGATGTTATGAGCCTACAGGGAAATGTCGGTAAGATAGCTACCTACTGTGCCGACTGTAGAGTGGAGAACAGCGTTTCTAAAAATGTGGTGCACAGGTAATAGTGTCACTGTCATGACTTGATAAAAATTAAGAACTACAGACTGTTACTGTAATTTATTTGTGTGCCATTCTTTCCTGAAATACTTTATATGAAATGACTCATTTCTATCCCTTGATATACAAATAATTATTATAATTTTTTTACAAATTTTTATAAAGTAGAAATATTTCATTTTCTAAATAGAAATCTCAATTTAAATAGTTCTTGAAATATTAATTTATAAGATGCTTTTCGTTCTTCTTTGAAATATTATAGTTTATACGATTTTCGCTATAGAACTATTTTAATATTTAAATCAGTATTTATGTTCACTGTAAATTTAATATTGATTGTTACACACTAATATCTTTTGAGGTCCGTAATTTGACGGCTAGTAACCGTACTTTACGCGCATAAATATATCACTTACCGAGATTTGCTACGGCAGAGTGCCTCACCTTATAGAATAAAAGGTGTGATAATATATTTATATTTTTGTTTTTCAATATTCTTAAATTGTAAATTTAAAAGCATTAATATTATTTCGATTTTGAAGTTTAAATCAACTATATTTTGAAGGTGAAACCGAACTTCTCTCAGGATGTTTGTTTTTGTGTTGGATAATATAAACTTAATGGTAAAAGATTACAAACAAAATAAAACAATTATTTTAGTAAAATTTAGTTGTATATTGATAGTTCGTGAAGTGATGAATAATGTGAAAAGTTTGATCGTCCCTGGTAGTGCGCAGAAAACGAGCTTATCTAGAGGTCGGGCGCATGACAATACCGATGGCACTGATGAAACTTTAACTGGAAATGAATTCCATTATGATGAGTTAATTTCAGCTGAAATTTGCACGTAATCCATCATAAAATCTTTAAGAATCCTCTAGAGAAATCTGTGCTATAATGAAACTATAATTATCTTCCTGAAGCTGAAGAAGATTGCCTTTACAGGTTGGATGATATTTCATGGATGATTTGATTACATACATACTGTCTCAAGTTCAACAAAAGAAATTACATCGAGTTCAAAAAATTAAATAAAATACTATATAGTCACTGCCGGATTAACACTAGGCGAGGTTCTAGGCAATTGCAAACAAGGGGCAGTTTTTCGCACGGATACATTTTTTGTTACAAATTTTTAATTTTTGAAGCAGTTCAACTACAAATTCACAAAAAATAAACATGCCTTCACCCATTCTGGCAGTGGCACTCTATCGTTGTACATCTCAGTGCTTGTGAACTGCAGTTACCAGTCGTCAAATACATGATGTTATTCCTTAATATTTATATAAGCAAAGCAATTTCTCATTTCTGTACTATAAATGATTTGAGTTATTCATATTGATTTTGAGTACAGTTCATTTATTTTAATTGTTGTTGTTTCTAATCTAATAAATATTTTAAGAATTGATAATAAATACAAAATAACGTGCAAATTCGTTTAAAACTTAAATGTCTGTGAAACTCGTATCATCTGGGTTAAATATTTCGGAAGTGAAAGTTAATACAATGAATATTTGAATACACAATAACAGCATTTAAAAAAATGCAATCCCTAATAAATAGATCCTCGGCCAGCAGACCACGATTCCAAGAACAGTAACACGGCAAGTTGCTGAGTTTAGCGGGTGCATAAGATTTAGGGGCAAATACGAAAATTGTATTCACTCCGAAGCGGCCTTAACCTAACTAAAAAATGTCAAAATAAATTATATTTCTAGACCTTTAAATTTTATTATTTTTCCTAATAACATTTTAAAAATAACAGTAAATGAATGCAATAATAGTATGGAAAACATGTGTTACAATGACAAATTGTAATACTTGTTTATCAATATACTATATATATCAAATGGTGGAATCGAAGATAGTGTAATAAGTATTCTATTTGTATTTGTCTATGCTAAAAGTAAACAAACAAAATAAGAACAATCCTTTATTTAAGTTAAATTATTAATTCGAAATAATAAATATGTAATCCATCATAATCAAATTAAGTAGGTTGTAGTTATGTTATCGCAGTGTAGAAAACCATTCTGTTTGTTGAAAAACTTTTATGTCACACTGAGGTAAATGGATAATAAAATACTATAATTTTTTTGTTGAGATTTACCATGAATAAACACGCAACCACTATTTTGGTCATCGCACTCTAGATCTAGATAACATCTGACTGAAATTGTTTTTATCGGCAGCCACAGCTACCTGTTCACCTGTTACACCAGACATTTTTATTTCAATTTCAGTTCTTTTATGTATTAAAGAAAAACAAAAATGTTTATTTTTCCCGCAGGATATTTGATAAATGAAAATTTGTATAGTGTTTTCAAATTAACTTGAACATTTTGTGCAAATACGTACTATATTTTAGTAATAGTATATACTAGGTATTAAATTTAACATCATATGTTTTCCGCTTTCAAAAAAGATATAAAAATGCTTGAAATATAAGTGGTAGAAAATGTAATCCTTCATCTGATTTAATTCAAACTTTAAAAAAATAGCTATAATTTTGTAGCTACAAAATTAAATTGTTAAATGTATAACATAACTTGAAAATACTATACAGCATGTTTCTATACCTCTACACAACACTTTAAGTACATATATAATTTGATAAACTGATTATAGAACAAAAAGATTTTTTTTTGAAATTCGCTAAAATTAGGGTATTTATTTTATTCCTAACGAACATTTTTAGTGTCACTGGTTTAATAGTATATTACATTAAAAAAAATTAAATAAGGTATTACACCAGGTACCGCCATAATAACTAATTAATAAATGATTTTTTGTAGGCAGTGGTTTTACTTTTATTACATTAGTAACATAATTATAATAATAAATAATAAATATATAATTATAAATAATTAAATATACTAATGGGGTAGGTGGCTTAGTGGAATCGAGTCGGCCTGTGGATCTTGAGAACTCTGGTTCGATCCCCACAGAAAAACAATTTTCACCAATTTAAATCTACTCCCTCTTCACTAATATCTTTGGTGGCCGTGATTTGACGGCTGGTAACCGCACAATATATGACTTACCGAGATCTGCTTAAGCATAGTGCCACACCCAGTAATGGGTAAAAGGCGTGATGATATAATTATTTATAAATTGTGGTAAACCAGTGAACTAAAAAACTATAATAACACGCAAAAATTTATAAGTGACAGATAAATTAGGATGGCAATCACAGAATACATAATGATAGTGATAGTTTGTTTTCTCACGACACGCGCCGAAAACTTATATTTTTTCTCTTGAAATAGTGAGGAAAATAAGTTTTCCCTCTATAGAGAGAGAAAAATAGTAGTGTTATTTTACAAAAATAAAAAGCTTATTTTATTAAAAATTTAGTACGTATATGTGAGTAAAAAGAGAATCATGAATTTGTTTGAAAATGAACAAGTGAAATGAAAGTTATTTTGATCAATTGAAATAAACATTCTTATTTAAGAGCTTATAATTACAAAATTTTAAATATCCTGCAAGTTGGATTCATATATTATATTACTTTTATTATACCTACTAGATTTTCTCTGAGTGTATTTAAAGTTTAAATAAATTACTTTTGAAGCATGTTGTGAAAAAATGGTGTGTCTAACATGAGAGAATATTGCTTTTTGTACTGTCTTTCAAATACGTTTGAATTCTAGTAAAAAATATCACTTTCCCATTTAGTTCGACAAATAAGTGTTCTCTAACGATTTTCAATCGCGCTGTGGCTTATGACATTAAAATCATAACCCTCGATTACTATTCATTAACGTGCTTAACTATCTGGTATCAACTCTGTGGTATAAAGAAAATGTGTTTTTACTTTAACCCTTTCCGGGCTGAATTAAGAGTTGGTAACTTTTTTTGATTTTTTACACAATAAACGATAAATTGGTATTAGATTTTTTTTAATTGCACCAAATTTTAATTATGATGTGGTATATCCTAGTAACCACTAAGCAGCAAAACATATTTTTAAATACACAGAACAAACTACAATTAACATGAACTAATAACAAAATTTGCAAGAACAAATATTGATGCATTATAATAAACAAATTTTATTATTACTATATTATTGCTAACAAAATCACAATAAAATTTACTCTTCTTACTATTTCTTATGATAATTTTGGAAACAATTTCTTTTTTCTGATAGGCATAGGCCAACTTTACAAATTGTGCAAGACCATTTGCTTCTTTTTTGATCAGCACGTGTGCTGCAATGAGCACATCTTCTAGAAGTGCCATATTCTAGCATATGTAACATTACGATTCCACAAAAATTTATTTTCTTGTGGAAATAACTGCGCAAGTGGAAGATCGTCTTCATCACTAAAATCGCTATTACTGATATTTTCATTTTCTATTAGTATTTCCGGAAGCTTTGGCTATGTCGAAATCATCAGTTTCACTAATTAGATCGCCACATAAAGATTCATTGCCCGACGGAATTTCCGCTAACAAAACATCAACCTCTTCTTGTTCTAGGTTTTCCAATTCGGAATAACGCCAAAATTGTTCGTCCGAATTAAAATTTAGATATTTACACCTGCTTGGTGGTACATTCACGATACCACATAATTTTCATGATATAAAAATGAGAAGTTACATTGTATGATTCCAAAATTACCAAATTTCTATTAAATGTACTACTAATAATGAAATAAATGCATACTTACTGGCCATAGTGACAAAAAACATTTAAAAACACTAATTTTGAATATACGGAACAACCACCTGTAAAATCTTGCATATCTAAACAACATTAAATTCGTTTTCATCGATATAGAGCCACAAAACCCAACAAATTTTTTTTTCTCAATATATAGCGACACTATATACTAACTAAAATGTAGTAACTACAATATACCATCAAGCCACAACAGAATTGAAGTTTGAACATGTGGTATAGCTGTTATACCAGTAAGCTTGAAAGGGTTAAATCTCTATAACAAGATAAAAGTAGGTGTCTGGATTCCTTAGTTATTTACAAAATGTTATCTTTTTGGTTCACTGTAAGTTAAATTTATTTTTAGTAGAGTACCTTTGATAAAAGTCTTGTTTGTAATTAGTTTAATCACATTAAAAATTTTCATCTAAATTGCAAGTTAGGAAACTAGGTTAAAATAAAACACTATAAACATAAATTTCATGAAGCAAAAGTTTTCTACAAAGTTCTAAATTAAATTGGGCAAAACAGCGAATATCCATGAGCACGTCCAAAGCTTGTAAGCGCGAATAGTGTTTCGTGAATGTGTTTCCACATACGACATACTACTTCTATATCTGATGTTTATTCCATTTCGTTGTCAGAGTAAATTGTTATAATCATAGAATACCATAATTGTGAAAATTTGCACCTGAATTTATCATGAAATATAAAAGTTGTTATTAATTTATCTATCATTAACAGATAATATTCCAGAATAGGGGAGAAAAGAATTATTATTACTATTAAACATAATTGTAGGTACATATTTTAGAATTGTACTAAATTAGAAATCATTAAATTTATGTCCAAATAATACTAGAAAACGAGTTGATAATTTTGATTTAATTTCTCAAAAACTATTGACAGAAAAATATTACAAAATTCAGTATACAGGGTGTTTCACAACTTAGAGCAAAAATTAAAGGGTATATTCTGTACGACGTGCTGATAATGAAACAAAAAGAATTTTTTTTAAATTCGAAAAATTAAGGATTGTTAACCTAAAACATTTTTTGTAGTACTGCCCTGGATTCGCTTTCCTATTAAACACAAGCAATGAAGTAGTTATCAACTACGAAAGAATAATTACACAATTCAATTACTAACAGTTATTTATAATAGAATTTTATTTAATTAATAACTTTAACATAATCATCCACCCAGTGGCAGTGGCAACGAAACATTTTGGACTGGGAAACATGGAAAATAGTTTTGCGATTTAAAAAAAAATTCTTTTTGTTTCATGATCAGCACGTGGTACAGAATATACCCTTTAATTTTTTGCTCTAAGTTGTGAAACACTCTGTATTTGTGTATACTCGTATGTCGGTAAATTTTAATTCTATTTGAACCTGATAGTTTTGAAGAAAAAATAATCAATTGGCGCTGTAATCTGGATTCGTTTAGAACTTCAAACTATAATAAAAAAATCATTATCATTAAATACTTTTAGCTTCTAGTTAGATGTAGATAAAGTATATTTTATGTGTGGTTAAAAACACAAGAAATTAAAAACATATTCGCTATTGACAAATGTATATCTATCATTTCTTTTTTCTTTTTCACGCACGTGTGTAAGTACACACACTTGTATGTGTGAAAGGCGAAGCAACGAGTCCGTGTTGAACACGTCGAGCACGCGTGGACGCATGTACTCAAAAGTGGAACCCAAAAGTGATTACGATTCCTCGACACGGTTTCTGCATTAGCGGGAAAAGATCCGGCCTGCTCCGGAATCTAACGTGATACCGGTTAATACCTTTGCTATTTTTTGACCTTGTTGCCCGCCTAAATTGGATTTAGCACTCTTTGTATCCGGTTAGACTTAGTTAGAAGTGCTCTGTAAGAATGTAAGTGTAATATACTTAAGAGGGATAATTAGGTATTAGTTCTGAGCTCTGGGTCTGCGGAAATAAAAAAAATCTGTTGGATGTCGCTTTTAAATGAAAATCAAAGTTACGAATAATACGAAGAGAATTGCACCAATAAAATTCAAATTACGGTGTCTTTTTAAAATGTGTAAACTAATTTAGATAATTTTTTTTTATCACAACCCTGTGGGAAAGTAAAATTTTCTTTTCTCAATTATAAAATAAATTAGCGAGCAATAGCGGAGAAAATAAATTATTTCACATATTGAACGCCCAATGATCATTTTCTCGTATTACATTCTGTATAGACTTATACAGGATGAGTCTGGGAAGACGCCCCCCCCCCCTTTAACTTTTTTAAAAATATCTACATCTGCCATCAAATAGTATATTTAAAATAATAAAACTTTCATATGAACCATTTTTTTCTATTATTCATAATAAAAAAGTTAAAGGGGGGGGGGGCGTCTTCCCAGACTCACCCTGTATAATTATATTATATGGATTTTGGTTGTGAGAAAAGAAAGAGTTTGTATGGAGGAAGTGTTAATGTGGTCGAAACGAGTATCGTGTGTCAGGATGAGAATGTTGACGGGTTCGTGCTACCCCATTTAATGGGATATAGCGTGATGTTATGTATGTATGTATATATATATATATATATATATATATATATATATATATATATATATATATATATATATATATATGTATAGACTTATATCATACGAGAATATCTATATTTTTTTTATATTGACATATTAGGGAATACCAGGGCACTCACCGAGCGCATGCTTATAATTGTCACACACAAATTACTCTAGTCTTTATTTTTAGACCGCTAACAAATTCCTCAGCTATTATCTAACAGTTACAGATTACAATACAAGTACAAATAATGGCCAAAGGCACTACTTACATTAATTTCGCACACTAATTACTCCGATCTTTATTTTTCGACCGCTAACACATTCCGTAACTGTTATCTGACAGTTTCAGACCACAAAACAATTGCAAATACTAGCAAAAGGCCTTACTTACATTATTGTCACATACAAATTACTTCGACCTTTACTTTTTGACCGCTAACAAATTTTCAAACAGTTATTTGACAGTTACAGATTAGAATACAATAAAAATTAAAAATATATATCATCACGGCTTTTATCCATTACTGGGTGTGGCACTCTGCCTAAACAGATCTCGGTAAGTGATATATATATATAAAGATATTAGTGGGGGAGGCACAGGGGTAGATTTAAATTGGTGAAAATTGTTTGTCGGCTGTGGGGATCGAACCAAGGTTCTCAAGATCGACAGATTAGAATACAATTAAAAATAATGGCAAAGGGCCCTCATTATATTATTTTCCGACTAGTAAGAATTTCACCAAATGTTGTCTGACAGTTATGGATCGCACTACAAGCAGAAACTATAGCAGAAAGCCTTATTTAATTTTTGTCACACACAATACACTAATTACTTGGGTCTTTATATGCCAACCACTAACAAATTCACAAACTTTTACTATTACACAATCAAGAGGTCTTAAAAGGGAGCAATAATATTTAAAATACCAATCAAGGAAGGGGCAGTTCTTCAAAAAAGTTTATGAATCACTGCTTTAAACAAAGAAACGAAAATAAAATGTAAAATAGCTAAGTTTTGTGTTAAAGTTGTTAAGATTAAAAAGATAGTTCAGTGATATTATTTAAGAATAAAATTAATTTAGTGGTAAATGGCTTTATTGGATTCCTGTATAGTCACTTCAGTACGGTGCTTTCAACTCGGGAAACGTTCTAAATTTGTTCGAATTGTGTTAAGTAGCTTCACCGCTTGTGCACAAAATGCGGTTGCTTTATCCCCTGTTGACATTTAATCTACTGAGTTAAGTGATCTCTGCCCAGATTCACCGAAATTCAATTAGGTCACCTGACAATCAGATTAATTCACTATAATGGTGATTAACACTTGCTAATTTAATTATTATCGCAGTATCGCAGACTTATTAAACTTTCATCATTTGAATATCTCTTGATCTTGTTCATATTTTAGATAGAGTGATATTCTAGTATTAACTTGACAGTTAAATAATTTGGATATATATTATTTTACCTATGTGATGCAATTTTGATAATAACCTCAATATTTTTTACAGATGTAAACATGGTGGCAGAACCGAAACCACATCAAATCGGTAGACAACTTCAAAATGGTGCGAAAAATGGAAATGATTGGTGAGTTCTTCAAATTATTTTTACATACAAGATACTCTCAATAGTGTTATACTCAATAGATATTTACAAAATTAACATCATATGTAAGAGAAATATAATAAATATTAAAATAAGTTAAATTTTCAACATAAATTGTTCAGCTGGTGCCTACGTGATATACAAAATCTGAACTGTCACGTGGTATTTCAAATAAAAATGAGGAAACAAACGTTGCAAAATTTTGCTGTAGTGGCGCTCTTTCCGATGTTTTTGGTGATTAATACGACATTGACAAATCTGCTTCTACAAAAATTTCAGTTGCTTAAGTTAATTTTTGACAGTGACAGTAAAACGAAACTAATACTTCTCCTGATTTTCATAATTTTAATTTTTCATATAATAATTATAAAAATGGTGTGAATGTGTGTAAAAATAGACCAACGCATATCCTACAAAATAATTATTGCTTAAATTATTTTCAGATATGTGCTTTTTATGGCCAAGTTTGACACTCAGTGTTTCCTTGTTGTTTTTGACAATGTCAGCAGCTCAATATTATTAACAATATATTTTTTCTACGATTCCTATGAAAAGTTGATAATTACGCTCTCATTTGTCATCGTAAAGTTGACGTTTTCTATGGCACAATCAAAAATATCTTGATCGCGCGTTGACATTGGAAAGATGGTAAATGCGCGCGTTTCCAATGGCAAAGCGCGATAAAGATATTAAATACACGCTTATTTTAATAGTTAACAGGGATGCAAACAAAACAGAAACTTGTCATATTGACAATTGACAGAACGAATTTATTTTCAGTACACATACGTTTTTAAATCATTTAAGATGCAATCGTAGAAAAAATTATGTGTGTATCACGACCGTAAAGTGTCTTTGTTCCTCTTGCACTATTGCAGCTCGCGCCACAATTACCTTAATCGAGTAACAAAGAATCACTTCATGCTCTTAATACAGAAATAACTAATTTAGTGTTTGAAGAAAAAAACTATTTAATATTTTAATAACCTTTTTTATTTTTATACTACGCTTCATACACGCAATTCTCATTGTCTTCCGGCAGTGCGGTGGTATGGTTAGCATTACGGCATTCGAAGATCCCGAGTTTAAATAAATTTATATGAACTACGACACTGGTGCTCGGTGGGTCCAGACCCTGTTCTGTAATTGGAATTTGTGTACAGATAACCTAGCAACCACCTATTAATTTTCTAAAGTTCTGTGGGATCTTAAATATTTTCTCTTAGTCCCTAGATTATTAAAGTACCGAGATTTCGTGCTATTTAAGCGCTAAATTTAAAAGTTATCATAATATTTTCGCCATTTTGTCTTCAATACAAGCTTTAAGCATCGCAGTACTTTAGTAACCTAGTGACTTTATAACCTGTTAAAGTCCGTAAATTAATAAATTAGGTAACGTGCCTAATAAAACCTGTCAATTTGAAGCCAAAGTGGAGATTTTCTCATTGTATTTCCTTCCAAATTTCCAACAAAAATGACGGCATCTCGTGGTACTAATCTAGCAATTTTATTTTCTCTTAAAGTCCTTAGATTACTAAAGTACTGCAATTATTTAAACCTATGTGTTAGAAATTTGGAGCCAAAATAGCGAATTCTATATTACATTCTTCCAAATTTTGAATCTGACGCTTAAAGTAGTCAGCGGGGCGACAAATTGCGGTACTCTAGTAATCTAGGGACTTTTCTTAAAGTCCTATGTTAATTTTTCTGTTAGGGACTTGTATGTACAAAAACTATCTAGTCACTAAAGAAGTAGGCACAGAAAATGTAATAGTTAATAAACAATATTCAAGCAGTAAACATTCATAAACACATAACCTCTACGTGTGAACGGTTCACCAGCAGCACGACCTAACGGTGCGGAATAAAACTACCATCAGTTTGTATAAATGTCAAGCAAAGAAGTTAATTTCAGAGAGCCACGAAACATAAACACTTTTCCGCTTCGTGCGCACGGCGACTTTGATCCAATAACGTGAGTAGAAAGTTGGAAATATGGCGCAAAATATTTTACAACTTTATTTTAGAACATAATTTTAAATTTCTCTGGAGAGAAATGGTCGGCAAAATTAAATTTTATGACAACACAAGTTTTTGAAATAATTCTTGATGATGGAGTCATATTATGAATATTTCGAACTAAAAAGAAAAGTTGCCGTGCAAAACATAAATGATTGTACGCCGTTATCGTTATGGTGCTTTATGCAGAATATTAAATTTTATTTTGAAATTTATTACATGGATGAGTTGTAGTCCCGTACGATTAAACGAAGTGTCCTTGAAGCTTCTGGGTCCTATTCTCAGTTTGATACCAATATATCAATCACCATAATGTTAGGAAATAAATAAAATTAGGTCTATGGCTTCTCATCAATTAAAAACTATTTGTATATATATATATATATATATATATATATATATATATATATATATATACCGGGTGTAACACGAAAAGTGAAACATAGGCGTTTAACATGGCAAATCAGTTTTTCCGTGCGCATTGCTTCCCTAATTATTTTAGGAAAAAATGTTTCAAATAAATGTTGTAAAGCATAAAATTCTACATCCGAATCAATAAACAAAATTCATTTTGACTACTTCATAACTGCAGAAATTAAATTAGAAAATTCACGTAATTTCAATTTAATAGTAATAGCCATGGAATTAAAAACAAGAGATGAACAAATGCGTAACGTCTTATACGTCAAATTATTAATTTTTATTTTGACAAACTGTGATATTAAATCAATATTAGGGTTTATTATTATCAAAAATGAATAATTATTCAGATGAAGAAAAGTTGCAAATAATTAAATGGCATTATTCTGACCATAGTTTACGACTAATTCGTGACTATATTAGCGCTATTTGGCAGCATCATGATATTCCTAGAGGTTTATAGTAAAGTTTGAAAAGACAGGAACACTAAATTTCAAGAAAGAAATAAATGAAAGAATTTATAACAATGAAGAAAATATTCTTGCTTTAATAGAACTGGAGCCAACAATGAGTGTGCGGGAAATTTCCAGAGAACTAAATATAAATTTTATGACAGTGCATAGAATTCTCAAAAAACATAAATACATTCCTTTTAAATTTCAAAACCACAAAAATATTTTGGAACGAGATTTTGAACTGCGTTCCTCATTCTGTGAAATAATGATGGAGAAATCAAATTGTAATAGAGAATTTTTAAGTAGTATTTTATTCACAGATGAATGCACATTTACCATGAATGGCGAATCAAACTGTCATAATTATCGGTACTGATCACAAAATAATCCACATAATATTGTAGAATCGAGGACACAATATCGTTATTCTGTCAATGTGTGGGCAGGAATTTTTGGTGATAAAATCATTGGCCCATTCTTCATCCAACGAATAAATTCAGCATCATATTTAAAATCACAAAGTGGCCTAGAGGCACGGGTTAAACTTATTTTAAAAATCTCAAAAAATTTATTTATTACTTTTTTGTGATTTTAAACCAGATTTCGGGTGGAGACCGACAAAATTCGAACTTAACCAAAATAAGGGCCACCCTAATATATATATATTATTTAGTTACTGCTAAAATCAAGTTTAAAATATGTATGTGACAGATAAACTTTATACATTTGTCCCAGTTTCATGTCTAATAATATTGCACATAATTTTATTTTATTTTATTCAGCATAGTAAATATATATTTACAATAATATACTTTGCATTTTTATGTATGTATGCATTCTTTATTCTTCTGTATTTTACTGCTAAGTGCTGACTACCGTCAGCAAGCTGTCAATAGTTTTTGCAAACGCCTACTCTAACCTTATTTATTATTTATAACATATCGGTGATTGATTTTATAAATTTAGCTTCTGTTTATTTTCAACACAGAGTGACACATCTGAAATCTGGGTCATTTTAAAATTCATCCGGCATCGGAGCACAATGATTCAAAGTATAACCTCACTAATCCAAAACAACCACATCTGGACATAAATTACCATCAATTAACTGTCGCAATCACAATGGCGAATGACGCATATTTCACAACGCCGATAATAACATAACATAATTAATCAATACACAACGAATTCATCAATCATTCAAATCCGAACTCATCACAATTAAATCTAAAGATAAACCTATGAGCTGTCAAAAGCGCATGCGCTGTGTGAAATCAACCAATCACACAACAGACGAAGTACAGTCCGTGGAGAAGGAGAGTAATGGTATTGAAATCCCTGTCAGTGTAGTGAAATGAACAATTTTGTCATGAGCAGCACACGAATAACCCGCCTGACGGCTCTAATTAGACAGTTTGTGCGGACCCTGAACACAGTGGTACTCAAACAGCTCCCTACGGGTGAATATACAGAAACAATATTTGTATAGATACAGTTTATATTAACTGACACAAATTACAAACTTGGAATTAGAAACATTCTTATTTTAATTATGTTGTCATACTAAATTCATTACGTTTTAATTTATATATGCCTACCTATTTATTATAATTTGCAAAAACACTAGATTCATAAAGCGGATTAACTGCTAATACCATTTTTCATTTCATTTTATCCCTCTTTCAATTCGTAAAACAAGTTTATTTTAATTTTTATTACAGAATTAAATCTTTTTACATAAATATTAGACTATTAAAGTAATTTAAATAACCATAATATATTATTCAATGAGCATGTTATGATAGCTATTCTCATGAGGATAGTTTGCGAGAGACGTAATTTATAGTCGTGAGTGATAGATTATACAGGAGTACAATTTTATACTTTTTCTGTAAGTACTCAATTTAAAATGTCATTTTTAGATCTAGATACGTTGGACGAAAATAATAATTATTCGAAGTTATAATTTGGGTGTGTTAACATACATATACATATACTTAACATCACACTATATTCCATCAAATGGGGTATCACGAACCCCTCAAACATTCACAGAATATCTACTCTTTATCAAAGAATCAGTTTTCGTCAAACACGTTTCCTCTATACAAGCTCATTTATTCCTCATACTAAAAATCTTTCGGCACTCAACAAACCTTCTATCATATCCATCCTTTTGCTCCTATAGACCTGTTTCATAATTCTTTCATTTACGATACGTAAACCTCTCTAACAACTAATTTAAGAAAATAAGAAAGAAAAGATGGGAGCATACTTCTGCGCTTGTTTTTGAAAATAAATTCTACACAATTGCATTCCGGTAGTCTATTGTAAGAACAGAAAACAAATTAAAAGAGAAGAAAGGGAGAGAATATCGTACTACGTTTATTTTTCAGTCTCTGTTATAAGAACTAAAAACGAATCAAAAAGATAAAAAAGGAAGGAAGTGTCGACCCGCGCTTATTTTTTAAGTGAATTTCATACAATTGTCTTTGTGAATAATAAATTATTACTCACGACTGTCGCTGCCAAAGCAACATCTATGTGATTAGTCACTACCTATGAGTAATAAATTATTACGGTCATGAATAATGAACTGCATTATATTTCTAGAAACGCTCATATGAATATATTGTTTAATTATCGTAAAAAATGCTGTTGTCAGTTTTTAAATTATTTTTAACTGCAACAATCAGTTTTTAAAAAGTAAAAAAATTATTATTTTACAACGAAATAAAACGGAAATGGAAATTTTAAGTAAAATCCAAAGTTGTTCATCATTTGGTCCTCGTAGTTGCTGTATATGAGAAATGGGTTGAGTGCCACTGGTTCAGCAAGGCGTCGTTTCGCAGAAAATTGTTTTCTCATCAAAGTCTACTGTGTAATCCTTTTAAAATAATTAAAATTTCATCGTTTCACCCATTAACTGAGCAATTTGAGTTTAAATGAAAGTGAATTTACAACACTTTCGTACCTTTTCAAATATGTAAATAAAAGAAGTGAGTGAAGTCTTGTCTTCGCGAAGAACAAACTGAGGCAGCAAGCGTCGTTGCGTGTCTTGATTGTTTTCTTAGGGATAGTGAAGCTATTAAAGTTGGTAATGGGATTATTGCCAAGGATTAATGTACGATGAAGCATAGATTATTATTGTGTTTAACGAGTTTTGTAATTGTGTTTTGTTTTAAAATTAGTTTTGATATTGAAATTTGTAAACTGGTTGCTACGGAAAGAAATTTCATCAACATTTTCTATTATGTCATTATGAACAGAATAAAATCGGAAATAACATTTGAAACTTTATGAAATATCAAACACTGATGGCGATTATGCATTCAAATATCATTATTATTTAATTGAGTCTGAAGTTAGCACCTGAAAACTAATATTTTTAAATAAGATTAAAAGATAGTTGTTATTATAAATGAAATATTTTTTATACTTCTGATCAAAATTTAAGAGTAGATATTATATGATATACTAACTATAAAACAAAAAGAATTTTTCAAAAATTCACAAAATAAATTTTAACCTATCTTAATAGTACATATTGTGTGCTACTGGATTGCTTAAAACAATAATAAAATAAAATAATGAATCCTGCAAATAATAATTTATCTGATTTTTTATATTGAGTAAATTGTATATTATGGTGTTTAATCATTATAATTTAATTATTAATGTATTAGAAATAACTATCAAACCAGTGATTTATTTATTTATTTATTTATTTATTTTCATTTCAACAGGCTTGTAAGCCCAAATACAAAAGGTTATAAATCGTATATAATTAGGTACATTAATATAGCATTATGCACAACGTTTTGAAACATAATAAGTAGCCCTTTCTATTTGGTCAGCACATTAAAATTTAATTGCTGCTTCATTTTTATTCTTCAGTCCGTTTAATGTGTTTACTGGTTCATTACAAACAAAATCTTTCATGTACAAAAATCAACTGGTCATATCGGGAGAAAATGCATTGAAGAGGCTGGGAGTCATTTTGAGTAGTTTTATAAAATCATTTTGTTGTTATTAAGTGTTCCTTATTGTTATTTTCTGTATTATTTTGACAAAAAAATATTATTTCGTTTAATAATAATAATTACAATTGTTTTAGTTTATTGTTTTATTTCAAGCCACAGTCATGGCTCACTATTCTCTTTCCTATTAGGTGTATATTAAAGTGCCCGCCATTTTACTTTTTAATAATGTAACATATGGATTATTTTACATGATTGTAAAGCAAATTTGATGCACTTTTCAGATTTGTAAAAAAATATAGTGTGTTCTATTTGAAATTTCAAAGTTGATATTAATTACTAATAAACCGGAAATGATATCATGAATGTACATTCGTCATCAACTAGCTTACATGTTGCTGTATAAATCATGTTATATGAAAGAAATTGCTAAGTTGATAAATAAGCGAAATATTTGCTGGGTCTATTAAAATATAACACCCTGTATATGTAATAATCTCTATACCTCATTAAATATTCTATTTGTGCCCGATAATTTTGAATATTTTACCTGTTTAACTTTTTTATTTAGATATTCTATTAAATTATTTTCAAAGGTTTAGTATTTCATTTAATATTATCACTTTTGCTACGTATCAATACGCTGTTGTTATATAAATAATTTCTAAAACAAAAAAGTTTTAAATTTGTTGCCAACATGAAACTATACACTGATGCAACATAGAATCATTATCTATTATGCAGACTGTTACACTGACTGCTCCGCGAAAATATAAAATTAAATATACACAAATATCACTGATTGACGGTAATTGCGCGAGATGAAGTGAATGATTCCCAAGCCAGGCCTAGCCGCTCTCGAATTTGACAGCTAAATGGAATGTAAATGTCAATGTCATCAGTGATGTACAATGCATTGTTAAGAGAATCGATACGGGTTGGTTCGTCACAAATGTTGTGATCGGTAGAGTGAGTTGCAATGTGAACTATTGCTTGTCAACGCTGTAATTCAAATGAATCCCGCAGTCATCGAAATGTGTTACAATTATCTAATTGATAATTAATTACGTAAAGGAGAGTTTATGTTAATGGTGTGAGACTATGGCATATGTTTCACTAGAGTATAGGATACATTTTGTTTCTCTATTGTAACATGTAACAGTGTTTAGGTGAAACATGCGCGGAATTGGATATTAATTTGAAATTAAAATATTTATTTATTTATTTATGTTACTCTGTACAACAGGAAATTAATCCCAATTACAGTACAGGGTCCGCACTCACCGAGCCGCAGTGTGGTAGTTTATATAATTTTTAGCTTGAGTGAGATTCGAACTCGGGATCTCCGGACTCGAATTCCATATTGCTATCCACACCACCGTACTGACTGTTTATCATCAATTTAAAGATTGATAGTAAATGAATAAATATATCATCACGCCTTTTACCCATTACTGGGTGTGGCACTCTGCCTAAGCAGATCTCGGTAAGTGATATATTACTTCGCGTGAAGTGCGGTTACCAGCCGTCTAATCACGACTCCCAAAGATATTAGTGGAGGGAGAGCCACTGGGGTAGATTTTTAAAATTGGTGAAAATTGTGTGTCGACTGTGGGGATCGAACCAGGGTTCTCAAGATCCACAGGCCGTCTCAATACCACTGAGCCACCTACCCTATAAAGATTGATAGTGTTGTAATAAATTTAAAAACATTAAATTTATATGCAAATAATAATGAAAAATTATTTCAATATTTTGATTTAATGTGTTAGTAACGGTTGAAAAAAACGTAACAAAAATAAGCAGTATTTTTTATATATATTTGTAGTAATTTTGTTATTTTATTTGAATATGACAATTTTGAGTAAAATAAATGTTAAAAAAGTATTTTTTGCGGATTATTTTGAATAAATATGAGCAACTTTTTATCTTTTACTTTAGGTTAGAAATAATATATACGATTTCTCCATATTTGTTTATAAAAGGTGTTCTTATATTCCGAGAAAACATCTTTGAGGGCCGTGTTCGAAATATATAGAGTGCCACACCCAGTAATGGACAAATGGAGTGATGATATATTCATTTAATTTTAATATAGGATGTACTGATCATAGAGATTTTTTTAATTCGTAACATTTATAGTACTTTAATTAAATTTTAGTGCCTTTTTATTGAAAGCAATTTAATTAAAATTAATTATCAAAATGCTCTTTCACTTAATAAATGCTTTATTAAATTAAATAAAAGTAAAAAAAAATTTCACAGTAATACATTGCAAATTTATTTTTGAATGTCAAGCTTATTTTATGCCTTGATATGTTTTACCATATTTTGAAATGCTGAATTGACATTTCATAATCTTCAAATGTTTTAGGTTACATCCATACATATATAATATCACACTACATCCCATGAAATGGGGTAGCACGAACTTCTGAAACATAGTATATAGAACATCCATTTATCAAATTTATCAAAGAACGTCTTCATCAAACATTCTCATCCTGATACACTATCCTCGTTTCTACCACATTCACATTTTCTCCATATAAGCTCATTTATATCTCACATTCGGAATCTTTCATCACGCAACAAATCTTCAATCACATCTATCTATTCGCTCCTATACACCTATTTCATTAATTTTTCATTAAACGTGCGCTCCACATACTCAAATCATCTCAACTTGTTCAGTCCACTTCTAAACCACGAATCTAAAAGATATGTAAGGAAAGAAGAGTCAACTGCGCTTGTTTTTTAAAGTAATTTCCAAACAATAAAGGAAGGGAATGTAAGAATAGAAAACGAATCAAAAAATAATAAAGAAGAAGAATATCAATCTATGCTTGTTTTTGAAAATGAGTTCCACACAATTGTAGTTATATACTCTAATGTTAGAACTGTAAACAAATCGGAAAGGTAAGAATAGAAGGGAGTGTCGTCGTGTGCTTGTTTTTGAAAGTTAATTTCACACAATTGCAGGTAAACATATTTAAACAACGAATCTAAAATCTAGAATCTGCGCTTGTCTAAATTTATTAGATTCGCCAAACGTTGTTATCATGACACGTCACTTTTACTTCGACCACATCCATAATTCATTTCATACAAAAATATTTATCCATTTAGATCTAGATCTACTCAGTCTATGACTCTCTAATTTATCAATATACACCTATTATACCAATCTTTTATTCGTTATTATGTTAATTGCCAGGATAAATACTAAATAATAAAGATTAATTCTTAATTTAAATGCTAATGCCAAATGTCTCTGCGTTTGACGAAGGAAAAATCACAAATGTATTTTGGTTATTTATAAATTGTTAAGTTAAATGTTAAACTCAAAATCTCTCTCATCCAATGTATTAGAGAGAGGATGACGTTACAAATTACATTGTTTTCCACACTAAAACCAAAGAACCAGACATAATTTTGTCGTCAAAGTTTACCCAAACAGCAACCAAAAATAAACAAACAATATTTTATGAAATTTAATAACCATGTCATATTTATAAACTTTGCTTCATGCCATGTACAAAAACCGGCAAACTCGCTTCGCATGTAGCCATTTGCTATTTTTTACCGTCGCCACGATCTGTTAAACAGACACAAAACATATCACCACACCGAAAAAAAATCCTGTTGCTATTGCGTGAAAATGTCAGCGATATGACGTGGAAAACCTGTGGAAATTGCGGTGACAGCCTCTGCCCATAATTCATCATGTTTTATGGCAGAAATTCTATTAAATAACACTACACTATAGAAATTATTCCACTAAATAAGTTCGGCTCGGTAATCGAATCAGGTTGGAGGGCTGTATGTTACACTGCAGACGACAAATATGACCTCTATTGATTTCCCTGGGCTCTCGACACCTATAAATCATTTTCCGTATAATAATTTTATAGTAGTATAAATTCCGCAAGGCGTAAGGCGGCTGTGATAAAAGATGACGAAAAATACTGGATGTGACGTAAAATCTACTTCGCCAAATTTCTCTAAATAAATTATGTTGGCAAAATACATTTATTATTTATTACTTTCAGGTAGAAACTTATTTTGTATTGATTTTACGTCAAGATTATAACATGTTTCATATTTTATATCAAATATTTAATAAACAATGTTTAGTATTTGATCTGAAGTTTTTCAAATCTCGGATTTGATCTCTCAAATATTGAAAAATGTTTTTCATTTTTAGTTGTAATAATACATATTTGATGAACATGTTTTATTAATATTGTGTTTATGGTAAATATAAATATTAATAGGCGTTTTGTTGTTTCAGGGACTACTATTATGACAGGTGAGTGTTTGTACATCATTTTAATTAATTGTACATATTTTATGAGTAAATTTAAAGTACTTAGTACTTGTTTACTATGTTATCAAGCTGTAATAAGCGCAAACACATTTTAAATTACCGTAAACAATTTTCATGTATATTATTCATTATGGGCTTTTAATTCTGTTCATCCATTAATAGGTTATTTAATATTGTAAATAATTTGTGACACAACTGAATATTAAAATTAGAATAATGTAACCTGAAAACTATTTGGTTATTTTTAAATGGGGTTGTTTAAAAGTAAACTCATAATTTCAACGTAGATTTCTACGAGTAGAAGAGACCTGAAACATTTGAAAGAACTTTGTAAACAATTAGCGGTTTGCTTATAATTACTGTATAAGTATCGTAAAATATTGTCGAAATACATCAAAAGTGCATTTTTAATTCATTAACCTAACCATGTAAACAGTACATAAAGTAATTTTAACCACTCGTCGCTCGGTAACTCATGGTTAATGATTTGATTATTAGAATTTAAAACAGCCATCTAAAAGTAAATTTTACAGACGTTACATTTGCCATTTTTTCTACGATCAAGTTTTAACTAATGATACTAATTTTACTTATTATATTTCGAATGTCAAAAACATTTATTTTGTAAATTACGTAGTCAAGTTTGTATGCGATAATCAGTAATTTTTGCACTTAAAATGAATACATAATGACTCACTTTTTGCACGGTCGCAGAAATATATTTTAAAAACTGATCTAATAATACACAGTTGTCAGAAGATGTCCGAAAGGATGAAACGATCCTCATATTAATAAATGTGAATTGTGAAGCAACTAAGAGTGTATTATTATAAGAATTGTATTTAAATTATTGTACTAATATCATAATGCCTAACTACCACTGATTTACGGGCGTTAATTCGTATTTTAAACACGGTCGTAGATGAAAAAATATTAACTGGCAGTAAAAGCTTACTTCTAATTTAGTTTTAATTAAAACCAAGCAACGAAAATTTTGATTTTACAACACTGTTCATAATGATACAAATACAAATATGTTGCTATTAATCATATAACACCTGACTCAAAATTTATACAAATTGTATTTATCTTTTCCTCTATTTATATTATTTATTATAATTAATTAATTATTTATAGTTATATTTTAGACTTATGACTGTTGACAGCTAATGTCAAATGATTTATATTTTGTTCGTAACCAATGAGAATTATTTCAAATGTTGTCACGTCTAAATTTCTGTTACATGGTTATAGATAAAACCAAGTTAGAATTGAGCTCTTACTATCAGCCATTTTGTACATCTAGTTCGTCGAATGTTTTTAGCGTACTTAGCATGTCGTCTACCTCAATTAATACTGGTATTAGCATTTATATTTTAAAAATGTAATCAAACATATAATTTGAATCACAAAAGTTCTAAATATCTGTTTATACTCCTATTATTAAAATGTCATTTAACGTAGGTACTGGTCTCCATGGTACTAAATAACATCTTAATCAGATGTAGACAAGTCGTGGCTTCAAACATTTTAGTCACGGCTTGAGAAATAAAGCACGGGGTTAAGTTAGCTTCATGCATCTGTTAATGTAATTTAACCTTACTTTTTAAATAATTCATAAAACATTTACAAAATTGTTGTTTTAATTTGCAATCGTAGAGGTAGCGTAATATGTTACTCGTTTTATAAACTCGTAAGATACTCGTTTTTTATACCCTCGTAACTAAACAGACGTTTATAAAACTCATTACACAATATACTGTTATAGATATTGCAATAGAAATATGTTCCGAGTTATAGATGATTTAAATTAGCAATTAACCATCCCCAACTGTATCCTCAAACACAATTCCACTTATTTCGAGGAATCATTAAAATTTCATAACATACAAATGCTTGTAAAGTTTTGATTGTTAGCTATTTTTGAGCACATAGCCTAGGTATTGTGAAAGTTTGCCAAGTCGTTCGGCATACCACAGCGGACTTCGAGGAAATTCAATTAAGTTTAATGCTTGATTCAGCCATTGACTTGGTTTATGCCTGCGCCGCGGCGCGGTTGCACACATCTCTCCGCAGCATCGTAAAAACGCGGCGGCGAGGACCATGCCGACGTCGACGGACTGCAACCGCTGCTGAAAGTACCGTGGAATATATTCATGTAATGGATTTAAAATTAAGTGGATCGTGTATGCTTATACTCACCTTCTACCCGGGATACTGTACTGAAATAGTTTAGTGTTTAAATCATTTAGCGAGCTGGGTTTTAGAGAGATCCGAGGGTAAATGTGGTACTATTTTAAAATAATGAACACAAGACTTCTTATTTCACGTATATTTTGTTCCTTACAAAAATTGTCGTTTCTGAATTATCTATTATTTATTTTAATTTTAATAACATCTGTGATTTTCAAATCAATAAGCTAAACATATTAATTATAGCTATGGTAAAGTAGAGCAAAATGTATTTGTTCGACGTACTAGATGAAAAAAAAAATACCTACTTGAAATGCATTCACATATATTTTATTTTCACAAAATCGACGTTCAACGCAAATTTGCAAAAATGCAGATCGTTTTTTCTACGAACATTAGTAAATATTGCTATGACATTCAAATCATGACGGAAATAATACATTTTAGCCCACTGTTCTGTTACTAAGAGCAATGGGACTAAAATAAGTTGGTTCTCCCGTTGCTAATAAAGACAGAAGAAAACGTATATTTTAGTACCGTTACTAAGAGTACTGTACTCCCGTAGCTGAGGAAAGTAAAAATGAAACAAATTTTAATTGTTCTTTATTAATTTCAAGTATAATATAATTCATTTTAAATTCTATATTGATTGCAAGATAATTAGGGTGATTGTTCAAACGGTTTATATATTTTTCTGCGGATATTTTTATTTGTTCTTTGACTTTTTTTATATATTGTACAACGAAAATGAAATCAGGCGACTAAAGAGAACTAAACCAATCGAGCTGGGAAATTAAAAGAGGAAAATAGTTACATCTTTAATGAAGGAGTACAGTTGGAGATCATCTTCTTGCATGCTATCTGTATATTTCATGCAACACAATTACTGATTGGCCTAACAGGCCAGTTGTAAATTTAATGATTAAGTAATCAAATAAAAAAAAAAAAATTCTGGTGTTATGCACACATCTCTTTGGAGAAGTGTTTTTTCTCTTTCTTGTTGTATAACATATTATTTTTGTAACGACCCTGTCAGAAAGTATTTTTTTCTTTCGTTAATTAAAAGACGAAGTGATACTTTTCTTCACTAGGGGAAGAAAGTAAATTTTCTTTATCTATGGAAGAAAATTGTAAAGCTAATGCAATGGCAAATAGAAAACAACAATATGATTCGTCATTATTGCCATTTGTCAAAAATATAAATCTTATCCAATTTCTAATTTATTTCTGAACAATTGTACTTTCTAATAGGGTTGTGAAAAAAAACATACTTCATACAAAAAGTATCAGTCTTTCCTTAGGTGGTATATATTCTTGGTCTTCGGCACGAGGAATAAACTGACATTTTCGAGAAGAAATGTCTCACTTAATATACAAATAACTATTTCGCATGTTTCTGTTGCAGTTACTATGCATCAGCTCCATTCTCTGGAGGGCCACCTCGCCTAGCACCAGCGCCCAAAAGACCTCGACTAGCGTCCGTTGCTGGACCCAGGAATAACAAAATCAACAACAACAATACGCATGCACAACAACAAAAAACAACTAACACCACCCCTACCCCTGCTCTATCGCTCTCACTTCACACGGAACAAATTAAAGTGTACAGTGAGTGGACAACTGACAGTTTTTGTAGATGATAGAAGCTAACTTTTTTAATATTATTTCACAACCACTTTCACTTTTATTAATTTCAAGTTTTTATATTATTTTTTGACCAAACTTTGGCTAATGAAATATTTGTCTTTTTCAAAATTATCGATGTTGTGAAAGTAAGTAAAATTTTCTAACTGAAATTGACAGTAAAGGAATATTGATACATAATACAGATTGAAACTATATTTCCAAAATATTAAACATTAATAACTTTAAATTTTGAATTTTTTAAAAATCTAACTTGAGTTTTTTAGCTTATCGTATTTATGTTTTAAAATGTTAAATTAAATTTTTAAGTGAGGTAATTTAATCTACCACTTCACTTGTGATGATAAAGCAAACAAACAAATTAAAAAATTCCTTTCTCACCATTTTATTTTCTCTTTTATCTTTGTATATAATATATAGATTTTTATACTCCTGGTCGCTTATTTCAAATTGGAATATTTAAATGAAAGGATTACGATCCACAAAGTATAATTTGTTGTAACAGAAAATCACTGTTATATATATATATATATATATATATACCGGGTGGAACATCATACCTGTGTACATAGGCGATTAACATGAAAAAACAGTTTTTCCGTGCGCATTGCTCCCCAAATTATTTTAGTCAAAAATGCTTCAAATAAATGTTGTAGAGCATAAAATTCTGCATCTAAATCAATAAACTGAATTACATTTACATGCGTTATAACGACAGAAATTAAATAAACAAATATTAAAAATTACTTTGAAAATATCAAATAGCCATGGAAGTGAAACAAAAATAGATAAATGCTGGACGTTTTTCTGTCTATTTGATATTTTACCCCCGACAAATTAATCATTCAATAAAATTCATACAAAAAACTCCATACCTATGATTACAATTTAATAATAAATAAACAATTGTACATTTCAATGAAACGTTTATTTCTTATAGGGTTGGTCATGTAAAAATTATAACCTATCTATTATAATTCAAATATCAAACAATAATTCTCTCAATAAAATAATCACTACAATTTATTATTACAATAAATATTCAAATAAACCTCCATTTTCAGCCAAGCTATTTGATATTTTCAACGTAATTTTTAATATTTGTTTATTTAATTTCTGTCGTTATAACGCATGTAAATGTAATTCTGTTTATTGATTTAGATGCAGAATTTTATGCTCTACAACATTTATTTGAAGCATTTTTGGCTAAAATAATTTGGGGAGCAATGCGCACAGAAAAACTGTTTTTTCATGTTAATCGCCTATGTACACAGGTATGATGTTCCACTCGGTATACAGGGTAGTGAATCGAATTGCGCACCATAGCGTTTTCAATGCTATTTTTCAAATGTTCAATTATTGGCTTCCCTAATTATTTTATGCAAAAAAGCTTCAAATAAATGTTTTAGGGCATAAATTTCTGTATCTAAATCAATAAACATAATTTCTATTACGTGCTTTGTAACGACAGAAATTAAATATTAAAATGTCGAAAGTTGTGTTGAAAATACAGACAGCCATGGAATTGAACAAAAAATAAATAAATGCTAGGCGTTTTAACGTCAACGATTGACAGATAAAACGTCAAACGTTGTCGTTTTTACAGATAAAACGCCAAGCATTTATTTATTTTTTGTTCAAATCCATGGCTGTCTGTATTTTCAATACAACTTTCGACATTTTAATATTTAATTTCTGTCGTTACAAAGCATGTAATAGAAATTATGTTTATTGATTTAGATGCATAAATTTATGCCCTAAAAATTTTATTTGAAACTTTTTTGCATAAAATAATTAGGGAAGCCAATAATTGAACATTTGAAAAATAGCATTGAAAACGCTATGGTGCGCAATTCGATTCACCACCCTGTATATATATATAAATGGTTTTTCATTTCATGTTTCAGGTAATCCAGATATATTAATCTGTGGAAATTGCCGAGAAATGTTCACAGATCTTCAAGATCTTCTAGAACACAAAAAGACCTACTGTAAATTACGGTTTACTTGCAAATGTCATATGTTAAACGGTAATTTTTGTAACTAATAAAATTCACATAGTTATTAAATGAATACCAATTGAATAACATTTAAGTGCGAAAAATTATAAATCAAGTTCTTATTTATTGGGCGCCATTTTGTTCAGAATTATATCTGAACAGTAACCATAAAATTTAATGTAATTATAAGTTTTTCAAATTTCTCAAAATCAGTTGTCCTTCGGATGATCAATCTTTTTTCCGATGTGAATTGCACTTTCAACCCTTGATATGCAAATAATGATTTTATTTATAAATTTATTAACACAATCAAAATAGAAGTTATAAAACCTATGTAATAAGATTCAGTTTAAAAAAAGTAAGATAAAAATTAATAATTTTCAGAGTTATGCAAGAAAATTATCCGGTGTCAAAATTAACTCTATTTGATAATTCGAAGGTTAAATTAAGTTAGATTAGGTCATTCTAAAGTTAAATATATTGAAAAATCATTTCTTGGCTTGAAAATAAATTACATGAGCATCCACCATATTTAAAACAATCCATATATTTCTTTCTTCCTAAGAAACTTATATTTTGTCTTCAGACCATCCTCCCAGCGACCGTTCAACATCTCTCCTCTGCATGCAATGCAAGGACTCATTCTCGAGCGCGTGGGACCTCATGGTGCACGCTCAAGCAGCACACACACTCAACATCTACACACTGGGAGTTCCCGGTCAGATAGACGTGCAGGGACACAACGGACACGGCGACGCTAATGGAAACAGCAATGGGGGCAGTTGCGGGAACGGCGGGAGCTGTGGAGACAGCTCGGGGAAGAGCACGTCGGTTTCTGGGGGGTCAGAGTGCGGATCGGTTAGTCCCTTGTTGGAAGAGCATCATAATGATAAGGTATGTGTTCGTTGTTTGGAATATCAGTAGATTTCCAAATTGGATTATCAATAAATAAAATAATAATCATATATCTTCATTGTCAAATAGTTATTTATGTACCAAGAGCGATTAGTAATTTCGGGCATTACGAAGCGTAGCAGGGGATCCAAATAAAACCTAATACCTTAAACAGTTATTTAACTATTAAGTGTGTTTACAAGATCGATTAATAATCTGGAAAATTGTCGGGATTATTAATCGTCGATTAATACCTGAGTTAGTTACAATATTTTTTCATAACATATTTGTTAGGTTATAGCTACGATAACTTGAGACTGACAGATACGTAAACTGCGTATATCAGTGGTTTCCAAACTGTGGGGCGCGCCCTTTTAGGGGGGCGAGAGTTTGTTTCAACGGGGGCGCGCTATATAAAAATATAATTGAGGATTATGAACACATTCTCCATTTACATCATAGCACACACGTGTTTCTAACTCGCGTTCGCAGTAAAATATCCCTAGTTTAACAAACAAAGCCTTAGAAATTTTATTACGTTTCATAACATCTTATTTGTGTGAAACAGGCTTTTCCGCTGTAGCGTTTTAAATACAAAATATCGAACTCGATTATTCGTTGAAAAAGAATTGCGAGTGGCGATATCTTTAATGACTCCCCGGTTCGAGAAACTGAAAAACAAGCGCCCATTCAGCACACTCAAAAATTATGATTATATTGTATTAAATATGCCTAATTTAAATTAAATATAATTTCCAATCTTATTACAATTTTATGTTTATAAATGTTACATTATTTTGTTCTATTATTATATTGTAATAAACATAATTTTAGGTTAAGAAAAAGATCTGTTATAACAAATATCTTATATAATAACAATATTTGTTTATAGTACTAATTTTTTTGTGTTCTATAAAATAAATTATTTACGATTTTTGAAGTTAGGCTGTTATAAAAAATGAGGGGGGCGCGACAATTTTTTACGGAAAAAAGGGGCCGCTGAGAGAAAAAGTTCGGAAACCATTGGCGTATATTACCAAACCTGAAAATATTGACTAACGTAACTACGTGTTTCTTGTTCTTTGTTTGCAACATCTTTATCGATGGGAATATCCAAGTCCATTGAAGTTCACAGACAGTTATTATAGGTTAATAACGTACCTGTCAAAAATATTTTGATAACATGAACAGTTGATTAATTCTGTTTAGCATTTTGGTACAATTTAACGCTAGCCAATATTTGCTATATTACGTGAATTATAATTTTCGATTTGTATTTAAGAAAAAAAATACAAATTCTTTCGTTTTGAAAATTATATTTTATTTATTTAGAATCTAATTACAACTGACGTGAATACGTTCAGCAACAGTACAAGAGTGTTCTAATCTAGTTTTTTCAAGCTTATATATCATTCTCTTATCATAACATAGTTCAAAGAAGTATGAGTCAGACAATGGAACCATTGTCTAATATAATAAAACACTTCATCATCAAAATACAGATATCATAATCAAAATACAGATATCATAATTAAAATACAGATATCATAATTCCTCCCCTTCAAGTTTTTTATTATATTACTCGAGAGGGTGAGTCTTTATTAATTCTAAATCTTTTAAAGCAATTAATTTCAGTTTTCTTTCTTTTATATACTTATAAATCTTAAAACATATATAACTAATTATCATTATACTTATAAAGGAATATATAATAAAAAGATGATGATCGTTATTCTTTAAATTTAAATTTTGTATTTCTTCCAAATGATATTCAGTATTATTTACTTTATGCAATTCGATTAATTGTCTGCTTTTAACGTTTAACCCATTTATTTTATCAATTTTTCCTTCATAGATTAATTCTTTATAATTTTGTTCTATCTTTTCAAAATGATAATTATTTAATGTGCATTGTTGATCGTTATTAAATTTGTAAATTCCTATTATCTTTTTGTGAATTTCATTACTTTTACAATAAATTATGAAATTTTGTAAAATTGGGCTTATTATAATGATTTCATTTGTATTTGGTATTTGTTCGATATTATTTTCATTATCCATTAACAAGTAAGAACAATCATCATTTTTATATCTTATTGTTAAATCATTAATACATTTCTTTATTTCTACATTATCAGTTTTACAATAATAATTCTTATTTCTAACACAGTTATTGACAATAATATTCTTATTCATTTTATTAATATACAATATATTGGGTTCATCAAGGATATACATTTTTGTGTTATTCATAAAAGGTATTGACGTAAATTGATATAAAGGGTATACGGTGGTGCTCATAATAGGGATCTCGATAATATAGTAGATCATTTGTCCATCGTATTGACAGTGAGTTGTTATAAGTGACATAATTTCAAAGATATTTTGATTTTTGATAAAGTTCTGGAGTCTATTCATGGAAATTATAGTTGAATGTAATTTATTTAAGGAACAGAACGTAAGACTAGTTTCAATTTGTATAGCAAAATTTTGGATATTGTTCAGAATATTTATTACTAACTGGATTTTTCCTTCAGATTCTATTTTTGTTTCCCAAAGTTTATTTTTCTTCAAAATTTCTTTTATAAAGGTTAGTTCCTTTTTCATTTCTTTTTCGTTTATTTTAATATTTTCTAATTGTATATTAAATTGTTCCGTTACTTCTTTTAAGTTTTTAAATAATTTATTCTCATTATTACTTAAAATTTTTTCGTTCTTTTTTATAGTCTCAAATAATTTATCATATCGTTCACCATCTGAACTGTCCAAGTTACCGGAAATTGATTTTATAACACTTCCTAAACCGTTTATTAAGCCTCTTTTCCTTCTTTTGTTAAGTTTTAATTTGTTTAATTGTTCTTGTGTATTTTCAAAGGTGGAATTTAGTAATTGTATATAATTTGGGTTTATGTGTTGAACTGTGTGTATTTCGGTTAGGAGTTCGTATTTCTTTGGGGTATTTATACTCATGTGTCTCTCCAAATATTATTTCTGTTGGAGTTTTTTCGGTTATGGTGTGTTTTGAGTTATTGTAACTAAGTATGCATTTCTTTATTTTTTCATTTTGATTAAGATGTTTGAATTCTTCGTTATTTTGAATTAGTCTAAGGTGTTCTATTAATGTCGAATGAAATCTTTCGACCGCGTTACTCTTTGGATTGTTAATACAAATATAATGGGGTTTTAAATTTAATGTTTTTAAATAATCTTTTAGTAATTCGTTGTTAAATTCTAGTCCATTATCCATAATGATTAATTTTGGTAGGGTATATGTCTCGAAATATTCTTTTAATGCTTTTAATACGTTTACTGAATCAACATTTATTGCTTTTATTTGTCCGAATTTGGAAAATTGGTCAAATATTGTGAGGTATTTTTGAGTATTTAATGATAGTATGTCTATGTTAATTGTCTCGAAAGGTCTTGTCGGAGTTATAGTTAAATTTTCATGAATTTTTATAGGTTTTCTATCGTATTTATTTTCTTTACATATTTTACAATTATTAATAAAATTTTGGATAGTTTGTACCATTTTTGGCCAGTAGTATTTCTTCTTCAGGTATCTGATTGTTTCCAATATTCCCCTGTGGTTTCTAAATCCGTTATGATCGTCAGCTACAATTTGTTTTTGTTCATCTATTGTAAAGATATCTTGTACAAATTTATTTACTCCGATTAATTTTAAAGAATTTGGTTCGAAATTTTTCTGTAGTTCTTGAGATATTACTTTATCCAGTTCGTCATTAAATATAGCCAGATATCTAACTTTAGGTACTAAATAGTCTTTCAGAAAATTATTTATTTCGTTTTTTAGATTATTCTTTGAGAAGGTTATATGAATTCTTTGTTTAGGTTGTACTGTTTCGAAAGGTAGTTTTTCTATTTTTAATTTTGAATATTCTCCTAATTTGAATATAATTTGGTTATCGGCAATATTCAGTCTATCTTCTTTATATTTTATACCGTTTACGATGTTTTCTGGGGAACTATGTATTGTTGCGTTTGTGTCATCGCTGGTAAGGAAGTTTTGTGGTAATGAATAGATATTCACGAGGATATTAGTTTCCGTGAAGGTTAATTTTAAATATTTTATTAAGTCTTTATAGTCCATTTGGTCTAAGCCGCAGGCAAGTTTTGGGATATTAATTTCATACAATTCGTTTTTGATGCAGTAATCTCGAAGTTCCATTAATGCCTTTTTAAAGTTTTTTACAGATGGTAAGTCGTTGCATTTCTGCTTAGTAACTAAGTGTAATATAGTTTTGCCGTTTATAATTTGTGGTATTAGTTGAGAATTTTGATCTATATAATTTTGACAATATTTTTTACTATTATATGTTTGGTTTACTTGGAGTGCGAGTCCTTGACTCATAGCATAATCTCGTGATATGCAGTGTGAAAATATTGTTGTTTCAGTTACGTCTCCTATTTTTTCTATGATTTTAAATGGATTTCTTTGTCTACTAAGAAAGTCTGCAATTTTATTAGTTTTTCCCATGATGTGTTCAATTTCGAAATTGTACTCTCCGAGTTCGATCTTCCAACGCATTAATTTTTGATTACCGTTTTTCATATTAAATAACCATACTAAAGGTCTATGGTCGGTTTTTATTCTGAATTTTTGTCCGTAAAGGTAAGGTTTAAAGTTGTTTATTGACCAGACGATACTTTTTAATTCTTTCTCTATAGTAGAGTAGTTTTGTTCGGCGGAGTTAAATGTTTTTGAGGCGTATGCTATAGGTTTTTCTTGGTTTTCTTGTACTTGTGACAAAACGGCTCCCATGGCGAAGTCTGAGGCGTCTGTAGTTAGTATAAATGGTTTAGAGAAATCTGGTGATATCAATATAGGTGGGTTTGATATTAATTGTTTCACGTGTTTAAAGGCTTTCTGATATTCTTCATTTTCTATTTCTATGTGTGAACCTTTTTTTAAGCTATTTGTGAAAGGTTTTATTATTTTCGCGAGATTTGGAATAAATCTTCGGTACCAAGAAAGTTTTCCTAGGAAACTTTTAATTTCTTTACTAGTTTTTGGGATGGTGATTTGATTTATTGCTTCTATTTTCTTTTGATTGGGTTTTAAACCTTCGGATGATATTACGAATCCTAAGTATTCGACTTCGTTTTGAAAAAATTCAGATTTATCAATTTGGACTTTAAGGTTTGCTTTTCTAAGTGCTTCGAATATTTTTGTGATATTTTCTATATGTTCTTGTTCAGTATATCCGAAAATGATTATGTCGTCCATGTAGACGAGACATATTTTATTTATATATTCTTTTAATATTTCGTTCATCATTCGTTGGAATGATGCCGGTGCATTTACTAAGCCGAAAGGCATCCTAGTGTATTCATAATGTCCAGATGGTGTGGAGAAAGCCGTTTTTTCCCTGTCCGATCTTTCCAAGGGTATTTGGTGAAAACCTGAGTGGAGATCTAAAGTCGTGAAGTATTTTGGTTTTCCTATTCTATCCAATAAGTCGTCTATATTAGGAAGAGGGAATTTATCTTCTCTGGTTTTTTGGTTTAATTTTCGGAAGTCTATTACCAATCTAGTTTTCCGTTTCCCTGACGCATCTATTTTTTTTGGTACTATCCAAATAGGTGAGTTGTATGGTGATTTAGATTTTTGAATGATCTGTGCTTTTAATAAGTTTTTAATGTGTTCTTCTATATCTTCGTCATAACATTGGGGTAGTCTGTAGTTTTTTGTATATATGGGTGTTTCGTCTGTGGTGTGAATTTTGTGTGTGGTGACGTTAGTGGCGGAAAGTTGTTCTCCTTCTTTGGGGAACAAATCCTCGTATTGTTTTAGTAATTTAGCAATTTTTAGTTTTTTATTAATATCTAGATTTTGATCTCTAAATTGTATATAGTTTAGTTTATTATTGAGTTTATTTTGTGTTGTAAATTTCATCTTTCTGTTTTCAAAATAGATTTCATTTGTTTTAAAATTTAGTGTTATATTTAGTTCTTTTAATATATCCATACCGAATAATAGATTACATAAATAATGAAAGTCTGTAATATAAAACTTAAATAATTTTTTATTTATTTTTAGATTAACTGAATTTGTAAGTGTTTTCTTTCCATTTGCTGTGTGAAAGGTAATTTTATCTTGATTGTTAATTTTCAGATTTCTTGATTTTGCGTAATCGGGTGATATGAAATTTATGTTTGATCCAGAGTCAATTAGAATAATGGAGTCGTGATCGTGTAATATCGGGATCGAATTTTGATAATTAGCCATTACGTATCTTCGTTTTCGACCAATGTGTCTTGAAAATCCTCGAAGGCGAATTCTGTTTCGTCTTCTTGTTGTTCATTATATTCGTTATTTGGTTCATTAGTGGTTGTTACGTCGTTTTCGATGTCTGTTTGGTAATTCTGTCTTGGTATGATTGTCTGTGTTGACATTGGGCCGGTCTGTCTAGTTTGTGTGGACATTGGGTGAGGTGTAAATGTCCTTCTTGTGTTTATGTCATTTACTATGTTTTGTCTGCCGAAGTTATTCCTACCGTGTGGTTGAAAGTGTCTTTGAATCGTGACTGGTTTTGAAGGAAACATTTGTGCCGGGAATTTCTGTGGTGGTGTATTCTTCTGTATGTTATTATGTGTTGTTTTTACTTGGTTTTCAAATCTCCTTAGGGGAGATTGATGTTGGGCGTAATTAAAATCGTTTACTAATAGCTGCTCACATTCTTCAAGAGATTTAGGATTTTTGACCGTGAAGGATCCTCGAATGAGATGAGGTAAACAATTTATGAAGTGAGATACTACGATTTTCTGATTTTCCGCGATAATTGCGTTTTTTGTTACTAATTGATGTTGTGTTAGCATGATTTTGTTCTTATATTTATTAAAATTATTAGTGATGTCTTTGAGAAACAAATCGGAATTGTTATTTTTGGTATTGTATATGATTTTTAATAATAAAGTTTCGGCTGTTGTTTTATCTTCGAAATTTAGTTGTAAGAATGATTTTAATGTTGGCCAATCAGCAAATGAATTCTCTGAGAGATATGTTTTTGCAGGTCCCTTTAATTTATTTTTTATTAATTGAAATAAAAATATTCTTTGAACGTTTGTCAATACAATTCCTGCAAAACATAATATAAATTCGTCTACAGTATTTATAAAATATGGTAGATCTTTAATATTACCGTCGTATTCAGGGATACCTTTAGAGAGCATTTGAATTTCGTTGTTTGTGGTTGTGGCCATTTTTGAGTTGAGTTGTAATTTACTGGGCGTTAATATTAAATTTCTTATAACACTAGGTGTTTGGTTTGTTTCTGAATCAGAATCTGATGGGTTTGATTCTGGTTCACTATCGCTATTGTACATATGATTTGTAATGTGTGTGGAACTGTGCCGGTTCCTCGGTGTCTTTATTACTAGTTATTACTAGAGACACCCCTTTTGTGTAATATATTTAGGTTTATAATTTGTGTTATGCCTTGTGCTGGGGCTCGTTTTGATTCTTAAAAGCGTTAGCCTTTCCTCAAAACCCTTTAGTGTATTTTGTTACATATATTTTACTTACAGTTGAAGTAAAAGGATGATTAACAAGATAATCATGTTTGTTGAGAATCAGCTAGAGATTTTCTTCTGGTTTTCTCTGGTAATCGGGATCAGCGAAGTTGTGTTGTCCTGGTTTCCCGGAGAGGTGGAGTCAGCGAATGTGTGTTGTCCTGGTCCTCCTTGACTGCTTGCCTGGATGATGGTTAGAGATGGGTTGTTCAACCTCTGATGGGCCACTGTTTAGGCCTGAGCTGGTGTTTCGCTCATAGATTCTTGTTCGGATGCCAAATAAATCGATGGAGATCGAAAGAGATTTATTTATTTTGCTTAAAACTCTTTTGGCATCCTACCGACTGCGCCAATTATAATTTTCGATTTGTATTTAAGAAAAAAAATACAAATTCTTTCGTTTTGAAAATTATATTTTATTTATTTAGAATCTAATTACAACTGACGTGAATACGTTCAGCAACAGTACAAGAGTGTTCTAATCTAGTTTTTTCAAGCTTATATATCATTCTCTTATCATAACATAGTTCAAAGAAGTATGAGTCAGACAATGGAACCATTGTCTAATATAATAAAACACTTCATCATCAAAATACAGATATCATAATTAAAATACAGATATCATAATTAAAATACAGATATCATAATTCGTGTATTGTACGCAACCAAAAAAATCGTTCATAAATTAAAATCGTGCATTACTAGGAATCATTCATGTATGATTCTGTATACATTAATAAAACTCATTAAAGAACGATCAACGGAAAATTCATTTAACGCGCGTGGTGTGTACATATTTTTCTATACGGTCGGTCAAAAAGTAAGCTTTTCGAACATCATTTGATGACATAAAGGCTCCTACAGATCGTTTTTATTGGCATAGTGCTGTTTGTAAACCATTGTTATTGACAACGGTCTGCAAAGTACGTATTTTTCAGTCCACAAATATATATTTTTTAACATTTTTATTTTATTTGTATTGTATTCCTAGTTACCTATATTAAAAAAAATTATTAGTTCGAATTAAAAATCAATTAATCTTAAATTTCTATCTTTAAAAAAACGTTGTGTACAGTTCTGGTTGAAAGCATCTTTGCAGACTTCGACAAGTTACAGCCTCGTGCTACAATCTTTAGCATCGGTCCGCAGATAATAACTACATTCAATTCTTGCTATATAAACAACTATTCTACCAACAGTGAAAAAGAAATTCAAATGTATTAAATATTTTGAAATACATTGGTAACTTGCGTAACAATAATATAAAATTTTTATTATTTCTGATAATTAATGTATTGTTATCATTACAATAATTTCAAATTTTTATTATTTCTAATAATAATGTATTGTTACCATTACATTAATGTCAAATATTTATTTTTTTGATAATTTATGTATTGTTACCATTACAATATCAAATTTTTATTATTTTCGATGATCAATTACCAAAACAATAATGTCAAATTTTTCCCATTATATCCTTAGTAACAGAGATGTACTTATTGTGCCGGTGAAAAAAGTCATATCTCATTTTTAAGTTAAAGTTGAAATTAACTTGAAAACAATTTTCTGACTTGATATTTTTGAAACAAAATATCTTGTAATAAATGACAGATTTAGGTAAAAGTTCAAAATTTGTGTAAAACTAAGCTACAAATTGAGACTTATGCTAGGCATAGTTTTACTTATTTTTTTTTTCAGTAGTTAAAAATATGACCGTTTTCCCTTATAGAGTGGACAATTTAAAACAAAAATGTGCGAAAAAACTTTTCAGTTAATTTTCTAGAAAGTTCACATTATATTTTGCAAATAATAGTAAATAGAACAAACACTAATTTGAATTCATTACCTCGATTAAAAATAGAATTATGCTACAATAACTTTTCTTATGATAACTTTATATAAAACAAATTAATAAAAAAAATGTAAAATGGTAGTCATTGAAGTCGCTTGTTATATATTATAAACTTCCACGGTTAATCTCATTTATTTAACAATGTTATTGGTCGGTTTATTGGTCGGTTTAACGGTTCGACCCACCGTATCCCGGGAAGCATCGTACTACCGAATGTAAGTGAGAGTCGCCTTGTATTTATATGTACACTTCGTTCTTTGTAATTGATTCAGGAGAAGCAAAATTGTATTCATTTTAAATAAGAAATTATTTTCATTGGATACATATCATTTTAAAAATTGTAAACAATATAGTTAAATTTTTAATTTTGTAGAAACAAAATTCTAAATTAAGTTAAATTAATTTTAATTACTATGAGTGATATTTCCCCTTCCACACTACATTTGTATACACTATGTCAAATAGCATGGTCATTATGTCATGTGGTACGTGGTACAAAACCAAACTAATTATTTTGTTTCTCTCACTTGCATTTAGAATATTTCTTAAGAAATAAGTCGTATTCCGTTTGTTCTTGTGCTATTTAGTCATTGTTTAAAACCAGACGTAATGTCTATTCATTTGACACAGGATATAACCTAACTTTTATACATTATCTATTTACATTATAATGCATTATAATTATAGCTAAAGTTGAATTAATTAACTCAAAAATTGCATAAAAATTGTAGTAAAAATAAATACAAACAATAAATCATTTCCTGAAATATTTAAATAGTGATAGAAAGTAGAGGTGAAGAAATGGCCTGCAGCAAATTAGTTTCTTCTGGAATGATCAGTTCAAAACAAAACCTACTTTTATTAAATGCTATCACTATGCAAGAAGGAAATAATTATTTGTATACCAAGAGTAAAAAGTGACACATTGCTTCCCGAAGGTGCCGTTTAATTTCCAGAAACGAAGGTGAGGGGCACTACCCTGTCAGAAAGTTAAATTTTCCGAAATAAATTAAAAAAATTAATTAAAATTTATTATTCTCTTACTTTATGTAACCTATTTTGCGCACTAGAATATGAAACAGTGCGTAAAATACTTATTTTGCGTTCTAGGGTGCAAAATAATGCGCAAAATACGCGTTGTCATGGTAATGTAAATGATGAAAAAATCACGTACTTCGCGTATAGATATTAGTGAAAAAAATGAACATTTTTTGACAGTTGTAGAAAAAATACTTTTGATGCATTTCCAGTTTCTTTTTAAGCAAAACTTGTTATAATTACTTTACTGTAAAATCCACCAAATTCTTATTTAAAATTGCATCAAAGAAAAATTTCGTTAGCTTTTAACATCAATCAAAAGCTACTACCATCATTAAAGATGTTACATAAATAAGAAAAAAATCCATGTGGGCAGGTAATCAGCGGAAAGCTTTCTGGTAATTATTTTCAGGCAAATGGTTCGAATTCGACGGAATCATCAATTACGGGCTCGTACGACGGGGACGAGCACGGCGACGGAGAGTTCGACGTGGCAACACCGGCAGCACTTGCAACTCTGGAGCCACCACGCGAACAACACTGAGCACCGAACACATTAGATTAATTCAAGCGCGCTACTTCGGAACATCATCGTACACACCACACCCTCTTCGGTTCAGGGTCTCGGTTCTCTGTTCTGGTTCCAATTCCATTTATGTGTTACCGGTGCAGAATCAGATTAATTAGTTTTCGGAGAAGATGAATCTTACTGAAAAAGGTATGATACGTGATTCTAATAAATGATTCTAAAGATAATTCACTTTCAAATATACTACAAATGCTGTGTGATTTTTATCAGAGAAACAGTTACTTCTTGTAATTAATTCAAGTACTTTTAAAAATATTTTTTATCCAAATATGGGTGTAGCTATTAGCAATTGTTTCAATACCATAATATTTTTCAATTGAATTAAATTTTTGTTACATAATTTTGGATAGGTATAAATATTTAATTTCTCATCATGACTTTCTAGATTTTAGAAATTTTGCTGAATTTCAAACTGAATTTAAATATCTAGATTTAGAAATATAAAACTATTGGTCTATTGCTCTGAGATCCAAAACACCTTTAATTTTTTTAAGTAAATTTATAATTTGGTCTTATTATTAAAATATTAAGGATTAGTTCAATATTTAGATATATTCGTGCACACTGATAATACCAAATACAGCCTTTTATATCCAAACTTTTATTTCATATCAATTATTTCCTTTCTTAATTATCATTACAAAAAGATGTAAGATGATGACAAATTTTGAGGTTATTATTTATTTTGTTAATGTCAGTTATTAAGTACTTTGTTAAATAAATAAATAAATATATCACCACGTCTTTTACCCATTACTGGGTGTGGCACTTTGCCGTAGCAGATCTCGGCAAGTGATATATTTCTTCGCGTGAAGTGCGATTAATAACCGTCAAATCACAACCCTCGAAGATGTTAATGGAGGGGGAACCACAGGGATAGTTTTAACTTGAAAATTATGGGAATCGAACCCGGACTCAATACCATTGAGTCACCTACTCCATAATTAATTACTTAGTTAAATCTTCAATTTAAAAAAAGGTACTTTGAAATACTCTATAATGATTTTTCATTCCAATTTAAAAATTACTCAGCATTTTCGTGTATTCTATTTAATAAAATCTAATGATATCAATGGTACTTTACCATTTCAAATTTTATCATTCTTCTATTTCGCATATTTTCTGAAGCTGTAGCCGAACCTGTAGCAAATTGTTCCTTTTTTTGTTAGGATAATCTGTTACTGCAGTACGGGACCAGGAAAATACATGAGTACATAAAATTTATTTTATTTTAAACTCAGTTGTATTCTAGTCGAATATAAATACTGTACAAAGATTATTTATGAATATAATTAAAATTTTAAACTACTGTATAGGAATATGAATTTTAATGTAACAATATTTCTTTACTACCTAAAATCTATTATTTTTTTATCATCAAATACCAGTAATCATTTTTAAATTATCTCAACTATAATTAATGTAAAAATAATATCACTTCAATAACATCATATTCATCATTATTTTCCAAAGAATATGACACAAATGATTATGTACTTCCAACTACCATTTGTTTCTTTCTAACTGTAACATATCATGCATTATAGCAACTAAGTAAATGTAAATAATATGAATATTTTTTGTTCAAGTAAATAAAGTACATTTCTATCGATTCTACGATGTACAGTTACAAATGATATACTTATAAACAAACACTGTCATATTTTTATTTATCGTACTTAGTATTCACATTACTCATTTTTCCGTAGTAGAATAAAAATCTCATTTTATATGTTTCACTTCTGATTGCATGCTTGCCAAGGAATAAGTGAATTGACATGCTTATTTATTTAGAAATATATAAATGATTTTTGAGTGGAACTAGTGCAAGGTTGTATGATTGAGGTTATGTTTTCAATGGTATAGTTTTCATATTTGGCGGGGCCAAATTTTCTGGGATTCTTATTCTTCACACCTCTTTTCTTGTGCTGTCACTGTAAAATATTATGTATGAATTTTATAATTAACACATTTGATCATTAGGTAATTATTTATACTATTAAATGTTGTATGAAAGCATCAGATTTAAATTGTATTATAGTATGTATTATAGATTTTATATTTATTATGAAATAAAATAAATTGTGTATATATTTACATGGTTCCCGAGTTTAATATATTTTTCTTTTCAGTTTTAAACCAATTTCCAAATATGTAAGGTTAAACAAATCATCAATGTTTGTACCGAACAGTTAAACTTAGGTATGAATTTATTTCATTATTTTGGGATTTTTTAAAAGGAAAATTCAAATGCCTGTATTAGAGCAGGTGTTGAAATCTTCTGAATTCAAATACGGATAGCTGTCGAATTTTTCTCTCAAAAAATAATATATTTGGAATATTTCAACATTCAATACGTTTTGCTTTATTATACTTGTTGATTTGAAGTTATAATTATTTAGTTTTTAGACGAATTTATTTTACCTATAATTTTTTTAGTAAGACCCTCAGTAAAATCTATTTTTGTTGCGCAATTAACCAATTATTTTGTTATAACAGAAATAAATAAATATAACATCACACCATTTTCCCTTTACTGGGTGTGGCACTCCGCAGTAGACGATCCCGGTAAGTGATATATTTCTTCACAGGAATTGCGGTTACCAGCTGTCAAATTACGCCCCTCAAAGATATGTAAATTGTTTATCGGCTGTGGGAATCAATCCCGGGTGTTTAAATCCACTGACCGATTCGATACCTCTGAGCCATCTATCCTATAATTAATTTGTTATAACCAATTAAAGGTAAATTAATTCAATTTAGTTAACAAGTAAGTAGTGCCTTGAAATATTTAAAATCGTTAGTTATTTTTATGTAAAGAAACAATGCAACATTGTAAATGTATATTTTTATTAATAATATTCAGCTTGCGATTACAAGTTGCGTAAAACAGCTCGTTGCTTCGTGTCTGTCACAATAACTGGCATTCGTCAGTTTGTGTTGGAAGATAGATTGGTGAACATCGTAAAATGTTGTGGTTCAATTTATTTACTTTTTACAGTGTATAATAATTGTTTATCGTGATTTGTATAATTTAATATTCAGTTTTCATCAGGAACTTCTACGCTGTTGCCGCCAGTTGTGGAGTGTGGATCATATGGTCGTCACATGGCAAAGGTAGGAAGTATATTTTGATTAAAGTTATTTTATATAAATACAGTAGGTACAGTATTGTTTATTGTTCTTTTGTACTCACTTGTAACAAAAATGAGGAACAATTTTTGAAACAGTATTTACTATTTTTTTACAAGTAAATTTTTGTGTCTGGTATAAACAACATTAATTTCATTTCATATTATTTTGTCGAGATGGCACTTTGGGATGAAGTGTAAGTAGCTGGTATCGATTCTAGCTGCAATTGTTTTACCATTTAGATATCGGGCTTGATTCTGTCGGTACACGATGTACTGTTTCAATCATTACCAATTTTTTACTTAGTGTGTACAATTAATACTGTAGTATTAGGCTCGACTCATGTTGATTTTTATCAACAAAATTAAATGCTTGTAGCGGTTCCAAAACAATATTTTTATTTATTTAGTAACACATAATTTACAGATATGATATTATATTTAGACTAAAATTAGTTTTGAATTCTATGACTAAGTTACTTTGAGGATATGTGATTTAGACATATTTTTATAATAATTTGGAAAGATAATATAAAATTTCAAATTCATACAGAATTTTTCGAAACCATTGTGCAGTAGAATTTCAAGTACGCTGTGGTAGTTTTTTTTTCCAGTTCCGGATAAAATGAAAAAATGTGTGTGTTTCTTTTTAATGAAATTTAGCAAGATATATTTCTAGAGGCTGTAGATCCCCTATAACGTAATTGGAATTAAACTTCTATTATGCAATATAGCACATAAATACAGAGTGTTTCTATGCTTTGAGATCAATTCTGATTGTGAAATAAAAATATTGTTTTAATAGTTAGGAAAATTAAGTGCGGTTTTCTTTGAGTAAACATTTTTAGTGCCACTGATTTGATAGTAATTTCAAATATATTAGCGTTCATTATTTATTTTGTTTTATTAAGAATAGTTAGCAATCCAGTGGCACAAAAATATTGCCTTAAGATACATATAAATACATTCTGTCCATATACTTGTATATAGACTTCTGTGCTTTTACTAAAAATTTGTACAGTTTTGAAATTATAGAAATATGTAGTCCATGACAATGAAAAGGTACGTAATTATAAATTCACTCATCTAAAAATTGAAAATAATAACATAACCTATAAAAAAAGTAAATAAAGTATGTATAGGTACTTACTTTCAAAATTACTACAGGACGAATTTGAAACAGACCACATGCTTTACTTCCAACATTTTCACATAACAATTGGATTAAAAAATGTTGTACCTAGAACAAAAGATTAAAGCTCTATAATTTTAAATATTTGATATTCATACCTCATTTTTCATATTTTGATCTTGTTTTAATATTCTCAAACGGATAACTGATTTTTTTATTTGATCGGCCTTAAACAAAATTAACTAACATTATTTAATTAATATTAAATACTGATCTTTTCACTTTCGGATAAACTAGTTACAGTTTTTATCATTTGTCAAATAAATTATGCATTATATAAGATTATAACAAGGACATTTTAAAATTTCACTAAGTTTAATTTTTTGTTGCGATATTTTTTATTTATCTAACAAATGTATCGAATACTTATCTGGAGGTTAAATGGGATCAGCTGTACTAATTCTATACTTACATTAATCTTTGTTTCATTTATAGTTTTAAGTAAATATATAAAGGCAATTGTGTCATTGAGCGAACTTAATATTGGAACTGGTAGATATGATAAACGAGCAGTACCAACATTGCAAATATACAAAATTACATGGTACCAATTTAACAGTATTTCCAAAAAGAAAGATGCTATGTAGAGAGTTGTACAAATTCCATAAATTTGATTAATTTTTCGTGATACAAAACATAAGTTTGAATAGATTTCAGCAAACTTTCTCAAATCATCTGCTGAAATTTCGTAGAAAATATTACATTTGTCTACTGCAAATTTATTAAATTTATCCAAATAATTGTTTATAGCAATGAATCTAGCAGAAATCATTTTATTCCAAAATACTAATTCGAATAAGAACCCATACACTGCTTGAACGTTTAAAATAAGAAATATTGTTTTGAAATAAGTTTTACCAGAATTTATTATTACTGTGTAAGCCTCTATCAAACTACATATTACTAATGTAGTAAATAATTTTATTGTATTTCTTCTCTGTGCTTCATAATTTATTTGGATATTATAAAAAAATTAAATTTCATCGATTTCATTCATTTTATTAAAACATTTAGTTATTTTCATATTGTTTTTGTTTGCCATAATTATTCTTGTACATAAAAATGCAATTTCAATATATGTACCAAATATTGCTATTAAATAATTTATTGTTTTATTTGAAGCATCATAAAATATTTGTATGTGTCCTAATTTAAACGAACATAAAAAATATAGTATTAAAACAGAGATTGAGTAAATATGGTTCCATTTATTGTAATAAAATTTTCTTGCTTTCGTTTCTGTGTAACTATAAACGGAGGCTCCAAATATTTTGGAAAAATAATATAAAATTTCAAATTCATATACAGAATTTTTCAAAACCATTGTGCAGTGTAACCGCTTAGAATTTGAAATAGGTCTTTATATTTTTTCATATGCTATTATTTAATTTTTTTCAATGAATAAACACATATTTTTTTATTATTGACAGATCAACATGATAAATGTGTTTCCCATTTATGTAATTATCCTTTTGTTTTATATTTTTATTTTGTTGTTTTTATGACAAGTAACTATCTACATAATTTTATATTATTTTTGTACATATTAAATGTTGTATGAAAGATTTAGATTGTTTTATAGATTTAATATTTATTATGTAATACCGAGTGTTTCAACATTTCATGATATAATTAAATGGTATAAATCTCAAAATTGTTTGTATTTCACATGACTGAGATGTTTTTAGTACCACTGGTTTAATTATTTATTTATATATTTATTTATTTATTTATGCTACTCTGTACAAGAAAAACTAAATCCCAGGTACAGTACAGGGTCCAGGCTCATCGAGCCGCAATGTTGTAGTTTATATAATTCTTAGCTTGAGTAGGATTCGAACATCGTACTTTAAAATTACTAAGGACTGATCTTTCCAATTCCGGATAAAATGGCGATAGTTATTATCATTTATCAAATAAATTGTCAATTTTTTGTTGTGATATTTTCTTTTATTCGACAGATATAATTATCAAACACGTATCAGCAGGTGGAGTGGAAACACTGGCACTAACGTTATACTTATACTCATTTTTGTCTCATTTATAGTTTTGATTATAACTCTGAATGTATCGACTATTGGAACCAGAATAAATGATAAAGTGAAAGAGACAGTACCAACATGACAAATATATAAAATTATACACCAATTTATCAATATTTCCAAAAAGAAAAATACCATGTAGAGAGCTGTACAAATTCCATAAATTTCATCTATTTTTCGTGATAAAGAACATAATTTGAATATAATTAAGCAAATTTTCTCCAATTATCTCTAGAAACTTGATAGTAAATGTCACATTTCTCTTCTATAAATTCATTAAATTTATCTGAATAATTATTTATAACAATAATTCTTGCAGAAATCATTTTATGCCATAATATAAATTCCAATAAGATATCATATACTACTTGAAAGATTAAAATTAAAAACATAGTTTTAAAATACGTATTTATCAATACTGAATAAGCTTCTATCAAACTTAATATTGCCGATATAATTATTTTATTTTATGTAACAAGTTTTATAAACTTGTCTTTAGTTTTTTATTTTTTATACGAACTGAACAAAGTGAAGTGAGTGTATAAAATAAGTCACAAACTATACTTTTCTGTGATCGCAAATTACGACAATAAAAAAGGTTTTATGAATAATTTAAAAAGTAAAGTTAAAAAAAAATGACTGCAGCAAGCTAACTTCACCTCGTATTTAATATGTTAGTAGTTATTTCACATCGTGACTAAAACATTCGAAGTTAGAGCTTATCAACTTGTAATTAAGATATTATTTAGCGCCATGGAAACCAGTAATTAAATGACGTTCATAGAAGAGACCTGGAAAATTTTATAATGCTTATAAAAAATGAAACTAATATAAACTAATTAAACGTTATTACTTGCAGCATCTGAAATATTTTGTACATTTTCTTAAACTGAACGAAAATCGTCTGCGAAGTCATTGTCGAGTATTAAATCCATTATATCAAATTATTTATTTCAAAAATTCAGAAAACTGTTGATAGTGACAGTAATTGTTTTTTCATCACAAAGATCAACACCATGACTACCTCTAACTGTAAATTCCTATCGTCAACAACTTTTGATTACAAAATATTATGTATCTTTTTATAAAACTAAAAAAACGCTGTGAAGGTGGAAATAAAACTTTGTACGCGGCACGCTTACAATTAATGTTTACTGGGCTAATTTATTCGTCGCTCGCTCAACAAATTTTCCATCTCGCCTGTAAAATTTAATTTACTACGTTGGCCACGTAAATAACTATTAATTTCTTTTTAGTGCATCGTGTTTCATTTAGATATTCTAATAAATACAAATTTCATCGATATAATTTATTTTATGAAAATATTTTGCTATTTTCCTACTGTGTTTGACATAATAATTCTTGTTAAAAAAATGTATGTTCTATGTAAATTCAAAATATTATTATTAAATCACGTACAGAATTTGAACCATTATAAAATATTTGTATATAATTTAAACATAAAAAAGCATAATAAGTATAATATTAAAATACAAATTGAATAAATGTTTTATATTTTATAATTAAATTTTCTTGGCTTCGTTCATGTGTCATTATACACTGACGTCCCAAAACCCAAATAATTTGGAAAGGTATTATAAAATTTCAAATTCATGTACAGATTATTTCGAAACTATTGTGCAGTAGAATTTCAAGTACGCTGTGGTACTTTTTTTGCTATCTAATTCATATGCTATTTAAATGCATTTCAATGAATAAACACATTTTTATTGTTGACAGATCATCATGATAAATGTATTTTCCATTTACGTAATTATCCTTTTGTTTTATACTTTTATTTTGTTATTTTTATAACAGGTAACTATGTACATAATTTTTCAATTATTATTGAGTGGAAAGACTGTTCCATTTATCTATTTTTTTTTATAACTGCAAACATGAAAAAAAACTCACGTTTCATCTACAACGTTTAAAGTTAATATCAAAATACTCAAAGTAAATAATATGGGAAAGAGGATGCATGAAATACGTATGTAACGCTGTTGAAGCATTGGAAAAATAAAATTATTTTTTTCAAGTAATATTTTCTGAAATTGATTAGAAATAGTATTATACTGAAATGCCAGCCTAAATCATAAGTTTAACGTACAAAAATGTACCAGAGCCAAATTTTATACTTTTTAGCACTAACGATACAGTTTAAAATTTCAAAATGCAGAGTTGAACAGCTGATAGTTGTCTGTGACAACAATTTATTTGTCTATCATTGCAGGTAATTAAAACCCAAAAGTTTATAAGCTTCCATTTATATTTACGATATTTTCCATAAATAATTAGTAAATTATTAAGTTGGTTAATTCGTTGAAATAAAGGTATATGTTTCTTTTCAAAATTAATTCTAAAGTTGGTTAAGCGATTGAAAATACAACTTGACAAACTTAATTTATTCATCAAAGGAACTATAAATGGAAAATTTTAAATTGCATATTTGATAGAATTGAATTATTTTTAAATAATTTAAGTTCATTATATTATTTCAATAGAGTAAAGTATAATTTTATTGTGCAGTTTTAAATTTCTTTAATTCGTAAAATACGTATACTGGTAGTATTGTAAATATTATTATTTTGTGAAAGAATTTATATTCCACATCGTAATGTCAAGTCAGCTGAACTAATCCAGTATAGGATAAATATAGGAAATTGTTAAAAATAATTAAACATCTTAACAATGAACCGCTTTATAATGTATAGTTATTATTTTTTACAATATAAATCATTAAGGAAACTAAATTAGGTAATTTAATTTAATAATTGGCATTGAAACGTTGGAAGTATAATATTTTCAAATAACTTATAATAACATATTTGCATATTTCTCGTTGACAAACTGGTCGATGTATTTTATACTTAAATAATTTCAATGTCTAAAGAGATTCAAGTTAACCAGTGAACAAAAAAAATAAAAAATTATATTTGGTTTTATTAACAATCCTTTCCACCAGGATTGCAGAATCGATAAAAACATTCGTAAAAACGTTGCCGACTTTTTGCAGAAATTAAATTTATGGCTTTTGTTATGAATATTGTTATAAACATAATCCAAAGTAATTATAATTCTCAATCATAATTTTCTTGAAATATACTCGTATTCTTGCTTCTTCAATTGTGACGTCGTTCATTCGATATTTACACAACGACAATATTTACACATATGTCTACAACTTCAATATTAAACGTCAAGTTCAGGTTGTAACAATCTAACCTAACATTATTTACCTGTCACCTCTGAGAGTAAAGGTGAGATATGTGCATAAAATATATAATTAATATTTGATTAGTTTTATATAAAAATTGCACTATATATATTTCTAACCATAAATAACGTGTTGCTAAACGACACACAATATAATATCATTTTTGTCTGTACGCGACAGATTTATCGATTGAATGAGGGATGTAGTATTAATGGCAGGCAACTCAGATTTGAAATTTAAAACCATATATTTAAAACAATATACATATAAAACGTAAAAACTTCACTTATATATAACATAATAGGACTGCTTTTAGAAGAAAAAAAGTCAGATGACCTTTTCGACTTCGATAATAATTTTATAAGTTCGACTCCGTCTCCACGGTCCTGTTCTTCAAAAGGAACCGCCGTATTTTTCACATTAAAATGGTGGTCCTGTGCTTTCAAAAGATTGAGAATCGCTGATTACACTGTTATATACAACCAAGTCTAATCTCGTTATTGTAATATCACAATCTCTATATTTTGTTTTAGTAAATATTGATTCAAGTAGTGTTTCTAAATTTTTAATTACAATAATATTTATAATTATAACAATGAACTATGATGATAAAATATGAAAAACAAAAGAAAAAAATTAAATTCCTTAAAAAATATAATATTGCATTACAATAGTAGGTATTTATTTAAGCAATGGAATCAAATGTTATCTTCATATTTAGAATTTAGAAAATTTTTCTTTATATGTACATTTTAATTGTTTCATAGATTAAAATTCATGAGGTTTTCAAATCAATTATTTCCAAGAAAGATTAATTTTTCTACATATTACAGTATTTTTAGCGGAACTTAAATATCTCCTCTTTTCTGTAACTAGATCATTATCTGTTACCAATCGATACATTTATCTTACCTTTTTAAAACTCTGTAATGATAATTTATTGATCAAGGACGTTGTGCTATCGTGCGAAATTCATCCCTTGAACTTACCGTTCTCGGGCTGCATGCTGTCGCCCTTTGTCTATTATCATGTAATCCTCAGTATATACAAATGTTTATTTATCACTAAAATATGTATAATTAGTTTTAATATATAATAATTATGATTACAGTAATGGATATAACAGTATTAAACAATTGTGACGTTGCATTGCCGAGGATATTCTTTCTTTAGCTTGATTATACGAGTATATTTTAAATATCAGTTGTGATAAGTTCATCATTTTTTTTGAAATGACTGAGAAAGAATTTGATATTTCAGTAGAAATTTTAGTGAGAGCAAGCAAAACATCGCTGATATTTCTCGTTTAAATTGTTTGGTGCTATTAATAAAAACCAAACAGGATATATTTCTAAGAAAAATTTTGATAGATTAGATTAGAACATTGTTTTCATCTATGACATATATTTTTTTTTAGTATCTTCATCTACCATTTATACAGTATAAACGCTATTATTATGTCCGCCAGTACGGTGGTATGGATAGCGTTACGGAATTCGAATCCGAAGCTAAAAAAAAATATATGAACTACCACACTGCGGCTCGGTGAGTGCGGACCCTGTACTACAATTAGGATTAAATTCCTGTTGTACAGCGTAACATAAATAAATAAATAAATAAATAAATAAATAATGATAACATTCCACTAATATTAATCTTATAAGTATCAATAATATAATTGATAGTTCGGGACATAGGTTTTCGAATCAGTAAATAAGAATGAGTCCAGTGTTATCGATTCTCCTAAATATTTGTCACTAGATGACTCTTCTAATTAAAACCAACCACAAAATAATTATTTGTGAAAAGTAATTATGTATATAGGTTAAAACTTCAAACTAACACTGGAATTCTGAAATAAATATATGAGTTTATGGACTAATGGTAGAATTATGTGATATCTATAAGTTCTCAGTTCAATATTTGTTGATAAGTAAAAAATATTTCATAAAGTCAAGTTTCGTTGTTCTTTTGTTCATCATTTACAGATTTACAGATTAATAAAAATTTTGGATTTACACAGAATTCCACCATTACAAAACACTAAATAATGAGCAAAATCACATCAATATTTGTTGATTAGTAGAAAATATTTCATAAAGTCATAAGTTTCGTTGCGATTCTGTTCATCATTTATAGATTTATGGATCAAAAAACTTATAAATTTACACAGAATTCCACCATTAATCAAATCTATATTCGATTAGTGAATGAACTCTACTACATTATGATCCGGTCGTTATCATAGCAATAAACAATAATAATGTTACAGTGAAAAATTAAATAATTTTTAAAATGTCTGATAGTAGAAAATATACGAAATAAAAAATTTTATATATCAAATGAAATATCAATTAAAAATATATAACTATAACCTAATTACTAAATTGGCAAATTGGGCTTAAGAATAATATAATTATATCCAATTAGCTACAACACACTTAACAGAATAACAAATAAAAACAGAATTACAAATGAACAAAGAGCTTTTACTTGTTCATTAAGTTTCCTAACATTTCCCATATTATATTATGTAAAGTTACCCTACACGTTTGTAGTTAACATTTTCGTGAATTATGTTTTAATTACTTTAAGAAGTATAATTTCATCTCACAAGATCTTTGTTACATTTCATTTACTTCCTAATTAAATTTAAAATTGAACAAATGGATTCCAAATTATTTTATTTATCAATTTTCAAATGAAATGCATTCTTTACGAGGCTGGCTTCTTTTGTGATAATAAAACATTAACAGAAACTGTTTTAATATTTTTAGTTAATTTAAAATCAAAATAGGATTTAAAGAATTCAGCAGGACTATTGCGTAGTACTGCACCACTGGAACTGACGTTTCAATAAAATAATTGATAGAGAAACCAGGAAGTATATTGTCGGGAAATATCAAAATGATTCAACTGAAGCTGACATTCTGTATACTGTATTTCATGTCTTGATGGCTCAAACATAAATCAAACATTTAAGTGCGAATGTCGTTTCATTTATTTACAACGAAATTGAAAAAAATTCTGTCCAAAATGGAATAGAAGTAGAATAAAAATTAAAAACAATTTCAGTGAAAACTAACAATATACTTAAATAGATGTTAAATTGAATTACAAATTTTACTAACGAATTTTGACTTGGAATTAGTAATTATGTGGATTTTAATATTTAAAAATAGTTTTTAATAGGATGGAATAAAAATGAGAACAAATATTGAAGGTTGAATGGTTTATATTTCGGCTCTACTTAGAGCTACTTTCAGTTCAAAGATATTTTATAAGTTAATAAAAATATGTAAAAATAAAGTTCAGGAAAACCCAATCCGAAAGTAAAATTTATAGAAATAAATTAACAATATTACGGTACTGTAATCGTAAAGTTGCTAGTAACAAACAATTTTGATATTAAGATGTCACTTTTAAGGTTAGGATATAAAAATAATGTTTAATAATTAAATGCGACACAGTATGACAAACACGTTGTACGTCATACATCCATTAATAAGTTTTCACGGTACGAGTAAGAAGTTTCCGTACGAAGTGACGAAAGAACCAAGTCTGGAATTTCAAAATGAGTTCCAGAAATAACTATTATTTTACAGTAGCAGTTTTTTATACACATTATACAATCATTTTCAGTGACTAAAATCAGCAATTATTTACATGTGACTAAATTATTTTAAATCCATGACAACTATAAACAACTAACAATTTATATCAATGCAACAACTTGACAATAGAGATATTTAGTTTTCAACATTTTTCTAACTTCATTATATAAAAACCACATTATATATCGCACGTGAGTGTCATGTCAATATTTGCTCGTGAGAAGTATAACATTTTTGCTTACTCGCTCGTGCGTCAATCATTTCACTAGAGTATAACATATTTCACTCACTTATAATATGAATTACAATTGTTCCCTCGATATAAAAAGTATCACTTTCTTCTCTCAATTGACGGTAGAAACTTTTACTTTCTGACAGGCTGGAAAAAAGATTTTAATTAATTTCTTTAATTTGTGGCATTAAATGTAGTAATCTGTGTTAAATAATGTGTGAATAGATCTAGTACTTCATGTACCATTTGACAACATAATTGTTTGTCGGAGACTATTTTGATTTTAATGAATATCAAATTCATATAAAATATGAATAAAGTGTTTAAACGATTTACACGTGTTGAAACAATTTATCTATAATAGGACATGTGTGTAATGTATCATTTAATAGATCATTAACTGCTTATACAATTATTTTTAATTACACATCTTTTGTTTAGTCTGTACACGATATTAAATTGAAAGTAGTTTAATTATAAAGCGTGTTATATAGAATTAATCAGCTCTCAACATCTAATTAAAAGTTAATATGTAAACTAAAATTTAAACAACACACAACATGCAATATTACTATCTAAAGTTATTAATAATGTCGCGTTTCCTTATAATTAATTTTAACGTACATAAAGTTTGCTAATTTCATTAGACTAAGTCATGTGACTTGAACATATTTTAAATTTATATTTTAAAGTAGCTATTAAAATTACATATTTTTACTGTTAGCCTTTTACTGGCTTTATCTAAATATTAAATATAACTCATTTGCATTTTAAATTATGTTCCTAAATATAAAAAAAATAATTATATTTTGTTAATTAAAATATTGCAGCGATATCAAAATAGAAAATAAATTACGACTTAACAGGTTAGAAATTAAATTATAGTTTCAAAGTTGAAGTCCGTGAGGCTCAAACGATATTTTTCGGTTATCTTAAAAATTAATTTAACGATGACATATCAATACGGATAAACGGACAATAAATATATTATTAAATATAACTTTGGGGGGCGTGATTTGACTGTTGATAACTGCACTTCACGCGCATAAATATATCAGTTACATAGATCTGCTACGACAGAGTGCGTTACCCAGTAATGAGTAAAAGGCGTGATATTATATATATATATATATATATATATATATATATATATATATATATATATATATATATATATATATATATATATATATGTCTTTTTCACTGCTCTTGTGCGTATCTTAGAGAAAGAGAGAGAGAGGGAGAAATAGAGAGAGAGGGAGAGAGAGAAAGAGAAATAGAGAGAAATAGAGAGAGAGAGAGAGAGAGAAATAGGTGTGAATTTCCCTGTGAAATTAGATACGTTATATGTTTAGCCAATTTCATGTTATATGCAATCTTTAGTTGTAATCTTTTAATTATTATTTCAATAATTCTGTCATAATAAAAGATAATTTTTGAGCTTTAACAATTTTGCAGCCTTTATATATTTTCCATGTTCGACAGAACTATTTATTTTCCTCTCATTATAATTGTATACTACAAATAAACATTGTTTTAAACATAAAAATTAGATACATCTTTATTTATATATTGAAATTTCGGTGTCACCTAGAGTCGTTTATAAAGAATACAATTTGCAGTTTTGAAAATAACTCGTATCAATATATGCCTCATTGTCAGTGAAACAGATCCGTTAAAGTACTAATTCGATTGTAGCGCTTTATTGATTTATCTGAAAAATAATTACTTTGAATTATTTACATTTACTGTATTTTAAATTTCATCAACTTGCAAGTACTGCATTTTATTTAAACTTCTTTTTGTGCATTCAGCTACTAAATTCTCGTCGAGATTTTTAAATATTTATTTCCTCTCCACACACGACGTAACTTAAAAAAAAAACTCCACTCAACAATTTGTGTTTGCATATTCAAATATAAAAGTCAGACAAAGTATTGTTGCAACTGGACAAATAAAAATATTCCGCAGCGGGCTGAGGGTCGAAATCTCACCATAAGAGCATAGCATTGTGGCCCAGTCAACCACCGCGTGTGTTTTATTATCGACTGAGCAACCACTGAACATGAACGCGGGTCGCGGATGCTTGTGTCGGTAATCGTTAAATGCAAAACGTTAACCAACGCCAATAATTCACTGCGTCTATTAGTGCTGAATGCTGCAGAATCGCACAAATGAATGACAGCGTTTGATCTGTTGGCACGATGGACGATTTAAAATTCTGTTTGAAAGTGAATTTTATGTTTTATGATGAATGTTTTCCGTTTTATTTGTATTTTGTATGAAAAACAATGAAGTGTAATTAATTTCTTATTATTCATATGTTCCAACATACATAAATATCTTTAATAATTAAAGAATATTTAGTAATTAGTACCATTATACATTTTACATAAATAGTCAATTAAGAATGCAGTATAGCTATATAAAAGAAAATTGGCGCTTCGTAAATTAATTGATTTCCAGATTGTATAATTTTACCACCTTATATTGGCATCATGTTTTTTTTTATTACAACAATACCTACGAATTTGTTTTTCCAATATTTAGTTTATACCATGTATAATTACCACATTAATACATTTTAGAATTAGAAAAAATAATCTGATGTGGACACCACATGACTTCCTTGTACGCGTATTAAACTATATATATTTTTTTAATTGCATTTATCTGACATTAAATTTTTGTTCTTATTTTTTGTTCTAATCCAGCACACTTAGTTAAAAAAAACAAAAAAAATATATAATTTTTAAATTAACATATCTCGCTTATACAAAAGGCTAATTTAAACATTCTTAATGTGCTAGACGCAGAATATAATTCTCAAAAACTTTTATTTGCAGTATTTATTTCTAAAATTAAATTAATACCATTTTTTATGGGGTAGGTGGCTCAGTGGTATCGAGTCGGCCTGTGGATCTTGAGAACCCTGGTTCGATCCCCACAGCCGACAAACAATTTTCACCAATTTAAAAAATGGCTCCTCCACCACTAATATCTTTGGAGGCCGTGATTTGACGGCTGGTAACCGCACTTCACGCGAAAAAATATATCACTTACCGAGATCTGCTTAGGCAGAGTGCCACACCCAGTGATGGGTAAAAGGCGTGATGATGATATATTTTATTTTTATATTTTTCAAGGAAAACTGTTAGCAGCTTCATGTAATGTGTCACTTCCGGTTAGTATATTTTAACCAAAATATATTATGTTATTTCCATTGATATAGTAGTCTTATATACCAAATTTGGAAAGTTTTAAATTATATTTGAATATAGTTTTTCATGAAAATCTATTATAGGCTTCAAGTAAAGTACCACTTCCGGAAGTTATATAATGACCAAAAAGGGAGGTGCACAACTAGATGTTATAACAGTCCTAAATATAAAATTTCAATTTTCTACGGCTTACCGCTTTTGAGTTATGCGAGATACATACGTACATACATACCTACAGACGTCACGACGAAATTAGTCAAAATGGACTCAAGGAGGGCCAAGATGCGTATTTCCACTGAAATCTGAGAACCGAAAATTTTCGCGATTACAATACAATAATAACAAACGAATTATTTTCCATATTCATGCTGAAATAACTGTTATCCAAAATGAAATTAACTTTTTAGTAGATACAAAATTCAATTCAACAATATTCAGACATAAGTTTACAATATTCAATTGTCCAAACAGTTCTATGATGCACCAAATGTAACAAATAAAAACGCAATGGCCACAGTAATATTCCCATACATCGCACATATAACCACAAACGGCAATAACGCGGAGCACTTGGCATCATAGTGCACTCTGCATTGCCCCTGCGTGCCAGTCGGTAATACAGAGAAAGCTCCCTGCAAGCAAATTCAAATATCTATTTCAAACGAACTGTGTGTGCTGTACTCCGAGTACAATTGATTTTCATTCTGCACAAAGATACTAGTGCGAGCTGGAAGCATTGAAATATAAAATAACAGGAACTCTGATTGAAAATTAATGAGAACTACCGGCCAATGTAATTGAGATAATACAAAACGCTCAATTAGTTAATTTTTAGACCCTATTCCGACGGAAGGTTGCATTGAAAAGTGTAGGATATATTTATACAATACGAAAAACATTGAGAGTAGTTTGGCACCGGTTTATCAGTTTCAATATTTCTGTTTTTTATAAAAGAAAATAATAGTTATTTGTGTATTAAGAGCGTAAAATGATACTTTGTTACTCGAACACGGTAATTGAAGCACGAGACGAAGGCGAGAGCTGCAATAGTGTAACAAGAACAAAGACACTTTACGCTCGTGATACAAACATCATTTTTTCTACGATTGCATCTTAAAATTATTAAAAAAACATATACGTACTGAAAATAAATTCGATCTGTCAACTGTCAATATGATAAATTTCTGTTTTGTTTGTATCCCTGGTAACTATTGAAATAAGCGCGCGACAAAGATATTTTTCGATTGTTCCACAGAAAACGTCAACTTTACGATGACAAATTAGAACGTAATTGTCAACTTTTTATAGCAATCGTAAAAAAAATAGATTTATATACACCCGGTAAATAATGTCAACTTTATTCTTATCTAAATCATTAGTTAATGTGCTTCATTATTTATCGAGTAAAATAAACATGACAAGTACTACCTAGGAAAATAAAGTGATGCAGGGCAATTAACAGTGCTACCTAGACAAAATTTAATTTTAGTATTCAATACATCTTCTTCACTTCTTGTGCGTATGTCAGACACCTGAAATTCTCTGAAAAATAATAAATATGACATGTTTAGCTAATTTCATGGTAGTTAAAACATTAAAAAATAAATAGTTTTTTTTTGTGTTTCATTTTTATAAGTTTTACATGCTGTTAATAGTCTCTTTTATAAAATAACGAATTTTTCGTTTATATATAAAATATCTTATATAATACGTGAGTGAAGTGACATTATTTGCCTCAAGCGATTGTGTTTTCACTCTCGACAAATAATGACTAACTTTACACCCATATTATATAAACTACTATTAAATGGTAGCAATATTTTATATAACTAGTGGAGTTACAAAATATTTTATCGTTATTTATTTGACAAACTTTTTACACTTTCAATTAAATATTATTAACATGCATCGTTCTATTAATATAGGTACCTTATAGCACTGCAAGCTGGCATTTTCGTTTTATATGTAATTATTCTTTTTGACAAATAACTCAGTTTCAATCACTTGCAAATATAATTAATAACTCTACAGATATTAAAATTTGAAAATAAATTCAAACTCAATTTGCACCACCAATATAAATTAACCAGTGCCTAGGTCATACTCTTCAGATCATTCAGGTACTTTAGACCAGTGATTCTTAACTGGGGGTGCGCAAAACTAAAAGTTATCTCAAGTTTTAACTATAACTCTATCTAGTAGTATTTTTGGTCTGGTATTATTTTATTTTATGTCTTACTTAATTTTCCATTCGAATTTGATTTAGTAGCAAATACTTGTATTTTAACATTTGCTAGTAAAATATTATTTACAGGTTTTTTTAAAAATATTTTTTATGATATATAATAAAAATTATATAGTCATTTTCAAAGTTACAAATTTCAAATATTGCAAAAATCGTATTTTACCAATATCAAAATAAGAAACGAACTTATTTCATTTTTTCCCTTCAAAATAGAGATAAAACTTTTAAACATCATTAAATTTATTATATCAATTGTTATTAAAAAATCAATATAATATATGTAATTTCAGTATAAACTGTAGGACCGCAAAAAATATTTGAAAAATTTGGGGGCCCAAGATGACCAAAAAGAACTAGACTACATTCCCTATAGGTATATAGTTCAATGTATGGAATTCTATGTAGCCGTCGCTGTATCATATTTAGCAAATACGAAACAATACGTTAATAATGAATGTGAAAAGAAAACAAGCACCTTCAACTGAAATGAAAAAGAATGGTAGTGTTGCACTATATTATTGTTAAAGTTATATGATGTGGAGTAAAGAACATGAATTGCAAACGGTATTCTCAAAGGAGGTGTAAATTAGACTAAAAACTGGAGCACTGCTGAACGTTATATTCTTATAAAGAAAATATGTCAAATATGTATCTATTTATGTTTATAAATTGCTTCGCATACTGTCGTTTTACAAAATCTCTATGTTGCATTTTAAAAACAAAATTATTTCTGACGTTTCATATTTTTGTTTGTAATTTATTTGCTTGTTTAATTTAAGGTAAAAATTTTAAATGAAAAACTATATTTCTCAAGCAAATATTGCTATGTATCAGGAGCCTGATTCTGTATCTTGCGTGACTACTTGCGGCACCCATACTAACACAGATATGTCACATGCATATAGTAAACCATCTATCGGACATTTAAAGAACTAATGGGTATGACGTCACTTCTTGCGAGACACGTAAATATAGATGCGTGATCTCCGTAGGTCCTGTTTCTTACTTGCGACACTACCTGTCTCATTCTAACATTATGTTTGTCTTTTACTTTCTTGTCATTTTGCGTATGACAAACAATGACATGTGATTGCAACTGACAGTTATAGTTTCAAAACCATTACCAACACGAAACTTGTCGCGAAAACGTAAAGCACGGAATTCCCTATGTTCGACACCAGAAAAGAATCGGTGACGTCATACATTGTACTAACGCAAATTTCATCACGCAACTGCTCACGCAAGATACAGAATCAACCTCCTCGACTACGTCGATTTTTTGTTGAAATATTATTATTCAAATGTTAATATCAATTTTTTTTCTATTTCATTATTTAATTATTTTGCTACATACTACAAATTAGTTTTAATAATATGACAGTAATTTTTGTTTAATAATAAAAATGTTTGCGAAATTTTCACATTCGTGTAATTCAAATATATTTATTATAAAATTTGTCACCTTCCATACAATTCATCTCGATGTGATATTGTTTATAGGTTTTATACAAGCTTAGATTTTAAAACAACCACTCAGTTTTGCTGGCTAACTAATAACTTGAGAGAGAAATAAATACACTGTCGTATGCAGAAGAGAGAGGGACATATTTGTATGGTTGGTAAAATAAAATTATTACGGTGATGTGGCGGGAAGAAATTAAAGTTATATTTTCTTAAATGAAAAGTGGTACTTGTTGGGAATGGATAGCCCGAAATATTTCCTTTTCATCGATGTAACTTGTTCCAATACCTAAAATTAAAATTAAAGTTATGAAACATACAACAACTTCTTTTGTTGTTTCACAACCTAAAAGTTTTATTTTCGTTACTACAAATGTTAATGTTATTTTAACTTTGTGACTAGGAACATGTTACATCGTTGTAAAGGCAATATTTCGGGCTATCTATTCCAATACAAAATTACTCCGCCACATCCCCTAATAACTTTATTTTACCAACCATAAAATTATGCTCCCCTTCTTGCTATATAAACTTGTGTATTTATTTTTTCTCTAAAGCTATTAGTAACTATTAAAAACCTTAAAGTGACGCTAGATAGCAACCTTAAACATATTCCTAGACCATGTCTATTGAAATATATTTCACTATGACATCATAATGAATCTGTTCTCTTATCATCTATAAAAGAAAGTACACACAGAACATTTAATTCCTCTGCTTAAATTGATCTCATTGAACATTATTTTGAAATGTTTTAAATTCCGGCAAACTCCAGCATGCGAGGACAGAAAACAAACGCTGTAAAATCCGCATTGCAGTTAATCTCTTGAAAGTCTGAGTTGGTTGGAGAATAGCGAGAGCAGCTGGAGACAGGCCAACGTGATCCGCCGAGTGCAGGAGCAGCAAACGCCGACGGACCGACTACCAATAAAATGTCCACAACAAAATACACAAGTGTATCCGTTCGTATGCTGCTGACAATTTTAGAAAAAGCTATCATACGAGTATGTTTTCATTTGGTACTTTAATATAGTTTGAAATATATTTTTTAACATTTTATTAATCCTTTCAGTTAGAGATTATAGCAAGGTTATATAAGACTTATTTGATCTTGATTCTGATTGACTGATCAAAACGTCAAAGTGACAACAAGCTTACAAAGCATTTGTGACAGTGGCAGGAAGGAATTAATTTTTTTCACTATCAGGAGTATTTGTAGGGTATGAAAAACGGACCAGGGATAAAACATTTTATCTCTATGTAAATAATGTCCACATTGTTCCTCAAGGGAGTTCATACTATTTTGACATATATGTAAAATACAATAGCGTATAATGAATTTAATAAAAATCTAAGAACAGCTGCAAAAGCTGCATTAACAATTCTTGGGATTCTTCCGAGGATTCCTCGTCGCATTCTTTGTATTTCAATTTAGAACTAAAATGTAATTTGGCATGGACAATAGTTCTTTACGTAAAAAGTCAGGAAAGTGTTCAATTACAGGATGCTTAGATAGTTTCATGCCGAGCGTTAGCAAGGCTTGAAACAGCTTACGACTCCTGTACCTACGACGCTTCACTGGCGTGTTACGTATAACATTTTACCTGAAACTTATAAACAAATAATAAATATTTTAAATTAGTTTAAAATAAAAGAAATATTTGATTTACATATTCAGTCAGTATTTTATGTTTGCCTAGGCAGGCAATATGTTATTTTCCTGACTAGACATGCAAAGCAAAATTTTTCATTCTTAAAGGTCAGACAAATGTCTATTTTTGTGTTAGTTTCAGGTAAACTCGTTTATATACATTTTTGCTGTTAAAAAGTTTTTTTTTTTGTCAAGGACTACCAATAATTTTAAAATTAATAATCAAAAAATATGAATTATTTATATTTTAACACGTTGACTGCCAACTACAAGATCACTCGTAGATTGCGTTCTTCGCTAGGACGCCGACTACGAGTTATCTCGTACTGTGTTTACTTACCATTTTCGCGCAGCTACGATTAAACTCGTAACATATCAGTGCTAATATGGATAGATGGCTTCTGGGAAGAGAACAAAAAATCAATGCTGGCTACATGAACAGAAATTTTATTAATAAATAAACAGAAAATATAATTATAAAAAAATTATTCAAACCTTTTAAAAAAAAAAATACATTTTCTATGCTTTTTGATGATTACTATGTAATATAATTAGAGTTTTTAATAATATAAAATGATTAAATGAAATTGGCTTTTTAGACCGGAATTCTGAAAATTGCCGTGGCAGTCAACAGTCAACGTGTTATAATTACGTTTTAGTTTGTAATTTTAGATCGTGAAATAAATAGTATATACACCTTGGGAGAAAATACTATTTTGCCCTTTGGCTACAAATTACACCTCATGAAAAGTCATGCATTTCCTTTAGATGTATAATATATTATATTGTCACACATTTTTATAAATGTCTTATGGAAAAAAGAATAAACAATTTTCCAAGCTTTTAAATAAATGCCTTATATCAAGAAAAACACAAAGGGGAAACAACAGAAAAAATTATATCCTGAATCTTTTCTTATTTTTACCACTAACCTATTATTCACACTTGGTTGGAAGTTTTAAATTAAAATAAAATTTTCGTAGCAAATGTGCACGTGCAGTACCAAATTTATTTTTAAAATGAAGGTATAATGTTCTAGTTTTAAATTAAAATTAATAACTGTATGAAAAATGAATTGCAAGGTTGAAATTTGCGATTGTCCGTAACAGCGTGAAATCTGTCCTTGTATAAAAGTAGTCACTTTAGCAAGCTTTTCTTTTTCGTTCGTAGACTTGCACGTTTTTTATTAGAGAGCAATAATTTTTCATTTCTTTAATAAAGATAAAAGGTTTGTATAGTCTGGATGTAAGCTACGTGGACTGGAGACTGACAAAATAAATTTTAAAAAACACTTAACGTCCAGCGAAGTGTGAAACAAAAATTAGTTTAAATTTGTTTTATTTTTCTTATTATTCTTTACTAGTTCTTGACATAAATATTACAAAAAATATTTATCATATTTATAACATACTACGAGAAAACGATCATTTGAATGAGAATTCACCACACTTCACTGTCAACCAATAGGATCACGAATTTGTTTGAAAATGAACCAATGAAATGTACATTTCGTCGGAAATTCATCACTAGTGAAATTTCATCGGAAATACCACTGTTATTAATATCCTTGGTTACGAATAAAATAAATGATATTTTCAATATTTTCATAAACGTCAATTATAAAAATCTGTCAAAATGGCAAATTTTTGATGGGGAACTGCTTCTACAGAAGAAATTTTTATTAAAATTGAAGAGAACATCCCAAAAAATACCAAAAAACAAGAGATTATGTTTGGCGGCAATTCATGGATTTTCTACATTTTTTTCAGTGTACATTTAATATTCAAAATTTTCATCACTGTAATACCTAATTAATAATGTGCAAATAAATACCTAACTATTCTTGTTAATTAACTCTTGTTTGATAAATTCTCAAGCCGAATACAACTCGTAGTTTGAAAATTGACAGATAATATTTTGACATAACTTCGCACTCGTTATGTTTCCATTTCCATAACAACTCATAATTTATGTCAAAATATTTTCAGCAATTTTCATACTACTTGTTATATTATATATGAAAATATTGTGCATAAGAACATAACATAATTAACATTTCAAATCAAGTAGACAGTATAAACCAGTTGAACTGAAAAAACAGCCAGACTAAAATAAGCACGTAGCCACCTAACGAAACGTTGAGAACTACTGCAACGGGTACACATTTTAGCCTGCCCTCAAATGTATTCATGTTCGAATACAAATATATAAATAATCAGATTAGCACAGAAAAGTATATTCATAACACAAAAGTAAAATATTTAAATTTACCGTAAAGTTAAAAACATAGTACACTAGCGCCGCCGTCGGAAATTTCCGTTGCCAGTACAGAGAACTCAAGTTATAATATGAAATCAGAGTTCCTACTTCTAGTTCTGTGCCTATACTCTGTCTCATCGCAATTGCATAATGATGCAAGCTAACAAAAAGTACAGCAATGATTACGACAAGTGACATTCATTTGTAGTTTTCTGTTTGTATCAATTCATTACCACGCATTGCATCGTTTTCTCGGTTTTACTCAATTTTTGATTGCGGTGATATTTCAAAGATTTTAAAATTGCGGTGAGATAGAGTATAGACATCATACATACAGAATGTTTCAAAATGATTGCAAAAAAAATTAAAGGATATATATTATTTAATTATAATTATGCAACAGTTCTCTCAATGTTACTAATTTTTATTCATTACTGTTTCAAGTAATGTGCAATTATTTTTGCGAATTTCACAAAAAATCTTTTTGCGTTGTAATCAGTACATACAATAATAATATATCCTTAATTTTTTTTGCATTAATTTTGAAACATTCCTTATATTAATTTCATAAAATGCAATCTTAAATATTTTCTCTGAAAGTCCCTAAATTACTAAAGAACCAAAATATGTCCCTATTTGAGCTTCAGATTTAAAATTAATACAGCATTGGCTCCAATACAAACTTCAAGTAACCCGACACTTTAGTAATGTAGAAGCTTTATTTCCTCTACGTAATAATTGAGTAATAATATAAATATCTCCATTTTATATATATTACTTCAAAATTTGTTAAAACTCGCTGTTATCTTTAAAGTATTAACTGTGTTTTTCTCTTATAATAACGGTTTTAAGTAAGAAAATAGTAAGAACTCTATGAAAGAAATACTTAAATAAAGTTATTTAAATTCCTTTTTGATCTCATGTATCAATGTTTTCTTTTCGTTTTTATTCGTTGAACAGAGAACACAAAGAAACGTAACGTAACCCTGCACTAACATGTTACACGTACGTTCAGATACGACGAAACGGATACGAATACGAGTACCATGTATGTTAAATCAATATAAATACGACCCACATACATATAAAAATATTTTGTTACTGTAGAATTTTCTTCTTAACTCTACAGCTATAAATATACTCGTAGTAATACAATGTAAAGTGTAAGGAAAATATTATTTTAAGGTACTTTCGTCTTGGCAATAAGAGAGAAGATGAGGGTGCACTAAAAGAAACATCAAGTTATTGTAGAAAACATGTATTCAACATCAACACTCGATTTATGAAGATTTGTTTTGTCTGTACGCAGTTGAAAAAGTTATCATCTCTTCGTTTGCACAATTATTTATTCAGAACAGTGGTTCCCAACTTGTGGTCCGCGGACACTGGAATGGCAAGGGGGGCGGGGTCATAACTTATATCTAATTATTATTATTATAAAAATAAATATATCATATTCTAGAATATGGAAAACGAAAATAAAGACAAAAGATGCGCAGCGCAGAGCTAGCAACTCGGCCATCAAAAAAATGCTAACATAAACGCCGTAAGGCGCCATATGCTCCACTGGGAGAAATATGAAGAAGAAGAAGTAGGAAAAATATATCATAACGCCTTTTATTGTTAACTGGGTGTGGCACTCTGCCGTAGCAGATCTCAGTAAGTGATATATTTATCACGTGAAGTGCGGATACCAGTCGTCCAATCACGGTTCCAAAGATGTTAGTAGAGGGGAAACCATAGGTATAAATTATGAATATAATTTTGTGCATCTCGGCCATGCGCATAGAAAATAGTTTGCCTCCGCCGTTAAACTTTTTCTTCGAAGCATATAAACAATCATTTCATAGCCTAGATACTCAAATAACAATAGTTCTTACTTTTCTGTTTATAACTGATTTAAAAACAATAGAAAACATGTTTTCACAATTTAAATGATAGCTTATAGAAACAAAATCTGTTATCATTTTGCTATTTCCAATGCTATCTACGTTTCTCATTATCACGTGCTAAATTTGACATAATTTATAGAAATAAAATCATAAATTAGTTCACATTTTTGCCGAGGAACATGCTCTTTGGTCACGCTGTATATTTTAAATGTAGCTGAATAACATATTTAATAAACAATTGACAATGAACACTTCATTTTTATTAACCAATTATATAAAAGCTTCTAATAAAATTGTTTATCTTATTCAATCTTATCTTTCTGCAAACTATTATGATTAAATAATTAAATAGAATCGTCAGCCACTATATTTTTCATCTAAATTCATAAAGGCGAAATAAAATAAAAGTTAAAATAACTTTATTACTTTTTGAATCCAAGCGTAAAGCGCCTCGAAGATGAAATATATAACACGTCTGTAGTGTAAATACATTTTAAATTAAGTTGTTTACTTCATTTGCGCTTCGTTTGTTTTTGTTTCTAATTTTTGAAGTAGGAACGTATTTAGCTAAGATTAATCTCTTTGATGTTCATCTTTCATTTCTTAAAATGCATTAAACCCGGAGTCAAACTAACATTATCATTATATTTTTTGCTTGTTTACTAGCTTTCGTCTTCTTTTATTTTTCTTTATGGCGACCTTGTTGATAATGTACTGATTTTTTCATTTCTTTCTTTGTTCATCTCATTCATTTGGTTTTAATTATTGTACCACTAACCATTTTGATCTCATATTTTAATTTTATAATTAATTATTACTATTTGTAGCTAGTATTTTATAAACAAAACAAATCTTGTTAAATCTAAAGAGTTTATAAAACAAGTCACATACTATACTTTTTCTACGATCGCAAATTAAGACAATAAAATTTAAGTTTTATAAATTATTTAAAACTTAAGATTAAGTTACAATGACAGATGCCTGAAGCTAACTTCAACCCGTGCTTAATATCTCAAATCGTGACTAAAACATTTGAAGCCACGGTTTGTTAACATGTGATTAAGATGTTATTTAGCAACATGGAAACTAGTACGTTAAATGACATTTTAATAACAGAAGTAGAAAAATTATATTATCCGATAGATGGTTTGATTGAAAATGTAATGGAAACAAATCTTGTTAAATCAAAAATATTTACTATTGATACATAGATGGAACCAGCATCTTGGCAGCAAAACATGGCGGAATATTGGTATCTCGAATTGCTATAAATAATGAATAGAATTAAAAATTTACTAACTCAAAACACAATAAATGAGAACTTTTAGTAAAACTTCATGGCGTTAGTGTTTAAAACCCAGTGCCACTAATTTTACTCTGCACCATATTTTTGTCGTATTTCGGAACAAACGCAGTAGAAGCGAAAAATAAAAAAAAATCCGAAACTATTTGTGTAACAGTGTTCAGTTACGTGCACTATCAATTTTAAAATATGATGAAAGCTCACATTGTGTACATTTGACTCAGATACTAATATTTAGTACCAAATTTTATCATCAGATATCATATTGCAATGTATCAAACGGAAATAAAGTTCATTCGGTGAGAAATTACAGTGTGGTTGTATTGGATGTATTTCGTTGTAATTCTGATTGGCTGACCAAAACGTCAAAATGAAGATTTATTTATATAACATAAAAACTTGTGACAATGGCAGTGCAAATAAACATAGCAATCAAACTGGCACATATTCTAAAATGCCGTATAGATTCATTTTATGAAACTTTTAAATATTATTCAGCAGCATTTGTACAAATATTAAACAATTAAATTGGTACGACATTGTTAGGTACTGTCTCAAGTTTTTATGTTATGTTTTATGACATTTTGGTCAGCCACTGTAACGAAGTAGTAAATTATTTTTTTTACAAAAGGGCTGTCCAAATAATAATCATGAAATAGGGACAGGTTGAACGTCTAGGACTGGAGTTTATTTCCAACAACATCGAATCAAATGTTTGATAGCATATGTCGTCTAAGTTCGATTTACATTTATTTATAAAAACAAAGGTTAAAATTAAAGTTTGATTACATTTTGATGTCATTTTGTTTTATGATCAGAATTTTAACATGAATTAACGTAGATATTCAATAGGGTAATGAAACGTAGGAGGTATAAAGCCATCTTTGGAATCCAGTCAACTCAAAATTATATAGAAAAATGATGCAATCCATCGAAGCTGAGCCTGTAAAAAACAATCATTTTTCTTGATAGACAGCCGGGATTACAATACAGTTTTTTACGAGTGACTGTGAACAATCTATCATTCAAACTGGATTTCGTTATTTATGCGTGCACCGAGTTCATTACTCTGCGTTCTGCGTTTACAATCCTGATTTAGCTTTAACTGAATTAGGTCAGATAAAATCTATATAGGTAGTTTTGTGTTTTGTTCAACGAGATGAACAACACTTTCATGTCATTTATATTAAACACAAAACATAGGTATTCAAGTTCATTTTGTAGTCGCTTAAATGTAACCAAATTAATGTCAATTAGAGGGTGATTTTAATTTGTTTTTATTATGCATAGATATAATAGTATATTATGTAACAAGTTTTATAAACGTCTTTTTAGTTTCGAGTTTATAAAAAACGAGTATATAAAGAGTTTATAAAACAAGTCACATACTATACTTTTTCTACGATCGCAAATTAAAACAAAATTTAAGTTTTATGAATTATTTAAAACTTAAGATTAAGTTACAACGACAGATGCCTGAAGCTAACTTCAATCCGTGCTTAATATCTCAAATCGTGACTAAAACATTTGAAGCTACAATTTGTCAACATGTGATTAAGATGTTATTTAGCGCCATGAAAACTAGTACGTTAAATGACATTTTAATAAACGGAAGTAGAAAAAGAATATTATCCGATTGATAGTTTTCTTGAAAATAAATAATGGAAATGATAAGTTTTATACACTTTTCCCTTAGATTATATTTAGTACCAATTAAAACTGCCTAATTTCATTTTTATTTCAAATAAAAATTTTTAATATTTGACCACTTACGAAACAGATTAAGAATGTTCATAAATTTGGAATTATCATTATACATCAATTTTTTTTTTTGCCTTAACACTTCAGCTGGATTTATAATGAAGTAACGCAAAATGTAACGCAGTTGCAGTAAAGTAGAAAGTAAAGCAAGCGAAAATAGTTGATTTATTGCTAGCCAATCAGGTAATATTATAAAAAATTCACATTTATTTCGGTATTTTTCGTTTACTTCGACATCAAGTTTGAATTTCTGTACTTCTGTCATATTATATAACGTTTGTTAGGTTATTTGTTGTTTATTGGGTTTTATGACTTTTGATGACTTATCATACAGTATTTTATATATTTCTACCTGCTCGATTGTTAATACTTCGGTCTATTATTTATTTTTAACAGAAAATATTTCGACTAACACAATAAAATCTGACAGATAAACAGATGGAGAATTGTGGATAAGTCAATAATATAGATTTCTGCGCAACGTTCAAAATGCTGACTTCTTATTGGTCAGCGGTAGAAAGTTTTAGTTAAGGTAAGGTAGAAAGATGAATGTTGGGCAACTATTGCGTTACATATTTTACCTTACTTCTTACTTTACTTCAATATAAATCATTACTAGCTGTAGTACACGCTCAACTTTTTACGCTACCGATACTATTTGCATTACTTCTTACGTTACTTCATTATAAATCCAGCTTTATAGTCAGTTGCAACGGCAAAAGTTAAATTTTTAACTTGGTCTAAATAAATTACTTGTTATATGGAACCATTGACATTTTTTGCATTTTTATTTATTGAAATCAAGTTGTCACGTGGCCTATCATGGGATATGAAAATGTGTGTAAAATCGTCACTTATTATACTTATTATCGAATGTCAGGCAGGATTCTAAATAAAAATGGAATAACAAACGTTACAAAATCAAGTCTTTATTTAAAAATTTCAGTTATTGCAGATAATAAAAGTATAGTAAAAGAAAACGAATACTTTTCTTAATTTTCATAATTTTAATTTACTATATAATAATTATGTAAATAATGTGTGTTTGTGTAAAAATGAATCTACGTTTTTCCATAATATAAATATTGCTTGAATTACTGACAGAAATAGCGCCTCAGTGGTCCCCTGTTGTTTTTTTTTTGTAATATTCCCGACCTTGTAGGCGTACTGCATTTTCAAGCAACAAACTTACAATAAACCAAAGCAAATATCTTAGTGATCGTAGAAAAAATACTTTATAATAGTTTTAAAAGGTCTTTTGCAGCATTAAAAACAAACCGAAGAGATACACTTTTAAAACAAGTATAGAAACATTATTTTAAAATATTAAAACAAAAATAAAATAAATAAGTGAGTAATGAAGAAAGTCTCGAAGCTGGGTGGAAAATATAAACACAACTACAAAATAATCCAATAACTAATGAGTAAATTTAGTTGTCCGATACTTTTTCATCCGTTCATTTCATTTAGGCCGATATAAATCTCATTTCCACTTATGTTATCGTTATACACGTATACCGTTGGCGCCAGCGCGAAATGTGTTCCCAACTCATAAATAAAGCTTGCAGAGTTGTGAAAGTGCCGACTATCCCAAATAATATATATCTTAAGAAAGTGAGAGGCAATTATAACAGTCATCTGTACGGTGGCAATAACGGCAACGACGCTTCGTTGCAACCGCACAAGATAAAGCTCGCGTCTGAAATATTGTATCTTCATGTGTATATTACCCTCATATGTTTTAATACATCACGCGCGAAGGACTCATAAACATTATATGCATCGTGATATAAAGTTGTTCCGTGCAAGTGTAGTTAGCAGCACTAGCGGCCACATCTAGAAATCTACCTTATCGGTAATAGTTAACGTGGCATGCAAGATTGCAATGTAACTTATGAAGGATTGTCACTGCAGTGGAAGATGTGATGTAAGGCATTGTAAAGTAAAATGTCTGTAACTATGTTTGCTATTAAATGAGAGCATATTTAGTGAGTCTTTAACATTTGAAATTGAAATTAAAGTGCCAATTTATACTAAGTACTTGTCTTTAGGTTTGTTGATTTCTGTGTATAACAATTTATGATTTGTTGTATTTTAAACAACTTTGATACTTTTTATAAATATAAATAAATATATCATCACGCCTTTTACCCATCACTGCGTGTGGCACTCTGTCTAAGCAGATCTTGGTAAGTGATATATTTTTTCGCGTGTAATGCGGTTACCAGCCGTCAAATCACGCCCCCCAAAGATATTAATGAAGGGGGAGCCACAGGGGTGGATTTAACGTGGTGAAAATTGTTTGTCGGCTGTGGGGATCGAACCAGGATTGTCAAGATCCATAGGCCCACTCGATAACACTGAGCCACCTACCCCATTGATACTTTTTAAAATTACAATATATACATTTTATTGTTAATTACTTAGTTCGTTCCGAAAAAAATGCCACAGGATAACTCAAAAATTTTGCATTGAAATCACTAACGGGAAGTGCAAGTGAAAAATATGTAAACTAACTTCATATCTCTGTTCTAATTTATTTATGCTATTCTATACAACCGGAACTTAATCCTAATTACTAAAGCCCGGATTTTTAGGCAATTGCCTAGATTCAAATTTTAGTATACTTCAGGCAATTTCGTTTTTCTATACATAAGTAATATGTTTACGTGTAATGGAAGGTTTTTTTTTCGTGCCTTAGAGCCTATTTTTTCTATATTTTGGTTATTGTGCCTATTTTACCTTATACAGCCTATTTTGCCTATTTTTGTTGCCTATTCTGACTTTTATTGACTAATTCAGCACTCGACATATAGTGTTTCAACCTAACCTATAATAATGAATGTACTTACTTAAATCAAGTTTTTGTGTGTGCATTTAAAATGCCGAAAGAAAAAACGTGTTTTAGTCAAAAATTTACGTGGCAATTCAATTGTGTCTTTGCCATTAATCAATGGAGCTGAGGTAACTTTGGACGATATGGCTAAATATAAGAATGCCCCTGCCACATTTTGTGATCTCGAACGAAGTTTTCAACTTACAAGCAAGTTCTGACAGACCGAAGACAGTCCCTTTCTGAAAATTTCATAGAGCAATAGCTCGTAATATTATGTGAATCAATGTATACTACAAAATTTGAATTTGTATAATAGTTAATAAAATGAGAACCCTACATTATTATTTTATTAATATTTTTCAGAATGCGTTAATTTTTGTTTAAAATGATGATTTTTTCTAATGAAAAGTAAATACGAGTACCGATATTAGAAAAAGGATTCGTTTTTTTTTAAACAAATTATTTACATTTAGGCTGCCTAAAATCCCGCCTATTTTAGAGTAATTACCGGCCTATATGCCTGCTTATTTGGGTGTTTTTAAGAGCCTAAATATCCGGGCTTTACTAATTACAATACAGGCTCCGGACCCACCGAGCCGCAGTAGGGTAGTTTATATATTTTTAGTTTAAGTGGGATTCGCTCTCAGGATCTTCGGATTCGGATGCCGTAACTAACCGTAATCTTTACAAATGTGTCAAATTTTACCAATAATAATGAGTAACCTAAGCATCTCTAAAAACAAAAATAATTATTTGTATACGGAGGATTGAAAGTAGCTGTTTGGGAAGGAGACTAGAGGTTGTACCACGAGCACTTTCAACTAGATGTATATTTTTTCTATGATCGAAAATTAATATTAATCGATTTTTAATTGTAATTAATAAACATTTTGAATGCAATACAAAACAAAAATATAAAATATTTTGATATTTGTGGTCTGCAAAGAGTTCAGTTTCCAATAGCAGCGGTCTGGAAAGCGCCTTGATCTGCAATTGTTCACTTTCTCTCATCAAACTACGTTCAAAAGGCTTACTTTTTTATTTTATTTTGTAATAATTACTTTACAAATTTACATTTTTTTCCTCCTAACGGATTTAGATTCAAATTTTTAAATCCTTTTCATTTTTATTTTCACACAAATTTAATGTATTCAAATGTATTATAATATTTTCAACATTTAAACTAAACGTTAACGTTTGATTTAATAACACTAATATTTTGTTTCAAAATGATTAGTATTTAGGTACCAACTTTAGAACAAATAGAAGCTTTTATTAGAAAGCCGTAAAAATTATCACGCTTTTTAGTCATTACTGGGTGTGGCACTCTGCTGTACCTGATCGCGGTAAGAAATATATTTTTTTATGAAGTGCTCTCAATTCATATTGCCAATTTCAAAATATGATGGACTAGAAACTAGAACATTACTGACATCTAGAAAAATGAAGCGAGAACTCTCTCATTACATAGATCTATGACCCGCTTTTAAATTAACACAATGTATAACGATATTCAGAAAATAATAATCAAAACACGTGGATCTATATTAATATAAAAATTTGTCACGCCTCATCGTCAAAAACAATACACTCATATCACTTGACTTGAAAACATTTTGTACCGTAGAAATTTAACTACAGCAATCAATTATGAAGCAGGGCTCATTTATATTCAATTAAATTTGAGCGAATCCTGCGACAAACAGCGAAACGTAATAAAGCGTGGTGAAAACAAGCCTTGACGTGGCTCGGCGCGACTTAACCCGCGTCAACATCGCCCCTTGCCCCTGGCGCCCAGGCGACGTGTCATGTCATCAAGCCTCGTCTTACAGCTGCTGAATATTTTACACCGAGTTGCTGCTCTGTTGAGTTTGAAGCGGCAAAGGTGCGAAAGAAGTGTGTGTAGGGAAGACTGACTGATGAAAATTTAAGCGGAAGCTAATTAAGGCGGGAGGACTCAATGACGCTAGAAATTAATTAAGTGTTTTTAATTTTCGTACAATTTTTGTGTCATCGTTAAATACTGAGATTAAATTTGTTAATAAATATATTATCTCCTTTTTACTGTATTATGTAACCACAATGACCTGACAAATGATATTTAGTATTTGGGTGAAAAATATTTTGCTATTTAAATAAAAAAAAAAATTGTATAAAAAATGAGATGAGTTTATAATATTCTGAGAATAAATTCATCAGTCTCATAGCAGTAATATATTTGAATCAATACTCACACAAATTAAGTTAACTTTAAACGAGAAAAACAAAACGCATTGGACTAAATTTAAAGAAGCTCTAACTACTGGAAAAATTATTTTTTGTTACAAATTTTTTTGTAGTTCGACGTTAATTTTAAAAAGAAAAGGAATTCGTTATATGGCAAGTAGTCAACGGCACTGCCTTCCTTTCGTATCTTTTTTATTCTTTTTGAAAAAAATTCTTGAAGTTTTATGAATACAAACATTTTTTTCTGCTTTTTAAAATCTTTAGAAACCTTACTAAGTATCATGTAGGAACTAATTTTAAAATCTGACTATTATTTTCCTAAAATAAACTAGCACAAGGTTTAAATAAAATGGAGACATTATCGTATTACATATTCGGATCAACACTTGTACATACATACATACATAACATCACGCTATATCCCATTAAATGGGGTAGCACGAACCCGTCAACATTCTCATCCTGACACACGATACTCGATTCGACCACATTAACACTTCCTTCATACACAACCAAAATCCATCAACACACAACAAACATTCATCCATTCGCTCCTGTACACTGCGCTTGTTTCTGAAGATGGTCTCCACACAATTGCAGGTAAACACTCGAAACATCTAACCAATGAATCTAAAATCAAGAATCATACGCTTGTCTTCATTCATCATATTTATCCCGCAATTAATTTTCTCCAAACATTCCTATCCTGACACACCACTTTTGCTTCAACCACATTCATAATTCTTTTCATACAAGCTCGTTTATTCTTCACGCTCAGAATCTTTCGCTCACGCAACAACCCTTCAATCATATTCATCCACTTGTTCCTAGGCCGTCCACGCAAACTTTCACCCTCAATTTCACCAACATACACCTGTTTCACCAATCTGTCATTCGACATACGTTCTACATGACCAAACCATCTCAACTGACTTATTCCCACTCTTCTTACAACATTCTTCCCAATCTCACATTCATCATACACCAATGTATCCCGGACACGATCTCTTCTAGTATATCCACACACACCCCGCAAATATCTCATTTCCACAGCAGTTATACGCCGTTCATGTTTCTTCATCCATACCCAACATTCACTACCATACATCAACGTAGGCACTAACACACCATTATAAACACTCAATCGAGCATCTCTGGATACATTCACGTTCCGAGTAAAGGTTCCCAGAGCACCCAATATCTTACATCCAGCAGATACTCTTCTTTCAATCTCTCGATCAATACGTCCATCCCTCGAAAATACACTCCCCAAGTATACAAACTCATTTACTTGACCCAATCTCACACCATTCACCGAAACATTGCAATCAGTCACCAAATCACTCTTCTCAAACACTAACACTTTACATTTATCAACATTCAGTAATAGATTTAAACCTTTTCCTACTTCATTTATACTTAGAATCATTCTTCTCAATTGTTCTTCAGATTCACCCATTACAACTACATCATCCGCATAAGCTAACGCAGGCACTACACTGCCACCAATACGTACACCATCCGCCCCATTCAGCGACTTTCGTAACAACACATCCATATATAAATTAAACAACCACGGGGACATCCCACAACCTTGTTTCACGCCAACATCTATAGAAAACCAATCACTCAATCTACCATCAACTCTCACCGCAGCCTCGCTATCTTCGTATAATGCACGAATCGCTCCCAACAAATTACCATTTATACCGTACTCTAGAAGTACATCCCACAGAATAACTCGATGAACACTATCATATGCTTTTTTAAGATCGAGAAAGCCACAGAACACCTTCTTGTTCTTAGCAAGTGATTTCTCAACAATCATACGAAGAGAAAACAATTGATCTACACACCCTCTCTCAGGCAAAAATCCACCTTGCATATTACTCAACTTGGAGATTGTTAAGGTTCGTACCTTGTGAATAAGAATCTTCCCGTACAACTTCCCTACCACACTCAACAAACTTATCGCACGGAAATTAGTACAATCACTCGAACTACCTTTGCCCTTAAATAAAGGACAAATGATAGCACGTTTCCAATCATCAGGAGCTACACACAGTTTCAAACAAAATCTAAATAAATAAACTAACCAATCAAATAATCTCTCACCACCATACTTCAACATCTCATTCGTTATACCATCCAAACCAGGAGCTTTACCATTCTTCAAACGTAACAATGCAAAACTAACATCACTTTCATCTATATCCCATTCATCACTTCTAACATTTTCTCTTGAATTTTCACTACAACAATTCGATCCATTTACGCTACCATATAAGCCTCTAAAATACTCACACCATCTATTTCTAACGTCTAATTCATTCCACAATAACTCACCATTCGCACTCTTAATCGCTTTTACTGCCCTTACATTACCACCTCTCAATCTCTTCACACTCAACCAAAACATTCTTTTATTCATAGTAAAATCATTCGTCATTCTTTCACTCATCAAATCATCAAAACGCACCTTACTTTCTCTCACTACTCTCTTAACATGTTTATTTAACCTTTTATATTCTAGCAAACATTCATCACGTAAACTTCCAGGCACATCTTTTACATGTAGAAATCGCAAATACGCTCTCTTTTTCTCTTCAATTGCTTCTTTCACTTCATCATTCCACCATGCATTCCTTGGACAAGAGCCTAATCTGGCTTCACCACAAACTTCTTTTGCACATTTAAGAACTGTATCCTTAAATTTCATCCAAACATCATTTATGCTGCATTCAAAATTAGGCTCACATACAGGCAAAGATTCATTTATTTTCTCAACAAACAGATCTCTAATATCCTCATTCTGTAGTACACTAGATTTCACACGAAACATTTTTTCGGTGCCTTTTACCCTCATTCGCCAACATTTATCCAGACGTATACGCGACACCACCAAATAATGATCATTCGTACCCAATTCAGCCCCACGCTTCACACGCGTATCCACAACTAAACTTCTTAGTCGTTCATCATACAAAATAAAATCAATCACACTCCGCCTATTCTCCCTCACATTCTCCCATGTATACAAGTGAGCTAATTTATGTTTAAAGACAGAGTTGGAAACGAAAAGATCACGCTCTAAGCAGAAGGATACTATTTTCCTACCGTTTTCATTCACTCTCACATCACCATATTTACCCAATACATTCCCAGACATGCTTCTCTTTACTCCCACCCAACCATTCAAATCACCACATACGATAACTTTTTCACCTGGATCACACGAATCAATCACACTATCTAACAAATTCCAAAATTGATCTTTCTCAAGATCACTTTCGGATTCAGTTGGGCCATAAACTGACACAACGAAGATTCTATGAAAGCCTACCTTAAGTCTCAGCCAAAGAATTCGCGATGAAATACAACTATAATCTCTTACAAACGGTTTCATCCTTTCACTAACAAGCACTCCTACACCATGTTTTACCCGTTCATTTTCTGCAACACCCGACCACAAGCAAAACAATCCATCTACCTCTTCTTCATTACAGCCTTTCCGCTTTGTCTCGCTCACACACAAAACATCTACATTATACACACGCATTATATTCACCAATTCATTTTCTTTTCCATTTATACCTCTAACATTCCACGTACCAAACTTACATTCATCAAATTTCGCCCATTTATTCCTCATTAGAACAAAAGATAAAAGAAATAGGGTTCTCTCGGTAAAAGAAGAAGAAGTTAAGGTAGCTTACCAGGCTTATCAACACTTGTATATTTATCAAATTACATACAAAAACACATTATCATATAAATTCCCCTACAGTTTAGAAAACAAAAGAGTAAATTCCTGCTGACTGCACTCTATTCAACATTCACAATTCACTCGCGTATTTTATGTGAAAACAAATGGCGAAAAAGTAATATTATTTTTTAAGCAATAGCAAACTTAAATCCTTATTTCAGGATAAATGAAAAGTATGCTGGACTGGCGGACGTAAAACCCGCTTAATCCGGGTGAGGTCCGCCCGGAACCGCGACCCACGTTCCAGACACGCCAGGGCCGGATTTAGCCCAAAGCTCATTTAGTTAACATGGGTTCATATAGCTCATGTTGGAGTGGGTATTTAAATGTATAATTATGTTTTGTAAACTTTAGGTCCGATTTTTCATTACCATTATAATTGTGGAAACATTGCCTTACTTCTAATAACAACAAATGAAATTTACTTTGAAATTACGATTTTAAAATGTCAAATTATTAGTAGTATATTAAGAACAAGTCTATAATAGTTATTTATACAATTAGTAATGAAAACAATACTACTAAAAGTTATTTTTTCAAATTCAAATTTATGTTAAAGTACATTATTTCAGTCAATTTACTACTACTTGGGACAAATGTACACTTTCAGTTAGTCTCTATAAGATTACCATTGCTGTCGTTTGTATTTCTTTGTACTTAGAACCTTTGACGTAGTTCCAATTTTCGCCACTATAAGTTCATTCTTATTTTAAAATCCCAATATCATTGAAACTCAACAATTTTAAATTGCCATTTCCACGTGATGCTCAATTAAATGGAGTTCCTCAATTTACCATTAAAACGTACCTAGTTTTCAAATATCAGATAATTTCGCTGAATTTTCTTTCATTGTCTTAATCCCTAATAGGTAAAATCCAAAAGTGATATATATTTTTATTTCTCTATATTTCAATTTAGAAATATCTATTCGTATGTCGATTATTAACTGGTGAAAATGAACCTAGACAAAAGTTAATAATCCATGCAAAATATTCGAGTTTGATTAAAATTTTAATAATTCAAATATTAAAGTTTTGTATGTGGAGCAATTATTCATTTAACGATTATAATAAATAACAAATATTATTTAAAAAAATTCCAATTGTAATGAATTATTTGAAGCAACATATCTCTTATAGTTTCCCCGAAACCGGTCCTGTATCTAGTACAATATAAACATGGGTAACCGCAACGCGCAGCCGGAATGCACATGTAACACATACGGGCAATATAGCACGAGGATTTACGAAGAATACCACTACATGTTTTACTCCCGTATCCGACCCGACCAAGCACACAAATATACACAGGGCAAAACAACACAACATGCCAGGGCACAGAGCACAACAGTAACGTAATGTAACGTGGCATAGCGCAATGTAGCTGTAATGACATGAACGACAACAGCTGCTTCAGCTACAGGAATTTTCGGAATCGGTAGAATAAATGTTGGTAGCGCGAATTATGATGACGAGGACGGACTATGTAAGTTGTTTGTAACGTTGGTATTACTGTTTACACAGAGATAGAAAATACAACGAGATGTAAGAGACAGAATGGAAACTGAAATGTCTGCAATAATAATTTGTATTATAAATGAGTTATAGTAGCGCTGATGTTCTTTAAAATGGCCGATTAAAAGAGAAATAATCTGTTAAGAAACATATTGCACAATAGTATATACTGAAAAATTTATATTATAATTGGTCATTGTAATACGTGTTTTACAAACTATTTTACCTATATCTCAATTCATTTACAATTTTTATTAAAGAAAAATAATAAAATTTAACACCGACATAATTAATAAACATTGAAAATTATAACAAAATTAAAACAAACACTTGTCAAAGTTTCACAAAAAAAAATGTTTCAGCCTCCAAGTCAACTTATTAGGGCATCATCAGAGGCCAGTCAGCACAGTTAGTAACCATAGACGCGTTTCGCTCTTATTAGAGCTCATCAGTATGGTATATCCCATTCCTTCACCTAGAACAAGTTCACGTGAAGAAGTTCTGCTGGCACAGTTCTTCGTCACACAGCTCCTTCACGTGAACTTGTTCTAGATGAAGGAGTGGGTTATACCATACAGATGAGCTTTAATAAGAGCGAAACGCGTCTATGGTTACTAACTGTGCTGGCCAGCCTCTGATGATGACTTAATAAGTTGACTCGGAAACTGAAAAATTTTGTGAAACTTTGACAAGTCCTTGTTTTAATTTTGTTATTAAACCTGGTTTCACTAAGCAGATGGACAATTAATTTTGTCTTTGTTTTTATTAAAAATTATTTTATCTCCACATTTATAAGTTAGATTAGACTTCAAATTCATAAATATCTAAGTTATGTTATAAAACTAAATACTTTTAATTTATAGTGAATTGCAGTTTAATGTAATTATTTTATTAAAAAAATAATAATAATTACAATAACTTTCTACTAGCAGAGCAATGACAGTTTAACTGATAAACTAAAGTTTGACTTTTTCACAAGTAGACAAAAAAATTCATAAAAACATTTGCACAAAATTCTCTCAAAATTGATAAGTTAAATACCCAATTAATCGAAATTTACATTTAGTATTTACTGTTTTTTTTTTATATAAAAGCTAAAAAATATTTGTAAAGGTTAATTCTAAAGAAAACTACCATAAAAGTGTGGGATGTTTAATTAAATAACAAAAACTGTTAAGTGTTTATGTCGCGTACCGCATAGAACAATTCTCAGGGCGCAGCATAAACTAGTAAACAGTAATAGAAAATAATATCATATATTGCCTTATTTATTGCCTCTAATTGAATGGTTTCGTTACACAATAGTATTACTCATGCTAAAACGCTACAAGTACACGTTTATATTATGTAGAATCTGTTCAAGTTTATATTTGGTAATTTTTATAGTTCATTGTGATTTGTTAATTGTTAGTTTGTAGAACTAAACGTGGGAAAAAAGTTTCTTGTGATTTTACCGTGATTGATGTTATTATTGTTTATATAATATAAGATTTGACTTGATTGATTGTAAAGTAATACATTCTTGTATTACCTTTCAAATTGCATCTTGGTAACAGTTGAAGACATGATAAAGGATATAAATATTAAACTAGATATTTTTCAAGAAACATAAAAAATTTAATTGTTTCAATAGGTAATAACAAATTGTATTAATCATTAAATATATTTATAAATTTGAAAGAAATAAGGACACAGTTAAGCCTATATTAAATTTTTTTTTAAATATATTATTTACATAAAATATAATAATTTTCATTAGTATTTTAGCGTCAAAGAAAACGAACGTCATTTTGATTCCATATTCCAGCATGGCTAGCGGATTTAATAGTTTCTTATAATTCGTAGTCTTTTTCCTTCTTAATTTTTAATACATTTATTGAATCGCACTACGTTTATTATGGCCGTTTCTAATATCATTAAAATTCCTAGTTTAAAATTTACAGAATGAGCACAGGAGATAATCTAACCTAACCTAATAATATTAAACGTATAAATAAAATACGAAATTCCATTAAATATTTTTCGTTTTATCACATAAACCTCAATTTTCAAATATTTTAAGGTAGTATTGTAACTTGACAGTGTGTTCCCTCTCATTTAATTGAAATAAGAATCACTAGATGGTACTACTTGACCAAATCTGTAAATCAGGACAAATTTTTATATGGCAAAACAATAGAATGAAACGGTCATAATAACCGTTATCGCAATGACTCTCTTAGGAAGAAATTATTTTATTAATTTCTTAGGGATGAATAGCAAAAATTATATTAATTGTTTTTTATTGATACGGTATTGTTTAATATATTTGATCAATTTAAAATTTATTTCACATTAAATGTAAATTTATTTTGAAATTAAAGAAAGTAGGTAATTTTAATGTACATATTCAAACAAATGTATAACATCTTTCTCAACTTGACAGATAAACAGTAAAAAAGAGAATGGTACAAATGATAAATAACTCAATGTTATTAATGGCTTTTGTACACATATTTTATAAATGTTGCTTTTGGATGCGTACATCCGTACACGAAAACGAATTTGCAAGAAAATAAATCTATGTTTGTTATGCTTTATGACTTCTGCGTCTGAATACCGTGCCGCCGTACCGCCGCGCCATAGTTGATGCAGATTTCCAGATTTTCTCTTTTCTTCGATTCAGTCTCTCGCACGGCCACTGCGATAATTTATTTAATCTGTGTAGACTTCGATATATTTCTGCTGAATACAATTCTTTTCATTGTAAAGCTATACAAGCTTGCCAACTTGGCGTTTTGATGTTTGGAACATTTTCCTGATTCGATATGTGAATGATTGTACTTTAAATCGTGTATACGCTAGTTGAATAAGTTTCAATTGGTTGGTAAACTTTTCAAAATATGTTTTGAACAACTTTGTGTAACTGCAATCATGTACTACTCTATCATAAAAGTACAAAATGTAGGAAAATATATCATTTATATCAAATTTCTAAATATGGCAGCAATGGATTTGTCCAATGAAGATCTCTCGCCGTAAGGCATATATACAAATTAGATAACTTAATAATAGGTATTTATTTGTCTAGATAATGTAGAATAAAGAAAATAATAGTTGCTATAATTAATTTTATTATTAAATTAAATGCTCGAATAAATAAATAAATTAGAGTAAGCTTCCAATTCTGGTCCAATATGTCAAATATTGTCAGACACAACAAACAAATTATTGTTTTATTTCTCATGGCACTCTGATAATTGCTTTAAAGCGTGTATTTTCTTTTGCTTCTAACTCGGACTTAAGAAACAATTGAACAGCAAACTTATACTCTATGGATGCAGTTTTTCATTCTGAACATTTTTTTTCCGTAAAATTTTGTTCTAAAAGTAATAGGTAAAGAGATATCGCTAAATCAAAAATTTAACATTGAATTTCCTATGTTCGGAAAAAAAAGTAGACACCCGGTATATATATATATATATAAATTTTAATGACATATATAATTTGATATACTGTATATAGAACAAAAAGTTTTTTTTTCAAATTCCTCTAAAATTAGGGTATTTCATTCCTAGCAAATATTGTTACTGTCACTGATTTAATAGTACATTTAATTATTTATAATTATGTTACTAATGAAATAAAAGTATAAACACTGCCTACAAATAATCATTTATTAATTAGTTATTACGTAGGTACCTGGTGTAATATATAAATATATCATCACGCTTTGCTTATTACATGTGGTACTCTGCCGTAGCAGATACCAGTAAATGATCAATTCATTCGCGTGAAGTCGGGTTACTAGCTGTCAAATCATGGCCTTCAAAGTTGTTAGTTAAGAGGGAATCACAGAGGTAATTTTAATGTGATGAAAAGTTTATCTGCTGCGGGCATCAAACTAAAGTTTTAAAATTTTCAAGCCGACATCATACTACTGAAACAGCTACCACATAAAAACATAATATAATGACAGCTTCGTGAAAAATAATATTGGTATAGCTTCGTATGAGAGCAAAATATAAAAATTGTAAAATAAAAATAAAATGACGAAATGATGGTAAGCTATAGACTACTCATGAAAAATAAGAGTTGTTCGATCCCCACAGCCGACAAACAATTTTCACCAATTTAAATCTACCCCTGTGGCTCCCCCTCCACTAATATCATTGGGGGCCGTGATTTGACTGCTGGTAACCGCACTTCACTCGAAAAAATATATCACTTACCTAGATCTGTTTAGGCAGGGTGTCACTCCCAGTAATGGGTAAAAGGCGTGATGATATATTTATTTATTTTATTAATTTATCAATCAAAAACTTCAGTGTGACGCATAATTCACCTTAACAAAAATTGTTTTACTTGAAGTTTTTCTCCGTTTTGAATTATGAATTATGGCTTTGAATAACCTTTATCATAATACGAGCAGGCTCCAATTTACATTATCAAAATATACATTTTCTTGTGGTATAATAATTGAATATTACAATTTGAAAGTTAATGAACTTGTTCGCTCTCGTTTCATACAAATAATGAATCGTTTCAATTTCTATTTGCATACACCGTCCCACTACATCATAAATTGGTAAGTGTAATTTAAGCATGTCAATAACATTTTCATTGCTGTGTTGTAATATTAACGCAGTGCTTTAATACCGTGAGTATTGTGTGACTAACCAGGTTTGTTTTGTTTAAAATATGCATAAATCTATGTTTCTAAAGCGTAATTATTCTCGGTTTTCAAAATCCTCTATTTGATTTGTTGATGAGTAACATTAATATTTATTAACAGCAACACCAAAAACACACGCACTCTGGTAATTACGTTTTAAATTTATTTTATAATTTTAATTATACTTGTGATGATGTTTACAGGTCAGTCTTGAATCAAGAATAAGTTTAACAATTATTATTTTAATAGTGTTATAATTTAATATTAATTCAATTTGCTATGTTTAAGATACATACAAGGTGAATATTTGAATGTCATACATAGGTTGTTAACCTGAAAAATCGTTTTTTTTTTGCAGATTATTGCTCTCCAACTTAACTTTTCGCGTTTATAAAGACACCAATCCAAAGAAAAACTAAATTTTCTCATTTACTGTACTACAAATTTATTACAAAAATAGCGGACATTTTGAAAATTAAGTTTAAAACTTGAGTTTGATTTGTTTATCTTATGTTTTTTATCATAGGTATAAAAATAAATAAATATATCCTCACGCCTTTTACCCATTACTGGGTGTGGCACTCTACAGTAGCAGATCTTGGTAAGTGATATATTACTTCGAGTGAAGTTCGATTACCAAACGTCAATTCGCGGCCCCCAAAGACGTTAGTGGTGGGGGAGCCACAAGGGTAGATTTAATTTGGTGAAAATTGTTTGTCGGCTGTGGGAATCGAACCCGGGTTCTCAAATCTACAGGATGACTCGATACCCATATAGGTAACTTGTTAATTTGTGTATTTAAATAAAGAGTGAAATTAATTTAGATTTTTTTACACTGATCTATAATAAAAAATACATTTATGGTTTAATTCAGAATGTCATATAAAACCTAATTTTTTTTAAAACATAGAGTATTTCGTTTAAAATAAAAAACCTTGCGGTAATACCGGAAATAAAATATTTTCACTTCTTACTTAGTTTGACACGCTTTTTGTTATAGTTTCTAAATCTGTGATATGAATTTGTTGCTTTCAAAATATTGAGGAGGGAGGATAAGTTTTTGGAACATCCGGTAGAGTACTGATTTTCCTCCCATTCGTTTTTGTGAAATTACGACAAAATTTTGAAATAATTTTGCATTATTATTTGCAAATAAAAATTTTACAATGTTTTCAACCTTTAACTTGAATAATATGTACACAATATATTATATATATATATATATATATATATATATATATATATATATATATATATATATAATAATAATAATAATAATAATTATAATAAAATCTTGTCTCAAAAATGTCAGTGTTCGCAGGTTTCAACGTTCATTTTCATTTATGTCAGATGTAGAAAATTCTACATAGTTAGTATTTACCTTCTCCATTTAGTTCTCTCATCACCAAATTTATTCACAAACAAATTTAATAGCTAGAACGTTCCCGGAAATAAAAAATAAATGTTTGCTTCCCAAACAAAGTTTATAGAATTGCATTGCAGAGTTCGTCGCTCGGCTCGAATCTGTGGCACTTGTCGGAAACTGATTTTAGTTGTCCGAAACTTTGTCCAATATATCAGAACAGAAAACTAGCGCGACTTTTTATATTCCAAAGTCGGGAGTTTTTGCCGGAGTCTCCGGACCGCCCGACGCGCCGCGAACCAAGACGGAACGAATCTGATCTAGGTTTGGTACGTCGCTACGAATTTTGTGTGGAGTAAGAGTTGAGTTTGTTGCAAGAAACAATCTGTATCTATTTTAGATTGTTTTACCTGATGCGAATTTTAGATGAAAAATGTTTTCAAAGTAGAGTATCAAATAAAATATACCTACATAGTGCCTCTAAATACAGGATGTTTCTATACCCCTGCACGAAAGTTTATTATCATTTATAATTCGATATACTGATTATAGAGCAAAAATATATTTTCTTTGTAATTCGCAATAATTAGAGTATTTTATTCTCAGCGATCATATTTTGTTATTGGTGTAATAATACATTTAATTATTTATAATTATGTTACTAATGAAATAAAAGTATAAACACTGCCTACAAATAATCATTTATTAATTAGTTATTATGGAGGTACTTGGTGTAACGCCTTATTTTTATTTTTTTTAAATTAAATGTACTATTATATGGGGTAGGTGGCTCAGTGGTATCGAGTCGGCCTGTGGATCTTGAGAACCCTGGTTCGATCCCCACAGCCGACAAACAATTTTCACCAATTTAAAAAAAAATCTACCCCTGTGGCTCCTCCACCACTAATATCTTTGGAGGCCGTAATTTGACGGCTGGTAACCGCATTTCACGCGAAAAAATATATCACTTACCGAGATCTGCTTAGGCAGAGTGCCACACCCAGTGATGGGTAAAAGGCGTGATGATATATTTATTTATTTATTTATATATTAAACCAGTGACACACTAAATATGTTCGCTAGGATTGAAATACCACAATTTTTGCGAATTACAAAGACTTTATTTTTGTTCTATAATCAGTATATCAAATTATATATGAAACATCCTGTATATTCGTATTATAAATTGAAGAATTAACTTAACATTTAATGCTGTAAAACCAGTTTTATTGTTTTACATTTTTATAAATTTTGATAAATCATATTTCAAAAGTTGCATAAAATGAATAAATAGGTTTTTGATTTATTTATGCTATTCCATACAACAGGAACATAATCTGAATTACAGTACCGGGTCCGGACTCATCGAGCCGCAATATGATAGTTCATATATATTTAGTTTGAGTGTGATGAGAACTCAGGGTCACCGGATTCGAATTTTATAACGTTACCATCACTATCCCTCTACCGGTCAATCGTGTAATTAAATAGGGTCATTCCACATTTTCTGATTTATTTTATCTGAGAGCGATCATATTACATCTTATATGTGTATAATTTTAAAATTAAGCTTTAATTTCACATTCTATTTGGTTGCCATTAGCACTACATACTAGAATGCATTTACTGACATTTAGTAACACGTGATTCGTCGTTAGAAGTTTATATATTACAATTGTTATATCAAGTTAATCATGTATTTATTATATAGTTTATGTTTATATCTCACCTTCATTTTGACAAGTAAAAAATAAAATAAATAAATATATCATCACGCCTTTTACCCATTACTGGGTGTGACACTCTGCCTAAGCAGATCTCGGTAAGTGATATATTTTGACGCGTGAAATGCGGTTACCAGCCGTCAAATCACGGCCCTCAAAGATATTAGTGGAGAGGGAGCCACAGGGGTAAATTTAAATTGGTGCAAATTGTTTGTCGGTTGTGGGGATCGAACCAGGGTTCTCAAGATCCACAGGCCGACTCGATACCACTGAGCCATCTACCCCATTTAAATTTATTATAATTTTTAATTAGTACTAGACAAAATATATTGTGACACTGTGTTTTTCTCTGATTGTGCAAACCAGTTTTAATACAAAAAGTGATTGTTTATTGTACGTTATTAACGCTTAACGTCCAATAAAATAGTTATTACGAAATAAATTTCACTCTGTTACTATGAAAATTATTTTTGGCGTTTGGAATATAATTAATAAAATTAATTTAATTATTAGTTAAAACTCGATCGTACAAAAAAATTATGTATGCAACTTATATTTTATAGTGCAATCATAGGTTCACGCTTCCCACTAGTTCAATAAAGTGATATTTTTAACGTTTTACTACCTGTAGTTAGTAAATTACTATTATTTGTTTAAGTTTTACATAATGATATAAACTTACATTTTCTAAATTGAGCAAATAATTGAAAATTAGTAAATTTATAAGCATGTTTTTTTTGTCAATTTTTTAAATATTCTATTTGTAGTTAAGTACAACGTCTGGAATCAGAATTGAAGGTATTATTTCGATTTCCGCGCAACAACTTATATACAATACAATAGCAGCTTATAACATTTCATATTAACAATTCTCTGGAAACGAAGGACGCGCACATTGTATTTGAAAACGGAAATGAAAAGTCCTGTCTGTCCAACTAGAAACTGATAGCATCTCTGCGACAGTGCGCGTCGCGACGTCGCGCGTCGAACAGCAGAGAACAACTTCGTTGTGAAACTGCTGCTGTTTAGCTGGAAACCAACCAACATGTGATATTGGATTTTAATTTGTTGCACACATCTGCTTTTCAACAAGCTCAAATTTATCTGCAATTTAAATCAACTTTACAATATCTCTTTTTGTTGTTTATTTATTTATTCAATTTTATAATACGTACATACATTATTTTGTTGAATAATTTGAGAACCACAAAAATATCAAATAAATTCTGGAAACATAAAACTACAAATTTTCATAGAACATCAGATTGAATAACATTAGTTTATGTGATAATATCATGAAGTCATGTGTAAGACAATTCATCATGAAGCAAGTCAAGGTTAAAGATAAAACTAACAACAACAAATGCTATTTTACACTTGTTTTTTCTTAGATTGTATTATTTTAATTGTCAGTTACACCGCTAAAATTTTAAACTTGGTTTAATAAATAAATAAAAGAGAATCGAATATTTATCAGCAATGTTCAATTACTCCATATTTCACATTTATCTTCGCTGTACTCTTATTTCATGTTTAAAATTTAACTTTTGGCGATACAATTGACTATAATACTCTTTCTTAAACGTGGATCAGAATATATTGTTATCAGTTTTCATTTTTGCAACAAATTTATTTATTTTGAAAAACTTAGGCACATTACAAATTAATTACTTTTAATAGCGACATATTTATGCGCGTGAATTACGGCGTCTAAGGATGTTAGTGGAATGTAATGACAAAGGTAATTTTATGTAGAAATTGTTGACTGTGAAATCCACAGTTCGACTCTATACTACCTATGGTAGCTACTCCATGAAAACTTTAGAGCTAAAAAATTGAGTTATATATTTAAAACTATGTTTGTATTATATTAGAAGGGGCGTCCTCAGCACAAGGTCTGGTAACATCCCCAATGAAACAAAAATTCTGTGTTGGGTATGTCTTGATTGTCATACCCTATCAGCTATATATTAAAGCTGACATGCTATGTGAGTAGCAAACACCCTTTTATAATTATATTTAAAATTTTCTCTTTTCTATTTAATCCACAACGACAACTGTACATGAGAAGTAACGAAATACTTGTGCCGCCATCTATTACGCATTGGTACTACTAAAAAATACAAGAAATTTTTACATTTTTGAAGACTTGTTTTTCTTTTTTAAATAATACTGTATAAACAACTTTATGAAATGGTAAGAGTATAAATAATAATAATATAAATATTTGTAAATATATGTAACAAGTATTAGAATTGTAATATATTTGAAAATACGTTCTGATTAATGTTCATAAAAATAAATATTTATAATGCGGAAGTAACAAATATTAAATTATATTGTAATCAATTAAAAATATAACGATTAAAAAAATAAATACATGTTTTACTTTGTACAACATAAAAATACACTAGAGAGAAAGTTGTGAAGGTGATTCTTTACTAATTAAGCAATTATAATCCAATTCAAAATTTACAAATTAGTTTTGTGAGCACTTATCTTCATATTAATGTTCTGATAATTAATTAAAATTCATAACCTAGACCTATATATTCAATAATATATTTTAAATTACTGCATTCATACATGAAAGTAGCTATAGTTAAAAAGTATAAATCGTATTTTTTTTGCTGTCAAATGTTATAATATTATTATAGAAATCAATGCTTCAAATAAATGTGTATATTTTATTTAATGGGGTAGATGGCTCAGTGGTATCGAGTCGGCCTGTGAATCTTGAGAACCCTGGCTCGATCCCTACAGCCAACAAACAATTTTCACCAAATTAAATCTACCCCTGTAGCTCCCCTCCACTGACATCTTTGGGGGCCGTGATTTGACGGTTGGTTCACGTGAAAAAAAAATCACTTACCGAGATCTGTTACGGTAGAATGCCATGCCCGTAATGGGTAAAAGACGTGACGATATATTTATTTACTTTATTTAGGGCCCCCACATTTTTGGGGGCCCCCAAAAAATTGTCTGAGTGAGCAACTGGCATATTTGGCAATGACAGAATATCTGGACTTATAAAGGGCCCCATATCTCAAATATCTTAGGGCCTTATCCAGTCTAAATCCGGCCCTGTATCGATCAGATACCAATGGGTAAGATTAACACAATAATTGTTAATAAAAAATTGTCCCGAAACGTCATTTAAGAAATTCAAATTTCGATTTCATAATTTTGTTCTTAAATTTTAAATTAAAATAATTTATAAAATCATACAATCCTTTACTTAATTAGTATTTTTTAAGCAAATACTTAATAATTGTAAATCAAATTATAAAGAGACAAATTAGGAGACCGTCAGGATTTGAACCTGGGATCTATGAACTCCGGTCATATGCTTTAAACCAACTAAGCTACGGTCACCAGTGATTAAAATCTGAATTTATTACAATTTTTCCCTCTATTTTTGGATGTGTTTATGTTGGAGTGACGATAAACGATAAGAGCTCTGATAAAAGCGAAGCAATGAAAACAAATACATTGATTCATATGTTAATGTTTATAGTAAGGAAATACATTAATTTCAATTATTTCGTTCTTATTGCTGCTCATCTCCCGTGTCAAGCAATTATAATTTAAATAAATATTGTGTCAATCATTCTTCCTGTCAAAAAAACATAATACACCCGCTCTTTATACGGCTTTTCGCTATAACGGCCCTTTTAAATTAAGGCACTTTTCGATTTACGGCCTAAAATGTTTCGCTATAACGGCAAAAAAACTTTTTTCCCATTGAATTTATATGAATTTGTATTAGAATTGATTGATTCCTTATACGGCTTTTCGCTTTGCGGGCAAGTTCCGTGGAACGTATCTAGGCTGTAAAGCGAGATAAGAGTGTAATGGATCTAGATAAATTGATATATCAAGTATTTATTCGCCCAGGTGTACTTAATATATGAATATTATAAATACTTCGGACTAGTGATTTAATAGTATATTATACAACGACGCTATAATGGATGCTCTTATTCCCGAGGATGAAGTTTGCAACCCGAGCGAGCGGAGCGAGCAAAGGTTGTAATCATCCGAGGTAATAATAGCCATTATAGCGAGTTGTATACTATACTTTATATACGACTAACATATACGAGTAATTTAATAAAAATAATTAGTCAATTTTTATATTATTTATTATCTATACCTAATAAATTTACATCTAATTGAAATGAGTAAATGGAGTAAAAAGATGATTTGTATTTTTCACCTAATTCAGTAAAATATACCAACAATACATTTTCTGAATACGAATTTGTCTTCATTTTAATACGCCAGTCCACAAAACTTTGGTATGCTTTGTCATAGAAATTTTTAGACTTTTGCGGCAATAAACTATATGTAGTAGCATCAGCGATTTTCGTCATTTCTGGTAGTGTAGAAGATATACTGTCTTCTGTAATACTGTCCATTTTTTCAATTACAGTTAAACACAATAATTTAACACAATTTGCAAGACCGTTTTTGACAACTTCTCAACGATGATTTTGTTTTGTTTGTTTCCGATTCATAAACAACAGTGAACTTAGCAACGAGCATGTTTAATTTAAATATGAGTCGCTATGGCAACACTGTTCCGATGGCACAATAAAACAATGATCCATGTTTTAAGCATTTTGATTGGTTCACGAGCGGGAATAATTACCATTATTCCCGACTCATTATTCCCGGCGGGATTAATATATAGCATTATATAGCAAAAAACGCATATATAATGATAATATTATTAGTTAGTCGTATATAAAAATTATTAATAAATAATTATGATATTGTATTTGACAGTTCTACTCACGGAGCTTCAACATAAACACAAGAAGTAGAGATAAATTCGCGTTGCTTTCATCACTTCGTTCTTATCGCTGCTCTTATCGTTTAATCATCGCTCCAACATAAACGCACCCATAGGCAACGTCGATCCCATGACCCTTTCATAAACTGAAAGACTTGACACAAGACTTGTCTTCTGTGACACTATTATTTATTCAAATTTAAATCACTGGCGACCGTAGATTTGTTGGTTTAAAGCATATGACCTGAGCTCATAGCTCCCAGTTTTTCTCTTTATAATTTGATTTCATACAATCCTTGTTTGCAGATGGGTTAATCAAAAGTATCTCGTTTCGCTACTATTAAGTAATTTTAATGTCTTGTACCGGATTTACATAATGGCTGGTAGCACAAACTACATTTTTGAGTGTTCTAAGACGGTTTTAACAAGTTAGAGATAGCTAAAACACCCAAATACACTGTCCTTAAAACAGACAAAAACAGAGCTTGTGCTACCAGTCATAGAGACTAAGTAGATTATAGCCTAAGGTGGCACATATTAGTTGAATTCATTAAAAAAAAGCAGGCGACTAATAATTCGGTTTATTTTCCACATAAACATCACTCACACATATATTACCGTATCAGCATCGCTCTGTGATATGCTGACAATTTTGGAATACATACATTTTAAACCCTTTAAATTTTTTAATACATGTATTTATTATTTTATTGTTGTAATTACCGAATATTTCTAATTTATATAGAATATAGAATGGTGCACCACTTAAAATGAACATCCTGTATAGTTACAAAATGTATAAGGAGGTAATAAATTCATAGCCCATGGGCGGCAAAATTATAAATCCGTCCCTGGTAGTGTACAAAATATAAAATAATATTTCACGTCAAACTAAACTTCCCAATTTCCAAAAATCCCACTAAACTCCTCTAACAATTTAAAACAACTAAAGCACGTTGTTCTTTCCGGAAATGATTCCATGCGTAAGATAAACCAAAGCGGACATTGTCCAAGTGTAAGATATCTCTTCGCGTGGTCTCCAGACACTTTATCCCTACATTCCTCCCAGTAGTTCCCTGTTCTCGTCCAGCCTGGCCACTCTAACTTAGAATTTCCCGAGGGAGTCGGTCGCCGTGTCGGTCACTGTGCGTTCGTTCGTTCGTTGTTCCCGCACAAAACAATGAACAAATTAAGGTCAACCCGTTTCATCAAACAGAAGGATTGTGTGGATATGTGTCGTGCTCTGGATGTGTTTCAATTAACATGGTATTTGTTCTAGGTTATTTATGTTACAAAAGGTTTGGGTTGTAAATAAGTGTGTGTTGGGTTAAGAATTTATTTGACGATACAAAGAAGTTGTAAGTTGTTTAGATACATTAGAAAAAGAAGTGCATGCTTTTATTTTTGAAGTGATCATACCGTAGAGGCGAGAGAAGAAAGAAGGGTATTATTATTTGTACACTCAGGCAACGATGGAAGAAGGTTCCCCCAGAGTGCTAAGCGTTTTAATACAATTGTATAGTTTAGGGGATATCAAACTTTTTGAGAAGAGGGCCACATACGAAATTTTCAAATGTATGGTGTGCCGGAGAATAATTCTTATTGGAAATTCAAAATTATTGCAAAAAATTTAAGGTTATATATTATTTGTTGTACTGAAATTCGCTAAAATAATTGCATTTACATTTTATAGACATATTTGCTTTATTTATTTTAAGGCAATTATCTAAATCATTGAGAAAATCTAAAACAAGTCAATTTCTGCAAAATCTTGAGCGTATAATCTGGCGACCACGGTACGATGCGACTTGTCGACAAAACTAAATTATATTTCGCAACAAGTTGCGACGCGATGTGACGTGCGACCTTGCGTTTTAAAATTCCAGTAACATAAAATAGTTTTTAAATATAAATATAGTAGAATCAGAATAATTTTGTATTAATTGTTTTACTAGTAAATTAGTTTTGATAGTGGTTAGTAGGCAGTAATTATGAAACGCTCTTTAAAATTTTCTGAAAAAAACTAAATGTAGGGCGTGCGGCTAACGTCGCCCCTTTGGTTTGCCGCCCGTGTGTGTCGCATGCCTTGCACCCCCAAATCGATACGGCCCTGTTTCCCCATGATTTCTTTCTCCACTAACTTCTTTGGGGGCCGTGATTTGACGGCTGGTAACCACACTTCATTTGAAGAAATATTTCATTTACCGAGATCTGATACGACAGAATGCCACATCCTATAAGGTAAAAGGCGTGATGATATATTTATATTTTTTTAGTTTTTTATTTCTTCACAATTTTAAAAAGACACTGCTAAATTTTGGTTGGTACATTTGTAAGGCAAAAATATGTTAAATGTGGATTAAAATAAATTTGAATCTAATTAAGATAATTTAATAAAAATGAAGCAAGTAAAAATTATACAAATTTGAATGAGTCCAAAAGTGTGTTTAGTGTTGAAAGTGGTTTCAATTTATTATTTGAGACCGTAGAGTCAAAGTAAATTAAAATATAGCACGAAGATATCTACACGAAATAGCTAGTTAATTTTAATTTGCCGCTTGTAATTGGCAATTATTTGAAAATTACGCATATATTCATAAAATGGATTAATTCTCCTATCTATTGGAACAATTACAATTAACCTAATTTCACTTTTCATATTTAATCAGCAAAATATTATTAAATGCCAATTTGCTTGTTACCAAAATTATTATTTGAATCAGTTATTTAATGTATTAATTCTAAATTCAATAACTACTTAATACATAACAAAAACATTTACAGTCGCATGTCAAAAAAAAGTATTACATTTGCCATTTGAATCAGATCGAACTTATATTTTTGGCAAAAAAATAGTGACAACAGACAACTTATATTTCTAGCTCTAGAAAGTCTATATTGATATTGATTACATCGTAATGATTTAAAAAAAATAATATGACGTTAGACTTAAGAAAATGTGAATCTCAAACAGTGGAGCTTACATATAATTGTAGTCACATATATGATCTACTTTATCATTTAGAAAAATGTACAAATCAATTTAAATTAACTTTCGTAGCAAATAATTAAAAATATACGTTATCAGTTATTTCAGAAGGAAAAATAAATAATAGTTATCATTATCTTATTCCAGGGTTTGAGTACTACTGGTATGATTTTCTGATCTACACCATTCAGTTTGAATTTTCCTTCCCTGATTTGTATAAACCTAAGCAAAGTTTGAAAAAAATACAATCATTTTATCTAAGTAACGTATTAATTAATTAATAAATCATGTATATTAAATATTTGTTTCAAATATAGTCATCAATTCTGTAAATAACGACGTACACATTACAATAACCTATCAGTTAGACGAAGACAGAAGACGTGGATAATAGAAAAAATGGTTACACTTAATGGTATTAAAAACTAAAAAAATCTTAAAAACCAATAATATAAAGTTTAAAAACTTTGTTTCTAGTACGATATTTTTGGATCTAATTAAATGCCAAGGTCGTTAAATTCACCAACTTTTAAATTCTATTCTATACCATACAAAGTATTGCCAACCAACAGAAAACAAGTATTTTATCACGTGATACAAACATCTGTTTGTAACATATTTTGAATTGATATTTAACACTTCAAGTTTTTTGTAAGCTAATGTTGTTGTGTTTTCTTTATGAAAAGAGTGGGTGTGATATCAAACTAATTTCATATGTCGAAAAGTTTCTACAGTTATACGATAAAAATAAGTATTAATAAAATACTTTGTTTTTCAAACAGATCTGTTTCTGACAGATAAGGTTATGTTATTTTACGTGATTTGTTTATGCATGTAGTTACATCCTGTATCAGCGTAGTTTACATCCGTTATAAAACAAAATCTCTAAAATGTATCAAATTTGACCAAAGATAATAAGTACACCAGACAGCATTGAAAAAAGGAAGATTGACAAATTGTTGTTTCTATGAACTGTCATTTGAATTGTGAAAATACGACTCGGTTGCATTAAACGTTAACAATGGCCAAAATGGCTGACACCACATTTTACATATTTTCTGACTTTTATGTTATAATTAATGAATATCAGCATTAAAGTGCTTATTATTAGTTAAATGACGATGGTAAAACAATATTTGTAATAAATAATTATTAGCGTAATGCACACTATAAAAATTAAACGTTTAAATATATTTAACCGTCAAAAATTCAACTTTTTCATGTAGTTCTTAATTTTATATATCGTTTAAGGTTTTTTTTGTATTTGTTTATTTTATAAATAAATTATATTTAATTAGTATTTTTAAAGTAAATACCTAATGTAAATCAAATTAAATTATAATGTCTGAAATTCATAGGTCCCAAATTTAATTTTTTCTTTATAATTAATTTAAATAAGGTTCGTGCACCTACGTCATTAAAGATGGCGTCAATCACCTGATTGGAGGTCAAACAATGCATTTCAAAGCATTATGTTTCACTATTTATGTTGAATTGTAAAGGTGTTAACAGATTGTTCCGAACAATTTGTTCGTCAAAGTCTTTAAGATTATTTATGTGAAACCATGAATTCTTTAATATAATACTTTCATACACTTTGAGAGCAGTGTAAAACGTAAATATATGTCATAAATAGCACAGATCCATATTCGTTAAATAAGGAGGGTTTAAGTACAGAAGTTAAAAGACACCTCAAATAACGTACGTACGTAACAATATGAAACAGTTCATAAACACAAAGTGAGTTTCGTACATACAGGATGATTCTGCGAAGACGAACCCCCCCTTAACTTTTTTATTATAAGAAATAGAATATTTTCTTCATATGGAAGTTTTAGTATATTAAATATACTATTTTATAACACATATAGAATTTTTTTATAAAGTCAGGTTTACATGATACGACTATCAACTTTTATTTTTCAAATAGGAACCTAAAATTATTTTATTAAAATAAAAACTGACATTTTTTTCTCTTTTCAACGATGTATTACTTGTCATAAATGTATATGAAAAAAATCGAGATAAATAAGATAATTGAGACATATCATAAATTATTTTTATTCGACTATTCTAGGAGGCTATGCGAAATTAAACACAATGTAACAAGGTAAAATGAATGACAAAACAGTTGAAACAAGTAACAAATAAATATCTGCATTGTTGTCATTAATTTTACCTTGTTACATTTTGTTTAATTTCGTTTAGCCATCTGAATAGATGAATAAAAATTAATTCTAACATATCTCAATTATCTTATTTATCTCGATTTTTTTCATATACATTTATGACAAGTAATACATCGTTGAAAAGAGAAAAAAAATGGCGGTTTTTATTTTAATAAAATAATTTTAGGTTCCCATTTGAAACATAAAAGTTGATAGTCATATCATGTAAACCTGACTTTATAAAAAAAATTCTATATGAGTTATAAAATAGTATATTTAATGTACTAAATCTTTCATATGAAGAAAATTTGTCTATTTCTTATAATAAAAAAGTTAAGGGGGGGTTCGTCTTCGCAGAATCATCCTGTATATAAATTTGAATTCATATACATTTTTCAAGTGTTGATGGGTGAAGGAAGTTGCCACAAAGACTTTTTATGACGGTATTTTAGTTCTGGGAAAGGTTAGTACAAAATATTACTTATATAAAAAATAATTTTCGTACTTATATTTATTGTTTGCCCTCCAAACAGCTGATGGAAGCCATGATGTGACGTCAGCTGCACGAACCTTATAAAGTTGAATAAAAATAATCCCCATTCGCACCCGCGAATTTGCTTTCTTTATTTACATGTATTTATACCAATATTGTTTTCTTATTTCCAATACTACGTAACCTAAAATGCAACACAATCGTATCTAAAACTTCATAACGGAGAGATTGGTGTTATAACATCAAGATCCATAAGCTTACTGGCTCTCTAGAAACAGAAGCAAGTCGGTCACAAAGGAATCACTATTGCCAGCAGCAACAACGATGTAAATGTATAATTAATGTAGTTAGTTCACCTGTCATAATGCATGTATCAAACAGCCGAACAAATGACTGTTGTATTATTCACTCGATCTCCAGTCCGAAGAGTTAATTCTGCTTGCAACTAATTTTACATCGGTTACCGATTGTGTGGTGGGTAAGGTAGAAATGTAGTTTACTGGACCAGTCAAATAATACCATATTTGTTATCATTATGCCAGTAATAGTAACAGTAATGTTTCTGTTTTTTTTTATATCTACGAACAACGGTACAACTATATGTTGTTCATTAGTTTGTTGGAAATAATATGTAACATATAATTTAGTGGAACTCATTTCACTCAACCTGTTTTTAACAAATCAAATTCTACACTGAAAAAATAAAAAAAAACAAGAGATTGCATTTTTATATCTGTCCCATCAGTAGATTATTAAAACAAAAATAACTAGTAAAATTTCTTAGTTTGTCTAATAAAAGCAAAATATGTTGTTCATAATTTATTTTTGATATTTTTAAAGAAAATTACAATATATTTCGTTTGTTGTTTAAAGTTATTTACAAGACATTATTTTTACTATGTACCTAAGCAATTGAAGAATTAAAAACGATTTTACAATTTAAATCTTCAATAATTTCCCCAAAAGCCATTATTATCTTGTTTCTTGCACAAAAATTAGTTCCATTATTTAGGAAAATTAAGCAAACAAACTCGGAATCATACAGCTGAAGACAAACTGAACAGTCGTTTCCAGAATTCAATTACATGGAAATTTAAATACGTAGCAGCAGATAAACGAGACGAGAAAAACAAAAAGAATCGATCTCGACTGTGGACGAATGCGTTTGTTTTCTACCAGAACACGAATGGGAACAGACGGCAGATTTATCGCATCGTAGGCGGCGTGGTCGAGGAGAACGAACAGACGAACGCGAGGGAAACATTGTAGTAGTAGTGGAATGAGGCTGAGGCTGAGGGGTGTCACCCTGTCAACACCAGTTGCTGGAGCTGACGATATACACGCTGACGTGATTTTCTGGCCACGACCACCACTACGACGTCTTTTGTTCCACCGTGCTATCAATTTCACAGCAATATGACCTTAACAAGACCTATTTCTCTTTAGTTTTTACTTTTTCAGACGAGGGGAAAAAGTTTACTGCTTGATATTCGTCACTAGCGAGTAAGCGAATAACATATAGGGTGATTGAAAATATAGGAATGAATGGCTATTTTCTTTTTATTAATTTTAGACCTGTAGATTAAATTACAAAGTTGGGGCTTGGGGGCGAACTTAAATGTCACTTTTTGGTGTATAAAGGTCCTAAATTATACTTCTGGCTTCGCGGGAAATGATATTATGACTCATTTTTTAAATACACTTTGCAAACCCCCAACAAACGTAATTTTCAAGTTCATGAGATATTAATTTGGGAATATGTAAAATTGTATTGATATACAATAATTCAATGTAATTGACTATTTTATTAATATTATTTGTGATTGTTTCTACTGATTTAGTTGTGTTTATTTAGAGTCGCGGTTGCAGCAGCAGCGACAAAAGCCAACGTCTACTAAGAGTTTTGTCGGGTGTTTCCTTTAGATGATAACAGGGAATGCTGGGAAGGTAAGATCAAAGCCTTGCCCCTAAACATCATTCTTGCAACTTCAACATTCAGGATTTTATACCTAGTTCAAATAAACATTGTATTCACAAATAAATAAAATATAATTATAATTTAATACGTTAAAAATAATAATAAATATGTTTTAAATAGATCATTTACAATAACTTTGAAATATATTTATTCTTTAATGCTCGGTTTATAAAGAAAAGAATACATTTACTTTGACATTAATTTTATTTATTTCATGGCATACCTGTCAAAACTTCGACTGTTATTTGAATGAGTACATTTTATTTGCTTTTCAAGTAAATTAATTTATCGTTTATAAAACCGGCCATTGTTTAGTTGCCGTTAAAATTAAGGTTAAAATAATTACATGACAGTTAAATGCCCAGTTTCAACATCTATTAAAATTAATTTTTCAGTAATGAAATAAGTAAAATGAATGGTGTTTTCGTGAGACATCTTATTGACTGTTATTAATTTGAATTTCGTTTTGATATGGACTGGTATGTTCTTTGGCTCCTGTAAAGTAGCTGCCATTCTTTCTGTTCTCTGGATTCTTCATGTCATTCGACGCAATCCATGTATGTCTGAGATGGGTTACATACGTCAGATATGGGTTTGAAGCTACTGCGCTTGCCACCTATGGCTATCAGGGATGTGCGCGTAGTCTACTGCAAGTAATCTACGCCATTCTCTACGTGTAAACAATCATGTAGTCTACGTCTTCATTTTTCATATAAACAATGTAGACTATGTAGACAAAGAAAACACCTGTGTTCACTTAAGTCAGATTAGAAATTTTATCCCTAGAACTAGATAATTTTAAATGTTGTTAGAGATTTTATTTTTAATCTAGGGATTACATAAAAAAAACTAGTTGTGCAGGGCAAAACGTTCAAAATTTGTCAACTGGTTACTGTTTAAAATAGCGCCAAAGAAAACTCCGTCTGGTGAGATGGCGCGTTGATCGATTTTAAAAATATGACAGTTCGCCCAAGACCCAAAACAGACATTCATCTAGTAATGGACGAGCACTTGCTTTATTAGTTTTATTATATAAAGACCGATAATGACCCGAGCTCACGAATACGAATACATGTAATAGTTACAAAGGAATAAATTTAGGTTATGTTGAATTTTACAACTGTCAGATGCATTATCTACATTGTTTACATTGTCTACGTCGCTAGAATTGTCGACGTATTGTCTACGTGTAGATGTCGACAATTAAGGTGAAGCATACGGTCTGAAGTTCGTTAACCAACAATTTGTTATCGTGTAAGTAGGGTTTCTTGTAGTTTTAACAAAAATGTTGATCTGACCAATCATAGAAAACCAAGTATGAGTCTATGCTAAATAGTGGTAAGGCTATTGGCACGTAGTTTAAAATTATACAAACGTGAAGATTTTCAAGAAAATTATTTCAAATAACAGAAAATAATTGTAAATGATATGTTAACACAATAAATACTAAAATGTAATAACATATAGTATTTTATTTGATATTATGACAAAAACGACATTACAGCAACTTGAATATTCTGACTTTAGAATCGCAGTTCTCATTTCTCATGTATTTTCTAATCATGTTTACGTACTGTAATCCTAGAATGTATTGAAAACATGTAAACGCTTCAATTAAACAAAATACATGCACTATCAGAGTTGTAGATGCTTTTTTATATATCCAAATATGAAAATAATTTTTTCCACAAGCATTTGTTTATAAATTTATGTACGTATTTTTAATTTTGCATCAACGAGGTATATTTGTTCTGTTTTATGTTTCATTCATCTTATAATCTGTAAGAAATATAAATAAATTCCTACTTCCTTTTGTGAAATATTTAAGGTTAGAATATGAATTGTTGTCTATGAACGTTAAATTAAAAACTTTGTTAAAAATATCGGTTTTTAAAACAAATAATCCATTTCAATATTACTAACCATACTGTTCTACTAATCTGCTCTGCTAAAATTGATCAAATCTTTGCAGTAAAACTTGATATACCGTACTAATAACTTCGAATATTAGTGTAATATAATACGAAAAATAAAATAGATATATGGCAAATCACAAATTCTGAAATACTCATTCATAACTCATTCTACATCGTGAAATATATAATTATGAATGACAGCTGTCAATCTAGATGTTCATTTTAGCGCTGAGTGTACGACAAAGCACACATCAAGTGTGTAAAATGAGTAATTCGTAAAGTTGCTGCAACAAATTCAAATTTCAAAAAAATATTTTATATACTTATTCTCATCTAAATGAAGGAACAAGTAGTGCAGAATAATCTCACAACATTCTACTTTTTGATATATACAATATAAAGAATGTGAAATTTCTATAAAACAAACAAATTTGAATTGATATGCAACAGATCAAGATATCAAAATTTCTAGTCTGAATTTCTCAAAAATGCCGAGTACGATTTTGTTAAAAAAATTCTGTATATTTAAGAACATAGTTTTCTATAACACATAATTTTTTTACCCAATTTGAATTTGTAACTTTTGAGAAAAAAACAAAAATATCCGAAAAAGCCTGCTTTTGAGCGTTTTTACGCATGTTTATTTTTTTTTCTCAAAAGTTACAAATTCAAATTGGATAAAAATTGTATATGTTATAGAGGACCATATTCTTAAATATACAAAAAAATTTAAAGAAAATCGTACTCGGCATTTTTGAGAAATTCTAATCCATTTTTGAACCGTTTTCTATCAATTAATTGTACATAAATTTAATAATATGTATATTATTACTACACCTTGAAGTATTGGCTTTAAAATTATGTACAATTCATCGTAAGTTTCATTCATTAAAACAAAGATATCTTATTTGAAAGAGATCAAGTCAGATCAAGTGTCCTGCAGCTAACTTAAGATTTAATTAAGCGGATGCTTCACCTTAAAGATTACACGTAGATGCACATCTCTGATGGCTATGCTTATGAGTTATGAGAAGTTTAAGTACTTCCAAGTCTACTGCCGAATCTCCATATACTATGCTTGAAAAATTGGATTTGACGAATTCTGATTTTGCTGTTGATTGTATACTGATTGTGATCTTCTTCACTTTTAGGATTGCAGCCGTCTTGTTCTTGCACAGGAAGTTGATTTTTAACCGATAATTTTAATTCCATATTTATTTTATGTTTTAAGTTTTCTTAAGGTGAACAGGATGACAACTAGAAAAACTAACTACACTAATGAGAGAGTATATTAGAAAGTATGATTGTAGTAGAGAAATAGTTAATTTTATTTTTTTGATTATCATTTCTACAGGAATATACTAGGTATTATTATTTGTTTTTGAAATGAACAAATTCGAATCATTTTTATTTATTTTATAGTATATATAATATTACTGTTAAAATTTTGACTGTCATTTAATAAATAAATTTTGTTTACTTTGGAAGTAATTTAATTTGATGTTGATGATTCCGGCCATAAATGTAATACTTTAATATTTTTTCATTTAACACAATTGCGATTAGGTTATCATTTATAATTATTGTAGCTGTTTATACCATACTTAGTATTTTCTTCCATCTATTGCTTTTAATTAAAAATAAGTTGGGCATATTTGTAATAATTATTTGTGTATTAAGAGCGTAAAGTAATTCTTTGTTACTCGAGCATGGTAATTGCAGCGCGAGCCGAAGACGGGCGCTGCAATAGTGTAAGAAGAACAAAGACACTTTAATTTTTTAAATTTTTTCTACGGCAACATCTGAAATGATTAAAAAACGTATACGTATTGAAAAGAAATTCGTTCTGTCTACTCTTATTATGACAAGTTTCAGTTTTGTTTGTATCACTGGTAACTATTGAAGTAAGCGCGCATCTAATACCATATTCGCGCGTTGCCATTGGAAACGCGTTCTTTTAATATTTATCTCCAATGGCAACCTGCGACAAAGTTATTTTTTCTACGATTGCTATGAAAAGTTGACAATTACGATATCATTTATCATCGTAAAGTTGACGTTTTCTGTGGAACAATCTCCAATGGCAACGCGCGAAAAAGACGTTAAATGCGCGTGTTTCCAATGGCAACGTGCGAAAAAGATATTAAATGCGCACTTATTTCAATAGTTACCAGGGATACAAACAAAACAGAAACTTGTCATATTGACAGTTAACAGAACGAATTTATTTTCAGTATGCATACGTTTTTTAATAATTTTAAGATGCAATCGTAGACAAAATTATGTGTGTATCACGAGCGTAAAGTGTCTATGTTCCTCTTACACTATTGCAGCTTTCGCCTTCGGCTCGCGTTGCAATTACCGTGTTCGAATAACAAAGAATTACTTTACGCTCTAAATACACAAATAACTATTTTGCGCGTTTTCAATGGCAACGCGCGAAAAAGATATTAAATGCGCACTTATTTTAATAGTTACCAGGGATACAAACAAAACATAAACTTGTCATATTGACAGTTGACAGAACGAATTTATTTTCAGTGCCAATACGTTTTTGAATAATTTTAAGATGCAATCGTAGAAAAAATTATGTCTGTATCACGAGCGTAAAGTGTCTTTGTTCCTCTTACACTATTGCAGCTCTCGCCTTCGGCTCGCGCTGCAATTACCGTGTTCGAGTAACAAAGAATCACTTTACGCTCTATACAAATAACTATTACGATTCCTTCACAGAAACCATCAACTGTACGATGACAAAGGAGAGTGTAATTTTTAACTTTTTATTGCAATGAATTTATAACCTTATTCACAATAAATGGTTTTAATGCTGCTGAATATGCAGATATTATTTTTATTTATTTATTTGAATGTTGATGCGTTCCCAACGTCTTTCTGGAGTGATACACGTAGCGACATCTGTTGCTCAATGTTTGAAGATTGAATTATAAATTAAACTGGAAAACAATAATTTGATGTTTTATTTATATAAGTACATGTAAAATTCTAAAAATATGGTAAACTGATTTATTTTTGTTTTAAATTGTTGTTAAACATATTTTTTTTTTAATGTAGATTATTAGTATTTTTTAACGGAGGTACGGTATATACGAGCCGGTCATAAAATACAAAGATATTACGTCATGCCAGTGCTTAGTGTTTGGAACATTTTCAAATGTAGATTTTTGTTTTTTGGCTAATTTAAATGAAATAAATTAAACTCTAAATAAATATCACAATAAGATAATTCTAAAATTATTAAAATGTTTCTTAATTACTTGAGAATATGGAGTACACAGTTCCATGAGCATTCGTTGCATTTGAAAATAATGCATTGATCAACTAATAGCGTCCACGCTCAATGGATGGCGCCACGAGTATTACGATAGTTCTCATGAACATTTTACTACGCGTGTGTTATAGAAAGGACTGGGTATTGCGTCATCGATAAAAGGGTGTTTGCCACTTTAATGGCATGTCAGCTCTTCGGGCTGATAGGGTATGACAATCAAGACATACCTAGCACAAAATTTTTGACATATCGGGGCTGCTGCTTGTCATTGTGCAAAGAGCGCCCCTTTAATTAAATTAAAAACGCAGTTTTATTTAAATATTTAGTGATTTGTTATTTTATTGTTCAGTAAAACTGTCAACAAACTGTTCAAAATACGAATAAGTCATAGAAGAGATTATTTTCATAATTGCTGGGTACGAATTTATTTTAAAATAGTAATGTTGGATTAATTCGCTTTTTATAAAGGTATTATTATAAAATTTACATTTTCCACTTTTAAATCATATGAATTGCAACATTGTCATAATTTATATGCATTCCTATTAAAATGAAATTATTACAGAAGAATAAAGAAAAATGGTCAATAAAAGAAAATGAATAGTTCATATTCAAGAATTTAAATGAAAAACCGCTTATATTTAAATTGTACGAATATGTTCATGATAGAGGATCGTAATTCGTACTAAATGTTCCTCCGCAAGTTCAAAATTCTCTGAAATTTCGGAACTCGATGGATGAGGCCTGCATGGCCAAGGGCTGAACCAACCATTTAAGTTAATTGAATTTTCTTGCTTTCTGCATTCGCGGCGAATTGATTCAGAATTGTTACCGCTACCACATTCATAAAACGGGTACTACCGGCTTTCTCGAGAATATTTGAATAGTTGAAATACATGCATTCAACTTACAATGAAATTTGTGCTCGCGAAAACTGAAACGAGGGAGATGAGTTTTGCACAGTAATAATTTAAAGTATTAAGCAATGTAATAATTAATTATTCAGATGTATGTTACTAATTTTAACAAAATAACAGACGAAAAGCAAATGCACTTTCAGCAAATAAGTCCTAAAAAAGATATAAAAGAATGTCGTATATTAATTCAGCAATTAATTAGCTTAATTGCAATTTATGCGTTTGCTTTTTCAGGAAACAGAATTGGGACAAACAACATAAAAAACACAGTGTCGACAAAACAATCTTCATAGTAAAAAGTTGGCGACAAATCCGTTTCATTGTGACGACGAAGTGTGAAAGTGAAAATCAATTGGAAGTTTTATCGCAGTTTCTAGACAATATTTCGGATGTGTAAAATAGATTCTTTCTGACTTCAAAGCCTCTTGACTGCGCCCTGACACGGGAATCCCATTTTCATGACGCCGTACTGACAGCTTTTCCTTTGTTAAACTTATGGACTAAGGTACTAAACTTTCACACTTTGATATGCTTTCCTCAGCAAAATTTGCAGAAAAAGGTTCTTATTTCTTGGGCACGTATGTAAAATGGAGCAAAGTTTTAAATGATAAAGAACTTGCTTACGTACCTACCCGGTTCTAATAACGTTAAAAGCTTGTTTTTATAAAATCTATGCAAAAAAAATAGTTTTTTTAATTAAATTTGTACGTATACTATTTTCATTTTAAACTCAAGGGATCGGTATAAAACGATTAAATGCACCGCAATTACGTTTATAAAGGAACTCAAAATATGATCTGTCATAACTGGTTTTACAAGGTTCACACAGGGTTGTACAGCCCCATTCGCCGGTACGGTCAATCATAGGAAAAAACAAGAATAATTTTAGGTTGAATACGACCCTTGAAACTTTACCTATTTTGACCATCGATAAGCGATATGGGGTAACCGCACTAATTGATTTCATTGTAGTTATATGGGACAGGGACGTTCAATCGTTTTATGGCGATCTCTCGAGTTTAAAATGAAAATAGTATACCAGGATTTTACTTTTGATCATGGTAATTTATCATTTCATATCGACTACTTCAGACACCCGTCACTACAATGTTGATTATGCGTGATATTTCTTTCTGATCATGGCCCTCATCTCCTCGTATATTTACATATATATCGCGGACCTAACACATATAATAAATAATAAAATATTAAATTTTGATATTGCTAAGAAAACTAAAGATTTTCACACATGTTGTATCCAAAATGTTAGTATCTTTCCCGCTGTTAAATATTCCTAATTAATTTTAGAAAATAAAATCAGAAATAAAATCTGACGATATATTAAAACTATTCTTCTCTAAAATAATTTATAAATGTTCAGCAATAGAAAATATACAATGGTAAAATTGTTAGGATCTTCAGAAAATACTGCGTACAATGATATTTTTCAAAAATTAAATGTAATGAGTTGCGGGCATATATGTATTAGTAATACATATATGGTTGCGGGCTGAAACGTGACCGGCCTGAATATCGTGAACAGCTGTTTGGCCGGCAGCTGTCAGAATTACCTCCCTTCTTTCCACTCATCATCAACATACTGCGAGTGAAGTTGGTTGTTATACTTTGCTTTAGTGTTTCTTTCTTGTGTGTTATTATTATTGTTTGGTTATTTATTTAGTGCTTTTTTATTAATGTGGGCGAGCAACAATATCGCGTAGGTTATGTTAGGTTGTGATGTAAGGTAGACAAAAATGTAAAATGAATTCGTTTCGAATTCCTTCAGAAATGTGTTTTAAAACAAAAATATATGTTGTGATATGCAAGCAAAATGATCAACAATGATATATACAAAATGTACAACTAGTTTAACTACTGAGGCTTTTTATAATTTAAACACTTCATAATTTTGACGTAAACTATGCCACTGGATGTAATGCTAAAAACTGACCAGTATCTTAAATTTGTAAATCCTCTCATAGACTCTGAGATTTCTTTGCTGCTAGGAGGCGAAGCCTCCTCAGCACACCTAGCATATATCGGAAACAACTGATAGTTCTTGCGGCTCAATTCGTAGCTCTACGGGGAATTTAGAACAACAGAAAGGCGAGCAGAAGGAATCAGTGACAGAGATAACGACCACGAGGACTGAAAGGAACATCAGTCAATACTTGAATTACTTTTGTAAGTGAGTATGTTTTAAATTAGTAGACGTACGACAATTTCAATTGAAAATTTGGGTTTCTTTTTACTATTTCTCGGAGAAATAATAAAATGGCTGAACTGTATGTTCAACCCTTAGTATACTCACTCTCAAAAGTTATTAGTCTTTTAAAAAAGTAATTTTCTGAATGATATTGTTTAAACGAAGTGTGCTATTTTATGTTACTAAAACATTGTTTTTATGTTTATAGGGACATCACGGAACCTGCAAGCATCTTCAGCGGCCTCAACATTATTTTGGAGCAGTTGGTATTATTATCATCTGAGCTGCTGCCATTCTGAACGTCACCGTAGCTTTGGAACATCATCTTGGAGTAGCTGGTGCTCTGACCAGTATCATCGAAACTGGTATCATCGTGGACATTATCATCTGTGTGAACATCTTCTCTTGCAACATAGCGGCATCAGCAAAGTCGAGTTCGAATATTAAGCCCGTTGTTCTCAACATCAATGTAAGAAAATTGTAATTTTTTAATTATTCAATATTTATTTAAGAATTTATGAAATAAATTCATTTTCACTTTAAAATAATAATTGTGAATAGTAACTAGATATTTTTTAATGAAAACTATAATGGATTGTTAGGTAGTGAGACATTGTCAATTATTATTAAGGGTGAATAACTATATTTTTCATTGTTAAACCTTCCGGAATTATTTTAGACAAAAATATTTGTAGTAAAAGTTGGATGTAAATAAATTTGTATCACTTTTATTTAAAAGATTTTTCTCCTACAATATGACCAGATCAAAGTAAAAAATTAAAAGTTAATTTTACATAATCGCTTGTTTCTATCAGCGGTCATTTTATTTTATAAAGTTAATGAATACTATTATCCAAAGTAATTGTTTCCTATATTCCAATAATAACTGTTATAAAAGGTTTCTTTACAATATTTAATTTGTATTTTAAAAGTTGGGAAAACTGATATAATTAGTATTTAATCATTTAAAATAATTACCTATTTGTATTTAAAAGAAAATTTATATATAACTAGGTAATAGATGGTAGTACTATTGTAATTATAATTTTGTAAATTTTTAAATTGATTTGAAACAATTTGGAGAGCAATGCGCACGGCAAAACTATGTATACGTTATTATCCGGTATAAAACTACCCTCTGAGGATACTGAAAACATGAGTTCATAGGTCGAAGAAATCAACTTAAATTACTATTTTTAAAATATAATTTTATTTGTTTCTAATTATTTTGTTGTTATTTTGTTAGTTGCGGCAGCGAAGAAAGCCAAGGTCTTCTACCAAAAGTTTTGTAATGTTTCCTTTTGGTGATTACAACATCAAATACTGGAAAGATTGATCAGCGACAGAAGTCAACATTTTCTCTTCAATTATATCAGAAGATGACTGCAAAGTCAACAAAGAATTTCACGTCCGCTTCCCTTAAAAAATTCCTAACACATTTATAACTTATTCTTCATCCCTTAAAAAATGTTTGAATCATTTCCAGTCAGTTATATTCTCTTAAAAAATTCCTAACACTTATTCAGCATCTTTTAAAATTAATTTTATATTATATACAGGGCGGTGACTCTCTCAGCCGGTTATTGACTTTAACATGGGAAATCAGTTGTTTGCAATTTCCTGCTTCCTTAATTATTTTAAGCAAAAACGCGTCAAATAAAAGTTTTAGGACATCAAATTCTGCATCTAAATCAATAAACAGAATTACTTTTACGTGCTTTGTAACGACAGAAATTAAATATGAAAATGTCGAAAATTGCGTTGAAAATATTAATAGCCATGGAGTTGAACAAAAACAATTAATAAATGCTTGACGTTTTATCGGTCAAAACATCAAAAAAATATGATTTCGTTTAATAATAATCATAGACCAGACATATAGTAGACCGCCTACTCTCTAATATTTCTCTGGAACACTAGTCGCGACATGAGGGTCGCTAGCCACTAGCGGTTGTAATATATACTAATGTAAAGCGGGTTGCGCACATACTAATGTAAATAATAATTACAATTGTTTTAGTTTATTGTTTTATTTCAAGCCACAGTCATGGCTCACTATTCTCTTTCCGATTAGGTGTATAATAAAGAGCCCGCCATTTTACTTTTTAATAATGTAACATATGGATTATTTTACATGATTGTAAAGCAAATTTGATGCACTTTTCAAATTTGTTAAAAAATATAGTATGTACCATTTGAAATTTCAAAGTTGATATTAATTACTAATAAACCGGAAATGATATCATGAATGTAAATTCGTCATCAACTAGCTTACATGTTATTGTATATATGTTATATGAAAGAAATTGCTAAGTTGATAAATAAGCGAGATATTTGCTGGGTCTATTAAAATATAACACTCTGTGTATAGTGTGATGATATATTATATTTATTTATTTTATACAATAAAAACTATGATTTAAATTGATAATTTACTATAACTCTGTTTATCCTTAAAAAATAAATATTTTTTAAACACACTTATTGTAAATTATCTATTTAATACATTTTTATTATTGTTTATACTACAATCGTTTTGTTTATGGATAAAATGTTTATTACAATCATTTCATTTATTTGTGAATACAATAATTATTTTAATTAAGTATAAAACCTGGATCATGTTTGGCGGCAAACCGATAATAGTACCTTCCCAACATTCGCTGTCATCATAAAAAGGCAACCCTCGACAAAGCTTTTGGTAGAAGATTGGCTTTCTTCGCTGCCGCAACTGCGAATCTTTCCAAAAAGCAAAAAAAAATATTTTCATTCTGCAAGGATATTTTCTAATAAAGCAACAAGCTCAGTAAACAAAGAAAAGTAGTTGTTTTAGCCGAAACATTTACAAGTTTATAGTTGTAAATAAAAAATAACTGCTCAAAATAAATTATATTATTAATTAACAGTTATTTAAGGTACTACCATTTCTGATTCTGATTTATATTTTGAAATTGTTTTGTTTGCTATTGTTACGAGTTTCTAAAATATTTTAGAGAAAAATACTGTAAATGAATTTTCTGTAACTTTGATTTAAAGTATATTTCTTTAAAATAATCTAAAAACATTTGACAGTGGAGAAATATACGATGCTAAAAGTTCAAATTTTTAAATTCATTTTGAAGTACATTCCTATGTGTAAAAATGAAGTTTCTTATACAAGCGGAGATAAATAAATTATAAGTATTGAAATGAGTGCGAACTAAAAATAAGAAAATGAGAGAATGAAACATGAATGTTATGTGATTTTATATAGATATTTATTTATCTAAAAACTAACAATATAAAAATCATACATATAACCTTATGTTACGTTACATGATGTACGTATATTATATAATAATATATTAGTAACAAAGTTTGTCTAACTGCTACAGTCTGTTAAAGAGATACATTAATAATATCTCTATTATATTTTATGAAATGACCATAATTTTGATTTAACTGGAGGCGTCCCTGATTGCAGTGCAGTGTATTTCACTAGATTAATCGTAGACAAGATATACACAGTGACATAAATTTCCCAAATACTAACCATAAAATTCTGTGAGTGGTTCGACTTGGAGAAATAACTTGATAAGATGCAAATTGCAATATCTTGTCTGTTGTAGGCGTACAATTAGAAAATGGAATTAAAAATTAATAAAATTAGATACAATAATAATTTAAATTCACTTTATAATATACTTTATATAAAAAATATAAAAGAAATATATTAGTAATTAAATTTTTAATTCCATTTATAATACATTGGTGACAAATATAATTATTTTAATAATTAAATATATTCATTAAATATAATTGCATTAAATATTAATCGGAACATCGTCTGGCACATGAAATAATGTAAGCTGCAAGTCATCCGTCTGTGAAGAGTTTGACATGGTTGTGGGGAACTTGGTCGTCGAATTGTTCGAGTTCTGCGAATTTGACTTCTGTAAAGGCCAACAAGAGGAATTGCTTAGCTGCGATTCGGGGCAGTCGTCAGATCCTATAGATATGTCCGCAATGATTCCACTTTCTGCAAAGACAAATATTAAGATTTTAGTTTTATTCCATTTGTTACTTATATCAGTTCAGATAAAACAAAATATTTAATTGAGATTAATAAGCCTAGCAAGATGAATTACTTCAAGCTGAACAGTAAATTAGTAGGAGTAATAAGCGAAATAAAAATAAAATGGCAAATATATTATCTATTTCAATAAATGTAAGATAGATTTGATCCAAGCGTCAAATGGAATACAACTAGTGTTGTCAAATTTCCGGAAATTTATTCTGTGCCGAAGTACAGACATTATGGCTGATAGCACAAGCTCTGTTTTTGCCTGTTTTAAGAGCAGTGTATTTGGGTGTTTTAGCTATCTCTAACATGTTATAACCGTGCTCTTGGAACAAACAAATACATAGCTTGTGCTACCAGTCGTTCAGTCTGACGTCACATGATTTTAAACAATCGGATGTTATGGCGAAACAATCTGTTGAAGATAATGGCTGGTAGCACAAGCTCTATTTTTGCCTGTTTTAAGAGCAGTGTATTTGAGTGTTTTAACTATCTCTAACATGTTAAAACCGTGCCCTTAGAACATCCAAAAACATAGCTAATGCTTCCATTACTGATGAAAACTTCACTTGTCAGTTGTCGTACTGTTAGAAAAATACATATATTTATTTAAAATATAGCTCAAAGGCATGTTTCAAAATTTTAATTAGTTATCAACTATTTCACTGAGTTAAAATTGAATAACAAGGCATAGTGGTATAGCTCCTGCTATCTATCAAAATATATGAATAATGTTGTACTAATTTTTAAATAATTTCCAAATTGTTTGCTTTAACAAATCAAATATACAATTATTTATTAAATGTTTTCAATTACAAAATTATTTTATGTCCAAGATAAAAATTATCCAGGTAATTCTCGGGGTTTTATTTTGGAAAATTTATTAAAAGATTAAGAAGTTACCCACTGTACAGGAGCCGAAGTATTAATTTTCTGAATTTCAGTTTTGAACCTGATAGCTACTGCCATCTACCAAAATATATTAAAAAAGTACTGTTTTTTGGAAATAAATTCCAAATTGTTTATTTGAAGCAAATTTATTTATTAAAAGTTTTTATTAGAAAATATACCAAGTTGGTTATGTTCAAGAGAAAAATTCTCGCAGAAACTGGGATTTTATTTTGGAAAGTAATAAAACAATGTCTTCTTACCCATGGAGCACTGACTGTTGAGCGTATGCGACCGACTGTGACTATGGTGACTGTGGGGGCTATCGGCGGTGTCGAACTGCAGCCCCGGAAGGTTGGGCAGCGTGGTTGCGGCGGGTAAAAGACGGCCCAACGTTCCTCCAGACCCCGCTGAGCTCGTGCTACCAGAGGACATACTTGATACCGAGATGATGGATTGAGGTCGGTTGTTGCTGCGGCAGAGTTCCGAGACTGGACCTACTATTGAGTTGCGGAATCTTGGAGCGGCTGAAAAGATTAAATTAACCATTCAGAAACTGTCGTATTCGATTTGAATTAAATTTTAAACTTGCACAATAAAAATGAAAGAAATAAGTTCTTTAATGAAATCTTAGATTTTAAAATGTGTTGCCCTATATTTATTAAATTAATTTTAATTTGTGTCAAAGAATAATGCGTTCAATACTTACTTTTCAACTGAGAAATACTGATGGATCTATCATTGATATTATCAGCACTTGGGCGAATATCAAGGCACGGTTTGTTTCCAATTCCCATGGAAGACATTTCCTGTAATCTTATTTCTGTAAAAGAAATATCTGCATTAGAATTATCTATATTTGTCATAATAAATATGAATTACAATTGGCTTGTTACAATAAGAATGATAAAAAAGACAAAATTAGAAATTATTATAAAAGATTACAATAAAAAAAATCGTACAAAAAATAATTAAAACTATGTTTCATGTTTGACAGTATTGTTAATGTTAGAAATTGCTTAATTAACTATTAAAAATTTTACCTTAACAACAAATACACACCAGCAAAAATATAATATTTATATTTGTTTACCTCTATTTTTCATAGCTTGCTTCCACAATAACTTGGACAACTCTTCGGCCCACAATTTCTTCACATCTTCAGAATTGGCTTGTAATGTAAAAGTGTCATTTGGTTTTCGTTTCCTGAACCAAATTTCGAACTTGGTTGGACTGTCTCCTATTTTTGCTGTTAATCCTATGTCTGTCATTTTAATGCTGTTCTTATATATGTATAAATCGAGATTCTGCGACAAAATATGAAATTTTAAATATGATTAAGAAATATGTTCGTGTAGATGAGTAAGATATTGAGAAGAATGTTATTAGAAGAAAGGGAATGAATTAATTGATCTGGTTTTTAAATAATTGGATATTCTTACCTTTCGGTCTGGGAACCTTCTAGCTTTACTGAACAGTATTAACTCCTCAAAAAGAAATACTTGGCGTAAAGACTTCTTCGCTCCTCTTCCTTCAGATACTAAAAATTCATTTTGTCGCAATAAACGACCTTGTTCTTTTAAATTAACCTGTTAACAAAAGTTAAATAATGAAAATTCATATATAAACAATAAAAATAAATAAAACTTACGTCACACTCCCTAATGGAGTCCATCGCCAGGAGATCATTTCCATGCCTCAGCTGGAACTTGACCATTTCTTCAGCAGCTATTAAGTCTTCTCGCTCAGCAATGACTCGTTCTGACGAACCTTCTGGTAACTCTGGACACGCTTTCATGAGTTGTTGCAGCAATAGTGCGTATTTTCCCATTCTTTGTACAGGCTTCAACAAGTAGCTCGCTAAATCTAAGTTGTCTTTTAGCTGAATTTGTTTGCTCTATACGTAAAACACTTATTAGTATTACATTTTTAAAATAATAAATTCTTTCTTACCTTGAAAAAAGTTCTGCCATACTCAGTCATCAAAGAATCCGATTTCGGTTTATTTTTATTGTACAACGCGTACAGAGAAAATTTACTCCTGTGTCTAAGGAAAATCTGTCCCACATGTACAGGACTATTTTCACACATTTCCAGTTCTCTTAAGAACTGCTGACTGTGAAACTCGTAGATTTTCTCAATGTTTCCAAACACAACATTTCTTTGTCCTCTAAGTGCTTGAGGAATATCTTCTCGTAGCAACTCAGGGATATAGTTCTCTATGACGTAGTAGAGTGATCGGACGTAGTCACGCTCTGTTTGGATCATTTCTCGCATTATGAGGAGAAGTGTTCTAAAAAGAAAAAAAAAAACATTATAGATCAATTTTACGAATATTTGTATGATTAGTAATATACCACAATTTAGTTTATTTATTTGTTTGCCACTCTGCACAACAGAGACTTAATCTCATTTACAGGCTATAGTTTGTAGTAGCATTCCTATCAGTTAAAGACAGCCATTTTTTTAAAACTAAGTTGAATTCAAATAAATTCTGAACGCGCGAACTATTGATTGGTTGTGCAACAACTGCCTGTTTCATACATTAATACATGATATACATATTTACTTTAATTTTTGAATTGCAGTTCTTTTATAAAACTGCAAAACATGTATAAAATTTCTATCACTAATGACGTTCGCACTATTATATTCTACCGGCAAGCCTGAAATAATACTCGATCGCTTGCAAATCAAATAAAATCAAGACAATATTTCATATAATTGAAATACATATATTGAAACATTAAAGAATAAAAATGGTAAAATAACAAAAATATTTACGTATTAATATTAAATTACAGATTTAACGATGATGGTAAACAAAAAATATGATCCAAATATTATTGCTAAAGTTACTAAATTAATCATGGCAAGACTGCATCTTGCATATCCAAAAGAGACGACTTGTTTCTATAACAGATAAAAAACCACTAATTACAATTTACTAATTGATCACTTCATCTTATAAGCTAAAGAAACGACTTGTCTCGCTCAATGCTAACCTAATACTATTTAATTATTTTTATTTTCCATGGGATGTGCTGGCAAGGGGTAAGAAGGTGATATCCCCATACACGAAATTCAGACTTTTGCAAAGTTCAAATTAAATTCAGACCAACGCTCAGTTACTAATTTATCCAGATGTGTCAACACATATATAAATCAGAGAAGCCGTAAACTCTTTAAATAATATAAGAAGTACTGAAGTTATTATAACATATGAACTGATAAAGTTGCTAAATAAAACTTTTTCAAATCAACTTAGTTTGTATCTATTGAAGCTGAGTACATGTACATAGTGAAAAATCCTAATTATAATAAAAAGAATTCTGATTTATTTCACTTTGTTACAAATTAAAGATATGAGTCTGTTAAAAATAAATAAAAATATATATTTTGTTTCATTTTTAAAAATATATACAATATTCTGAAAATTAATTTCTTATTTACTTTCATTTATATTTAGGGTATATGTTTGACTTACTTTTGTATTTTGGAATCGAGGCTTTGGTCTGAAATATTGGGCAGGTCAAGATTGGAAGATCTACAATGCAGGTGACTATTGCCTGCAACTGGTAGCACGGGTTTATTCCTTTCATTGTTGTATTGTTCATCTGTTTCTTCTAATTCTTCACTCACAGTACTGAAATATAAATAAAACATTATTATATTGCTAAAAATAGTTAATTCAATTCATACTAAAGAGATGTAACTTAAAAATTAGTTTAAAGAAATAGTTTCATGCGATTCTGATCATTTTAAGTTAGATACTAATAGAGAGACTAATACTAAGCATATTACAATTACAAAATTAACCGCAAACCTATTTTAATCATAGTGTAAATGTTTATATTGCTTAGACTGTCTGACATTTTTAAATATCAATGATTATAAACAAAGTAATTTCAAAACTCTGTGGTAATTACCTAAGTTAAATGTTAAAATAAATGACTATTAAGTTGCGCAACTAAAACTAATATTTTAAATTTTACTTAAATAAACAATATAAAAGTAAATTAACATATCTTTAGGATTAAGTTACAAGCAAATTTATATTTAAAAAATTAGTAAAATATTTATTTTATAACTTAAATTTGAATTTCAGAATTGTTTGTTTTGGGCATCAAAAGATTAAATGTGCAACTATTCTACAGTCAAATTTTAACAATAATACTAATAAGTAATTATGGGGTAGATGGCTCAGTGGTATCGAGTCGGCCTGTGGATCTTGAGAACCCTGGTTCGATCCCCACAGCAGACAAACAATTTTCACCAATTTAAAAATCTACCCCTGTGGCTCCCTCTCCACTAATATCTTTGAGGGCCGTGATTTGCCGGCTGGTAACCGCACTTCACGCGACAAAATATATCACTTACCGAGATCTGCTTAGGCAGAGTGCCACACCCAGTAATGGGTAAAAGGCGTGATGATATATATATTTATTTAATTCAAGATTAAGAAATGGATAAGATCAATAATTTTTTATCTCGGGTTGTATGTTGCCCTTGTCTTAATATTTCTATAAACATTTGGAATTAACACTGAAAGTTATAATTTCATTAAAATATTATATTGTACTATTTTTTTGCGGTCTCCATAAAAAACATAATTGTAATATCAAGCGCAAAAATACGCAGGAAGAAAAATTTGTGAACTAACATAAATATGTGATTTTCCACATTAACATTATAATTATTTTACGATAAAAAATCATTTTCTCCCTTAACAAGAGAGTTTGAGAAGCAGTGCTTTATGTAACTAGATAATTAACATTAATTCAGTTAGTACACTTTTTAGACGTGATAATTAGTCGCGGCACAAAAAAAAATGATATTTTATTCTGCCACAAAATGCCGAAATGGTGATAGTTTACAAAGTAATCACGAAAAGTAATAAATATGAATCGAGTTACGGAATAACGGAGTATATCCGGGACATAAAGTATTTTCAATTTATATACAAAAAAAAAACATACCTTTTGGTAGAAACATACCTCTTGGGAAAAACATCATTCTCCTCAATACTATACTGTTGTCTGTCAGTATGATCAACATGCGATCCTCCACTACTGCTGCCTCCACTACACGGGATGCCAGTCTCATTACAATACTGACACGAGCAAGTCCTCGCCAGTCGCTTCTTGAACACGGCGTCATCACCACTGGCACTCTGACACACTGACGACGCGCGTCCGCTGTCACACCGCCCGCACCCACTCACACCCGAGTCATTTCTCTCACTTGTCTCTAGCAGATCTTCCGTACTCTCGCGCACTTCCTTGATGTTGTCCAGACCCAGACTGTTCTTTCTGTCGAGCGTGGATTTCGTAGTGGCACATCCGCAACTCTGCAAACTCTGGACGTACTTCTTTTTGAGTTTGGCGGATTCGGTGTTCTCTTCGAGTTCAGATTCCCAGCAGTCGCAGGAGACGCCTGCTGCGTGGTGGTTGCACTTGTAGATGAAGGCGAATGAGGAAACGGAGCGGCGGCGGTGCTGACCGGCTGGGGGCTTGATTGGGGTGCTGGTAACGCCTTCTGATACAGGAGGTATCCGGCATGGGACTGATGATTCGCTGGGAGGTGCTTCGTTGATTTCCTACAAGAATAATACATAAATATTAAACAAAACTTCATGCTCATGATTTATGACTTTAAATACGTTGATTGCCGTCTCGGTAAGGTAAAATTATTATTTAGGACCAAAAAGTCAACAATAAAGTGATTGTGAGATGTTATACACTACTTCATTACTTCTAAATTATATGTAAATAAGTTTTATATTCTATAACTCAATGAATTATGACATAAAAGTTGTTGCTATTAAAAATAAAATTACATTCCGTAAAAATACGAGAGGCAGACCGAAATTGATACTGAGTCGGTATGCAATATAAAATTTTCCACTCTATACCATAAAGTAACTTTCAAAATATTAAAAATTCATTGTCAATAAAATAAAACTCTTGATTTAGACTTCGTGATTTACTAATAAATAAATAAACTAATTATGATTCGAATTACGTTAAATAAAAAGTATCCCAATAATTTTAGTGATTAGCTTCGCAACAAATAAAATAACATATTTTAAAATACTTGAAATATGCGCTATTATTTTATTTTTAACTCTCTGTACTAATAATCATTAAATTAAAAAAAAAGGATTTTAGTTAAATAGCAATGAATTTGTATGATTTAAAAATGAAGTTACTATGGTTAATCCGCTTTGTTTGAAGGTGTTTGTAAATTAATAAATAAAGATTTTAAAATAATATTACCTTCTTTTTAATTCTGTATAAAAATTTAAGAAACACAGAAGCCATAATTTAAAATACTATTTCGAACATTGGAGCAAAGTTGAACCGTGGATGCTTGTACAGAAATGTTAAAGTGACTGAGAATATCCATGTTTACTAGATTACTTATCTATTGCAACCGTATTGCTGTTGAGATACATTTTAAATATTTATTGTAGAAGAAATTTTCCAGAAATTGATTATGCGTAGATACACAACTATTATCGATATTTTATTATTTTAAAAAGGTGCTTGACAAGAGTTTATCCAGAAATGTTTATCAAGCAAAATTTTCTAAATCAACAAAGTACAATAAAAATATAAAATCAACTTTCTAAAATAGAGTAACTCCTCACGCCAAGTAAATCGATAGTTACTGTCAATATTTAAGAAACGTCAGAGAGAATTGCACGAAAACCCAAAGGCATCTTCCATTTATGGTAGTCACTAATCAAATACATAGATGGCTCTAATTACCTGACATTTCTCGATTAGCTTCTCGTTTCCGGATTTCGCTGCCATTCGACTGAGTTCTGAGAGCACATCGGTTTTGGATTCTTCGTTTGCCAATTGGCATCGTGCCAACAGATCGAAGCATCTTGATGTATCTTCTAATCGCTGTCGAATGTCCTCTAGTTGGTCACTAAACACGCTTATCTCTTGTTTTAGTTGCTGAGTGGTGTCTTTGAACTTCTTCGCTTTCGGACCTTGACAATGGTTCGATGATTCAAACAGATCGCCGGCTTTGTCAATTTGTCTCTGTCGAAAATTACAATCATAAGTTTCTACTTAATTATAGTGAAATTCTTAGCATTAGTGTTAAAGTATTTAAGTACAAGTTATTTGTAATTAAAATTGGCACAGATATTCTTTATTAAGTTCAAAATAATTGCCTTATTAACAAGAATGTAATTTGTTTAAACGGATTACTTCACAACGCATATGACATATGTATTGGACTAGTTTTATAACTAGCAAAACTTTATTGCTTTATAATAGTTGTAACCTCTTTTTTAGCAAAACCTCATTTCTAGTAGGTACTGAAGATACATTTCTAAATCTAATCGTAAATATTCTTATTGATTATAGATTTTTTCTCATTGAAAAAACAAACGAACTATACGAAGGCATGGGAAAATTCTAAATATTTATTGTACACTCTCTGTATCTGGGTTATTTAGTGAACAATATGTTACTCACCATGGCAATAAAATAAAATTTTTCGAATTCTTGATTTTGTTGCCGAACTTCGGAACCGGATACAGCTCGGCTTAGTTGATTGCAATGATTTTTCAGGTTTTCGTTTCCTTCTGTTTGCAGCCATAATGAAATCTGAAACAATTAAAAGAGCATAAATTATGAAACTGATAATTTATTTGTTCTTTATCCAGGTCATAATTTAAAGTCAGGAAAGTGCAGCGCAATAAATAATGAAATTGTCTTTTGCAAACATGCGATTTGGAAAATTGCAATAAAGTTCAAGAGAATAGTTTCCTGCAGATTGCATGCAATATTATCATAAGTCTTGAAAATGCTATTACGACGAATAGTACATCATAAGGATAAAGATTTACTTTGAAGTAGTTTAAATGTTCAATAAAACTATATATAAACTTTATATCTTCTGTAAATTCGAGGAATAAAAGTGATTGTAAAACTAGAAAGATATAAAATCAAAACTAAAATGTCACAGTTAATTTATTACCGATTCGGACATACATTTTAATTTGCGAAATTACATTTGCGTGTCAATTAATTATAAAAGTAATATTTTGTACGAACAATTTAATAATTAAACTTTATGTTATTTATACGAGATATAGAAGTAAAATAAACAATAAAATTAATACATGTAAGTAACTATCTAAATAAATAGATTTTGAATACATAATTTTATGAATATATAAAATATGTCAAATGGAAAGGTAAATACGTTATCAATAAAACACTGTCATTGATATAACAAAAGAAATATACAGGTGTTTCTAAACATAATAATCAAATTGAAAGGGTATACATGATGTACTAATAATGCAATACAATAATTATTTTTTTATTTGCTAAATTATGACCAGTTGCACCAACAAAAATTTCAAACTTAATTTAAGTAAATAAAAGCAATCGAATTTTTGACAGAAATATCAATTATTCCATATGACAAATACTTTGATTTGCTATTATTTATTCAAACCGATTTTAAAATTAAGTTTCGTTGGTGCCACTAGCCTTAAAGTATACATTTTTAGTACCACTGATTTGGTCTTAAATCTAATATAAAAATAATTTAATTATTATGTAAACACTATATTAGTTAATTTACAATATCAGAAAATTTACTAGTGGTTACAATTAGAATTTGATTAATAATATATTAGAAATAATTATCAATCCAGTGGTAATTTTGAAATTATTTTTCTTTATTATTTTTCATAAATTTTATGTTTCAATTTTATTTCAATACTTTCAACATGTATCTTCAAAAATATATACAATAGATTTAATTTGCAATACGTTGATGTGATTAGCGCTATGATATTTGAATCCGGAGATCTCGAGCTCGAATTTCACCTAAGCTATAAATATATGAAATATCACTCTGCGGCTCCGAGTCCGAACTCCGTACTGTAATTGGTATTTAGTTCCTGTTGTACAGAGAACATAAATATATAAATTTATATAAAGAATAATATCTTGTTTTTAAAAATCTGTATTCAAGTTCCAATAGCTTTAAACCGGTTATGCTTTACCTTAAACTACCAATCAAATTTCTTGAAAATCACTAAATCCGTTTCTAACTTCTCGTCATTTTATTTTGTTTCAAAATGGCAGATACCTAAAATTGTACCTAACCTATATCTTTAGTGACAATAGATTTGTTCCATTCACATTCCATTACAAACAACAATCATCAACTCAACAAATATGACATAACCTCTACATCAAATCAACAACTGCATTTATCAATAACACATGTATATTAACTTTAGTCTAATTTGAAGCAACAAATATTTATTTTGTTCTCGTTACACAATGAATAGTCCACCTAGATGCAGAGATACAATTGCAGGTAACTAGGCATTCATTTGCATATTACAGTATGCACTTCTTGATTCATCTTATCAGGGATCGACCTTGTCGGTTTAACTTAGAACTACTATCTGCTATGCTGCACTCCCCCGTGTGTGATCAATCACAGGAATTAATTGTAGCCTTATCTGATGTTCTGGTTATGTCGGTTGCAACATGCTGTAACAGGGTACCATGTGTCACAAATGAATGTGATTTGTGAAGTTAGTATTGTGACACTTGATTCTGAAGGTGTTCTTGCTTAATTAATTAACAGAACATACATAAAACATGCGACCATATATTTACAGATTCACTAATAAGAAAAAAATATTTAATAATTACAATCAATTATCTAAAGTCTTTTTTACAGACTTAAACTTCCTTCAGTGATATGAACTATCAATTTTATAAAATATTAGTTTACTTTATGATTATAATATTTGCTCTATTATTAAAGTAAATAAATACACAAATACATTATAGTAAATATCATTTCTAGAAATATGTATTATATTAGCGTAGATAAAACAATTTGCTTTTCTTTATTTCAAAACACCGACAAAAGTTTATCAATTTGAAAATGTGCTAAATAAATATTTATTTGTTGGTTTAATTTAATTGGGCGTATTCCATTTGCCATTTGGATCAGATCTTACTTATTAAACTTATTGATCTAGTTCACTTATTTATTTCATTCATTTTAAATTAATGTATATAGAGACAAATTGGGATATTGCCTGGACTTATATCTAGGACCTATAAACTCCAGTCATATGCTTTAACCAAGGTACAGTCGGCAAGTATGATTGTATTACAATTATTCTCTCTATTCCATAACAAATTTTTAATTTTCTTTATAATTCAATTTGATTTCAACAAATACTAAACTTCGTTCACTCTAATCCCATTACTAGATTTACTGATACAGATTTAGTTTACTTAAGTATACACCTCAATAACTGCATCAGTACGCTTAGTTCATTTAGTCAAACTGTCTAATTTATTTGAAATGTTTTAAGTTAACCAAATGGCAAATTGAATAACCTAAGAATATAAAGTTTACATCACTTTTATTTGTATTTTTATCCTTTAAGTGATACAATTAAATGTAAATAATCTTTAATATAAGAAACCATTTTTCTTTAACTCCGAAGAGACACAAAAATGTATCTTTAATTATGCTCCTACAGCGCAATCGACGGAAACCCGGGAAATATGAGAACTAAAATGTAAGCGCTTTTGAATCTCTACAAAATATGTCAAATTTGACCTATGTAGCGTTGGAAAGAACAAAATGTTGATAGATTTTATTTTTATGATGTCATTTGAATTGTTAAATATATCTTTTATTGCTTTTAAATCAGTTGGAAAACACAAAAGTAAGTATTAAGTTATAAATTTGTTATACTATTTCTTAATATAAAATGTTCAAAGATATTCCGTTATGGCTTTAACTTACTAAGCCTGTGTTGAACAGCACACAGTTAGAGATTCTACCTGTTGGCGCTCAGGGTAGGATTGCAAAATATTTAAATTCGGAAATCTCTAATCTCTGTGCGGATTACGTATTTCAGATTTACTTGAAATAATAATGAATTCGCAATTTATGTAACATTTTTGTTTTGCTTCATTATCAATAATAATAATTGTACAAAATTCTCTGTTTCATTATTATAATATATATAAAAATAAAATTAAATTGGGAAATACTGAATACATACCTGTCCTTGCACCCCTATAAATCAAGCTTAAATCCCTAGCAATATACCCGCTGAGAGGGCCATAACGGAGTATCTTTGAACATAGAATATATGATAGCTTTGAAATGTTTTCTTACGAACAAAAAATCTACATTGAATTAAAGCATCTGATTATTTACTTCCTGTTAGATTATCAGTATAAATGTGACAGAATAATTCAAAATTAAAAACAGTCGCTTATACTACATATTCAATTTCCAACAACCGAGCGAATACACTAGTCGCACGTGCTAACACACAGAACGACGATTCCCAGAGGTTATATTTCCGTTTCGGCTATCCACTTTGCATATCAATGTTGTTAGCACACTATCTTGTTATCTAGCGACAAGACGGTTACTGATTAACAGGTGATATTAGTTAACAAGTAGCTTGTTATTCGTGATGCGGCGTGTGTAGAATTTTAATGTCGATTTAACAGGTGACACAAGGATGTGAAGTTAGATTTCCTTGTTTGTAGAAGCAGAAGCTTCACATTTCTGAGTATGTTGTAGTTGTAGATTGAGTTTATTGTTTTGTCAACGATAGTATTTGGATTTTTTGCAGGTATTCTTGGACTTGGATACTTGATAGTCTGTTGCTTAATTACTAATCTAGGATGTCAGTTGAATGGAAAATACAACGTTACATAACAATTAATTGGATTTACTTGTAAATATATGCTATTTTCTTTTATAGATTATTATAATTTCGATATTAAGTACGCATAATAATTTACCAAGATAATTTTATATTTTCATTTTTGATTCCCACAGCTGACAATTTTCATCCTCGGAGGTGGGGGTGGGTCATGATTTAATGAATGGCAACCGCACTTCACGTGCATTAATATACCACTTATCGAGATTTGCTTCAGCAGAGTGCCACACTAAATAATTGGTAAAATTGATAATTTATTATTTCTTTTTACCATTAAATATTTTATAGATTTTAGCAAAAATCTGTAGGTAAACGACAGAAATGTCTTTATTTTGTTTGTACATTTAATTCAAAATATATAATACATAAAAACTCTCTGTCAGGAAACAAATTGAATCATATTCTATGACATTTTATAATTTAAATGTTTGATATATTTATAAATGAATGATTTTTTAAAACGATGTTTTCTGTACAAGACTTCAATGACTGTTTTTCTGATACAATATCTATAAATCTTTTAGAGCTGATAGTATAGCAGATTTAAATTTAAACGTAGTATGAATATTTTAATAACCAATGACTGCTTAAACCATATTAAAAGCTATTTTAGCCAAGCTCGTAGAGCGAGGATTTTATGACATCTAAGGCCTGTTATGACTCATAACATCCGTGGTTTGTTCAATAGTTTACCGGTTTTAGAATATAAACACGTTAAGATATTATTTTTTGAAATTATTTTATGAATAACGTCATTGTCATCATTTTAGAGGGTGATGAAGTAAGTCTGTGGTTATAATTATTGTGAATTATATTTGTAAATATTTTTTTTATTTAAATGTCATAACGTGGTCATCTCTAATTTGAAAGATTGTACAATTAATATATATATTATGATAAGCAGGAGAAGTAATCTTTGTATTATTGTTGTTTTGAGATCCGTTTGTATTAATAGTGTTATATTATCATTGTGTTTTATTTTCATTTTCTTGACTGTTTTAACAAGTCTGGATGGTAATATTACCGTACAGAATACAGTTATTACTTACTTACCAGCCTACTTTTGTGCATGTAAACATAGGTTTAATATATTGAAACCGGTAAAATAATTAAATATATGATTTTGGTTACAAAATGCTAAAGTAGTGGTAATCTATAGACTACCTAATCATAAAAATATGGGTTGACAAAATTTATAACAGATAATGATCTAGTTACAAAATAAGGGATAGATTTATTATCTTGAATTATAATGGCAGATATAAAACACAGTTTTCTAATACATTGCCTGAATTGGCTAAAAGTTCATAAACCAACGAAATATCTGTGTTTTTACTAACTAAAATAAATATTTATTTATCGTAATAACATTATGATAAAGTAAGTAAACTAAAATTCCTTTACTTTGCATATACAATACAAAATGCAAAATAAACATAAAATAATATTTTACTAGGTCATGTGCTTTTAATGATATCATCTATTGTTCATAGTAGATTGTCTAAAATTTGCGATCATTTATCATTTCGATATTGAATCTTTCTATTTACTAACTGTCAGTTTCTTCTCAAAATTTATTTCCGTGAAAATATGCGCTGGACCAAATTTAGATACATTACAATTTGATGACATTATAATAGGCAATAAAACGAAAATTTTATTGTTGACTAATCACAAAAATGATGACTTTTAAAGCCTATCCTAAACTGTTACTTCCGGTAATTTCTCTATTGCTTAGAACAAATTACACTAATTTTATAAAACCGGAAATTATTAAAAATTTAGAGGTTAGAAAGTACTTTTAATTTTGCTGATAAGCCCTACTAAAATTGACACTAAGGTTTACCACACACGACGATGAATTTTTAATCTTAAATAGTGGTGATTAATGTAGTACTGCTGCTTTTAATTAAAACTAAGAGTAATTTTAAGAGCACAATAAAATTTCGGAGCAATTAAATGAGTTTAATCAGTGAGATTCTCATGATGATTTCCTGGAGTGGCTGACTTTCGCCCGACAACTGCCAAACAATAATATGTCCAACCTTGACAATGGCCCACATACCTACAAATAATTCTAACGGTGTTGTAAAATGAAGAGTGCTGGTGCGCTCTTCAAATCATTATCTACTCTGACTTTGTCTGTATGACGGTCTGATCCATATAGGTTAAGTTATTAAATAGATAATTTTCGGTTTAACGTTCTTGACATAGAATTTCACTGCCAACGAAATTAGTGTTTTAAAATGTTGTCAGTGTGGCCGTACACAAACTTGAGTAGTTAGAACACAACTATAATTATTACCATTTTTTCTAAAAAATATTGATCAGAAATGGTTATACAAAAGAATTTTAAGCAGAAGAGAGAAGTCATATGTCTTGGATAAAACTGTACTAAACGAAAACTTACTTGTACCGTATATATATATATATATATATATATATATATATATATATATATATATATATTGTAATTACGAGGAAAAAAATTAAAATAAAGAAAGTACACATTAATGATATTTACAATTATTTAAAATTAAAACATAATTAAACATAGAGGTTGGTACCACAAGTTTTGTTTTTTGGGTGTTTTAAGAGCACGGTTTTAACATGTTAGAGATAGCTAAAACACCCAAAAAACACTGCTCTTAAAACAGGCAAAAACAGAGCTTGTGGTACCAGCCATTGTTTTTAAAATCATTTTAATTTATTGGAATTGTTGGTACCTACTGGTTTTGAAATCGTTTACATTTGTATCTGACTCTCACTCCATTTTGTTACACGTTGTCGTTTGTCAATTTTATTGTGATTTGTGTTATATATTTGATAAATAATGCCTAAAGCATTTAAAATGTTAAGAAATGTATTATACATTTATGCAACAATCCTTGCATTTAATTTTTTGTACGAGTATATCCTATAAACGTAACCGTCTTTGAAGATTATTCTAGTTACAAATTTTGATGACGTCTCTCTTCCGCATTTTTTATACCTACTTTGGTTTATTGTGAAAATATTATTTCGTAATTTGCAACAAGTTATTCTATGTAAAAATTTCGCAAAAACTGATTTGACACTGTGTTCTAGAGCGCGATTTATATATTTTTGATAATGGCCGCTTTTATATAGGATGAACAAAAATTACTTTCACAGTAAATATATGTAAATTAACAAATTCGAATCAATTTTATTTATATTATGACGTATATAACATTACTGTCAAAACTTCAATTGTCATTTGAATGAAAACATTTTATTGTCTTTGGAAATAAATTAGTTTGTCATTTATAAATCCGGCCATTAGTTGAGTTATTCATAGCATTAAAAAATAAATTGAAATTTTGAAAACATGGTGGATATATTTATAAAAAATAAATATATCATCACGCCTTTTACCCATTGCTGGGTGTGGCACTCTGCCTAAGCAGATCTCGGTAAGTGATATATTTTTTCGCATGAAGTGAGGTTACCAGTCGTCAAATCACGGCCCACAAAGATATTAGTGGAGAGGGAGCCACAGGGGTAGATTTAAATTGGTGAAAATTGTTTGTCGACTGTGGGGATCGCACCAGGGTTCTCAAGATCCACAGGCCGACTCGATATATTTCATTAGCATTATTAAAATTTTGTGGTTTTGCAGCTTAATTTGACAAAACTATCATTCAGAATGAACTAAACCGTTATTTGTAAATTGAGCTGTTAAGATTAAACTAGTTATAAATTAAAAACTGATACATATTTTCACACAGTAGAAAACATTTGATCGGATATCAAAAGATCCCAGGTTAATCTTTGCATATTTAGTATTTTTCTCTTAAACATAATATTTATCTTTTAGTCCGGTAGTACAGTGATGTGTATAGCGTTAGCATTCGAATCCGAAGATTCCAATTTCGAATTCCATTCAAGCTAAAGAATACATGAACTACCATACTGCAGCTCGTTGACTTCGGATACTATATTATAATTGGGATTAATAATTAGACCTAATTATTTTTAAGAATTATTTAAATATGAGTACTAAAAGCTTTTTCCATATGTTGATAAATAAATAAATTAGAAGTTAAGCATAGCTAATTTATTTTTAGTTTCCTCGTTTTATTAAGATTATTTAAATTGCGACGTCGTAAAAATTCTTATTATCTTAACGCTCAAACAAAAACAGGAAATTACATTTCAAAGAGGCTTATATAAAAAAAATATTACATTTTTTCTTGATTCCTGATATAATTATTTTTTATGTCGAGCTTTTCTTTGTATATATTTTTTATTCTATCTCATTATTACATTAATTAACTGACGATTTAAATATTAATAAATCTTTTCTGAAATATTTCAATTTCGTACATATGTACAAACCGAGTATAACAGCAAAAAGATGGCGCAAGTGGTTCAATTTTGTGAGCGAGGCCAAATTTATATCAAAATACTGTTGCTAGCACATTTTACAAACAAATAATGTCACGCTTGATTCGTTTCATTTACAAAACAATTTGACAGTTTATAAAATGATTACTTGATATTTTATAAACAAATTTCCATTTGCATTCTCTACTTGTATACAAGATAAAATATTTTGAGTGTGAGTTTTCAGCAGAGTTGCTTTATCGTCATATTTATCCGATTAGCACTTCTTAAAGTAGCCATCTTGTACTTAGTTATTTTAGATGTAAACATAACTGTAACATAATAGTGGATATATGCCAGAAGCTAAATCATTCAAAGTTCAATAAAAATCAAGGTAAAAAAGTCATAAGTTCAGACATCTAAAAAGGAGATGATTCATCACATTGAACTTGAACTTGTATAAATAATATTATCTAACGGATTATGTCACAGAATATTTATTTATTTATGTCTTAAAGATATATGAATCAATAAAATATTTGAATTCATTATATCAACACAGCTTTTGCCATCATAAAAACCTTATTTATTACTGTTAAATGGAAACTACTATTCCAATCAAAAGACATTCTTAATTAAAAATTATCTACGAATAAATTAAATTTTCTTTCAGAGTCTACCGCATGTTGATACAGTAGAAATAGTGTCGTATACTAAACTAATATTAAATAACTTTCTTATCAGGTCTGTAGATCTAACTTTTGAGAAATGAAATGTTTGTTTATCTATGTTGAAACTAATTTATTAAATGGTAGATCACGTATCTTGTTGCAGTCATTATGTAAATATTACACTTTAAAATTATGGTTGCTGTTAGTCTCAATTAAATGGTGAAATACTGCCATAAACTGTATGAATGCATTAATCAAATATTAAATATAATTTGTAGAGTGTTTCATTTTAATTATACCACGAAAAATGTTGTGAAATGATGTTAATACTCAAATATAATAAATGAAATGTATACATTAATATAATATGCAGGTTGTTCCATTAAAATTTCGGTATACAAAATTAAAGTAGAATAGTTAATTTTCTGAGATTTTAACCGAAACTAGGCTTTTATTTCCCTATACGCCGATTGAACGTTGGCTAATCTCTCCTTAGGGTAGAACGTAACTAATTTCCTTCTAAGAAGGAAAGTAATTGTTTTTCTCCCTTATTTATGCTTGGTTTCATAGCAACTGTCAGCCCAGTTGTAGATATTTATTTAATTATTCTATAAATATATTTAAATTTTTATTTAAGAATGGTCGTAGGAAAATTATATTGTGTAAAGTATCATTTTCTCCATTATGTGATTAGGTCAGGGGTGAAAATATTACACTATTCTTTCTTCTTTATAAATAGCTATTACTTTTGTGATTAATTTTTATAACAGTTCAAGAAGCATTTCTTCATAATGAATATTTTTGCAATGAAAATCGTACAACACTCATTATCAGGCGCGGTGGCTGAGCGTGTCAAGGCACATCTCTTAACATACTGTGACGTCACCCGAACCAAGGTTCGTTAGTTCGAATCCGCCTGTCGACAATGCATTTATCAGAGTCGGGCGCTATAAGCTAGTCACTTATACGCCTTAGATAACATTTGACTACGAAAACCGGCAAAACGGCAGTGTAAAAACTGCGGCTCGGTGTGTCCGGAAGGCCCAGGCCCGATTTGGGCTGTAGCGCCACAGATGATGATGATGATGGTGACTTATTATCAGCCAATAGAAACATTGTATTAAGCATGGTTACCATTACATATTTTTTATTTTGTATTCCTTGACCGAACAAGTAAAATTAATAAGTGGAATTTATGTCAAAAATGTCAGTTTGACATTTATAAATTGTTTTTTATTGTCAATTTTATTATTTTAAGCTAAATATAAAAACTAAATTATTTTAATTTTGGAGCCGTTTTCTTACCGAATCTGCCCTCGAGCATGAATTTATAGCCGAGAAATTTTATATTGTGCATTTCAGTAACTTAATTTGCACTCGTGTTATACTCGTGCAGATTAATACGTTGTTGGAATGCACTGGAAAAAAAATCTGAAAGAATCAATGCTCTAGGCTCTTGGGAGGTTATAAGTAAAAATTTATGAATTACGAGTATTTTATCAAGTTATAGATTAAAATTGAATTTTACAAAATATCTTAAATTATCATATCTGTACCCCGTAATTATTAATTTTTCTCTCATTTGTAATAAATAACAAGTCATTTAGTGCTTCAGATATTTGTCAAAAGAATATGAAGCTACGTATTTCAAATTATTATTATTATTTAGATTAAAAACAATCCCTTCCTTTCTTATTTTTATAGATTCGTTGCTAGAGGAGTGAGTATGAGTAAATTAGGATAATTTGAACATGTGGAACATACGTCGGATGAAAAATTAATTAAATTGGTGCAGAAAAGCGAAAAAATGAATTTGATTAAACATTCTAATGCGAGGAATAAGCGAGCTTGTATGGAGGAAACTATGAATGGAGCTGAAGTGATTATTTGATGAGTATGATGAGCGGATGTTCTGTGAATGTTTCCAGTGGCGTATCTAGGGTGTGGCAGACAGGGCACGTGCTCTGAGCGCCGATACCAAGGGGCGCCATTTGGCACCCTTGACATTGTGCCGATTGAATAGGGAAATGTAATTAAAAGAAGTAAGTATTACCAGTGCTGCCATTCAGGTTATACCGTTTCATTACCTTTTTTCTATACAGCAATTGCTATTACTTTTACCTTTGAAAAATTTAAGAAATCTATATATACCCTCTATACTAAGATGATAAGAGGTAATCATAATTTTACATTTATTATTGAGACGCAATTACTGTATGTTTCAAGTGTTCGCGCTACCCCATTTGGTAGGATACAGCGTGATGTTATGTAGGTAAAAAAAATTAAGCAAATTATTATTTATGTTCTCAAAACATAGACAAATTATATACAAATCTGCAACAGTCCAAAATCGAAAAATATAATAAATTTCCCTTAATAATACTGTTTGAAACAAGATAATATCGTTCTCACACGTTTGTTTTCTATCACAAGAAAACAACATACATAACTTTAAATAATTATACATAATTACAACGATAATAACAAAATTATTAATAATGATTTGCTTTTATGATAATAAACCTATAACACAGTTAATTATAAAGTAACACCAAGTATATTAATGTATTAAACTGTAACCTTTAACAGCAACTTTCAAAAGGGACACTTACACGCAGTTTCTCGCGCATGCGCATTTATTATGAGGTAATTTTTCCAAAGTTGTTGAAGGTGCGGAAATCTAGTTATTATGGTCCCCTGATACACGACATAGTTTCTTTTGCAGCGGTCAGAGAAAATTTAATAATAAATGGATAGTATCACGCACGTGAATTAAAATTATTATAGTCATTTATTCACTTAAAACAAGATATAAAATATGTAGGAACTGTGTAAAGACACCATTATCTTTTTATTAACATTATTTCTCTTTTAGTTCTTTAGAAATTAAAAATAGGTACATAGTTTTACTTGGAATACGAATAACACTTTAAGTAAAAAAGCTAAATAAAGTTTACTAAATGTTCAATTTTATTCTATCAAGACAACTTTCATTACCTATTTTAATGTTAGAATCTGGCGGTTATTGAATTTTATATAAATTGACGTATCTAAATTATAGTAGAATCTACAGTAGAAAAGTCTTAGAGTCTTATAATATTTAACAAACGAATTACGGATCGCTTTAAGTTCAATGGATACAACTGTTGTTTTTGCTTACAAACAAGAGCTTGTGAATTCATACTTATTGATTTCAACTTCTGTCCCAAAAATATGATTGGATTTGAATGCCGAAAATAAATCGAACCAGTTCTTTTTCTTCAACCGCAAATTCGAACCGAACTGTTCACGTAGAACCTGTAAATTAAACCAAACCGAATCGGTAGAATTATGCATGTGCATAAGTCTGTTTTGAAAATGACATAAAAATCATTAATATTTACTATTTATTGAATTTTTTAAAATTTATAGAATAACTAATAAGGCGTAGAATTTAAATTTTAAAATTAAATACAAACTGTGATTTTTATTAGTAGTCTGGATGAAAAATAATAATTAAAATAAAAAATTGAATTTTATATTTTTATCTATAAATTTAATATAACAAATTATAAACTACCAACAATACTGTGTTTTAATACAATGTTAAATAAAAATAATTGAACTGAACCGTCAAATCGAAATGATTATGTGAACCGGTTCAAGAACTGTTCCAAAATTTAATTACGCTAAATCGGAACAAACTCCGAACCGAAAAATTATAATGAACCGCGAATCAAATTCGAACCGACTTTTTCAGCGAATTGCAGTTCTGATTTCTTTTCATTTGTAAATCCTAATGGCTGATATTTCAAGCTACTGATAAAGTGCCTAATAAATTTTTCTGTCAAATAAAGAAAAAAATATCGCATCAAAATAATAATTCAAATTATATTATCTGCCTTTTTTGATGTGCTATTTTTTATTTGTTACAAATATCAGCCCTAATATTTATAAGAGCTTTAAATTTTTGAGTTAACTAACTTTAATTATCCTCCTTCCAAAATCTAAATTTCAAATTAAAATATCCAATATTATAATTTGTCTTATTCAGCATTATAAATACAAAATATAATTTTGTTTCTTATTCTAACAAAGTATCAGTTTCTTCAGCAACTACTCGTATTAAAACAAACAACATTTCATAGTTTACAACCTCTTCAAACTGGGCCATTTCGCGCTAGTAAATAAATACACCTGCACAAATCACACACTCCAGCAGCTAGAGTACGCACCCAGTAAATCCAATCTAATAGCCACAGTAACAACTAACAACAACAACAGCAGCAGCAGCAGCAGCAGCAGCAGCAGCAACAGCAGCTTGACTCCCGCACAAAAACACCGACAAACAAGTGATCTTGTACGCAGAACAGGTGAAAACGAGGCATTGTACGAGAAAATGCGTTATTTATCCTTTGCCTTATATGCAACAATGATCTCTTAATAATACGCGTACCAACCAAGATGGAGATTTCTATCTATGTTGGGTTCATAATTTTCTTGAGAATGAATTTAGAATTATAGTATTTTGTGATAATAATTTTAATTAAGTGAGGTTATATGCATTGGTATTTTTTAGATAGAAAAATTTCATATTGAAAAGTTGAATTGAATTTGGAATTTCTAGACTTTAAACTTTATTTCATTTCGGAAAACACTTATGTCATTTGTTTATTCATTTGCTCCTCTGTATCACAAGAACATAATCCCAATTACAGTAGCTTAGTGGAACCATTCAGACAATGATGTTTATATTAATTTCATATTTCAGCATTTAATTAATGTATATAATTAAATTTTTTATTGAGTTACTGTTAAAATCTTATTTAAAATATATACATATATGACTAAAGTTAATATACATATATGTTAAGAGTTGCGTTTAAATAACATAACTTTTTGACAAATTTTTAAACTAAATTTTAACAGTAAACACCAGCTTTTTCATCGTCGGATGCAGCTGACGGGATAAATAAAAAAATATCACATCGAAATCCTATCATAAATGATAAAAATTAAACTAAATATGAATTTTTGATACGATCATTTTGAGTTATCTGCCAATAGTTATCTAGAACTTTATCTAGCGATGGAAAAACCAGTCTTAAAGAAAATGAAATACAGAATTGAATTCGAAATAACATTTATTGTTTAATTTTCCTGTAGGAAACAATGGTGACGGAAAACTTACTAATCGTAATGACCATGAATGAAAAGAATGTTATAAATCTTATATATTGACATTGCTATTTGTTGTATTGTTTGAATTATTTTACACCAAATATAATCTTGTTTATTATTATTATTTGCATACTTTTAATTCAACGTTACCAAACAAAAATAATAATTATTCTGTTCTTGTAACTATGGTAACTTGTTCATTATATGTTAATAATCGATAAATTAATGACAACCGTTATTTTTCATGTTTGATCTATAGATTTCCATCATTTTGGCATTCTGTCATCAAAATGATTTATTCTGTTATTTCTATTTGACTGTTATATATTTTGATCGAAGCTGCCAATATAACAAATATTACTGGTTCTACAACAGTGCGGGAAATACTCACTTTCCACATTCATTTATGTAAAGTACTCACTTTCCACACTCATTTGCGTGCGGAAAGTGATTATTGCCTGTACTCAAGGGACATAACAATAAAAAAATGACACTTAGAGATCGTCTCTAGTAATCACGGCAACATCATGCATTTTTTTCTTATTCATTTATCGTTGCATAAATATCTTATATTACTCGTATTTTTAGAGAAGCCAAGGAATCATCCGTTCAACCTTTAATATTATTTGAGAGAACAAAAAAGATCTACAAAGCTTAAAATTTTAAATTATCCTAAGCAAAATAGCATATAATGCACATAACGAAAGGCTACATACACGTTTCCCAATGATACCCTTTCATCACTTGTCACTATTTTAACCACGCTTTTTACGAAGCTGTCAATGAACTAGCATTTTACTTTTTATAATAATAACAGATGCGTATATGTGCATGAAAATAATGTGAAAATACAAGGGTAAATAATTATGATCACAGAAAAACAGAAATTGTGATAATCATAAAATAATCATGAAATCTTAAAAGTTGTCATTAATATATCGATCGATTATAGATAATGTTTAGATACGGAATAGAGAGAATATCAAAATAACAAGATCATCGATAAAAAAAAGTTCAACCATTGCTCTTCTTTTGGAATCTACGAGCTTCCTGTTTCATATTTTCAACACGTAAACTGAACTCAACAAATATTAATTAATTTTTATCTGATATAAACCCATGTATCCACCAAATTAATTAGAGATTACCTCGTAATTTGGTATCTGCTCATCTTGAATCACAAGTTAGTGTTTCACTAAAACGCTAAGCAGATAATAAACTGTTAGAAAGTGGACGTGTAAGTTTCAGTTAATTATTGGCAGCCGAGAGGCATCAAACAAACGGATTTTAATGTCTGTGAGTATTAACAAGTTTTTATCTGTGAAGATGAGAATGCAGAGACTCAGACTCATCTTGTCTGCAGGGCCACTTGGAAACTAGATTAAATGGAAGCGTTTAATCGGTTATGTTACGCGCTCGATTCATTCAACTTTTGTTTTATGCTCCCATTTAATCGCTACTAGGTAAATGTTATCATTTTACTTTACTTTTACTAAGTTAAATTTATTTTTTGTTTGGCATTTTTTGCAAACATTAGGGTCGATATTTATATATCTCAACAAAGTTCCTAATTAATTTTATGTCAAACAAATAAAAAAATATCGCATAAAAATTGTACTTTAAATTATGAAAATTATATTAATGTCCAGTTTTATGACAGACAAAATTAATTTTCCTCCATAGTAAATATATTTAAATTAACAAATTAAAAAAAAAAATTATGGCATATATAACATTACAGTCAAAACTTGAGATGCCATTTGAATAAATAAATTTTATTTATTTTGGAAGTAAATTAATTAATTATTTATAAAACCAGTCATAACTAAAGCCCGGATATTTAGGCTCTTAAAAACACCAAAATAAGCAGGCATATAGGCCGGTAATTACTCTAAAATAGGCGGGATTTTAGGCAGCCTAAATGTAAATAATTTGTTTTAAAAAAAATAAACGAAACCATTGATACTCGTATCTACTCTTCGTTAGAAAGAAATAATCATTTTAAACAAAAATTAACGCAATCTGAAAAATAATAATGTAGGGTTCTCATTTTATTAACTATTATGCAAATTCATATTATGTAGTATACTTTAATTTACAAAATATTACGAGCAATTGCTCTATGAAATTTTCGGAAAGGGACTGTCTTCGGTCTGTCAGAACTTTGCTTGTAAGTTGAAAACTTCGTTCGACATCATCAAATGTGACAGGAGCTTTCTTATATTTAGCCATATCGTCTAAAGTTACCTCAGCTCCATTGATTAATGGCAAAGACACAATTGAATTGCCACGTAAAATTTTGACTAAAAAACGTTTTTTCTTTCGGCATTTTAAATTCACACACAAAAACTTGATTAAAGTAAGTACTTTAAATATTATAAGTTAGGTTGAAACACTTTGTCGAGTGCTGAATTAGTCAACGAAGTAGATGATAAACCTTGTCTGCTCAATAAAAGTTAGATAGGCAACAAAAAGAGGCAAAATAGGCTGTATAAGGTAAAATAGGCACAATAACCAAAATATAGAAAAAATAGGCTCTAAGGCACGAAAAAAAAAACCTTCCATTACACGTAAACATATTACCTATGTATAGAAAAACGAAATTGCCTGAAGTATATTAAAATTTTAAATTTTTAATTTATTTGGATTTCAGGCTTTTTCAAAATTAATAAAAAAGTTAAAATTAATTATACATTTTTTATTAAGTAATAAATAAGGCGACGTTTCGGCCAAAAATTTAGGCCATTATCAAGCAGTTGGTGAATTAAAATTAAGATTACATAATTGAACAATAAAATCTTTTGAGGTGAACACCTCACGAGTCAAACAGAAACTGTTTCTGTTTGACTCGTGAGGTGTTCACCTCAAAAGATTTTATTGTTCAATTATGTAATCTTAATTTTAATTCACCAACTGCTTGATAATGGCCTAAATTTTTGGCCGAAACGTCGCCTTATTTATTACTTAATAAAAAATGTATAATTAATTTTAACTTTTTTATTAATTTTGAAAAAGCCTGAAATCCAAATAAATTAAAAATTTAAAAAATCTTCCATTCGGCTTATTAAAAAAGAAGTAAAATCCCTTCATTTTACAAAATATATTAAAATTTGAATCTAGGCAATTGCCTAAAAATTCGGGCTTTAGTCATAACTATCATTGTTTGATTTACCAGTTTTATTTGCTAGGGCTAGATAAACACCGGTATAACTATCGTGAATATAAATTTTTACCTCCAATAAATAAAGATGGGTTTTACAAAGTATTTTTTAACTTAAAATAGTAGTAAGACGAATATTTTTCAAGAAGACAACAATAAATGCCAAAACTAGTTGGCACCAAGTACTTATATTAAAGTTGTTCGTCTATTTTATAATAACGATAGAGCTTCCCAGGTTATCATTTGGCTATTATGTTATTTTTATAATTATTCTCCAGTTGAAATAGAAAAATACACATAATTTAAGTTAGTGTAAGTTAACATTTACTGAACACGATACACGAAGCATAAATAAGCCGTTTTTAACTAAAAAAGAGTCAAGAATTTTCATAATAAAGTGAAACAAATTCATCGTTCAAATATTTTAAGAAAGTTTAATCTTTCAATTCTTTCAGTAACTCTAACATGTATCTGATCTCCAATTCTTCGCTAAGCAAGAACTAAATCCGTGATGTCCGTGCCAACTAACAGGTTATCACCGTCGGTTTAGGTTTAACTTGGTCAGTGCAGTCTGCAGGGAATCCAACCTGTAACCATCACCGCCACTACCACTGCCTTGACTGCACTGTCCGGTGTCCGAGTCTCCGTGTTCTAGTTTCGCATTCACACTACTTATTACCGCACGATTTATTAGCGCACAGCTCAGGCACGAGATGTCTGTCGAATGCTACTTTATTATCCACACGCAAATACAGAATAAATAAACTCGGGGAACTTTACTACCTACAGGAATACAAAACCGATCATTTGTTGATCGAGTTGTTGATTTTGTGTCAGAAGAATTATTATTATACGAGTATAGATAGACACTACGTTACATGTGTAATAGGTATTAAGTTACAGTATGAATATTCTGATTAGATTTCATTTCATATCCTGATCTGTAGGTTCATGAAAGTTACGAAAGTGTATATAAATGTCGCCGGAATATAAAAAAAAAAACACAGAGTGCTAATTTTGGCCACAAAAGGACATTTTTTGAAAATTATCTAACTTACCATTATTTATGTTATTATTTTTAACAACTACTATATTTTGACATTTGATATTTGCAAATAACAAGGAAAATACGTTTTTCGTTACCCTGATCAGTTTAATTTATTTAGTTACTGTTAAAATAAAGTTAAAATATGTAAGTAGTAACTATTTATGCAAAATATGTTATATTTATGGTAGTCAATTAAAGATATAGAAATAAAATTTAAAATGAAACTTTAATTTTTCAAATTAGGAAAAATATGTACATGCCATTAAAAAAAAGGACCTTTGTAAGTTATAAACAAAAATAATATTTTATAAATGTAATTGCCTTATTAATATTGTAAAAAATAGGGAATGAAAACAATTGATAAAAAAAGCAAACAAAGATTATTAAAATAACAATAGTATTGCTTACTTTGAATAAGAATTAGTTTAGGGTCGCGTCCCACATTGCCTAGCAAGTCTTTACTGTCTACTTCATAATCACTTATATTAATATTTCTCTTATGAACGACACTCGAAACGCAAATACTTACACAATCACGTAATGTAAATAATTTTTCACATTAAAATATTCAAAAAAATGCTAATAAAATATCGCAAACAATACTATCACTATAAACATCCGCACTGTACTCTAAACTAGCATATCTCAAAGCGAATTAACGTTTTTCGAAGATACACATCATTTGGTGAGCTAACTTGTTTGTTAGCGTTAAAAATCATTTAAAAATATATTAAATACAATGTATAATTTCCGACAATAAACGAATGAACCCGATTTACGTAGAATTAGAATGACAATGTTTAGCTGAACATTATAAACAAAACAGAGGCATAATAGTTTTAATTTTAGCTATGAATAGATCAAATTTAATTAGTGCAAATGTGGAATGTTTTACGTTTTATATTACGATTTTTGGTTTGTTTCAGTTCGAGACTAACTATCAATACTATAAATTTTTGACAAATTTTTAAATTTATTTCGGGATTAATGACATATCCGGTACAGTTATTGTGGAACACCCTGTATACACAATAGATAATTTAATTTTGTAATATAATAAAAACTAAAAAATCTTTGCTAGCAGGAAAGATTTTGAAGATCGTTTATTAATACCTCATGTAACATTGCATACAATTTCTTTCAACTCTCTATCCCATTTCAGTTCATAATCGTGAGATTAAAAGTACAAATAATTTAACAATCTCTTCACTCACCTCATTGGCTTCATCTTCTAGCGCCCGCAACCTGGCCAACTCTTCAAGAGCTTGTCTCCTTTCCGTGGCTAGCGCCTCCAAACGTCGACACACACGCTCCGCCACGTGGAATGAGTGGCGCGCATGTAGACCTCTTCGTCGCACATCCTCGCTACCTGTCAGCCACTGCGCTCTCTCAGTGAGGCTCTCCAGACGTCCAGAGCCCGACCTTCGTAGAGACTGAAGGCTTGGGTCTGCTAGTGCACGGTGGAGGTGTCTGCAAGTAGAGTCAGAATGACAAGGGATGGATAATAAGTGATATTCAAATTAATTTCAGGAAATTTAGAGAAAATTAAAGACGTCTTTCTGCAGCTTCGAAACTGTATAAGAGTTTAATAGAAAATAGTCAATTTTTTTTTATAAATGCAAAACTGTTAATAAAATAGCTGTACTTCATTTGTCACTTAATTCACTCATTTGCCCGACTTATAACATAAACTATAGTTATATATCGTACATATTTTACATTTTTTATCTTAATTACATGTAAGAACGGTCGTAGATATATATACACCTATGGAGTAAAGTGTCATTTTGTATCACATTATAAAACTAGCTATTCCGTACTAAAAGAAACACTTGCAATGTACATATTACCGCATGAGTACTTACTCAGAATTATCGCCTAAATTACTCACTCCAGAATCGGAATCATCTGATTGATCCATATTAGAGTACAATTTAAATTACCTCCACATAATACGAAAAACAAACAAAAGAAAAGTCGCACTCTGCAAAAGAAAACATGTCTACTTGACATATTTCAATGCACAAGTATTTGTGCACTATTTTTAATTGCATTTATGATTAGATATTGTATCTTGCATTTTTGACGATAAAATATGTCGTTGGTAAATATAAACAAACATTATCTATAAATTCATTATGATATGTCAAAAAAAAAATATAGGTAGGGCATACATCATAAATTGTGACAATGAGATACCGGTCAAATAAAAAAAATCTATAAAATGGCGGATTTAACGAAAATAACATAACCTAAAAAGCATTTCAAATAACTATTATGTTATGTCTGTTTTCAAGTATTAGATTACCTAAAACTTTTTTTGAAAATCGACATATTAATGCTTTAAATATATATAACACCTCATTTAATTCTTAATAACTTTTGTTTTAAGCATTTTTCATTAAAATAGTTTAGAAACAAAAACAATACCAAGATATATATGTTTCTATTAATTTTGATAACTCAATTAAAATTTTAACTTACCCCAAATAAAGATAAGGGTCCAGTTACATAAAGCGATGATAACTACTATGGTAGCATGGTAAACAATGCCTAAGATGGCTGCCACCACATTTTACATATTTTCTGATTTTATGTTATAATTAATTAATATTCTAGATTAAAATGCTTATTGTTAGTTAAATTAGTAAATGTGATATATTATTTATAATAAATAATTATTAGTTTAATGAATACTATTTAAAATAAAGAACTCGAAAAAAAAATGACATTTCTTAGATGATAATTTTTGAATTCCAATTATATTTTTTCACGTAATGAAAAACAAAATGAACTTATATTTGACATAGTTGGGCAAAAGATAAATGTGTCTTACCTCTGCTGATGATGCAAGAACCTTCGTACTAGCTGCATGGGCGGCACGTCCTGGTCCCTGATGGCAGCCAGAGCTTGGAGCAGCGCGGTGCCAACGCTTCGACATTGCTCGACGAAAGGCTCTAGCTCACGGAAGAACTCCACCCACTCGAGCTGGTCGTGGGTGCCGGAACCACCGCAGGAAGCTGGGGCTTGCTCCATGGCGATGTGAGCGTGGAGGGTGGTCTCGGTTGGGATTATCACCGGCTGAAAGAATGAAAGGATGAGGGTGAAATGGCGGTAGATTTCATAGAAAGATTTTTTTTGCTTAATATGTCATATACGAGAAATAATGTGAAAAAAAAATTGAATTATAGAAAGAAAAACTTAAAAACACCGGTCAAATGCTCTTAATCAACTGAACTACGGTCTCTATTCAAATCTGATGTTATTCCAATTTTTCTCTCTATTTTTGTTGTGTTAATTGATGTTAATAAGTGGTAAATATTTACTTAAGAAAATTACTAATTAAATTTCATGGGAAACAAGTTTTCCGTACCATTTCTAATCCGATTTCTTTACAGGAAAAGTTTCTAATCATAGTTACAAATAATTAAATCAACATTAAAATAAATTTGCAAATTTTATTTGATTTGTTTCATTACTGTTATATTTTTTAGTTCCTTGCTCGAGATATTGCAGCGTGGATTGTATGGATTCAATGACAAAACTTCAAAATGTAGACATCTTTACTTAATACAAAAAACTTGTGACATGGACGACATTTAAATATTATCTATCAACATTTCTAAAAATGTGAAACAATAAAATCTGTATCTGTCTCAAGTTTGACTTAGTAACATTAATTTTTTAACCTCTAATCTAATCTTTCATATGATTAAATTTAATATTAAAGAAATATTATGAAAAAGTTACTAATAATAACCCCCTACATCGGTCTCAAAAGTTATAATTTATTATTTACTAATTCAACACACCTGCTGAAACTTATTTTATTTGCAAATATCATAACTTGGTACAATTTTTCAGGTTAGAATTAATTAAGCATGTAGTGCACAAGACATAAATACATTTCAAGTGAAATGAAGTGTCTGAAAGAGCAGCGTGAGCACTACATTCTAATATCTTAACACGTTTCGTATTAACAGGTATAATTTATTTCGTGCTCACCTGCGAAATGAAATTGAAATTTGCATCTAAATTAAGATTTATTCAAGTCGTATTTACAAGTTTTCGATTAGTCTAACACATTTTTAACAAGAAATATAAAAATTATTTATCAATTTGTATTTCTACAAATAATCCTAATCAACAAACAGGTAGACTATTTTCTGGGTAAATCATTTCGCGACCGAGGTGCACACAACAATTTGACAGCTCAATTATTAAAGGCTGATAGAACAAAGGTAGTTCAAATTTTAAACGTGGTTTAAGTAGTTCATATCGATAGTTACATTCATAATCTTGTTAGGTCATTGGTTACGAAACTATTTGAATTTAGTTTAAATTTAAACCTGCTTTATACCATTATCACTAAAAGTTCATTTACGATTGAATTATTAAAATTTAATATCGGCCGAACGGGTTCATTGTCCATTGACAGCAGAAAAATGCTAATATTTAGTACCAAATTTTATCACTAAATATTTAAATTGGTAACATTTAAGCTAGATTTACAATGTAGTAATGTAAGAGGTAACGCGAATGGTATCAGAAACGTAAAAAATTGAGTGTGTACTAGAGCTAGTAATGATTTATAACAATAGACGCAAAACAAGAGATTGCCAACTTTTATAATTCTACTTTGTGTTACCTAAAATACTAATTTTCTTATATTTTAGTAATCGGAGACAAATATTATCAATTGTTCACTGTCAGATCTGAGCGTGTACTTAATTAATTTGATCTTGCATAAAAATGGATCGCAAATTTATATAATTAGTTGACATAAATTGCAAAAATCGAATAAAAAAATTTATGATATGTTATGCAATTGACAGATTAGTGTCGAAGTTCAAAAATGGCATGTTGAAGTTAAATTAAAGTTGTAGAAATTCTATCATATAATCTGATTCTTGACGGTAATAACTTGTACGTTTAGTAGAAATCACCAAGATCGTTTTGCGTTTCTTTTTATTTGACTCCAACTGTGAAATCTTTTATGTTACTTCATTATAAATCCAGCTTTGTGCTTTTACAGCTAAATTAATCTAAAATTTATTAAATTGTTTAAAAATAAAGAAAATGACAATTAAAATAAAATATTAAAAAATTTACAACGAAATAAAATATTTAATACTTTAACCAATTAAAACACTTCCCTATAACAGTACAAATTCTCGAAACCAATTAATGCAAAATCAGTCTAAAATTCCCATAAACACTCACTATACTAGAATTCTTCAAATTACCACATAGTAATTAAAATTAACTATAAAATTCAATTTAAAATTTACAGCACCACCGAAAACATTCAAATTAACGGTCTTTGGTGACCGCTTAAATTCCAACAAAAAAAAACAAACTTTATTTATGTGCTGCCAAATAAATGATTACGCAATAATGAATGGAATAATTGGCTCCATGCTACTGACTATATCTCACCTGGAGTTTACTGTTATACAGAACCGGACTATCGGATTTCTTGGCCCCAGGGCGCCAAATAAGCACTGAGGATATTTTGACGTGAGCAGTGATGAGGACAAAAGATTTGTCCAGGATATCCAAGGTGGATTCTTCGGCGGTTTCGGCGAGGACGAGGATTGTGAGGCCTTTTTCGATTCGTTGTTTGCTGGAAAGAGAAAAAATATAAAAATTATTATCAATGAACACATTACTATTATATAATATAAACATAATACACTTTCAAGAATAATTCAATATCAATGTAACTTCCGTTTGCTTTTATTAATTTAAACCAAGTTTAAAATTTTTGTTTTATTGGTATAACTGGCTATAATAGTTAGAGCAATTTGGAAGAACTGGTTTCATTTGCTTGCAAATTAAAGTATTAATTACTATTCTTTAAATTGATTAATTGTTTATAATTTATAAAACAAAAACATTCTTGAAAATGTATGTAACTGATATGTGACGTCACCGTGATGAACTTGTAGCTAGGGAAGGGTACAAAGTTTCATTTGTAAGTTTTGTTCTTACAACTAACCTCAAATTATGTTACTTGATATCTGTTATTTGTCAGTTTCAACACTTGAGACAAAAACACATATTGTATAGAATAAAAACAAGGAAAGAACTTTTATACACTGACTTGGTCTACTTCAATTCATGATGAACTATTACTATGTAATAATTGAATTTCATATACAAAATACAATATAATTAAAAGATTACATGTAGTTTTATTATGATATAATGTTTAATTAACTTATTTTATAATTTGTTTCTTTAAATGGTCACAGATCCTATTGTGCATACCTAATTTAAATTTTAAATATACCTCAAATTGACAATGACGAGTTTAATGTATTCTATATGACATGTACCTTTATTTATTTAAACAAAGTTTAAAACTAAAGATGAATTATGCGTTTAATTTAGTCGGAAGTTGGCACTGGTATTTATTTCAAAAAGATATTATTATTATAAATGGAACATATTATATATTTAACATATTTTTGAAATTAAAAGTTGAAAATATTGTAATAAATTTAAATTTCGATTCAATTTCCCAAAAACTTGCGTTTTGTATTTTTTTGCATATTTTATTTCAAGCTTTCATAACAAACACTCATCAATTTTGAAAATAATTTATATTTAATAAAAAAAATCATAATTTATTTTTTTATATTTATTAAAGAAACAAATAATGAACTACTTTTAATTTGAATCTTATTCAAATGATAATTAGTTGCCAGATCAGAATCAAATAATCTGCTAATGGAAAAGAACAAAAATATACATTTATTTACAGTAAAATATATAAAAAAATAATTATGTCTAGAACGGAACAATTATTATACAAATGATGAAATCTACATATGTAACATGATATAAAGACAAGATGTACCACATGATAATATTCACAGAATCATAATAACATAATGATTCATATCAAAATATTTTAAAAGCCCATTTAACGCTACCTAAACATTCATTAATTAGCACCAGACGTGAGCAAAAAATTAATAAATAAATTACAGTTACCATTAAACATGATTCCGATTCAATCAGTATTTATCAAAGAAAATCAACTAAGTAACCTAACCTAAAAATATTTCCATGAATGCGACCAGCTGAAAAAACGTTCCTATCCTTTCTAATTTTCATGTCAAAGCTATAAATTTTACGTGAGGCATTTGTTTAGTGGCTTCCCAATTCAACCATTACCATATTGTCCACCAATATAATTTGTTTCCACACTTTAGACGCGAGATATAAAAAATCACTTAATACGTCTATCTAGTTATACTGAATGTTTCAATACTTCAGGAAAAAATAAATGCCAAAAATTATATGTACTACTCATGAAGTATACTTTTTTAGTGCCACTAATTTCAATTTAACATGATAATATGACTACAACTTTAAAAATTATATTACTAATATGTTAAATTTAAACCAATGGCACTAAAACTGTGTACTTTAAAATGCACTAAATATGCTAATTATTTTTTGTTGAAGTATTGAAACATCCTGTACACGTAACTGTTGCTATAAAAAATTATTGACACTTCACTGACGTGTTTGTAAAAATGATGATTAAAAGTAATATTTTCATGTTGTCAACTTCATACGAGGGCAAAATGTATAAAAAGTGAAACAAAAATAACAATAAATATAAATTAAATATATCATTACGTCTTTTTCCCAATTACTAGGTGTGGTACTCTATTGTAGTACATCTTGTTAAGTGATAAATTTTGTGCCGAAAGTGCGATTTCCTGCCGTCAAATCACACCTCCTAACGATGTTAGTCAAGGAGGAACTACAGGTGGCAATTTTAATGTGGAATCAAGTTGGATGACAAACAATTTTCACCACAATAAAACTACCCTTGTTGCTGTTGTTGACGATTGATAACCGCAGTTCATGAGAAGAAATAAATCACTTACCGAGATCTGCTCAGCAGACTGCCTCACCCAATAATGAGTGATGATATATTTATGTATGTAATTAAGTTTGTCGACTATGGGAATTGAATTCAAGTTCTCAAAGTCACAGGCTGACGTGTTTTCAATGAGCTATTTTAGATAGAATTTCGTATCTCTCGAAACACTAATAAATAGGTAATAAAATTTCTCTGTCTTCGTTGTACCTACCGTATAAGATATTTCAAAATCAAATGAAACATAATGTATGTATATGTATAAGATATGAATGACCCTTTTGTATTACCTGCTATATTAATGTACCTAATTATATACGATTTATAACCTTTTGTATTTGGGCTTACAAGCCTGTTGAAATGAAAATAAATAAATAAATAAATAAATACTGAACTTAAAGTTAAAATCTGTTTAAATTATAGTTTAATAACTTGTCATTATGCACAGCCTTTATCTCTCTGTCAGAAGCGGCAATTCGGTATTTGTTTCGTTCAGAAAGGACGCAAGTTTTTATAATTTATTAATTTGTCTTATTTCCATTTGTTCAGAATCTTTTATTTAACCGTAACTATCTACTCGATATGCGAAAAAATTAATATCAAAATGGTGATAATCTATAGAGTAATCATGAAAAATAAGGGTGGTCATTAATTTATCGATCGATAATAGATAATGATTGAGTTACGGAATGGGGGAGAACAATTTGATGATTAAGAAGATCGTTCATTAGGGGTAAAGCTAGGAATGGGCGAAGTAAAACTGCCATACAGCATTTGATCATCTCCAGATAGGTCCGATCTACAGTTATGCGTTCGTTAGATAATTCTAGTGTGGATTTTATGCGACAAACGTAATAAAAAATCAAAATTATATTGTGTTGGAAAGTCAGACGGTATCTGCGGCATTCTATAAACGTAAGGAACAACTGCAGAACGTATTATTATTGTATGCAAATTGCGCTAATCTATGTAAGCATGGCTAGCGGTGAAGAAAGGCCTAGATGCACTGCGCACTGGTAATGCATTTATAGTGTAGCCATGTTGTCTGCGGCGGCGGCGTGTTTGGTTCGCGGCGCCCTAGGCCAAGAAAGGACCGCACTGGCCCAATGCCCCATGGGAACATCGAGAATTAAAACTAGAGCAATGGGATGGTCGCTGGATAAACAATGAATTGTTTAGAGATTGTTTAGTAAAAATGATGCGAGTAAATAAATACTTACTAATTTAACTAGGCTATTACATGAATTGCTTGATTATGGTATTTTTCAACCGTAATTGATTAGAAAATATGATAAATGGCGTAATGTACACATGTCTTAATCTCTTCATTATTTAACAACTACTTATCTTACCTTACTTATGGAATTTTAAAAAGATTTTGATACATTTTTTGCTTTAAAATATTTCTATATTATCGTAGATAAATACTGCAAATAAAAGGTACCAAGAACTAACTATTCTATGACTTTTATTTGAAGCAATTATCTCTAAAACAATTTAGAAACTTTTGGCATATGAACGTTTCAAGTTCTTTTAGAAATAACATTCGTATGTTAGTGAATTTGTTTGTGGTATATATCAGAATCATACAGTACTTATTTTATTTCTGTCATTTATACATCTGAAAAAAATAAGAACGTATTTTTTAAAAATAATTAGTTAGCAATTGATGAAATCAAAGGAACGTATTTTTTTTTGTTCTTGAGCAATTATGGTTTTAAAATGACACAATTGTCAAACAATCTGATATGATCTACACATTATATACTAGTCCAGAATTATACTGTTTATTTATTTTCAAATATATATAGGTAATAACTGATAACTTCTATTTTTTCTTTTTACTGATGCGCAATACTACTAATTATTTAATTATGTTATGTAATAATTTAGTCACATAAAAGATCTACTTTATCACTGAGAAAATATTTAAATTGAGTTTAAATAATTTTGTAGGCAAATAAATAAAAATGTCGATGGATATCAGTAATTTCAAAAACAAAAATAAATAAACTTTAAACATATCTTAATCAAATGTTTGATTACAACTGGTACGATTTCCTGAACTACACCAATCAGCTTGACTTTCCCCTCACTGATTTGTGTAAATCTAACAAAAATAGGCAGTACTTAACTGTTAACTGTTTTAAATAACATATTTATTAATTAAGAAATAATAAAATATTATACACTTATTTAAAATATACTTATCAATTCGATATATCTAACGATATAAACAAAATAATAACCTCAAAATAAATTGTCAGTTAGACGAAGACAGAAGACATGAAAAGTAGAAAGAATTCTGAATAGACTAGCGGTGCGAAAGAGAGGGTTAAAGAAGATCGCATTGCTCTGACGTCATACTTTATGAGAACTCAAATATTTGAATAATCAATTGTCAATTATCTTTGGTACGAAACTTTTAGGTCTAATCTTAATATAAATGACTAATTTACTAGTTTGTGATTATAGTGGAGAATCCCGTTATTATACAAATAATAACTAGAGTTATTTTGTTTAACCAGTTTTAACAAGATTTTTGTATTTCACTGTGCAATATTGCAATTGCACATGTCATATTGCGTATAAAACACGCCTTCCAATCATCCATCTCTTCTACCAAAAACTGCGGATAAGTTATTGTTTTAAATAAATTTTTCATTTATACCATAAGTACAATATTTTCAAAAGATCTTGACATATTGTCTATTAAGATCTTTAGAACATAATGTATCATATTTTCAAAATCCGTCTCTGTTATTCAAGTTTACGTTCTTGAAACCAATTACTCAACTAAAAATCCCCATATAAATACAAATTCTGGCGCGAACTGCAAACTTTCCAGCAATTGATTCAACATTCAGCATTCAGCTGCGTTTCCTCTCAGCGAATATGTCAACAAGCAACGTCACCAAAGGCAACTAATCATTTCAACACTGACTCGATGTAAATGACTATCTGTGGAGAAGAAACGAAGAACAAGAAGAAAGACAACGCAGCATTAGAGGTTGTTGTTGGTTGGATAGCGACAAGTGAAATTGCTTGCTGTTTGCGTGGGTTACAATATGTCAAGATGCGAAATTGCTGATGTTAGAACAATGACAATTAGGTTAGGGTTTGGGATGATTGTTGCCATTCTAAATGTGGATAAGGTGTTTCTACTTTTACTCATTTGGTATTAGTTTTATAGAGAAGATAACTTTCTGAAATGATATAGTATTTGTCTACAGAAAATTTATATTAACATTAAATTTTAAAATTGGTGTTAATAAATTAAAGCAAAAGGAGGTTAAACATCATGCGGAATATGAAATTGTCATTCGAATTTATTTAAAATTGTATTTTTAACGGTGCAACTGGCCCTTAAATATATTAGTGTAGGGGAACCACAGGCGTAATTTGAATGTGGTGGAATTTAATTGTTAAACGCCAATTTTACAACTATATCCCGACATTAGATGGCTCAGTGATATCGAGTCGGCCTGTGAATCTTGAGAACCCTGGTTCGATCCCCACAGCCGACAAACAATTTTCACCAAAATTAAATCTACCCCTGTGGCTTTCTCTCCACTAACATCTTTGGAGGCAGTGATTTGACGGCTGTTAAGCGCACTTCACGCGAAGAAATATATCACTTACTGAGAACTGCTACGGCAGAGTGCCACATCCAGTAATGGATAATTTATTTTATATATCCCGGCAAGTCAAATTAGTTACGATAGATACATCAAAAATTATTTTTGTTCAAATTAGTTACGATAGATACAGCAAAAATTATTTTTGTTCAAATAATTTACAAAATATTAAAAAAATACAACATGCAGGATGTTGGAAATACTTCTAAAAAAAAATGATATATACTACATTATATACTGATCTGAAGATTTAAGATCAGTTAACCTGAAGTAAACATTTTTAGTACCGGTATGAGAGTTATTTCTAATAAATTCATAATTAGTTTATAATTGTAAATACTATAACAGTTAATTATTATTTATTTATGGTAGTCTGTACAACAGAAACTTAGTCCCAATTACAGTACAGAGTCCGGACTCACCGAACTGCAGTGTGGTATATTAATTTTTTTTTGCTTGTGTTGCATTCGAACTTGAAATCTCTAGATTAGATTATTATATCGTTAACCATATCACTCTAGCTTTACCTCCACTAACATGTATAAATATTATCATGTAATATTTGACAAGCAGTTACGAATATTTTTTCCTAGAAATGATAACTATTTCACCCGAAAAATACAAAAAACTTATCACACAATTTACGAATTATATGATAACAAGGTGATTAATGATATTTTATACATTTTTTCCTGGATCAAGTTTAAATTTTTAATACTCTTTCTGTCTGTTTCGCTAATAATCAGGCATCGGTGAACTATCTAAAATACACTACAAATTCTATAAATAACAATAGTGGATACATTATCTACAACAGAATCAATTATATATCTTAAATGTACAACCGATAAAAAACTTGATACAAAAAAAAAACAAATTCAATGTTTTGACATTTCTATTGTTGTTATTTACACTTTTAAAAAAGTAGAACTTAGATTAAAAAATATAAAAATAAATACCATCACGCCATTTACCCATTACTGAGTGTGGCACTTTGTCGTAGCTGATCTCGGGAAGAGAAATATTTATGCGCGTGAAGTACGGTTACGAGCCATCATCTCACGCCCATATGAGAGTAATTTTAATATAGTGAAAATTGTTTGTCTGCTTTAAAATTTGAGCCAGACTGCAGACCACTGAGTCACCTACCCCATAAAATAAATACAATAAGTTTCAACCAATCTTGATCATTTAAAAAAATGTAAATATCTATTGTTAACTTAGATGACATTTCTATTGTTGTTATGGAGACCATGAAACAAATTTCAATCAATCCTGATAATTTTTAAAAATATGCATAACTATTATTAGTTTTGTCGAATGTTTGAAATAAATGTGTTGACCAAGAGCCTAGATAACTAACAAAGTTACAAGACCCCAGATAATTGTATCAGTCACAGTGAACAGTAATGCTAATTAAGATTCATAACCGCAAGGATTTGTAGCTTGAAAACAAAGCAATAAGACGCAACAAAACAGAAACTAGAGTATCACGTATAAACGTAAACGCAAATGCAGCGAAACAGGTTAGGCACGCTGCATGATATTCATCTTCCTTCACGTTCTAATTGATGTAATTCATTGAATTTTGCACGCGATTAAAACATTTCCAACTAAATTATTTAACTAAGCTGCATGGAATAAATTCAATTACCAATCGTGGGTATAAAAGGTTTTATTTATGGCCAGGGAAACTTTAACTTTATTGAGAAGTTTTATCTTTTATGCAGCAGGAAGTAATCGTGTGGTTAATTTACGTATTAACATTTGGTCAGTCGAGGATGAAAAATTGATTTCCAAATTTAGAAGACAATACTTATTTTAATTAATTTCCTGGCATACTTTACTAGGTTTAATTTTCATTGTTGTAAAGTAAATTTATTACGATTATTTATGCTACTGTTATATTTTTAAAAATCGCACTCTATTCTAAAAAGATTTGCGTTTATAAGTAAACTATTATCGTTTAATAATAAATATTGTAAGCTATAAAGAGTTATAAGCAGAACTGGAAATAGCTAGCTATTTTCATAGCCTGACTACAATTACTTTAGCTATAGCTATAGAATCTTTAAATGAGAACAGATATAAGTTGTCACGCAACTATCAAACAAAGTTAACATTTACGCGCACAATTCAAATCGTGAAATTAAACTTTTTAATAAACAGCTACTTTGGTGGGCTGTTTAAAACCAATCACAAACACGTTCAAAAAATGTTGCCGATAAAAACGTTATTGACAAAGTCTCCTCATATTTAAAACATCATTTCGAAATTAAATTTGCCATAAATTTGAAGATTTTTAATGAACATAATAAGTTGCGTGGAAAAATTTGTGCGCTCAGAAAATAATCTGCCTCGGCTTTCAGCGCTGCCACAGAACTTTTTCTTCGACGCACATAAACAATCATTTTGCGGCTTAAATACACAAATACTTTTGCAGGGCCTAAAGTAACTTTAAAATTTAACGGTTACTTTAACGTTAGTTTTTAGAAGTAGTTTCACTATTTTGTACAAAATAAAAATCGTAGCTGTAACTTCAGTACAATTTTTAAGAGTAACTGTAGCTGTAACTTCGCTTGTTTTTTAAGTAGGTAGCTTGCCCAGCTCTAGTTATAAGTAATAAAAGTATGTATTGTTAAAAATACGTCAGTAAAGAAAACTAAACACCATTTAACTTTCTTTAAATTTTATATGCTATTAATATCACTAAGGGCTAGTTTTGTATATAAGGTTCCCAATAACTATACATAGATACATACATAACATCATGCTATATCAAATCAAATGGGTTACCACGAATCCCTGAAACATTTATCAAACAATCTTCATCCAACATTCTCATCCTAACACACCATCCTTGCATCAATCACATTCACGTTGCTACCACATAAGCTCATTTCTTCCTCACACTCGAAATCTTTCAGCATACAAAAAACTAGAGATGAGCGAATATCAAATTTCTCGAATTCGAATATCGAATACGAATATTTATCAGATCTCGAATATTCGAGGTACTCGAATATTCGAATACTCCTAAAAGTTAATTTATTTATTATTAATAATTATTTAATTATGTCCTTTTCATTATTTGAATGAAATTGTTAAGATAAAATAAAATAAAAATAAAAAATACAAACAAAAAAAAAGACGAAAACTTCAAATTTAAGGTGAAACGTATGGGCTGATGTTGGCGAAAAATAAATTTGAAATATAATATCTTTTTTATTAATAACTTCAAAGTATTGTAATAGCTTTAAGTTTATGTACAAACAGTCAAAAATTGAGGTCAACATATAGCGCGATATTCGAGGTATTCGAATGTTCGCTATACTGACGTTAATATTCGAAGATCTCGAATATCGAATAATGTCAATATTCGCGGCATTCGACTATTCGCGGATGATATTCGCCCATCTCTACAAAAAACCATTCGCTTCTATATACTTGTTTTATAAATCTTTCACTTACGACCACTCCTCTAACATCGAATCTAAAAAGAATGATATAAAATGATATTTACCTTGGTATTGAGGCATAATAAAGAAGCAGAGTAGCCACCTCATATCTGTTGAGACCAGCTCTGCTGACACACGGCGCGTCACACAAAACAATTGGTCGTCCACATCTGTCATGTGTTCCTGTAACAAAAATATAATTATTTATACATATTCCACAAAAACGTGTTAATTTTACAATATAATTGTTTAAATCCTATCTATTCTGGTATCACATTAAAACATTCAAGAAAGGAAGTTATAGAAAGTCACAAAAATCAAATATTTGATTAAAAAGCTGTAGTATTAAAAAATAATCATAAAAAAATAACTTATTACAATTTCTAATGCATAGAATAAATTTCACAGATAACATCAACAACACATAAACTTTAAAACTTATATTCAATAGATTTAATTTATTTGTTTACAAGTTAGGACATTGAACAATAATTCTATGTAAATAGTAATAATTAGTGTCAAACAGAACCCATAACCTATCAAAGCAAGGAATAGCAAGCGCGATAACCTTCTTCATGTTCTTGCGATTAATTTGACATCTGCTAATCTAAGAGCAACAAGAAAAGTGAAAGAGAAGAATACATTAGCAAGCAGAATACGATAATGTACGAGTATGTAGACAGAGACAAGAGACAATCGTTTACCAGTTACGTCTCAATTAGCATATTAAAGTACTGTAGTGTCGAAGCAGGCCCGTATCGAGGGATGGGCACAAAATTCCAATTTTAAGAATGAAATTTACTTCATGGCCCTGTCGGAAAATAACATTTTCTTCTTCATTTGCGAGAAGAAATTGATACCTAGGGAAGAAAGTATATTTCTGGAATGTCTGACAATGAAAAATAAAGTTATTCTCCTTAGACGGTTATGGAAACTAAATTCATTTTTCTAGGACCTTAACCGAAAATAGAAGCTTTTTTGCCTCATATACAGATAGAAAATTGGCTATTTTCTCCCTAGGGAAGAAAATCACTGTTTTCCCTAACTTATTTATGGTTAATTTTATAGCAATCGTCAGCACAGTCTTAGATATTTATATATTTATTTATAAACTCAAGTATTTATTTTTTATTTTAATGATACGAAAAAATGGTCGTAGAAAATAGTTAGATTTGTATTAAGTGCATAAAATAAGTATTTTTTGTTGGGCGTGAGATTGTCACTTTTAATCAAGATTCAAAAGTTATTTTCACGACCCAAAAGACAAGAATTTTGCTTACGAAATATAAACAATATTATTTTTAACAACTGTACAATAACTATTGGTTTATTTACGTAAATTGAAAGAAAAACTTCAAAATAATATGAATTTGGTACTATCGATGTGTTGTAACCAAGGGAACGTGAACAAAACAAACTTCATGTATCCATGGCGATGTAAAAATGTCCTGTTATTTTGACAGTTGTAGAAAAAATTATATGTATACCAATGGCGTCAAGTGTCATTTCCTCCCAAAATAAGCTATTTATCTATGATACATTTTCCAGATATGATAAAAATGTATGATTTTTAAATGGTACCAATTCTTATAAATACCTTCTTATAATTGCGTATTTGTTTCTGATTTTACAGATCCGGTCCTGTGGCGTTATATCGTAGCAACTCATGACTTGCTGAAACACAGTTCGGTATTGTCGTCGGATGTAGTATCACCCACGAAGACATCGTGTGTTATAAAGTCTCACAGATGATTGTGATTGTGCCATGTGGAATATTAATTTATACGTCATGGATAATTAATGACATTTTAGCGTAGTTTGTAGGTATTATGTACGTTTAAGATAAACAATACGTTGGATGATAATTGCAGCTTTATCTTTTTATTTGGTACTAAATTTAAAACAATATTTTTTTTAAAGGAAGAATGGAGGAATATCATTAACCTCAAATATTGCGATATAAAATTTACCATCGACGATGAAAGATAATTGCTTGTGTAATGATATGTAGAAAGCCAACTATTTCTTTTTATTGTTTTTTTAGAATTCGTGAAATTTTCTTGGTAGATATTAGACACATGAAGTTGTACCTTAATTATAGCAAAATATAGATTTACTACATGCAGTTTTTAATTCTATACATATTTTTGTTATCTAAAATTTTATTATAAAATTTAAAAAATGCCATGGAATTTCCAGTGTAACATAAATAAATTAAATAGCCGATACAACCATAAAATAATAGTAAACTATTTTATTTGAACTTTATTATTTTTAAATATTGAAGATCAAATAATAAAACGTTAAACAATTAATAGTTATTTACGTAAAATGTCAGGAAAGCGTTCAATTACAGGATGAGTAGATAATTTCACGCCAAGCGATAGCTAGGCATGAAACAGCTTACGAATCCTGTCAGACGCTTTACTGACGTGATACGTATAACATTTTACCTTAAACTTATAAACAAATAATAAATATTTTAAATTAAAAGAAATATTTGACATACATATTCAGTCAGAATTTTATGTTGCTAAGTAACTAGACACTCACGTTTATTTCATTACCTACCCAGGCAGGCAATATGTTATTTCCTGCCTAGGCATGCAAAGCAAAGCTTTCTTGAGTCTTAAAGATCAGGCAAATGTTTATTTTCCTGTCCGTTTCAGGTAAACATGTTGATTATATTTTTGAAATTAGTAGGTAATAAGTGTAAATTATAAATAATATATAGGATGATAATTTCAATTTCTACCTATCAAGGTAATCTATTCATAATTATTTACATGATCTTTTTTTCGAATAATTCAGGGTAATAAATGTTGAATATTTTATAGTTTGCATGTCAAACTAACATTTAATACAAATCACTTTTTATTTAATTGTTTTTCAGAAACGACTTATAACTAGAAATTTCTAATTGCAGCACTATCTATTACCGTCCTAGCAAATTAAACCATGCAGTCAAATACGCTATACAAGTTTCATCCCCGGGGGTGCAAGTTTTGGCACAGTACAAATCATATTCTTCCGCCATCTTGAAACAAAATGGCACCTATAAAACCATCACTTACGTTATATACAAGGCCTGATATGTCACGCTGGTTTTTAAGTAAAAATTAGGAAACAAACTTTGCGAAATGCAAAACAATTTTGATAGGTATGACATTGATCAAATCTTCTAATATAAAAATTTCAATTATATCAGTCAATTTTTTTGACAGGAACAATAATATAAAACAAATACTTTGCCTAATTTTCATAATTCTTATTTTATATACAATAATTATGTAAACAGTGTATATATTTCCAGCAAAATAAATACAGTAATTAATTACTTTCAGAAAAAGCGCCTCTTGCGGCCAAATTTAACACTCAGTGTTCCCTTGTCTTATATAAAACGTAGCCGACGATAAAACATTACTGTCTAATGCTTTCCTAAGAATTATCGGGGAACAAATGATACTCCGCCATCTTGAAAATACGTTTTGTGTAATTGATTTTCCAAAAGTTGTTTAAATCCTATCAAATCATTTTTATTTGAAGACAAATTTTAAAAATAATTTAGAAGCGTTCTACTTATGAATAAGATAAGTTGTAATAATTGTATTTGTAGTGTGATTGATTGCAGAGAAAGAAAATATCCTTCAAATTCTTGCAATTCATCTGTCATTTTTGCTTTCCATCTTGCACATCATAAGACCGGATAATAATGGCAACAGAAAAATTCTCATCCAGCTAATCACGACACCATAACCTCCCATCCATAACTTCCCCGTTATCACACACCATCACTGCATCACTGTTGTCACCGCAGTAATCTCCTCAGATTAATCTATGCAAATCAGCGATCACAGATCACAGTCTCCACACATAACCTCACTTCTTGCATCGTCCGGCGCAGGTCACGTGTCACAGGGCCGTGAGAACTGCTAGTGCGCCGGCGTGCAGTGCGCTGTCACGAGCGCGCAAGCGCAGGCCTAGTGACACTAATAAGTGGATGGTTTTGTTGTTCGCGGTGGGTTGATGACACTGGAGGTGTGAAGCGCTAATCGGACAGTGATTGATCATGGTATGATTGTAATTGTCTTCGTGATTTGATTGGATTGACCTGTTTTAGATAGGTGATGTGATTGCATCGAAGTTTAATTGTTTAATCAGATAATGTAGCACACTTTCAATACTATTTTTATTTTAACTAATTTTTAAAGCATTAATGAAATGTAACTTTTTCTTATTAGGCTGAGGACATAGGACACGATTTCTATACAGGATTGAATGTGGGATGTTTAGATTGATGAACAGGTTAACTAAAGCAAACAATTTAGTGCCACACCTCCTAGAATCTCAAGATTTGTAAAGTACCGCGATGCATAAAGCCCTTGACAGTCAAAATAACGAACAGCTGTTTAAGAGCTTTATTAATTTTAAATTTGCCGCACAAATTGGAAGCAGAAATGATGTCAAATCGCGGTACTTTAGTAATCTAAGGACTTTAATTCGTCCCTTTCAAGACCCCTAAAGGAGGACTAAAACCGGGTTGACAGCACAAGCATAGAGAATAAATTTCCGAGTTGGTAATTGACTGATCGCCATAGTAGATTTGCAATATAGAATAGAATTTTATAATAATCTTCAAATCGCCAAATTTGTATTACGTTCTAAATAATTTTGCAATAGTTCACATTATTTATATAATACCGTGGCCCAGAAAGCATCAGTTATTGTATGCTATATTAGATAAACTCATAATTTTTATTTGATAGATGACAGTGATTCGATTATCGCAAATATTATATATTGCGTGATTCGAGGGCTGGTCTTAATTTCAAATATAATGTGGTCATTATATTTTTTTTAAGAACATTCTTACTATATTATATGTAAGTGAAGGTTTCACGTCTTATATGTGTATAGTTTTAAAGATATATATTTTTTTAAAAGGCTTTAATTTGAAATTTGTGTTGGTTGCGGTTATCATCACATCACTCATTCAAAAAAAAAATGTCAGTCTGACAGACAAAACTTATACTATACTGTATTATACTTTATGTTTAGGAACACGTGGTTCGTAGTTACAAATTTATATAATCCGATTTTTATAAAAAGTTAATAATAATATATATTGCGCATACCGAAACTTCATTATGACAGATGACAGCTAAAGAGTATTAGGTTAGATTGGACCTAATATTTCGCGTGTAACATTGAAATTGTAGATATATGTTTAAGTAATGTCGTTGAGTGAGAATCGAATGAATGACGTCACAATCAAAGAACCGAAGATATATTTTAAGAAAATAATGAATGAAAAGTATAATAGTTTTGGATGATTTTCACAGAAATATTGAGAACAAGAACCACAAATTTAATTTCTGCAAAAATTTATTAATTTTTTTTATTTCGGTATAACTCTATTAGGTGCATGATCCTCATTAGAAACAAATTAATTATCTATTCATTTCTATGATGTTAATGTAAATAAAAAATGAATTGAATTTGAAGGAAAACTATAAAATTGTTTCCTGCCGGTTCACATAACCCCAGTAATCTTGAATCTCCGTGAAAGTTCATCCATCCACATACACACACACACACATATATTAATATCCCAATAATAAAAAGGCTAGACCAACACTTCACTTTACCATTAATCAAACGTGATAACAAACAGTCAAATGATTAGTCCGCGCATTCCCATCGAGCGTGCGAACAACCAGCAGGTTCAAGTTGTTAATATTCGCCCATTTTTGAACCCAGTGGTGAGGCGTCATGTTAATCCACATTGTCAGCCGTGTAGGTGTGGACGTGAACTTTGACACATATGTGATTTCCGCATAGCGCTAGCGGTTCGCGAAGACGAAGTCGTTGCACAGGAGTAACACTGCATTCTTATTGTTATTTTGTTTCTAATTATATTATGAATGAAATTATCGATTGCGTTAGAATTTAATGATAGATATTAAATATTAAGGAGAAACGATGTGTAGGAATTGATTATAATTAGGTTGATTAATTATGAATTTATTATTTGAGAGGTGATGGTGCAGCTGGGATGTTTTTGCAAATTTGTAAACTAGTTTGAATGAAATATACATAATGTTTAACATGGAAAATCAGTTTTTCTTTGCGCAAAAGTTTCCAAAATATTTCAGATAAAAAAACTTGCAATAAATATCGTAGATAATTAAATTCCGCATCTAAGTTTGCAATCAGATTTAATTTCTGGCATTTCATATCTTAAAAAATCAAGTTTAAAGTTATTTAAAAACAGATACTTATAGAAATAGCAATGGAATTGACACAAAGTTATAAACTATTGTAACACATAATACTGTAAAAAATTGTTGTGTTTTTATTTATGTCCATATTTTAATGGTTTCGAGTCAGCTTGTGGATTGAGCACTCTTCCTCTACTAACATCTTTAGAAGCCGTGATTTGACGGCTGATATACGTTTAAATATATCATTTACAGAAATCTGCTGCGGCAGGCTGTTACAACAGTAATGGACAAAAGACGTTAATATATTTATTTATATTATATTTATAATTTTATGTTGAAATTGCTGAGATATAAATCACTAAATTTAAAAGTATAATGGTTTTTCTAAATTTTGATTAAATGTTTTTTAAATCAATAACATGAATATTTATAGTTTTAAGATATTTTTCCGAATGTGAAATCATGAAATATTGTAGCGTGCAACTTTTGTTATCCGAAGAATAAATATGTAATTCCAGCATTCTAAGTTTACAAATTCACTTTAATTATTAAAGGAATCAATTAATAAATATTAACAAGCTAATTATAATTACGTTTTCTAAAAAGAACTTTATTAACTTAGTTTTCAAAAGTATTTCATATATGTAAAGAAATATAAATTAATCAAAGACAATCTTGGATGATGATGTACAATTAATCTTCAAATAAAAATCTGTACGTAGGACAATGATATCAAATCCAAGACCTTAACCTTTCAGTTAATTCTTATTGCCTTGCAAGTTTTGTTATTAGAAAAACACAAACAAAAGAAGAAAAGCATCAAAGTAATTAATTTCTTAACGATAAATCCAAGAAACAATAACAGCAGAACAACAAAACAAAACATCTAACAAGAATCTTGAACAGAAAACAATAAGACAGCGATACAACACCTCACAATAAAATCCTTGCCAGTAAATTAAACTGTTTACGAGTTTCACATTAGCATGTTTCACTGATAACAGCGACACGCTGTAGGTACTTCGTTCTAGGCCTCGCCCAGGGTACATTCACAAATCAAACTCTACTAAATCCTGTTTTACAAACTGCCATTTCAGTTTTAATTTTGCCCTAGATAATACATACTTTTCGAAATTATCCATAGTAGAAATATTTAAGAGATTGATTGTGAAAAAAACTTAATAAAATCATAAAAAATTGCTGCAATATTTAAGTGACAAATTAAGAAAAAATAAAATAAATAAACAAGGAAACTAATTTATAAATAATAACTAAATTTGCTACTTATTCATGCGTTAACAGAGCAAGAATATATTTCTAATTCAAGTAACCTTTGTAGATCTTGTGTATTGGTTCGGCAATATTTTCATAAACAAACAAAAAACAACTAATTGGTATAGACTTTTATAGAGATGCATTCATTATACATAAACATAACATATATGTAATTTTGAAATAAAATTTTTAAATTATATAAATTAATTACAAATTTTCAATTGATATCACCCCTAGAATTACCCGGGGCGGAGCGCTCCATTCTAACTACGCCACTGTGCGTTCATAGTAATTATGTAACAAGTTTTATAAATCTCACTAAACGAGTATCTAAAGAGTTTATAGAACAAGACTCATACTATACTTTTTCTACGATCGCGAATTTATACAATAAAAAAATGTAAAATTTTATGAATTATTTGAAAATTAAGGTTAAGTTACAATGACAGATGTCGGTTGTTATCTTCACGCCGTGACTAAAACGTTCGAAACTACCGCTTGCTAATATGGAAACCAGTACGTTAAATGATATTTTAATAATGCGAATAGAAAATAGTATATTGTGTAATAAATTTTATAAACGTCTCATCAGTTACGAGTTTTTTTTTCTTTCGCTTAGCTCCTGTATAAAATACGAATATCTAAAGAATTTATAAAACGAACCACATACTATACTTTTTCTACGATCGAAAATTAAGACAACTAAAACAGTTTTATAAATTATTTAAAAAGTAATATTAAGTTACAGTAACATATGCAGGAAGCTAACTTCAACCCGTGCTTAATATGTCAGTTGTTACATTTATGCCGTGACAGCTATCCACCAAATGAATAAGATGTTATTTAGCGCCAAGGAAACCAGTACGTTAAATGACATTATAATAATGTAGAAAAAGATAATTGTTAAACATTTCTAATTATTATTTAATTTTTTTTTTAAATTGCTGTATAATTATAGATGTCGAGGTTGGCGATTCTAATGAACGTTCATATGACTTATTTCTGGCTGTAGTCGATATTTATTTGTGACTACATTGAACATTTATTTTAAATTTCTATAGTTTTGCCAATTTTCCAAAAAAAAAAACACTATAACATTGTAATACAATTTGAATCAAATAAAGTGAAACATCCAGCGTATGAATGGATGTGATTGATGGTTTGTTGCGTGAAGAAAGTTTAAAAGTGTGTGAATTAAATGAGCTTCTATGGAGGGATCTATGAATGTTAGAATGATAATGTTTGATGAATCTGATGAATGAATATTTCAAGGGTTCGTGTTACCCTATTTAATGGGATATAGCGTGATGTTATTTTTGTATACATGTGAAACATGAGTCAAATTGGGTCTAAAAGTAGGCATATGAACACCTAACTTTTCGAAACAAAATATGTTTGTTATTATAAATGAAATATATTGTTTTATACATAATTTTGAAGTTAAAGGTCGAAAGTATTGTAGTAAATTTAAAAACATTGGCTGGTAGTACAAGCTTTGTTTTTGCCTGTTTTAAGAGCAGCGCATTTGGGTGTTTTAGCTATCTCTAACATATTAAAACCGTGCTCTTAGAACACCCAAAAACAGAGCTTGTGCTACCAGCCTATTAAATTTATATGGAAATATCCAAAAACTGAATAAGAGGAACGTAATAAAAAAATCAGAATGTTTATAAATGTAGTGAATTGATGTTCTATGTCATAGTAAATTCTTATTCCATTTAAACAGTAACGGTTGACTACTACTCATCCAAATACCGAAAAACACTGTTTAGTTTTCCAATTAAAATTAATCTCAAACTCATGATTTTTGAAGCAATAAAAATATTGTTCAATAGATTAAGCTTGCCTATAACCTTGTCTAATGCAACTTTCTTAATTTTTGGTTATAATTTCTTTGTTTAAACTTTACCTGAATAGTACGTGTTATAACTCAAATATAAAACAAAACTTAAAAAAAAAACTTTGCATTAGACAAAAGAATAGTGATAAATTTTCTTCTAGAAAATTATAAACTCTTAATAATTATCATAACATTGATTGCAATTATAATAGGAAAACAGCTCATGTTTTATACATATAGTGCAAGCTGCAATAGTTCTGTCCCATGACACTCAGCTACAAAAATAAGAAGTAACATAGTTTATGTAATTTGCAATACTGGCAATACGATATTTTAATATATTTCAATGAGGGCGGGTACAAATTTTGTCCAGCCTTCTCGCTATCTCGTCCTTTAGACTTGCAAAACCGTAGATGATTTGAATTGACTATACAACCATTTAAATTCCTGTTATACAGAGTAGTAAACAAATTAAATTAAATACAGTAAAAAACCTATTAGCTTCTTGAAGCCTTTAAAATACTAAAAACTAAAGTAAAAACTCAAAACCAACCATTTACGAATGTACGTAAGCTAACTCGCACTTGTCCGATGACTGTAGCGACACAAGCGACGAACACTAACACTAATGATCACACTGATTAAATATATTAAGGATGTAGGTGTTCCATTACAAGTTGGCTAGCGACTTCGCCTTCAATTAAAGTGATTTATTAAGTGAATTACTCTGCGTAAGTCAAAACTCTGTACGCGTTAGTGCGTGGACTAGTGCTAGCTTCATGTTTATGGCAGCAAGTTTTTGTAGAACAATACGCAGTTAAGTAGGGAGCATATAAATTAAGTATAATAGGTATGCTCTTATATTATGCTAGTATGTTCTAATGGTAATGCAGTAATAGTAACCAAAGATGATGAAGTAAAACGAGAATATAGATGGGACGTAATTTGTTAATGAAAATAAATAAGAATTACTAGAAACAAAAAGTACTACTTGACAAGAGCGTCAATTATTTCAAGAACATTACTAATAAAATAAACGAGTAATGGAGTCTTCCACTATAGTGCGTCAGAAAACGGGCCTAGGGATTTTAATGATAATATTGAAGCATTCAATTATTGGTTTTTAGCAAAACAATTAAATATCTAGTTCTTTTCATTATTTTCCTGTCTACGGAACAGAAAAATTTAATTAAAAAATGTGAATTTTAATCGAATCATCGTTTTGCCAAAAAATAGTGAAGTGTTCTATATAATAATACAAATATTTGTAATATAATTATAATCATAACAATAAAAAAATTAAGAAAATGCAAAATGTATCACTGAAAAACAATAAATTATGTACATTTTGTAGCACAAAGATACTAATATTTAGTACAACATTTTATCACTAAATATTATAATGTAACATGTTATAGAACCGCCCCATAACTTTTAATTTATTAAATCATTATTATATCACCATTATCATCTTCTCATGTACATTTAATTCTAAGTTCATATTTTCTGGGTATTTAAATAAAATTGTACTAACGTTTGATCCTTGCATTCCTATCGTCTAAAGTTGGGAGTCCCAACTTTTTTTCTAATTTCACCCCTTTGACTATATATATATATATATATATATATATATATATATATATTTCTTTTACATTAGGCTATAGATTAAAACGAGAAACATAAAGTGTGGATCACACCGCCCTATGCATATTTTTATTATATTTATACATATTACAACGGATATTATCTTATAATTGAAAATTAAATGAAATTTTAAAAACGACCTTATAAAACTTTTATCGACCTCCAATGAGTTCAACAGAATCCCATTAGGAATCTCTGGTCAGAAGCAAAATAGCACCCTAATCATTTTCCATAAAATATAAACAACACCCAACAAAAAACTAATCTACGTAATATGGCCACTGTCGCATATATAAGTAAGAGCCAAAATCCAACTTAAAAAATAAACCACCTCCTTACCGAGTCTATTTAATTTTTTCTATTTTTCTTCTAAGTCATTCAAAAATCGTGACATTTAATTCAATCAACTCAAGCCAACACATTCAAAACAACATCGTTGCACAGTCGACAACTAAAATATCTAACTAAATAGCTAAATCTCACCAACTTTTTATAAGATCATATTGTATAAATCATTTATCAAATTCATATGTATAAAGTGTATATTAACGTGAAAATATATATTATAAATATCAAGATCAACAAATTTTATTCATATTCTCTGTCTGTAATTCGCAAGACGACTGGCAGAAACAAAAAGTGAGTAATTTATCCATCACATCAAACAAAATCTGGGTCATTTTCCTATAACAATATCAACCGCGAATAGGTTATATTCAAATCCAAATCATTCAAGCAGAATCGTGAAACAATTCATAATTCTCAATCAGATTGATAAAATTAGAATTCTAGAAATTGCTACTGCACAAATTCCATCAGATCATATTCCACCGCATCAGTAACTCCAGCAGCAGTAACCTTATACTATCTTCACACCTGCGTTTATAACCACAATGATACCCGGTCAGCAATAGTTACCAACCGTTCCAGTAAGTGTTCTCCATCATAAATACAGCAGCAAACGACAAGAAGTGTAAAACTGTCAAGTCGTTTTCTTGTGATGTGCTTTCTGTTCTGTGAAGTGCGTGCAATCTTCAAATGTCCGCCATTATCAGTTCCGTATTCCACGCATGCGCAGGCACGCGTTGGTTATCACGACAGTAAAATGGAGGAATGTTAGCAGCTATTAATTGTTAGATTGTTGTTGTTACTGTGGTGTTTTGTTGACTGCTGTTGTATAGAGGATATTTAAAAGGTGGTAATATGAGGTATCAAATGTTTGTTGTAAAATGAACAGTAAAATAAATCTAGGAAGGAATTTGTACGAATGGTGCTTTTATCGAGTGTAAAAATATTGCGGACTTGAACATGAACATAGTACATTTCTTTTGTAAATAATGTTAAAAAAGTATGTATGTTGTAAAACTGTTTACCGGTAATACTCACAGTATGGACAATGACGTCAATTATTATGTGCACATGCACTTTCCAATTCTGGTATGAGAATGAACGAATACGATGCTGTGTTGAACACATACAAAGAGATTCAGTTCGATTTCAAGACTATTGTAGGAGCTGTGTAAAAGTTTGATTTGATTTCTCAACTCAGATTATTTCTATGACTATTTCGTGGTTCTTAACTATACATCATATCATTTATATATATTACTGGTAAAGTGTGAAATGCAGTATTAAATAAAGCAAATTTTGCTACAAATAAAAATATAAAAGCTTGTGTTCGTAGAGCATCCATTCTACTGTTTTAAGGTTTGTTTTTTTAAAACACAAGCGAAGCGTATTATAAAAGAATCAAATAAACAAATCATAATATTGTTAATACGACTATTTTGTGAAGAATTTCGTTAATTGGTGAAGAATATTATCATTTGTTCAATTTATTGCTGATTCATATGCGATTTTAATTAAATTAATGTCACTTTAATATGCATTTTTCTCAAGGTATTGACTTTAGTATTCGTTGAGCCCACAAAAAAATTCAAAAAAGGTAGTTGCACCCATTCGTTTGAGAACCATTCGTCTAAAAAAAATTCATGTTTTGTTCATTAAAGTAGTCTTGTTTGCTAATTTAACCGACTCCTATGCTTCTTGAGACGACACCACTTAAAATGAACATATTTGGCCCTCGAATAATGTTAGAAATATCAAATGGCCCATGGCAGTAAATAGGTTCCCCGACAAAAGAAAACAAGTAAAAAAGATACGCTACCTGGTAAGTTGATTCCTGACATGAGCAGCTTTTCCGGAACATCACTGATGGACTTGGGGACCGTTATTTCGATAGACCGTTTGAGAGACCCTGAAACAATCAAATAACACCATTAAATTCAATTATTCTGCATAAATAATTATATTAAAATAATCGTAAAATATAATAATATTAATAGTAATAATCAACGTTTATAATAATATTAATAAAACATAAAAATTCAATAAACAATTTTTATCAGTGTTCCGCATTCAATAACCTCATAAAGTTTGTTATTTTGTTTATAAATAACGCATTCTCAACATGCCACGTCAAAGATTAATAAATCATTGTTTATTCTTAAAAGAGTTATCAGTAAGTATTTTTAAAATGCAATATCGCAGATGTTGAATTCTTCAGCTTTATTCAGTACTATAACTCATAACTAATTTTATGTCCAATAAAGTATCATATTTAATATTCACACTATAGATTTTCCTCAACATATTTTAGATATATGTGTGCCTATAAAATATATTTTATAAGACTGTTGAAAGATTAACAGCTCATATTTTAATACGCAAACATTGTTGTGACGTCCAATAATTCAATCTCAATCATTTTACAAATTCAAAAACTGTTTGAAATATAGAAACCTAAACTTTTAAAACTATTTTTGATGTTGACATTGCAGATTTCAACATATGACATCATAAAATGCAGTGTTGTAAATCGTGAAATCACTGAAAGAAATCAAAATAATATTCATTAAACTGTGCAGTAATAATTTTCTTTGAGAGCTAATTTCATATCATTACCTGATTCTTTAAAGAATAGTTAGTTATTATACCACAAGAGCTTCTTTAATAATCAAAAATTTTGCTGACTGATATACAACGTATTGCCATAGAAATACTACCAATACCGCTGCAATACGTCGAACTAGGAGGCAAAATACCTATCAGACCAGCAATATGGCTTTCGGGAAGGCAAATCTGCGATTCAAGCTATGAAAAAAATATATAACAGAGCAGTAGAAGAGCGCAAGAAGGGGAAAGGCAGAGGGCTCTGTGCCCTAGTTACTGTTGATGTCCAAAATGCATTTAATTCTGTCCCTTGGCCCAGGATAATGGAAACCATGAGGAGCATGGAATTCCCGGACTATTTAGTTAATATAATAGGATCCTACCTAAACAACAGATCTATTATGTATGACGGAAGAAATTTCGATATGTCCTGTGGAGTCCCACAAGGCTCCATTCTGGGACCCACGCTATGGAACATATTTTACGATGCTATTTTAAGACTGAAAGTTCCGAGGGGTATACAGCTAATAGGGTTCGCAGACGATCTTGCCATTCTAGCAGTGGCCAAAGAGGAGGAGTCGCTAACTACAAGTGTGAATATGACACTACTGAAAGTAAAAGAGTGGATAGAGAGACAAGGGATGCGTATGGTACAGGAAAAATCAGAGGCCTTTTGCTAATTGGTAGGAAGAGGTGCAGAGAAATCACTTTCAAGGTTGGCAGTTTTACTATAGAGCCAAAGAAATCCTTATCATATCTTGGCGTACACTTCGACAAAAACTTGACTTTCTTGCTCCACGTGGCGAAAGTCATTGAGAAAGCTGAAGCGACGATTATGGCCTTGAAGCGTCTTTTCCCTAGAATAGCAGGTCCTACGGAATGCAAAAGGAAACTTTTGGCTGCCACAGCGCAAAGTGTGATACTTTATGCTGCTCCAATTTGGGGGGTGGCATTGCAATATGGGAAATGCCAGCTACTACTAAATAGTATAAACCGAAGAGTGGCTATAGCCATCTGTCGAGGCTACAGAACCATCTCGGGGGAGGTAGCAGAGCTTCTTGCTAGATTGACGCCTATGAATATCATAGTTGAAGAAAGGATACTAGGGTACGAACTTAGCAAGGTCGAGAAAAAGGCCATCAGGGAAGAAAGATGGAGTAAATGGCAAGAACAATGGGCGCAAGAGCCAGGAAATAAATGGACTCATATATTAATGCCGAACATAATACCATGGCTGACGAGGGAACATGGAGAAGTCAGCTACCACAGCACACAATGTCTTAGTGGGCATGGCTGTTTTCAGTCTTACCTTAACAGAATTGGTAAGGCAGCGACTGGGACGTGTAACTACTGTATGGAGGAAGATACACCTGAACATACGATCTTCGTATGTCCAAGATGGAACGGTGAGAGAACAGAAATGGAGGCTGCTCTCCAAGACACAGTAACACCAACAAACATCGTCCGCATAATGACAGATAGTACACTAGGATGGGAAATTGTGGAAGAGTTCCTGATCAAAATGATGAGATGTAAACTCCAGGACGAGCGGATTAGAGAAAGAGGAATTGAAGTATAGATTAAGATAAATAGGAACGTGATAATAGACATCATACGAGAGAGATGATATGCGAAAGCGGTACCTCTCTCATATGGGCGGAAGGGACGGGAGAGTTTAGTGGGTTAAAGTCCTACACTACCTGGACCCTACGTGGGATATGCGCTGCCTTTGGCATCATATCAGGTGTGCATGAGCATTCTCTCCTACCCGTTAAAAAAAAAAAAAAAAGGAGGCAAAAGTATTTTTTATTATTTTCGATTCCTGCGTGGTATATGTATTAACTATTTTTTGAATTGATCCAATTCAACAACTACATTTACAGTTCTTAACGTGGTCAATGTTTTTGTTTTTGTCACAAACTTAATTAATTTGTTTGTTATTTTGTATTAATTCTGTTGCTAACACTATTAAATTGTAATTAAGTAAATAAAATAAATAAAATTTATATATCATCACGCCTTTTACCCATCACTGAGTGTGGCACTCTGCCTAAGCAGATCTCGGTAAGTGATATATTTTTTCGCGTGAAGTGCGGTTACCAGCCGTCAAATCACGGTCTCCAAAAATATTAATGGTGGAGGAGCCACAGGGGTAGATTATTTAAATTGGTGAAAATTGTTTGTCGGCTGTGGGGATCGAACCAGGGTTCTCAAGATCCACAAACCGATTCGATCCCACTGAGCCACCTACCCCATGTAATTAAGTAATTTTCATATTTAATTTTTTCCGTTACAAAATAAAGAAAATGCAATTAGTTTATTGATTTAGATGCAGAATTTTAAGCTGTACAACTTTTATTTGACGTATTTTTGTCTCAAATAATTTAGGAAGCAATGCGCAAGGAAAAACTGTTTTCGCATGCTAAACGCCTATGACCCGCGTTTCGTCATACACCCAGTAGTCAACAACAAAAATTCTTGTTATGCACTGAAATAATTTAATGAATTAAAAAGTCTAATAAAATGCAAATTTCAGTAATTATACTAATCATCCAAACATATTTGACATCCACACTATTACGAAACCCCTTCTACTAGAGCATTCTTTATCATTATGCGTTTACAAAATTAAATTTCATCTGTAAAACAATTTAATGCTAATAACATAGTCCGTGACAGACACACATGAAATTTGACACTTTAATTACAGGAGTCCCGTCACGTCAAACAAATGCAGACGCTGTCCTGGTGAAAGTGAATCATCCTCATTGAAAATAACAGCTGCATCTATTATGTGCATATGCATGCAAGAACCACGATGCCATGATTTGTTTGATGTAACACGATATTATTCACGAATAATAAACAATGTTGACATAGGGGAACATTCTACTACAAATATTCATTGGAGAGAGTCATACTGAATGTGGTTCTAAGTAAATAAAAACTGATGATGAAATTTATAATCATTATTTAAATGTTGGAAACTGATAAGGTTAATTTTAAGAATTTGAATGAAAGCAATAAATATTTGTTTGCTCTTAACGGGATCTGAAGTTGGCATAAGAACATTTGTTTTTGAGACGAGATAAATTCTTCAAAAACATGTAGGGAAGTTTTTCTTAATCACTTAACGTGAGCGAGTAGCAAATATATGAATTAAATTATAAGTCGATAATGTAGGTAAAAAATTGAAGTATTATATGGTTATTTGTACGAGCTACAGAAGCGTCAAAAATCAAGTGAGCTCGAAGTAAAATTTTAATTAATTTATTTAGTTGATATTAATTGAACAGTAAAATTTCTCTTTATGTTCTTTCATTTTTGAACTCTAGTTTTATTGTATTGTTCGTTTAAATTTATTTAATGCATATTTTTAACTACTGTTAATATTATAATTGTTATGTTTATATTTGAACAAGTGTGAAAAGTTTCTTAAACTATAAAACCACTATAAAATTTCAAAAATCGTACTGGTTTTTTTAAATGTTATTAATAATATAATATATTAATTATATTTAAATTAAAAAAAACATATTTATTATTTTCAAAAATATTTTATATAATTAGTTTTTCGTATCAAATTATTAATAAAATAAATTCGTACTTTAAAAACAAGCTACTTACAAAAAAAAGCGAAGTTACAGTTACCGCGACTTTTAAAAAATTTATCTAACTATACTTGTAAAAGAAATAGAGAAACTATAGCTAAAAACTAATTTTAGCTTAGTAGCTCCTTTTTTCAATTAATATGTTACAGTCTGCAACTAACTATTTGAATCTAGTTTGAAACTACTTCAAAATGTTGTTTAGAGCTATAAAAAGTAACATTGAGAACTAACTTTTGTTGTTATCACACTATTTTATAGCTATAAAATATAACAGTAAATCTGATATTTACAATAATCTACTTTATTCAGTAACTGGATTATTATCTGCATTTGAATAACATGTTAATAACAACATTTTTAATTTAATAATTATTTTATATATTATCAAAATTTCTGCTTCCTGTGCCAAGAATAATTTACCGTGGCATTTTTACGTTATTTTTATGCATTTACTTATATAATATCTATACATCTAGCTGTTATTATAAAAAAAATATAAAGATAATTCTCAGGCAAACTTTTTAATAAGCTGGTTGAAAAGTAATAATTTTAATATTGCCAGCTTAATACGAAAATAAAATATATAAAAGTACATAGATATAACAGAATATATAATTTTAGTAGTAACATACAGCTGAAATGATCTATAGACTACTCATGAAAAATAATGGTTGCTACTAACTTATCGATTGGTAACAGATATTAATCGATTTAGAGAATAAGGAGAATAATTTAGTTCAATAAGGTCAAATTTGAAGATTCATAAAAATATTATTAAATTCAACTATATTATTCTTCTCTTTATAATAGTGTTTCAATGTTTTTCAGGACACACAAGTTAAGATTTCTACAGGTCAATCTACGAGTGTAATTAAAATTACTAGCAGATATATAAGGTTATGAGTGCATTAAGTGTCAAACAACATGTGTTCTATTAAGCAAATACGTACGTTCAAATCACTTTCTACACTCATAAAATGTTTAATTTAAAGTTTAACGCAAGACCAGATATTTACTGCATCGAATGAAACATAACACAATATTTGCTTTGCGTCACATGTTTGCAATCGAATTTACATATGTATAAAATGGACATGTCTCATTCAAAAAGTTGCGAGAAGCAATTAAATGGCGACTATATACCTCGAAATTGTGTGGTTGAATAATTTTACAACTACTAAAATTTGACAAAATATTTAATTGAACTAAATTAGAAACTTGTTTACAGGCAGTAAACTGATATTACAGATAAACATAAGTTAGTAATATTTTAATGTGATCATTTTTGTTATTCTCGAAATTTTTTACATAGCCGGAAAATCAACGTCGCGATCGTTTGATGTTAATCTAACTTACGTTCATATCACGTTGATTATAAAAATTTGATTTGTTCTGAGTGATTCAGAATCCACTATAAACAGTAGATTCCTTATACTGTAATTAAGTTTAATTTTCTTATGCGCAATGTAATATATAAAATATTAAAATTAATAGTAATAAATTAAATTATTAGCATAAACAATTCCCAAACACAAATTTTCAAAGCATCACTCATTCTAATTTTACAGATTTCAATGTTCGTGATACGAGTCCAATTAATCAATTTGCAGTTATCAATTACATATACTTTTTTGTATAAAATACCGTTTACATATTTTACTGTTTCTTTACACAAATATATTAAAAAATAACATATTTTACGTATGAGATATGCAATCCACTTTCTGCCGCCGGATAATCGCCTCTAACTCCTTTGATCATAAAACCTACAATCTCCGTAAAAACTAAATTACAAACATTGCAGCATGCCGTATATATTTTATAATTAATTTATATAGAATGGTATGCGCATAATTATGCCCAGTGTATTAGCATTTAAGTGATAAATCAAAATGAAATATTACAATTTGCATAATTCTACTGAAGAATGCAATGTAGTAAGTAGTGGTCTTGTATAGAAAAATGATACATACATGAACCATCTACGAATAGAATAGTTGGAACTATTTTATATGTACTAACGCACTAGAAACAGCTGTTTGTGTTTGAACAACCAAATTCTTTTTGTTTCAGATAATAATTATAATTAACCCTGTGGCTCTCCCACCACTAACAACTTCACATATATCACTTACCGAGATCTGCTACGGGAGAGATTTTAATATAATAATTACAAGCAAAATATTACTATCTACTTTTTTATTTCTAACATAATAAGAAATAAATATTTAAAAGATAACTTACAAATCTTTACGGAGATGCAATCGTAGAAATCATCTTGAAAAAAATATACTTCTTAATTCCTTTTTACACTTAGTTTTCAAGAACTAACGTATTTCAGAATTAATGTAATTTGTAATGTTTATGATGCTCATTTTGCTTTATTTATAAAATGTGCTATCAGTTAATCATTATTTTTCTTACGATTAGTTATATTTATCATGGATTTAAGCTAATATATTTTTTAAATTTTGTCTTACATTCGTCTACCTTGTATAATTGGTGTATTTTTCACTATTGGGCAATAAAGTTTATGTTTATTATTATTATTATTATGTGGATTAATTCGCGACTCAGGTAATTTTAAAAGTAATTGTATGTTAAAACAGTAGTTCAAAATTATTCACACAAAACACAATCAAAAATCACCTACTTGATCACTGCGATTACTTCACTACAAAAACAGATAACAAACTGACTTTAAATCGCTTTGTTCGTACTGGTAAAGGTTGTGTAATCAATTAAAATAAATTTCATACTACTGCATTAAATAATACTAACAAATTAAATTAATAGAAATCCAAAGTATTTTATAGGTGAATCATGCGTCTAAAAATGAAATATGCAAAAAATTCCGCAAAACGCGCATTTGTACTTCTTCTTTCAAAATTGTCGATTTCAAACAAAATAAAAATATATTGAGATGTCGATCGCCATTTACAAATATATTGAATATTTTTATGCTATAATTTTCAATGTAAAATAAAAATTCAGATGAGTTCATATTGGCGGATAGTAAGAGCTCGGTTCTAACTTGGTTTTAGCTAAAACCGTGCAACAGAAGTATAGACGTGATAATTTTGTAAATAATTCTTTGTTATGAACAAAATACAAATTATATGACAATAAATGTCAATAGTCATGAGTATAAAATAAAACTATAAGAAAATAATTAATTATATCTATAGTAGTAAAAAATGATGACAAAATTATTTTGGATTATTTTTGTGTAAGGTTAAATCATATCAATGAATAGTACTGTAACATCAGTAAGGTGGTGTGGATTGCGATACGGTATTCGAATCCGAAGATCCCGAGTTCGAATCGCACTCAAGCTAAACATTATATCACACTTCGGCTCGGTGAGTGCAAACCCAGTACTGTAATTGGTATTAAATTCCTGTTGTACAGCGTAACATAAATAAATAAATATATTGATATTTCCGTTGTTCGATTTACCTAAAATCAAATTAGAACCGAGCTCTTATTATTAGCAATTATGAATATAATCCATATATTCTGTCAAAATCATTTTTGTACATGTTTGCACAACATACCACGAAAATATTTTATTACAAAGTTTGTTCAATATTTCTGGAATTTTGTCCATCTTAAAGAAAAAGACATAAATTGCATACCTCAATTGCTAACAGGATGTAAAGATCGGCCCTTAACATTATAGCCTTCAATTAGTACATTTTCTAGGTTTTTACGACAAAAACTGAAGAGCAATTCTAACCACGTACTTTATTTTACGAACGTCCATAACGAAATTCAAATGTGCACATCAGTAGTTTTATTACAGCTATACAAATTTAAATATAAATTGACTTTGTTAATTGTCTATGTACAAACACATCTTCATAAAAAACTGAACTCGGTACGCAAGAACCACGAATAAACTAACTAACTCACTAGTTAACAACTATAAATATAGCTGATAGTATTTACACGTGAATAACTTTAGTATTCCTTGCGCTTGTTCCTAAATTATACTAATATTTTTAAAGAATATATATTATTTAGAGAAGGTTGTCACAAATGTCAAAATGACTGTTGTTTTTCAAAACTCCAAAAACAGTTCAGGGAGCCTAAAACTTATAGGGGAATTCGAACAACAATGTTTCGGTTGTAAGTAGAAGTCAGTGATATTTGAACACACGATCTCTTAAGGTTCATTCATAAATCAAAATTAATGTTTGTTTTATGTTTTACCTTTTATATCATTTTGGAGCATTATTCACAAATCATGTTAATGTTTTAGTTAGTAGTGACACCTATTGACAAACGTGAGAAACAAATGTAAGGAGACAGACTGATAGTCATTTGACAAATAGTTTAATATCCAATCAGATATATTCAAGATAGATCTCATCTTTTGTAGCAAATGGTCTCCTTATTGTTCTCGTATTTTATTTATTGGGCGTACCTACCATCCTCTTCTATTTTTCTTTTTTTGTTATTATATAATTTTATTAATAACATTGCAGTTAGTAAATTCTTATTATTCATAACTACACAAACTACGAGTATCTCAAACAAACCACGTATTCGATTATACTAAATAAGGAAAATTATATGCCGCTACATTCTACTCGTAAGCTTTTTCATATTGTTAGATTTCTAAATATAAAACATATAACTAAAACATTAGTTTGAAGTTTGCAAATTTTCTGATAAAACCAAAACTAAATATTAATTTATGAATGGCTACATAAGCTAACACGTTTATAAGGTTGTTGAAACAAAAACGGATTGCTTGTAAATGTTAATATTACCAGCACCAGCCCATGTGACTAGATATTATAAATAATACTACTACGAAACGATACATGTCAGGATAGTTATGATTGTTTAAATCGCGAGGTAGACAGAACAGAACAAAACAGAAACAGAGCACATTTCCGGAACATAAAAGTTAAACGCCAGAGAGTTTGGGTGCACACCGAACAGGCGCTCCCCTAATCGAACTGTCAATATGTTTCCGGTTCAAACGTGAACTCTCCTGAACTCAGTCAAAACGGGAGCAGATTGTTCGATTTTGGGTCATAGGAACATGGGCGCCGAATGGCCTGAATACTGAGATAACAGAAGTGTTAGATTTGATTCCTTTTTTAATTTGTTAGTATAAGTCTTAACGAACGACTTTAAAATAAGATAATTTTATTAAATATCTATAAGACGAAAATAGTATATTATACACCAAAGGAGAGAAGTGCAGAACACTTCAGTTACACTTATATTTGAAAGACAGCGGTATAAACAAATGAAATTACTTTTATTTCATGCTTCTCAGTAGGGTAATAATATTTTAGCTACGGGACTACAATAACCTTTTTCTCCCGTAGTTATTATCAACAAAAAAAAAGCAAATTTTAATCCTGTTACTCTAAGTAACGGCACAGTGGGTTAAAAAGTATTATTTCTGTTACGATTTTAATGTCACAGAAAAAAAAATCAATTCTCGAAGACTTAATAGGTTTTCATCAATGTCAATTATAGCAAATAACATATTCTTCATTGTTAAATGCGATTAGACAACTGCTAAATCACGAAACTTCTAATAAAAAAATTAGTAATTTTCTTTGAATAACTTTGATTACTGAAACAACTAATGGAAGTTATCCATAATTATAGTAAGCTTATCGATTAACTTAATTTTTAAAAATCTGATGTGGACACCACATGACTTCCTTGTACGAGAAATTAAACCATAGATATTTTTTTAATTGCACATATTTGACATTAAATCTTTCATTTTTTTATTTTTTTGTACTAATCCATAGCAAACTGAATTAAAAAAAACAAAAATGTATAATATTCTTCTTCGTACAAGGAAGTAAAAATAAATAAAATGGTAGGTTTTAAACAATCTAAAGCCAAAAAAATGCAATGCTCCTATTTACAAAAATTCCTGGCGCAGCCTATGTAAGCTGTATTTAATCGGACAAATGACATTGCGTGCGAAATTCTAGTAACCGTATCAGAACTATATTGGGACAACTATAAACTTTACGAAAGGGATTAAAATCATAACTAGACATGTAACTGCAATACGGGTAACATTAAAAAGCAATATTAATGAAATATGTATTGCATTAAGACATAATAAATACCACCCATATAATAAATTAATTTTAAAGTACAAATACCGTATGAGAAGGTTTGCTTTTTGTAATTGTTGTGTACTACTATCGCTTACTCTTAATTTGAGCTGTCAACTTGTTGATTTCAAAAGTAGGTAAATCAATTAAATAGTTAAATGGAAATTTAAATAATTGCAAATCAAATATATGCGGAAATTACAATAAATTCAATGTTCAGGAGTAGAAAGTGTGGAAAAGTCGCTTAATGCATCTGATTTTGTTTAGAGAGAGATTGCTCTTAGCTATGTTCACTTCCAGATCGTTAAATCTTCAGCGATGGGGGCTTCCACTATAGTTATACAATATAAATAAGTCATTTATACGAACGCTAGACCCAAAAACTTCGTGCCACAGACGTTCAAAGTTCAAATATTTTATTAGTTTTTGGGTTTTTTAAACCATTAATACCATTAAGTCTGACGTCATAGCATTGTGATATTTTTTTAACCCTGTCTCTTGTACAACTAGTCTATTCAGAATTCTTTCAACTACTCCTGTCTTCTGTCTTTTGTCTAACTAACAATTAGTTTTGAGGTTGCTTTGCTTATATCATTATAAACAGAATTGACAACATTTTAAATGCATATCTAATATATTAGTGTATTAATGTTAGCAAAAATATTTGTTAAATATTGCCTAATTTGAAACTGAGGTCAGATTTACACAAATCAGTGAGGAAAAAGAAATGCTAAATGGTATATATCAGTAAATGTTACCAGTGGTAATCAAAACTTCGACCAAGTTTATTTACTTTTATTTTTGAAATAACTGATATTCTTATACATTTGCAATTATTTGCTACGAATGTTATATAAACTCTATTTAAATATTTTTCTAAATGATAAAAAGTTCATTTATATGACTACAATTATAGGCGAGTCCTACTGTTTGAGGTCTACATTTCCTATCGTCTGGCGTCACAATATTAAAAAAAAAATCATTCTGAATTGTATATCAATAAAAACTTTCTAAAACTTCACATTCTTTTTAATTAGATGAAATATTATAAAAAACATGTGGAGAACCAGGGTCTTAACACACAAGAATCGAAACATTTATACTTTGATGTAAAAATAAATAAATAATATATCATCATTACATTACCCATTACTGGATGTAGCACTCTGCCGTAGCAGATATCGGTAAGTGATATATTTCCTCGCATAAGTGCGGTTACCAGCTGTCAAATCACGGCTCTAAAAGATATTAGTGGAGGGAGTGTCACAGGGGTAGTTTTAACGTGGTGAAAATTGTTTGTTGGCTGTGGGAATTGAACCCGGGTTCTCAAGTCTACAGGCTGACTCGATACCACTAAGCCACCTACCCCATTTTTTAAATAATTATTTCTTCGCGTGAAGAGCGCTTACCAGTCGTCAAATCAAGCCCCCCGAAGATGTTAATGGAGAGGGAGCCACAGGAGAAGATGTAATTTGGTGAAAATTGTTTGTCGGCTGTGGGATCGAACTAGGGTTTTCAAGATCCACATGCCGATTCGATACCACTGAGCCACCTACCCCATACCTATACCTATACAATTTTATGATCTTACAATAACTTCTTAATATCCTATAATATGTAATTAAATTTTTAAAAATCAAATTATTACCTACCAGCCGTTCGCCATTATTTATAGAATTGTACAAGTAATAAGTACCCTGTAAAATTAAGAATCTATAAACTACCACTTCGCTGAGCTTAATCGTAGAACAGAAAAAATATTAACCTTTTCACTAAGTAATATAAATTTAAAGTAGGCAATAAACTTTTAGAACATATTTGCAGGTATCAATTTGTTCTGCAGTAGTAGCGAAGCCACATGTCTAATAACCGTGGTTAAAAGTTAAATCAAGTTTTTTTTTAATCTACAAATTTGATGTAGTTTATATTTATTGGTGTCATTAAAGATCGGCCTTGTTATCAAATAATTTATTATCTTATACATTAAGGCACCCCAATTTTATATTACAATTTAAACCCTTATTTTCAATCAGATTCATAAATCATTACGAATTTATGATAAGCCAGTTTTTAACCTCAAAATTGAAAGAATAATTCGTCTATAATCTACCGGCAAACGACTTTTATTTCCATAACATAATGAAAAAAATATGTAAAATGTCCGGTACCAAATAATAAAAGAGTCCTAATGGAAGTAAATGGAACCATAGAATTATGAATGCAGATTTCCGTGATTAAACGTTCGTGTAGCATGTGATCATGGTATTAGTTCGCCTGTTTGCCGCTGAGCGCTGAACCAATTTCGTCCACAATCACGTAAAACATATGCATTGCTATCCATATTTAGAATAGCTCGTATCTTTGTATATAATTTCCTTTATTATTTCCTTGTCAATATGGCAAATAGTTGTATTATAAGGAAGTGAAGCAATCTTTTCTTATCGCGAAAATTGCTTTTAGGCATTTGCACAGGCGTTTCAAACATCTGTTATGTTATTACCAATATCTAATATATACTTAATGTAAAGTAAATTTGCCATTTTATGCCGCATTGTCTTGTATTGCCATACGAGTCACTTTATTTTGCTTTGCTGTTGAATGATTTATTTGTATGAATTGTTATTAAGTGTTTCATAATTTAATTTCTATTCAATGATTATAATACCAGCATATTTTCATTATAATATTGACATGTATTATTATTCTCACGCACTTAATAATTGATACGTGTCAATAAGAATTATGACTAAAGCAACTAAATTATTTATATTATATATATTTTTTCAAATATTTAAAATTAATTTGTTCTAGTAACTATACTTCTCAATTATAAAATTTAATAGTTATATGTCTTATCACGAGACGAAAGTTTGGCATGTCTTCAAGAATGTGGTGTTTAATTTCCAAAGATGAAGGCAAAGGATATAAAGCGCACCTGAAGGAAGAATGACGCTTTCTTCAGAGTAATTTACAAATACAAGTAAATTTTTTTTCACTACACTATCACTCTCTTTAGAAGAAACTAATTGTAACCACTTAACCTCTAAGAAGACTCAAAATTTGGCGGAAGTGAAAAATTTTCATTGACAAATGTCGTAATAATTAATCAAGTATTGAAACAATGTTAGAAATTCGCGACAATCTTGTCATTAAATCTCCCGATTAACATTTACTCACTTTCTTTTAGCTTACTGGTACCAAGCTGCTGGCACTGCACTCCAGTTAGTCTAGTTCATCCTTACATATTTGGCCAAGCATCCAACTAGACAAGCTAGAAACCTGGCGTTAATTGAATTCATTCATGAGACATGAGCTTGAGCGGTGAGCCGAGCAGCCCAAGCATTGAAAGTTGGGCTTGGTCTTATTATATGCAAGCGCTTCAACATAACTCACATCACTAGTGCAGAGCAGAGCATAGCATAACACAGCAGAGCGGTAGCAGCACAGACCCATTAACGTCCATCATGGAGCGATCGGCGCCGATAACGTCAGACAGGGTTCACGCATGCGCAGGAGTTGTTCCCTTACATCGCGAATACGTAGATATGAGCATTGTTAGTATTACGTTACAAATGGAGTCGCATTGTTATAGATGACGAATGACTTTTAATCTCTATAATTGTTTTGCTTTTAATTTCACCATGATTGTGAAATGGAGTATGTTATTATATGAATTTGAAACGTAAACAATGATAAAGACAGGTTGGAAAAGAATATAAGTTTTTGAAATGTGAATTTGAAGAAGGATGAAGAGGGTGAAAAATGAGAAAGTATTGCGAAGAGTAGGAGATAAGAGAGGACTATTGAAGATTGTTAAGAAAAAAAAAAGAACTGGACTAGTTATGTTCATCTATTAAAGTCAAAGGTAAAAGGAATTGTGGACGCGGAAGAGAGAAAGGAAGAGAATGAAATTTTTGAATGAGCTAAAGAAGGTGGCGGGGTGGTATGAAAGACTAGCACAAAATAAAGGATAGTTGATGAACGCCATAGATCCTGTTCAAGAGCAAAAAACTTGATGAGGATGTCTACCAATTTCAGAACATCAAAATCCCAAGGATTTAAGAACAATTTCAAGGCATATATTATTTAAAGGATCAGACAGTCTTATTATCTCAAAATTAGCCAAATTATATTAGTGAAAAATGTTTGAAATACATTTTTGCATCTAGTTTTCATAAAAAAAAATATTTAATTATTGAAAAAAACTAAATTAAAATTGTCAGAAATAGCTATTTTTTCATTTAATTGACGAGCAATTGTTGAATAAAAACTGATCTCTTTGAATATCCAAAATAATATATTATTTTCGCAGTTTACAAAATAAATACATCATGACGCCTTTTGCCCATTACTGGATGTGGCACTATGTCGTAGTAGACCGATATATATATATATATATATATATATTTATATGCGTGGAGTGCGATTACCAGTCGTCAAATTACGACCCCTAAAGATATTAGTGGAGGATAAACCACAGAGGTAGTTTCAATATGATGAAAATGGTTTGTTGGCTGTGGAAATTGAACCCGGGTTCACAAATCTCCAGTTCGACTGAACCACCTACCCCATAAATAAATCTAAGAAAGATTAAAATTGTTTCACTCTATTGAAATAGGTAAACTACTTACGAAGTACTATTGATACTGTAGATGCCCAGTAAAAACCTATTTCATGCATACATTCTTGACTTAATAAATTGTGCAACTGTTTGTATATTCTCCCCCATTGTATACACATTGATAAAATAGGAATATGTGCATGAATCAACTATTTTACTGGGGAACTACAGAGAATATAAATTTCTTTTGTCAATTTAAATAATGTCATGTAAAGTTTAACTCTCTTACCTATATTTTTTAAACAGCAAAAAGAATATATTTGCGTGAAATTAATAGAAAATGAAAAAGTTTCACAATACCATGAATTAGTATTTATAGAGGGAATTAAAATGTATTTGTCCAAATGAAAGCTGTTACAGTGAAGATGAATCACATTTGGTTCACATTTAAATTTATTACTGGAACAGATTTAACACATGAGCAAAATATTTAAGTGCAAAATGTAAAGAGGATATCGATGTACTCGTACGAATACAGTTAAAAATAATTTATATTCAATGAAAACTTTGTTGTGAAAGCATCAATCAATAAGTTTATTTATATTTTCGTTTAAGTAGTTAAACGAATGTAAAACGAATTTACTTCGGGTAATGAAAATGCATATGTTCATTTAATTATACAAATAGGAAAAGTTGTCAAGAGGCATTCCTCTAGTCAATATGACTTTACCCAGTTAACCTTCGATTACCGTAACATACATACAAACAACTAATGATTAAAATCAGTAAACTACCGTTGCAAATTAAATGAATGAAACTAAACAAAATAAATGAATATAAAATTTACAGCTATGTAAACAATATTCATTACTGCCACTAGAAATTACGGAAAAATTTATTTTCTACTTTAGAAATCAAATACATCAACTTAAGTATTCATGAGAAATACTTTAGTTTTTAACAGAAAACAACGACTTTTTTGTGATTTGTTCATTTTTTTCTTTCATAATACGCTGATTCCTAAATGATTTAATTTATATTGATGTCAATTTAATAAACAAAAATGTAATGTAAGGGTACTGAATTTTGTATTTGTTGAATTCAGAATAAAATTCCATGTGCAGAAAAAAATAAAAAATATAGGTTGCCATTTCCACTGGTGTAAAAATTCTTGTTTCACACATTAAAATAGTCTTATAATAGTGCGACACTGCCGAATATGCAAGTTAGAGGAAGAAACAATAGAACACTTCAGAAGATGCGAAGGATTAAAAAAGGAAGAAAGGAATAGAAGAGAACTATTAGATGAATCAGGAGCGGGAGAAGACTGGATGCTACAAATATATTATAAAATGAAATGAAATACGATATTTTGTACTACTTATGTCACTTAGCAATCTTAAAGAGAATTTATTGTAATTAGTAGATTTCAATCCCGTAAGGGAAGGAATTAATAAAATAGTGCGACACTTAAAATGGACACAGGTGTTTTAAAATTATTGCAAAAAATAAGGGCATATATTATTGTATGTGTTGATACGACGCTAACTTTTTTTCAGAAATTCGCAAAAATAATTGCGCATTATTTGAAACAAATATTTTTAGTTCCACTGGTCCTAATAGGTTACCGTAATGAATGAAATTTAGTAATCATTAAATATTGAAATAATTGTTCACAATTTTAATTAAATTAAAATAATTCTAATGTTTGCTAATTTTTATTCATTACTGTAACCTATCAATCCAGTGGATCGAAAAATATTTACTTCAAGTAATGGACAATTATTTTAGCGAATTTCTGAAAAAATCTTTTTGCTAATCGGGCCGTATATTTGAGACCCCTGGTTTTAATTGTTCTCCATCTTTGTTTAATGTTCGTAATTTTTACTAAATATTATTTTAGAAAAATATAAAGTATTTAGTGAAAAACAAATAATCTTTCTAATATAAAATGAAGAAATAAAAAACTCATTGTTTATTGACAATATTTTGCCTGCAATAAATTACCAGTAGATACAGAATCACTTTGCAATCTACTGACACAAAATAAGGAGTTAGTGACACATTTAGATTAATACTAGTGTCTCGAGGCTTCGGCAGCGGTCGTCGTTTAAAGCAATTTTCATGCCTCGTTCTTGCAATTATTGTTCAACCAATAATTATAGAAATTTGTTGCTTACGACATGTGCATCAGTAATAAGCCAATAATGACATCGTATTTCTTCAATTGACACAATCGAACCAAAAAATCTGTAAACAAGTTACTTGCAACCTTCGCGCCGCATTCAGATAAGATACATGGGTATGCGAACGGATTGCTTACAATGGACTTTAATATTATATACATTTTTGTAAAGTAAAACCGTTGGATATTATAGTTTACTTTATTGTTGCTAATTGCGTTACACATGAAGCAATATCTTAAGCAATAAATTGTTTGTATTTCATGTTATGCTTGATACAATTTTAGAATTTTAAAGATGTTATGTGAAATGTATACGAATATTTTGATGATTCTTAAAAAACAAATATGAAAAAGATTTTATTTATTTATATCTCTGCACAATAAGAAATTGATTACAATTACAGTACAGGGCGGCTACAGCTTATAGTGGAAATCGAACCATTCAGAGAAAATTGTATTGTTTTATATAAGTTAGTAACACCTATTGGGAATGATATAATCATTGGTTTTAATGAAATACTAATTGCGACGAATAATTTTTTTACCAGTTATTAAAATTAATAGAACCTGAACATCAGGAAACATATTTCAATTTTCATACAGTGTAATCGATAAGAAGTGAAGCCCGGAAAATATTTGAACTAATGTGTAATTCCGTCCAAATTTCTACAAAATATGGCAAATGTGACCAATGAGAATGAGTAATTTAGGTAGTGTTGGAAACTGGAAAATTTTGACATAATGTTTGTTCAAACTGTCACTTGAATTATGAAAACAGGTCCTCTATTGTTTTTAAATCAGTAATAAACCGAAAAGTTAGTACTATTTTTTAATATTAGATATTTTTGGAGATTACTTAGATTTGTTCAATTTGCAAATCAAGTACGAACAAAAAGCAATCTCCATTCGATTAAAGCGCCCGATGATTTATTTCCTGTCTATAACTGGATCATCATATGTAATCGATTGATATGCTAATAACAACTTTTTATATTTCATGATTAAAAAAAAATTAGAGTTACATATTGTCTATTTTCTGATTAAGTTACACTTTTAATATACCAAAAAGTTGAATTAAATAAATTATTACGGAATTTAAACCAAAATTTTTCTAATTTTTTTAAATATGAATTTTATAAAAATTTTCAGTATGTTATTTCACAAATTTGATATTCTACGACCAATATAATTTAAAGCCTGACATTTTTTATGTTATTATCATGCTAAAAGAAACATTTTTATATTGATAGTTCTTGGCACTGAGGAAAATTGCAAAAGTAAAATAGAAATAAAAGATTGGAAATTTGGATAGGCTGAAAATTATTTCAAAACAGTGAAGGAATGGATTAATAGGCTTTTGAAATAATTATTTATTTATTCACTGTCGTTTTGATTCCTGGATTGGGCCATTTGTAGTATTTGGTTAAAAGAGCCACAAGGTAATACTTGACTGTACAAAAAAACCCTTTGTATTACTGTGACTCTTCTAATCAAATACTTTTAAAATAGCCTAATCCAGGTGCTGAAACGTCAAGAAATAAACAAATAATCATTTCCTATTAATTTATCACTTTCATTGTTTTAGAAATAAAAGATAATCCATAGAAACATCATGAAAATTAAGGATGGTCATTAACTTTTCAATCAGTATCACATAATATTTCAGTTACAGAATATATGGGTAAATTGCAGTACTTACAAGATAAATAACTACTTACGTTATATCCTATCACATTGAGTAGTATGAACATTCATCAGATTCTCATCTTAGCTTCAACCACATTCATATTTTTCTTCATACAAGCTCACATTTGAAATCTTTCATCATGTAACAAACCTTCAATCACATATATTCGCTCTTAAATATCTGTTTAATTAATCTTTCTTTCGACATATGTTCCACTTACTCAAATCATCTCGACTTACTGTAGCTCACTCCCCTAATAACATTTAATTATTAAATAATTGTTCTAATATATTTTTCCACCTCATACTCTTCAAATTGGGACTAACGATTGTATGACGTAGCAAATAAATAAATAAATAAAATTTGACACATTCCACACTGCAATTTTTCAGTTTAGCATTGCAGAATCCGGTTTCTAGCCGGACACTTTGCATGCCCTATTTCTCGACTGTCAATTACTAAAGCGTTGGAACAAGTGACAGCTCTATATTTCATGTGTTTCGTTACAATGTTTGTCTCCCGTTGCCCTTAGCGACGTATCTTATTTACTTTCGAATACCGGCTCTAATAATATATGTGTGAATGTAACATTATGCTAACTATTTTTAATTACAAGCCTAAATACATACACATGTGTGAGGTCTATTGTTAATAACACAAACTATTATTTATTAGTTCAAAAAATAATTAGTGTTGCAAGTATTATGAGAATTAATTTGTGTGCTAGTTATCAATGCTTTACTTAAAACAGGTTGAGGAGAATAAATTAGCGAAAGACACTCAATGATGACAGGATATACAATCATTATTTGGAGTGTGAAATTTATAAATTATGATTCTGTCAATAGATAAGTTGAATCATTCATTTGAAGATGTAATGTTATTTATTACCATATTAAAAATATTGAGATAAATCACTAGATGACAGACAAGTTGTAATTTATTTTGTAATGATTTTTTTATCCGAAATATATTTAACACCGAGTAGTTAATAGTAATATGTCAATATTTTGTAATACATTCACATCAAATTTAAATTGGAAAATCACTGATCTTTTTTATAGTAATTCTATTATACTTACATAGGTTTCTGATTAATTTTATATCTTGTGTAACTAATGATGACATTTAAAAACATTTTTATTATCTAATTTTAATTCAAGAAAATATTAAAATAAATATACCATCACACATTTTACCCATTACTGGGCGTAGTACTCAGCCGTAGCAGATATCGGTAAGTGATATATTTATTCGTGTGAAGGGCGGTTACCAGCCGTCAAATCATGGGCTCAAAGATGTTATAGTGGAGGGGAAGCCCCAGGAATAGTTTTTTTAAGTGGTGAAAATAAAAATATATTTAATATATCATTTGTATTTATTTTATCTTCATATAACAAATTGAAAAATGTTCTGGGTGCACAAGAGTTCTTTTCCAGCCATAACTATAGATAAACACAGTATAATTTGAATAAGTTTTAAAAAAGTTATAGACGATCGAGGAAATGTAATTTTTATATTTTTACTAGAATTCTGTATCCTGCTTTAATTTGATACTAAACTCAGTATAAATTAAACAATTGACAATCGGTTTAATATTATTTTAGTCACTTTTAGATTTACTACAAATGAAAATCTTTCCATTATTTTAATCTTAATGAAACCAAAGTAACAATTAAAAGAACACAAACTGTCAAACTCAAAGAAAACTAAACAATACTATTATTTGTTTTAACAGCTTAAAGATGGAAATTTTAATTTACCTGTATCTCGTGACAAGTTAGTCGTATATTAATAAGTAAGAGCTCGTTGGACGCAGTTTTTAATTCTGAATAACTTTTGTATTGAAACTTTTGCTCTAAAATTAATAGGGAAAAATTTACGGCGTAACAAAAATTTTACCATTGAATTTCCTATATAACAAAAAAAAAGTAGATACCCGGTATATATATATATATATATATATATATATATATATATATATATATATATATATATATATATATAGACTAATCTTTTGACCATATAATATATATATATATAGACTAATCTTTTGACCACATAATATATATATATATATAGACTAATATTTTGAGACTATATATTTTTAGCCTAACACGTGAAAATTCATCAATATCACGAATATAGGTCGGGCAATTAATAATCATAAATTTTAGACAACAAAATCTTAGAAGTTGGGATAACAAAGTATTTACAAATGATCATGAATATTATGTAAGAATTCCAACAAGCAATTTCGTTTAGAAAAGTAATTACCATTCCATTCATAAACCTTAGTGGTACCGTGTAACCACACATCATAATAATAAACCTTACACTGCATCATAATCGTATTTAAAAATCAAACACAAAGATTCAGTAAACATCTCACACAGCTTCATATTTATTCAGAGAGCCAAGTAGTTTCACATCCGTACACAGCAGCAGCACTAACAGCACCAGCACGTAAAGTTAGGTTATGTTGCATTTAAACGCCACAATATTTACCGACTACTTATTTATGCCGCGTGCTTGTGTTGATAATTACGAGTGCGTAGTTTCCCAGTGCTGTACGTTCAAAGACCGAGACATTAGCTAAGTAAATTCAGGAGATTTGCTTCCGGATAATTTCGGTTTCTTTTGTGTTGGGATAAAAACGCAAATATTGACGGCGGATTAACTTTCCCTAACCTCAACAACTGTATTGTTTTATTCAAATCACATTGAAATTGAAACACTAGTTTTGTAATATATTTGTATAGATTTAAGAGCTATGTTTAATATTTCAATCTGCAAATAAATTTTAATATTTTCAGCCTGCTTTAACTTGATGAGAATCTCAAAAATAGAGAGAGAGAATTTAAAGACGGATTTTACGTATAATTAGAGCGTTAGCACAATGTTTGATTAAGATAGCAGCACAGGGCTAGTTTCCAAGTTTATACTTGAAAATATAAATACATGTTATTTTCTTTAAACACCTAATTTTCTTTCTCGTGAACTCAAATCCCTAATGAAACTCCTATTTAATTTATATTGGTCTTTGGTATTTTTACACACGATTTATTTAATGTAACACTTCACACGAAATAATTTATTTAATACTGTGTTCATTTTAGTATGTACATAAAGTATTTTACAATAAAATTACATTTCTTCTAGCAAAACAAATTAGGAAACAAAAAATCAAAATTACGGTAAAATTAAAGTTCTCTTCAAATAAATAAATTTAATTACGCAAATTGTTTATTCATGAGATGATATTAAAAGAATAAAATGTTATATATACCTACTCGATACTTTATAAAAAGAACAAAAATAGAAGGAAATAATATAACAGCTCGAGAAAGCAACAGAAAATGAATAAACGTATAACTGCAATAGTATAATAGAAATAAAATAATGATCACATTCTATAATTACTCTGATTAAATTGTGTTATATAAGCTATTAAAATATACATTTATATTTGTAGCGATTCCTTGTAGTGCTGTAAATAATTAATTAATTAATTTCTAAGAATAAACATAAATGTATAAATAAACTACAAAACGATAAATAGTTCTACATATATACAGAAATATTTCGTAATTCAAACGTAACTTTTTATCTAAGGATGTGAGCAGATTACTAAATACACAACTTGAAAGTTTTCCTCAATATTTTTATGTTTTCACGTAGATTGAAAAACTTTTCCAACGAAATCTCAGAATACAGTCTACAAACTTTCTTAGATTGAACAATTTATCTTATTATTTTTACGAAATATTTGACAACAGCAATCGTTTTACCCGTCTAAGGTACAACATTTATTACTGTCACTTACAAACAAAAAATACTTTTTTGCTTCTTTTCCTACAAATTGGCTGATATTCTACTCAACAATATTAAATTAATAGTTACAGCTACATTATTTTCTTAAATGAGAAATGATATAACATAATAACTCTACACCGCAAATAATACTAAACATATTTGAATCATCGGTGCAATGTAATTTTTCTTAACGCTATCCATATCACCGTACTGCTGGATATTCATTATGTGGTTAAATTTCTATCTAATCATATATCCTCGATCGAATCGCCATTGATTAGTAAAACACTATTTCTCAATGCACATTTCTGTTTAGTTCGTTTATTCAAAGCATTCAGTTTTTATGGCTCCGTAGAAACGAACGGATGCTGATACGGTTTAAATAGTTTTATTTCAATGGTATTAAATTTTAATTCTGAATTGTTAACAAGTGTGATGACAAAAATTTTGTAATATTCGTATAAACGTAATAAAATATCTGTTAAGACACAAAGTTAACTACGTAACTCGTAAAATAAACGTTTTCAACGTTTGAAATGAAATAAGTAAAATAATATAATTAGTTAAAACTTGATCGTAGAAAAAATAGTGTATGCAATTCGTGTTAAAAGTTTCTGTATTGCATTCGTAATTCCGCAGCATGAATCAGATGCTTCCCACTCCTTGCAATAAAGTGACACTGTTAACATTAGTTGCATAAAGAACTATTTTGTTTTTGTAAATAGTTAAAAATGTATATTTTTGTTGTCAAATGATCGAGTAAATATAATATATTTTTGGTTTTCCGTCCAACTATATTAATTAGATTATGTGTGCCGTGAGACAAATAAGGTTGAAAAACTATGTCTTAAATAATAGGTAACCTATTGAATAAAGTAAGCTAGAAAAAAATATGAGTCGTAAGTTTCTTTCTTCACTTATTCGTTATACGTGTAGTGCAAAAATATACTGGTTTGGATAGTTACTTATTAATAATTATATAAAAAAAATTTCAACCTCAAAATATTTTGGTAGAATATATTGCAATTGTCTCGAAAATGTATTTTTTATAAATATCTATGAGTTCTGAAAGATTTTCCCAATGTTAAAAACATTGACTGGTAGCACAAGCTCTGTTTTTGGGTGTTCTAAGATCACGGTTTTAACATGTTAGAGATAGCTAAAATACCGAAATACGCTGCTCTTAAAACAGGTTAAAACAGAGCTTGTGCTACCAGCCAATATTGTTGCATACTTCAAGACGGAATCTGCTTCCAGTCATGTCCACTATCAAATTAGCATACCACTTAGGTACCTACCCCATGAGCACACCGAAAAATAAATTTAAAAATAATTCTGAAAACATGTGTTAATCACACTATCAGAATTGGATGTAACAATATCCAAATATCCACTAAACTAAAACCAACTGTAAAAACAATGCACAGAGTCAGATCACTTCAATCACCTGAATTTCATCAACTCGTTTCATCAGTAACTTTTGGAATTCTCTCGTTAATGATGTTAAACACATTCCGCTAAGTTGATGTGGGAATGCTATCTACCCTGAGCACGCCCATGTTTACACGTTGACAAGGACGAAGACGCCAACGATTGCGGAGGCATAAGGTATACGAGGAATTTCATTACAGCTGTTGCATTAGCGTGGTTGACGTGGTTCTCAGCCCACTTGAGCTTTCAGACGAGAGGATGTGTGATGAATGAATTGTTTCGAATGCGGTGTAGGTACGAGTATATTCACATTTATAATAACTGAATTTAATCTGATAGATGGCAGGAGTTGTGTATAACATGTTTGTAGTATTTAATAATTTGTTATTAATTAGATATTATATGTTACCGGCAGAGTATGAAATTCAGATTATGTTCAAAATTCCAAATGCAAAAATTGTTTTATTTTTATATTAGAATGCATTCTTAGCAAGGCTCGCTTTGCCCGGAATCTAACAAACAAATTCTAACCTCACACAATACATGTTCCTTCAATCATATAAGACTAGATAAAATATGGCATCAAAAGTAAGGAGAGAAGGGCCATGCCCCTATAACGGAGCATTGTGGGTTCCTTACATATCATATTTATATTAAAGCATATACAACAAATAATAATTATTTAAAAAAATGGGGTAGATGGCTTAGTGGTATCGAGTCAGCCTGTAGACGACTTGAAAACTCAGGTTCAATTCCCACAGCCGAAAAACAATTTTCGCCACTTTAAAACTACCTCTGTGGTACTCCCTCCACTAATATCTTTGAGAGCCGTGATTTGACGGCTGATAACCGCACTTACGCGAGGAAATATATTACATATCGAGATCTGCTACGCTAGAGTGTCACATCCAGTAATGGGTAAAAGACGTGATGATATATTTATTTAAAAATATATACAATAGTAATATGAAATATAAAATAGTAATATGAAATATAAAATATCAATATAAAAGAAAATGTGCCGGTTTCTAAGATATTATAATATAACATAGGTAATAATAACAAAATAAATACATGTAATTTCATACTATTTTCAAAATAAATACATAGTTACATTTAAGTTTCTAATTATTATTTTAATGCCAGAAGAATTGTTAAGTATTAATATTAATTAAAATGATAATTATTAGAAATAATTATAAACTGTAAGAGTGGAAAAGAAATAATAACAAACATATTTTAGCCTTAAATACAAGGCAGCCAAATACTGCCTAAAAATACAAAAATAAAGCATAAACGAACAATCACTATACACACAATTGTGCATCATCATCTACATAACACCCTTGATGCAAAAATAACTATTTTAATTTCAGTAGGATTCAAATTCGGGATCTTCGGATTCAAATGCTGTAACGCTAGCCACACCACCGTACTGCTGATTTCTGTCAATATTGTTTAAAAATAATTAAGAAGTGAAAGTAAACAATTTGTTTTAGGAAGATTCAGATTGTGCAAAGCAATTTTATTCTTATACATGCAAAACTGAATGCAATTAAATGTATGTAATATTCAGTTTGCAATGATAAAATACCGAAATAATAGAAAAATTCACTTTCAAGTGTAATTAAGTATGAAACAAAAAGTGCACCATATATTTATGTAAAAGTCTTCCACGGTATTCAAAGTTTCCAAGCAAATTCTCACGGTTTTTACACCGATTTTGCCCAATCCGTCACACGGTGTACACAACACATCTCTTCCGAGACTTATGAATTATGCATCATCTTATGTCGCCTGAAGAATATTCGTTCTTCGTCAATGTAATAATACTAGGATAACGGTGCGCGAATGACATACCATGGCGCTGCACAGACACATAACCTCACATTTTGCATTTCGCCAACCGATGATGACTGTTACGTCATGGTGTTGATTTGTTTACGGTTTGCGCATGTCTGAACGTACTTTATACGTGATTACTTGGTTATGTAAAATTGTTTTTGGTGGTAGTGTCAATGAACTGTAAGATGGAGTATGTTTTCAGTAATTTTGAGAGAAAACTGTGACGCAATTTAATTGTACAAGAGTGGTCACCAGTTTAGAATAACTATGTTTTTACTGAAGACAGCAATTTTTAGTTCCACGGTTTTAAAAAAATAATAAATCATTTGATTAATTTGAGTTTAATCATGGTTATTAGATAGATATGTTAAGTAATTCGTGTCGATTAACCGGTTAGTTTTATATGCAGCCATGTTTTTCCTAGATTTAACATAAGGCGATCATAATATTTTCATTACATTTACTTGTTCGATTTGTTCTTAATATGTTTAAAATGAATAAATTTATCTATAAAACATTAAATAAATTGTAATACTTGTACTTTGCCTAATTTAAAAATATGTTAAATTTAGTAAAAACGGCGGCTTATATCATATGTCACCACTGTACTTGATTCAATTACTTTAGAAGGAATGATGCACTAGAACATCTAGCGTACATTTTTAAAATTATTTGACATGTCTTAAGTTTAGAAAAATGTGTGTAAAATACGGATCATAACAGACTTATAAGCATTTCAAGTTTCAAAACTTACAAAATGTAAAAATCAGTTTGCACATTGATTAAATTTGATATTTTGTAATTTTTTTGATTAAATAAAATAAATAAACATATCATCACGCCTTTCACCTATTACTCGATGTGACACTTTACCGTATTCGATCTCGATAGGTGATATATTTATGAGCATGAAATGCGGTTATCAGCTATCAATTTACGGCCCCCAAAGATGTTAGTGGAGGGAAGGTCACAGGGATAGTTTATAAGGTGATAAAAATTGTTTGTTGCTGTGGGAACCGAACTAGGGTTTTCAAAACCACAGTACGACTCAATGGCTGGTACCACAAGCTCTGTTTTTGGGTGTTCTAAGAGCACGGTTTTAACATGTTAGAGATAGCTAAAACACCCAAAAACACTGCTCTTAAAACAGGCAAAAACAGATCTTGTGCTACCAGCCAATACCACTGAGCCCCAGACTAGAATTTAAATATTTTGATTGATATTAAATCATTTGTAGTAGTTTTCAGAGCTAATAGTAAACTATTTTTCATGTTACAATTTTACAGGGATTAATCCTAGTTAGTGAAATATAATGGCTGATTACGGTAAGGTAATAAAACTACGTGCCTTTCTGAATCAATGAAGTTCGTCAAATTGCGTCATTGATAAAATAAATGCAATTAAAATTATCTAAAATTTTTCAATTTTAACTTTTTTTATATCTTATTAAAAGAATGAGTACAGAAGCTACACAATTACATTTTTACGAATAACTATCGCATAATTTTAATGAAAATTGGTAATTAGTTGGGCACAATTTACAATAGAAGAACCAATGTTTAGCATTAGCATGACATTTTGTAAACAAAACATTATTGATTAAAATACTGTAAAAGTTTTCTTGTAATTTTGCAGAGAGGCATTAAAATTTAAGCCTTTTTAATTTGCAACGAGCATAAATCCAGGTACAAAAAGAAATGAAAAAACGAGAGTAAAAAAACAGTGTATAAAACACACCGTCAGTGCGTCAGTGCACTAATAATCCGCTTAGGAGCCGCTTCTGGGCCTCACGTTCTCGGAGCTCTGCATACTAATTTTCTCCCGGATGTAAAAGAGTAGCATCCAAAAAAATCAGCAAGTCATTCCCGCTGGTCATAGAAGCAGTTTTGTTACAGATTTTAGCATAATCATATTTTGGTATCAATCATATCGCCGGATATACTAATTTAATGATCTATTTATTATGTATAGTGATTGAACATGATCTTTTGCCAAATTTGGTTGTATCCGTAAAAGTACAGTAATGTTGAGATCTTTATAATTAACATATTATTAACACATTTTAACTTTGTTGACTACACCGCAGAATTTAAATTGGTCTATAAAATTTTATGTATTTTTTTATGTATCATGCCAATTTTAAAAAGTATATCGATATTATCAGTACCAATAATATTTGCGTTATAAACATCATAATATGGCGGAACTACTGTTCTTTTACGATTCAAATTCCAGTCAACAATTTTAAATTGTCGTTACCACGAGATGTCCAATTAAATGAAGTTCTCAAATTTACCCAAAATAAAAAAATCCTATTCTTCAAATTTCATTATTAATTCATGCCAGATAATTTTTTAATAAAGCAAAAGTAATGATCAAAATAGTATATTATACAACAAGTTTCATAAAAATTTAATTACAGTGAAAAAATATCACTTATTAATTTAACTAATGGAAAACTATCAAAGTAGTTTCCATGTCATTGGTTCATTTTCAAACAAATTCGTGATTCTATTGGATTCAACATATACATGGTAAATTATCTAAATAATTCTGTCCTACCTTGTGACCGCCACGACTCCTTGTCATCATCTTCATCGCTATCAATATGCGGTATCGCTCCCGCGAACTCAAACATCGGACTGGTTTGTATACCCAGGTCCTTTTTCTCAACCGGCGTCTCCTGCAGGGGACACCTACATTGACAGGCGCAGGAGGAGGCCGCATCTGGTCGGTCCGGCCGCTCCAGCAGCGGTTGATACTGCTGGCAGTGCGGACACGGTACGGCGAGGTCGTCCAGTGGAACGCGCTGGATAGCGTGCTCCACGGACACCAGGAGGTTCTGCAGGAGCTCGGGGAGGGTGGTGTCTCCGTCTAGGTCGATCGTCGTGTCACTGAAGAGGAAGAAAATAGTGGTTAAGAGAATTTGAACATTTCATTTTATTATACTTGTTACAACAGTAAATTAATCCCAATTACAAGACAGTGTGTGATTAAATGCGTGTATTGCTGTATTTTGATAGCCGGTAGGTTCGAACCCAGGTCTGCACAGATGTCTTACGTCACAACAAATAGTGGTCTATGCTCTAACATGTTCGATTTCGATCATCGGACTGACATCTTGTTCAATGATAATTAAAACTACATTGTGAGTATAGCTTTCATGAACTTCAAATGGGCAAGTTAAGACATTAATGAACGATTTCTGGTTTCAGAGTAAAAAATAAAATGTATGTTTTACCTACTTTCGTAAATGGATTCATAGAAAAAGAATAGGGCAAAAGTAAAGGGACAACTAAACTATAGTCTATTAATGTCAGATTTTATAAACGACAAATTAATTTACTTCCAAAGTAAATAAAATTTATTCATTCCAATATCAATCAACACTTGACAGTAACAAAATAAATAAAATTCATTCGAATGGAATCGAGGCTGCCTCGACAAGAGAGACAATATGATATAAAAATTAGATTTGAATTACATGGTGTTCATAGTTTGCTTGGTTTAAAGCATTTGACCAAACTTTATTGGTTTCAGGTTCAAATTCTGGTATCCCAATTTGTCTCTCTATAATTCAATTAGTAACACGTGGTTTGGAGTGAAGTGCAAAGCTACAAGAATGGATTTTTGCTCGGGGCTGGAGCGAAGTCTGGAGTACATAATTTTGTTTACTTTACTGCTCCAGTGTACCATTATAAATTATATTATATTATATATATATATATATATATATATATATATATATATATATATATATATATATATATATATATATGCTATGGGAAATAAAGAAGAAGGAGCACAACAAAAACTAACAGTGAAAACTGATGAAGGCAAAGAATACGATTTCGAAGAAGTGCAGCAATATGAATAACTAGGTGTTACGATTACGAGCAAAAATGAAGAAGAACCGGAAATAGATAAGAGGGTAGGGAAAGATAGCAAAGCTGCTGGAGCTCTGATGAAGTTGTTAAAATCTAAACAAGTATCCAGAGCAGCTAAAATAAGGGTGTATAGGACAATCATACGACCAACAGTACTATACGGTGCCGCACTTTGGATTCTAAACAAAAAAGTAGAAAACAAAATAGAAATATGGGAAAGGAAAATGCTGAGATTAATATACGGAGGAATTAAAGTTGAGGAAGGACTATGGAGAAGACGTACAAACCAGGAGATTATGGAAGAGTATGCCAGACCATCTATTGCGCAAACTATACGAGCCCAGAGAGCGAGGTGGCTCGGACATGTTGAACGAATGACGCAAGACAGAGTTCCTAAAAAGTTATTACGGGCGGACGAGGGAAGCAGGAAAAGAAAAGGTCGACCAAGAAGAAAGTGGTTGGAAGCAGTGAAGACGGACTTAAGAAATATCGGAGTAGATACATGGGAAGAAAAAGCAAAAAATAGGAAGAAATTGAAAGAAATAGTGATTACTATAGAAGCCATGGGCCTTTAGGGCCTGAAGCGCTATTGATATATATATATATATATATATATATATATATATATAAATTACCAATTAATTTCTCTAAATATTTTTGTTCATTATTTTGAATTTATCATTCAAGTAGCAACAATAAAAGTTAAAATAATATTACGAAGATTGATATTTTTCAAATTTTAATCATGAAGCAAAGCTAGAGCAAACATTTTGATGCTATAAATATTTGTCCTTCTTTAAACCACTGCTTGTAACTCCAGCGAAAATTAGTAAAATGTGAGAAAAAATTCGAGAATATTGTTGTTGATCTACACCTAGTGTTTACATACCTGACAGCGGTGTTGTGATAGTGTTCCTCTACGCACGCCATGGTGGCGAGAGTGTGATGCACGTGTCCGTGGTCCGCCAAGGTGCTGGTGGTAAGGCGGGCGCCCCGGCGAGCGACGAGCGCGAGCTCCAGGCCCGCAGCGCTGCGGCCGCGCACGCACAGGTAGCACTCGCGGCTGCGCACCAAGCCTGCGGCCAGCGGCCCCAGGTGTAGCACGACACCCGCCGATCCTACGCTGAGCGGCCAGCCGGCTGGGGCGAGCACGCCCGGCAAGCATTCCTGCAACACCAAAATAAGAACATGTTAGTAAGAGAAAGAATATAAGAGCTGCTGATTTGAATGAAAATGGATCATTTTAACAGTTTAATTTTTATGATTATGACATCAGTTTTAATCTGACAAAATCTTTGAAGATATAGAATTTTCCATTTCCCGAGTTTGTAATTATTATTTGCTATTCTGCACAACAGGAATTTAATCCCAATCGCAGTACAAGAAGTCCACAGAATCTGAATCAGACATCACACATTTCGTTGAGATATTTATCATGTATTCACAATATATTCTAAGATGGAAAGACCTGTCCAAAACAATAGTTTTTCACAACATGTGCAGAAAATTCAACTTTCTTTTTACAAAATATTGAGGAAAATTAGGGAAAGAAGTAGAAATGTTACATTTATGTTATATTACAAAAAAATGCTTATAAAAATTGTATTTTCTACTCTACTTTCGTTCGCATGCCTCACGAACATAGCGAACTATTATGTACGAAGAGAAATGAATAATAAATATTTTCGCCAAGATTCAACTTTATTGCAAATGTCATTTGAATGTCATCAATGTCAAATTATATTGTTGTTTTTCAGTTGACATGGATATGGCTCTACTTTTCTTCCTTAGGCAAGTAAAAGTTATTTACGTTGTAAATCCGGTAAATAAGTTTTTACGGTACGAGTATGATGTTTCCATACGAAGCGATGAAGGAGTCTAGTATGGAATTTGGAAATGACGTACTGTATCGCATATCATTATGAAATATTATTTACATATACTAACCTTGAAAGTGACATCTTAAAATAATTATAAGTAAATGTGAAAAACTTTTTGTTACCTACCAACTTTATTATAACAGTTTCCGGACTGAAATCACTACTGTAAAAATGGAAAACGATACAGTATAAAATAAAATCTATGTTCTTACCTAGGGTCGAAAAGTATCACTTTCTTCTCTCAATTAAGGGAAAAACATTTTAATTTCTGGCAGGGTAGTGAAAAAGTAAAATTCAGCACTAATATTAAAAACAAAATATAAATACTTGCAGCTCTTATATTTAAAGAAATAACTGTCCGATACGCTTTAAATACTATTTTAATTATTTTATTAATATTGAATATTCAAAGTAAACTTATTAAAATAAACGAATAAAAACTCATTTAAAATAAAATACATATTTTCTGTACATGTCAAGAGCAAGAAATAATAGTTAGAAACTTTGTACTTCACTAAAAATAGAACCATCTTATTAACAATCATTACACATTTAGAATTTTTAGTAAATTTATACACTATCACTAACATTAAATCATTAATGGTTCTTGGTATTTCCTTTTAATGATAAAATTACAACCATTAGCCAATAACAACATATTTAATTGATACCAAATTGAAACTTTACTACACAGATATTTCTTAATGACTTGCAAACAAGACAAATTAAGTTACTCGTATCTTTAAACAAACATTATAATTTTCTCTTTCTTAACCCAATTTCAGAAATCTTAATCGCGTCCAATACAGATCCAAACCAAATTGCAATATCATTGAATACAAAGAGATTTTTGATAAATTGACAGCATAATAATCACACGTCATTGGTAAATGTCAATAACAAATGAAGTTATAAATGTTCGGATTATTATTAAGTGAATTATTTGGTTATTGTTAACATTTCTTTTCTTCGCTGATTTAATTAATTAATCTTATTCTTCCGCAAATGCTTTCTACTTTTTCAACACAAAGAAACGAAGATGTGACCTTGAATGTTCGTTCTCGTTTAGACAGTAGTAAAATGGAACGGTTTGATTTGTTATTGTGTTTAAAATAGGATTCGTGTTCAAATATGTTTTTGTTTATACAACAGCAACTGTTTATTTTACTTACTTTTTAGAAAGGGTCTCAAAGAGAAAGCTTAATTTTGATTTACTAACTAACGACCTACGTTTATTACAATTTGAATTTGAAGAATATACATTCATTTTACTTTGGAAAATATTCAAATATTAGTTAGAAACAAAACATAATTATAAAGAAAAAGAAAGAAGATTCCATTGTGGAAGGTAAAGACTATAGAACCGATTTGATCTTCATCATGATTGATTGATAAAATACCAAAATAAAGGCAAGTTTTGACGTTTCCTTATATTACATATACTTCAATAAGAGCAATTCTTCTCTATCTGTCTGCCTGTCAACAATTTCGGAATCGAGTCCAATGATTTGGATGAAACTTAGTATTCTAATGTTTATTGACCTTTTGTTTCAATATCACCAACTGTTTTCGAGATATAACCGAAAATACAAAATAAAATTGAGGAGAAAAGTTGTATATTTTATGTATTTCTTCCGTTATTTCCCTAGCTCGGCCTTCTAAACAATAATATTAAATGATCATTTCTTTTTTAATTATATGATCATAACTGCAATTTTGTGGAATTTTCTTTCAAATACAAGCGCAAGCCGGTTCTCCCTTCCTTTCTTATCGTTTCGGATTCGTTGTTAAAAGAGTGAGCGTGAGTTATTTAAGATATTTTGAGCATGTGAAAAAGGTGTATAAGATGTGTTTGTAGGTTTGTTATGTGATGAATTATTCCGAATGTGATGAATAAATGAGCTTATATGGAGGATACGTGAATGTGGTTGAAGCCAGGATAGTATGTTAGGATGAGAATGTTTGACGAGGACTGATTATTTGATGAATCTGATGAGTGAATGTTTCAGGGATTCGTGCCACCTCATTTGATGAATGAAAGCCTGACGTTATGTATGTATGTATGTATGGTCATAATTATATTATAGAAGAGTCACACGAAAACTGCGCCATAGACTATTATGTTAACATGGGAAATATGGCAGTTTTTCGCTTCCATTATTTCTCAAACACAAACAAATTATATGACGTAAATTATTTGATACAGTAATTCGTTTAAAAAATCAGTATTAATCTAGTTTTGAATTTAATGAACTCGATATGAAATATTAAAAATGATATATACTTTAAATCTCAATATTCACCTCATTACCCTTAGGTGGTATCGAATCGGTCTGTGGATTTGAGAACACGGTTTCTATTCCCATAGACGACAAAAAAATCACCAAATTAAATCTACCCCTGTGGCTCCTCCACCACTAACATCTTTGAGGGCCGTGATTTGACGGCTGGTAACTGCACTTCACGCGAAGAAATATATCACTTACCGAGATCTGCTTACGCAGAGTACCACACCCACTAATGAGTAAAAAGCGTGATGATATATTTATTTTATTTTATTCGCTTGACAGATGCCATCTGAATGTTACTAATATCAAAACATACTTACAGAAATCTTCTATGGCAGAGTGATATAGTCAGTAACGTGTAAAAGGCGTAATGAAATATTTATTTATTTGTTTCGTTTACTTCGTATATGAACCTGTGAATATAAAATATCTTCTTGTAGAAAGAGAAGGTTTAAAATCCAGGTTAATTTTTAATAAACCATCATCTAAATACCATAACAAACGTGCGTCGCGATTTCTTCACACAAATCTTAATTTTAAAGTCACGAAATTGCCATCAATGAATGCAAATGAAGTACATTAGAAAATTACCCCATTCACTTATGATGAATTGGATGTTATTGCTCAGGCTTGCGCTTGTGCCCACCTAGGTGCGGAAAGTGTATAAGGTAAATAAACAACTTGAGACTGTTGCTATGACTACCACACAAAGTACACGGCACTCTTGATAAAACGATAACAGGCTACAATCGACCTTGCTGCCTACTTCATTAATGTTTCGCTAACTTTCTTAATCGAGCTTAACCAGAACTAATTAAATAGAAAATTGTTGTGGGTAAACTTTGGTTCGATTAAGCACTCTTGACACGCTGACTTCAAATATGGAAGAGATTTTCTGATTTTGCTTTTTGTACTGTGTAGTGATTCTGTTTTTGCAATTAAATGGATTTTACAGCATACAATTATTATAAAGTAAAATAAATAAATACGACTATATTATCACGCTTTTTAGCCTTTATTAAATGTGGTACTCTGCCAAAACAAATTTTTGCGAATTTCAAATAGATATTTTTGATTCTAGATTGCGAAATGTTACTTTTGCATTCGAGAATGCAAATGCATTTCGCAATCGAGTATCAAACAACGTTTTTTCGAAAACTATGTCCCAAAATTAGTAATAATGTAATGAGAAAATTTTGACGTTTAGGATTAATTAATGTGACATCTAATGTCTCCATGACAACAATGTATGTAATATAATTGCTATCAAATCTGGTATTCTCTGACAGCAATTGACAGCTGGTTGGCAATAGAAACCAAACAAACGTTCTAATTTTTTTCTACGATTTATTGGGATTCGCATTGCATTTCGCATTACATTTCTCAAGAAACTATTCCAGTACACCAGTTAGCTTCCTCAAGCGGGATAAATATGAATAATTGATCAATTGGAACATTAAATATAAATTTTGTTAAAGAATAGAAGAAGTATTGTTTCTAAGCAAAAAAATAAAGTGACAAATTTTATTAAATTGTGAGCCTTTCTTCTATCAAAAAATTGCATGATGTAAAATACTTTTGAATTCTGCATGCAATAGTTTTTTGCGTTCTGTAGACAAAAAACACTCATTAAACGTGTTGATAGTTGCCATGTAAATTTTAACTTTATATGACAGTTTTCGAAAAAAAAAAATTTGTCATTAAAGTTTCGTGCAGAGGTACAGAAATACCCTGTATAATATAGTTATTAGATTTGATATGAAATTATTTTTCAGATTAAATTAATATTTATAGTGCTAGTTTTTGTTTTTTTTTAGACACTAATAATTCTTTAATTGAAAGCTACTCGTATGGTAATGTGTGGCTTTTAGCAGCATGCATAAACATATCGAACACGTGGTAGAGATAGTTAGCGCTGCTAGAGAGCTACTAAATTAGTCTTGGTCATGGTAGTATAGTAGTGCTCATATATATATTTCGACTCAACTTCCTTATAAGGACCGGATGAGGTAAGAAAAATTAAGATTTATTCCTTTTATATAGCTCACAGCAATTTTCACTAATAAGTCATCATAATTTATGCGGACACTGTAATGTAATAGAATCAATACATTTTCATGTCATAACAGTAGGCCATAGAACAACTCATATCGTGGGCGGTAACATTTAACCTAAAAGGATTTGTGGTCTGAACAAAACAAACATTATGTTATGCACTGACAAATTAGAAATAACAATATCGAAAATTAGAGGGCGTGGTTCGGCAGATAAAACTGCATCAAGTTTTGAAGTCTCACCGCCCATTGTATTTATATATGTTTTTTCAAATATAAAATATAAATATATCAAAGAATAATTTTGTCAATATGTCACAATACAGAAGCAATTAATTTTGTAACTACATAGTTGTATATCAAGGAAAGAAAGTCAGACATTTGTTTTTGAAGGTGCCATTTTATTACCCAAGCCGAAGGGGAAGAATGACATTTTCTTCACGGTGTATACATATAATTTTTTTCATACCCTATCAAAAAGTAAAATTTTCAGAAATATATTGGAAATGTAAATAAAATAAATAAACATTAATATCATCACGCCTTTTATCCATTACTGGGTGTGGCACTCTGCCGTTGCAGATCTTGGTAAGTTATACATTTATTCGCGTGCAGTGCGGTTACCAGCCGGCCCCAAAGATGTTAGTGGCGGGGAAGCCACAGGGGTGAATTTAAATTGGTGAAAATTGTTTGTCGGCTGTGGGGACCGAACCAAAGTTCTCAAGATTCATCTATCACTAACATCTTTGGGGGCCGTGATTTGATGGCTGGTAACCGCGCTTCACGCGAAGAAATATATCACTTACCGAGATCTGCTTCGGCAGAGTGCCACACCCAGTAATGGGTAAAAGGCGTGATGATATATTTATTTATTTTATTTTATTCTTTTGGCTAATGCCATCTGAATGTTAATAATATTAAAACATCCTAAGGGATGAAATAGTTATTTATATAACGTAGAATACCCGAATAGTTGCTCCAGAAGTAAACGAGTACATGAGACTTTTTCTACAATCATTCTTTTATCTCATTTAAATAAAAATTTAAACATACTTACGATTTATGAATAAATAAATAGGTGAGCCTGTTGCTATGAAATCAGTCATATATAAGGGAGGAAAACAGTTCCATTCCTACTTAGATTGCCTACTTTCGACCCATACATAAGGGAAGAAAAGCCTACTTTCGATTAAGATCGTACCCTAGGAATGAAAAGTATAACTTTCTTCTTGTAATTGAGGGGAAAAACTACTTGCTGACAGGATTATGAAAATAGCATATTGTAATACAAGTGATGAAAGAATCTCATTAGGAAGCATGTGTATTCATGTCTTCTGTTGACACTTGAGTGGAGAAAATAATTCCTTTCCGCAAGCAAGCACTGTAGTAGGAAAATTATTTTTCTATTGTCCAAAATTTTACAATTATGATTTGAGATAATTCACACATCGTTACTCAAGAAAGAAATTATATTGCATCACTAATGCCACGCTTATGAAGGTTTTATAAACTAAAGATAAACTAAATATTAATTAAAGTCATGTGACTTTACGTCAAGTATATAAAGTGGATTGCAGTGGTTATCCCCTTGTGTATAAATATATAATTTTTGAGGATAAAAATGATATTCTTAGTCTGGTTCAAAAGTACTAATAAAACGGTTAAAGATGTAATCTTTTCACACATTCAATTACCGACATTTTCACTGCAAATCAGTAGGAGTAGCGAGTAGGTTGCGCGCTATTAAATGACATGTGTGAGTGTTGAAATAATTTGTATTTACTAACATACAATTTTTAATTAACATTAAATAAAACCGTTAAAAATACACTGATTGCAATCGTTACTGTGTAACTCAATTTTAATAAATAAAAGAATAGCAAGTAGGTATTTATCAGACGAAGTCTTCGATTATGCATATTTTTACAACATTCCAGGAGAATGCAAAAAAAAGATAAACGTCACAAGCCCAAAAATGTAGTCATACTCGTATAAAACAGTTAACAAGCAATTTATTTTGCATGCAATTATTCAAAATCCTTCATAACATAAAAATCAACTCTCACTCATTACAAAATACAATGAAATCACAAAATCTCGCACCTATATCTCACGAAAAGGTTAAGAATCATGTAATCATGAGCCAATCACGCATACAAATTAGATCACAACTTAACAACACCGAGCAGACATGTTACCATGGATACCAACACTAACATCAACAACACAGCATCAATATGCAAATGTTCGTTGAGTGTTGACCGCCCTGCGACACCGGCGGCGGCGGCGACGGTGGTGGAGATGGCGGCGGACTGAAGATGTATTGGGGATAATGGCACATCGTGTGTCGTGTTGTAAGACGTGTAGAGTGTAGAGATATGAAGAGCAGAGATGCAAGATGAGGAACACGTGCTGCATGAACCTGATTTGAAGATACAAGTGCATGCAGTCGGGATGGGTGTTTGAGGAACATACTTCAATACAGAGCAGTTGTAAATCTTATTCTGTTAAAGAAGAACTGAATGTTTTCCACATTTCGTTCATTTCTTTACATGAACTAAATAAAGACGTGTGCATAATACAGACATCTTTTCTTTATCCGGACGATCTTTCAACTGCCCATAAAACGGTTTTTAAAGTAGAAACTTTCAAAATAGTTATTTGTTTGTATACCAAGGGGTTGAAAGTAGTTGTTTTTGGACCGAGGCTAGAGATAAATATACTTTCAACCACAGTGATACACAAGAAGTTTTTCTAAAATTGGAAATTAAAGTTAATTCATTTTTAATATAATTTTTATATAGGCATTGACAACCTTTAATAATCACACAACTTAATAATATTAGCTCTAAGCTTGGGTATGATTCCCTCATAATCAAAAACTGTGTCACTGTAGACGAACCCGGTTGTCAATGCCTATATAGGAGTCTCTCGGAACGAAGCTACGCTTAGACACTGTGACAGAAAAATTCAGTTGATGCCATATTTCGAACACAGGTGACGTAGTGTAGCGGTTAGCATCTCTGCCCGGTATGCGGAAGGTCCCTGGTTCGAATCCAGGCGTCATCAGAATTTTTCTGTCATAATATAAATTAACTTTAGTCAAAAACTACAGGTATGATTACCTTTAATAATCACACAACTTAATAATATTAGCTTTAATAGTTAAATTCTTGCTTTATTTAATTTAAACAAACTTATTCTTAGATCAATTAGAACACTGATATCTAATTAAATTGATTTAATTTCAGTTAGGCTACTCAATTTAAAAAAAAATGCCTAATAAGAAAAACTTAAAAAGCACGAAGAATAAATGTCATTACTTCAGAATATTTAAAATTCATTGAAATATAAAATTTCGTTATTCATTTTTGACAGGTACAATAAAACACCTTAAAATTATGACAGTAAAATTATGCGAATTATTTAAAAATATAATAATTAACAACATGAAGAGACGTATTCAAGTATAAATTATAAGAAAAAAGTGAATAGAACATAATAAAGCATACAAAATGCCTTTGGGCATATTCGAAAATAAATCATAAAAATGATGAGTTCATGACGTGATAATATGCACATTTTGTATCAACATATGCACATATTTTACAATAATACCCACAATTACTACATAAAAAATTCACCGGCACATTTGATCAAAGACTTCAACGCTATTATTACCCCATCATGCCCATTTGACCCAACAATACAATTGCCAAAACATCAGAAATAATTCACAAAGAATTACGCGCCCTATAATAAAAGAAGTCTCCGCCTTGTCTGTGTCCACGTAGATGTTGAAATCACGCAGCCGGACATCACAACGTGCTATTTACGTCTGCCTGTGGGGGTACGTGCACCAGTTACGAAGAGACTCCCCCAGCCAGCTAGTGTACGGATGATGCAGTCACGGATTTGCCCGAAATTACGCCACAGAAATGTGACCCCGTGATATGCGTATAGCCGGAACTTGCTACGTAATTCACGTAATCGTAAGAGTAAATATACTTGTTGGTGAGGTTTTGAACTTGTGTGGCCTGACTTGAGGATCAGATAAGACATAATGAATTTATTTGAGTTTGTAAACTAATCTGTTTTGCTTTAATTTAGAGAACGTATTAGGATATTCGTGTTAAAGGTTTTGTTACTGCCACAAAATTATATGAATTTATATTTTGATGGTTATAAGTAGACGGCGTACTTGTTTTATAAGCAATTGTTCTTCAAATATCTTAATAAAAGTGTATAATACGACAATTAAAATAATTAAATTAGAAAAATTATATATTCCTGAATGATAATGACAATTGTGGAATGAGGCATCAGCCAAGGTCTGCTACTAGAGGTATCCGAGAAGTTAATATCTTCAACGTGTTACACATACACACACAATGAAAACAAAATATTGTGTAACTAGTTGGAAAAGTTATATATTCCTTAATGATAATAGCAATTGTGGAATGAGGCATCGGTCTAGTACTGAAACTACAAGAGTCCGGAAATAGATAGTTTTGTATTAAGTGCGCAAAATGAGTATTTTTTTGTTGCGCGTGAGAATGTTACTTATAGTAGAGATCGCAGGCCGAGACAATAAAAGTAATTCGAACGCGCTAAGTAACAAGAATTTTGCCCACGAAATTTTTTAATTTTTCCTCAACTGAAAATAAAGAATAATACAATAATTGATTTATTTAAGTAAATTGAAGGAAAACAATCAACAGTCATATTAATTTGATACTATTGATATGTTGTAACTAATGAAACCTGACAACAAAAAATTTGGGAGCGTGCACGCGATTCTCATTTTGCGCACTAGAATACGAAAAAGTATTTTGCGCACTAGGGTGCAAAGTAATGTGCAAAATACGCGTTGTCATGGTAATGTAAATGATGAAAAAATCATGTATTTCGCGTATTGATATTAGTGAACATTTTTTGACAGTTGTAGAAAAATTAATTTTCCTACTTGTTACATACACAATGGAAACAAAATAGTTTGTAACTAGTTGGCAAAATGATATATTCCTAAATAATAATGGTAATTATGGAATGAGGCATCAGTCTAGTCCTGCAACGACCAAAAACCGAAAAATTATTTTTTCTAGGGATAAACATCACTTCTTCTCTCAATAGTAGCCAGAATTTTTTTCCTTTAGATAGAGTCATGAAAAAAGTCATTTTTCATTCAGTTTTGAGAAATATACTATTTTAGAATCGAAAACTACAGAAACGAGGTATTTTTCCCAGAGCACAAAATATAAATATTCAAATAAAAATTGAAAAAATCCTGTACTATGTGAAAACATTGGCAAGTTATTTACGTGTTCGTGTTATGAATAAATTTCGCGATGTAATTTTTGCTTATATTATGCTACACATACCCGTATTACAGTTACACTACACGGCCACAAATTTACAACTCAGTGGGCAAAGCACAAAATAAAATGGTTAATGACCCCATTAATTGTCAAAATTACCATAAATTAATTAAGCCATTTAAACTATAACGTATCGAAAACAAAAACAGTGTTGACACAAACAAATTACAACGAATAAAAGAAGCCGATCTACTGTTCTGCTGTTTCCGACCCAAATAGCTTCATTTAAAACATCTTGTGTGCTTGTATCTTTCCGGATTTGGTCACATTTAATTAACAACCGAATCTGTGAGAGGTATATTCCTGCATAATTCGTTTGACGTTTTGGTTATCTGCTATAATTCTCAGTATAAACGGTACATTAACAGAAGAAATTAGCTACACCAAGGTTAAATAAACACATGTTTACATTGCATTAAAATATTAGTTTACAGTCTCTCCTAGACGTTTCTGTTGACACAAGTGGGTATTACAACTTTCGTATTATGTGTTCGTTCCATCTAAAAGTTTTTAAATAATATGATATTGTACAACAAGCATGCAAAGGTACAAATTTCGTACAAGTATGAAAGTTAGTAACATTACCCGGAGGCAAATGCTATAATTTATAGAAGTGAGACATGGAGATTTCATGTAATGCTTCTGCTAAAACTACGATATTAATGCATTATTAATTTATGGGGTAGGTGGCTCAGTGGTATCGAGTCGGCCTGTGGATCTTGAGAATCCTGGTTCGATCCCCACAGCCGACAAACAATTTTCACCAAATTAAATGTACCCCTGTGGCTCCCTCTCTACTAACATCTTTGGGGCCGTGATTTGACGGCTGGTAACCGCACTTTACGCGAAAAATATATAACCTATCGAGATCTGCTACGGCAAAGTGCCATACCCAGTAATGGGTAAAAGGCGTGATGATATATTTATTTATATTTTAATAATAAAATTGTCCCGATTTCATTATTACAATATGATAATACTAGCTACGTAACAACCCGTGAGATATAGCATTCATATCTCACGTTGCCTATGGTAACTGTGAGATATGAAAATGTGTTTATAATGTACTGTATTACTGTAGCAACGATAAGCATAACAACTGATATGATATTTTGACATGACTTATAACAACAAATTTAAAATCATGCTAAAATCTGACAATTATCATATTAAGAGTTATATTTTGCTTGAAAATTTAACAAGCAAAAATTTCTTCGGTAGAAGCAGTTCCACATCGAGAATTTGCCATTTCGATAGGTTTTTTTTTTCAATTGTCTCTTATGAAAATATCATTTGATTTATTGGTAACCAAGGAGATTTAATTACAGTGAAAAATTATTACTTATTAATTTCACTAGTAGAAAACTATTAAATTGCTTTCATTTCATTGATTCTTTTTCAAACAAATTTGTGATTCTATTGGTTCCGACATATATGTGGTAACATTATATTGTAATAGTAGTGAGGAAAGGTTTTAATTGCAAAACGAGTACGACTTTTGCAATGGCCCTTTCCCACGTGTGTTACATACTATTTTATTCAACATTATACATGCAAATTACATTTTTACGTTTGAGATATAAGAAATTTAATAATTATTTTACATAAATCAAAGGTGTATTTATTTGCAAATACACATAAAGTTTCCTTGGTCACCATGTCAAATGACATTTTCCTCACTCAATTAAGTTGTGATAGTATCCGTTTGCCTCACTAATGAGAAAAATTATTTACTTTTATCACTAGTGACGGAAACGGTTTCTATCACAACTAATTTGAGTGAGGGAGCTGTCATTTTCACAAGTAATATTGAAAAAAAAAATTATTTATTTTGCTATTCTGTACAACAGAAAGTTAATCCTAATACAGTATGGAACTCGAACTCACCGAACCGCAGTGTTATAAATCATATATTTTTAGCGATATTCGAACTCGGGATCTCCGTATTCGAATGGCGTAACGCTAGCCACACCAATATTTCTACATAATTTATTTACTTATTTATGATACTCTGTACAACAGGAACTTAATTTCAATTACAGCACAGGGTCGGGACACACCTAGCCGCAGTGTAAAAGTTCATATACTTTTAACTTGAGTGGGATTTCAACTCGAGATTTTCAGATTCAAACGCCGTAACGTTAACCACACCACAATACTAGTAGTACAGTACTATTTCAACATGAAAAATAATCTACTACTTCGTCTAAAATGTATAGTCTTCTTCTTTGAGTCCCATCATTCCGTGTCGGAACATAGGGGCCGGGCACACCGAGCCGCAGTTTTTACACTGCCGTACTGCCGGTTTCTGTAGTCAGATTATTTAAGGCGTATAAGTGACTAGCTTATAGCGCCCGAGTGTGATGAATACATGAAACTGTAATTTTTTATATTTTACGACAAATCACACATTGTCGACAGGCGGATTCGAACCGACGAACCATGGTTCGGGTGACGTCACAGTATGCTAAGAGATGTGCCTTAACACGCTCGGCCACCGCGCCTACAAAATGTATAGTACAAGATAGATTATAGTAATAAGATTAATCAAATAAAATCACACTTAACACTGTTTAGTTAAAACGGATAGACTCTGTAGAAGTACTAAAACTAACCGGCTTGTCAGTATAAGTTACTCCACCTATCTATGTATCTATTAACCGACATCTACCATTATCAATTGATGATAAATATTTAGCTCTACTTAAATCTAATAAAAATGATCGTTGATATAAATTAAATGTCCTCTTTTAAACGTTTAAATATTCTGACCCATATATGTAACGCCACATACCGTTATAAATAATTTGAAACTGTTTAAAATTATAAAACTAAAACATAACCCAATAACATCTCGCGCAATAAATAACGTTACACATTTCCGAAGACAACAAAATAACAGATCATCCACACATTTACATAATCTCTGGCGCGGTTCAGGCACATGATTGATTTTTACCATTACTTAAATTTGTGAAGTTCGGCACTTGGCCGAAATCTCGTGGGTTGAGAATCAACGCCGCCTATCATCTTGTATCTTGTCGCCCTGTTGCCTGTCATGTCGCCGATTACACGGTTATAATTTACATTGAAGATATATTCAGTTTTGTGGTGAAGATCTGCTCGTGAGACACTTCTGTTTTCTTATTTCATTTTTTACATATTTTCATTCATAAGTTATACAGGCGTTGTCAGTGATTTCTTCCAGGTTTAAAATATTTATTTATTCAAATGTAAACTAATGGGAAAATTATTTTAATGGAATATGCTGATGATGATGCTAATGGATATATAGAATGTTAGCAAATTCATAAAAATATTATTTCTAATATGGACTGAATACACTTCCTAATAAAATTTTGTAATCAATTTGTAATTTAGTTTTTTCATGATCGTTTCTATGTCCCAACGGACAAAGGTAAAACATTTTATCCCTAGGGAAATAATGCGCACATTATTCCTCTAGGGAGTTTAAATTATTTTGACAGTTCAGCTGTGAAATGTATGTAAAATACAATAATGTACAATGACACAAATAAAAACCTAAGAACAGCTGCAGAAGATGCATCAAGATTTTAAAAGAATTTATTGTTATTCCAATTCAGAAATATAATGTAATTTGACATAAACAAACTTATTTAAATACTTTTTAGATGTCAAGAAATTTAATTTTTGTCATAGACAACTAATAATTTTAAAATTAATAAATGTTAAAAAATTATGAATTTATTATATTTTATAATAAATAATACCTCACGCGAAGATATATATATATATATATATATATATATATATATATATATATATATATATATATATATATATATATATATATCTTACCGAGATCTGCTACAGAAGAGTGCCACAGCTAGTAATGGGTAAAAATGTCGTAATGATATATTTATTTATTTAAAAAAATATATTTTGCTTTTTGTTTCATTTTAAAATGAACACTCTGATACATTGACGTCAAATTCATAATTATGGATATAAAAAAATTATTTGTTTCACATTAAAATAAAATCATGGTACTTTATAGAAATTCAGAGGAAGTTATACTTTAGTTCAAATATTATCAGAATTTCACTTTTCGTTGCGGTTGCATCATAATAAAATCAATTATTAAGGAACAAGAATTAATTTTGAATACTAGGAGATCTTTAAAAACGATCATCAACTTGATTAGTTTACAACTATCCGATTGATTAGTAAATCTTCCATCTCCACTTTTATTAGATTGCGCAAAAATTGGTGAAGTATATCAAAAAGAAATAAATGTTTCAATTCCTAGCATGTTTTAAATTCCCTGTAAATAACATAATCAAGCGTTAAAATGTATAAAATGCTTCCGTGATATCATTAAACATAATTCTTCGAAGCCTGTATTACAATCTCCAAATAATTGTAGCATGTTCATGTCTGGAGAACATTTTATGCACTTGAATTTTTTTTGTTCCCGCCAAGAATGTTGATTAATTTTGGCAAAAATTGGGCCATTCCAATCTGCATGTAAATGATACTTCTTATACTTGACATGAACTTAACCTCAAAATTCTTCACGTAGAATGCATTCTTCATTCTTCCGTGTGTTCGTTTAAATATAGAAATAATGAATTAAAAATGTGCTAATTGGAAGCGATGCTTGTATCCATTTATCTCAAACGTAGCTCGAATAATGATAGAATTTGTTATAATAACGAGGTGTAATATTTCACTGCGATAACATGCTTTTGCGGGATATTGCGAAATCATCTGGATTATCTAATCAACGAATTAAAAAGACCATTAATATTTTTAATTATGCTAATAGTCGCTAAACGAATTAATTGGCAATATTAATTACATACTTAGCTAATGGTTGCAAACTGATAAAATGACTAAGTATATTTCTGTGTGTTACGTAGGGTTGTGCCGTGGTCAATTGACAGCCAAATAAAACGGTCAAATAATCTAAATGACATCTGTTGTTCAATAGAAGTAGCTACTTACTATTATTACATGAATATATCTAGTTTGGTATTCTGGGTTCTGGAGAATTTGCTTACTTTACTTTACAAATAAAATAAATACATATTATTTCATTTCATTACGTCTTTTACTTTATTTTCCCCTTTATTTTGAATTTGATGTGGTTTTGTTTATTAGTTGTTGTTGGTTTTTCATTTTCAGTAATATTGGATGTAGTAAACAGTACTATATAAATAAATTACAATTTTAATTGTGATTTTTATTAAATGTTTCTTGGTCAATTGACTGGTCAACTGACCGGTCAAATAGTCGGTCAATTGACCGAAAAATATTTGACTGGTCAAATGCACAACCCTAGTGTTAAGTAAAGATTATTGGTCAAACAATAATAGTATATTATGTAACAAGTCTCTTTAGTTACGAATATATGAAGAACGAGTATCTGAAGAGTTTGTAATATATCACATCCTATATTTTATCTATAATCGCAAATTATGACAATAACAAAAATGTAAAGTTTTATTAATTATTTGAAAAGTAAAGTTAAGTTACGATGACAAATACAGGAAGCCTAATATTAGGCCGTGCTTAATACAGCAGTTGTTAAGTTCACGCCGTGACTAAAACATGTTTTGAAATGTACAGCAAAAATAATTATTGACTTATTCAGTAGTGTATATCGTATTCATGCGTGAAACTGTCCAGTTGAATTGCATATTCCTTGACATTTCTTGTAGAAATTAGGCAATACATAATATTATTTTGTCTTACCGCTTTTTAAAAGATCTTGAATTTTTGTCATATAATTTTTTTTTCTCAGTTATAAAACGTTTCTAATTAATATGTTTAAAATAAAAGTAACAAAATGTATGTATGTTTCATTTGAATATTTGACAGGACTCGAAATTTTCAAAATTATTATGCAATAAAAAAAAATCCAATATGAGAAATTAAATGCGTTTAAAATTTATTTGTAATATAAAAAAATAGTAATAAAAACAAAAAAATAATTTCCAGAAGCCAACAGAAATCAAAGATACAGGAAAAAAATATATAAAAAATTATAAATAACCCGAACAATAATTTTAATAATTTCACGAATCGATCAATATTTTGTTCCATGAACCGCAACAAAATTTACCAAATTTTCACGAACCAGAATATTATTCCTGTTTGCTGCGGTACTTTTCGAGCTTCGATATTTGAACCACTTTAAAAAAAATAAAATTTAGAAACGTTCAACAGCAGAAAATACACTTTTGTCGAATAATATGAAAGAATTTAAAAAGCACTAGCGTTCCCATAATCCATACAAACATTGCATCTAAACCATCCAATGCAATTTCGGTTTTATTTCATGCATCACAACAATTTTCCACACATAAACCTGTGTTTTTAATAGACTTGCATTACCACCACTGTAACATCGGCCGCAAATACCCAACTAACATATGTGGTATGGCAAAGACGAACATAAGATATGTGAAATATGTCTTCTTGACCTGAGTCTTGTATCTTGTCCTGTGAGTACATGTAGCCAATGTCAGTGTTCTGTGTCCAGCGTGAAATAAGAATACATGAGTTGGAGTCAAGGCGGCAAGGCACAGAACAAGTGAACAACAGACAAGACATCAATGAACTGAGTAGTATTCTGTGTTCAAGGTTATTTGGATGTAAACAAAGATACGAATAATGAAGGGATTTGTATGTAATTATGCGATACGAATTATTTCGTAGATATATTTATGAAGTCATAGAACAAAGACAGATAGATGGATCATATTTTCAAATATGAATATAGGCACGTAGTGGTGAGAACTGGAACTATAGTTTTTTTAAACAATTTGTTTATGTCAATTATTAGACGTTACATGTAAGTTTTTTGCTTCTGTGTTTAAAAAAAAAATAAGTCTTATTGTTATTTACTTTGTAGATTCCTGAAGAAGGCGATGGTTATCGTCGAAACGTCGGAATTGTAACATTTTAAAAATAAATTAGACTGATATTCCAATTATCTAAGTTTCTTCATTATTTAAACAGTCGATCATCGTATTTACTCTATAGTAGGAGTGTTTTCTGTGCAGGCCTATCTATATCTCTGAATTGGCACTTGAATATTGATCTTCTTGAAATAATGTTATTGTTTATAACAATAATTAAAACATATTCTAAGCAACAATATTTCCACTTCTGATCATTGTAAGCAATATATATAATGATGAAAATTTTTTCTCAGGATTAATGCTCTTTCTGTTCTTCTTTATTCAAGAATTTGTCAGGATAAATAATAGACGAAGGACAAGGAATATGTATGTTAAATTTAATTTTGCGATTTTGAAAACACTTTTTTTCTACAATCGTGCGAAAGGTGAATCATTATTCAGTACAAAATAAGATTATTTTTGCACAGTAAGCGAAATAATGTAATAAAATAGTTGCTACGATATAAACCAACAAAATATTTATTTTATTTTAATATATAATAGTATAGTTATTGATGTTCGGAAAACAGATAAAATATATAAACCAAATACACTGTGTACATTCAAATAGAATACGAGTATGTTACTTTATGATATTTACTAAATACATAGTAATTTAGTGTAGTGATAAAATTTAGCACAGTTTAATAAAATTTGAACAAAATCTATTATTTATACAATCAGTGATGAAATCATTTATATTGTATTTTTAATTTTACATAGTGTTTTTAGTTGAATTTTTTTTAATTAACTAATAACATGGTTATTTATGCAATTAGTGTTGCATGCACTATTTTTTCTACGACCGAGTTTTAACTAAATACACTAATTTTACTTATTATGTTTAAAAAATAAATAATGGAGTAGGTGGCTCAGTGATATCGAGTCGGACTGTGGATCTTGAGAACCTTGGTTCGATCCCCACATTCGACACAAAATTAAATCTACCCCTGTGGCACCCCCCCCCCCCCAACATATTTGGGGGCCGTGATTTAACGGCTGGTAACCGCACTTCACGCGAAGAAATATATCACTTACCGAGATCTGCTACAGCAGAGTACCACACCCAGTAATGGGTAAAAAACGGGATGATATATTTATTTATTTATATTTCAAAAATATGTATTCTGTAGGTTACGTAGTTAAGTGTGTTTCATAATAACTATTTTATTACCTTTTTACATGTTGCTAATGATAACGTACAAAAAAAGTTTTATTGTAAACAAGAATCATCCTTGCTCTGAAAATGGGTACATAATAACTCACTTTTCGAACGATCGTAGACAAAATAATTTTAACGTTTGAAATTTATTGCACTCATGGATTCCTACTACTACAATAAAGTGACACTTTTAACACAAGCATAAATAACTATTTGTTCTATGGTCAGTATGTCATAACATATAAACTCTTAATTTTTTTCCGAAAAATAAAAATACCCTGTATAGTGTTTTATACCTCAGTAAACTTTTATATAATTTGAAATCGTTCATTTTGGAAAATATAATTATAACACAGGTATGAATAAAATTCGAAGGATTCCATCCTGGTAATTATAATTAATTTTACTGAAATTTAAAGAAATGAAAAAAATATATATGAAAGTGGAATCAAATCTCTATTCAAACTAAAACATTTATTTTAATCCGCTTAAATAGATTATAAATTATAAACCGGCATGAATAAAAATCCAATTATTTTATATTCTCATATTAAGATTAACTACTTTGAATTAAAAAAAAAAAACTATCAAATTTAAATAAAATTCTGTAAACGTCACAGCGCTTATTAGTGACATATTTCAACAGACTCATTTTCACTAATCCATTTCTCGCGATAAACTAGTTCAGAAAACAGTTGCACAAAAAACAAACATCACCTAACAAAACAAAAAATTCTGTACATTTCAGCATCTTCCACTTCAGATAAAGTTCCCACGAGACGTTTTCATTTGCATCAATTAGCATTTCCGAGTATACAGTGAGGTGTGTTCCGTAGGCGAGTGCTTCGCTCTAGCGGGAAGAAGAGACACCAGCAACAGTAAACAATGCCTGACATATTGCACAACACCCGCAGTTCGAAGAGAAGACATTTTCTGTTTTGTTTATTTTATCCCGTTATTATTAGGATTTTGTTTTACGCGTTTCCATGTTTCGATGTTTCCGCGTTTCTATAAAAGGATTTGAATGTATGGAATGTAGTTCTCTGTGTGGACAAATTTTCTGTCAAAGTGTAAAATTGCATCATGACGAGGTTATGTTTTTGTTGAACAAGTAAAGGTGTGCTTGTGAGATTTATTTTGCGTGTGACAGGTGCTAAATAGTAGATTCGATACAGACGTTAGTGCTAGGTGTTAGTCAATGTATATTGTCTGCTAGTTTCATACTTTTGCAATGTGACTTTGCAACTAATAGTATGGTAGAATGCTTGGCAAATTTTCTATAGAATTCCATTAAATAACTGTACTTACTACGTAGTTTTCATTTAATACTCGATCAAACAAAAAATATTTGATTCTTCGTTAAAAATTTATTACAAATCTGTTTATATATTCCAGTAATATCTTACATTATTTTAAATAAAATGTTAGCAAACAATTATAACTGATTCGGTACAATTCAAATGATGACAAAGCGCGCATCCCCGGCAAATACTTGAACTAAAATACGATTTCTTTTAAAACTCTACACAATATGTCAAGTCTGACCAATGAGTAATTTAAGTAATGTTGGAAACAACAGAATGTTTACAAGACATTGTTTGTATGAACTATCATTTAAATTGTGAAAACATGTCTTTTATTGCTTCTAATAGTTATTTTTGCATTAAGTGCGTGAAATGAGTGTTTTTTGTTGCGCGTGAAAGTCACTTTTAGTCGAGACCACTAGGTCGAGACAAAAAGTCATTCGAACACCCCAAAAAACAAGAATTTCACCTACGAAATACAAACAATATTTTTTCTACTATTGTCAAAAAAGAATAATACAATTATTATTGATTTATTTACGTAAATTGAAGGAGTAAAAATAAAAATAATATGAATTTAATACTAATAACGAAGAAAACATGAAAAAAACCATCACAAACTTTACGTACCCATAGCCATGTAAAATTGTTTTTTGACATACCCATTTAGAAAAATTTATATTTATATAGGTATTTCAGTAAAAAAAAATATACTTAATGAAATTGAATTAGTATAGGCAAAGAAATTGGCATGCCATCAGAATTTGAACCTGGGAACTTTAAATTTCAGTCAAATGCTCTTAACGAACTGAGCTATGGTACCCAAGTAATTTGAATATCACATTATTCTATTTTGTTATGTGTTACTATTTAAAAATAATTTTACAAGTAAATAATCTTTGTATTAAAAAAAAACTATAATCACACCCATTACTAACTATAGAACTAGTAGTAGTCGACAAGATGGAGAGCCAGAGTAGTACTTATAATATTTATTTATGTTACGCTGTACAACAGGACCTTAATCCCAATTACAGTACAGGGTTCGCACTCACCGAGCCGCAGTGTAGTAGTTCATATAATTTTGTATTTTTATTTTGGGTGAGATTCGAACTCGAGATCTCCGGATTCGAATTCCATATCGCTATCCACACTACCGTACAGACGAACGGAATATGAAGTGAAATTTAAAAATTCGCAGGTCGTCTCAATTCCACTAATCTATCTACTCCATAAACAAACAAAAACAATCTTTAAACCCAAACAAATTACCAACTATTAGCTATTTATTCACCAATCTAACCAAACATCCACGCACCGCGCATGCTGTGGGCGCCATAAAGCCCCATCCACACTCTCGCATCACACCAGCAGCGAATTAACACTTCGTGGTGTGATTGTCCACCGCCCGCGACGTTAGATACCATCTACTATCGTTTTACGAGGGACCACCCGCAGTTTTTTGCCTACCTGCATAATCTGGGAGATATGGTGCATCACTCTGACTATGATGCAATGTGGAAGTGGATAGAGTTACAGGAAGTGTGTAGATGTCAAGATGGTTTATTGAATGGAGATTATGATGGTATTGTAGTGATATTGCTGTTTGTGAAATGCGTGGTATATTGCTGGATACAATTTCATTAGTAATCATTATGATTTATGCAAATATTAAATAATAGTGCCTACTTAGATGAAGTAGTATAAATGAGTGGTAATATAAGAACGTTACATATTACAGACTGTTACTTGTTGTTATTTCTTTAACTATCTATCTTCAGCGCAACTAACGAGAAATGAAGTTCGAAAAATAAGCATAACCAATGAATATATAAACTCATAGGCTGATAGCACAAGCTCTATTTTTACTTGTTTTAACAGCAGTGTTTTTGGGTGTTTTAGCTATCTCTAACATGTTAAAACCGTGCTCTTAAAACACCCAAAAACAGAACTTGTGCTACCAACCTATGTGTTTATATATTAAATGGTATAACTAAAGTGTAATTTTGTCTGAATCTGTACAAAATATGTCAAACCTAACCAATGACATCGTTGGAAACAGCAAAATATTGGCAGATTGTTTTTGTATGAAATGCAATTGAATTGTAAAATATGTCTTCTAGTGCTTTTAAATCAGTTGGAAACAGAAAAGTAAGTACCGAAGTAAGTAGTATAGTATATTTTTCTACAAACGTGTAATTGTAGTTATTATTCATGAGGATGAAGTCTGCTACACAAGCAGTAAACGAGTGGTGTAATTTAGCCGAATGAATAATAACTATTATACTCCAGTGTAATACTATACTTTTCTTACGACTATTCAACTGAAAATTATACTTTTAGATATAGATAAGTTTGACAAAAGTAATGTATTATTTTTATTCAATATATATCGCACCAACTACTACGGCCATATGCCGATATGTTCTTTGTACATGGCCGTCATGGGTGGAACCCGAACCCACGATCTAACAATCGTGAGCCAAGCTCTCTCAACCCGCGCGGCCATCACGCCGGTCAATAATAAGTATTACAGGTTATATGACATGAATGTCAAATTTTAACTGTGTTACTATAGCAATTCCGATATAAAAAATAAATATATCATTACGCTTTTTACCCATACTGGCATGATACTCAAATCACGGCCTCCAAAGATGTTAGTGAGAGGGAGCCACAGAGATATCAGTAATGTGATGAAAATTATTTGTCGGCCATGGTAATCAAACTCGGATTCTCGAAATCACAGTCCGACTCGATACCTCTGAATCACCTACCCCATAAAAATAAAGTATGAATAAAAAGCAACTTCTAATCGATCAAAAATAAAAAATGAGGAGCAATGCTGGAAAGTTCTGTTCCAGTTAAAAAAGATAAAAATACTATCCTGTCAGAATGTTAGTAATTGATATGCAATTTCCTGAAAATCTAAAAAAATTCATGGAACAGTTCCAAGTCGTGTTCCAAACTTTTACAATTTGATGTCAGTGTTCTAACAATTCTTCAGTTCTGAGAAAAAAAAACGAAATATTTACCAGGAAACACAGTTTCCATATAACAAATATTTTTTAATAGGCAATTAATACCTACACGTCCAAATTCACCAACTTTCTCATTAATAACCGCTCTGCTACATTGTACAAAAGCTACAATTTTCCTCAATTTTTTGCACACTTATAATCGCAGTCACAGCGTCCATGACCTTCCACATAAACTATAAAGTAATAAGGTTTGTGGGTAAACCACAAGTATGTAAAAAATCCCGCAAAAAACATCGACAATTACAGTACTTACGCCTTTAATGGCAGTGCGAAGACATGGTCAATTTCCCTGGACAACCGACAATATATTCCAAACATTTCAAGCGGCTCGGTCGGTCAAATAGAATTTTATGTTCTCAGGCGTGGCGCTATGCGCTATCTGTTTTATATGCAAAGGCTTTTTGCGTTCCGATTCTTTCAGATAATACTGCGGATAGCTACAGGTCATTCAGTTCTTTATGTACAAATTTTATTTTGTCTAAGTTCAAAATAAGACTATATGTATAGAATATCTAGATTTTGATAGATAACTATTGTAGGTAGCTCAGTAGTATCAAGTCGGGCCTGTGGATTTAACAGCCCAGGTTCAATTCCCATAGCCGACAAACAATTTGTATCACATTAAAATTTCCTTCTTCAATAACATCTTTGAGAGCCGTAATTTGACGGTTGGTAACCGCACTTAATATACCACTTACCGAGATTTGCTATAGCAGAGTGCCACATCACAATAATTGGTAAAAGGCGATATATTTATTTTTATTTTCTTATTGTTACAATAATACAGACTTGTTCTTGCTTTAAAAAGAAATCTTATAGATTACTGGGTAGTGAGGAACTAAATTTGAGTAATTTTTTCTCCCTCATTTTTGATATCGGAAAAAACTAGTAAGAATTAATACTTATTTATATATCAACAAAAGAAAGTGAAACATTTCTTCCTTATGGTGGCGTTTCAGTTTCTGATCCTAAGGCGAAAGTACATACAGCACCAAAGGGAAGAATGACACTTTCTTTTCACTATCCTATCAAAAACTAAAAATTTCAGATATAAATTAAAAATGTAGATAGGAATAATTATTCTTTTGATAGATGTCATCTGGAAATTACTAATGTCAAATCATACCGTTCTTTTCCAGTTAGCATGGATATGGGGGGTTAACTTTGCTTACCTAGCTAAAAAAATTTGACTGTCGTCTCTAGGGAAGAAAATTGTTACTATCATCTGTCAATTGAGGGAAGAAAATTATACTTTCTAACAAGGTCGTGAATAGTTATTGTAAATCAAGGGAAGAAAGTGAGGTATTTCGTTCCGAAAATGCAGTTTTATTTTCCGAGCTTGACACTTTCTTAACAAGATATAGATATGATTTTTTTACTACTCTATTAGTAAAATTTTCAGAATTAAACTACGAATTAAGATAAAATTTATTACTTTCTTGATTGATGTCAAATCACACCGTTGTTTTCCAGTTGCCTTTAGTTTTTTTTTTTCAAGTAAACAAAAATTAATTTTTTTCTTAGGAAATTATCACTTTCGTCTCTCAATTAAGGAAAGATAATTTTACTTTCTGAATGTCGTGAAAAAATAATTCTTTCCTATGTTCATTTTTTGAGATATGACATAACCATATTTAACTCGCCGTATAATATATTCTTATTGTGTAGAAAGAAATGAACAAAGTGTAGTTCATAAGATCAGCAATTTATTTGGTCTGTGGGGCAATAAGAGGCGATTTATGAAGAATAATAATGCAGTGCGGCTGCAGCATTTGCGTGAATACGTTCCTCGTTCCCACGCATCTTTAATCATCTCCCATCGTCTTCGGTGCTCAATCTCCGTTCTCAGAACGTCACTTGTTTATTGTCATAATATTGGACGATAACTCAGAGTTCCATAAATCTGTGAATGAACGCAGATCGCACGAAAACAATAACACTTTGTACCAACATTCTTATCACTCAGCAAATTGACTTGCATCTGAGGTTGCAAATGTTAAAGAGATAACTAATCATAGCCAACAGTTATACTCAAATTTTTACGGTAGTAGTCACTCCCAGAATTGGGTATAGATGAGTGTGATGTAATGATACATTTGTAAAGTAACAAGATTAGTTAAAATATTTATTTAAATAAATATATCATCACGCCTTTTACCCATTACTGGGCGTGACACTCAACCGTAGCAGATCGCGGTAAATGATATATTTATTCGCGTGAAGTGTAGTTACCAGTCGTCAAATCACGTCTCCCAAAGGTGTTAGTGGAGGGAGAGCCACAAGGGTAGTTTTAACGTGGTGAAAATTGTTTGTCGGCTGTGTGAATCAAATCCGGGTTCTCAAATCCACAGGCTGACTCGAAACCACTGACCCACCTACCCCATAAATATTTATTTTGTTCACTTATTTCTCTCATTTCATTTCACAATTTCAGCTTAGTTAGTCATGTGGTCTAATTTATCTGAACTGATTTAAATGAACCAAGAACAAATGGAACAGTGGCTGACGTAATTAATATTTTGTATTTTGTACCTTTTTTGAGTTATTTAATTATTTATATTACTTATGCTACTCTATACAACAGGAACTGATTTTGAATTACAGTAGACGGTCCGGATTCACAGATCCGTAATGTGGTAGTTAATATAATTTGATCCCATAGTAGGCCCTTATATCTATTATTTTCTATGAAACTACTCGTATAACGATCAGTGAAATCTAGGGTTTAAAATTCTTGATATTATAAGAGATATGAATAAGTTCTGTATCGAAGTTGTGACGTCACAAGCATCTTTCAGTGGTACTAAACTCGTTTAATTAAAAAAGTGCAAATCATATACGATTTTATACTTGAAAAATAATCTGATTACGTTTGAAATCATATTTTATAGTCTGAGAAAAGGAAATACGAGTAAACAATGCGAGATAACGATGACGTTAGACAAAAATGTGGAAATGAAGTGTCAAATATTTATAAAAAATTTCATATTTGGGTTCTCTTCTCTTGTTTATGATATTTGGAGGTTTGCAAGCTGCAGAGAAGATACATTTTTTTCTGTACTCGTCCAGTGATAATTTATTTTCTAGTAAGTAAAAAAAAACGATTAATCAGAATAAATATTACAGATCCCATTTTGAATGGGGTAGGTGGCTCAGTGGTATCGAGTCGGCCTGTGAATCTTGAGAACTCTGGTTCGATCTCTACAGCCGACAAACAATTTTCACCAAATTAAATCTACTCCTGTGGCCTCTCCACTAACATCTTTGGGGGCCGTGATTTGATGGCTGGTAACCGCACTTCACGCGAAGAAATATATCACTTACCGAGATCTGCTTCGGCAGAGTGCGTGATGATATATTTATTTATCCCACTGCGAGTTCAATGAAGTTAATTACGTTTTATTCCGCACATGACTCTTAATTTCTGTGCGGAAAAAGTGGCCAATGAGCATCATTTCTACTTGTGTTGTCACAATATTTTTAATCCCTTATATATTTCTGAAGCAAAACATAGTTTTTAAATATTGTTTTCGTTCAATATATGTATATTTTGTTTTTATGGTATTTTTTGCCGGAAATTTTCTTGAGACATACTGTATTTACCGTTAGTAAATAACAAAAATCTGTATTTAGAATTTAAAATTTGTAGAATGAATAACGGAACAAACTATAAAAATATATTTTGTGTCATTTTGTGTTAAAACAAAAGCTTTCGAGTTCGCTCAAGAATAATGCAAATGCAAAAGAATAAAACAAACTTGTATTTTACATAAATATTTACTTTTAAGAAACTAGAAATTTCGTTGCTTCCATTATTTTATGTTTACTATTCATAAACACTCCTTTGTTTAAGTACTAAGACAAATATTTTGCGAAGAATTGTATTTATGTTAGGAGAAACACCGGAAGCAAAAATATGGTTTCAGGATTTCTTTTTATGTCTTGTCAAATAACCGACAGGTATGTTTAGTCTATATTACACTTGCACAATGGTTCGGTTCATTCGGTCATCTTTTTTAGAAATATTCATAATGATTATGGTTACAAGATCTGAATTGCTGGACGATACAAGATTTAAAACAAAACTAAACATAAGTGAAATTGCATCACCAAGAGTTGAAATTTAAACTTGATTCAAAAGCAAACCAAAGTTGTATGTCAAATTAAATAGTGTATTCTATAAAACAAGAACAAATATATCCTGACGGCTTTTACCCATTACTGGATGTAGCACTGTGTCTTAGTAGCTATTTATGCCCATGTAGTGCCGTTATCAACTGTTAAATCAAGGCTATCAAAGATGTTCTGGAGGGGTAGTCACATGAGTAATTTTAAAATGGTGTAAATTGTTTATCGGCTGTGAGAATCGAACCTACAGTCCAACTCGATATTGTTGAGCCAACTACCTCATAGTTTATAATACAGTTACATATATGATTTTATTTTATTTATTTGAGCCAAGATTAAAATTTAACTTTTGGAGGTACAATTGGCAATAAATAAATATAACAAAACATTCTAATGTCGGGCTTTGAAGCCGGATTATTTTCATATATGACAATCATATCCCAGTGGATAAAACCGAGATACAACTTGTGTTTATTAATTAACAACTTAAAGATTATGGTTGGTACCACAAGCTCAGTTTTTTCTAGTTTTAAGAGCAGTGTATTTAGTTGTTTTCGCCATCTCTAAAACGTTAAAACCATGCTTTTAAAACACCCAAAAACAAAGCTTGTGGTACCAGCCAATATGTTTAATTGTTACTGATTTCAACTTATATCTGTCACCGGCAAAGTGTGAAATGCAATTATAAATTTGCCAAAAACAAGTGTGCTGGCTTTAGTGTATGGCTAAGGTTTGTTTGGTTCAATATTCAAATTAAAGTATGCATTTTGGTTAAATTTCAACTAAAATCGAATATAAAGGCTTGCATGTGTGAAGCATATGTTTTATGAGTCTAGGGTTTGTTCCTTACAAATGCGAGCGGAAGGAGGATAAAAAAAACGGGCATAATTTTTGCATTTGTAACTTAAACGATTGCCATTACTGGGTGTGGCACTCTGCCGAAGCAGATTTCGGTAAGTGATATAATTCTTCGCGTTAAGTACGGTTGCTAGCCGTCAAATCACGATCCCTAAAGATGTTAGTGGAGGGGGAGCCACAGGGATAAATTTAATTTGGTTAAAATTATTTGTCGGATGTGGGCATCGAACAAGGGTTCTCAAGATCCACAGGCCGACTCGATACCACTGAGCCACCTGACATATCAAACAAATGTGATAGTGTTTGAGTAGTTTAAATTTCACTATAAGCTGTAGGTCCCCTGTACTGTAATTGGGAATAAGTTTCTATTGTGCAGAGTAATAAATGAATAAATAAATATTTTTTTATTAGATTTATGGGGTAGGTGATTCAGTATTGAAACGAATTGTGGAATTGGAAACCCTGGTTCAATTCCCATAGCAGTCGATAAACAATTCTCAGCACATTTAATTACTCCTGTGGCTTCCCCTACCCTACACTACGTCTTGGGGATAGGAAAGTGATATAACGCCTAGCAAACCACATTTTTCGCGCTATATATATACTGCTCAAATTGTACAGGGATGTTTTTCAAATTGCAATATAAAATTAAACTAATTGACTAAAATAAGATATTATTTTTCTTGTAAATATTTGAATATAATTTATAGTTTAAATTTTATAAATATGCATTCAGAAGTTTTTTATCTACTTAATATTAAATTTAATTTTACATTCAATTTTTAAAATATCCCTATACCATTTTGAGTAGCGTATATAGATTTATTATGGTGGAGTGTCGCACCCAGTATTGGATAAAAGACGTTTTTATTTACAAATTTAACTTTCCACTGTATTTCATCATTAAAATGTAAAAATTCTTCAATTAATAAGAATGTATATACAGGGTGGCGATTCAAGTAATATTAATAAATTCCCTGACTTTTCCCTGATTTTTCCCTGACTAAGTAAAAAAATTCCCTGACTTCTAGAATATTGACTTATTTATGAATTTATGGTTACATTTCATATATTATATCATATATTGTAATATAATTGTTTTTTTTATTAAATTTATAGTAAACGCAAAATCAATTTGTGTTTCTAAACAGGCAAAGACACAATCTTAAATATTGCATGCAGAAAAAACATAGCGCGGTAAAAACGTTAGACAAAAGAAAACAGTTTTCAATTAGTAAACATCCTTCGGTTATATTTTCATAGATGGCGGTTCTCACTCTTAAGAAGCAATAAAGGGTATTTGTAGCCAATAAAGGTATACTATCTATCTAATAAAGGGTATTCTGCCAATAAAATCTAAAAATAACTAAATACATTTTGAAATAAAAGTTTGTAGTTATTTTTCTAAAATTAAATTAAAAAATTTAAAGAACAAAAAACTTTTTTCCCTGACATGGAATAAAATTCCCTGACTTTTCCAGAAATATAAAATTCCCTGACTTTTCCCGGTTTTCCCGGTTTTCCAGGTTAGTCGCCACCCTGATATACCACCCACATACTCATTACATAACAATAAAAGCTAATAAAAACAAACTCTATTCACAGCTGTTAATGAATTTTTTGTCGAACATCAACACACGCAGTCTGCATCAGCAATGATAATGAATTTTTGCCATTGTTCCAACCTGCTGCAGTCGGAGTCGTAGCCACCTAAGATGCATTTATTTTACAGGATAAATGGAGGTAATTAATAACTCGTATCCTGGTAACAGCTAACGACTTGTATCCATAATTACCTCCGTAAAGAAACACTTCTTCACTTTCATTTTGCAATTAATCATACGTATGGAGTATTATTTACTTGTGATTGCGACTGTGAGGAACTTGTAAGAAATTAAAAACCCTTTCAACAGGATTTTAAAGGGATTAATTGGAATTTTATGCAGTGTCTAATGCCATAACATAAATAGCGGACAGATTGAAAATTTTATTTAAATAATTTCTCTTTTTTATCATAACTTGTTAACATATACATTTGAAAAAAAAAACTAATTGATAATAATATATGCACCTATTATATTGACTTTGGAGTAATAAATGAATAAATAAATAATTTTTATACGATTTTTAGGGTAAGTCAGTGGTATCGAGTCGACCTGTGGATTTGAGAACCTTGGTTCGATTCTCACAGCCGACAAACAATTTTTATTTATGAAAAATAAATAAATGTATCATCACGCCTTTTTACAAATTACTAGGTGTGGCATTCCCCCGTAGCAGATCACGGTAAGTAAAATATTTATGCGCGTGAAGTGCGGTTACCAGCCGTTAAATCAAGTTAATTTTTACTATAATAAAATTAACCTTGTTGCGTCCGGATTCGAATTCCGTAACGTCTGCAGAGGTTGTGATTTAAAGGCACTTCACGCAGACAGATATATCATTTACCGAGATCTACTACGGCAGAGTGCCACACCCAGTAATGGGTAAAAGGTGTGATAATATATTTATTTTAAACACAATAAATTGTATACATTTGACAGTAGATAATAGATGGCATTATTTTAAGACAAACATTAAGTAAGTTTCATTATTGTAGAAGCTTTTAATCTACATGTATACTCAAGAAGTCACAATTTATCCGAGTTTTAGAAAATATTATTGCTCTACTAGAAATTATTTCTAAATCCAGTGATATATTTATTTATTTATTTATGTTACGCTGTACAACAGGATCTTAATCCCAATTACAGTACAGGGTCCGTACTCACCGAGTCGCAATGTGGCAGTTCATATAATTTTTAGCTTAACTGCGATTTGAACTCGGGATCTCCGGATTCGAATTCCGTAATTGTATCCACACCACCGTACAGACGGTTTCTCTGCACAATGGGAATTTAAGCACATCAAAGCTCATTGACCATATTATCATATTCATATTTAAACGAGTAATACTTAAAGAGAAACCAAATTGAAATAAAAATATTTAACAAACTGAAAAAATAATGCTTCCAGCTTAATAATATAAATAAAATATGACTCCGACACGATTATCTAAATATCCTTATAAGTAAAATTTTATTTACCTGCCAGATTTTCTAACAATCTAAACAGATGTTTCACACGTTATTAAAACATCTCGCGTAGGTTTTAAAAAACTATTATGTGAACGAAAAGTAGCACTGATATATCTACCTCATTTTCAGTGTTGATGATGCTGTTTCACTTTGTGTTTACTTTCGATACTATACTTATTATTTTAATGAAAATTTAATGAACTGTCATCTAAACGAACATGCTGCACTGGCCGAAAGAAAATTTGTAATTAATTTTAAAATGTTGGTATCCCAGAGAAAATTAATATACTACCTATTAAATGGGTACTAATAATACCTACTTGATAATTAAAATTTTTAATGAACATATCACATTAAGTTGTATTAATAGCATTTTGTCTTTGCTCAACAATTTTACACGATATTTAACCTAATTTTCACTTTGCAACTAAATACCAATATTTATTTATTTATAGTTTATATTGATTATTTATAATTAACAGCCATATTGTGACAAAATTTTAGCTAATTCTAAATTATACTTTAATATTATATTTACGCTAAGTTAATTACAAATAACAATTAAATTATTAAAATAAATTACAAATATGGACACAATTGTTCTTTATTTATCGTATTAAAATAAAAGAATAAATTAAAAAAATTAAACTCTGACTTCCTATTTTCAATTTTAATAAAAATGTCAAATCTATGTGCATGATGGTGTATCAATTAAAACTGATTTTAGATGACTTTCTTCATAAATATTGTATTATTAAACGTGTTGCATTAGAATGACAAAAAAAGTATTTTTTTATATACGAGAAACATTCGATTCCCACAGCCAACAAGCCCCTAAAATAACCCCTGTGGCATCTTTGGGGGCCGCGATTTAACGGTCGGTAACTGCAATTTACGCGAATGAATATAACCTCTGATCTACAAAAATCTGCTAGGTCAGAAAGCCACACCCAGTAATGGGTAAAAGAGGTGATGATATTTTACCTCATACATGAGACGCATATTTTAAGTTTTATCTCTGTTTCATCAACTAGACTTAAGATAATCCCTATACTAATTAGGATTTGTTTAAAGATTTTGAAATACGGAAAATGACGAAAATGGAAATTAGTTCTTCTGTGGGAATCGAATTCGGATTTTCTTTTGTCATATTCCAATTAAATGTTAATTGTAATTATATGATTAAAATGACAGTAAATCTTTTATTAATACCTTTTGTTTCAAATGATTTATGAAGGTAGTATATTGTTCCCAATATTAATTACAAATTAATATTACCTAGTTTACTATAGCCATACCCACACATAAATCAATTAAGAATTTCACACCTCAAGAATTCAAACTCAAGTATTTAATTTTTATTCTAAATACATATTACATCAATAAATCATATTAAAATAATTAGATTTTTTTATTTCAGTAACTTGTTTAAGATCGCACGGAAATGTATATAAGGGACACACGGAGTCTGTTAAATAGTAGCTTTCCCCTAAAGGAGATATTGCATCCTTTTGAAATATTTACAAAAACAAATGCTCGGTATTCCAGATAATAAAATCTGTTTACAAATAAAATAAATAAATTACTCACCACATATAAGTGTGTAAACTATCCAAACAAATCATATCGCACTAGAAAAACCAATTCCGTCCCTAACCTAGTATTTCACACACAAAAAAATCACGTTTTACAAACAATATAGACCATAAACACAATCAATCACTAGGCAACAGCAATTTCCCGTAAACACTAAAATTCGAAACTGTGAGAGCGGGCCATCTGTCTAGCATCAGCACTGCCACACGCCGGTATGAATGAAATCAAACTGACAGAGGAGAACCCGTGCTTACCGACTGTTCATGCGCACGCACCCGTGCGGTGTTTGTTTAAACCGCTGCCCCCTTCGATTCGAGACAGCGGGTGATTTGGAGAGTTGCAGATTGTGCGTTTGGAATGAACGTTTGGATTATCTGTGCTTAACGGTTACATTTAACTACTTTCCAGATGTATGGTGTTTTCAAGGGCTTTTATGGGTGTGGGCTTGGTATTAGCAAATTGGTTATAAGTGTATGTTTTAGATTTGTTAGGTTGGTGTCTGTCAGAGTTGAAAAACGATTTTGGTATTTATCGAGATGAAAAAAAGGTGGAATGGTTTTGTCTAAAGTTAATTTTTGAACTAGAAGACCGATTAATGGCCGATCTTATAAGGGATAGAAAAAAATTACCTCCATATGTATTTAAAACAAATTCACAACTTAGAGCAAAAAATTAAAGGGTATATTCTGTACGACGTGCTGATCATGAAACAAAAAGATTTTTTTTTTAATTCGAAAAATTAAGGGTTGTTAACCTAAAACATTTTTTGTAGTACTACACTGGATTCGCATTCCTATTAAACACAAACAATGAAGTAGGTATCAACTACGAAAGAATAATTACACAATTCAATTATTAGCAGTTATTTTAATAGAATTTTATTTAATTAATAACTTTAACATAATCATCCACCCAGTGGCAGTGGCAACGAAATATTTTGGACTGGGAAACATGGAAAATAGTTTTGCGATTTAAAAAAAATATATTTTTGTTTCATGATCAGCACGTCGTACTCCTGTACCCTTTAATTTTTTGCTCTAAGTTGTGAAACACCCTGTATAACATTACTATCAAAAATTCGACTGCCATTTGAATGAACAATTTTTATGTACTTTGAAAGTAATTAATTTATCGTTTATAAAATTGATCATAAATTAGAAAAATATAAAAATGAAATAAGCCAAAACAGGAAATAAAATAACTGGGTCATCCTCCTCATAAACAATTACATCTAACGTAACACATACGTAGGCAGATCTCATCGATATCTCAGTCGATAATTTATGCAATGTATTCCTCTTTATAAGGCATATAATAAACTCGTAATGTCAAACATTAAAATAATGAAATAACGTTTCATTATTAATCTTCGGTTAACTAACCTAGCGCTAACGTTACCGTGGTGTATTTGCGTGTGTCTTAAGGGCAAAATATTCATATAACGGTTACACTTTGATGTTGGTGTCGGCAAGGCAGGTATCTGTTTGCAGAAGTGGGCGCGATAGGAAAACTAATATCTTATGTGGTTAGTAATTGAAAAGTAAATTACACAAATTGGATGCTAGGATTGAGTTTTAATTAGTCGATTAATTATGCTTTTTATGAATACAAGAAGATGTGGGTTTTAATGGCTGTTTTAGAGGTATTAATTGTGACTTTAATGATGTTCTAGTTTAGATATGCAAATATTACAAGATTGTTTTTATTACTAAATAATTAGTTTTTTAAATTGTTACATCGATTCTAAAAGTAACTTACTGGTTGATAATTTTGTCATTACTCCATTGTCAATTACAATAGAAATATAATATTTTTTTTTCATTATTATGATGTAGTTTAACTGACATCGTGAAATTATTTTACTACTGCAATTAAAAATGGCGTCTGGAGTCAGTTATTAACCTATTTTATTAATATACCTGTAAAAGTTTATTTTACTATATCCTATTATATTGACATGTTTATTTATTGATACCTAATTCTTCATAAATTATTGTTTAGTTTCATTCTTATTCTTTGAGCTGTGAAACATTATAATCACCTGCAGCTACAAGAATATGTGTTAAGGTAATTGAAAAATATTAATTTATACAAGTAAACACAATTACAAAATGTTATTAAATTATGATATTTGCATTTATGAGAACTTATATTATTCACATATAATTTTGCATAAAAATAACCTTTATATTATTGTATTATCAATTACCTACCATATATAGAAAAGACAGTAGCACACATAAAACATAATCAAAGAGATTTTACATACCTAACCCACTTATTTTATGTATGTATAATAAAATAACAAATCCACATTTACGTATGAAATAAAACTTTATATCTTTCATTCCAACTATAATTACTCGATTCTTCACAAGTACAAGTAGAAAATGGCGCCGACACTGACATTTCCGATTAGATTCACATTCACAAACAACCGCTAGGTGCGCTAGTGCTGCGAGATACCACGAGCTCTATCAGCAGAAATGTATAACTATAGGAATGTGTCTGCAACGACAAATGTTGTTGCATGGTGTCGTGTGTTCTGGGTTCGACTAACGACTAAACAATGTTATCTCATCTGTTTCTATTTCTCGATGTGACAAACGGCAGTTTTTGCTGACTTCGGAATGCGGCGTTAATTAGTAGGTAACTTGGTTAACTTTGAGATTAATATTACATTTTATGGGAATATGGATTCGTAACAATTAAAAAAATAATTTATATGCAAGAACACGGATAATATATATGTATACAAACAATGCTAACTTATGGACACTAAAAATAAAGAAATCCTAATTCACAATAAATAATTCATTATAAAAGGAATTAATTCACAATTCAAAATTTGTAATACATTATCGTTCTTGAATTTATAATCAAAATTTAGTGCTGCAATACAGGCTCGCCCAGAACTATAAATTCCATTGATAAAAAATGTTGCTGTTTGAATAACTTATTTTTAAAGACGGCCAAATTTTGTCTGTGAGAAAAGTGAAAACATTGAATTAATACGTGATAATCGAAAAATAATGTCTTTAGTTTATTTCTTGATTAATTTTGTAAACTATACAGGAAGTTTTAAAATTATTGCAAAAAAATGAATTTTTCCGAAATTAGCAAAAATAATTGTACATTACTTGAAACAAACATTTTTCGTTCCACTGAACTGATTACACTAATGAATAAAAACTAGTAAACATTGAAAGAACTGTTACACACCTTTAAATAAAATAAATGTTAATGTTTACTAATTTTTATTCATTACTGTAGTAAATAAGTCGTTCTATTATCATTGATTTTAATTTATTTTTAAGTATTTAGTTATTAGGTTAATAGCAAATTGTATCTTTGTCCAAGTTACAATTTTTAGCACTATGATCGCATTCTTATTTAAATATCCCAAATATACTACATATTTTAAGAAAATCATCTTGTCAATACTCAAATAGATCGTCGCCATTTTATTTCAAGATGTCAGTCTGAAATAATTTAAAATCTATATGTTATTTCAAGCTGGTCGTTGTTTGAATTACCTTCTAAAAGTTCCATGTAAATTAAGTAATAAGCATGACAAAATAAACAAACAAACAAGAATCAGATTAAATATAACAAAGACTAGTCAAAAGTGTAAGTAGAAAATACAAATAATGTCTCCATCAAAATTCACCTTACCAACCTATTCATTTTTATGCAAATTCGACCTCTGAAGGCTACAGGATATGCCACCCTTTCCAGTTCAAATGACATCATTTCTATGAAATGATCCGTCTGTACACACCAGCGCCAACACGGTTACAGAAGCATTCAGCAGCTGCTATTGTCTTGTACGGATATCCTACTCCATCCTAGCCGATAACTGGCGTTTAGCTGTCGGTAATGTCGGTAGCGGTGTGCCGACATCGGCTGCTGCTGGAGGAAACACGTACCACGTTATTCATTCTCAGTTTCACGAACTATTGTAAACTTCCTGTTTTGTATTCATGGAACCCAAGAGTCTACGAAGGCACGAAAGGTTTGGATTGTTAGGACGGAATCAGAAATCAAGTTTTCATTTTATTATGGACCTGGGAATTTATAACTATAGCTGTATGAAATATTTATATAATTTTCGCTTCATTTACATATTTAAATGTTCAAGTTGTTAATATTGTGTAATACAAAAAAAAAATTAGTCGTGATCTCAGTACATTTTTACTTCCTTGTACGAAATAAAGGAAGATTGTAAATTAGCCCCTTATTTCTGTTCATTTCATGTATCTAATATTTTCCTCAAAAGTCAATAGTTTGCCCAAAAAGTACTGGTTATTCTAAAGTGCTGGATTAAGGCACGGGCCCGAGGGGCCACGGCCCCCACTTCTTAGGGGATATTTTTATATAAAATTGTTGAAACTGTTCATATCATTTAAAAATAATAAAATTGTGTTCCAAATAATTTTATAATTTTGTTTTCTCGTCTAAGGAAATTTTGTTTTCTCATTCTAAAAAAGCAAGTTTTGTCAAAATGTAAAATCTTGACTCAAGATGTTATCCACCTTGTTTTTTCGCCAAAATTATTACATTTTGGTTCAAGATTTACTAAATTTCCATTCATTACATTTTGATTAGGAATGTAATAAATTTGGAGATAAAAATTTAAATGTTGGTGTAAGATTTAAAATCATTGGTTGATACAATTGAAAATGATGTACTGAATTTGATTGATTTTGAAATATAATTAGAGATTTCGCAAAATCTAAAGCACGAAAAGTGGCTATGCAAAATATACGACCGTCTTTTTATGATTTAATCAAGTTAATGTTATAATACATGTATTTGTTACTGATTTGTAAAATATTAGTTTAAATAATTTGCTGCAATAAACTTTAAATAAATACTGGACATTTTCAATCATGTAAAATCCGTGGGGGTCCCCGATTAACCCTGGCCCCGGGCCCTTCAGAACCTTAAAACGGCACTGACACTCTGTATGTTCAACATTAATATTTTGTTTCTAAAAAATTATTCAAGTGTTAATTAGGTACATGATTCAACTTAATCCAACACACAAATCTATACAGAAGACACCCTATATTAGATACTCTGGTTGTAGTTCCAATTCTCACCACTATGTGCATATTTGTATTTGAAAATGTACCTATCTATACATATTATATCTATTTATGTTCGTAAATATTTAATAAATTATTATTTCTAAGAAATGGTAGCTTTCAAATTTATCATAAAACTTTCAACCTTTAATTTTAAAAATATGTACACATAATATATAGTATGTTTTATTTATAATAATTCGAACATCTTGTGAGTGTGTTCAGGTGCCAACTTCAGATCCAATTAGTGGCACGATTCACCTTTAAAAGCGTCAGTTATATTCCTAACTATGTGTTTTAAATGTAAAAATAATTACACCATTTTAAAAATTAAAATCAGTGTTTTATATCAGCAATTACCTGCCAGTAACGCATTACAAATTAATTTCCCTGCAATTTATCATTAAAATAACAGTGATGCCAACAATAATAAACAAAAATAAATGAGTGTTCACTCATCCGGGTGCATCCTCGCAGTAACAAGTAATTGATTACAAATAAAATTACAGTGTATTCACGTCAAGTTTTTAACTATCGGTTAAAATATTGTCGACGTACGCGGCTCGCACGCAAGGTGATCACCAACGGATAGTAAATAACAAATAGTTTCAGTTTGTGCTCAACTCACGTTCTGTGGAGAGACGCGATGGCGATGCCGGTAGGAAGTACAGGGTTTAATCATCTGATGTGCGGGGTCAAATGTTGAAGATTACGTCGAATATTTAGTTTCCCATTGATTAATTTATAGGTTATAAGGATCAAAGTGCAGAAATATACACAGAACACTTCAGGAACTCGTGTTTCTTAAACTTTGCTGTTTATAATTTTGTATTGATGAATTCAAAATGTTTTAAATAGAAATTTAGACGACATCGGCATTTCAACCCATTAAGGCCGCTCCGAAGTGTATACAATTTTCGTATTTGCCCCTAAATCTTATGCACCCGCTAAACCCAGCAACTTGCCGTGTTACTGTTCTTGGAACCGTGGTCTGCTGTGTATTCAAATATTCGTTGTATTATCTTCGACTTCCGAAATATCTAACCCAGATGATACGAGTTTCACAGACATTTAATTTTAGACGAATTTGCACGTTATTTTGTATTCTTAAAATATTTATTAGATTAGAAACAACAACAATTAAAATAAATGAACTGTACTCAACATCAATATAAATTACTCAAATCATTTATAGTAAGAAATGTGAAATTGATTTGCTTATATAAATATTAAGGAATAACATCATGTATTTGATGGCTAGTAACTGCAGTTCACAAGCATAAATATATTACTTACTGAGATCTACAACGATAGAGTACCACTGCCAGAATGGGTGAAGGCATGTTTATTTTTTGTGAATTTTTGGTTGAACCGGTTAAAAAATCAAAATTTTTAAAATTATGTTTCTATATAATTCAGAGCACGAGAAATACACTCGTTCAAACCGCATTTTAATATCTCTTTTAGTTTTTGAGTTATATCGATTTTTGACTTTTTTTAAAACTCAACTTTGAGAGCCCATATCTCAAAAACTAAAAGAGATATTGAAATGTGGTTTGAACGACTGTATTTCTCTTGCGCTACTTAACTTATACCGAAATTTAACAATTTTTGAAAAATTTTCAACTTTTTTTCAAAATTTTCTTCTCTCAGTATTTCCAAAAGCTGAAGAGATAATGAAGATCTGAAAAAACCAGTGAATTCCTCGCGTGAAAATACATAGGTATGCAAATTTATACAGCAAAATTCGAACGGATACATTTTTTATTACAATAAATCGAAAACAGCCATTTTTTCGAAATTTCTTAAGGGGTACCCCTTGGCGTTTTTACGAATTTTGGCCATTTTTGGATTTTTTGTAATAAAAAATGTATCCGCACGAATTTTGCTGTACATTTGCATACCTATGTATTTTCACGCGAGGAATTCACTGGTGTTCACAGATTTGCAATATCTCTTCAACTTTTGGATATATTGAGAAAAGAAAATTTTGAAAAATCGTTGAAAAATTTTCAAAAATGTTAAAATTTCGGTATAAGTTATCTAGCGCACGAGAAATACACTCGTTCAAACCGCATTTCAATATCTCTTTTAGTTTTAGAGATACGGGCTCTCAAAGTTGAGATTTAAAGCTCAACATTAATATAAATAACTCAAATCATTTGCACAGCAAAATTCGAACGGATACATTTTTTATTACAAAAAACCGAAAACAGCCATTTTTTCGTAATTTCTTAAGGGGTTAGCCTTAAGATTTTTACGAATTTTGGTAATTTTTGGATTTTTTGTAATAAAAACTTTATCCGTGCGAATTTTGCTATAATAATATATATTTTCACGCGAGGAATTCACTGGTGTTTTCAGATTTGCATGATCTCTTCAACTTTTGGATATATTGAGATTCTGTGTTTATGCATTGTAATATAAAGGATACAAAACTATTGGCCCTGAGGCCTGGAACACTAGCTTCTATTACAAAATAAGAGAAAAGCCGATAGAAAAAATTGCTAGACATGGAGTTTAAGTTGGTAATCGTTGAAAAAACATTTTGAAGTGTGAAGTATAGTGATCTAAATATGATATAAAAGGTCTAGAAAATTTATTGTATTGACCATGGGGATAAGGTATCTTAGACGACATAGTCAACAATAAAATATAAACTTATTATTTAAACTGAAAATCTGTAATTTATTATTTTAAATTAGATTTTAAACAAGAAAGTAAGTACTACTATGAATAAAAATTCAAAGTACCAGTTTTTCTAATAATTCTAGCCAAATAAGCACATTTACAAACTTTTAATTATCTATACGAGTACATATCTAAGACATAATTAAATAATATAAATAAATATACTGTGTACTTATAGAAACCAATATCTCTCCACAATGAAAATAAACTTACTCATACCAAAAAGATCCACACATTGGTGGATTAAATTTAAGCTGACTTTGAATGAGAGCTTTGAGAATTGAAGAAGCAATGAAGAAATGATTGCATATCGCGTTACTTGGGTGGTGCTGTAGCTAGTGTATAGAACAGCGAAGAATAGAAGATAAGAGGATCAAACTGTAGGCGGGAATTGAGACGGAAGTGAAGTGATTATGTCTTATTTATACAATTTATCGGATCAAAATGTCACCTGCTTAAATTATTACGCAATTCTTTATATGCTGATCATTTCATATTCTTTTTAACATTTTTTTTTTGAAATTTTAACAAAACTACAATTTTATTTGTATATATTTTATTTTCCATATACCTTTGGACTTAAATATAACTAAATTAACTATGAAAAAAATGCTTGCATTAAAAGATACGCAGATCTTAATTGAATACTGTTTTTATTTGAAATATTTATCTTTGTAATAATTTAGGAATGTATTTGACAAGGGTAAATATATGCATATATTTTATCATGTGTACGAAAACGAATATTGTGTCATAGACATTAAACATTGTATACGTAACAATCAAGATACTTCATTTTATTTATACTGTTAAAATCAAGTTTTTAAATACATTCCTACAAGACCCGGTCAGAAAATAAAAAAGTTTCGTGCCTGAATTGAAAGAAAAAAAGTGATATTTTTGAAGCCTAGGAAAGCAAAGTAAAGTCATATTCATGGCAACTGAAAAACAACGTTATGATTTAACATTAGTGACATTCAGGAGACATCTGTTAAGAGAATATCGGAATAAATCTTATTTATTTCTAAAAATTTTACTTTCTGATGGAATAGTGAAAATTATTAGTTGTACAAGGGTTGAAAGTAGCTGTTTATGGACCGAGATTAGAGACTGTAATATGAGCGAGGATTGCAAGTAGTCAATGTCTACAAAGATACTTTTAACCAGAAGTGTACACATTTCTTCTAGATAGAAAATTTAGATTAATCGATTTTCAATTGTAAAACGAAAAAATATAAAATTTTCTTATCTGTTGATTCGCAAAGAGTTCTGTTGACAATAACAACGGTCTGCAATTGTTCACTGTCACTTTCATCGAATGGGGTTCACAAAGCCTTCTTTTTACTTCCTTGTACGAAGTAAAGGAAGTATTGTAATCGCGAAAATTTTCGGTTCTCAGATTTCAACGGAAATAGGTATTTTGGCCCTCCCTGAATCTATTTTGACTAATTTCGTCATGCCGTCTGTACGTACGTATGTATCTCGCATAACTCAAAAACGGTAAGCCGTAGAAAATTGAAACTTTATATTTAGGACTGTTATAACATCTAGTTGTGCACCTCCCTTTTTGGTCATTATACAACTACCGGAAGTGGTACTTTACTTGAAGCCTATAATAGATTTTCATGAAAAACTATATTCAAATATAATTTAAAACTTTCCAAATTTGGAATATAAGTCTACTATATCAATGGAAATAACATAATAGATTTTGGTTAAAATAGACTAACCGGAAGTGGCACATTACATGAAGCTGCTAACAGTTTTCCTTGAAAAAAATGGTATTATTTTAATTTTAGAAATGAATGCTGCAAATAAAAGTTTTAGAGAATTAAATTCTGCGTCTAGCACATTAAGAATTTTTAAATTAGCCTTTTGCATCAGCAAGATATCTAAATTTAAATATTATATATTTTAGATGGGGTAGGTGGCTCAGTGGTATCGAGTCGGCCTGTGGATCTTGAGAACCTTGGTTCGATCCCCACAGCCGACAAACAATTTTCACCAATTTAAAAAAAATCTATCCCTGTGGCTCCTCCTCCACTAATATCTTTGGAGGCCGTGATTTGACGGCTGGTAACCGCACTTCACGCGAAAAAATATATCACTTACCGAGATCTGCTTAGGCAGAGTGCCACACCCAGTGATGGGTAAAAGGCGTGATGATATATTTATTTATTTATTTATTTATATATTTTTAGTTTTTTTTTTAAATTAAGTTTGCTATGGATTAGAACAAAAAATAAAAAATAAAAGATTTTATGTCAAATATATGTGCAATTAAAAAAATATCTATAGTTTAATACGCGTACAAGGAAGTCATGTGGTGTCCACATCAGATTTTTTACTAAACGTAGACAAAAATTATATGCATACTTCGTTAAAAAAGCATCATTCCTCTCTCAGGTGCTTTATATTTTGGCTCAGAAAATGAAACGGAACCATCAAAAAGAAATATCTCACTATTTTCTCGTGATATAGAAATAACAATTGTTTGCATTTGTTTCAGTTTCATAACTATATAATATTAAGTTTTGACAATTTAAAAAATTAATTTTGGGATTAATGAAATATGCAAAACGAAATGTGTTAAATTTAGATGAAGAATCTTATTTTATTTGAAACCTTTTCTTGTAAAGTAATAAGCGAAGCTAAGTAGAAAACTTATTTCTCATGTTAATTGTTCATTTTCGTAGGACGCCTGAGCAAGTACCTACAGTTTCTTAAGCATCATTTATTTAATTTTCATATGTGTGAGCAATATCTTAAGTTGGTTTTCGCCTGTTAAACTCTTTCTTCAAATGTAAACCAACACCATAATATTTTCGTTCTGTGCACGTTTCTGTTGTAGCGCTAGAGTTTAGTAAAGTGTTGAGAGAAATCACAAACACATGTAGGTGTTCCAATAAAAATTTTATGACTGGATGTGAACAAAGCAATTTCATGAATTAATTTATGTGAATACACTGTTGTCTCTATCGTCTATCAGAATGTTTATTTTGAATTGTGCCATTGTGTCTAGTTTCACTCTATTTAATAGTATTTTTATGTTGTTATAAATCTTTAATTATTTCTTCTCTGGTTTAATTTCACTCGAATTTCAACAATAAATGTTCTAGATTCAAAGTAAGTAGGCAGGAAATACTAGTAATACTTGTAGTACTATAACCAACAACTACGTGATTGCATAATAATCATATGTAGGTAATTGATATTTGATTCAAAATGAACGTGGGTTTGATAAAATTTATTTCCTGCGGTTAGCATTTGATTTCAGGTGTTTAAATGTCGCGTGCACCTGCGATCAAATGCTTTGATATATCGCTCATAATTACGACAAAGTAGACATAGTAATCTTATATGTAAAATATGATTTCTAATTTTTATATGCTCTTAAATTTCATATACAACATTTATTATACTATTTTATCAAAAAAAAAGTATCCGTGATTATCTCTACTTGTAAGTATTAGAAAAGAATATTTGATTACTAAATTTAGTGATATACTTTTGATACCTATTTTCAAATTATATCTAAAATGACAATTTTTAGATATTAACAATCAGTTTATGATTATAATGAATTGACAGCATCCTCACTGTTGTTCTTGTAATGAACAAACGCAAGAACATTTTCTACATTTAGAGTATTTTCAGCCATACTAGCTTGCCACTTATTTTTAGATAGTCAGTCTAAGATGCTGTTTGAATGTCAATTATTTGGATAAATTTGTGAATAAATTGTAGCAGCGACAATAACCATAAATTAACAACATATCAACCATTTCTTCGACATTGAAGTCAGTCATACTAATTTACTTTTTTTCTACGATTCTATGAAAAGTTGACAATTACGCTCTCATTTGTCATCGTAAAGTTGACGTTTTCTGTGGAACAATCGAAAAATAATTTTTTTGCGCGTCTCCAATGACAACGCGCGAAAAAGATGTTAAACGTGCGCTTATTTCAATAGTTACCAGGGATACAAATAAAACAGAAACTTGTCATATTGGCAGTTGACAGAATGAATTTATTTTCAGTACGTATACGTTTTTGAATATTTTTAAGATGCAATCGTAGAAAAAATTATGTATGTATCACGAGCGTAAAGTGTCTTTGGTTCGGCTCGCGCTGCAATTACCGTGCTCGAGTAACAAAGAATCACTTTACGCTCTTAATACACAAATAACTATTAATAGTACCAAATATAATTATTACTGATCAACTTTTTTGCGGTTACCAACCGTCAAATCCCGGCTCCCAAAGGAGAGAGCTCCATAGGGATGGAAATTGACTTTTTTTATTATTTGATATATCAAAATATTTTGAAATATAGTATTACAAAATATTGCTTGAACAATAAGAACCTCTGTCCCCAAAATCTAACAAAACACAATCTCACCCAACATCTTTTGATTGCACGATCATCATCGTCCGCAATTCACATGATGGTCTTCCACCAAGCATGTGGCATTGATTGATACACACATCGCGAATTGATTGCGCGAATTCTCGGCCACCCGATCAATAAATCCATTCTGACGCTTCGATTTTGCTGACGCGTCAAGTGTCAAGTGAGATGAGTATGAGTATATGCTACGGTGGTTAGACTGAGCGCGATGGACCACGATACCGGGAAAACGAAAATTAATCATTTGAAAATGAAGCCTCGTCCGCCCAATCGCGGAAGCCGGTTTTGAAAGGTTAGGAATTCGCAAGATAAGGGGATTGTATGCAAATAAGGTAGGTGTTATTGGATGATGCGACAGAACCGGAGTCAGATCAATTTTATGTTGGAAAAAATAGTGATCAAGATTTATTATAAAGGCGAATTAGTTGTGAAATTGGCATTTGAGTATACAACTTTTTAAAACAATATATTGTATAAAATTTAGTAAGATAAAGTTTATATATTTAGGAAAAAAACTAATAAACAGTACAACATAAAAAATAATATTATTTCATTGCAACAAATAAAGCAGAAACTTGTCATATCGACAGTTGACAGAACGAATTTATTTTCAGTACCTATACGTTTTTTAATAATTTTAAGATGCAATCGTAGAAAAGTCCTCGTCCTCGAGTAACAAAGAATCACTTTACGCTCTTAATAACTATTTTTAATGTTTACTGGTAGAGTTTCCAAGGCCAGTATGTTATGTTTTCATATTACTGATCGATAAGTAAATAAAAATTAAACATTTCTCCAAGGTAATATAATAATTATCAAATTATACTTTTAAAATGATAAGCAAATATTTTTAAATGGCAAAGTAATTTTCAAATATTTCTAAATTTTAATTTGCTTCGATTCGTCTTAATCTTCATAATCACAGTCAACCGGTAAAAAGTACTTATTGTTATTAATACTTAAATTCCTAATTAAATTAAAGGTAGAAAATGCTGTAATAAATTTGAGAACATTAAATTTATGTACAAAGAAAACAGATTTAATTTTTTTCGTAATTTCTGAAGAACGGGTACCTTCTAATGGGATTACGATTTTAAACGGGGCATCAAGCTTTTTATATCGTTCTTATTTTATAAAGTAAAAATAGTTCATTATTATTTCTATATGGATCTAGTAAAATGCAAATTATTTTAAATATGCAAAGTAAAATTACTCCCATTAATAATTATTCAATCTACATCTCCAGTTATTAATTAGAATGTCTACTAATGGCCAAGATCTATAGACACCTATATCTTCATCCGGTGAAATATACATTAATAAAATGCCGAAAAAGATGATAAGATCAGGACTCTCGAGTTTTTGTTAATATTTTAGTCTGGGATTCTAAGTATTACTTCCGTCACACGAATTTTGCTGTACCTGTGCTCGATAGTCATGTGAAAATTTCTAACAGGTATAAAGCAGATGTATTGAAATGAATAAAATTATTTGTATCAAATCTTTGTTTAACAGTGTAATAGTATATTACATAATAAGTCAGGAAAGTGATGCTTTACTTGACGAAGCGGTTGTTTGAAGTACGAGGCCGTAGGCCGAGTATTTTAATTCGCTGAGGCAAGTAAAACACTTTCGTGACGTATTATGTATACTATTTTTTCTGAAATCGTTCATATTTATATTTTATCAATATAATTAATAATAAATATTTCAAAATGTTTAATTTTTTGGTAAGAATCATATTGGCAGCAAACTACATATCCAAGGTGATAACAAAAGTTGTTGAAAACAATATCATATGTGAAAAATCTATTGAACATATTTCTGTCAAAAGTAATATTGTTGACAGAGAAGATTTCTTTATAATGTTGGAAAATATAGATGAAAATGAGTATGAGGCGGTATTTTCAAGTATATTATTGATAAAAATAAATAAAAATCTTATTAAATTTTTTAGTTATTTAGTTTATTTATTTGAGTCTGGTAAACACTTACTTTCCATACTAAAATGCGTCAGGAAAGTAGGCATTTTCTTGACGATTTCAGAAAAAATTATTTATTATCCTCACAAATTAATTAGAAACAAACACCCTCAATAAAGACAGAAATTAAAATCGCCATCCTGGAAATTTATATTGATGTTTAATCCAATAATATTCAAAGTTTATTATTTTGTTTAAAATTAATTTGGAGAAGTTTTGAATAATACTATAAATTTAATCTGTATTTATTACCTGTTATTATATTTTATAGATATACTAAATTTATTTGATTAACTTGAGTTTTAGATCTTCAACAAATTAAAATAGTTCAAATAAGAATATCGTAGTAAATTACAAACAAACTGTTAATTTAATGTGCCAAGGAAACACTAGAGAGCAGCACTGATGTCATTTATATAATACAGGATGTATATGTACTTTGGGAAAAAAATTAAAGGATATATACTATAAGACGTACTGATCATGGAACAAAAAGAATTTTTTTTAAATTCATTAAAGTAAGAATGGTTTCCTTGAAATGCACCTTTTTAGCGTACTTTATTGCTTGACCTGCTACAGTTAACTAAATTTAATTATTAATTACATAACATCAGACATTTATTTGGTATTGTGTATACAATTACTTGTAAGAAGATTTAAATGAAATTATAAAAAATAGCTAACAAAATGTTGCCTATAAATGCGATGCAAATTTTCAAACAAATTAAAAAAAATCTATTTGTTCCATGATCAGTACGTCTTATATTATATACTCTTTAATTTTTTTCCCGAAATTCAGATACACCCTATATATGTTACGTATCTTTTACTTTATTATTGTGTGCTATATAGCTGTTGATCTATATTTCGGTTGAATGTTAAAAGTTAACAATGGTCAAGATGGCTGATACCACATTTTATATATGTTCTGATTTTTATGTTATAATTAATTAATATCAGCATTAAAAAGGTTATTATTAGTTAAATAACAATGGTAAAACACTATGTGTAACAAATAATTATTGGTTGAATGTCTTGTATAGAAATTATAACATTTTAAAATATTGAACTGTCAAAAATTTTCACACTTTTTTGATGCGTTTTTAAAATTTTATTTAAACTTTTTTGTGTAGTTAACAAAGTGATTAGCAGACAACAATTAATGCAACCGGGCCTATTATGTCTGTTTGCAATCACAGATCTCACATCCAGAGATGACATGTTATTTAGACGCAGATGTTGTCGTAGAACCTGTATTTGTTTTACTGTAACGTACGTAATGTTTATAGAAAATATTTACAATATCTATATTTGACACCGACACAATTCCGTAAAGTGCATATGCATGCATTTCATATATACAAGTTATTGTTGAATTTTAAAATGTAGATTGATATTTACCAACACGAAGCCTGCAGACGACATGGAGTGGTGTTCACCATTGTCCAGGCGAGCAAGTCACGCATGCACACACGCATTATACAGCGAAATCCGCGTCGAATTCGAGGGCGATGCGCACTAGATAAGAACTTAAACTCAAACCTACTATCCGCCTTCGTCCGTGGACTCCGTAAATCAAGAGATTTATTGTGTGATATTTCAATCATATTTCAATTTTTCGGTCGGCTTCACTAATGCCTGCTCGGCGGCTGACAACCCGAGAACTGGATAGAAAACGTGCATAATGCGATATTATTCGTAAATTATATCGGGAAAAGTTTCCAATGTATCGGTTGAAAAATTTAATGGCTGTGACGATTGATTTCTTTGTAATCATAACAGGAGTTATTTCTCTTTATAGTTATTGTTGTGTTGTTTACGTTTTGACAGTGTTGGACTCAAATGACAATATGCATATTTATAAAAGTATTGGTTCTATTTTATATAAATTAATTTATATACAGTGCATCCTAATTTCTTAAGGGGTTACTTGAATTCGATTTAATATTTAATAGAATTTTGCATGCATTAATTAATTATGTATAATGACTCAGTAACAGAATAGTGGACTTTGTTTCTAAATCCGTTTTACATTCAAAAACAAAGCCAGAAATTTGTTTCAGCAATAGTTGCTAGCATTTAGTTGTGCAATTTGTTTTCCCAAAATATTTTTCATATATTACATGTGCCAATTAGTTACAGAAACGTTTGTAAATAATATCAACAAAATAATTAAATGTATTCCTTGAGGTGGTAATTTTTCTAATTTATATCTGTTTTGATGCCAAAGTTTGTGAGTCGGGGAAGACGAACCTCCCCTTAACTTTTTTATTATAGGAATTAGACAAATTTACTTCATATGGAAGTTTTAGTAGGTATATTAAATATACTATTTTATGCTACATATAGAAATTTTATATAAAGTCAGGTTTACATCATACGACTAACAAATTTAATTTTTCAAATGGGAACCTAGAATTATTTTATTAATGACAACAATGCAGATATTTATTTGTTACTTGTTTCACATGTTTTGTCATTAATTTTACCTTGTTATATTTTGTTTAATTTCGCATAACCGCCTAGAATAGTTGAAAAAAATTATTTCTGATATTTCTCAATTATCTTATTTATCTCGATTTTTTCTAATACATTTATGACAAGTAATACATCGTTGAAAAGAGAAAAAAATGTCGGTTTTTATTTTAATAAAATAATTCTAGGTTCCCATTTGAAAAATAAAAGTTGACAGTCGTATCATGTAAACCTGACTTTATAAAAAATTTCTATATATGTCATAAAATAGTATATTTAATATACTAAAACTTCCATATGATGTAAATTTTTCTATTTCTCTTCATAAAGCAGTTGGGGGGGGGGGGGGGTTCCATCTTCCCAGACTCATCCTGTACGTATTTAAAATATGAAACTTAACAGAAAAATACATTTTCGTGAAAGGTAAAGAAGAAAAAATGGCATTAATTATTTGTGAAGTATATGTTACTAGTACCCAAAAATTCATTGGCTGGTAGCACAAGCTCTGTTTTTGGGTGTTCTAAGAGCACGGTTTTAACATGTTAGAGATAGATAAAACACCCAAAAATACTGCTCTTAAAACAGGAATAAATAGAACTTGTGCTACTAGCCTACGTGTCTAATGTATTGGAAGTCTCAGCAACAAAATTAGAACAACAAATTCAAATTGCTGACATCTTCTATATTACACTTAGTTGCGGAAACAAATTGCATGGTTTGTTGGTTAATGTAAACCGGACTTAAGTTTCCAATAATGGCAAATGAATTTCAACAAATTAAGTTGTATTTAGTTTTAAAGTTGAATGGTTCTCTTTCAGTAGTAGGTACATATGTATTGGGAAATATGCTTCGTAACAGATCTGACACCTTAAGACATAAAACAAAGTAAAAAAAATAATACATATTTAACTCTTAATCATACTATATAAGGCCATTTATTTCGAAATTTCATTGAAAGCAGCGGCAGTGTTGAACATTTGTTTCATTACACATCATCCTCTCCTTTCATCTTCATTCTGATGAATCACGCTGTGATTCAAGACTTAAACCATGTTACAGGCTCCCATTAATCCACACAACGACCTTGTCATTCAAATTTCACTCTCATCTACAAAACTATCCGAATTTATTATAATCTAAATCAAGATTAAAACGAGAACAGCCTTGAACAGATTCTTCAACTATTAGAGCAGATAAAAACACCGACTTTCTTAACAATGTAAACGTTTAAAACGTAGTTTATCAGCACGGACATCAGAAGAGCGCTTAAGGACAATATTTCAAACAATTTCTATTTTCGAAGCGGTGACATAGACCAGCAGCGCACCACACAAGCAGAAAAATGAGTCGCATTAGCGAAGTTACAGTCCACTTTGCAGTGGTTATCTTTTTGTCATCTCTGGTTAACCTACCTTGTTATACAACCGTCTCCATGGTTACGAAGGATGGCGGTTGCTTTAACATTTCTATGTCTGTTCCGAGAACAGATAAAATATGTTTCCAGATAAAAGATCCACTTGTTGGGACAGATAAGGACCTGTTTAATAAAAAATTCGAGAGTGTGGTAATAATTCATAATAAGGGTGGCTGTTGTTCCCTTCGGGATATTTATGTTTTTGGGCTTTTGTTTGAAATTAGGTAAAGTTACCAGCAGTTTTGACAACAGTGAATTAATGGGCGCTGCAGGATGCACTCAAATAAGGTAGGTTTAATGCCCAGTTATCTCGTTAAATTTAATTTGAAAAATACTCAAATTTCTATTCAACGTAACTGCTGTACAATTGCAGAGCCCGTCAACAAATACCTTACATTTGAATTAGTTTTTCAGCTAGTCTACAATAATAAATCAATTCAAATAAATAAGAATAAGAATGAGCAAAGCAGACAACATTCTGAGCACACCAAATATATATGACGGGCAAGGTGTATACAATATTTTATATGCAACTTCATTAAGTGCATTAAAAAACTGCAACATAAATTACAAATTTTAATTTTAAAACTACTTTACGACTCTGCTAGAAAGTAAAATTTTAAATATTAAGTAAAATCCTTAATTTGCTTTGCTTGGAGGGGTATAGATATATAATATTTATATTAATAATTCAGAGTAAAATTACAGAAACAAGTAACTAAAAATATGAAATATATATTTGTAACAAGTATGTAAAAAAAAAAAAAATTATGCCTATGATTCTAAATTTTAAAACATACTGATGTATAAGATGTTTTATTTAACAAAACAAATCAGGAAAAACCAAATATATTTTATATAAATATAAAGACAAATAGTTCAAATTAATTGTATCCTTCTTTGCTTTTTTGCCATACAAATCAATTAAATTGTTCAGTTGTTTAGTATATTAAAATAATATGAATTATTTGATATTTCTGGAGCCAAGGAAACGAGAATCTGGTTTAAAATTTATTTCCAACAAATATTTGATATTTTATCAATTTTAGCGAACATAAAATATTGGCGATCATGAAACCTGTTTAACAGCCGTCACTAATAACAACGTAGCATAAAGTAGTACGGTACACAAAAGATGAATTTCAAAGAAAAAAACCACGAACATAAATATTAACTGTTTTTTGACGGTTACATTATTATGATTTTAAAAATTATGTCATTGTCAAGTCATTTGAAATGGCATATACTTTTTTACTCTGATTTTAATACGTAATTAAGTTTCTGTTAAATAAGTCGAAAACAAGGAATGCTATTTATTTGAATCACTTGCTAAATGGAGACAAAAGTATAGGACCTAAAATTTAATAAAATGTAAAATTTACCGACTTAAAATATAATAACTTACATTTGACATACATACATAATATCACGCTATATCCCATAAAAAGGGGTAGTACAAACCCTTGAAACATTCACAGGACATCCACTCATCAGATTTATCATGAATCAAGTTTCGTCCACATTTACGTTCCCTTCATACAAGCTCAGTTATACGTCACACTTGGAATTTGACAGCAGAAATATATCAATATTTAGTATCAGATATTATCACTAGATGTCATACTATAAAGCGTCAAATGTGAATTAAAAATATACATTTTGTATTTCAACTTCATTGCTCATAAATTTAAAAACGTTTCAAACAGTTCCAGATATAAAATTAATGGAGCAGAAATTGTTTAAAATGACTTAACGTAAATTCTGCACGTGTTCATCATAAAGTCACTAAATCAAATTAACAACCGTTACAGTTTGCCACATTTATTAATTTTCTCATAAAGTACAAAGTCATAAAACTACAATATATGTAGTACTACGACCTAAATTACAATCCAAATTTAAAGTCCCACCCGCAGAATGCATAAAAACCGTAAAAACACATAGTGCAGATAATAAAACCACGCAGCAGGTCTTCGTAACACGACACCAAGGCAAAGAAGCATCGAGCTTGGACATCGGTTGTCGGGAGACGTTTGGTTTGGTTCTGGGCGAGTGTCATTTATCACCGCGACTGCGAGCGCAATGTCTGGGTCTGCAGTCAGTGGAGACACCCGTCGTCGTGGTGGGTCCAACTTCGGCTGACATTGTTATTGTTCGCTCTGTCACGCCAGCCGGGGTGCGTGTTTGCATTGTCTACATGAGCGCAGAGCGCAGACGAAGACATTGAACATGTAATTATGACATATTATAATTAATTTTAACTGGAGTTTCTATTGTTTGTTGGACTTATGTACAGAAACTCGCACCGAAAAATGTTGGGGTTCAGTTACGGTTAACGGTTTATATCAGTAAAATTTTAGTTTCGTTTAGCGGTTACGGTTTTTTGAAAATATATAGATTTTGATTTCGGTTTTTAAAATGTAAAATTTCTATTTCGGTATTTTTCGGTTTTTTACGGATTCGGCTCAAAATACACACATTATTTTGAATTTGAAAATAAATATAATTTGTATATTTGTAAAAATATAATTCTCAAAATAGCTAGGTATCACATCCTAAATGAAACAAATAATATATATATATATATAATGTCATGTATTATAATTTCGTATCTGACAGTAACAATAATTATAAGGGAAATCTTTATTGATTTTTTTATAGAACATTATATGTTCGTTCGATAACATTCAAATTAATGGTGCTACAGTTTTGTAAATTTGAACAAAAGTGCATAGATTTTTATTGACAAGTATATTTAATGCCATTTGACAATCAAATATGATGCGCTCTTGTTCAGATTTACAGATCTGTAACGTTATAGAAAATTACAGTAATTAATATTAAGACTTAAGATTTGTCTTTATGCTCGTAATCATAGCAATTCGTTAATTTCAACGTTTAGTTGTTGAGATATACACGTTTTATAAAATGAAATTTAAGATCGTTACCTACCTAAACAATGCAATAGATAGTTTTATAGATATATTTAGGCTTAAACTCCATATTTCAATATCAATAAATAACTTTTTTTATTACAGAAAGTAAAATTGAGAGATCACCAGGATTTTAATCTGAGACTTTTGAACGGTCAAATGCTCTTACCAATTGAGCTATAATAACCATGTAAAGTATATCTGATTTATTCCAATTTTTAGTCTATGTAATTAAATAATTATTTATATTCTAAATTTGATTTCATCAATGGAGCCTGTGACCATAGTTGAACTTATAGAAATAAATTTAAAAATATGTAAATTAAACATTATGTTGTCTCATAGGAATGGTTCAGCATAAATTGAGGTAGGTCAAATCTCATTATAAAACTTCTATCTTTGTTGTTCTTGTATATCTGTAATCTGTATTTCTCTCTCAAGTTTTGCAATTGACGAAATCATGTGATTAAAATACGGGAATTTTAATTTATTATCTAGTATCATATTAAAAAGTCAAAATTTAGTTAAAAACTCAATTTTTAAGTTGTATTTACTTAATAAAAATTAAATTAATTACTTGTCTAAGTTCAATAGATTTCAGCCTTCAAGTCAACCTACTAGGTATATTATAATTCTGTGGAATTTAGAAAAGTAATTAATTTAATTTTTATTACTGAATTGGTTTCACTATGTATTAGCAACATGGACAATTTTTTGTCTTTTTGTTTTATTTGTATTTACTTATTTGTTAATTACATTTTTAACAATTATTTCTTAAGAAGAGTTATTAGGAAGATGCAAACTGCGAGATCTTTTATTAAACTTATAGTAGTATACTTTCTGCAACTTTAAACAAAATGGCGGCCAGGACATATTTATAGAATCCAAGTTCATAGTTCTGTTAATACAAGCTAGTTTATACCGCCTACTCGAAATCTATCGTTTCTCACCAAAACTTAGTATACTATTCCAATTTTAAACTGGAGGGATCGGCATAAATCGATTAAACGTCCCTGTCCCATATAACTACAATGAAATATATTAGTGAGGCTACCACAAATCGTATAACGATGGTCACAACAGGTAATTTTTAAAGGGTCGTATTCAGCCTAAAATTATTCTTGTTTTTTCCTATGATTGACCATTTTAAAATACCGGCGAATGGGGCTGTACAGCCCTGTGCGAACCTTCTGAAATCAGTTATACCGGGTCATATTTTGAGATCCTCTGTAAACGTAATTGCGGTGCATTTAATCGTTTTATGCCGATCCCTCCAGTTTAAAATGACAATAGTATAATATTCAAAAGAATTAGTTAAATACCTCATTTCATCCAGATTTCCACATCGACACTGAAAATGTATCCACTTTTCTAAACCACACAACTAACACAACTCACCTAAAACCATAAACCAACCACACTACCACTAAACGCACTCACGGTTTAGGGGTACTTATCCCCACTCTGTCTCAATACAACTGTTTTCCTCCTACGCATACATATACACATTCATGCACTCACGCATGTTCTCTCGTATCGTAACGAAAGCGAACGTGGACGAGGTTGTAAAACGCGCGCAGAGACATTCACATCACATTATCCTTGAAGATGCAACGTAGTCAAATACAATTGTCTGTTTAACCAGCCTGTGACTGTGACTGTATTGTGTGTATGGGTGGTTATGAAAATATATGTATATTTGAGATTTTGTTTTCTTTTTGGAGGTGTTCAGGTGATGTAATTTGGGAGGCTGGACATGGACCTGTTCCTTCAATGTAGCATTATGTAGATAGCATTGTATTTACTGATTTTAGTAGATGATAAATGTGAGAAATGCTTTTTCATATTTCAATTTGTTTTTTATGACGTTTATGACACAAATAAAATTTAGATGTCTTTAATAGATACTCAAATATATTATTATGTAAAAATTATGTTTACAATGTTAACCTTAACCTTTTTTTAAGGAAAAATATTTGACACCTGGTAACGAAAATGTAAACTGTAAGTATTTATTTGTTACGCTGTACAACAGGAATTTAATCCTAATTACAGTACAGGATCACACACCGAGCCGAAGTGTGGAAGTTTATATAATTTTTTAGCTTGAGTGAGATTCGAACTCGGGATCTTTGGAATCGAATTTCGTATTGCTATCCACACCACCGTACTGACGGACTTAATGCTATACAATATGAATTTCCAATTCCGTAGCTTTTAAGAATATGTAAAATAATAAAATAATAAATAATAATAACGTATTTAGACCATAAATATTTAAATAAAATGTACGTCAGCATAAAATGCCTATTATTTCGTGTTCGTATGAATGAATGCGCTTGCCCAACGAACATAGAGACTATATCTATTTTACTAAGTAACGATAGTCTTCTTGTTACTATGTATAACGCCTAACTACGTCACATGAACGTCTACATAATATGTGATATGATTTTAAGTTTATTAAAAACCGAACCGGAATTTGAAACGAAACCAAACCGGCCCTTTTTCCTCAATCGTGAATCCGAACATAACAGTTCACGAAAAACCGGTTAATTGAATCAAACCGAATACGTGAACCGGTTTTAAACAAATCAGGAGTATTACGAATTTGCATTGAATAAGTTGTTTTTTAAAACTATTTAATACAAAATAAAACTGAATTTTATGTTTTTTAAATATTTACATATGTATTTACAGAGAAGTCTATACTTATAAATTTTAATTGGAAAATTAAATTATAAACTTTTAGCAACTTCTTAGGAATATATTATAAAATTACTAAACCGAACGATCTAATGAACCGGTTCAAGAACTGTTGCAAAATTTAATTATTTTAAACCGGAAGAAAAACCAAGTGATGGAATATGATGATGCGTGAACCGAAACGACAGCGATTTTTTTAACCGTTTCCAGTCCTGATTAAAGATGAAATTATTTAGATTTTAAATGGACCATGAATAAAGTGAGATCAAACTAAACACTTAAAGTTTTGCATAAAATCTAGTTGCAAATTATGTTTAATACACGATTAAATATTTTAAAAATATATATGTATAAATACCAAATACCGGTTCTCCGCATTTCTTGATCTTAGTTGTCCATCAAATAGGTAAGAAAAGTAGATAGGAACTCACCTGTAAACAATATTAAATGTTAGTTTTTATTATAAATAACAATATAATTAAAGAAGAAAAAAAAATATGTTAATAAGAATAACTGTACCTATACTGAATTGTTACATAACTAATCGTACAAGTGAAATAAATTCATTTCATATTCCACACGTGCACAAAAACAATTAATAAAATAAAAATATAATATCTGTCAGTCGTATAAATTCCTTTGAGAATAAATATACTATAATTTGAAGTTTTATATAACAGTATAAAATACTGACTGCAGGGCTATAATTTTCTGAATCAAATATTATTGAGCAACACTTTTATTTCAAAACGTTGACAAATAACAACCTGAAAGAATTTATGGTTGACACGTTTCCATTCAGTATAAAATCAACTTCAAATTAATGAAGACAATAAATTCCAATAAAATATTTGAACATAAAATATGTAATATCACATATCTCCATGAAGTAAGACTTGCATGAGTTCTTGAGTTTCTAGTTGTGTAGGTTTGTTTTTGATTTTTTGTTCCGCATATTTTATGGTGTTAATATTATTCTGTTTCTTATCAGATTTCGGAGCCAGTTTGGAGCAAAGTGCGAATAATTAATTATTTTAGAACGAATTGGGCATTCGACACGGACTGATAGTGCTGGGAAAGATTAATTGCTTTTGTTTAATTAGTTTTCTTATCGATAATAAATTCGATGCCATCGTGCAAGATTTCAAATTACAGTTAAATACATTATTTACACTATTTCTATCAATAAATTTAAATTAAATAACTTTATCTTCACGCCGATTTATACATTACTAAATTAATAATCTGCTGTATTGCACAGTGGCGGCACGTGAGTAAAATTACAAGCAGGTCAATTCAAATTTTAGTTAAGCATAATTAATTTGTAGTCTTTTTTTAATTATTATTGAAGGGTTTATAGAGATTTCGACTGCAGGGTCATGAATCTCTTATTCTGCGTAAATAATAAAAAATCTGTGGAAGTTACAATAAAATATAAATAAATATATCATCACGCCTTTTACCCATTACTGGGTGTGGCACTCATTCGAAACAGATCTCGGAAAGTGATATATGTCTTCGCGTGAAGTGCAGGTACCAGCCGTCAAATCACGGCTCCCAAAGATGTTAGTGGAGGGGAAGCCACAGGAGTAGATTTAATTTGGTGAAAATTGTTTGTCGACTGTGGGGATCGAACCAGGGTTTTTAAGATCCACAGGCCGACTCGATACCACTGAGCCACCTATCCCATTAGAAAAGTAATTAATTTAATTTTTATTATTGAATTGGTTTCACTATGTATTGGCAACTTGGACAATTTTTGTCTTTTTTTTTTATTTTTAAAACTATTCAATTCTAACTGATTGCTATATTCAGCTAGCTATTAATTTTGCTAATATTTAATATTATTTATAGCAAATAACTACATTTTTACAAAGAGCGCAACGAATTAATACAGACAATATTTATATCTGCAAGTGCAAGACAGTTCGAGTAACAGTGGGACATTGTTATACGGGCGAAAATTCTATCCTCGATTCGTTTACCGTTCCATATATGTCTTATTCTCTTCTATTTATGTATTGTCCTATAAAACAGCTGTTTTTCATTTAAAAGCAAGGCTGGTATCACTAGCTTTGTTTTTTGGTATTATGAGAGCACGGTTTTAACATGTTATAGAGATAGCAAAAACACCTAAAAAACACTGCTCTTAAAACAGAGCTTGTGGAACCAGCCATTGTGATTTATTTGTAAATATACTGATCTAAATATCAACAATTTAGAAAAACAAGCGTTTTTGGCAAGCTAGCGGAGTTCCTCATTAAGAAATAGCAGAAACTAAAAAGCATTTGTAAATAAAGCTTATTAAAGGCAGTTTATTGTAACGGAAAGGCCATACAGCATATCTCATACGTTATGCCGTTTCAGAATACATTACAAACAGATAAAGTCTAGGACAAATCAATCAGTAATTAGTGGCTAAGTCCTCATATGTATGCGACACGCTATCTAATAGATGTCACGCAACATTCAGCCTGTTGATATCCAGATGATGGATGTGGACAAGGAAATCATAGAATGATTTCATCTGAAAACGTTGTTGTCACTGTTGAGACCACTCAAGAAGAGCAGATATGTGCACGTCAATGACAACTCTGCCTGCTGAGTTAACATATGGCAAATAACTGAACGATCAACGCTGACTATGTTGATTTGATTGAAGGAAAGTCATTTATATAAGCTAAATGAAAATGAGATTTTTATTTATCTCTAACTCTACTCAATGTCACTTGATTCTGGCTATCACAGCTATCACATTAGTAATTACAATTTTATGGGGTACATGGCTCAGTGGTCTCGAGTCGGCCTGTGGATCTTGAGAACCCTGGTTCGATCCTCACAGCCGATAAACAATTTTCACCAAATTAAATCTACCCCTGTGACTCCCCCACCACAAACATCTTTGGGGGCCGTAATTTGACGACTGCTAATCGCACTTCACGCGAAAAAATATGTTGTATCACTTACCCAGATCTACTTAGGCAGAGTGCCACACCCAGTAATGGGTAAAAGGCGTAATGTAATATTTATTTATTTAATTAGCAATTGGTGAATCCGTCTTAAAACTTGCAATCCAAATTGTATTTGCAGCTTAAATCAGTTCAATTAGATAACATGACAAACTGAATTGAACTAAACTGAGGAATTATTTCAAGTTGAAGCCGAATTAGTAATTCCAATATTGGTAATAAATTAAGCGAAGTAATCCAGTGAAATAAATATGTGAACTGATTCAGTAAGTGTAAGTTAGATCTGATCCAAATGGCAAATTCGCCTACTTAATAAAACTATAAGTGAATTAGTGAAAAATTACAATTGTAGAGAACTTTGAAAGAAATCAAATAAACAAAATAAAAATAATCTAATAATTGCATAATGCAGATCTGCGACTTTTTCTTTGAACTAAATCGATTAATATCACCCCATATTTTATGAATACTGTAGTTTTATAAAATTCTACTTGACATTTAAATTGTCACTCTCAAACACATCGAAGAGTCCGTGAGAGATGATAGTCTGATTGTACGGGACAAATTTTATTTTGATTCTAAATAGCTGACTAATATGTGAAAATGAAGACATGTTTATATAGCAAAACAATTTATAACAGTGACAGGGCAGTACCAATTTTATTGTTTCATATTTTTATAATTGTTGATTAGGTAATATTTAAAAGTTTAAATTGTACGTCATGTTTATTTTATGGATAATTACCTCCAATACTGTCACAATTATTATACTATATGAATATGTCTTCATTTTGATTTTTCGTTCAGCCATTCGGTTAAGATAAAATACGTGCTATATAACCACACTGTAATCTCTCACCGAAAAAGACAAAATAACCCTAAATAACTGTGAATGAAAAATTTGAAATTTATAAACATTTTACTTATTACAAATTGCACCAACAAAAAAATTTAAACTTTTATTTAAATGTATATCGAATGTTTGACAGCAATACCAATTATTCAATATGACATGTAACTTCGATTTGCATTTATTAATTTAAACTAAGTTTAAAATTTAAGTTTTGTTGGTGCAACTAGTACTCATAATTAAATCAAAATTTTATCGGTGAGAACGTTAACATTATTTGAGATATGACAGTTCTGTTCTGTTCTATTCTGTTAGAGATACATGGCGGGCCCTAAAGCCAATCCTGGTTTATTTACATTCTGCTAAGTATTGAATAATAATTATTCAATATCCGAACAGAATCGCCAGGCCGGTTTCTGGCAAGAGCTGGACTGACCAGCTTATACCTTAAATGAAAGACAGAGTGCAATGCAAATCAGTCGACACCACGATACACAAAAAAGTTTAACGTCCAGAGGGCTCCCCAATTTTAAAGTAAAATCAGTGTTCGGTGACTTTTTTAACTTTTTGTTGCTTCTTTCCAAAATGCAGTTAAAGTTTAGGGCTGACTTACTAGTAGTTGAGTTGCTAATTCTAATGAATAATTTGGTAGCTCTAAACGCAGCATTAATAGAATAAATTATTGTACAACGACCATAGAATGGTACTCATTTCGTAATTTACACGAGTGAGAAATGAACATTCCATGCAAGTTGTAGAGTAGTACTATATTTTATCTACGGCTATGATATGGTTCCTCTAATAATTAATATTTAAATAATTAGTTTGTCAATATTTCACTACTCCAATATAAAAATCCTCAATTAGTATCCTATTAACTGAATAACCCGTGAGATATTTTAGATATATCTCATATGTTACCTGTGGTAACCGTGAGATATGAAAATATGTGCACAATATGCTATACACTTTTTTAATCAACGATAAACATTTAGTAAACAGATATGTTAGTAATAATAATATTCGTATTTTAATTTGCAAGATTTTGTTTTTGTTTTACGCAGGAGGCAATGCAGTTCCATATGAAGTGAATACATGCATATAAGTATAGAGTGATAACCACCATACAGGTATAATTTTGAGTTTTATGGAGTTTCACTGCTTTCGGTGAATACAGATGTATATATTTAATATACTGGAGCATAGTCATAATCACACTGATTTCGTGGCTTACAGCAAATACTACTGTTCATTTAAAATACTTTCACTATCTTCGATAAACGATGAAATTATCTGTAATAAAATCTGGAAATAAGTACTCATTAATTTGTGCAAGATTTATGTAAAGTTTGTATGGGAAAAATTCTAAAAGGTAATTGTATTTCATTATTATTCACAACATATAAAGACAGTAATTTCAATGAGCACGCAAAATGTATATTAATTTGAAAATGCAAGTACAGAATTATTAGATAAACATTAAGCTTGCATTTCCACTTTCTCACATTCAAAATTCACTATCGAAAACTATTTGCATTCTGCTCAACTTGCCACTACGCCGTTCCGTTTATCTTGTTGACTGTAATTTACATCCAAAAAATGCAATTTAGTTTAAATGGTTCGGATTTTACTCGTACTATAAGCTCACTGTACTGTAATTGAGAATAAGTTCCTGCTGTGCAGAGTAACAAATATAAGAAACGATATGAGTCCCCTGCAAAAATGTGAACTACTAATAACACTTTTCTGGATTTCGATGACAACATGAGTAACTGAATTGAATTAAGAAAGCTGATACACTTATTGGGATGTATTACTTTAAACTATATCCAAATCAGAACATCTAGTATTATAAATAAAGTCTGCAAAATAATACAGTGAAATAAACAAGTAATCTGGTTTAGTAAATATTAGTTAGATCTGATCCAAATGGCAAATACACCTATTCCAGTACGTTATATTAATTGATAAACAATAAAAAGTACAGTACGGGCATCACTGTATTGTACTCTTATGTTTGCAGTAATTATTTCAGTCCGGAAAGTGAGATTTTTCAGTACAAGTACAGTAATAAATATTGCGAGACTGTGAAGCTGCTATGTAATAAACAGTTTTTAACATTTAATTATAATTATTTTAAGATGTCATTTTCAAGATTAAGATATAAAAATAATGTTTAATAATTAAATGTCACCCAATATAAAATAAAACGTAAGTCGTACATCCATTAATAAGTTTTTACGGTACTCATTTCGAAATTCCAGCCTTGGTTTTTTCGGTGATTTGTCTGAAAACTTCTTTCTCGTACCGTAAAAATTTATTTACTTTAAGAGGTAATAGCAATTTTGAACTAGCCCAGGAATATATCCTATTCTATTATTTCATGTTGTCTAATAACGATTGTAACCTACAGGAATAAATTATTAAGATTTTCTTTAACTGAATAATAAAATAATAAATTTACTATAATTCGATGGAATAAAAAAAGTATATGAAGTAGTAGCTCAGTGTATCGAGTCGGTCTGTAGAACTGAAAACCCGGGTTCGATTACCACAGGTGACAAATAATTTTCTCTACTAGTCGTATGAGTCGCCCGCCATTAATATCTTTGAGGGACGTAATTTGACTGCTGGTAACCGCACTTCACGCGAAGTAATATATCACTTACCGAGATCTGCTAAGCCAGAGTGCCAGACCCAGTAATGAGTAAAAAACGTGATGATATATTTATTTATTTAAAAAATTGTTATTGTTCAACAATTGCCATCATCGTCCTCATACAAATCTAGCTTTTCCTACAACTTATAGAATATACTATTCGTGGCTTTTTTAAATAAAGAAAATCAAGTAGAAATATATATTAGTGTATTGTAACGTTTTAATTTAATTATATTAGATATTATATACTATTAACAATATTTTAAACTAAAATTTTCCGAATCATATTAGCGCCACAATGCTAACATAAAAGTCAAATATCCCCAAGTATTTACCAACCACCATCTCTACTTCCACTCCAACCACAGTTAGACAATCTCGTCGACATCCTCACCGTCTAACAGTCCGGAATCCGGCAGTCCTGGGGCAGGGGCCAGCGCACGACTTATCACACGGAGAACATCGGCTACAATAATACCGGACGGTTGTAGTACCGCAGACTGTACTGTACACTCGTGCACGGTAGTAACGTATAAACTACACTGTAATTACACCGCTAGTGATAACGCCACGACGACGACGGTACCGTTAAATGATAGTGAGTAGTGGACTGGTGTTACGGTGAGCTGTTATTGTCAAACGAGTATTTAGGGATTTTTTTTTAGGGAAATGTAGGTGTGGTAGGTTAGTTTGACAAGTACTTGTTAGGTTAGGTATCTTTTGACAGTGATAATTTACAAGTTAATAGGTTGGTCACAGTTGTTACATATCTACTTATATGTAGATTAACTGTTTAACAATGATTATTTTTGCAAGAATAAAAATACTTCAATATAACAATAAAGAATGTTATGTTCCATCAAATGGAGATAGTACAAACTCTTCACACTTAACATTTATTTATTAAATTCATCTTGCAACGAAAAAGATTCCTATCCTATCCATAATATATTTCATAAAGCGGAACAAACGGGAACTGAAGCTTGGAAAATATGTGAACTAAAGAGTAATTTCGTCTAAATCTATAAAATACAGCATGTTTAAAAATTACTGCAAAAAAAATTAAGGATATATATTATTTGATGTACTGATTATAACGTGAAAATATTTTTTCACAAAAATTATTCCACGTTATTTGAAGTAAGCACTTTTTGTGCCACTGTAACGAATAAAAGTTAGTAAACAAAATAAATTTTATTGTTTACCACATTAAAACTACTCCTTTAGATGCTGCTCCACTAATATCTTTGGCGGGCGTGATTTTCCGGCTGGTAACAGGCGAAGAAATATATCACTTACCGAATTTTGCTAAGCCAGAGTGCCATACCCAGTAATGCATGAAAGGCGTGATGATATATTTATTTAATTTATTTATAATGAATGACTTATACAGCGTTGGACATAGCAATTTTTTTAAATTGTCTACTATTGCTTTCAAATCAGTTATAAACAGAAAATTAGGTACTAAGTTATGTTATATTGTTTCTAATTTTAGATATCTTTTAAAGATTTGCTTAGATTTGTTAATTTTGCAACTAAAATATAAACAAAAATAATTTCCATTCGATCAAAGCATTCAAAGATTTAATTCCTTTTAATTTATCTGTATACGCTCATTTATTTTTCACATTCGGAACCTTTCTATTACACCCATCCATTTATGTCCAAATCGGCCACGCAATATTTCTTTTTACATATGTTCCAGATGCCCAAACCATCTCAATTAACACACTCTTTTAATAATATTTTTCTTAATTTTAAACTTATAATTATAATATCACAGATTGTATATAAAAAGACAGAAAAAGTAGAAATAACCCCCATCTTAGAATGAGTAGTGGTGTGAATTATCATTAAAAACTGCTTAATCGTATGATGGAATTATCTTATTTACTAAATTTTAAAATGACATTAAAAATTATAAAACACGTAAAAGAGGTAATCAACGGTAATCAAGTAAAGTATGTGTTGTTCTTTGATATGTTATTGTGAAAATTGAAGCATTTGCAGATTATACAACTGCAGAACAATAATTATTGTAGTACTCGTATATCAAATGATTTAACGGTCAACTAACTGTTTTATGAATATGATAATATCAGATTGAATTGTATTGCATTGCATTGCAACTGAATCAGGTGTATTATTATTACATTACCTTTTGAATAATAAATCTAATGCAATATTACTTTGTCTATTTCACTGAGCACTGAACAAATAAGATAGGTACTCTACATTTAAAGAGCTAAATAATTAGTTTCTATGCATTACAGTTATCGAAGAATTGCATTATTGTACTTATAAGTACTACACATTAGATTGGAATTATTTTCACCTTAATCTTAAAAGGTCGACAAAGTATTAAATTATAGTTTGTTCCAACCCATAAATGTAGACATTTCTAAAGTGATTAAAAGTGAGAAATCTACTCTCTTCATGTGAATCATGCACTTAATTAGGTCTGAACTTGGCCCCGAACACTGATCTTTTTAAATCAAGATAATATTGATATTATAAATGAAACTTATTATGCATATTCCATACATTTCTCTTGGTTTATCCTAAAAAATATACAAAAATAATATACTATTTTTATTTGAACAGAGGGCATCAAAAATGAACAAATATTAAAAAAATATGGTTCAAATTTGCAGCGAGAATGACCTTCGTTTTGAAAGCATTTTCTTGTTGTTTTTTTTTTCTTGCACAATAATTTTGAATTTGAGTTCCGATTCGTGAAATGTTTCATTTCAAATCCTGGATTCAGTGATGACTATTTTTTCAGTTCATAATTTTGATTTGAGTTCTCAAATATGATTGGAAGGAAATTAATATAAAAAAATAGTCAACATTAAAACCATGAAAACACAAAAACAAATGACAAAGAAATAATAAATTAAATAAGCAGCTTCTTATCTCAAATGGGTTTCGCATACAAATAGAATTTTTTACTCTGCCTAAATGAGGTGTTGCACATCCATTTTAGTAACTAATTTAAATGCGATAAATCTGTTCTGAATCATATAATTCGGTTATCAATATGAATAGGCGTGGCTAATTGCTCGACCTTGTCAGTGTTATCGCGGTTCGGATCTCATTGCTCGAAGCCGCCGCCGCCACCACCGCGTTATGAAGTGTGACCGCCGCCAAAATATCCGCATTTTCCAGCCGATTATCTAATTGCCCTATATTCCCAACACCGTGATATCTCGACCAGATTATTATGCAAATTAGCGGCATTTAATACGATTAAGACTAGTCATAGCTTCTACGAATTATGTTAGATATCGATAGAGATTTTTGTATTATATATTATCATTTTTGAAATTTTAATGAGATTGTAAAATAAGAATGCGCCTATAGTGGCAAAAATTGGAATTACGACATAGGTATAGTTTGCTGCTAATCTAATAACTGTAAGTACTTAAATAATAAATAAATATAAAAATAATTCAACTCGTATTTACAATAACGAAAACATTGAAACTAGAACTAATATACTAAAAGAACTAATTGTTACTAAGATAAATTTACACTATTAAAACTATATATGTATTTCAATTTGTAACTAAACGTTAAACGATATTTGAAACTACTCGTAATACGAGTACTAAAGCTACAACCAACAACTACATATTCTATTTAAATCAATTAAAAAAACACTATTAACAAATACAAAATCAATGAAAACAAAAACAAAGAAATACAAGTGACAGTAATGGTAAGTTTACCTTTGTCTCAATTTTGACATATCGTGATCAACCTATCTATCTCATAATAGTTGAATATCCCAATAGTTCATATTATGCAATGTAGAATTAGTCAAATAATTGAATAAATTTACGTAAATTGCGCTAGTGTATCATTTCTCACTTTCAGAACTAAAACTGACCGAGTTGACAACAAAAGTTACTGAATCTATCTGTCTAGTAAATTAGAAGTTAAGGAAAAATACATTTATCTGAAACTGACAGGAAAATAATCATTTGCCTGATCTTTATGACTCAAGAAAGCTTTGCTTTGCATGTCTAGTCAGGAAAATAACATATTGCCTGCCTAGGCAGGTAATGAAAGAAACGTGAGTGTCTAGTTACTAAGCAACATAAAATACTGACTGAATATGTAAGTCAAATATTTCTATTAATTAAAATTAATGTAAAATATTTATTATTTGTTTATAAGTTTCAAGTAGAATATTATACGTAACACATCAGTAAAGCGTCGTACAGGATTCGTAAGCTGCTCATCCTGTAATTGAACACTTTCCTGACTTTTTACGTAAATAACTATTAACATATTAATCTTTTATTGTTACTTCTGAAAATCTGATAAATCTGATAAATATAAAGATGGTATGACATTTACATATTAAATGGAACGTAATATTTTCTCTTTCTCCCTTTACACAGATTATAACATTCACATCACTACAAGATTTGATTTCGTGATATATCACGTGTAAATCACAAACAAACTAACATTTCCTGAACTTCCGGTTTTAGTTATGACAGCTCAGCAGTCAATAGCTCTAGTAATATGTCAGCTTTTCCAACATTTCAACAAATGAAGCCAAGAGAAACGGAACCATTTAAATTGACATAAATATTTGATCTACCGATAAATACGATCGTAACGAGAATATTAGTTTTACTTTATAAGGAAATTTCTTCATAAAGCAAGTGATGTGGTTATATTTATTATAATCGATTTTAAACTAATAATATGAACGATGAAATAGTTCGCAGAGTCGTTAGTGATTCATTGATCGACGGTATTTCATTTAATTCTAATAAGGCAGTTTAATGGATTTCACGTGATATGAATTAATTAGTCTGGAATGTCAATTATTTTGGTGACTTTTAATAGGCGAATCTATAGAAGATTAGATGTTTCTGTGCTACTACATAATATGTGCATATCGGAGAAAATATTAAGAGAAGTTTTTATTACTATTAATTAAAAGACCAAAATTCGAACCTTTTTGTCTAAACAAAGCGTCTTCCCACCTAGACGACGCTAACATACATACATAATATTACATTCATTGAATATTTATTCATCAGTTGAATAATACAGAGAAAAATTGGGATTTAATATAATACTAAAAAAAAATACCAAACACCATGTCTGACCTATTTACAATATGCCTAATATAGTTTCAATCTAAACTGGTACAGAGCATATTTTTAATAAAATAAATATATCATCACGCCTTTAACCCATTACAGGGTGTGGCAATGCGCCGTAGCAGATCTCAGTAAGTGATATATTTATGAGCGTAAAGTGCGGTTATCAGTCGTCAAATCAAGGCCCCACAGATGTTAGTGGAGGGGCCATAACGGTAGATTTAATTTGGTGAAAATTGTTTGTCGGCTGTGGGAATTAAACCCAGGTTCTCAAATTTACAGACCGACTTGATACCACTGAGCCACCTACCCCTTTTAAGTCTAACACATGATATAATATAAATCCTAACATCTTTTTGTATATTTATAAATTTATTACATTTTTTAAATTAATTTTCCAAGCGTTTTGAGAAAATAAGTTTTACAATTAGTTTCATTATTATTTGCATATAATATAGTTTTAAAATGAATTTCAATTAAAAATATTGTTACGTTTTTTTTTTGTATTCTCCAGTTCTGTTTTATCTTCATGTTTCCGTACGTTTTTTTGTTGTTGTTTATTTTTCCTTCGTCGACAAATTCCTGAAACGTAATTATTGATTAGATATTGACCACTTAGATCCTTCTGATACTTAGCTTCATTTAGATTTCACTCTCGTTGTAGTATTCCAGTTTATAGTAAAACTTAGATTCAGTTCCTCTTGGTTTCATTGCTTTTTTTGTAGGTTATTTACATCTGTTTGTTTAGCTGTCAACGCTCTGCCGATAATACGATCTGCGAGGTAGGATCTTTACCGGCACCGTTCAGATTTAGGCGGAGGCTGTCTCTGTCTTCGCGCATCGCGCGCTCTTTCTTGGCGGAATTTGACAAGTTCGTTTTCGAACGGAATTCTTGTCTTTTGTCTGTTGCGAACAACGTAGTTGCAAAAGTGTGAATTTTGAATATTGGAAAATTGGGCTATTTTCATTTATTTTTCGGCAAACCAGTTTGTTTGCGAAATACCCGTGTGGGGATTTTAGAGATAGTGCCATTGAGTGAGTGGTGCATTGGTAGATATTGCACTACTCAGCGGAATCGTTCCGGATTAAGTTTCCGATAGGAAAGATCACATACTTTCTACCACTTGAAAGCCGCACAAGAACCCAGGTAAAGTTTTCTTTCTTTGTTATTGAATCTGCCTTTCTGTCAAGTAAAGTTAGGCCGACCCGTAGTTTTACATGGTCGTAATTACAGTCTTTTGTTTTAGGCTTTTTCTTTTCGTTTTCGTTTTATGTTTGACGACAGCCAGTTCGTTTTATGTACGTTTTGTTGTACGTTGTACGTGTTTACGTATTTTTGTGGCTGGTCAGCTGTTCGTGCCATTGTGGGTTTATGCTGTGTGCCCGTGTTCCTGGCATCGAAGCTGATGTGAGCGCACTAGCTCGTTGGCGTTGCATTGGAGGAGTTCCTGTTAATTGTTGCCAAGGGAGTAAAGCCCAGCAGCTGTGGGAAAAGAAACCACGTGTAGCGGAAGTCCGCCATCTTGAAATTGACGATTCTGGACATCCGGTTGGCAGACCGAGTTGTGTCACTGCTGCCACCTGTCCCGTTCACGCCTGGACGCCATACAGCTAAGCCACAATCATTTGTTTTATTTATTCATTTTTCTTGTAATCATTACGTTGTGTCGTATTTGCGATTTATGTATTGTATTGTTATACTTTGGTTCGTGTGCCTTCTGCTCACGAGATTATTTAAGTTATTGTTGAGCAAGATAATTAAGAGTAGTTACAGATTTTAATTGTGAAAATCCAGTTAAGAGTATTTGGTAGAGTCATTTGTAGTGACGTTGTGGTCACTGACGAGGTGTGTTGCTTGTGCAACGTAATAGTTGTTAGGGTCTGCGATTCTGTAGTCAAGTACGTTCGGTCGCGCCGCGTAAACGAATTATTGGCCAATGATACGTCATACGTCGGTATACGCCAGTTCATTTTAGGTGTAGACTTTTCCGCAGCCCTAGTCGCTACGGCGAAACGCAGCGCCCCGCCTCCGTTTATGCTAGTATCCGCTTTGAAGCGTTTTGATCTTAAGTGGATTTACGATCCAGCTATCGTGTAGCAACGACTATTGTGTTCTGTGTAATTTTCTCGTGAGTGTTCTAATATATCGTTAGTTTTTCGTATTACCATCTTGTTATTGAAGAAGTTGGCACCTCTCGTAGTCCTGTCCTGGGAAGTATCCCGTACCTTGTCGGCCGTAGTACTTTTGTTGAACCGGTCGCGGCTCAGGCCGGCTGGCGCCCATTCATTTGTGATTTATCACCCCCTTCTCCGACTCACTCCCATCTTCACTGAGTTTAGCCGCGGTTCAACCGTCCAGCCCGGGCTCATCCCCCAGGGAGCGTAAGGTTGATTATTGTAGCACAAAGAAATTTGCGTTACAAATTTGGCGCCCAACGTGGGGCCTCGAGAAAAATAGGCCTGAGAATTTTGAGAGGCACGAGCAGAAGAGGCTCGATTTTGTTGTTGTCGTTTTCATGTTTGGCTTGTTTTTGTGATTTTTTTGTTTTACCTGCTTGTTTTTGAAATTTGGCTCTTAGTTAGGGAATTGAATTTTTGGTTTGGATAGTATTCTACAACTAGTTCTTAAATTAGTTTAGTTTAGTTACATTTGGTTATCATTGAGTTCTCGTACGATGGAGGCTAAAATGGAGATAAATAGGCTAGGCAGGGATGAGTTAGTTTATGAGCTAAAGCTCAGAGGTGTTGATGAGGTTGGTACGGTTGAGTTCATGAGACAATCGCTCCGTGCATTGCTCAAATTGGAGAAGAGTTCTAGTTTTGTTTTTCCTGATTATCCGTTTGCATTCGCAGAGGATCACGCAGCTTTGGAAGCTCAGATTAAACAAATTTCTGATCTAATTAGCGCATTTACCGATGTGAAAAATTCGTCAGCATATAAGAAGATCGAAACTAAGATAGCACAAGCAGTAGGTCGAGCTTCTCGTTGCATGCCAGCCAACAATGACGAAGTCAAAAAGCGGGCGCAGATCCAACTGAAAATTGTCACATTAGAATCAAATCTCTTGGCGAAAGCAAAACTGGTGAAGCACTCGTCCACCTTGGTTAATCCGTTAGTAGACGCATCCTTTGCCGAGTTGAAATTGTCCGGGTCAGACTCAGATTCGTCAGAGGGCGAAACCGCGAGTGAGAGGGCTAGATTAGGTTGTAAATCTGTTCCAGTAGAGAAATGGGGAATATCTTGCGAGTATGACATTGTTATTCGCCAGGTTAAAATCTAGGCTGTCAGACGAGTACAAGGTCAGCATACTACTTCGTAATATTCTACCGTTCTACCAGAATCAACTAGCGTTGGTCGAAGTGAAATCAGCCACCGAACTGCAACGGCTTTGTAGGAGACTCGATCAGAGGAAAGAGTCCATTCAATGTTTTACGCCACCACCTAGGAAAAACCAATCATTAGAGCCAGATTTAGCTTATGCTGACGCTGCCTCACCCTCGCATATATCCACTTCTTCAGCTTCTTCAGCTCGCGTGACTACCGTCAGCAATATCAGTTCTCGCCGCTGTTGGAATTGCGGCAAAGCAGGGCATCTCGCTCTAGAATGCAATGCTCCACGCAAGCTTCATTGCTATAAATGTGGTAAGCCTGACGTTAACCACCGGTCTTGTCCGAATTGTCGCCCGGGAAACGCCAGACGGATGCCGTAAGTGGTCGTGAACGGCACCGACAAGCAGACATAGCGACCGCTATAACCGATGCACGGTTGGAATTTATTTTAGCCCATGTTCAGGGTGATGAGCGCCCATATTTAGAAGTTTTTATATTCGGGAAATCATTTAAGGGATTATTAGACTCGGGTGCATCATGCACAATCGTTGGGAAAATGGGTTGGGAAATTTTGAGTAGCTTACATTTACCATTACAGAAATCATTCATGCATTGCACCGTCGCGAACGGACAACGTTGCGCTAGCATTGGAAGTATCTCTGTCCCAGTTCGGTTACGTGACTGTGTGAGAGTCATTGACATTCTCGTCGTGCCGGAACTACCGCATCTGTTGATTTTAGGGGCAAATTTTTGGAAAATTATGGGCATTGTGCCAGATCTTCGTCGCGGGGAATGGTCATTTTCTCACTTACCGGTAGTTTCAGTTGACGCGATTTATCCTCGTAGCCATTTGTCAGTGGAGCAGGAAGGTAGATTATCGGAGGTCGTGGATAAAATGTTTATGGGAATGGATAAGGATCGGATAGGATGTACGGACAGGATTGAACTTAAAATCTATACGGATAGCGAGCCGATCAAGCAACGCTACTATCCAATCTCTCCTGCGATGCAGAAGCATGTCAACAGCGAGCTAGATTTTATGTTGGCAAATGGGATTGTGGAGAAATCGCAGAGCCCATGGTCGTCTCCAATTCTGCTAGTACCTAAAAAGGATGGTACGTATAGATTCTGCGTGGATTTTAGGAAATTAAACAAAGTTAGTCGTCGCGACGCCTACCCGATTCCGTATGTTTCCGATACGCTTGACAAGTTACGTGATGCAAAGTATCTCACGTCGCTGGATATTAAGTCCGCCTATTGGCAAATACCTGTTGCGGAAGATGCAAAGCAATACACAGCTTTCACCGTACCAAATCGTGGTTTATTCCAATTTAGACGCATGCCTTTTGGCCTGCACAGTGCACCTGCAACATGGCAACGCTTTATTAACTCCGTTATTGGTACAGACTTGGATCCACACGTATTCGTTTACCTAGACGACATCGTCATAGTTACGCCTACCTTTGATAAACACTTGGAGATACTGGAGGAAGTCTCCAATCGACTTCGTGACGCAGGACTGACGTTAGGGCGCGATAAGTGTCATTTTTGTAGAGATGAGTTGAAGTATTTGGGATACGTGGTGAACAAGCGCGGTCTTCACGTTGACCCAGACAAGGTTCGCGCCATTTTAAACATTCCAGTGCCGAAATCGGTATCTGAGGTTCGTCGGTTGGTTGGAATGGCGTCGTGGTACCGTCGTTTTGTGCCACATTTTTCTTCGGTCATCGCTCCGCTCACTAGTCTTCTGAAGAAAAATTCTATATTTAAGTGGGACAACCGTTGTGATCAGGCTTGGCAGGACATTAAAACTCACCTGGTGTCTGCTCCAATTCTGACATGTCCCGACTTTGACCGAGAATTCGTACTGCAGACTGACGCATCGAATTTTGGACTTGGTGCTGTGCTGAGTCAACAACATGACGATGGCGAGAAAGTCATTTGTTATCTGTCTCGCTCATTGACGCGGCAAGAACGGAACTACTCGACGACAGAAAAAGAACTGTTGGCACTTCTGTGGGCGATAGAGAAGTTACGTCCGTATTTGGAGGGCACGGAGTTCACTGCGATTACAGACCATTACTCCTTGTTATGGTTACATAAGCTAGAAAACCCTTCAGGTCGTTTAGCTAGATGGTCGGTGCGATTGCAGCAGTATAATTTTAAAATTGTGCACCGCAAAGGAAAAGAGCATGTTGTTCCGGATGCGTTATCTCGTGCTGTACCGATCGTGGATGATATTAGTGTGAATGTTGATGGTGTGAAAGATGCATGGTTCTTAAGAATGGTGAAACTGGTTAGGGAGGATTCGCTTCACTATCCAGATTATTGCATTAGGGATAGTAAATTATATAGATTTATTAAAAATACTTATTTAGGGTTAGTTGAGGATAGGGAGCAATGGAAGGAGATTGTGCCGAAGGAAAGGCGGAAGGATGTAATTAGGGAATGTCACGACGTACCGACAAGTGGACATTTGGGAGCGTTTAAAACGTTCCATCGTTTGGCGGAACGTTATTACTGGCCGAAGATGAAGGCAGACGTGGCTCGGTATGTCCAGGGCTGCGGGGTCTGCATCAAGTCAAAGCCGGTACAAAGAGCTGCACCTGGACGCATGGGAGGTCATTCCACCATTACCAAACCATGGGAGGTGATCAGCATTGATTTGGTTGGTCCACTGCCGCCGTCGAAGGGTTTTACGTTTATCCTGTCCGTCTACGACGTTTTTAGTAAGTTTGCCATGTTCTTTCCGCTGCGTCAAGCTAAGGCAACCTCGATCGTGAAGGCATTGGAGGAACATGTATTTTTAGTCTTTGGGGTTCCTAGAGCTGTCATCTCCGACAATGGGACACAATTCCGTTCGCACGAGTACCGGCGCCTTCTGACGAAATATCAGGTAAAAAGTAGGTACACTTCGCTTTATCATCCGCAGGCAAACCCGGTGGAGCGCGTCAACAGGGTATTAAAGACCATGTTGGTATCGTACGTGTCCGATAATCACCGCACGTGGTGTGAGTACTTGCCGCAGATTGGCTGTGCCGTAAGGACGGCTGTGCACGAAGTCACTGGAGTGAGCCCATACTTCATAAATTTTGGACGGCACATGCAGCTATCCGGCGAATGGCATCAACCAGCCGAGGAGGACACTGTGGAGCCTGTGAACGAAGAGAGGCAGTTAAAACGCTCGTACTGTTTTGCGAAACTGTATCAGGACGTACGGAAGAGACTGCAAGCTTCTTACGTAAAGTCGAAAGCCCGCTACGACCTACGACATCGTAACGTCATCCTGTATGACAATCAGCTTGTGTGGCGTAGGAACTACGTTTTATCGGACGCGTCGAAGTATTATACGGCGAAGTTGGCTGCCAAGTATCTAGGTCCATTTATGGTACATCGACGTATAGCGGCTGATACTTACGTATTGAAGGACATGAATGGCACCGTACTCACCGGCAATTGGAATATTAAGGACCTCAAGGCTCATCCTGAGCTTGAACAAGACTCGTCTTGATGTAGTTTTATTTTCTTTTACGTAGTACTTTTCTTCTTAATTTTTTGCGTCTGTAGAGTTTTCTTATCGGAAATTCTCAAGAAAATTTCCTGGATAAGTAGGGGGAGAGTTGTTACGTTTTTTTTTTGTATTCTCCAGTTCTGTTTTATCTTCATGTTTCCGTACGTTTTTTTGTTGTTGTTTATTTTTCCTTCGTCGACAAATTCCTGAAACGTAATTATTGATTAGATATTGACCACTTAGATCCTTCTGATACTTAGCTTCATTTAGATTTCACTCTCGTTGTAGTATTCCAGTTTATAGTAAAACTTAGATTCAGTTCCTCTTGGTTTCATTGCTTTTTTTGTAGGTTATTTACATCTGTTTGTTTAGCTGTCAACGCTCTGCCGATAATACGATCTGCGAGGTAGGATCTTTACCGGCACCGTTCAGATTTAGGCGGAGGCTGTCTCTGTCTTCGCGCATCGCGCGCTCTTTCTTGGCGGAATTTGACAAGTTCGTTTTCGAACGGAATTCTTGTCTTTTGTCTGTTGCGAACAACGTAGTTGCAAAAGTGTGAATTTTGAATATTGGAAAATTGGGCTATTTTCATTTATTTTTCGGCAAACCAGTTTGTTTGCGAAATACCCGTGTGGGGATTTTAGAGATAGTGCCATTGAGTGAGTGGTGCATTGGTAGATATTGCACTACTCAGCGGAATCGTTCCGGATTAAGTTTCCGATAGGAAAGATCACATACTTTCTACCACTTGAAAGCCGCACAAGAACCCAGGTAAAGTTTTCTTTCTTTGTTATTGAATCTGCCTTTCTGTCAAGTAAAGTTAGGCCGACCCGTAGTTTTACATGGTCGTAATTACAGTCTTTTGTTTTAGGCTTTTTCTTTTCGTTTTCGTTTTATGTTTGACGACAGCCAGTTCGTTTTATGTACGTTTTGTTGTACGTTGTACGTGTTTACGTATTTTTGTGGCTGGTCAGCTGTTCGTGCCATTGTGGGTTTATGCTGTGTGCCCGTGTTCCTGGCATCGAAGCTGATGTGAGCGCACTAGCTCGTTGGCGTTGCATTGGAGGAGTTCCTGTTAATTGTTGCCAAGGGAGTAAAGCCCAGCAGCTGTGGGAAAAGAAACCACGTGTAGCGGAAGTCCGCCATCTTGAAATTGACGATTCTGGACATCCGGTTGGCAGACCGAGTTGTGTCACTGCTGCCACCTGTCCCGTTCACGCCTGGACGCCATACAGCTAAGCCACAATCATTTGTTTTATTTATTCATTTTTCTTGTAATCATTACGTTGTGTCGTATTTGCGATTTATGTATTGTATTGTTATACTTTGGTTCGTGTGCCTTCTGCTCACGAGATTATTTAAGTTATTGTTGAGCAAGATAATTAAGAGTAGTTACAGATTTTAATTGTGAAAATCCAGTTAAGAGTATTTGGTAGAGTCATTTGTAGTGACGTTGTGGTCACTGACGAGGTGTGTTGCTTGTGCAACGTAATAGTTGTTAGGGTCTGCGATTCTGTAGTCAAGTACGTTCGGTCGCGCCGCGTAAACGAATTATTGGCCAATGATACGTCATACGTCGGTATACGCCAGTTCATTTTAGGTGTAGACTTTTCCGCAGCCCTAGTCGCTACGGCGAAACGCAGCGCCCCGCCTCCGTTTATGCTAGTATCCGCTTTGAAGCGTTTTGATCTTAAGTGGATTTACGATCCAGCTATCGTGTAGCAACGACTATTGTGTTCTGTGTAATTTTCTCGTGAGTGTTCTAATATATCGTTAGTTTTTCGTATTACCATCTTGTTATTGAAGAAGTTGGCACCTCTCGTAGTCCTGTCCTGGGAAGTATCCCGTACCTTGTCGGCCGTAGTACTTTTGTTGAACCGGTCGCGGCTCAGGCCGGCTGGCGCCCATTCATTTGTGATTTATCACCCCCTTCTCCGACTCACTCCCATCTTCACTGAGTTTAGCCGCGGTTCAACCGTCCAGCCCGGGCTCATCCCCCAGGGAGCGTAAGGTTGATTATTGTAGCACAAAGAAATTTGCGTTACAATATATAAAATATATTTCATTTATAATAACAATAACAGTTTGTTTTAAAGAGATGAGAGTTTAGGTGCAAACTTCAAACACAATTAGGAGCATACATCTTAAAGGTATCACTATTTCTGTTCAAATATATTCATAGATGGTTATAAATAAAATTAATTCTTAAGCAAATTAACACATTGTAAAATAATAATACAATAATTTCCATATTTTTATCGTGATTTACTCACAAACTAATCCCATTACTATCAAATAAAAATGTTACGGTACAGTGCGCACACGCCTAATTCAATTCAAACAAAAGAACAAACGTCTTTTTTCCACAGCATGCCATGATATACAATCATCTGAATGGAGTCCAGTGTAAAGCCACAGGAGATACTGACTTGGCTTGGGTTCGAACGCTCGAAGAGATGCAGTTGTAGGTACAGGTGTAAGTCATCGGGTGGTCCTCCACTCTTGACTTGGCGGTGTTTGTGCGATAGCAACATCGTGTCGTCCGTTCCCACGACCAGCTGACCGGCCGAGGGCGAACGAACAACAGCGGAGATGGACGACGACAAGAACAGTGTCCGTTAGATGCAGTCTTATGATTCTATTGTTGCAGTTTCTGTTGTTTCTGATCGATAAGATACAAGCGAATCTATTTGGAATATAATTCATTGACACCAAAATTAGCTTAGATGATGACCCTCTTTCTACTTGTATAATACACAGTGTTCCATAAAAACTGCGCCATTGGAGAATTAATAAGGAAAATTATATTTTCATTACCATTGGTTCCTTGATTACTATACTAGATAATATTTCACTTAAAAACAACAGAATTTTTGCATCTAAATCAAATAACACATTTTAATTAACTTTTAGGGTAGATAGCTTAGTGGTATTGTGTCAATCTGTAGATTTGGGGATCCGAGTTCGATTGCTACACTACATTAAAATTATCCCTATGACTCCCAAAATATATCATCTACCGAGATCTGCTACGTCAGAGTGCTACACCTAGTAAGATACATATCACCACGCTTTAAAAAAATATATTTACCTGAAACTGACAGAAAAATTAATATTTGCCTGACCTTTAAGACTCAGGAAAGCTTTGCTTTGCATGCCTAGTCAGGAAAATAATATATTACCTGCCTAGGTAGGTAATGTCTAGTTACTGAGCAACTGACTGAATATGTAAGTCAAATATTTCTTTTAATTTAAATTAATTTAAAATATTTATTACTTGTTTATTATGTACGTTATTTCCTATGTTATTCACCTAAAGCGCAGGTTTCGTGGGAGAACCTGTATAATACATACTTTGAATCAGAGGATTATGCTTTTAATTTTCTAGTCAACTAACTAAAAATCCAAAAACAATCAAACAGAGTTCCGATTTCACCGAGTTGTAGATATTTGTGATTTTTACTAAGATGTTAGATACTATTCGTTAACTCGATATATTCCTAGTATTAATTACATAACATAATTACATCACCTTTAGTTTTAAATAAAAAGTGCTAATCCTAGTGGGCATTGCATTAGTATTTTTGTTTATCTGTTTGTATATCAGTTCCATTGATGTAAACACCTACAAGCAATCAGGTGTTCAGGTGTTGGTTGCAGTGGTTCGCGTGTGTCCTGCATGAAATCACCGCATTTCCGGCGGTCGTGTAACGTTGTAACCATGTGGTGTGGGCTACATGTCAATAAATACATTATGTTTACATTCACTCACTTTGTATCACTCTAATCAGTCTTTGTACAAACATAAGCCAATGAAATTGTCGTTGTCATGTACTCTAGTTTTCTGTTATTTATATTAATTATAAATAAATTGAATTTTATAAATTAAATTCCGAAATAGGTAATTACAAGTTATGTGTATATCTATGAGGTTTTTCTACAATGTAAATGATATAGAAACTGATGGAGCAGCAAGGAGATTTGCAGAACTTTCGAATTTCTGGCTGACTAACCTTTTTCTCCCCTTACATTCTTGCATTATCCTATTGGAGGTGGATACATCAATAAAATCCTATTAAGTCTGATGCCCGAATGATTGATTGAATTTGGGTGAATAACCTAGATCCTGAACTTTTACGAATTTACTTTATATTACACAACAAATATATTTATATTTTTACCTATTTATCTATTAAGTGTCGAATGTGCTAACTCAATAATTATAGATATCAGTAAATTAGATCAATCAAATACAGTTCGTCCATTAAATCAATAGAAAGCAACTTTTTTTTACGTTTAAAATAATCATTATTCCGTCAGTACGGTGGTGTGGGTAGCGACACGGAATTCAAATCCGGAGATCCCGAGTTCGAATCGCACTGAAGCTAAAAATTATATGAACTACCACACTGCGGCTCGGTGAGTACGGACCCTGTACAGTATTTGGGATTAAATTCCGGTTGTACAGCGTAACATAAATAAATAAATAGGTTATCCATTATGGCACATTGATAAATTTTTACAGTTCAAAGTAAAAACGAACTGAATTTTAAAAATATTAAATAACTAACATTCATATGTATGGTTATCTCAAATAAAAGCAATCGTAGTTGAATCGTTTTTAGTTCGTACTATAGACAGAGTATCGAATTGCAATAGCATGGAATTTATTTTTATAACAAATAGAGGCTGACGCTTGTTTCTTTTCTTATCTGGTTTTGAAGATATTTTGAGTATGTGAACCGTCATGTCTAATGAAATATTAATGAAAGAGGTGTATAGGAGCAAATAGATGGATGTGATCGAAGGTTTGTTGCGTGATGAAAGATTCCGAATGTGAGGTATAAATGAGCTTGTTTGGAGAGAATGTGAATGTGGTTGAAGCGAGGATGATGTGCCAGGATGAGAATTTTTGCCGAAGGCTGATATTTTGATAAATCTGAGTGGATGTTGTGTGAATGTTTCAGCGGTTCGTGCTATCTCATTTGATGGGATATGGGGTATGATGAATAAAACCGGAATAAAACGTGTATTTCAAGCAAGAGATTATGAGAAAGTACGACTGTGTGTGAGTGGTCTGAATTCCACAATAAGCTGTATCCCCCCTGTACTGTATTTGGAATTAAGTTCCTATTGATTAGACTAACAGATAAATAAATAAATAGCTCTTTAGTAAAGTATCGAACAGTTGAAGTAAAAACTCGAGTTAAACTTTCAATTTCATAGACGACAATAAATTGTCACAATTTAAAAACAACCCCTGTGGCTTTTACAATATTAATATTTTTCGAGATAGTAATTTGTTTGCCAATAGTCGCCTATAAAAATGTACTGTAATAGTTTTCTTTTAGGGCGGTACTGAGAGTCAAATCAACTTATCTCCATGGCTATTGACGATCTTGAGATTAGTTCTAATTCTGAATACTACCCGTAATGAATAATATCAGAATCTTTGTATTGTTATATTAAGTCTTGTTTGTATCTTTGTTTTTTTTTCTGTGAATATATTGATTATGAGATCGTAAACGAAACCAATCGTCGATCAGTGTAGTAGAACAGTGCGTGATTGAGATTGATCTCACTTTCAACACCGAAAGATACGGATATGTGTAATTGCAGTAACCGCTGGAAATTACTTAGCATACACATAATCCTTTAGTTTCACACCCCGCGACCACTTACAGCACGCAGTTGCAGCAGCTGCTACAGTTGGCCATGCAGCGAACAGTGATCGGCAATCGACAATCGTCAGAGGCAGCTGAACTAAGAACGGCTTCACGTAAATGCAAATCGAATTTGATTTACTTTCATGTCTGCCAGCGATTGATTTATCGTTTTATTGTTAATTTAATTATGTTAGGATAGTCATAACATGAGCAAGCTTTATGATGTGTATTTGCATATTTAAAAAGCGTGAAATCAAACCAATAAAATCGAATGCTCGGAGGAAAAATAGTGTAATGCGCAAAAGGCGTCGGATTTTGCTCCAAGCTGTATTTGCTATGAATGTTTTAATGTAAATAAAATTGTAGATAGATATTATCGCTAAACAAATTTACAAGTTTCTGAAAGAAATAAACAGCAAATGAGATCATTGAATGCCTTTACCGCGATAAATAGACTTTAATACAAACGCAGAATTTATACTGAACATAGAATTAGGTCATATTTTAAACAACAAACAAAATTCGTTGCCGATTTGAAAAATATTGTAAATATACCTACAGTCCATTTGTTGAAAGATTACAATGTGGTTGTATACAACGTACTTGATTTTATTCCTGATTAGCTAACCAAATCAGGAAAATAAAGACATATTTAGTTGACAATAAATGTATCCGGCAGAACAGTGGTGGGGTTACAGTTATCTCATTTGAATCCGAAGATCCGGAGTTCCAATTCCACGCAAGCAAAAATTATATAAACTATCACACTGCGGTTCTGTAAGTCCGGACTCTATACTGAAATTTCAATTAAGTTCTTGTTGTACGAAATAGCATAAATAAATATGTCAAGAGTAGTTTTCTGTGTTATAATAATATTCAAAGTAATTATCTAATCGACACAAAAGCTGACATTCTATACATGAGGTTTGTATACTTCCGGAAAATAACATTTATATAACATACAAATCTTAGAATAAAAATATATATTTTTTAAATTTACAAATTGAAGATGGTTAGTTGATAGTTATTTCTAATAATTAAATTATAATTAATAATAATAAATAAGCAATCAATTTATTCATTATACAACATCAGATAAATGACCTTGTTATAAATATTGCGAATTTTTAACAAAGAAACAAAATTTGTTCAGTGCTGTCAATCAAAAGTTTTTGTATACCAATTAAATATTTTCAAATTTATTATTTGTTGTACTGATTACAACTCAAAAAGAATTTTCCCGAAATTCGCTAAAATAATTACACAATTCTCGAAGAAAACATTTTTGTGTCCTGGACACAAGTTACAATAATAAATAAAAATTCGTAAATAAATAAATATATCCTCACGCCTTTTACTCATTACTGGGAATGACATTCTGCCCTGACAGATTTCGGTAAGTGATATGTTAGTAATGCAGTGAAAATTGTTTGTCGACTGTGGGAATGGAACCCGAGTTCTCAAATCCACACGCCGACTCGATACCAATGACCCATCCAACCCATATAAAATTTATTTAGTTCAATAGAAGTTTTGTAACAGTTCTTTCAATGTTTAATTTCTATTCATTACTGTAACTTATCATTTCAATGGCTTCAAGTAATGTGCAATAATTTTTGCGAATTTCGGAATAATTCTTTTTGCATTGTAACCAGTACATCAAATAATATAAACCCTTCATTTATTTGTAATATCTTGTATAATATTTATATCTTATTTCCAAAAGATCGTTGTCAGATGCCAAATTCAGTCCCAATTAGGTCCATGTTTAACCTTAAAAACATGAGTTAGTATTAGTATTGAAAGGTTCAAGATTTCTTGCAGCATCTACTTATGTTACACCATCTATATATTTATCTCGGTCATGTATTAAATGTGAATAGCTATCCAATTTAAATTAAAACAAATAATACATTAATAAGCAAATTTAAATCCTATATTAAAGTGAACAGGTCTTTATGCATGAAGTTAGTAGCCAATCAAGTATTTATTTCCTTCATTAAGTTTTCTTCTGTTCACTAGCAAAGTAATCATGTGCCGTTGATATTCATTTTAGATATACCCACGTCCTAAGCATGATATTTCATTAAGTGGGCTGTTTTGATATTTGCTGTGAACGAGATAATCAATTTACTAGTTGATGTTGGAAAGTTGTGGAACAATTTAATCACAGGTAGATGTAGACATTGAGGAAGGAAAAAGAAATGTGATCAGTACATATCAGCATTTGATTGATCATGTTAATGCAGTGTTTATATAGTTATATAAATCGTTTAAGAATAATAGTAGCATTTTAATAACAGCCAAATTTGGCCTTATATTTGATTTAGTGGTTAAGATAAAGATTATATTAAATTTAATACGATACTTAATGTTAGAGAATAAATATACTTTCACCATTTGTAAAGTTATATGTTATTATTTAAAAAAATTCATGACCCTTGTCAGAAAGATTTGTTTTTTCTTTAATTGAGAAAAGAAAGTGATACTTTTCTTCCCTAGGGAAGGAAAGTAAAGCTACAAATGGAAACAACGGTTTGATTTGACATTTTTATAGTGACAGTTATATGGGAATTCAATTTATTACGTTGCATGTGCTGACATCTGTGATTGCTTAAATTAATAATATGATAATAAATAACAAGTTTAGTTACGTACGCTTTGATTTTATCATATTTGATGTAATAATTTCCAGATGAAGGTTTTATTTTCCATAAATGTATCAATTATAAAGTATAGGTAATGATTTAATTTATTTAACAAGAATTGAGATTCCATGAAAGTGTTAAAAATAGATCAAATTTAATAGATAAAGAAGAATATTAAACAAAAATAAAGTTTTCTGATCCTATTTTGCTGAACGTTGTATTTTTAAATAATAATTTCTTTAAAAATATAAAAATAAGACAATTTAGTTAACATAACTTCTTTAAATAAATTAAAATGTATTTTCAAAATTGAATTCTGCAGTACTAACAATTTTGTAATATTTTGTTCGTTCAGATAAAAACAGATGGGATTAATGATAATTTGCTAAATCAAAAATAGCACAAAACTGTCGTTTCTTCTTTGTTGTTCTTATGTGACATCCGAATCTGTCTAATAAACCTTAGTTTACTTCATTACAGGGCAGAAAAAGAATAATAAGTATATCTGGTGAATAAATAGCCATTCTTTCCTCAGGTGTTTTATACGACACTTTCTGGTAGAAACATTTCACTTTCTTCCCTTGTACACAAATAACTATTTTATGTCAAAGACATGTTCGTTTTGTGTATGTTTATGTCTATGATAATAACTAGTTTTATGAAAAAATATAAAGTGTGTTTTTTTGTTGTAGAATTATTATAGTTCCAGTAACATAAGTAAACGTATTCCAAATTAGGTAAAGAATTTTAAGAAATATTAAACGAAAACCAATTTAGTTAAATACATTTTTTGCTAACAAATATTTAAAAATCATCATTCTTCATAACTGTATTTTAAAAATGAGAAGGAGAAAGCAACTCGAAACATATCTCTTCACATTACGCTCATTTGTTTATAGAGAGAATAAAAAGAGAATCGCGAATTCTTTATTCATGTTTTTGCAAAGGTCAGTTGATTATTGAATGGCAAAGTTTTTCTCAATCACTAACCAATATGTTCGACAAACCTTTTACTATAATAATAAATACAGTGTGTAATCAAGACGCATTGATACTCTTCATTCGTAGCAGATGTTAAGACGAGACATCCAGATCGTAGCTGATAATTTTCATAGTGTGTTATTGAAAATCAGTGATGGGTGAGACCTATTTTCATGCTAATTTCTCTTTCTGTTGACATTTGTTCCATGTAACAATTCTGTAGAATGGCACTTGTGGTTATGGTAAGGTATATATCCTACTTTGTTTTCTATGCACATTTAATAAGTTAGTATTATTCTTCATAACGGTACTTTTGAATTGCGTTTCAGTGCAAAGATGCACATGTTTATAATTATGTATTTTCTAGAAATGGTCAAGAGGTTAAAGCATTGATATTTGACCAGGAAAATTCTGAATTTTAAACTAGTTAAAAATTATAACATTCATACTGATTTATGTACGATACTAAATTAATCCTAATTATAATACAGGGAATTTGCACTTTACAAGTTAGGATAATATGTAAAATGCATATTGGTATATATAGCTAATCTTGACCTTTCCGTTTATATAATAACGTTTCATGTAATTGCGAATCAATTGCATTCATGTTTATTTCGCTATCTTGCATATTTTACAAATAAATGCATATTTTTACCGTCTTCTGCATACACTTATTTTGTGAAAAATGTTTATGTTTACCAATTCTTGCATATATATTTTTAAAGAAAGTTTGTTTCAACTGCTGTTCGAAGCAGCAATGTTTTATGCAAATCATATTTAAAGCAATTAAGAAGTCGTTATGGAATTGGATTGAGAATCCATGGGAGCTATCTATAATGCTCAAAAAGTGTTTAATAAATGACAAATTAATTTATTAATTTATGGGGTAGATGGCTCAGTGGTATCGAGTCGGCCTGTGGATCTTGAGAACCCTGGTTCGATCCTCACAGCCGACAAACAATTTTCACCAATTTAAATCTACCCCTGTGGCTCCCCCTCCACTAATATCTTTGGGGGCCGTGATTTGGCGGCTGGTAACCGCACTTCACGCGAAAAAATATATCACTTACCGAGATCTGCTTAGGCAGAGTGCCATACCCAGTAATGGGTAAAAGGCGTGATGATATATTTATTTATCTAAATTAATTTACTTCTGAAGTAAATAAAATTTATTCATTCAAATGGCAGTCGAACTGTTGACAGTAATGTTATATATGCCATAAAATAAATTATATTGATTCGAATTTTTGAACTTAAATATATTTATTATGCAAGTAAATTTATTGTGTCCTTTATAAAACCGAACATTAAATTGTCATCTTTAAAGTAACACAACATTTCTATTTGTGTACATTAAAGTATTATTTTATTATGTATCATTTAATACCTCCATTTATAAGGTCTTAAGAAGATTATCTTCTCATATGTTAATTCTGCCACCAAAGTAGCTAAAGAATAGTATCTTTGAATTATAAGTTTACTGAATTTAAAAAAAATACATATTTATTAATTTATTTGCTATTCTGCACAACAAGAACTTAATCTCAATACGTCGGATTATTTATGAGCTAATTGTAAAATGACATCTTGCGATAAAATTTGATACTAAACATTAGTATGTATCTTTCTGCTGTCAAATTGAAACAATTTATTGTGTTTAAAATTAATAAATTCTAGCTGCTAATATTTGCTGCCAAAACATTGGCTCCGATCATGTATCATTCGCGAATCGCCATACCTTCAGCCTTAACTTAAAACAAATACTAAATATGATGGCTGGAAGACACTCTTACTAAGTTTTTAGAACACCAACACTACCGTCGGTTATCCAACTGATCAAATTAACTTGAATAAATTAAAACTCCCCGTTTTTTTCTAATTTCCTTCCAACGTTTCCTCATAGCTTGCAGCACGTGCCGCCATGCGGAAGACGCTGGCGTCGCTGTAGGACAAACTCCACATCACATTAGCTGTGCATTGTATGCAGGATACGCGTGGTGCACTGTGCACGTACCGAGCTCGAACGTGCTAACTTGTAAGTCGTCGGGTTTATGCGCAGCCACAGCCACTGCGACATCGTGTTGTCGTGCACTCCGCGGAGAATAGGAAATGAGATGGTATACACTGAGAAATGGCTCTGGGAAACTGATAGCTTGGGAAGTTATGGAGATGTTGCTCGAGAAGGTTGGGAATTTAGATTATTTGTGTAGTCGACAAGAATACGATAAATTTGGTGTAAAAATGTCTTTGTTGAGCGGAAGCTTTCACGTCAAATTTTACTAGATGGCAGCAATGTTCCAGTTCATCATATTTTGAAATTGATAGTGTATGTAAGATTCCGAATGAGAGGAACAAACGAAAGGAATTATGAATGTAGTAGAAGCAAAATTGTGTGGTCACGGTAGGAATGTTTGGTGAAAATTAAATGTGGGATGAATCTGATGAATTAAGACAAACGTAGATTCTTGATTTTAGATTCAGTGTTTAGTTATTTCGTAAGAGGGTTTAATGCAAATATGTGAATTTTTTTTTTAAACAAGAGTAAAGCGACGTTCTCTTCAATTCTTATATTTTAAGATTCGTTGTTTGAACGTGTAAGATTAATAAAAGTTTAATAAAAAAAGAAGTATAGGAGCGATGGATGGATTTGATTGAAGGTTTGTTGCGTGATGAATAGTTCAGAATGTGAGGAATAAATGATATATGGAGAGAATGTAAATGTTGTTGAAGTAAGGATTATGTGTAAACGAAGACTGATTTTTGATAAATTTGATGAGTGGATGTTCTATTAATGTTTCAGGGGTTCATGCAACCCTATTTGATGGAATATAACGTGATATCTTTGTATGTATGACATTCTTATAAAGTTCTTGTTTTTAATTTTATGATGATTCTGCGTTTATGCATTTTATCATTTGAAATATGTGTAAATATGCACAAAAAAACATATGGAGGGAAGAAAATCATTGGATCTAGTAAGTCTAAAATAGTAACGCCACGGTCCTTCCACTAAAAGTTCTTATTAAATCAGATTTTAATTAAATAACATAATAAAATAATATATGATTTTTCTATTAATCTTAATCTAAATTGTAAACAATCTATTGTTGTAGGCAGTTTTAATTGTTATACATTAAGCAGTAATATTTAATAAATTTTGTTACGTAGATCTATTTTATCATTTTACGGATACAGTAAACAAAGTTAGTTAATTACTGTTTAGTCACCCTTAATCAGAGTTCATATATTTCTTTTTGAAATAGTCAAAGGTTACGATTCTTCTGATTTTTTGAGTTTCTAGCTGTCCCATATTTAACCTAAAATGCTAGGTTTTTATGTTCAAAGTAAAATAAAATTTATAAATTAAATTGTTTTGAGAATATATACTTTTTCTATATTTTTGGGGTCGATCCCAATGATCTTTAAAAGTTTTTATATTTTTAAAAAGTTATTATTTTTAAGAAAGTAAATGAAAAGAAGTTCGTTTTAGATTGATTGAAAATATGATATCCCAGTTGCTTTCTTTGCGACCATTAGCAGTTTTGAATTTTACATATAAGAAGAAACTAGTGAAACTACAACCAAACATTGCAAATTCTCTATTCACAATGTCACAGTTATTAATGTCACATTCTCTTAATTTACATATTATCAGTCAATTAGTTAGATAGTTATGATAAAGAATAGAATAATTAATATTCAATAACCACTCTTAATATTTATGTTTGACGCATTGTGATTCCAAATATCCATTACCTACCTACCTACAGATTATGCTATCACTATCAGTATTCAACATTTAAATATAAACAATAATCTCATTTATTATCCATTAAACTCTCGACTACGCGGTATTCAGCTCCGTCTTCCACTCAAGCACATTACCATAAAACCAAGCGCGATATTATCAAATCAAAATAAATAAATTAACTTTCAGAGTCAGTGCTTCACTTTTCCCGTCGTTTAACGATTTCAAAGATAACCTCCAAGTCTGACTCGGTCGCTGGCCGAAATCAAACACACGACAGGTACGGAAATGGGTCAAACCTGTAATAAATTACATCGTAACAGAAACTCTTAATGTTGGGATGTCACTCAAACAGACGCTGTCAATCTTATAACGCAGTTAATGTGTTTGTGTGCATCCAAGTAAGCTTGGATATGGAGTCATAGGCGTCGATAAGGAGAATTTAATTTACTAGATACAAAATATGCTTTGCATATTTTGAAAATTCCTGAGAGAGTACATACAACGAATTTTTTTTTTACAATAACCCCGGTATCAAATAGTCAATGTTTACATCATTCTTGCGTATCAAATTATATATGATAATTTCCCTTGACCTGTTTTCAACAAGTCATATTGCAAAACATTTCAAAAATTCAGAAAATAAGCACAGGTTTATACTGATAAAATCACGCTACTAGGGTAAAATCCCGTCACCAACTAAATGTGTCTATATTATGTCAATTTGTCAAAATTATTTCATTATTGTTTTATTCACGACTGAAAGTATTTGACCGTTTCTGGACAGAAGTAATAGTTATTTACGTAAAAAGTCAGGAAAGCGTTCAATTACAGAATGAGTAGATAGTTTCATGTCTAGCGATAGCGGGACTTGTAACAGCTCACGAATCCTGTACGACGCTTTACTGACGTGTTACGTATAACATTTTACCTAAAACTTATAACGAAATAATAAATATTTTAAATTAATTAAAATTAAAATAAATATTTGATTTACATATTCAGTCAGTATTTTGTGTTGCTAAGTAACTAGACAATCACGTTACTTTCATTACCTGCCTAGGCAGGCAATATGTTATTTTCCTGCCCTGGCATGGAAAGCAAAGCTTTACTGAGTCTTAAAGGTCAGGCAAATGATTATTTTCCTGTCAGTTTTAGGTAAACCATTTTATTTCTCGGTAAATAATATGCACATTATTTCTCTACGATTATTATTATTATTTTGACGGTCAGCTGTGTAACATACAAAAGAATATAATGAAACGATTAAAAACCTAATAACGGTTGCAGAAGCTGCACTAACAATTTCTTGAGATTCTTTTGAGGGTTCTTCGCAGTATTATTGGTGTTCCAATTTAGAAATACAATGTAATTTGACATAAACAAACTTGTTGACATATATTATCGCTGTTGTCAAGAAATGTTAATTTTATGTCACTACTAATAATTTTAAAATTTAAATATCAAAAAAACACAATTAAATTATGTTTTAAAATTTCTTCCGGTTAGAATGGTATTTTCCCTCGGTGTTTTGTAGTTCTCGGGTTTCGGCCTTCAGAAGTGTCGGGCAATTATCACTCGAGAAAATTGATATTAGGTAAAATCTTATACGGACGCAGCAAAATAACAATTTGTCGATAAAATCAGGTTTTCTCTTCTGATAAAAACCAGGTGTATCAGATGTCAATCTCTTTTTTTTGGAGTGAAAATTGTCAAAAGAATCAAAACCTAGGTTATGTTACATTTAATTTGCACTTAAAATTCTATTTATACTCATTCAGATTTCAATAATTATATAATTATGTTTAAAATTTGAATCATAAGTGACTAGAGTCAAAACTACAAAGTCGAATCAAAATGTATAGAGTGACGTCAAAATTTAGTATTTCTCAAACAAACGTTTTATCGAATAATGAAAACATTACTGTGCGATACCGTTTGTTATATTTCGATCACCCTATTACACACTACCCCCACTTAAATTTTAACGATCGCTTTAACTAGTGGTAGAATTTTTCGATGTGTGTCTCTTTTATTTAACGCATATATTTAAAAAATAGTTTAGGAACGTTTGACAGAGAAAAATAATGTTTGTCAAATGTCAATTAATCACATTTAATTGTTTGTTCGTATTCATACTAGCGGTCTATGTGATTACATCTATTAATATGTTTATATTTTTTTTAGTGAATTCGAAACAATTTTTTCATATAGATGAGATGATAGCTATTATCATTTCTGTGATTTATGATTCATGGCATAACGTTCAGGTTTTTTTGTTTAATAAAAACAAAAGTTGAAAATTTCTTATTTAAAAAGTACATCATTTTTCTTTTCTCAAAGATTTTAAAATTGTGCTGAGCGGTTCTGTTCTACAATAACACAAATAAGTGTAGGGTTAATTAATATCCTAATTAATTCTTTAAAATTCTGGACTTGTTATAAATAAATTAAATATTTCTTATTGTTGTTTGATGCTTAGAAACAGAAGTGCAGCTAATTTAATTTTTGTTTTACGAGTTTTCACTTTTGCCTCTACAATTGCAAATTAAAACTTTATGTGCCTTTAAACGTTCAAACTATGGACTATAAAATTTATTTACAATCATCGTTACAACTTACAATTGTTTCTGCTGTTTCCATTTTAAGAAGAGAACTAATCTGAAAGTGGAACTAAAATTAAAAGATATTTGTGTTTACATCCAACAAAATATATTCAATTAACACGATTCTCTCTCATTTAAAGACTACAGACGAGATGAAACAAAACAAGAAAGGTCATCGAGAAAGCAGAAATACATTTATAATTATTACGTATTAAAAATGAATTGTAAAATTCGCAACCAAGAATTTCTTATTCGTGAACAAATGATGATCATAAAATAAGTTAAACGACAAATTAACTACCGAGAAATGTTTAAGAAGAAAGAGCTGTTGTCCATGTTCTTAAAATTTGAGTCCGGACGAAATTTAAATATCCCTAACTTCTTGACCATTCATTCCAGAGGTTTATAAGAAAGAAAAGCATCATCTTTTCTCCGGTCATGTATCAATCAACCTTTCTCCTCAAATATTTCTATTTAAAACTGAGAATACAGATTACCATCCGTAATATATTATGACATGTGATGATATTTCAAACCATGTCACGCATCATCTGAATGGTGCTGTATTTCGAAGCATATATGTTATGAGCTTTTACCGGCAGTATTTATTGTGTGATGAGTGATTTCTTTTTCGTACATCATGTTTTATTTTGTATCTGATGTTTAGGCAATTACACGGTATTTTGCTTGTAAAACAAGTATTTGAAGATACAGTCAGTGCCGATAATATTGACCACATATGTCTATCAAATTTTGTATCTTATAAATAGCGATACTAATATAAGAAAATGAGAAAAAAATTGACGCCTCTACAGAATTAATTCCATGTATCGTTGTTTGTGATGTGATGAATAAAGGAGCTTGTTTGAAGCGAAATATGAATGTGGTTAAAGAGAGGATGCAAAATTTTTACAAAGACTATTTGATGAATCTAATGAATAGATTATGTTTGAAGAGTTCGTATTAGATGAGAGCCAGTAAGTGAAAGATTTATGAAACAGGTGTACAGGAGCGAATGGATGGATGTGATTAAGGGTTTATTGTGTGATGGAGGATTTCAGGTGTGAGGAATGAATGAGCTTGTATGGAGGGAGCGTTAATGTGGTTGAAGCAAGTATCGTGTGTCAGGATGAGAATGTTGGATGAGGACTGATATTTTGTTGAATCTGTCAGTGGATGTTTCAGGGGTTTATGCTGCCCCATTGAATTGGATATAGCGTAATGTTATGTATGTATATATGTATATTCCTACTATCTAATTTGATGGAATTTAAGATGATCTAATGTTGTAGAAGAGAGTTGTTAAAATCGTACTATCAAAAATACTTTTTTGTTTTATGTATAATCAGACTGAATTTTTACTTCTCTTTATGAGTTCAGCCTTTAAAAAAACTACATGTGTTTTAAGTCACTTTATAATAAGACAATTAAAATCATACTGCCCTGTTTTTAAAATATTTCGGTATGTATCTCTTTTATTTAAAACATTTATTAAAAAAATAATAATTTAGGAAAGTTTGACAGCGAAAAATGTTTGTCAAGTGTCAATTAATCACATTTCATTGTTTATTCGTATTCATACTAGCGGTCTATGAGATTACATCCATTAATAGCAAACTTGTTAAAATATCAACGGTAATAACAACATATACCTTAAATAAATTTAAACAACTGATCCAATGAAACTAGTGCCCAAAAATGTAAAACTGTAAAGAGAAATTTTGCTGTTTAATTAAATCAGCGAAATAAATTTATTATTCACTTGTTATTCAGCAAAAGAACTGAATTGCAGTACAGTTTATAGTGGAATGGTCTATAAATGTTTTAATAAAATCTCGATCTGGAGAGATGCTGGTAAAAGAAGTAACATGACAATAACTATATTTAAAGAGTATTTCCTTTTAGGTAAAAGAGGTAAATTACTCTTTTTTATACAGTTTACGTGAACTTATTTAGAACAATTAACGTCAAAACAATGAAATGATTGATACGAGGCTATTTATGTTCTAATAAAATTACAGGGCGGTGGAAACAATGATTGTTATTTAGTAGGTTGTTTCTGGGGGTTTCTCATTTCTCAAGGCTCATCAAATTAAAATGTCGTATGGTTAATTCGAGGTTAAATATATGTATTACCTCATAATTATTCTGTTACTATTTTATAAAAAATAATCCTCATAGATATAATACAATCCACGAACTTACTACCAGAGAACCAGTTAGTGGTGCCTTTAGCCTTTAGGGATAACTAGTGACGAGAATGAACAGTAAATTTCGATATTATATTTATTATTATTTAAAAATAACAAATTTACATTTTTTATTAAAAAAAATCGAAAATAGTAATTTTTTAGAAATTACATAAAATTTCTTAAGTTCTTTAGGAATTTTTGCCATTTTTGGATTTTTGTAATAAAAAATTAATCCGTGCGAATTTTGCTGTCCAAATTTGCATACCTATGTATTTTTACGCGGTGTTTTCAGATTTTCATTATCTCGTCAACTTTTGAAAATATTAAAAAAAGAAAATTTTGACAAAAAGTTGATAAATTTTCGATTCTCGATTTTATTTTTCTTGTTCAGATCACATTTGCTAGGAACTTCGTCAGTCTTCAGACTATTTTTGACAAAAAATATTCTGTGACCATAGTGGTAAAAGTTTATATATACCTGCTTTCAAATTATAGTCGCTGCGACAGCACTAAATGTTAGTTTGGTTGCATAGTTTTGTACATTTGGGAACATGAAAATTTGATGTAAAAATCGAAAACAAATATACAGTTTTCTCTTCAACGGGACATGTTAAAACTAATTTGACTGACAAAAGTTTTATTTTTCCATAACCTTTTATTTCATATACAAATTGTATATTGAAATGCTCTGTAATCTGTGAAAAGTTTGATAATGTCCAAACACAAAAATGACTGCATCTTGTTTATTATAAACTTTATCAAATCTGACTAAAAATGTGAATATTTTTATATCATCATTATTTATATAAAATTTGAATAAATTTGGTCAGTTAGAAGAGCAGATAAGTTGATAGCATTTTTGAGCGTTTTCGCTTGTACTCCGGAGCGGCCTTAAGGGAAGAAAAGTATAACTATATGCATGGCAACTGAGAAACAACGATATGATTTGACATTAGTGATATCCAGGTAATATCTGTAAATATTTATCATTGAAAGAATTGTTACACAAATCCAATTAAATTAAATAAATATTAATATTTACTAATTTTCATTCATAATGGAACCTATGAGTTCACTGCTACGAAAAATATTAGCTTCCAGTAATGTCGAATTATTTTTGCAAATTTCTGAAAAATTCTTCTTGCGTTGTAATCAGTACATTAAATATAACATATTTTCTTTTGCAATAATTTTTATACACCTTGTTTATGCCGGATGAGGATATTTTGGATATGCTCTTCATACTTAAATATAAATTATATTGTTTTTAATCCTAGATAATAATAGCAATGTAAGAGGGTCTCGGCTTTCACTATTTATTACCGTGAACCAATTTACTGAAAATGAGTATTGTACAAACGTCTGGACAATGTGCAATATCTACACATGCGCAGTTTTTTCTAACCTTTGCTTTATAAGCAAATAACTATTTTGTATTCAATGCAAATTAGGCGGCTAATATCTTTGAAATAAGTGGAACAATAGACTAAAATAAAACAGTTTGTGGTAACATGGCGTGTTTTCAATATGAAATAGTCAACCTACCTGCCCATTTATTCTTTTTGTGGGTTTTCAAATTGATAGTCAAGGGCAACATCGACAGTTAAAAAGAGATTAACAAAACTTTATTTATTACTAAAAGTCAAACTCATGACAATACAAAAATAATTTATTGTTTCCTATCTTCCACGCATGACAAAGAAGAATCATTACTTATATAACATACTCATAAATATTAGTTCCACTGTTGACGCCAATAACTTCAAAATTGTTCTACGAAATCATATTATGCATAATTACACAGACATTTTGTTTATAGTTCCGATTACTTATTACAATTATCGGATTCTCCCAAGAAATTTGTCACATAAAATAAATATATCATAATGTCATTTTAACAATTGTAAGTTTAGTACACAGTCATAGCAGATCTCGGTAAATTTAATCCTTAAGCAGGCGGGTGAAATTTCTCAGAGCTAAAGGCGTGTTTAAAACACCCCAGTAAAAAAAGTATTTCAAATTGAAGCAAATAGTTTATAATGAGAAATATTTATTTACGAATAGTTACAAAATAAAGATAAATGTTAATATCTTTGGAGGCCGTGATTTGACGGCTGGTAATCGCACTTCACGCGAAAAAATATATCACTTACCGAAATCTGCTTAGGCAGAGTGCCACACCCAGTGATGGGTAAAAGGCGTGATGATATATTTATTTATTTATTTTTTTAACATTATTTAAACTGTAATATTTTACGTTTAATTACACAACATTTTATTTTTATAGTGATATTCTGTAATTTTCTTTAACGTTACATATCTATAAATCAATAAAAGCAAATCATATTTGATTGTCAAATGGCATTAAATGTCAATAAATCAATAAAAATCTATGCGATTTAGTTCAAATTTACAGTACTGTAGCGTTATAGAAAATTACAGAATAGCACCATTATTGGGAAATAGCGTGATATTTGGAAGTATGTAGGTGTATAAATAGAGTGACATGTGATAAGAAGATACCTTCAATTTATCGACGCGAAGGTTAATTGATGCAATAGAACACATTTTATATTTTGTGGATCTTTTGGGGATTTGTGGTTATGTTCAACGTTTCATTTAAATTGTGTCTATTTCCAAGATTTCCGTTGTTACGAAATGAAACAATTTCAGTGTGTCACTTCTAAATAATAATCGAAAATCTAAAACATAACAAAACGAAACGACAGTATTATCTGTAAATAAATTGTTGATTTATTTGGAATTTATTGATAATTGTAAAACCGTTATAAGAAACAAATGTTAGGAAATGAAATGCAAGCATATTCAGGTGCAATTTTTTTAACTTCCAATTTTCCCAAGACAAGAAAGTGAGATATTTCTTTTCGAATAATAACACTTTCTTCACGAGGTATAGATATAATTTGTTCACTATCTATCAGAAAGTATAATTTTCAGAATTAAATTGGAAATTTAAGATAAGATCTACTAATCCTCTTTTGATAGACACCACCTTACTGTCACTAATGTCAAATAATATCGTTGTTTGCCATGGATGTGACTTTACATTCCTTCCTCAGGGAAGAATAGAATTTTCTTTCCTCCCTAGAGTCAAAAAGTACCAATCACTTTCTTCTCTCAACTGGAGGAAAAATATTCAATACCTTAAAAATATGACGGAAAACTTTGTCAAAAATAGTTTTACGGAAATGTGATGGCAATATAAAAAGAATAAGTAGAACTAGCCATTTCGTATTTAAAATGTCAAAATTATGATACTATTAACTATGTCATATACGTTTTACGTAAATATGACTCATATTTACATGAACAGTGAATTTTAATAGCAGTTCTATTTTCAGTAATAGTAAGAACAAGAGCAATGAAATTTCTAATCAGATTTTTTGCTACCTCATTCAAAATCACTTCACAACAAATTCATTTCGCAACCAACATCATTATCCTCTATTGTCCACTACGAATAAGGTAATAAAAAATGCAAATTTCTCCGAGTTCTACAATTCTGCGATTCGTTCCACATTTGTAGAGGGTGGACACGAACACTGACGCTGACTTGTGACTCAGTGAAACACATAAACATGACAGACTGGGCAGTCGCGACTGTGGTTTGATTCGTTCTTTGGCTATAAGAGGAAACTTGGTTGAATGCGGGTATTTGCCATGCGCTACTGAGACAAGAATGGAGACGTGAACAAGACAGTTTTGGACAACCGTGCAATGGTAGTTGATACTAAGAGGATGTAGATAATTGTGTCGTATTGACTTGGAGAAAAATTGGCTGGTGCGATTCGATCACTGAACTTTACATAATGAATGATGTTGTTACATAATGCAGACTGTTTCAGGACTAGAATAAAACATCACGCCCATTACCCATTACTGGGTGTTGAACTCTGTCGTAGTAGATCTCGGTATGTGATATTTCTATGCGCGTGAAGTGCAGTTATCAGCCGTAAAATCACGGCTCCCAAAGATGTTAGTAGAGGGGGCGCCAAAAGGGTACTTTTAAATTGGTGAAAACTGTGTGTCGGATGTGGGAATCGAACCCGGATTCTTAAACCCATAGTCCGACTCAATACTACTGAGTCACCTACCTCGTTCCAGGATTAAATATAAATAAATATATCATCACGCCTTTTACCCATTACTGAGTGTGGCACTCTGCCGAAGCAGATCTCGATAAGTGATATATTTCTTCGCATCAAGTGCGGTTACAAGCCGTTAAATCATGGCCCCTAAAGGTGTTAGTAGAGGGTGAGCCACAGGGGTACATTTAATTTGGTAAAAATGGTTTTGTCGACTGTAGGGATCGAACCAGGGTTCTCAAAATCCACAGGCCGACTCAATACCACTGAACCACCCACCCCATTCAGGACTAAATAGTACGACAAAATGGAATAACTTATTCCTGAGAAAATGTCATATGAACATAGATCCTATTCCTTTTGATAACTAAAATATACAAGATTTACACTCAAAAAATGTTTCAGAAAATTTATCAAAAGAAAAAATCTGGTTCTAATTTTAAGTTTGATAACTGAGAACTAGAGTACAAAATACAAGAAAAACAATTATGATGCAAACTGTACAAATATGTTCATAGAGACAAAAATATTACGTATAGGAAGAATAGGGCAAAATATTTACAAACAATAAGAAAAAACTATCTGTAATTGCAACTTTTAAATAAAAGTGATTTGCTTTAAAATAATTTAGAAATGTTTGATAACGAAAACTATATGTTCATTTGTATGCCGTTATATGCAATAAATACTAAATGTAGTATAAATTTCATAACTATACAGAAAAGTAGCAAATTATAAACAAAAATAACCTCAAACATTCTATTAATTTTTATTATCAATTTTAATCCTTGTTTAGACTTTCTTCTCAATCAAACTTTTATGCAAATATTAATCTACTATTACGAGATGTGTTTATTATACATATATGAAAATAAATTAAAAAGTTTAAATTACGAAATAAAAGTATGCGTAAAACTACTGTAAATTCCAAAACCAACTGTCACTTAATCCTATCTCCAAACTGGGTCTCAATGGTGCAATAGTCCACATCTACATATTTCACATATAAAAACAGTAGTTCCATAAAGAATAATTCTGCATAATTGCCAAGAGAAAATCTCTAGAATGTGTTAAGTCGGCAATTAAGTTAACGTAAAGCAACACGAAAAAAATGAATGAAACAAACGTGTGTTTAATGTCTTTTGTTTCCAAATTTGGATTGGTTCTTTGACGGTATTTTAATTAAATTTGTTTCTCGCTGAGAAGATAATGAGATTCTCAGTTGCCGCATATTCGTTCATTCACTTGTTCGTTACTGCCACTTGGTTTATTTTTGTTTTTGTTGACGACTACAGTCAAGTGATATATTTCATTGGATATGCTCGAAAATTATATATGTCGTCATGTGTTACTACATGCTCGACAGACATGAAGTAAATGTGAGGTTTATGAGCAGAGCTTTCAACTTGTATTCGTGCGTTTCTGTTTGAGGTTGTGATTATTAAGAAAGTGCGGAGAGATACAGTAATTAATTAACTTTATGCAAGAAATACTGCAACATTTTAAATACTATACTTTTCTTAAATAGGTCATGATACATAGAAGACAATTGGGTTATTACATTTTTTTGTATATACCTACGATATACGTTACTTATTTTGTTTTCTCATTGAACATATAGTATATCAAAATAATAGTTGCCGTTCGACTTACAAATTTATTTTATGCTGTCAAACAGTTTCAAATTATAATTCTTTTCTTTTGAAACATTTTTCTCTAAAATAATTTAGGATACAAGATCAGTAAATGTTAGAAAACCGAGACGCACAGGTCTTACTGTGAAGTATGTAATGATAAAGTATGTATAACATAAATTTTCCTCTACGACCACTAAGATCTCTGGTCATTATTTGTTGCTACGGAAATTATATCATCATCATCATCACGCCATTTACCCATTACTGGGTGTGGCACTCTGCCTAAGCAGATCTCGGTAAGTGATATATTTCTTCGCGTGAAGTGCGGTTACCAGCCGTCAAATCACGGCCCTCAAAGATATTAGGGGTAGATTTAAATTGGTGAAAATTGTTGGTCGGCTGTGGGGATCGAACCAGGGTTCTCAAGATCCACAGGCCGACTCGATACCACTGAGCCACCTACCCCTACCTACGGAAATTATGTTAACATGAAACATGAGATTTGCTATATTCACGGTTACGAATTTAATACAATATATCAGAGCGTTTATGAAGCAAAATATTTTGATAGAACTATTATATTGAACGATTATAAGAAATACAAAAAGTTCATTGTAAAACAATGCCCTGATTGGTTATAAAACTCAATCATCATATCAGTATGATGGTGTGGATAGCGATATGGAATTCGAATCCGGAGATCCCGAGTTCGAATCGCACTCAAGCTAAAAATTATATAAAACTATCACACTGCGGCTCGGTGAGTGCGGACCCTGTACTGTAATTGGGATTAAGTTCCTGTTGTACAGCGTAACATAAATAAATAAATAAATAACATAAATAAATAAATTAAATTCTTAGGCAACTGTCAAATTTTCAGGCACATTTTAAATATTAATCTAAAACGTTGCTAGTGTATAAATTGAATTTAGAAAATTAATTATGAGTACGAGAAGTAGTGACTATTAAATAATGCATTGTTTGATACATTATCAAATAATAATTGGTACCTTCGTAAGTAAAAAGGATTTGCATTTCTACAAATGCAAAATATCACTAGTATAATAATGTTAAAAAAATTAAATTAAATAAATAAATAAATATATCATCACGCCTTTTACCCATTACTGGGTGTGGCACTCTGCCTAAGCAGATCTCGGTAAGTGATATATTTTGTCGCGTGAAGTGCGGTTACCAGCCGTCAATTCACGGCCCTCAAACATATTAGTGGAGAGGGAGCCACAGGGGTAGATTTTTAAATTGGTGAAAATTGTTTGTCGGCTGTGGGGATCGAACCAGGGTTCTCAAGATCCACTGACCGACTCGATACCACTGAGCCATCTACCCCATAAAAAAATTAGGAGAAGTATAATAAACTCTATTTCGATTCATGCAGTGAACAAAATTTTCTTTACATTAAAATAACTCCCCTTCGCCAACATCTTTGGAAACTGTAATTTAACGGCTGGTAACCACGCATAAATATATCACTTACCGAGATTTGCTACAGGCGAGTGCCACATCCATGACTAAAAGGCGTGATGATATATTTATTTTATTTTTTATTTAATAGTTGGAGTGTTGCGGTTTGAACGTAACCATAGTTTATAGTAACATCTATGAAATTTACAATTACAGATTTTACACATTAATTATTGAGTAATTATTTTAAAAGTAAATACTTGTTAATTGATTAAATAACATTTATTTAGTTGTACAAGCTCAAAAACATAGTTTAAATAAATATATCAAGGACCAAGACCAATTTTCTGTAGAAAAACACACTCTATAAATAAAATAAATGTACAATCACGCCTTTCACCCATTACAGGGCGTAGCATTCTGTTTAAAACCATCTCGGTAAGTGATATATTACGAGTATATGTGCGTGTAATACGGTTACAAGCCGTTAAATTATGTTGCCCAAAGATGTTAGTGGAGGTGGAGCCACATGGATAATTTTAATGTGATGAAAACTGTACCGGCTGTGGGAATCAAATCCTGGTACTCAAAGCCACAGTCCGATTCGATACCACTGAGCTACCTACCCCATACAAAAATCTATAAAAGTTGTAAAATTCACGCATTTGATTTTTGTAAACTTATTTGCTCGTCTGTATATTTCTTGTTTCTAGTGAATAATTTATCAAATGAAGAAGTATTTAATTGTAATGATTTATTCAACAAGGATGATACTTAAATTCGATTAGATATCCCATGCCGCTAAAAATCCTGCCAGCCCACTAATGATGATGGCTAGAAGATGATGTATTATGCAATTTATGTGCATTGTTCAGTTATAGGAACCATGAGTTTGAAATAATTACAAGCTAATTGTAGTTTAATTAATTCTTAGAAGTCTTTCACCTGCTGGCGGCTTTGTAAAGGGCTCGAACCGGTTGAGAAAATAAAGAAAGTGAACATGCGGGTTACTGACTTCTACATATTTAAATGCTTCATATATTTTTTTTGTCATTGTACAAAAAGCGAAGGTCGACAATAATATATAATATACTTCCAATATTTTCTTTTCTTTTTAGTTTCTTTTTAACTTTATTCAAATTTACCTTAAGGGGCCATTTTGATAAAAAGTCATGCAGTTTGGTGACAGGGAGGAAGTGTGACGAAATGTGACATGGAGGAGGGGGTCATCATACGTTATAAAAATATTCATTTTGATGATTTGGTCACCCAACCAATCTCTCTCCGAACAAATTAATGTTACTATTTAGTAATAGTATCTTGGTGGAGTACTGCAATTTTCCCGAAAGTATATATTTCACAGTTTTACCGTTTCATATTTTTGTTTCTCTCCCAAGGCTAGCTATGTTAAAAAGTACGAATTTCTCACAATTTTGGAGTGTCTTATGGCCAGTTGCACCAATAAAACTTATATTTTAAACTTGGTTTAAATGTTAAAAACGCAAATTAAATTTGCATGTCATGTGGAATAAATAATATTGCTGTCATATATTCGATACTTTTATTTATTTCTAAGTTTAAAATATAATTGGTGCAACTGAAATTATCTAGTATTAACTTTCAAAAACAAGAGCAGCAACGATGATCCCTTCCTTTCTTATCTTTAAAGATTAGTTGTTCGAGGAGTGGGCGTAAGTGAAAAATTAATAAAACATATGTATAGGAGCGAATGGATGGATATGATTGAAGGGTTGTTAAGTGATGAAGAATTTCGAATGTGAGGAATGAATGAGCTCGTATAGAGTGAGTGTGGTTGAAGCGAGTTTTGTATATGTTAGAGGAAGACTGATGGATGTTCTGTGTTTGTTTCAGAGATTCGTGCTACCCCATTTAATAGGATATAGCGTGATGATATGTATGTATGTAAGTTTTTACAGTTATCGAATATACCTTTTTATAAATACAAATTTATTGAAATTATTAGTCATGGAAATGTTGTATTATTATGAGATATATTAAAAATACAAATGACAGAAATAAAATGAATAACGAATAAAATGACTGACACAATTGTCCGACATAACCTGTAGTGTATATATACAAATAACGTAACTGTTAGTATAATAAATACATAGCAGTTATTTGAAATTAGGTAACATTTAATGTTCAAACTCATAACAAGTGAATGTAATAACAAAAGCGCACATCTTTCAAAATTTTCCGTTCATGTCAAAATGCAAGAGGTCAAAAAATAAAGCCAATACAATAGACATCCGCTTAGCACAATTCCTAATTCTTTCCGTATCCAGGTCTGACGAGCGCTTCATTCATTTGTGGCCGGCGTCTCAACAAAAACTATAATTACGTATCTTCGGCACAAAATAAAGAAAATCGCAAGCATTTTCTCCCACGTACTACACCCGCGAAACCAGATAATAAATTCCAACGAAAAATTAATTATTTCTCGGCAAAAAACTTCACTCAGTCAGTAATCATCCTAGTAACCTAAAAACTTTTCATTTTTAGTGAATTCACCAGCACTGAAGTGCCACATGCGGGTGATAAGTAAACACGCATTTTCGCATACAGGAAAATAAAATTAAGAGTAGGTCAGTGATTCTTTACTTTTTCTTTTTGAAAATGGTTAATTAGTTGCAGAATGTTTTACAACAATAAGAACACGTTCATCAGTGCTGGGTTAGTTAACTCAACTATGAGATAAACACATTTGTCACACATGGGAAAAATTAGTGTAGTGATCGCAAAACATGGCGGAATATTACTAAATAATATTTTTTTTCACGAACCGGAGAATTTAACCTTTTCTATGATACAAAAATTGGAACTTAAATAAAATATTTTGTCCCTATTTATGTAGAGAGTTTATATTATTTTGGAAATGTTGAAACAAATGAAAACCTAAGAGCTACTGCATCAACAATTTCTTGGGATTTTTTCGAGAGTTCTTCACTGTCTTCTTGGAATTTAGAAATATAATATAATCGGATATAAACAAACTTGTTTATATAAATTATCGCTATTGTAAATAATATTTTTTTATCAAAGATTAGTATTAATTTTTAAATTAATAAATGTCATAAAAATATGAATTAATTATATATTAAGTTATTTTTGTATTAAGTGCGCAAAATGAGTGTTTTTTGTTGCGCATGAGAATGTTACTTTTAGTTGAGACCGCAGGTCGAGACAATAAAAGTCAATTGAATGCGCTAAAAAACAAGAATTTTGCCCACGACATACAAACAATATTTCTTCTACAACTGTAAATAAAGAATAATTCAATAATTATTGATTTATTTAAGTAAATTAAAGGAAAACAATCAATAATAATAAATTTGATACTATTGATGTGTTGTAACTAATAAAACCGTACTTCGCGTATTGCTATTAGTGAAAAATAATTGACATTTTTGACAGTTGTAGCTTGGGAGATGATGGTATTTTCTCTCGGTATTTTGTAGCCAGAGGGCGAACACATGATACATCATGTATTTCCCTCCCCAGATGTATCGTATAATATACTATTAACATAAATTATAATAACAACAACAAAAAGTGAATAAAATGCCAAATTTATATTGTTGAGTTTTAATTATATTAACTGTCATTTTTAATTTTAAAGCAATACTTTACTGATCTCTAAAGAAGATAAACCTGTGTCGCAAAAATTGATCGATAATAATTTGAATTTGGAAAGCTGATGTTTCGAAAATTGCACACAAGAAAAATAGCTCGCCAGAAAATTAATCGGGGTAAAAATAATTACATCAAAATCCAGTAGATCTTGCTGGCCACAGATTACCATATTAACGTCATGTGATTTTACTCTCTATTGCTAAATAATATTTGATTAGCACAAAAAGTTAATTTCCCTTTTTACAAAATAGTTGCAAAATATAATATCATAACTACAAGGCAATCAAATTAAAATTTCTTGTTGCTTTTGCCAATTTTAAACAAATATTATTACGTAAATAAAATGTTTTGCTTATACATTACGCACGAACTACAAAAAATTACCTGATTACAACAAAAAGGAATGATTCAACAATATATTTTCATAAATTGAACGGTTTGGAATCACTGGACTAAGTTTTTCTAGTTCGCTAGCAAAAAATTCGTAGTCTTCATATTAATACGTTAAATCGCTGATCGTTTTTTGTCGTATAGTGACTTTTTTAACCTAAATTACTTTTCTCCGTGCACGCACATGCATTAGCGTCCAGTTTTTTCCCAGTGTAATAATGGTCAATTACGAAGATAATTGAAAGAAGACGCACCTCTGTATAGTTATTTTAAATAGCAATTACCTGAGCTTGTCAATATTTACTTTCCTTGAAAACTGCACTTGCATCTTACCCTAAATATTGCACTTTTTCCAGGGACGAACTTGCCTAATTTCTTACTCATTAATATTACTACAAATTTAATTCAGTTCAGCTCTCACAAAAGTTTTGTTAATGATTAAATTTAAAAACATCATTTTCTCAAGCCGATTTCAAAATTTATTTATCAACAAATTATAGCCTTCGTACATTACTCAGAAATGCACAAAAGTAAATAAATAAATACATACATATATCATCACGCTTTTTACCTATTACAGGGTGACACTCTGCCGTAGCAGATTTTGGTAAATGATATATTTCTTCGCGTTATGTGCGCTTACCAGTTGTCAAATCACGACCTTCAAAGATATTAGTGGAGGGAGAGTCACAGAGGTAGTTTTATGCACAATTATTTTTCAATATTTGTCTTTTTTTTGTTTTACATGTATATGATTGCTATGAAAAGTTGAAAACTATACTCTCATTTGTCATCGTAAAGATGACACTTTATGTGGAACAATCGAAAAATAACTTTATCGCGCGTCTCCAATTACAACGCACGAATAAGACATTAAAAGCGCGCGTTTCCCATGGCAATGGCAATGACTTCGTTGTCAATTAGAACACATAGGTACCTAATTAATTTCATACATACATGTTTTTTTTCACGCGACTTGATGTCATTTTTTATCAATAATTGTCCGCGTAGAACCCAAGAGGGTATTAAGACGGCCCTGTATCCCAGCCCGTTTTTGTGGAATGCGATGCGTAATTGTTGCGTGCGTAAAAACAAACAAATGTCACTTTACATTTAGTTCAAGGCTTCAAGGTTAATTACAAACGTATGTTTGAGGAAATAATGGGAGATAATGAACGCAAAAGTCAATACTGGTTATGATATTAATGTGTATAATAACACGGAAAATTGTACCTTGTCAAATGACTAACTACTGTATTTTGTTCGTAACTGGAAAGATAATATGAACGTAAAGTAACTGTTCCTTATGTATGTTATCGGTAATATAATGGTAAAAATATCTAACGTGTAAGATAAAAGTAATTAAATTTGTAAGTTGATAAGTTACATACGTTTATTTAGAACAATATTTTACGTCTCTGACATATAATAAAAAATATTTTTTCACACAACTGTCAAACAAAGTGGACATATACGACCACAATTCAGCCCGACAATAATTCATTACTGGGCTATTAGCTACTTTGGTGGATTGTTCTAAACTGATCAAAAAATACGATTACAAAATACCACCGATAAACAATTTTTTTTTCTGAATATAATGTAGTGCGTGAAAGAAATGTTGTATGCACCTCTGCCACGAAATGATTTCGTGCGCTCAGAAAATAATCTGAATCGGCAGCCGAACTTTTTCTTCGATACACACAAACAATCAATTCGCGGCCTAGATACATAAATAACTATTATCTGAAACTGACAGGAAAATAAACTTTTGCCGGATCTTTAAGACTCAGGAAAGCTTTGCTTTGGATGCCTAGTCAGGAAAATAACATATTGCCTGCCTAGACAGGTAATGAAAGAAATGTGAGTGTCTAGTTACTTAGCAACATAAAATACTGACTGAATATGTAAGTCAAATATTTCTTTTACATGAAACTGCCAGGAAAATAAACATTTGCCTGACTTTTAAGACTCAGGACAGCTTTGCTTTGCATGCTTAGTCAGGAAAATAACATATTGCCTGCCTAGGCAGGTAATGAAAGAAATGTGAATGTCTAGTTACTTAGCAACATAAAATACTGACTGAATATATAAGTTAAATATTTCTTTTACATGAAAATGACAGGAAAATAAACATTTGCCTGACTTTTAAGACTCAGGACAGCTTTGCTTTGCATGCCTAGTCAGGAAAATAACATATTGCCTGCCTAGGCAGGTAATGAAAGAAATGTGAATGTCTAGTTACTTAGCAACATAAAATACTGACTGAATATATAAGTAAAATATTTCTTTTACATGAAAATGACAGAAAAATAAACATTTGCCTGACTTTTAAGACTCAGGACAGCTTTGCTTTGCATGCTTAGTCAGGAAAATAACATATTGCCTGCCTAGGCAGGTAATGAAAGAAATGTGAATGTCTAGTTACTTAGCAACATAAAATACTGACTGAATATATAAGTCAAATATTTCTTTTACATGAAAATGACAGGAAAATAAACATTTGCCTGACTTTTAAGACTCAGGACAGCTTTGCTTTGCATGCTTAGTCAGGAAAATAACATATTGCCTGCCTAGGCAGGTAATGAAAGAAATGTGAATGTCTAGTTACTTAGCAACATAAAATACTGACTGAATATATAAGTCAAATATTTCTTTTACATGAAAATGACAGAAAAATAAACATTTGCCTGACTTTTAAGACTCAGGACAGCTTTGCTTTGCATGCTTAGTCAGGAAAATAACATATTGCCTGCCTAGGCAGGTAATGAAAGAAATGTGAATGTCTAGTTACTTAGCAACATAAAATACTGACTGAATATATAAGTCAAATATTTCTTTTACATGAAAATGACAGGAAAATAAACATTTGCCTGACTTTTAAGACTCAGGACAGCTTTGCTTTGCATGCTTAGTCAGGAAAATAACATATTGCCTGCCTAGGCAGGTAATGAAAGAAATGTGAATGTCTAGTTACTTAGCAACATAAAATACTGACTGAATATATAAGTCAAATATTTCTTTTACATGAAAATGACAGGAAAATAAACATTTGCCTGACTTTTAAGACTCAGGACAGCTTTGCTTTGCATGCTTAGTCAGGAAAATAACATATTGCCTGCCTAGGCAGGTAATGAAAGAAATGTGAATGTCTAGTTACTTAGCAACATAAAATACTGACTGAATATATAAGTCAAATATTTCTTTTACATGAAAATGACAGAAAAATAAACATTTGCCTGACTTTTAAGACTCAGGACAGCTTTGCTTTGCATGCTTAGTCAGGAAAATAACATATTGCCTGCCTAGGCAGGTAATGAAAGAAATGTGAATGTCTAGTTACTTAGCAACATAAAATACTGACTGAATATATAAGTCAAATATTTCTTTTACATGAAAATGACAGGAAAATAAACATTTGCCTGACTTTTAAGACTCAGGACAGCTTTGCTTTGCATGCTTAGTCAGGAAAATAACATATTGCCTGCCTAGGCAGGTAATGAAAGAAATGTGAATGTCTAGTTACTTAGCAACATAAAATACTGACTGAATATATAAGTCAAATATTTCTTTTACATGAAAATGACAGGAAAATAAACATTTGCCTGACTTTTAAGACTCAGGACAGCTTTGCTTTGCATGCTTAGTCAGGAAAATAACATATTGCCTGCCTAGGCAGGTAATGAAAGAAATGTGAATGTCTAGTTACTTAGCAACATAAAATACTGACTGAATATATAAGTCAAATATTTCTTTTACATGAAAATGACAGAAAAATAAACATTTGCCTGACTTTTAAGACTCAGGACAGCTTTGCTTTGCATGCTTAGTCAGGAAAATAACATATTGCCTGCCTAGGCAGGTAATGAAAGAAATGTGAATGTCTAGTTACTTAGCAACATAAAATACTGACTGAATATATAAGTCAAATATTTCTTTTACATGAAAATGACAGGAAAATAAACATTTGCCTGACTTTTAAGACTCAGGACAGCTTTGCTTTGCATGCCTAGTCAGGAAAATAACATATTGCCTGCCTAGGCAGGTAATGAAAGAAATGTGAATGTCTAGTTACTTAGCAACATAAAATACTGACTGAATATATAAGTCAAATATTTCTTTTATATTAAAATGACAGGAAAATAAACATTTGCCTGACCTTTAAGACTCAGGACAGCTTTGCTTTGCATGCCTAGGCAGGAAAATAAGATATTACCTACCTAGGCAGATAATAAAAAAAAACCGTCAGTGTTAGTTAAAATGTTATACGTAACATGTCAGTAAAGCGTCGTACAAGATTCGTAAGCAGTTTAAGCCTCGCTGGCGCTCGGCATGAAACTATCTACTCATCCTGTAATTGAACTCTTTCCTGACTTTTAGGTAAATAAGTATACCTTAAACTGAGTGGAAAATAAACGCTTTCCTTACTTTGTACGTAAGTAACTATTACAGGACGAAGTTCTAGATATAGGTACGTTGTTGTTTTCTCAAGGTATATCCAAATTGAAAATCCTGTAAAACGAGCAATTCTTGTCTATCTGTCTGTCTATCATGGTGTATGTATATGCATGTGTTTGTGTGTGTGTATGTGTGTGAAAGGGAGAGAGAGATGGTAATGGGGTGAGTGTGTGTGTCAACAATCTCGAAATCGGTTATAAAGATTTTGATGAAACTTAGTAATCTAATGTTTTTTTATCTAAGTAATAGAATTTGCTAGGCTCATTCTCAGGAAAATTAATTTAATACGTCATTTTGAAAAAAAAAGGAATAAAATGTATACAAATTTAGTTATTTAAAATACAGGTATGTGAGTACGTCAGAGTAATATAATTTGACCCAAGAAATAGGTTGGGATCAAAATCAAATCGATATCACCAACTGACAAGAAAATTAGTTTCTTCCATCTATTTCTTGGTTTCTCGCAACTAATACTGCCGGATATTGACAAACAGAATGACGAACATGCCAACATATTGTACTTATATAAGAAACAAATCCAATAACACAATTGTCAAATCACTTGACATGGAGTATATGTTACCGGGAATGATTAAAACCAATCAATCTGCCGTATACCTAAACAATGTGCAAAAATTATGTCATATTATTAAGAACGCATTCTTGGCGAAACTTGTTACGCTGTTAATTTTAACAAATACTCCATGAATCCATGTATAGAGTGGAGAAAGAAAAGCGTATCGATTATATTTATCTTTGATTTGAAATTATAAAAAGAAAAGGAATAAATTTATACGAGCTATTATTACAATGGAAAATTTATGTTTTCCATATTTCCAATTAACTCATCTTAAACTGTTAATAAATAAACATATGAACCTTTCTTTGCAATAGAAAACCAAAACCAATATCTCACTGCAGAGATAGAATCATTAGATCGATGCATTATTCATTATCAGAATGATTGGGTTACATGAGATATTATTGGATTCATTCATGTGTAACTTTCTTTCTGACGATGTAAATACTGACCCAATTTACGCCGCAATTAAAATATTAAAATCAAATCGATATTGTTCCGAATATTCGATGACCTGCTTAATAGACGATAGGTTGGTGGTAGTGGCATTTGCTATTCAATTTTTTAAATATCATGTGTAGGTTCAGGAAATGAATTTTCCCACAAGATTTAATGATAAAATGCGCTATTCATTTGAGAAGTTTAATAAGACAGATGAATATAAAGATAGGTACACGTTTCTTGGGTAATGTAACGTATAAATGAAAGGAAGAAGTCATGATACCATTAATATACCTTATATGGGAGCTATTTGATTTATCATTATTATTAATGTCTTAATTCTAAAACTGGAAAACTATTTTTACAAAAATGAAATACTTCCTCTACTTTTATATTAATTAAAAATATTTAATACTCGGTTGAACCACAGATACACACTAAAGATTCTTTAAATTTACTTAAAGAATACTTAACAGTTCATTAAATAAAATTAATTTTGAAATCCTTATCTTTTATGCTTCTGAAAAGCAAATGTTAAGACAAAATTGGACGCCCAAACCTCAAGTATTCAGAATTAAAATTCATATAAAAATGCAATAAACACAGTTTCAGTACAGTAATTGTAATAATTATTGATATTTATTATAATTAGTAATAATAATACTATCGAATTAAAGATTGGTGAAATAAATGTATGGTGGTGATATTGAGGGTAAGAAATTAAGTGAAATACCTAGGAATAAATGGATGGAGTATATAACGAGAACGAAAATTTCTTAATGTAAGGAATAAACGAGGTTATATGAGAGGAAGTGAAGCAAAAGTGGTGTGTCAGGATAGGAATGTTTGGCGAAAATGATTGCATGATGAATTTTTTATGAGTAAATGTTCAGGTAATGTTTCAAGGGTTCGTGCTATCCTCCACTTTATGAGATATAGTGTGATGTGATGTTTATATCCGTATGTATAGGTAGTTTAGATCTACAATTTTCTTCTGAAATGGTTGTTATACGCAAAATAGTTTTTAGAGCTAGATTATAGTTTAAATTTGGACAGTTATTAAATCCCTTATAAAATATTAATTATATTAAATTATATTAATAAAATTAAGAATAATTTAAAAATAAATTATTTTTGATAAAGAACAGTTTTATAAAACTATAACTTGTTACTATATAGGTAGGATATTGAAATCCAATTTTTCTATATATCCTTTACATTACTTTTACTCGTATTTCAAAAAATGTATTCATATAAAACATAATAAAATTTCAAAATTTACACTAACAGATTCAATAAACATTTGAAATTTAATTTATTTTAACATTTATCAAATTTAGGTTAAACTTAAAATGCATAATTACCTATATAATTCAACACCATTAATTTTTAATAAAGAATTATTTTGCAGTTTAATGTAATTATTTTATTTTTAAAAATCATAATAATTGCAATAATTTTAATGAGCTGCGCAAAGACAACTAAACTTATAGATTTGTATGTATCCGCAAAAACAATTGCAAAAAAATCATTTAGTAAACGCGATATAGAAAACATATTTTAATCTTACAAAATCGACCGATTATAGATAAAATGTGGCCAAGAGGAATGTCTCCCGGCCAATAAATGAACGAACTTGATACTTGACAGTATTCAATTATGTACAGTGTTTGAACAGACGTGGACCACTGATAAAAAAGTAGTTTCTATTAATTATAATACAAGTGGGCTTGCTTCTTTTGAAAGCGTATATTTCTAACATAGAATTTATAAGAGATACAACCCTTCAATTAAATACATATATGAAGAGAAATTGAAACAAATATGTCTAAGTAGGTACCAGTCAGAAGGTGTGTAAATCTCGAATAATTTCTATTACCCACCTTACCTTCCAATTATGATTATTACAGCAATAACTCATCCACAATTCAATAACCACATCTCGATCCGTCTCATTCATCATTTCCATAAAAGCGTTCAGATCAGCTGATCAGCGTACACCAATCCGTCTACCATAACTCATCACCGCTAGATGGCCACCATAACAAACCTTCACCATCTAACGCCAACGAAATCAATCTCCAATTGGCCATGTACGGCGTCGGTATAACAACCGGTGACAGACGTACGATTACCGGGTTCCCGTGGAGCGTGACGCGGTTGAGCGGTCGCGGGTCGGTTATGGCGGGTGGCTGAGTGACCCACATCCGGACCTAGAGCCAGAGAACGGCTGCAGCCCGATTTGGACAATGGAAACTGCGATTTTCTTTTCGTCCCGATGAGGCTTTATTAGTAGAATTGATTTCTCATGTGTATTTGATAGTTTACGATGAGGATTTTTAGAAAAATATACTTTTCATTCTGATTTATTTTATTCAAATTTTACTAGAATAATTTGAGAAGCCATTTAAATTCAAAATCCAAAAAGATATCAGATCAACCTCTCTGTTCTTTAACTCGATTATTATCTGTTACTCATAGATATATTAATGACTAGTCTTAATTTTAATTATTATTCTATTTCGGTATTCTATAACCAAAATTATTTATTCTATTTATATTTTTTATTTTTTAGTATTTTGTCCTTGTACAAATATTACTTTCTGATCAAACTTTTGTACGATATTGTCATAAATAAAAGATTAAAAAAATATTATAATATAATTACTGTGTGTGGCACTCTACACTCTACAGTAACAGATTTCAGTAAGTGATATATTTATAGGCGAGAAGTGTGGTTACTTGTCGTCAAATCACGGCCCCTAGAGATGATAGTGGATGGGGAGTCACGGAATTAATTTTAATATAGTATAATATCAGCTACAAAATCAATAAAAACAACATAAAAATTCCAGAATAAATTATTCTATAAAATTATCATGAAACAGAAAAAGTTTTTAATAACATATCGTTTGACTACAGATAATGAAAAAATAAAAATGTTCAAATTCTAATTCTACAACAATTATAAATTCTGAAAACGTAAAGGATATAGAATCTATCTTTTTTTCTTTATGGTGAATTTTGTATATGTCATAAAACAAAACTTTAGGCGAAATATAAAATGTAGCATTAATCATGCAAATTTTGTCACAATCGAATATAAAAGATTACGTGTGCGTATCATGCATTCTACAGAACTCAAGAGAAGTGATCCTTCCCAAAAATACATACTACGTATATTTAAATAAATATATGATATTTAGAACTATTACAGCTAAAATTGAATAAAACAGCTTCCGTGTGTGTAAAATCTGTTTCCTATAGGCTTAAAATTTGTTTGCTAAGAAAGCATTCTAAAGTAAAAAGTAACTGGTAAATAATACAATTTTTACATTTGGAATTTTGCACATTGTTTGAATTCTGTATTTTGCCTATGACATGTAAATTATAATAAATACTATATTGTTAAAAAAGCTATTAAAATAACTAATCTAGAGTCCGAAAAAAGTTGCTGAACTCGAAATTTCCGAATCAAAAGTGCTTAATGTGCAACCCTAGGGCATCGTCTATCATCACTATATAATTTATAAATGCATTCTATTTTCAGTACGGCTATGAACTTCCTAGTGTATTGCTACAATATGCAAAATTTAATGAGAACGTATGATGCAAAAGATAAAATAAGTAACGCTGTGCATATTATCAAATTAACTTGCTCTTTGATTACACTCTAGTCTAGACTTTCATATGAAATCAAGTTTAGAAATATGGAAACACGAAATTATTAATTTTTTCATAAATAATACATTTTGCCTGCCTTGCACACTCATATAAATATTAGACTACCAATCAAATAAGTGCTACTAAGAGCGATATTCATAGTTAGATACGTCGTTATCATGAAAATTATATGCATTTTTGTTATTACATTGGCATGTGATTTTGTGAACCCTAGTTGGATTTAACTTACTTACTATTAAGACAGGGTATCATACCCAGAAATGGGTAAAAGGCGTGATAATTATGTTATTGTATATTCTAGTGAATGATATATTTGTAAGAAATGCAGTTCAAGATAAATCAGTAGGAAGTAAATCCTCAGATACTTTAATCGATTGGAGATTGCATTTTATTTATATAGTAGAAGATTTATCTAAACAATAAAAATAAAAATATCATCACGCCTTTTACCCATTACTAAGTGTAGCACTATGCCGAAACAGAACTCGGGAAGTGGTATATTTATGCGCGTGAACTGCGGTAATTAGCAGTCACATCACGGACCCCAAAGATGTGAAAAGGGAGCGACAAGAGTAGTTTTTCTGTGGTAAAAATAGTTTGTCAGTTGTGGGAATCGAATCCGGGTTCTTAAATTCACAGGTTGACTCGATACCATTGAGCCACCTACCTTATATACCTATTAAGAAATGATATTACATATAATTTAGTACCTACTTACTGTTCTGTTTATCTGATAGCAATAAAAGGCATGTTTTATCAATTCATATACCAGTTTATAAAAATAAAAACCGTCAAAATTTTACTTCTATGCTAGGTTACTCATTATCATTGGTCAAATTTGTTATATTTTCTAGGTATAAAGACAGAGTTATAATTTATTTCACAAATGATTTTTTTCCGGTTTTGCTTTTTGTTGATTGCGCTGTGCAATTAGTAAAAGAAGTTAGTGGATGGGAATTCATAGTTATTAATTTCCAAAAGTGTCATTTCTGGTATAACTATCACACTGCGGCTCGGTAAGTGCGGACCCTGTACTGGAATTGGGATTAAATTCCTGTTGCACAGCGTAACATAAATAAATAAATAACCACTAGAAATTTTTTGTGCAAGCATCGATTTAATTTAATTTTGTGGTGTCATTTAAGGATGAATCAAATCACGATAAAATTTTCTCAATATATTGCACGACAAAATAGAAGAAATACGTATATCCAATAGGATCCGAAAGTAATAACAATATAAAATATGCCTGCCTTTTGAAGAGCGATATGAGAGAAATTAGCTTTATTTATTACAGCACTAGGAACATAATCCACACGGCATCTTTCATTTTCTATTCATTTATTTTGTTTAACAAATATGGAAGAAATGCAATTAAAACAATTACTTTTGAACTTTGCTACTTTCAATAATCGCGATAAAATGAAATGAAACACATGAATGAAGAGATTGTTGTCATCTTGAAGACACCGCAGTACTTAACAAATGGTACAACGTGTGTTTATCGAGATTTTAATGACTTGGGAATTAAAAATGATTAAAGTGAATGGGGCTTTTTATTATACGAGGGTCGTAAAGTGAATTAACTTCACTCAAGTATAAGTGAACCGAATTGATTGATTAACTGTGGTGATACTTTACAATAAGTAATATGCAGGGTACGATGGTACGAATGATACATAATAAATAACAAAAAACTAGCTCAAAATTTAGCAATAATTCAGACACAATAAAGTTGCATTTTGAAAAAATTGACAAGTTTCTTTTTCGCTATTCTGTAACTCGATCATTATCTGTTATCAATCGATAAATCAATGACAACCTTTAATTTTTTTGAATATTACTTAAATTACCATCAATTAAAAATTCTGTGACCAGTGTCATTTATACTTTTATATCTATTTTTATGGGGTAGGTGGGTCAGTGGTATCGAGTCGGCCTGTGGATTTTGAGAACTCTGGTTCGATCCCCACAGCCGACAAACAATTTTCACCAAATTGAATCTACCCCTGTGACTCTCCCTCCACTAATATCTTTGAGGGGCGTGATTTTACGGCTGGTAACCGCACTTCACGCAAAGAAATATATCACTTACCGAAATCTGCCACGGTAGAGTGCCACACTCAGTTACGGGCAAAAGGCGTGATGATATATTTATTTATTTATTTTACTTTAACGCATTTTGCTCTCATGCGAATTTGTCAGTAGAAAATGTTAATCGCACTTTTTACGAAGCTGTCAGTGAGCTGTCATTATATTATTTCTATAATAACAGCTACGTATATATGATGAATCAACTTCAGGTACTTACTTTAAAACTGACATATATTACTCTACTTACTAATTACAGAACAAAAAGATTTTTTCAAAATTCGTAAATCACTATTCCTGGAACAAATAGTTTTGGGCTATTGGCAGGTGATTTTCATATCTTACAAACAATAATTTATAATAAATTTTATTAATTTGTTCTACGAATATTTTGTTATGCATAAATAATTAACTTCATTTATTATAAATAAATTTACTAACCCTACTGAAAATGTAGTCTTTGACAAAACTACCCTTAATTTTGCGAATATCTTGATCAGTACGTTGAATACTACATACCTGAGATTAAAAAAAAATGCCAAAATAAATTATTCTGGTAACAGTTGACTGAATAGTTATATAATAGGGAATATATTTTAGTAGTCAGTGGCTAATGTTGAATATTTGTAAGAGAGAAATGTCAAAGTACTAGGGAGAAAAGTTAATATTCTGAATAGAATACTGGAGATAATCTCTTTGTAGATGATGAGTAATATAATTTTGGAAGTGATAACGTATTTAAAAGTTTACAGAAATACAACTTATGTTAACACTAACTCGGAACTTAAATTATAAATACCTTGTATTTTAGTCTAGTTCAGAAGTTGAAGTAAAATGTTGCTTACCTAAAAAAGAAAAAAAAGTTAGTAAACATATCAATAAATTAATCTAATGAACTGTATTATGATTATTAAATTATGAACAATAAAGAACCAAATAAATAAACGATCAAAACAGGCCTAATTAATAGCTAATAACGAAATTCAATTCATCTTATTATAAATTCATGAGTTCCATTCATCAAATGTTCCAAATCTTTATCATTCGCAAACACTTCAAAACAAGATCAAGTTAGACATTTTCACCGCTGCTAAATTAGTCAATTAACCTTCCATTTATTCCTCTACGTCAAACAATTACCCGAACACAAGCCTCATCATCTATTAAACTGGATCACACATTGTTCTTAAACGTCGTTTCGACTTTGGATCGTAGAAAGTTCGTCCGTTCGCGATTTTTTTTCCACGGCTAAACCTGATTCGCGGTGTGGTTTTTTTATTTGTTTTTGTAATGAAAATTAAAACAGACACATGTCTGAAGTGGGAACACAATGTTCACGGGGCGCAATAAGACCAATGTGAGCAGACAGCACGGCGCGTATCATGGTAATTAGTTTTCGCTAACTTATAATTTTAATTTAATTACGGAAATTGTGGAGCTGCAGCTGTCTAGGTGTTCTACACTTAGTTTTTTTGATAACTTAATAATCTAATACTCTTATTTATTTTGAATGAACGAAAGCAAAGTGAAAATTATTCACGCTAGGTTTATTTACAAATAAATTTTTAGTTAAGCATCTTACGAGACAGGAAGGTGTATCAAACTCAATGATATAAATAAATAAATAAACATATCATCACACCTTTTACCCATTACTGGGTGTGGCACTCTGCCTAAGCAGATCTCGGTAAGTGATATATTTCTTCCCATGAAGTGCGGTTACCAGCCGTCAAATCACGGCCCCCAAAGATATTAGTGGACGGGGAGCCACATGGGTCGATTTAAATTGGTGAAAATTGTTTGTCGGCTGTGAGGATCGAACCAGGGTTCTCAAGATCCACTGGCCGACTCGATACCACTGAGCCACCTACCCCAATGATATTTGCCTTTAATCTATAACAGGATCATTACCTGTACTTTAATCAATATTCTAATGACAATTATTTATATTTGATGATTATTTAAGGTAGGGATTCAATTTCCACAGTTGACAAACAATTTTAACCACATTCAAATTACCCCTGTCGCTCCTCCGCCTCTAACATTTTTGGGTTCGTGATTTAATGGCTGGTAACCGCACTTCACGTGCATAAATATATCACTTACCGAGATCTTCTACGATAAAGTTATATTTACATTATTAAGATTATTAAACAGTAAGCTTTTTATTATGGTATTTTTTATTAGTTTCTGTTATATCTGGAATATGAGCCACAGAGAAACATATTTTAAAGCAACTGGTTAGATAAAAATATGTAAGTTTTTATTTGAAACATTTTTCTCAATATCCATGAAAATAAGTTTTTGTCTATAGGGACCTTTGCAGTTTCTGGGTAAACTAAAACATCATTAAATTGGCCTAGTAGTGTGGCAACGTCTGTCTAATTTAATTAAAGTCGTAGTTCTTATAGTTCTTGTGATCCCAATGGTGAGCTTTTAAATTAAACACAGTATATATTAAAAAAATTGTAATCATATCGGTCAGGAATTGAGATAGATAATAGTATATTTTAATTAATTAATTATCGTAATAAAAATGAGCAAGTGTGGCTATAATAATGAAATATTTGCCACATAATTGCAAGTGCAAAAAACTATCATAAAGTCAGTGTCAAAAGCGCTATTACATTCTTCTGTGAAATTCTAAAATTTCCCACTAATCTAGTCGACGGTAAATCACTTATACTTAGATAGAATGAAAGTTTATTGCCGTAGAATTAAAACCACGCGCTATTTTAGTAACGAAGTGTGAAATGTTAAACACTTGCAAATTTTTTCCTGACATTTCCTTATCTAACCTTGCAAAACGCTACATAACATAAAAATTTAATTTCTGCATGAAAGCAGAAATAAATTTTACGGTAATGTTCATGATATGCAAATGACGAAGTTAAATTGTTCTGTTATCACTTTTTATTATGCTGACAAACACAAAAATATTAATGTACATTTGAAAGTATTTCGAGTTTAGAAATTTTGAAGTGTAAATTATTTCATACATATTTGTAAATACTGTTCGTTCTAAATACTACATTTATAAATATGTTTTCGTAACACATGCACAAAAAACACGTTCTTATTCCCTAATTTTAGAGAGAGAAACACTGCTTTTCTCCCCTAGGCAGAGAAACATTATGTTTTCATAGGTACCATGTTTCTCTCTCTCTAGAGAGATTAGCTGTTTGCGGTGTTTCTTAGGTAACTAGTTACGCAACCCATATTTGACATTTGTCCCGATAAGACAGTAATTTTTGTGCACTTCTTACGAAAAGTATAATATGCTTCACGGGAGGGCGCGATTATCCCTTGTGTGAAGTTGGCAAACCTCGACTTCAGCTCGAGGCTTCGGCCCTCGCTTACGTCTCGGTTTGTCAACTTCACACGCGGGAATAATCGCTTGTTTCCCTCCCTTGATGCATAACATACTATTATTTTCATTTAAAACGAAGAAATTATTAAAATTTTTCTATATACCAAGCATTTACATAGTATGTATGCATGTATGTAGCTCAAGAAGCAATTTTAATTTTTAAATAATAATAAAATAAGGTTTATAAAAATCGCTCAATAAACACAAAAGATCCTAAATAACACATAAATTCTACTGAAACGAACTCTTGGTAACATCCGATTACCAATTGTGCAACGAAAAATTCACTAATGCATTTCTCTTTTTAGTTGACTACATTAAAAAAATCAAAATTGTGGCTCCCTTCCACTAGCACCTTTAGGGGCCGTAAAGAAATATATCATTTACCGAGATATGCTACGGTAGAGTGTCACATTGCTTTGTTATCAAACTCACTCGCATTAAAAATTCAAATATCTTAACAACCAGCAACTTGTTAAATCTCTAATTGACTGTAGTACAATGTTTTTGGATCTAGTCTCAATATAAATGACAAATTGTCTAGATTGTGACCATAGTGAAGAACCCCATTGATCATGGTTTTCAAAACGCAAAATAAGGCTTCGTTTGTGTACAAACTATAATTTCATCATAAAATAAATTATAAACTCTTACATAAAACATATTGTTAACCTCTATTCAATATTTCACACTTAACCCTCCAGAATTACACCTTTTCCTCCATCACTGTAAATTACAACCTACAAATTTGAGACCTTTGTGGCGATAGACGTGAAACTGTCGAGTAATTTGCATCTGGCGTGACACTATCATCTCCAAGCCAGCTGAAGCGGTGAGACTATGATACGGTCGCTTGGTGGATCACAGAGACCGACATCATCTCAGCGCATGGGGTCAGGAGTCTCTGCACCGGGTCAGACATTGACTTTGAGATTTGTGATATGTCGAGGAAGGAGATTACAACGTTTATTGAGTTAAAACTTAAAAATGGAGGCCATTGTTAAAATGATAACTTGAGTAATTAAGCAATTTAAATCAATTAAGCACTTGTTAAATAAAAATTTAGTTAAATATAAACTTTAAATTAATTAATTAAAATTAATAATTCAGTTCGTACATACACGTTATTAATTTTATCGAGGATAATAATACCACAATAGCCGGTTTTATAAAGGACAAAATAAATTTACTTCCAATGTAAATAAAATTTATTCATTCAAATGACAGTCGAATTTTTGGCAGTACAGTGGTTGCTTATGGTAACCGTGAGATATGAAAATGTATGTAGAATGAACTTATATCTTAGTGGTCGTAGAAAAAAGTGTATTCATTTGCAAACTCAATTTTTAATCATGAGTTGAATTATCATTTAAATTTAAATAATTACCCAATTTTATTGGATCTGATCTGTAGTAATAAGTAATATTTTGCAAGTAAAATATAGTCATTTAAATTTCCAAAATTGTAATCAAGTATGTATTCTTAATACCGGAATACTATAACGTAGTCTAGATTGTGCGTAAGCCGTAAGCATATAATTATGTAAATTGTAATCGAATTTTTGATCTAGCAACTAAAAGAGATAGTATCGCGGAAGATAAAATCAGAGCAGTGTAAAACAGTGGTTTTCTTTTAACACCTGCTTGATTTATGCAACTAGAAATTAAATTTTAAAAGCATAAGTAGATATACTCGAGGGTATACTTAAGTATTTACTTTATTTCATATTAAACATACTAAAGAAATACATTCAACTTCATCCATTTATATTAACTTATGGTTCAAAAACAAATATAAATTCATACACCTGCAAACTACGATAATTCTACGAATCTTGAGCTTGAAACAACAACCATACATGAAATGTCTTTCTCTACAAAGGTATGCCACCACACAATTTCTAATAAATCTTTTATTGGACCAGTGGTTTTCAAACTTTTTGGAACCATGAGTCTTGGCGGCAAAAATAACAAATAATGTTTATGTTCGAAAACTATTTAATGTATGACAATAACACTGTCCATAAAATAGCACTATATTGAATTTGTATGATAAAATATCAATATTGAAATAGTCATGGGATCTTGGCTGCCTATTATATATAACAAAATGGAGAGAAAAATTTAAATAAAATCAGATTTGAATCACATGTATGCTCATAGTTCATAGCTCTCAAGATCAAATCCTGGCGGTATCCCAGTTTTTCTCTTCATAACTGAATTTAATTGCATCTATATACAGTTTTGAGACATTATAAATACTTTTAATAAATAATATTATTAAAAAAGCAACAACAAAGCATACTTTGAAATACAACTAAATTTTTCACATTAACTTATTTTAAGAAATATAAAGCTTTGTATTCAACTCGGACATAATCGAACTATACAAGACTCGCTAAGCGATAAACTGCAACTCGTTCAATAAAGTCCTACATTATATACTTATTACATGAATAGTTATTCCACCCCAGTTGAATTTGTGTGATAAAAACTGAAGTTTACTAGAGGGTAATTAAATAATGTGCAATACAAAAACAGAACCACGATTTTAGAAATTTGCCAAGGAAAAACTTCTCATTAAGAAACTTGGTATAGTTTCTTAGGAACTTTGTAAATAAATAAAAAAATATATCATCACGCCTTTTACCCATTACTAGGTGTGGCATTCTGCCTAAGTAGATCTCGGTAAGTGATATATTTTAATGTTAGTATAATAATAATAGTTTGTAAAATTGATTGTATTTTGCTTTTGAGCTAGTGATAAATTCTTTAAATCTGTGAACACAGATTTTTTAAATTTCTACGTAGCAACCGGTAACCTTCCTTCAATATATTCGCGACCGACACTTTGAAAACCACTGTAATACACAATAAACTAAAAATGAGTTTATCTTCGTAAAACACAGCACAACATGCGTAAATGACAAAAAGCAACGATTGAAACGACACCACGACAGCGTGTCTGTCGATTTGCGGTTCGCGATCGCGCGTGCACAAAACATTTTCCATCAACACTTTCTACATAAATTTAGCTGCAAAGCGCGCGAAAACCGGATACATTTCACGTGTGCTGGTGTAGTCGTTATCTGTGCAAGATCGCTAACACCTTAGCGAGAATCGATACGTGCGACAAGTTATAGGATATTTTGTAGCAAATTACATGTATGTGCATAAATACATACGTATTACAGATTAACAGATCATTATTTTCATTATTTATATGAGTAACTGGGCTGGGTGTAGGTGTTGCATAGTAAATTTTCAGCAACTAAGTGGAATGCAAATGAAGTGAAACAGAATGGTGGTAACTAGAATTTTATTATACGTATTACAATATCTAAGAGGTTATAAATAATCACACTGGATGTTTCATCTTAGACAATTAAAATTTAAATGACAATTGTTAAGATTTTTCAGAAGGACTTCTGGCATGACATAAAATATATTTAATCGATTTTTTGCAAACTAAAAGTAATCATACAAATTCTAGACAAACACATTATTTAATATAGAATACCTAAATTTGATGTCATAGTTTAGATTAATAAAAATATTTTGAAAGAAACGCCTACTAGTTTCTAATATTTATAACAAAATTAACAGATTATAATGACTGTTAAGCCCTATTTCATAAATTTTTAATGACCAGTTACACTAACAAAGTTTAAATTTTAATCTTATATTAAATAAATAAAAGCATGTCGAATATTTGATGCCAAAATCAATTATTCCATATGACGTATTACTTCAATTTGCTTATATTAATTTATATAAGTCTTGATGGCAAAAATCACAAATAATTTTATATTCAAATGCACCAAAACTATATGATTTATAACACCTTTTTCCTGTCCATAAAATAACCCTTTCTTAAATTAGTACGACAAAAAATAAAAATATTTATAACAAATTTGATATGTTATAGTGACTGTTGAGTCCTATTTCATAATTTTTTAATGACCAGTTATATTAACAAAATTTAAATTTTATTCTTCAATTAAATAAATAAAAGAATGTCGAACGTTTGACAGTAATATCAATATTTCCATATGACATGTTATTTCGATTTGTTTTTATTAATTCATGAGTCTTTATGGCAAAAATCACAAATAATTTTATGTTCGAATGCACCAAAACTATTTGATTTATGACCCTGTTTGTGGCCATAAAATAGTACTATATTGAATTAATTCGACAACAAAATCAAAATATTTATAACAAAAATAACATATTATAGTGACTGTTGAGTACTATTTTATAAATTTGTAATGACCAGTTACACTAACAAAATTTGAATTTTAATCTTAAATTAAATAAATGAAAGCATGTAGAATATTTGACGCCAATATTCAGTATGACATGTTACTTCGATTTGCTTTTATTAATTCAAACAAAGTTTAAGATTTTAGTTTATATAACAAAACTATAGGTACAACAATAATCATAGTTTTGTAGTACTACAGTAGTACTTTACAAGTGAAGGGAACAGTTGAATACAAAGATATCAGCTAATCACATTGTGAATTACACAAAAAAGTTAAATTAGAATAAAAAAAACGCATCTAAGAAATGACAACATTTTTAACAGTTTTAAAATGTTTTTATTTCTATAGTATGCATTAAAATAATAGTTATTTGTTACAAATATTGTTTTATCTTTGTTATTTAACTAACAATAAGTATTTTAATGCTGATATTATTTAACTGTAACACAATAATCAGAAAATATGTAAAACGTGGTGTCAATCATTTTCGCTATTGTTAACTTTTATCATGCTGATAGAAAGAGAAAATGTAAATCAATTATCAAGTCCATACATTATCTAATTCTAATGTAAAACATAAGTGATCGCAGTTATCACTGAAAGGCAAAACAAAAACACTTTCCCGTAAAGAAACTCCACAGATCAGATCCAATTAACAAAGAGCAAATTGATCCTAGTGACCTGACATTTAAGTCGCGAAACATGCACATCGCATGTGATAGCGAAATAATTGAATACCGGTAATGTTCAGCCATTACAGATTCATAGTTCACATTATCAACATTCAACACAATTATATGCACATCATGAACAGGGCATTTCATTTTCAGGATTGCGTGCGATAACAACATTTTTAGGAGGGGCAAATATAGATTTTTTTAATGATTGAAAGTGAGAGATTGCGTGAACAACCTAGGCATAAATGTATACACATAATAAATGATGGTTTGTTACGTTAACAAATGATTCCGAGTATGAGAATTAAACAAGCTTGCAGGAATGAAATTATGAATGTGGATGAAGTGTGGTATGCTAGAATAGAAATGTTTGACGAAGATTAAAGCAGAATGAATCTGGGTAAATTTACAGTAATCAATAAAAAAAAATTTCACGGCCATGCCGGAAAGTAATTTTCTTATCTCATTTGAGAGAAGAAAGTGACACTTTTTATTCTTAAGAAAGTAAATTGCAACTGGAAAACGATACTACTGTAATTTGACATTAGTGACATACAAATAATATGTCTCAAATAATTTATAAAAATTTTACTTTTTGACAGGGTAGTACAAAATAGTTATTTACCGTAACAAGATCTTATATTACTGGGTGAGTAAGCATATTCCACAGCAAGTGATAGGTGTACTTTGGAAATCTAGTAAATACACTTTCAGGATGTTTTAAGTATAATATTGCTTTGCTACCATCAATAATAAATTATTTATGATTTAAGGCACGAATTAAAAATATTTGCGTAAAATAAATAAATTGAATACTATGCAAAGATACATTATCTGATTTTTTACAATTAATTTTACCGAACTCTCTGGTCATACTTTCCGATATAGATTCCGGTCTAAAAAGTGATCAACTAGCATTAACCCTTTGCACTCCGTTGTCGCCGTAATTGCGACATTTTTACATTACATGCATGTACTTGTATACTATGTATGTATATATGTAACTAATATAGTGTTAGAGTTATTGGTATCCTCTATAAGTATTTAGGCTGGAGTGAAAAGGGTTAATTTTCTGTGAGGTTGTAATAAAAATGATATGTATCTCATGAAAAAAAAATTATTCTTCCTTCAGATGCTGTATATAATAGTACTCATTATTGTCGTTCAAGTCAAAGGCGATCTTCTGGAAGAAATGTCTCATTTTCTTCTCTTGATATACAAATTTGCCGAAGCCGTGTAGTTCCTTGACTCGAATAACGCCTCGTGCCACCATCTTCATAGATTATATCAATATTCAGTACGGTGATGTCGATAGCGATACGGAATTCGAATCCGCAGATCCCGAGTTCTAATCTCACTCAAGCTAAAAATTATATAAACTACTACACTGCGGCTCGGTGAGTGCGGCCCCTATACTGTAATTTGGATTAAGTTCTTGGTGCACAGCGTAAAATAAATAAATAAATTCCTACTAGTTACACAATTATTCTGAATTTTTATTAGTTTTTCGCCATTTTTTATTATTCGATATATTTTAAATATTTTGTGTTATTGCCATGTCTCTTTTCCTGTGCGCCCATGCATTCGAATTATGGTAGATAGTATAATTGCATAGATTACCCATAGGAAAACGAAGTGCAGCGTTGCAATTTAACAATTTGCATAAATGTTCGCCGTAAAATTACCCATACAATTAAATTTCACTTAAACGTTATTATTATGAAATATAAAAATAATCACTTCCTGCATAGGACACTTTCTTTCATATATTTGGGGTAATTAATTGAGGACATGTTGATTTATCAGAAAACTAATTATTACTTTCTTTTAAATGTGTGCTGAAGAAACCGACATGTGCTCCGCGACTAATTGTTGCAGATTTTATTTATTGATGAATTCTTCCTTTGTAACTTTGTACTTGTCAATGAATAATTTCACTTTAATGATGTCTAATTTAGCGAATTTTTTAGAATAAACTCAATTGTTTCTTATTGGATGGCTGTCATATTAATTGTTTGATCATTAATATCGAATAATGATTGATAATTAATGATTAGCTAACAATGTGCATAAGAAAGTGAATAATAACCAAATAAAGCGTTTATGTGTTATTTGATTTCACGTCTAATTTGTCTGCATTTATCATGGCACTTAACGACACATGTTAAGTAGGTACTTATGTTTTCATAAACAAGATTAAATGCGTTTCATGTTGGAACATACAAACATAAATTTGTTGGAATTGCGGAAATACATAAATGCTATATTAACGTGTCTAATAGAATTTCACGCTTTTATGTAGATACTTACTTACTTGTAACAGTAACTAAAAAGGAAAATAATATAGGACTTTCAAAATATGTATATTTTAATTTGTTTCAAATATAAATTAAATAATTATCGAGTCGAATTGCATATTTGAGATTTACACAGCCGGAAAATAATTTTCACCGCAATAAAATTATCCCTGTGGTTTTCCCTTCACTAACATCTTTGAAAATCGTGATTTGACGTTAGATAACCAAACTTCACGCACATAAATATATCACTTACCTAGATCTGCTACGACAGTGTGCCACATCTAGTAATGGGTAAAAGGCGTCATGAAATATTTATTTATTTAAAATGTTTCGAATAAAAATGTGTGAAAAAATTAGTTATATATTTCATGTTTGAAACAATTTTGAAAATAATTTTAAAAATATTGACTACAAAGAATGTAGAATACAAAATGTTAAATTGTTTAAAAATACTATTAATTTATGTGCATTAAAAATTGAGTCGATTAATCTTTAATGAATCATCGATTCCTTAAAATATATACATCACTGTTTCGGGATCTATTTAAAAATGCTGGGATAAAGTGACAATCGCCAAATTATACTATAACTGCCATCTGTAAGTTTCAAAACGACTCGATACCACTTAGCCACCTACCACCTACCCCATTGATTTGATTGATTTAGATGATCCTTCTAATTTATATTCAAAATATATATTTAAAAAATTTATTATTCATTTCAATTTACAATCTGCCTCACACGAGACAATGAGTAAATTGTAATGACACCACATAATTTCTTGTGGAAAAATTATTCATTGATATATTTCTCTTTGTTATATTAACATAACCCAATTAATTGCTACATTATTTTATTCAAATCTATGGTAAATCTAAGGAAACGATTTTTTCAGTTTGCAGGTATTCATGATATTTTCGAGCAGATTTAATTCATTCGACACACGTATTTTGTTTTAATTTCTGTATAATTTATTTAATTCGACATTTCGATACACTAAAATTTATTTCAATTATTTACGTAGTTTTTATTATTATTATGAAACAACATAATGTTTAATTTACTTGTCAAGTAATTTATCGGCAAAGTACTCGAAAAAGAATATCGCAGTCAAGATATTCCAATAGTGGCCCTCGTACAAGAAACAAACTGTATTTACTTGTCACGATTCGAAAAGTAATAAAATGAACATCAACAGATCGAAAATAAACTGTACCTGTTTAATTCATGTAACGAAGAAACATTTGTATGTAAGCGAATAACAACTACTAATAGTGTCCATTCATCAAAGATTACATCACTTCCATATGCTATTCTCATCCTTATATTCGTTTTGTGTCTGTGGCGCTAGTGTTCTGCTAACTACAGGTAGGCGGACTCCAAGAGGCGGTCGCCGATTAATGACATGAAGGGCTGCTAATGACCGGAGACACTTGTAAGTGTCTACCGGTGTGCTGTGGTACTGCTGCTGACTGCCGACTACAAGCACCAGCTGCTCATTCTATTGGAGATTGCATCTACTAGTTAGTAGTTACATCCAATAGATGATGTTAAACTTGGTGCTAATGGCGCCAGAATTGTTATTAACATGTTATTGTCGTTAGATGAACCAGCATACGACAGAACAGTTACGGCAATATGTCAATGATGATTATTTTTTATGTATTCTTTACACTCTCTATTATATAACTGGATCATTATCTGTACCTAATCGATCGATATGATATTGACAAATTTTCCTCCTTCATTTTTATATATAGATTATTACAATGTCAATATTTCATGTGACCAAAATAATTTACTTGTAGCTCTTACTATAAAAAAAAGACAGCTCACTAACAGCATCGTCAAAAGTATAATTAAAAATAGTTATTTGTGTATTAAGAGCGTAAAGTGATTCTTTGTTAATCGAGCACGGTAATAATAGTGTAAGAGACACAAAGACACTTTACGCTCGTGATACACACATAATTTTTTCTACGATTGCATCTTAAAATTATTCAAAACGTATAAGTACTGAAAATAAATTTGTTCTGCCAACTGTCAATATGACAAGTTTCTGTTTTGTTTGTATCTCTGGTAACTATTGAAATAAGTGCGCGTTTAATCTTTTTCGCGCGTAGCCATTGGGGACGCGCGCATTTAACATCTTTTTCGCGCGTTGCCATTGGAGACGCGCAAAGAAGATATTTTTCGATTGTTCCACAGAAAACGTCAACTTTACGATGACAAATGAGAGCGTAATTGTCAACTTTTCATAGCAATCGTAGAAAATAGTTATTTGTGTATTAAGAGCGTAAAGTGATTCTTTGTTACTCGAGCACGGTGTAGTGTAAGAGGAACAAAGACACTTTACGCTCGTGATGGACACATAATTTTTTTCTACGATTGCATCAACGTATACGTTCTGAAAATAAATTCGTTCTGTCAACTGTCAATATGATAAGTTTCTGTTTTGTTTGTATCGCGGGTAACTATTGACATAAGCGCGTATTTAATATCTTTTTCGCGCGACAAAGATATTTTTCGAATGTTCCATAGAAAACAGAAAAAGTTTATTCGGTATCATTAAAAAAAAATTGGTTGTGATTTTATATGAATCATAGTTATTAACTTTTTGATGATGTCAACATAAAAATACAAACATAAAACATATTACTAATATCTGCTTCACGACTAAAACAATAATATGTCATTAAAAACAATAGCAAATACCTCTCGTTAATAACAAAATTATATCATTAATCATACATCACAATCCATCTTACAACATCTCCCAGTCACCTCCCATAAATCCAAATTACCAATCCTTGCAATCCCTTCAAACACAATCACAATGTAAACACACATTCATTACACCGTGCGATTATATGATGAAACAAAGGCGTTTGGCGTTTCATTCGCTGCGAATTTCTCAATCGGTTTTTCTCCTTGACTGCAAATCAGTCACGTTCGACAATTAGAGCATTAAGGTAACCTCGGCGATGAGTGTGGGCACGTACTGAGATTAGAACTGCGGTAATTTGCCAGGATGTAGGATTGTAGGGTTATGTGTAAGATATTTGTGTAATGGAGTCAGTCGCAGCCGGCGCGGCGTGCAGGCCCACGTAAATACCTTGAATGTGTTGAAAGTTTGACGGGTAAACTGGAGTAAAAAGTGGAGTTTATGTTGTTTAAGGTTGTTGGAGCAATAAATTATTGACGCAATTTTACGATAAGTGTTAACTGTTGAAGTAAAACGTGATTGAGATTGGTAATCTATCGACATTTTTGATAAGAATAATATATGAATATATTTAAAATTTCTAATGCCTTTAAATAAATATTAGAACATTTGAAGTAATTTATTTATTTATTTGTTACTTTGCACAACATGAACTTAATCACAACTACAGTACAGGGGACCTACAGCTTATAGTGGAATTCGAACCACTTAGACACAAATGTATTTTTCTACGAGTGCTATGAAAAGTTGACAATTTAACATCGTAAAGTTCACGTTTTCTGTAAAACAATTGAAAAATGATGTTAAATGCCTGCGTTTCCAATGACAACGCGCAAAAAAGATATTAAATTCGCACTTATTTCAATAGTTACCAGTGATACAAACAAAATAGAAACTTGTCATATTGACAGTTGACAGAACGAATTTATTTTCAGTACGTATATGTTTTTTAATCATTTTAAGATGAAATCGTAGAAAAAATTATGTGTGTATCACAAGCGTAAAGTGTCTTTGTTCCTCTTACACTATTGCAGCTCTCGCCTTCGGCTCGCGCTGCTATTTCCGTGTTCGAGTAACAAAGACTCACTTTACGCTCTTAATACACAAATAACTACTTTGGATATAAGTTGAAATCTTGCTTGTTAAGAAATGCAAGTTTTAGCTCGTTTTTATCTACTGTTCTACGAATATATCTTCATTCATGTTTTTGAATTCAATTTGAATTAATAAACAGAGTTTTAATAAAAAAAATAGTCCATAGGCAAGTAACATACGAGTAGTATATTATATTTATTTATATACGACTAACTAATAATATTATCATTATATATGCGTTTTTTGCTATATAATGCTATATATTAATCCCGCCGGGAATAATGAGTCGGGAATAATGGTCATTATTCCCGCTCGTGAATCAATCAAAATGCTTAAAACATGGATCATTGTTTTATTGTGCCATCGGAACAGTGTTGCCATAGCGACTCATATATAAATTAAACATGCTCGTTGCTAAGTTCACTGTTGTTAACGAATCGGAAACAAACAAAACGAAATAATCGTTGAGAAGTTGTCAAAAACGGTCTTGCAAATTGTGTTAAATTATTGTGTTTAACTGTAATTGAAAAAATGGACAGTATTACAGAAGACAGTATATCTTCTACATCACCAGAAATAACGAAAGTCGCTGATGCTACTACAAATGGTTTATTACCGCAAAAGTCTAAAAATTTCTATGACAAAGCATACCAAAGTTTTATGGACTGGCGTATTAAAATGAAGACAAATTCGTATTCAGAAAATGTATTGTTGGCTTATTTTACTGAATTAGGTGAAAAATACAAATCATCTTTACTCATTTCAATTAGATGTAAATTTATTAGGTAAATAGATGTAAAATTAATAGATAATAAATAATATAAAAATTGAGTAATCTTTATTAAATTAGTCGTATATGTTAGTCGTATATAAAGTATAGTATACAACTCGCTATAATGGCTATTATTACCTCGGATGATTACAACCCTTGCTCGCTCCGCTCGCTCGGGTTGCAAACTTCATCCTCGGGAATAAGAGCATCCATTATAGCGTCGTTGTATAATATACTATTATTTATCTACTCTGTAGAACAGGAATTTAATCCCAATTTCAGTAAATATGTAAACGACCAATAGTTCTCACAATACCATCAAAGGTTATTTATTACCTTTGCTAATAAACCGATGATTTCTCAATTCTCAATCGATATTGGAACTGAGAACTGACCGATCACTTTGACATATAACCTTTCCTGACATGACTGGACGCTTCACACCGGTTTCGTGCCCAAGTCACGGTATGCACTTGCACTTTTCGCCTACTTCACTTGTTATTTTGCAAAGATTTTTATCCATAGCAACCGTTGAGTAGGTATCGAGACCTTGTTCTATCTATAAGATTAATGAAATATGTGTGCGGAAATAATAGACTATTAGTTAAAGTTGTATTTGAATTATGGGAATATCAAATATGATTACTGGCAGTATGAAATTAAATCGATTTGATTGAGAGTTAAATAACTGACTAAGCTATAATTTAATCCGTTTATTGTAACATTTAATATAATAACATCAAAAAGGAACATAATATACTGTGCTTTGTTATTAATAATGTGAACAAGTTTTATTAAAATAATGAATTCATCGATATCGACACACCTTTCTACTAGATAAATTTATAATATCATATTTAGTTCATAAATCTTTGAACTAATGAAGTATAAAATAAATAAATATTTTCATGGCTAAGCTAGAAACTAACAGGAATATTAGTTAACCATAATTTTAAGTCTGATAATTGGATTTTATGATAATAAAAATAAATTCTTTCTACAGGTTGAAGCTAATTATAAACATAACTTACTGCCTTGGAAACTCTATCGGTAAACATAAAAAATCGGTCGAGCAAAATAGTTATTTGTGTATTAAGAGCGTAAAGTGATTCTTTGTTACTCGAGCACGGTAATTGCAGCGCGAGCCGAAGGCGAGAGCTGCAATAGTGCAAGAGGATCAAAGACACTTTACGCTCGTGATACACACATAATTTTTTCTACGATTGCATCTTAAAGTTATTAAAAAACGTAGGTATACGTCTAAAACTAAATTCGTTTTGTTAACTGTCAATATGACAAGTTTCTGTTTTGTTTGTATCCCTGGCAACTACTGAAATAATCTTTTTCGCGCGTTGCCATTGGAAACGCTCGAATTTAACGTCTTTTTCGCGCGTTGCCATTGGAGACGCGCAAAAAAGATATTTTTCGATTGTTCCACAGAAACCGTCAACTTTACGATGACAAATGAGAGCGTAATTGTCATCTTTTCATAGCAATCGTAGAAAAAATTATTTTAGAAATAATTTTTTTTTATAAATGTAGTTGTAGTATAGAGGTAAACATCGCCCTATCAAAGTCAATAGTACATTACGTTTCTAGGCCGGATCGAGCTCTATTTTAACGAGTTGCCAACTTTAAACGAGTTAAAATAAAGGTTCCTTCCAAGGAACGTATAGTACTTTTTGTCACAAGTGCACTAAAATAACCTCTTTTTAATGCTCGTCTTGTTTTGTGATGTAATTATTATTACCATCTAGTTTTAGGGCTATGCAATTTTTATCGGTCAGAAACGAGGCGACAATGAAACTTCCTGAAAAAAACTATTTTCGTTCCACAAACACGAACTAAAAAGGGGTCATTTCAGAGCACGTGTGACAAAAAGTATATTTTTCCTTCACGTAAATGACGATAGTCATACAGAAAACCCGACAGGAGGAAAGTCCTCGGACGTCTTGATCGAATATAGATTGCATGTTGTTCATAATTTATTTGTAAAATTTCTATAAGATATCTGGTATTAGGAATCAATATAATATATATATAGTAAGTATTTACTTTACTTGGTTTATAACTGATTTAAAAGCAGTAGAAGTTTTCTCAATTTAAATGACAGTTCATAAAAATCAAATCTATTAACATTACATTTTGCTAAGTTCCGCATTATCATTACACTTGAATTCATATTTGTCCAGTCTTCAGTTCCCATCGGTTACGCTGTAGTCATATCTCCTGTTCATGCATACCAACTAAGGACATAATAATTGCTAAATATCACTAAAAGTTAATGTAAAATGATACAGCAACTAATAGAAAACTTTCATTTCATCCTGGAGGATCATATAGCTGCTTTCAAGGAGGTCTTCTCATATAAAATGCAATTATGCTTTTAATTATATAATAAATAATAATGATTATAACCAAACGTGATAGCTAGTACAACATAAGACCGAAACATCAAGTAGAACGACAACATGACACCCGTACAAAGATTACCCAACAGGGAGTTCTTCGTAAGCGCTATAATTCATTGAGAGAAACCACTCGGTGTATGATACGCACGACGAAAACAATATAAACTTGACATTTCTATTACCATTTACATGAAATAAAGGAACTAATGTAAATAGCATGGCTCAAAAAGGTCAAATTACTGTCTTTTACCATTGTTTGAACCCGGATGCAATTACCCATTTAAACAAGGAGGTAACTGACTGCCGCTTTTTATATTTCTACAACACAATTACACAATAACGCTGCATATTATTAAAAACGTGATCAGTGAAAAGTCGTGCACGATTTTTGCCAGATAGAAATCTACACCATTCAACAACTGGAATCTCGAAACTTGCATTTTTAATTAGAAACTAAGTGGCTATTAAATGACTCATACGCAATGTATGTTTTTTTTTCTTGACAGTCGCATTACTGCATGCCTGATCTGTAACTCTGTAATTGTCAACTGTCGTTCGTAATGACAACATAAAAATGTTTTGAAATCTTTTGATAGTTGCGCAGAACAAAACGTTTTTCTAAATGCATTCAGGTATTTTTTGTTTCATTTTGTTGGTTCAATAATATCAAATACATATGATTAAATATTCACAGATAGTTATGATAACAGGATTTTAGTAGAATGCGTAGATTTAAATAGCGATGTTTTTAACTTATAATCGTGGTTAAAGAATATAGCTTTGTAAAAGACTATATTTTTAAAAGTAAATTTTGCTTAGGCTATGTAAACATTTTCATTACAATTAGGTTATAAAATTAAATTAATTGTAATATTTTTTTTTATTATATATATCGGACCAACTACTAACGTTATATGAATAATATATCCTTTATAAATGCCGTCACGGGTGGAACTCGAACCCACAACCTTACGGTCGTGAGTCAAGCTCCAACCCGCGCGGCCCTCAAACGGGACAATGTAATAATCATAATTTACTTAATTTAAAAGTATGTTAAATTTAGTAAAAACATGGCCGCGTGATCTATATGTCTCCACTGTACTTAATTTAATATAATTACTATAAACTGAATACTATGATGCTACATCTCGTAGCAGATCTCGACAAGTGATATATTTGTGCTCGTGAAGTTCTGTTACCAGCCGTAAAATCACGCTCCCCAAATATGGCAATTGCCACAGAGATAGTTTTAATGTGGTGAAAATTGTTTGTCGGTTGTGGAGATCGAATCCGAGTTCCCAAATCTGCAGGTCGACTCGATATCACTGAGCCATCTACCCCATAATATAACCTAGATAATTTAAACTCTAATGTAACTAATAAATGTTACAATAAATTAAATTTCAAATATACTGCAGCCAAATTCATAACCATGGAAATGGCAAACGTTTCACGTTAAAATAAAGTCACTGTATTGTATTATATGCTCGTTGTTGTTGCGGAAATGCAGTTCACATATTCGTATATCTCTCAAGATATAAATTTCATATCTCAAGTGATGTTATGTTAGTAGGATACAAATTTAGGTTTGTCATATTGGAATAGTAAAATAATAACAAATTTATTATTACAATATAAATTAATAGGGCAACAATATCGTAGTCGTAGAAAAAGCATAGCATGTATGTAACTTGCATGGAATGTCCATTTCTCATTCGTATGAAATCTCTCTAATTGGGATTATGTACCTGTTGTGCAATTACATCAGCGAATTAGTTTGTGACACCAATTTAATGTAATTTCATATGAAAAGGACAGACGGTTTAGTAAAGATTAAAATGAACGTTTCTTGATTGAAATGACATAATTACACTAGCCATCAAGGGTGTAGCGCTAACCCAAGTCGAAGTTTCAATGCACCGATTACTCAGCTATCTATAACCTACGCAAGAACCAGTATAACAACATTGAACTTGTACTAGTCTACCATAAACATATTATCGGGCGATTACACCGCCGCCGTCTCCAGTCGCAGTCGCAGTACAGTTATACACTTGCAGTTATCTGCAAACAGTAAGCAGTAGGCTATGTAATTACCCAACAAAAATACTACGCATTGTTCGCACTGCACTTTTCAGATCAAGTAGGCATGCAGCAATTGTTCTGTCTGTAATAACAAACAATTTATGAAGACTGCGAGAAAGTATTCAGTAACGTATTACTTTTCGCGTGGCATTAAAGCGTATAATTTTGTAATCATTTTCTGCGAAACATCGCCTAGGAGAGAGACGAATGTTTTAATTTATTTAAATATTAATACACATAAACATGCAAGTATCGTGAAATATCAAGACAATCTTGGAAAATCTAGCTGATCTGACGTGAACGTTTAGAAATTATTGTAATGGCTGTTCTGGCACTTGTTATTTACTAGATGCGCTTTAGGTTACTTTTCCATCTACCAATACATGTTATCGGTTCATCGGAGAAAATTGTTTTTGCATCATTACATCGTTTATTTGGACAAGTCGTTGACTTTTCATTTAAATGCAAAATATACAGAACGGAATATCACAAATTGCATCTATTACAGAATTTCTTTTATATCTTATGATTATATTTAAATTATAAAAGCGCTTGGAAAATATACATTTATTATTAGCATTTATATGAAGAAAAAATAAAATAAATATAACATCATGAATTTTACCCATTACTGGGTATAGAACTCTGCCATAACAGATCTCGGTAAATGATATATTTCTTCGTGTGAAGTGTAGTTACCAGCCGTCAAATTACGGCCATCAAAGATGTTAGTGGAGGAGGAGCAACATGGGTAGTTTTAATTTGATGAAAATTGTTTCTCGGTTGTGGGAATCGAATCCGGATCCCAAATCCACTGGCTCACTCATTTAAGAACTTTGTTTAATAGTGTAAAATAATTTTAAGAATTAATCTACACAATTTGATGGTACTTAATTCTGAATTTAGACTTGCTAATTTTATTTTAGTTTGATTTTTTTAATTTAATCTAAATCACATTTCGAAAACCAAATGGCAACAAAATTATATTATAGTATTTAAACTTTTTTGAGAATATGGTTTAGCTTAAGAAGTAGCTAAAATTCTTCTAAGAATAGGACTGGTAAGTTTTTAGCAACTATTCACTATATAATTTAAAACAACTTTTTTACCCTAGTTGAAGAAATATTTAGGAACAAATTTGTTCATAAGTTTCTATTTTTGTAATTAATGAGCCATGATAATTAATTGTTGAAAATGTAGACGATGATAGTTTATTTAAAATAATGTTATTTTTAGTTGACAGCTTAGATATGCATGTGTCTACGTCAAAAATAGTTAAGGAACGATTAAGTTACGGCACATTTCTACCCGCTTTAAAAATAGAACTAAAATAAGACAAGTAATGAACATAATGAACTTTTAACTTTTACTAATCTGAAAATTCATTTACCTAAGTTGACGTCACTTTGAATGTATGTTAATTAACTTAATGCATTTAAATTCATTACCTTCTCACTATTGTTTTGTTAATGTAACAAAAACGTTAAAATGCATAATAGGATGACTGGTATTTTACATTACACTGCACAGGCGACGAATTCAATAAAATGCTAGTAAGCTAGTAAGCGAAACGAACCTATTGTCATTTTGCTCTTGACATAATAATTTACCAAGGCATGTGGCAAAATAGAAAATATTCGTCTTATTTATGTTTTATTTCTATATATTTATTTATACTGTAACAATATTATGTTGAATATTGAAGACACATTCACAGCTATCCAATTAGTAATTACGATTAGCAATTACAATTAATAATCACTGTTTATCATGTGACAAATAATGCTAGAGTTCACATCAACAAAATTAAGGAATTAATTGTAAGTACTAAACTTCAAACTTCAAATTAATCCTTTTCCTCTCTACTTTTCGGTGTAAGGCGTTTCTGGTTTTGTTTAGACTATGTTGTTTTCTTCGGGGTTTCTTCTCCAATTAGAAATAATGCGATAGATATATTATTTTGTCTCTATCTTATATCGTTATCTAGGGTTTTCAATTATTTTGGTAGTCACGATTTATACATCAACAAGAATTTTATAAAACTACAATATTTAGAAAACATGCATTACGTTTAATCATGATTCAACGAAATCACTATTAAAAGAATCGTGATTTAGAAAATCATAATTTATTTATTTATGTACAACAGGAATTTAATCCCAATTACAGTACAGGGTCCGCACTCACCGAGTCGCAGTGTAGTAGTTTATATAATTTTTAGCTTGAGTGAGATTCCAACTCGGGATCTCCGGATTCGAATTCCATATTGCTATCCATACCACCATACTGACAGTAAAAAACCGCACCTAATATTGCCGTTATAATTTGCTATAATAATTGTTTTCATTACCCTATGCCAATAGTTTCTTTGGTTACATCTTCACCTTCTTACAAAGTTTGAGAATAGGTTCTCAAACTTACCCTATTATTCACTCAAGCACCCGGCACGCACCCAACTCTTGGGTAGTGAGAGAATGCGCAATACGTGACTAGCGCCACATTTTGCAATAACCATTTAATAACAGTACCAACATCAAGTACGCCACGCCGATTCAACCCAACCGTCGAACCGTCGTCGTTCCCATAATGAAACAAACGCAATGTGCAACAATAACGAACACGAGACGTGTTTAACGGCAATGGATGGCGGCGAAATGTCGTGCCGCTTATTGTGGGTACATCGTGCATGGAGAGTGCTGTTATTTTGTTTTTATATAAAAATAAATAAATGCGTGTAGTAAAAATGTTTTCCACTGTGAATAAAGCTGGTATTTGTAGATATTTGAAGAAAGGGAACATTTTGAATTCTTCCTAAACTACAAATCCAACTCACGAGAGTAATAATTATAGATTAAATTTCAAAACGACAAAATTATGATAAACATACGAAAAGACCACTGTAGATGCTAAATGTGAAGAAGAAATATGGAGAACAAGTTATTTGTTATATTTTCATTTTAAACCGGAGGGATCGGCATAAAACGATTAAACGTCCCTGTCCCATATAACTACAATGAAATCTATTAGTGCGGCTACCCCAAATCGCTTAACGATGGTCACAACAGGTACATTTTTAAGGGTCGTATTCAGCCTAAAATTATTCTTGTTTTTTCCTATGATTGGCAATTCAAAAATTACTAATTCGGATTAAATTATCTAATTAGCAATTATGTTACGCAATAAAAAGATTAAATATCCTGTACTGAATCAGACTGAGTAATGTAAGTAAATGTTTAGATTATGTTTGTATATAATATTTATACTTGTATCGTATGAATAAGGAAATATCCTTATTTAAAGATTGTAATTTTTTTGTTTTTATTATACACGTACCGGCGAATGGGGCTGTACAACTCTGTGCGAACCTTGCGACACCAGTTATAACGGGTCATATTTTGAGTTCCTTTGTAAACGTAATTGCGGTGCATTTAATTGTTTTATGCCGATCCCTCCAGTTTAAAATGAAAATGGTATATTTGAAGAAAGGGAACACTTGGAATTCTTCTTAAACTTCAAATCCAACTAACGAGTGTACTTATAGATTAAATTTCAAAACGACAAAATTATGATAACCATACGAAAAAAAAAACATTGTAGATGTTAAATGTGAAAAAGAAATATGGAGAATAACAGTTATTTGTTATCAACGGAAGAAAGTGAGAAGGTGTCTTCATTTCCCGAGCCGAAAGAAGAATTATTTTCACTATCCTATCAGAAAGTAGAATTTTCAGAAATAAATTAGAAATTTAGATAAGTTTAATCTCTTGACAGATGTCATCTTGATATCACTGTCAAATCATCCCAATGTTTTACTATTATTATGAATATGTGAATATGGCTTGACTTTCTTCTCTTAATTAAACGACATTTTTATCATAAACTTTTAACAGATACTGAAATATCAACGTCAAATTGTTATTTTGTTTTGTTGTTTTACACAGCACTGTCAATCCCAAATTTTCTTTATAAAAGTCTTTTTTGATTTGCTACATACTCATTAGATGCAGTTTTTAATACTTAACATTTGTTGTATTTGCAATTTGGTATAATTTAATTAGAGAAGTAACAATCATCATATTAAAAAAATACCATTGTATTTCCTATATAACATATTTTAATTCTACACCCGGTTTGTATTAGTAAAGGGCATAAATAACAAATACTTATTTATTTCTATTATTGACAATGTATCAAAGTGTGAAACTCGTCTTGTCAGATAAACAGATAAACGAATCATACTTTCCTACCAAAAGTAGTTCGCACGTAAATAACTCAAGAACCAATAATACCTCAAATAGAACGGTTTTGTTTTCTAAAGGAAAATTAATTACAATCCGATAACATTACTTCATCAATCAGTTCTTTTCTGTGTTTTAATTGCAGAACAACGTCTAATTACGTTTTTGTTGTTGGATGAAAGTCGACAGTAAGACAGCATAGCATGGTGGACTGGCAGCCAGTTTCAGATGATGACATGGAATTTTCTCTCCGTTTTTACGATTTTGCAACAGATTCATCGGTATATAATGACCGGTAAGTTGGACCGAACCCTACATTAAGGGGAATGGAGCAGGTAAGTCAATCGTGCGGAGATATTTCAACAGTCAAATTGAAATGAAATTGCCATTGAATTAACCCAAAAGTAGCAGGTTCCAAGAAATACATTTACTCGCAATTTGAACTAAATTCTAGAAATGTGCAACAAAATCAAAAAATAAGTAAGACAAAAACCTGAGATATTCATTATTTGATAGAATACAGTTCATTGCAAAAAAACAGTAAAGTAATAGAAACAAATTTGTTCTATACTATTTTGTATATCGAATTACAATCTAGGAATATATTTGACATAAATTTTGACGCCTGTCTACTGTAAATTGAAGAGAATATAGTCGTACTTGAAATAAAACAATTAATCGTGAAATTTTTAAAAAACGTAAAATTTTTATACTTTTTACTTCCTTGTACGAAGTAAAGGAAGTATTGTAATCGCGAAAATTTTCGGTTCTCAGATTTCAGTGGAAATACGCATTTTGGCTATCCCTGAATCCATTTTGACTAATTTCGTCGTGACGTCTGTACGTACGTACGTACGTATGTATCTCGCATAACTCAAAAACGGTAAGCCGTAGAAAATAGAAATTTTATATTTAGGACTGTTATAACATCTAGTTGTGCACCTCCCTTTTTGGTCATTATATAACTTCCAAAAGTGGTACTTTACTTAAAGCCTATAAAAGATTTTCATGAAAAATTATATTCAAATATAATTTAAAACTTTCCAAATTTGGTATATAAGACTAATATATCAATGTAAATAACATAATAGATTTTGGTTAAAATAGACTAACCGAAAGTAACACTTTACATGAAGCTGCTAACATTTTTTTTGAAAAAAAATGGTATTATTTTAATTTTAGAAATAATTGCTGCAAATAAATGTTTTATAAAATTGAATTCTGCGTCTAGCACATTAAGAATTTTTAAATTAGCCTTTTGCATAAGCGAGATATCTAAATTGAAATATTATATATTTTTTGTTTTTTTTAAATTAAGTTTGCTATGGATTAGAAGAAAAAATAAAAGATTTAATGTCAAATATGTGCAATAAAAAAAATCTATAGTTTAATACACTTACAAGGAAGTCATGTGGTGTCCAAATCAGATTTTTTTTATCTAACATGAGAAAGTAATTTTAGTTCAAATTGTATAAAATCTCAATAAAATTAATATTATAATAATTCTTAGGTTATAAATTACCAAATTGTAATATCATTTAAAAATTGTTAATTTTATTTGGTTTTCTTAATAATAAATTACGAAATAATTAATTGATGTCAAGAATACTTTTAAATTGTTATAAAAGAACATTTTTTAAATATTTATTTTATCATTTTGTAAGACAATTAAAGTGTGGTGGCGTAGTAGTACCAATCTTTCAAAATAAAAAGTTACCAATGACCTGCTTTCAGTATAATAATGGACCAATTGCGAAGGTAAAATATTAAAAAAAATAGTATTAGTGTACGTTACCAAGTGACCATATCTCATCAAAGTGATCCAGTCCTAGAACTTACCTAAAATAGAAGAAAAACAAGTTACTAGTGTTATTCAGAACAGCTAGGCAAGGGCTCGAATATTTTTAATGTTTTGGGTTTAAGCAATACTAATTATGGCCTAATTTTGAGATATGAATAGAAATGAAATAATATCACTTATATTGTCATTTTAAATTTGTCTTTTGAAAGTGCTTAAATTCTACACTTAAGCTTTTGAGCTGTCAATAACTTTTATTGAATAATTGAACATAATTAACTTTTCTATAGGAGAAATAATTATATTTTTCGAAATTAATTCTAATAGCATCTCATCTCATTATCAATATTAAACAAATAGAGTAAATAGTTTTTTATTCAATTCGCGAAATCAGATCTGAAGCGACGAACTAAAAGAAAGTGACAATTATTCATTACCAAATTTGGAATTGGAATCAAACATTGGAACTAGTTAGCAAAGATATCGTCTTTATAAATAGTTCACTACAAAAAATAATATGAAAAATTATTTCGAAAGTTTAAATATAATTAGCCTACAAAGAGTTTCTACTAAATCAACTTTACTTTGGATTCATTTGTGTCTTTAATCTTCATTAATTTTATTTTTGCTAAGTACAGAAACATGTACTTAATTAATAATTACAAGACTTCCTATTTTCACAGATAAACTTCACGTGTCATAAAATATAAATAATTGTTAAAGGTGGAAATATAAATGCAAATAATTACAGAATTCCTACCGGAAATAATAAAAATATTTTAATAATAAATAAATTCTTACTGTTTGCCGTTAAATATCGCGTTAACAACTATCATAAAATTATTGTGAAGCAACTGTTTCTAACGAAGAATTATAATAAACATAAAATAGGAATTCGTTATTTCTTTTTAATAATACAATTGTCAAGAAAAAATTAACGTTTACTTACACGATACTGTCCATAAAATTAATTTTGATTGTAAAATACTATTTTATCGAACGTTACCGATATTAGAGCTAAAACTGCAAAAAATATCAAATATTTATTGTAAATAAATTGTTACAGAATCAAAATTATAGGTATAAAACGATTGAATTAAAATTTGTAATAAAATTTGCATTTTACTAATGCACATAGTGCTGATGCTAAAAAAATATTGAATGTAGTCAGTGAAAATGTCGTCTAGGTATAAACTTACAAGTAAGTATTATTTTTAATCAACGTTTTTATTGCTAGTGAAGCAAGCTTTGCCAGAAATATGTTTGAGGTATTTAAAGAAATCGCTTATCAACCGACAAATCACGACCCCCGAAGATGTTAGATAATTTAAATACCTACATTTGAAGTATATTATATTTTGGTTAAATACTCCCAATAAAAATTATTTATAGGGTATGGGGTAGGTTGCTCAGTGGTATCGAGTCGGCCTGTTGATCTTGGGAACTCTGGTTCGATCCCCACAGCCGACAAACAATTTTCACCAATTTAAATCTATCCCTGTGGCTCCCCCTCCACTAATATCTTTGGGAGCCGTTATTTGACGGCTGGTAACCATTCTTCACTTCACTTACCAAGATCTGCTTAGGCAGGGTGCCACACCCAGTGGGTAAAAGGCGTGATGATATATATATTTATTTATTTATTGTATATATATATTTTTGTTTTGTTTCGAAAATGTTTTAAAAGTTTTGATAAACAGCAGAAATATTTTTAAATTAATAATTGCTAGTTTAATGAATTTACAAAAGTTTTCTATTATTTATATTTGTACTTACTAATTTTAAGTAGGAAACTTTCCTACTTAAAATTATTCCAGTGATTCCCTATCCATTAACATCTTTGAGGGCCATGATCTGATGACTGGTAACCACATTTCACGGGTATAAATATATCATCGAGTGCTATACTATCTAGTAAAATTTAAACATTTTTGAATAGAATTCATATAAATAATAATTAAATTTTAAAAGTAACAGTTATTGACAGTTCATTACGTAACACAATCCTAATTTAGAGCATCATCAACTCCAATCCTAGACGATTCTATGTTAATAAAAATAACCTAGAAAAGGAATTAACAAATAAACCGCACCACAACAACTCATAAACAATAATATCAATCAAGCACAAATAATTCCATATCTAATTTTATTCATAACTGCGCAATCTATTACCACACTTCATTGCTATTCATTAACTCTTCTAGTTCTCTTCCAGCGGCCTCAATCATATTGCATTCATTCAGAAAAATATTTCCGCGTGCTCCATCAACAACTACGTGATTCAATTTAGAGATACAAGCGATGTGGTTGCGTTTATTACGTAACAATATTCGCGTGTGGCTTTTCGCGGCCTCCTCACACGTGGACACAGGCACGGCTTCAGCAAAAAAACAAGCAGATGAAAGAAGAGAGTGCTCTTCAATAATTAAGAGTTTCAAAAAATAAAAAATTATAGAAATCAAGTGATTTATGGGGTAGAGAACTCATTGAATACGAGTTGATCTGTAGGTTTGAGAACTCGAGTTCGAATCTCGCAGTTTCCAAATTTTACTCCATATTAAAACTATTTCTGTAGTTTTCCATGTACTAACTAACTGTGGGTGCTGTGATTTGATGCGCACTTACGAGATCTGCTACGGGGTGCCACGCCCATCAATGGGTAAGAAACAATGATGATATATTTCTTTTATATTTTGAAAATTAAAGAAATATACTGTTTTTAAAGCTAACTTGATATAAAGCTCATTTAGTAAAAACAAACTTGTTTTATCGAAATTATAAGAAACGATCTTCAACTTTTTTTGGCAAGTTTACAAGAAAGAAAGTTTTGTATAAATTGAATACATTTTAATAGATACTTGTAATATCTGGAAAAGGTATATTTGGGAAATAACAGAAGGTAAATATTTTAAAATAAGTAACTAAGAAATAGATAACGGAACAAATTTTCTCCCCAATTTTCTTACGAATTTTCGCTCATATATTGAAAACAGTTGGTTATATCTACTTGATTTTGATCTCAATCGATTTCTTGAGTTAAATTAAATTACCTATATTTTTACTAAACTACACTGTCATATTTTCTCTCCAATTTTCTCTCAAATTCACGTAAAAAAATATTTTTACGAAGGATGAAACCTACCTAAATCGTTTTCTGAGACCAAATATCATTAAAATACCAAGTTTTATCAAAATTCTTAAACCCAATTTCGAGACCTTGGTAGACTAATAAATATTGCTTGAATTTTAACATTCTTATAATAAAATAATCACAATACCTTTGTAATTAATTACTTACATATTAAAAACAACTGACATCACTAGGTATAGATTAAAATTAAAAGATTTGAATTTTAACTTATTTATGTATAATATTATGAAGATTATTAAACACAAGAAATTATTTTCTATTAGATAAAATAATAAAGAAAACAACCTTAGTTGGAGATGCAGTCAATATATTTATTAATTATAAATTAATATTGATTTATTGATATTGTGAAACAAATAATAAATGCAAATACCTTTACTTTACTCCTATGTTGTTAATGTAAATTTTATTGCACTTACTTCTCTCACAAATACAATTCACAGAAAACATAAAATCACATCTATAACTGTTCACGATGCAACACTAAAAACACAACTGACGAATACGTTCATGAATTTGCCGAACAAACAAGTCTGAACATTCATTTGTTAATTAATTAGATGTGTATACGGATCGTTAAAGTTTAGTAGGTAATGACATCTGTATTTTAAATATTGCAAATCGATAGATGTGATTCAAAAGGTTTGTTAAGTAATGAAAGATTCCTGGTGCGAGGAATAAATGAGCTTGTTTGGAGGGTACGTGAATGTGGTTGAAGCGGAGATGGTATGACGAAGACTGATTCTTTGATGAATCTAATGAGTGAATATTTTATAGTTTCGTGCAACACCATTTGATGAGATATAGCGTGATGTATTGTATATATATATATAATTTATTATATCGTCATTTAACAATAATGTAAAATATTTTGAATTTTACTAAACTTTTTATTAATATCAAATTTTCATGAAAGGTTCGCTAATCCTAATGTTATTTTAACATGATAATAAAAATTTAGATAAACAATCTTCTAAAAACAAAATAATAACAGGAGTAGGTGGATCAGTGGTATCGAGTCGGCCTGTGGATCTTGAGAACCCTGGTTCGATTCCCACAGCCGACATACAATTTTCACCAATTTATATCTATCCCTGTGCCTCCCCCTACATTAATATCTTTGGGTGCCATGATTTGACGGCTAGTAACCGCACTTCACGCGAAAAAATATATCACTTACCGAGATCTGCTTAGGCAGAGTGCCACACGCAGTAATGGGTAAAAGGCGTGATAATATATTTATTTATTTTATTTTTAAAGTTCGGTTTATTTATATATATTTTTTAAATAGGTAGGTATTATCTTAAATTTGATATAAATCAATGTAAGTTAACGCCCACTCACTAATTTCAAAAGCCGGTCCTGTTTCGAACCTGTAAGCATACGAACTCGCTTGTAAATGAAAATGTGTAGCACATAGCGGTTGTTATGGTTGTTGGTTGTATATGGCGTGTTGTTATGATTTGTTTCCTAGGCAACAGTGTTATTGAATAATGTTAGTTTTGTTTTGAATTAAGTATTTGTTCCTGTTTGATAATGTTACTGACACGTGAGATGCATGTTTATATCTTTTGCTGTTATGGTTAATAAATGATAAATAGGATCTATGATCTGTGATAGTGATACAAATCTGTGTTCTATAATACTTATTAGGTATTATAGATTTATTATGAGGTATCCTACATACAGTATTATATTACATACAATATTAACATCAAATATACACATTATTTTATTTTAATATGTTTATAACACATTTTTTTTTATATATTCTTTTCTAATACAAAGAGACAACATTCTTTTTTAGTTTCTGTTTATTCAAAAATTATTTTAGGATCAAGGTATGCTTTTAGTAGCGTGTTAAATTAAAAATCAAATCTGTAAGTTAAATCACTTCAGTTATTTATTTATTTATTTATGTTACTCTGTACAACAGGAACTGAATCCCAATTACAGTACAGGGCCAAGATTGACCGAGCCGAAATGTGGTAGTTCATATAATTTTTAGCTTGAGTGAGATTCGAACGTGGGATTTACAGATTCGAGTTTCGTAACGCTGGACATTATTTGAAATATATTTGATAGAAAGACAAAATAATATCATATAATAAATGAAAGCTGACAGTACATTTTTGTAATTTATGTGTACCTCAGTTCGAGTGAAGGAAATACAAATTTGACTTGAGAAGAACTCAACTTTAACTAGTTTGAGATAATTTAATAAATGGAGTAATTTGTTACAATTATAAATAAAATATATCATCACGCCAATTACCCATTACTGGGTGTAGCACTTTTCCGAAGTAGATTTTGGCAAGCGATACGCATGAAGTGCAGTTACCAGCCGACAAATTACAGCTCCCTAAGATGTTAGTTGAGGGAGAACCACAGGAGTAATTTTAATGTGATGATAATTATTTATCGAGTACAGGAATCGAACCGGAGTTCTTAAATCCAGAGACCGAATCGAAACCACTGAGCCACCTACTACTTTTTTACATTTTACATTTACATTCGTCGTATCTAAGACAATGAATGTAAATAAAAGTTTATCTATTGCAAACAGTTCTCTTACCTGTTAATCCGATAACATGACAAAAGTAACATTTCTATAGCAAGTTTTTAAGAAAAGGTGAATTACCATTTTGAAAATCTGCAATAATATTCCCATACATTCCAAAAGCTTCCATCTGAATCCTCAATACTTTCTCATGTCACTCTCATTACCATCCAACCATCGAAACAAACGGAACCTTTTTTAACCATCACAAAAACCTTACCGCTTATTTAACCACGCAACACCAGACATTAAACCGGAAACAAGATAATAACACACTAACAAAAACCATAATTAAACGGTTTACGGCTCCTTTAGTTTTCTTTAATTAAGACACGAATCTCGCAAAAAATGTCACGAGTTATCGGTTAATTCGCGAGCGGTCCCGTTAGTTGTTTTGTGTAAGCAAATGCCGGAGAAAAAAGTTACAAAGACGTCAGGGTCATAGCGGTGGTACAACAATGTCCGCGGTGACCGTTCTGCAGATCTTGCGCGCTGAAACATTCAAAGAACTGCTGAGGAGGAGAAATAAGATGATGTTAGAGACACGTGGAGATAGCAGAATACAAAGGAGTTGGCTCAGAGAAGATTCGTTGCCGAAACAACAAGAAGTTGTCAAACAATTTTTTCAAAGATATTTTCATATATACAAAAGTATCCAGCAAACAATTAGGATATTATAACGAAAGTAACCAAGTACGACGAATAAATAAGCTTGTATGAAAGGAAGCACGAATTTGGACAAATTGAAACGGATTTCAGATAGAAATTAATTATAGAATAACTAATTAATAAGTATTAAAAGTGAATGTTTCAAGGGTTCGTGATATCCAATTTGCTGGAACGTGATATATGTATGTATTTAGATATGTGTATATCAAGGAACTACATAAATTAAGGGAGTTATAATTTAGTAGAAAACTAATGATAACTGCAAACTATAAATAAATAAATATATCATCACGCCTTTTACACATTACTGGGTGTGGTACTCTGCCTATGCAGATCTCGGTAAGTGATATATTTCTTCGCGTGAAGTGCGGTTACCAGCCGTCAAATCACGGTCTCCAAAGATATTGGTGGAGGGGGAGCCACTGCGGTAGATTTAAATTGTTGAAAATTGTTTATCGGTTGTGGGGATCGAACCAGAGTTCTCAAGATAATAATAATTATCCTAAATCATTTAACCAAATTATAGTTATATCAAATTTTCCTAGATTTTTTTTTAGACATGTAATAAATATTTATCAAAACGGCATTCAACCACTTGACTATCTAACTAACAGTAAATTCAAACTCGTTTAAATCAAATACAAAGATCAAACAATAAAATGATCGATAAGGATGAACAGGTACTATTTAATAAAGTTTGAGAAGCAGTGAAATATCGCGGTCAGCTTTGTTTACAGTGATATTGTGTATCATGTTCCGCTAATCGAGTCTCATTCTCCATCTATTCATAGAATAGAAGACGAATCAGATTCAGCTTCAGCTGAATAATGTATAATTTAAACATAAACGCATATTACGACTATAACAACAACATGCAATAACTGTATTTCTATAAATACTACCGAATTTATTTATATTTACAGTTTGAAAAACTGTAAATGAAAGTAATAATTGTGATCAAATTTGCATGTAAATCGATAAATTAATGACACCTTGGTAGAACTTCATTCATATAGAATTGACACGAATATTAGGTTTATAACATAAGTGACCGTTATTATAATTAGGTGTTGATATGTCTTATTTAACAATCTTTAGCAATTTAAATATTAAAAAATTCATTTCAAATTTTGCATGCAGTTTTACATTTATTTCACAGAGAAACAAAACATTTTTTTGTTAAACTATTGACAGCTTAAATGTTTAATATCAGTATACACCAGAGATGGTATAACGTTAACAAAACGTTACGTCATCTCGTAATGTTATAAAAAAATTAATTTGTTACATAACGTTATTATAACTTACATCCAATTGCACCAACAAAACTTAAATTTTGAACTTAGTTTAAATACATAAAAGCATATCTAATGTTTGACAGCAATATTAATTATACCATATAACATAGAACTTCGATTTGCTTTTATTAATTTAAACCAAGTTTAAAATGCAAGTTTTGTTGGTGAAACTAGCCATTAAAGATAAACAAAATAACGTTATTTTTGAGTCGTTACTATACTGTTAAAATAACTTTATTTTCTTTTGCTTTTTTAAAATAGTCTTTAAATTAATTTTGTATTTTAATTATTCTACTTCGAGAAATAAATGAAACAATTATTCATTCATGATACCAAAAGTGCTATTGCAATTCCAAATTTATTATTCTCTTTAGTCTCACCTGAAGAACCGTTAATATAAAAAGGATTCCTATACTATAATATCATAAAATATTCTTTCAATATCTTCAACGACTTCACCAATGTTCAAAAAAGAAGTCTAATTGTGACTCTGCTAGTTTAATTTATTATATAAATTTAGCTTTGACTTTTGAACATGTAGTTCAGAAATTTTGTTTTATTAATTAACATATTACCTTGATAATGGAACCAAGAATTAGTTCTGAAACGTCGTCCATTTCGCACAAATAAATGAGCTGATTAATGCAAAGTTATCCAAATACGTAGCTTATAAGAAAAGTTCGTATCTTGACCGATCATTGAATCTCCAGTATCTTCAACTTTCTGGCGTGAAAAATCGCAATTGAAACGGTTTCTTGCTCTGAGTGGTCAGTGTAAATTTACTCTAACAAGTACGCACGTTCATTACGCTTAGTTTATCTTCCCACTTGAGTCTTCAATGAAGCACCGAGACGGTTACTTGCTTAACCTAATATTGAAGTCTCTGTGATACATCTTCCTTATTTTGCAAGAATCCGCCATGTTTGCGGATACTTGATGTGCTAGAGAAGATAGCAGCGGCCAGCTGTGCGATCTAAAACTAAAGCGATTCATAATCCGTGGAGCTGGTTTTATGTTTCCGAGTTTTAATTTTAAATTAAGTATTAAATTGCAAATTTATCGCTGTATGAAGCATTTTAAATTTACAAATTACAACCATAATCTTTCATTATTACCCTATAGCAGTGATTCCCAAACTGTTGTCTCAGCAGGTTTGTCAAGAGATCCTAGAAAGTTTTACAAACTGCAAAATAGTTCTAAATGTCTTACTGTAGGTACATACTTTTAAAGTATAGTTATAGCTTATTCATACTTTACTCCTAAGCTAAATTTTAAACTATATCACTCCTTCATTCTTCATTTTTGGACGTAACGCACAAATTCACACGAAAACAAAAGAAATACATCTTTGGAATTCCCAATAATTTTTAAAAGTATAAAGAGATTTTCGGACGAAAAAGATTGGGAAAGGCTACTCTATCATTTCGGAATAATATTAATTAATGCGTTTTTCAATTCTAGTTCGACTTTTTTGCGTAGTTACCAACGTGAGTAACTGATAACGTTTTTTGCAACAGGATTATAAAATTTTGAGGACAGCGGTACAATTATAAGCAATTTTTGTTGGAATTGCATCCTTTAAAAATAATTATTATTATTACTGAAGTTATTAGACTAGATCAACAATGGTGTCAGATAAGAAGTTACGTCATAGAATTTGTATTCATTTCAATTTCATCCGGTATCATCTGAATATAACATATAACATCCTTTATAAAACCGTATACAATAGAAAAAAAGAGTATGATTTTGGTTGCAACTATAACACAAAATAATATTTTCAGATTCTATCCAGCTTGAACTCTAAAGTTCAGTTTAGTTAATCTGTCAATCAAGTATATTTTACATGCATTATTTGAACTGTTTAAAGTGAAGTGACTAGCTATTGGAACACTCCTACAATTTACAATTTCATATTATAAGGTTATGTTTCAACAAACTGTCAAAATATGCCACAGCTGATTTATTAGTTGATAATTCTTTCAGAACAAACCATGTAGAAAGTATATCTGTAAACATAAGATTACGATAGCCATACATAACCTAAATATTCTGCATTTACTGTCAATAAAATTAAGCAAACATGAATCGAACATGACTGAACAAAATGGCGTAACCTGTCAGTAAATATCGTTAACCATATCGCACAAGTGCGTTCTGACATGCATTGACTTCACATTCGATACACTCTTGTTAAGAACAAGTAAGATTTTGCTGCCTCATTTGTCATTAATTAATATGACTGACAATTGCAAATAAAGGTCAATATTGTGCTATTGCAAAATATTTGTACTTTCAGATAATAATACTCATCGATATCTGCAACAATTTTTATAATTGCGTAGTGCCCTTCGCAGTATGATTTGATATAATTTGAAAGGTTATTATGCAATCATGTAATTGGAGATACTTATCAGTATGTCCGAGTACACATAAAAAATTGTGTTGATAGGTCTTCAAATATAATATTAATGATCAAAGAGAACATTTAGACTTGATGACAAGGAACTATTTGTTTATAATTAATTGACTTGAGATGAAATTACAGGTGTATTAATTTTTTATACTAGAGTCTTTGGGATTATAATTTATTTACATACTTGTTCTCATCATATGCTTGAATGTGTTTAGTGAGATAATTTTGTATTTCCTTTCAAAAAAAAATAAAAATTAAACACTTATATTTTTATTTTGCCCGGCTTAGTCAATGTGGATGTGAATCTATAGCACGATTTTTTTTATTAATTCGAATTATAAAATTGTCCCATGAAGAGCAAAGTTTCAACTGTTATTCGTATACTTACACTGCTAAGACAATCGATCAACAATGGTTGTTAGGAAAATTGCTATTAAATAGCTATTTGTATATTAAGAGCGTAAAGGGATTCTTTGTTACTCGAACACGGTAATTGCAGCGCGAGCTGAAGGCGAGAGTTGCAATAGTGTAAGAGGAACAAAGACACTTTACGCTCCTGATGCACACATAATTTTTTCTACGATTGCATCTTAAATAATTCAAAAACATATACGTACTGAAAATAAATTCGTTCTGTCAACTGTCAAAATGACAAGTTTCAGTTTTGTTTGTATCCCTGGTAACTATTTAAATAAGCGCGCATTTAATATCTTTTTCGCGCGTCTCGAATGGCAACGCGAAAAAAAAATATTTTTCGATTGTTCCACAGAAAACGTCAACTTTACGATGACAAATGAGAGCGCAATTGTCAACTTTGTATAGCAATAATAGAAAAATGATTTATTGACAGCGCTGTTAACCCAACAAATTTTTATATATTGGGCATAGTTTCGTTCAGGTGAGGTTTCATATTTCAACAATAATTATATTTCTCGTCTAAATATGAGAATTCGTTACCACAAAACAAGATATGCATACAAAATCTTTGGAACATTTATAGCTAGCGACAAAATTATGAGTATTATTTTGGTTAACAAAAATTTATCGAAACAACAATTAATAAATTGAGGTTGAGACATGTAATATTATTTTCCTCATCTCTAAATTTGAAATGAAACTAGAGGTATCTCAATTTCTTCCTCTGTCTTCTACCAAGACTTTTGCCTTCTTCTGAGACTAAAGAACTCAGTGCTTTCGTTTAGTACATCTTATGAGTCACCAGCCACCCCGTTCCTCTTGTTCCCCGCTTGAGGAAACACATTCCGACACAGTCCGTCTGTTGGACTTAGTCTTCGGAGCGGTGGTCTCGGTAACCTTGACTCCGGCGAAATTTAAACAGCTCAGCAGGCTGGCGCAGTGGAATGCCTCTATTTGCTGGACTTGGCGCTGGAGTCTGTAGAGTTGTGGTTTTAAGTTGAGTGTTGTGGTTGCGAACTGATTTGTTTTGTGGTTTAGTTGACTTCTGGTTGAGAAGATTGATTAATTAGAAAATTAGTTTGAAGAATTCATTGGTTTTAAACCATTGGAATCGCCCCTAACATAACATTACTTCGATTATGTTTAACTGAAATAATTATCTAATTAAATACATCTTTTAATCACGTGTGCGAAATCGTCCAATCAAAACAAAATTACACTGATTATTTATTGACGTTTCTTAAAACAATTGAAATATTTTTAACCATTCCGGTCATTATTATACTTAAGAATAATCACTATAGCTTTTGTTTGTTTGAAAAATGTCGTGTAGGTATTCAGAGAATTATTATTTATAATTGTGAACGTGTAAAATAATATACGTCTGTTTGAATTAATATTTCGAGTCAAAAATAATCTACTGAAATATTACTCGAAAATTTGATAATTTAAGAAATAATTCTCAAGTTTCTTTTTCAGACTAGTTGCCATTTGGCAATAGTCACTCGAGTTCCCGTTGATTATTTAGTGATATCAAGTTTTCGATTTGAAATCTGTCGAATGATTTTAATTGTATATTTGCTTTCTTTGCATTATAAAAGAATAATTAAGATGCTGCCAGAATTGGAAACTAGAACCTATGAACTCTGGTCATATCTTTCAACCAAGTAAGTTACGTTCGCCACACATCTCATTTTATTCCAGCATCGATCCTATGATTCTTTTATACAGGTACTGAAATACTTGAGACGAGATTCGTCTGCAGTGACACTGTTATTTACCTGGTTTTATCAATTGTTTTGTATTTACTTATAATACTAAATGAATAAGATTGCTAGATAACAAACAATTGACATTTAATTATAATTGTTTTAAAAGTTCACTTTCAATATTTTATTATGAAAATAATATTTCAATTGACGGAATTACTAATGTCCAAATATCTCTCCAGCATTGATATATATATACATACATATTTTTCAATTGGAATTAAATGTAAATAATAATTGAATATTGTAAGGAAATAATACAGACTGCTATTCAAGGTTCAGGTGAAAAATTATTCGTCTGATAATTATTAGCATATAATAAAAATATAACAACACCTTGGACGGCAATTCAAAGTATTGTAAGTTGCAATTATAAATGACAATGATATGCATTCAAATTCATGTGTTACATATAATTACTGAATTATTATCTCAATTTATTTATAATTTTCATTCTTTCGATTCAATTCCAAATTTCTAAGAAAGGAGAAATATGACGGCGTGTGCGAAAGTAAATTAAATACGATGCTTTTGGATTAATGCTTTCCACCTATGATAATATTATATAGTATTATGGAAGCCCTTGGGAAAATTTAACTGATTTTGTATTCCGTGTGGTTCTCGAGATCCCAAAAGTGAATCAAAATAAAATAAACCCTATGGTATTTCCAGAAAGTGGTAGTAAATATGTAATGAATGAATGAGAAAAATAGGTATCTACTTTTTTTCTAATATAAAGTATAAAATTTGAATGGTAACATAATTTAATACCATTTATTGACATTTAGATATTGCGGTAAGTAAAATATCAACTATGAATAATAATTACACATTTTGTTAAGATATCATGGATAATTAAAACTATAAACATACCTCGAAGACAAAATTACCATTCCAGTTTTAATTAATTGGTCAGTTACTTCAAGGTTAGTCTAATTTCCATTTTATTAAAATTCAATCTAATTATTTTATAACCACAAAGAATAATAAGTTCAAAAGCACACATGTAATTTACAATTCTAAAAACTCATCTACGCTACAGTATAATGACCTTGAATAACTGTTATTATTTAATAATAACCTTTATTAATATGGCTATTTTAAAATCTTAATTACCTGTGCACGTCTGTGGTTTTCAAATTTAACAATGAGCGGAAAAAAATAATCACTATTATGTTTCATTCAAATGTTCTACTCAATTTTAAAAATAGATTCGCGCAACTTTCAACTGTTATAACAAATGCGATATTTTTGTTCAAGGTCTACCTTGACAGGAGCACCCACGACGTTACAAAATAAAGTTAGTAATTGTAGTAGGTATAAACAAATGCAATTTATTAAACATTCACTATTTACTATGTTGTTCATATGATCGGAACTTTAATGAAATGTAGTAACAAGAGTAATTGTCATTTTGTTAACAATTGCTTGTTGTAGATTAGACATGACTTCGTTTTTTTTTTTTTATTAATACAAATGACTTTAAAGTTTTTGTTCCGCATTGAAATCTAAACATGGCTAATGTAACGGATTATTATTATCCTAATCAAAATTTTTGCCATTTGCAGTTTTTAAGTTCTGTAAAATATAATGGATAATTATAATTTTATCTACTTCCTACATTGCTTATCGCACTTTTTTCTAGGTTTATTGCTCTTTTTATGTAAAATAAAAACAGATGCGCCAAGAGCATATTTAAATTTATACAACCGTGTTATAAATAATCTTCTGTTTCTGTTTCCTCATTCCTTTAAAATACCACAAAATGCTGGTTGTCATTTGTATTTAACGATTGGCTATTTCTTTAAATATCTATTTATAATCAATTTATCTAAACAAAAAAAGGCCATAGTTATACTGTTTGCAAATAAATAAACTACTGATATTAATTACGTTAATTACTTTACCGGAATATTCAAATGTAAATTTTAATAAATCTTTTAAGACCGAACTAATATATCCTAAGAAAATGTTGAAATACAAGCAATCCTATCCCAATGGATAAACTAGAAAAAAACTTGTTTCTCAAGCAAAACACGAGATAGAAGTATCCATATCTTATAAAATAAAAAATTTATTCGCAGGAATTTAATTTATTTTATGTTTAGGTCTTTTCCTGTGTACGATTTGTCTATTTCATCTATGTACTAATTGTTTCAATGTAACTTATTCATATCTTATACTTGTCGATTAACTGAGTACATAATTTTGGAATTTCTTTCATCTGAAAATGTTTGAAATGATAACATAGATGATATTTTTGTCTGTGATATAATTTAATTATACAATATACTCGTAAACCTAATATAGAAAGCAGTAATTTCTTTTGTCGAAAAATTTTAATATTTGTATTTTATAAATAAATAAATATATCATCACGCCTTTTACCCATTACTGGGTGTGGCACTCTGCCGTAAGCAGATCTTAGTAAGTGACATATTTCTTCGCGCGAAGTGCGGTTACCAGCCGTCAAATCACGGCCCCCAAAGATATTAGTGGAGGAGCGCCACAGGGGTAGTTTTAAATTGGTGAAAATTGTTTGTCGCCTGTGGGGATCGAACCAGGGTTCTCAAGATCCTCAGGCCGACGCAATACCACTGAGCCACCTACCCCATATTTATTTTATATATATATATATTAGTTAAATAAATTTTAAATATCTATAACATAAAAATCAAAATCGTTTTAAATCTTAAAAATAATTTAATAATTATTTACTTTTGCCAAGAAATTGGCAATATTTTAAAAATATTGATATGTATCAGATGTCGTCAAATTTGTCGAGAAAAAAATTTGCACATGACAATGTTAGACTTATCCAAACACCTTATTTGCAAAAGATTTTATTACTATTTGAATTCCACAGAGTAGAGAAAACATATTTATCATTTTGGATCGACAAAATCACTTACTAACAATGATTTTTTGTAACAAGTACTATATTTAATAATGGCATTGTACGTTACCAATTGACCAAAGATTGTCTCATCAGAAGTGATCTCAGTTCAAGAACTTACCTAAAACAGAAGAAAAAAACAAATTAATTACTGTCACACAAATTACAGAATTAAAATGAGACAACAAAATTCATTATTCAAAGATGGCGTGTTTCGCTACTAATAATCTTCACTTCCTGGATGCTGTCACAAACGACTGCGTAAACATAAAGCCATTTAGACACAAGCACCTGTACTCAGACAGAATCAGAACGACGAGTAATAGCAGCAAATCACTTCTCTTCTATTCTGTTCTCCTGATACAACGTTCAACGTCAGATTCAATGATTTATGCAAGTACAGTTAATGTCTAATCCGCAATTAACCGGAAAACATGGATTTTATGTTTATTAACTTTCAAAAACTAATACATATTTTTCAATTGGAATTAAATTTAAATAATAATTGAATACTTGTAAGGAAATAATACAGACTGCTATTCAAGGTTCAGGTGAAAAATTATTCGTCTGAATAACTGCTGATAATTATTAGCATATAATGAAAATATAACAACACCTTGGACGGCAATTCAAAGTATTGTAAGTTGCAATTATAAATGACAATGATATGCATTCAAATTTATGTGCTACATATAATTACTGAATTATTATCTCAATTTATTTATAATTTTCATTCTTTCGATTCAATTCCAAATTCGACTTACGCAACATTTCTAAGAAAGGAGAAATGTTTTCATATTATAACATATTTTTGCTATATCGCATTTATAAAATGAATTTTGTACAACTGTTTTTGTCAAAAACAGTGCTACAAAATTTAAGTTTGAATAACTGTTTTTGGGGATATTTTTGTGTAAAGTTGTCTAGATGTAAAATTGACAAACATAATTCTTTCAATTTAAAAAATATTAAATAAAACTCTAGGCAAAGTCTCACAAAATTCAGCCTCCGAGTCACCTTATGAGGGCATCGTCGGAGACCGGCCAGCACAGTTAGTAACCATGGACGCGTTTCGCTCTTGTTAGAGCTCATCAGCATGGTATAACTCACTTCTTCACCTAGAACAAAGTTCATGTGAAGAAGCTGATGAGCTCTAACAAGAGCGAAACGCGTCCATGGTTACTAACTGTGCTGGCCGGCCTCCGACGATGCCGATAAGGTGACTCGGAGGCTGAATTTTGTGAGACTTTGCCTAGAGTTTTATTTAATATTTTTTATTATACCTAGTCTCACCAATGAATGACAATTAATTTTGTCTTTGTTGTCTTTCAATTTAGTTTTCATTGCTTTTTTTAATAAATTTAATTCATTAAACTGCAAAACACTTCTATATTAGAAATTAAAGATATATAGTTTTATAACATAACCTAGATAATTATGAATTTGAACTCTAATCTAAATAATAAATGTCAAAATAAATAAATTTCAAATGTTAATAGAATTGTTAGTGTTACCACCTTAAAATTTTATTATTACTTTTTTTTTAATAAACATTTTAAAATATAAGTAAAATAATGCAATATTGAAAAAATATTATGGAAAGCATGTGTTATAATTACATGTTTATTAATATTTTTCAAAATTCTATAGTACCATCAAAAATGAGTAGTAAATTATATAGTTTTTTTTTTGCTTGAATTACTATTATCATACTTATTTGTATTGTACTAATATGATTGGGAGTTGTAATACTTTGTCAAAATTCTTCTGGAGTACAAAAAACAACTGTTTAGCATTTAAAAACTATTTTTCGAAATATTTGTTTTTGATATTTATAAATTAAATAAAGTAAATAGGTTCAAATACTTACGGGTGATTATTTATAACCTATATGTTCTATCTTAAACCACGTTTCAGTAAACTTTATCGTATTAGAAAATATGTTTCTTTTTATATCTATAAAATTTACTACTCCAATATTTCACGATATTAACTAGTTTATTAATTTGTTACTCTTCATAACAGGTACTAATCCCAATTACAGTACAGGGAGCCTACAGCTTATAGTGGAATTCGAACCACTCAGACATCATCGTATTTTTTATATAAGTAAAAATCAGCGAGACTTAAACGCTTGACCTCTCGCTTGTTAATTATTTCGATTTTATCGACTAGGCTACGATTGCCGGTAAAATAATATTTTAGAGAAATAAAGGCACTATTTTTAATACCTTGCAGACACATAAATCAACACCATTAGGATATAATTCTAGAAGTACAAAAACATTTGGTGTTAGATAATATGCATATATTTAATTGTTAAATTAAATAATTGAAATGTAAATAACAAATTTATATTCAGTACAAATACGAATACATTTAGGGTTGGGCTCATGTGTTTCAACATCAATGATGAACAAATAAAAACGTAATAAATGACACACAAACTAAAAAGAAAACAGAGTGACTAGACTATGCAATTATTTATTTAATTTACCAATAATTACATTAGTTACGTAATCGTCTGACTGACACAATAGACTACAAATTTTAAAACTAATGATGGCACGGTATGATTCAGATAAATTTGCTGGAAGATGTAACTGTACTTGAAATACCATGACCTATGCCTACACTTTATCTTCTTGTCACACTATCATAGATCTGACAGCACGTTACCTATTTCCTTTTTTATTATTCTTCAAAATAAAAATCATTGACGACAAGGTGTAGGTCATGAAATACCAAATAAAAATGTGGGTTTGTATTAACAAGCACAATTATTTCTTCAATAAGAAACATTGTGCAGTTAAAAATAAACGATTATCGTGCGAGTTCCATACATGGTTCATTGTCACGGTAGAGATGTGGAACTCATACAATAAGTTTGTATTTCGTCGGTCACTGCCATTCGGTTTCGCAAGGTAAACAAGTGTCGTTCAGATTCGTTCCACGCTTATTTATATGAGTATAAATACTTGAGGTAGGAACACTTTGAAATGTATCTAGAATTATAAAAATTATTTCTCAAATTATTTTGTTATTCTACACAACAGGAACTTCATCCCAATGGTGTCCTTCACTATAATAAATTAGTTATTTATATTAAACCTAGACCCAAAAACTTCATACCAGAGATGATTAAAATTTCGGATATATTATTAGTTTTAAAGATATATGAGTTTTTAATGACGTCAGAGCATTGCAATCTTTCTTTAACCCTCTCTTTAGCACATCTAATCTATTCAGAATTCTTGCTACTTTTCATGACTTCTATCTTTGTCTGACAGATAATTTTGTGGTTATTGTTTTGCTTACGTCGTTATATACAGAATTGATACGTATATTTTAAATATATATATCTAATATATTAATAATAAATAAACTAATGAATTTGTTACTTAGCAAAAATAACTGTTCAATATTGCCTAATTCGAAACTTAGTTAGGTTTACACAAATCTGTGAGGGGAAAACCATGCTGAATGATATATATCAGCAAATTGTGCCAGTGGTTATCTATCCTTTAACTAAGATAATCTTATAGTTTATTTAATTTTCTTTCGGAAATAACTGCATACCTTTGCACATTTTTAATTTAGTTACTATAAAAGTTATATTGACACCATTTATATATTTTTTATAAATTATAAAATGTAACTAAAATTATATGCGAGCCCTACTGTTTGAGGTCCACATTTCATTAAATCTGAAGCCACAACAATATAAAAAATCATTACGGATTAATTAATAACAATTAAGTCTTTTTAAAACTACATTGTTTTCAATTTATATGAAGTTCCATAAAAGAACAATAGTGGAGGACCCCATTATAGTAGCTTATCCGATTCCGAACCACCTAGACACAATCGTATTTTTTTGATATAAGTTGAAATCAGCGATTGAACGCATGATCTATTGCTTGTGAATTAAGAAACCTAAGTTTTACCTTGTTACTATGATTGGCTGTACCGGTAATACACAGTTATATGTGTACTTGTATTTTGAACAATTTCGCATGCCAAATTAATTTAGATCAATATCATGCAGTTATACTCCATTAAGATATGATTTAATCTTATTTTCCGGCAGTTTTATTGCCGATATTAGATTGATGATTCATAATTTATCATTTGTTTGGTTCAAATTCTCACGATTTGAGTCACCATATTACAAGGTAAACAAGCCAACATTTGAGTGCGCCTCGGAGCAAAAAATCTCAAAACACATCTGTACGTTCAGTACCTATCATCTATACCAAGGAATAAGCATTTGTACGCGTTTTTTTCTGACTTTGAATTTGAATTAGTCAGAGTTTGTTGTCTGCTCGTGACTATTTCAAATGTCATTGAACTTGCTAATGTTTATGTTTTTTATTCTTTTGTTTGGAAGGCTACTGTTATTATGATTAAGCAAGTGTTTTGTAATATTAATTGGGTTTAATTATGGTATGAAATATTTTTCATGGCTGGTAAGATTCTTGATATGGTACATGAATAGGTGAATAGCACTTACTGCTTGACTTTGTTGTTTTTTTTTTGTTGGGCTCGAAAAGTACCGGAATAAACCGGAACAACGTGGAAACTATACTATACTGGTTTTATTTAAAAACTAGGATTACTTATCCTCGCCATTGTCATTTGTTGCCAACGCATAGTCGAGTTAATAATTGTAATTGTTATATTTAATAATATATTTTTATTGGGTATAATATATTACTAATGTTTGTAAAAGCAACGAAAATGATCTTCGAATTGAAACATATTTTCTTGGTCTGTGGATTTGAGAAATCGAATTCGATTTCCATACAGTTGATAAATTTTACTTCACATTAAAATTATCCTCGACTAACATAATTGAGACACGCGATTTGACGGATGGTAATCGCACTTTACACATAAAATATATCACTTGCCAAGATCTGCTACAGCACAGTGTAAAACCCAATAATGGGCAAAAGGCATGATGTTATATTTATTTATAATCTTGAAATGGCGTTCCAATTTGTAAAATTTTCCATTTCGAACCCTATTTATTTGTAAATTATTTTATTATCATGAAATAATTAATTTCCCTAATGTTTAAATTTAGTTAGTACAGTCATCTATCCACAAATTTATTATTCTACCCTTGAAAAAACACTTCCTAACCATACTTCTTTAACACTTCCTCTCTGTATTTAACACAATCAACACTAAAAACAAACTAAAGTCGTCTATAAGGAAACACAAACTTCCAGCGCCGGCCTGGACCAGAACAACTCACAAAGCAGGGTGAATAACTTTCCAGGAATGCTTTCCACATCCTCTTCCTCCCGCTCTACCCTTGCAAGCAATGTGCGCACACAGCCACCAGCCGCCAGACGTAATTTTGATAATTCGCTTGGAGATATACGAGTACTACAACATACTGAAGAACTGATATTGTAGTTGAGTGGTTTATAATATGTGCGGAATTTTTATCTTTTTTGTTAGTTGATGCGATTCTGGCTTCTGGACTGTTATCATTGATGTAAACTGTGAAGTAATTATCGTTCTTGATTCCTAGATGTCGTTGGTAGTTCGAGGATTACTGTTTGCTGATAAATTCTGATGAAAAGTGAATGTGAATAGTACATAATTATTAACTGGATTTATAAAATAAATTAATACCTGTGGCACTCTGCCATAGTTGATTTCGTAAATGATATATTTATGCGTGTGAAGTACGGTTACCAGCCGTAAAATTTCGGCTCCCAGAGATGTAGTGGAGAGGGACTAAAGAGATAATTTTAATGAGGTGAAAATTGTTTGTCAGCTGTGAGAATCAAATTCATAGGTCATATACCGAATGGAGTATTTATTAAAATTTTGACATTAATATTCACGGTTTCCAAGATAATGAAGAGAAAAAGTTCCTTACCCTGTTTATACGATGTCAAGCAACATTTCAATGTGAGTTGAATTATCTAGAAAAAAATTTAAATACTTTCTAGTATTAAAATCTACCAGGAATTCAACGACAATAGAGTGTTATCTATAACATGAAATGAATTTAGAATTGAAGACATACTTTTACTAGTAACCCACACAAACCACAAGACAATGGAATAAGTGAAATTAGTTTCACTTGCCCCTATAACCCTTCGAAGAGTGAACTGATCTCGAACTCGTTCGTCTCGTCAAGGATGTGGTGATTCACAAAAAGTGGTCTGCAAGCACCACTCGCTGTTCAAGTGTCTGATCTCATTTAAATTGACCATTTAACACACTAAACTACGCTTTGTGCATGGAAATTAACTTTAAAATTCCCATTAGCAAATTTTCAACACTGAATATTAATTACGGAATTACTTGCTCACTTTGACCACACCGCCTTCAATTTTACGTGGAAGAAAAGAGTATGCGAAAAAAATTACACATAACAACTTTGTGATATTATACATAATGCTCTACGATTATATGTTTCTTGGTCAAATTTTAACAATCTCATTTACAGCTTAATCTAGTCCGATTTTAGTAGGTTAATCCGAATCACTTTTTTAAGAATATGGTTAGCCTAATTTGTCTAATCCAAATTCTCTTTTAAAAATTGGGCTGTATATGTTTTACATTTTCATTTTTATCAGTCATGTATGACTTTATTTTAAATAATAAATCACCAAAAACAAAGACAACATTCAATAGAAACGTATGTGATAAAATTATTTTATTATTATTACTGTTTCGATAATTACATGTTTTAATTAACTTTTATATATTTTTAAAGTAATTGATTTTCTTATTTTCTAGAAAACTTTCTTTCAGTTTAGAAGAAAGAAGAAGAAATGAAGGTAAGTGGAAGCATGAGTTTCATTTATTTTTAAATTTTTATCTTCGTTCATGATAATTAAATTACAAATTTCCTGTAAATAGTTAATTAAATTTATAAAGTGTAAATAATTTCATATTTTATTGTTTTTCGTTACAGTGCATCAATCTCATCCTTGGCGAAGACAATAAGATTTTATAAAAAGTGTTAGGAAATTGTAATTAAAAACTAAGAATCAACAAATTAAAATAATGATGTGTTCTATCCTTCAAATTACATACACGTTGCCTAATATTTATAATAAAAAATAACGACTACAAAAAACACTTATACCAGGAATCTACTTTTTATGTGGTGTTAATTTATGTCTTATTAATTTTGAAATAAAGGAAAAAAAGAAGAGATGAGACGAAGCTAGGAAAAAAAGAGGAGTTGAAGAAAGGAGCGAGATATTTTGAAATATAGGTAGAGTACTGTGAAATATAGCGGAGAAACACTTGAGAACCTGCAAAAGCAGCATATTTCTGACGATGAATTTTAAAATAAGGTTGAAAATAGAACAAACATTTAAAATCAAAAACTGGATCTAATACATCTAAAATCTATAATTAGTTATCTTTCAATGACGTTTTTGTCACCCGTGCACTAAAATGACTCCTTTTTAATGCGTGTTTCTGGAACGTAAATAGCCTTTATTAGGCTCATTTCAGTACATCTGTGACAAAACGTCCTATATGTTCTTAGGCCGGAACGTCTATTTTAACTCGTGTAAAGTTGGCAACTTGTTAAAATCTTTTCTAATCTTTTTAGATTCGTTATACGAGGAATGGGCATAAGCGAGTTAAGATGATTTGAGCATATGGAGCGAATATTGAATAAAAGAAGGTGTATATGATCAAATGGATGGTTGTGATTGAAGGTTTGTTGCGTGATGAAAGATTCCTAGCGTGAGGAATAGATGAGCTTGTACGGAGGAAATGTGGTTAAAATCTGATGAGTTCTGTAAATGTTTCAAGGGTTCATGCTACCCTTTTTGAAGAGATATACCGTGATATTATATATACAATAGAATGTTTCACTTTTGATTAAAGGTACAAACGAAGTTGTACAATCAACAATATAGCGGCAAATATGTCAAATTTTACCAATAATACAAAATAAGTAACTTAGGTAGCGTCGGAAACAGAAATATGTTGACAAAATTTCTTTTCATGAATTGTCATTTAAATTGTGGAAACATATCCCTTTTATGCTCTTACTACGTAAATTAGTTTTAAACAGAAAAGTAAGTATAATATTATATAATAATGTTTCCTAATCTAATCTTTTACAATCTGGTTCCCAAAAAAGTTTAAGCTCATTCTGACTATTGGATTAACTAATCATATTTTAGTCAGATTTTAAAATGTCATAAAAAATCATAGTCCGAAAACCAAATGGTAACAAGATTTTATTAGAGTTTATTTAGACTTATTTAAGAATGTGGTTTAGCTTTATTTCACTAACCCAAAATTCTGGATTAGCTAAAATTCTTTTGAGATTTGTACTATTACAAATCATCTTATATTTGTACATTTTTGTTATTTACTTACAAAAGATTTGTAGCAAGCTTTTATTTTTAATATATAATATCATACAATCCTTGTTTGTCACAACATGGCAGATGGGCCAATCAAAAGTATCTCTTGTCGCAATTATTTAACAGATTTGTCAACATAAAACTTCAAATTATTTAATTTATTTGTCATGGCAATCTATAATGTGCAGCTGCCTATAAATACCTGTATAATTTGCATAAAATTTAATGAAAAAATTACGAAAGTAAACTTCTCGCATCCTAAATTATTTAATTATCCGAAATTACTGCTTAATTCATGTTTTATTGATAAAAATTGCACAATATAACCATAATGTTTAGAAATAAAATGAGCTTGATACCAGTGGGATAAACAGTGAAGTGAATTAATACCTATAATGTGACATAGGCAACAATGTAAATTCCAATCTAGGCGTAGTTCATTATCAACCTGCACATTGTTTATAATTTCATCATCAGTGCGTTGCATCATGTACTTTACGACTTGATTGCAACATGTAAACATACAATTTGGAATTGGCTATCTGTATCTGGCAGAACATGACTATGGAGTATCAGTTTTGAATTCATTACAGTTTGCCACCAACACTGAATGGAGACCACACAAATGTAGTTTTATTGCTGGAATATTATTCAGGTTTATGTGGAGTTTACCTTGCTGCAGCAATAACTCAACACGATGGTTGTATTTCATTGAGTTGCAATTTATTTAGTTTAGAAATTGCAGACTGAAAATGTATCAATATCAAGATAAACCGGCAGATACTTTTATCGAATGGAGATCTCTAAAAATATCTAGTAGGTATTAAAAAATAGGATCATAAATAATTTACTAAATATTTTTCTGTTTATAACTGATTAAAAACTTTATTTTAATGTTGTAATCACAATCTTTCTTTATTTTAATTTTTCTTGCTGTTATCTTTCATTACTGGAATTTTTGATTGTTGTAATAAAGAATGTTTCAAAATTATTGCAAAAAAAACCATGAATATATATTATTGTATATACTGATTAGAACGCAAAACGAATTTTTCCAAAATTCGCAAAAATAATTGCTTGTTATTTGAAACAAACTTTTTCGAGTCACAGTAATGAATAAAAATGAGTAAACATTAAAAATTTAAAGAACTGTTACACAACTTTAATTAAATTAATTTTAATGTTTACAAATTTTTATTTATTACTCTAAAACATCAATCCAGTAGCTCGAAAAATGTTTGCTTCAAGTAATGTGCAATTATTTTTGCACATTTCTTTTGCGTTATATTTAATACATTAAATAATATATACCATTTACATTTTATGCAATAATTTTGAAACACCCTATATATAATATTTAAGAATTACAGTATATCACACAAAATAAAATATACGATTCGAATTTTCATGTTTACTTTGTTTTTAAATATTCAAAAATAAGATGGTACTATAAAATATTAAATGAATTGCAATAATTATAATTTACATGTATGTTAAATGTTCGCAAAAATATGGCGGCCTTGTTCAAACCTCGCCACTATATTTAATTTAGTCACTGTAGTTAATTTTATATTTTCATTTCATTGTCAGCTACAATTTTGTAAAGAAAATTAGTGACAGAATGAATCAAAACTTATTAAACATTTTTTATACATTATTATCTGTATATATGTATTGATAATTACAAACATAAATTAAGACAAATTTCTAATAAAATAAGAAATAAATAGCATAAGTATCTTCCCACAAAAGTTTCAAATTAACCCTGTACAAATATATGCATGACCATATCCTGCATTGTAACTATATTATATGTACTCGTATTGGTTATATTTATACCTTATAGTAAAGTTCCTAAATTGAGATACCTATTCATTAATTTTATGGCTTACCTACATAATTACAGAGTAAAATGATTGGATATGTCAGATCCAATGTTTTATAAATTAGGCGAAGTTCCTGTTTTAAATTAAAATTGATTAGAAAATTTGTTATTATGCACGATTATGTTTTGATAATTCACATGGAACACATAACGATCTGTTGGCATAGGTAATTTAATATTTCATAAATAATGTAGTAATGATTCAGTATCAGACAATTTATATAGTTTATAAACTATTAATTTCATGCATAAATTTAATCGTAGGTAAAAATTTTACAGGAAGTCAAAATAATAAGTGTAATTATGTATATTTCTTTATTCCTGCTATTGTTATTGATACACTCAAATTAATATTTTAAATTTGACGATGCCATTTATGCGTCATGTCAAATGACTTGATAATTACATCTTTTTTGAAACTATAACAACAAACAAAATCTGTTGATTTCTTGAGATTTTATCAACAAAAACAAACTGAGTAAGGTATGTCTTATCACAGACTTTCAAGTACATGCTGAGAATTTCTACACTTGATGATCAAACTTTAGTATCACTGGTTTATTATTATTTCTAATATATTAATAATTAACCCTTTGCAGTCCAGCCTAAATACTTATAGAGGATACCAATAACTCCAACACTATATTAGTTACATACATACATAGTATACAAGTACATGCATGTAATGTAAAAATGCCGCAATTACGGCGACAACGGAGTGCAAAGGGTTAAAATATAATTGTAAATCCTACAATAGGCAACACTAGATGAATGACTACTTGTAGTGTTTACAATAATAACTTATTATTAATATATTAGAAATAGTTATCGAACCACTGGTGCGAAAAATGTTTACTTCAGGTAAACTTCACTTAATTTTGTAAATTAAAAAAATTGTTCTGATGTGTTGTCAGTAAATAAAATTTATATATATATATATATATATATATATATATATATATATATATATATATATATATATATATATATATATATATACTCCGTATACTTCTTGCTCATATTTTAATACCATATAGTATTCGACGTACTGATTATGAAACAGAATTTTTTTCAAAATTCGCAAAATTAATTGTACTTTACAGGAAGTAGTAGCACTGGTTTGAGAATCATTTTTCATATAATAGTAATTACATTATAGTTATAAACACTACAATAATAAGATAAATGCCTAATAGTAGTGTTTTAATTATAATTTAACTATTAATATATAGGTATTAGAAATAATATCACTTTATGTAAATTGCAATTAATTTTGCGAATTTTGACAAAAAAAATCTGTTTCATAATCAGTACGTTGCGTACTATATGGGATTAAAATAAGTGCCATAAGTTGTGAAACATCCTGTATAACAAATAATATACAGGGGCGTGTCATAGAATTTTATAAAAAAAATCTTTTTAATAATATAAAATCTTCGAGTGAAAAACAAAATACAGAGAGTATAAAAAGTGTATGTTTTCTCACAGAGCCATCCACATTTCACACAAGTCAGGATTGATTACCGTTAATTAAGTTCAACAACCAATACTCTGCGAGTTAATGGGTAAACGCAAACGCTAAACTGTTGAACGACTAACGCTAAACGTTAATGGTAGCTCTCGATCTGCACTAACGCTCCTGCGCACGTCTTCAAACAGAGGCGTCCAACTAACAGTTGTACCGCTACCCAGACGCCAGTCTATTAGCGCTAGCTTCTATTGTTTCTTGGTAGCTTTGTCTAACTAGAAATCGTTAACTGTTTGTTGAAAATAATAATGAAATTTATATATTTATAGTGAATATTTCTACTCACTCCTAGGTGGATACATCTTAAAATAAATAAACAAGTAAAATAAATGTATCATCTCATCTTTTACCCAGATATTTTTATCTTTTCATTTTCGGCACTCAAAGATTCATCAATTTTCGACAAAATTGAACCGAGTTATGGCTATTTGAATATCTGGCATTTCTGGAGCATTTTCAAGTGGTGCGTTTTTTTCCCGAGTATATATATATATATATATATATATATATATATATATATATATATATATATATATATATATATATATATAAGTCTAAATACATAAAGTTGTTTATATTAAATTAGTGTAATATGAAAGTTCATATTATCAACAAATACCAAACATGTATTTTCTCATGTTTCAAGCACGTGGTTTATCGTTTGTTAATCCATGACAGACACAAGTATGGTTATGACTATTTTCTGTTACATGTACATAAACAGTTGTAAAGTATAGTATTTGACTTGCATGTAATAGTTATATTCAATAATATACTATTATGTAACAGTTTAAAAAGTTCACCATCTCATAAGCGATTCTTGCCATTAATTTTACATTTTTTTAGTATAATATTTTATTTTACATTTACTGCTAAAATATCAAATATTTGTTTTTTGGATTAAATATAATCTAAAAACAAACTTTAATAGGATTAACTAACAAAGAATTTAACCCCTAAGCCTTAATAAGTGAATCAAAATAGATACGTATTTCGAGAACTAAGTTCTCATCCTCAGTAAAAAAAAGAAAAAATCAAGATTACACGACTTGTGAACCAAGTCAGTGGTCAAGATAGAAGCCAATACGTATCTAATTTGATTCGCTTATTAAGGCTTAGGGGTTAAATTCTTTGTTAGTTAGTTCTTAACCTTAGATTTCTTACATTTATTTTAATAGGATTAATTTAAGGTTTTAGTAAGTAAACTTTTAAGAGTATTGTTTTGTAAATGAATGTTCAGGATTAACTAATCTTGTCTTTTGAATCGAATTAAATATATAAATAAAAATAGTAATCGGAAATGGGACAGAAAAATAAACTTATACGCTAATATGTCGACATTTAGTTGCCCGCCATACAACAACATCTTAACTGAAGTTTGTTTTGTGCAACTTTTATCGTGATGTATTTTTGTTTAAAATGTTCACAACATTTGATATTTGTGACGTCTTGAAGAGGCAAATATATTTTCTGAAACGTAATGTAGATATGAAAAAATAGACTCTTTTAGATTTCAGTCAATTTTATTTTTTATTATTCAGTTATTAATTAATTATTATTATTATAAGTATTAAGTTATTTATTAATTATTATTATTGTAAGTATTTTATATTTTCTATTAATTATTTATTATAGTTAATTTATTTAATTATAATAGAGTCCTGAAGAACGCTAAAGTGTTAGCCGAAACGTAGACTGAATAATAAAATATAAAACTGACTGAAATCTAAAAGAGTCTGTATTTTCACATTTTATAAACAGTCGAATTAAACATTTATATCCTTGTAATGTAGATAATTATCTTGAGAGTATACTTTATTTTGTCTAATTTTCGACTACAGTTTTTACTCATTCTACCTTATGTACCTAATTCATCGATTATATTAAATATATATATATATATATATATATATATATTAGTTATATTTCATTATTTGTATTTGATTACAAGAACCAAAAATTGATGAAACTAATCAGAATATAGCTAATCTGCTGGTTGACGTCCCACGAAATATAAATTTATTAACATTGAAATAACAGTATTCTAGCATGATATTAAATTATAGTAGTATATATTCATAAACCAATGATTCGACTGTTTCTCATGGAACACCTCATACAACTTATATTCGACAACATATGTGCACCTACAGAAATACAGCAAATATTCCACAACAATAGTTTTCTGTGAATACGGCCCACGGCTCAGCATGTTGTCAAAATTCTGACCGTTATATTGTACTGCATTTCACGCTATCACTATCTGAATCCGAAAATCACAAGTGTGGGACAAACAATGTCACCCACAATGTTGTTTGAGAGGATGCCGATGTTTTGTGAATATATTTAATACTGACTTCTGACCTAAATTTGTGCTCGTAAATTTTGTCATTAGTGTTGCAATAAAATGTAGTAGCAGTGATAAATGTGCATGTATTGTTTTGATAATGCAAGTAAATTATTGTTTGTGAAATGTGGGATTTTGTTTCTGTTTTATGATATATTAATGTGCGGCACGCATGTAAAGGCATGGTTAGAGAGAAATTTAAATAAATATATAGAGATGTGAAATTTATGTCTTTATTTATTTGACAATATAGTTGTAATACATCTGCTGCTAAACAATAAATATAAATCATCAGAAACAAAAATAGAAAAGATATTGACAAACAAAAGAATTGCAGATTTATATTATAATAACAAAGAGGAAATCAGTTTCAATTGTTACTCTGAAAATTGACAAATCCTTGCTTAAAATATATATTTTAATGATGTTGATATGCCACAAAATCAATGCGAAAGTTTATTACGTCTCTTTCATGGCTCTTAACATAGTCACTGTTCTTGAAGTGTGTTATAACCTTGAAATATTTAACAAAGATATATATATATATATATATATATATATATATATATATATATAAACAAAGATAGATATAAAAGGCATGTCTAAGATTACCACAATCAGTGACATTTTTTTATTGTAAATTATGAAAGATAATTTGTCAATTGTGAAAGATAATTAATTTTAAATTTATGATTTTGTATCTTATTGATTATTGTAACATTTAAACGGTATGGCTCTCACTGACTACAAAATAGTTATTTGTGTATTAAGAGCGTAAGGTGACTCTTTGTTACTCGAGCACGGTAATTGCAGCGCAAGCCGATACACACATAACTTTTTCTACGATTGCATCTTAAAGTTATTTCAAAACGTATATTTTTTAAAAATAAATTCATTCTGTTAACTGTCAATATGACAAGTTTCTGTTTTGTTTGAATCCCTGGTAACTATTGAAATAAGCGTGCATTTATAATCTTTTTCGCGCGTTGCCATTGGTAGCACGCGCATTTAACGTCTTTTTCGCGCGTTGCCATTGGCGACGCGCAAAAAAAATATTTTTCGATTGTACCACAGAAAACGTCAATTTTACGATGACAAATAATTATATTTCAAACAATTAAATTTATTTCATTAAAAAAGTCCTTCTAAATAGAACAATCGGTGACATTTTTCGTTGTCAATTATGACCGATAATTACCTAATTTATTTCAGACATGTTTTTTTTCATGGTACGAATGAATTAATTGTAATCACATTTTATACAGGCGCGGTGGCCGAGCGTGTTGAGGCACATCTCTTAACATACTGTGACGTCACCCGAGCCAAGGTTCGTCAGTTCGAATCCGCCTGTCGACAATGTGTGATTTGTCGTAAAAATATAAAATACAGTTACATGTATTTCTCACACTCGGGCGCTATAAGCTAGTCACTTATACGCCTTAAATAATGTAGCATTCGACTACGAAAACCGGCAGTACGGCAGTGTAAAAACTGCGGCTCGGTGTGTCCGGTAGGCCCAGGCCCGAGTTGGGCTGTAGCGCCACAGATGATGATCACATTTTATGTAATAACGTCAAACCATTCCCAACTAAAGTTTAAGTCAGAATCATAGAAGTTTGGTCTTAGTTTTATCGTAGTTTTAAGCTAAAATACTTTATTTTGATTTATTTTTTTCAATTATACATTAAACTAAAAATAGTAGTAAACTATATAAATTAATTACTACTTTACATTAACATGGTTACAAAGAAATTTAAATAAATATATAATAAATATTTTAAAAATGTATTTTGTATACATGTATGAGAACAAACACAAACCAATAACATTACTTGTATCAACAGCTGGAAATGATCCAATTCCACACGAGAAAGACACAGATAAAAATCGTGCCTATGTACAGTTAATAATGTATGTATTTTAATTTGTGAATTTTATAAATGAGAAAGGAGATAAAAAACATGCAAATTTTTAAATAGATTTATTATTTGTAATTCTATTTTTAAATAAAATGTTCCCTCTTCATTTGACTTTTTACCAGATTTTTTGTTTCATGTAAAAAACGTAGTAGGTAGTTCATTTATAAAAGCAAACAAGCAAACCTACTTGCATCTATGCATAAATAACAATATCGCGTGTATTTCGCACATAAATTAAGATCCTCTTATTAATATACACTTATAATGACTTTCTTTAAATTTTGTATGCAGTCAATGTTACTCACAAATTAACGAGAACATTCAGGAAGTGTCTTTTCTTATAATGAAAAGTATATATGATAATCAATAAATTTTAATATATCGTGATAGAGAACAATAATTTCATATTGTTGACCTTTTTGCTTCCGTCATTCTGCTTATAAAGATAAATTTAAAAAACAGTTTTAAATTATTTTTTATCTTGAGCTTTCTATTATGGTTTATGTTAAAGAAATATTACAACTGATAAAACTGTAAATAAATATACATAAAAAATATAAATTTGGTTCAAATATATCATTCATTTAAGTAGAGCTTAGTGCAACTGTAGCGTAGTTGTATAGTATTGCAAAAGTATCATTCATATAGATAATTATTGTAATATTAAAAAAAAATAAATATATCATCACGCCTTTTACCCATTACTGGGTGTGGCACTCTGCCTAAGCAGATCTCGGTAAGTGATATATTTTGTCGCGTGAAATGCGGTTACCAGCCGTCAAATCACGGCCCTCAAAGATATTAGTATAGTAAAGTTACACCCACGGAAATTGTAATATAACCTCCAAATTAATATGGCAAATAATCATATTTTATAAATAAATATTAGAAATGTATTATCGTGCACAGTATTTTTATTATTAAAGGACAAAAACTACTGAATAAAATTAAATATCAAACAAAATTTTAAACTATCGTCAACAAAATTAGTGAGATATTGCAGCAGGAATGGATTTTTTTTTCACTGAGAATTGATAATTTTCTAAAATTCTCTATAAAGCAACAACCTCGACATAACTGCCAATTGCGTAAGCTATTACCGAAACGATAATATTTATTTTATTTTTATGTTTAAAACAATGTTTATTTCTACAATTATAATGAGAGTAAAATAAATAGTTCTGCCGAAGATAGAAAATATAAAAGCCTCTACTGCAGGAAAATATTTAAAGCTCAAAAATTATCTTCTGTCATGTTATGATTATTGAAATAATAGTATATTACGTAATTAGATTATTTATTAGAGTCAAATACAATACTTTATCTACAACTATTTAAGTAAACGGAACAAAAATATTAAAACCTTACTTTGATCTGTCAAGGATCAACAAATGACAAATCACGTGCTTGAAACCTAACAAAATATTTGATTGCTATTGGTTGGACATAGGCCGTGGAATATGAATTTTCATATTACAGTAGCGTCATATGAGAAGCTTTATGTACCATGAAATTAGCTCAACATATTCTGTAAATTATTTCACAGAGAAGTTTTAATCTCTCTCTCTCAGACATGCGCACAAGAATTTGCAATATTGCATAGGATAATATTAAATTGCAGTTGCATGAAAACAATTTGCTCAATATAAAATAGGCCCAAGTTTATATCGCAACTTCTGCATTGGAAATTAGTTCATCGCTAAGATATTTACATTCAACCTGCATTTGATTTAAAGAAAAAAAATATTGGGAACAAGTAAGAAATTATCAATTGTAAACTAAAACATTTCAATCAAAGCACCACATGTTCTAGATAAATATTAGCAATTTTTCATATAAATATCTCTTGTGTTACATAAACATAACCTGACCTGTATACCGCGTTCAACCAACAGATGTATTTGCTCTTCAACTATCATCGCTGATAACTTGCAAACAAACAGGAAGCCTTCAATAAAAATGCGGATGAGAATTCTGCGAAACAGTGATCTGTGAATGAATTTATATAAAATGAGTAAATATGTGTACCCGCACTGTACACTTTGTACTAGTAAGTAAACGTAGATCTCGCAAACATTTACATTCGCGGCAATTGATAAGTCATTGCTCCTGCATGTAGTGGGTTGTGATAACTGATCTGTCCCTGGAAACTCCAGTAAACATATGTGTGTGGTATGAGCACTGAACCATACAAAGGGAATACTCATATCAATTCAAAATATGCAATAACCTAAATGATCTTACATATAGAATAAATAAATAATGTGGATATCTTATCTTAATCATGTCATTGGATAATGCAACAAAATTCGTGTGTACATTGGTAAAATTGAGGGTAAGAAGAATAAATGGAATATATGCATGGTGTCTACCATTTTCAAAATATAAAATTACAGGAGATGTAAAAGATAAATGTTATAAAAAAAATCAGACAATCGGTCTTTGCATTCCAAAATTTGCCAAAATTATTTACTTATTTATTTTATGTTACGCTGTACAACAGGAACGTAATCCAAATTACAGGACAGGGTCCGTACTCACCGCGCCGCAGTGTAGTAGTTTATATAATTTTTAGCTTGAGTGTGATTCGAACTCGGGATCTCCGGATTTGAATTCCATATTGCTATCCACACCACCGTACTGACGGAACAAATTATTTTAGTTTTTTTTTAAAGTAAAAGTTACAGTTGTTGAATATTTTTAAATAAAATTGTAATGAATTTAATTAAGTTGTTAGAATTATTAATGGAACCAACAATACTACAGAACCATTAGCATTTATAATAAATTAATTTTTAACAAAATGAAACAAAAATTTCAAGTAAAAGGAATTCACCTATAATTATCTATTTGTAATATCAAGTCAATATTTTTAAATTAATTTGATTCATAAAATTAAAAATACATATCTAATCACTCCTTTTACCCATCCATCACTGGGTTTGGCACTACTCTGCCGTAGCAAATATCGGCAAGTAATATATTTATGTGCGTGAAGTTCGGTTACCAGTTGTCAAATCACGGTTCGCACGTTAGTGGATGGGGAGCTATTCGGATAATTGTAGTGAATACTGTTTGTCGACTGTGGGACTCGAATACAGTTTCTCAAATGCACATGCCGACTCGATACCACAGAGCTACCTACCGAATAATTGGTTAATTACTGTAAAAACTTGATTCAAAATAGTTATTATTTAGAGGAAAATTAATTTCCCGAAATTAAAAAAGGAAACTAATTTAAACAATTATTTTTTGACTGTTAACAACTCTTTTCCAGGTAAATCTACAAATTCAAGAATTTTTAAGGGTTTTCAAGTCAGGTTTTTCAATTCCAGGCTTGTTTAAGGACTTCCAGGCCGGTAAACACCATAATACGACTATTATATTATTGCATGAACGAAGGATTCCGAGGAATAAACGAGGGATAAGAATTTTGAATGTAAAACAAAGTAAAATAGTATATCAGGATAGAATTGTTTAGCAAAGATTATTTGCGGGATGAATCTGATAAATTACAGTCAATGTTTCAAGGGTTCGTGCTGCCCCATTTAATGGATTGTAACTTGATTTAAAAATGTAATTTGCTTCAAAAATGTCTACCGTTTTTACTAATAATGGAAAAGTATTCCAAAATCTGCAGCAATGTACAAAAAAATAAAAGGAAATTAAAGAAAACAAAACATCTATGCTGATGCGTACCTATATAATTTAACATCATTTATCATTTTAGTTAATTTCTTAATACATTTTTACATTCTCACAAATTAGATTTTCTCTTTATCACTATATTTTATGCACGAGCTCTTAACAAAATTTCTACACCTTGGATTGCGACACATAACCTACAAGTGCGTGCTTATGCGTGCGTATGAGAACTAAGAACTTAATCTAGAAGGTAATGAGTAAAGATTATAAGGCAAAATGAATGTAAACATTACTGACATTATTAATTAAGATCTTGCAGACATAGAAACTCTGTGAAAGTATAGAAAAATGTGTCAATTGAAGTTCACACAGCGAAGAGTTGTGTTCTTGTTCTTGTCGTGCTTCGTGTTGTGTGTTGGCTGTTAGCGAGCCTAATGCCTAATGTCTAATATAATATCTGGCTGTGTGATTGTTTGTTTGCGCTGATTAATTAGAAGTTGCTGCTTCAGGAAAGTTGAACACAGTTGGTGTTACTACAACACAAGTTTTAAGATTAGGAAGTTTCTTCAGAAAGGAGTGGTGTTTGAGCTAAATTTGTTGATGAAAACATTTGTTTTGTTTGCTTGATAAATGCGAATGGATGTTTATGACAAATAGTGATGAAATGAGATAAGATGTTTCGAATTGTTATTCTTATTTTATAGCATTCTTTCATAACAGATCTTTTTTTAAGTATTCTTGAAATGTTATCTTCATATTTGTGAGACAATTGATAATTTTTCAATATTGCACACATGTCTTTCAAAAACCCTTTTTACTTCCTTGTACGAAGTAAAGGAAGTATTGTAATCGCGAAAATTTTCGGTTCTCAGATTTCAACGGAAATAGGTATTTTGGCCCTCCCTGAATCCATTTTGACTAATTTCGTCATGCCGTCTGTACGTACGTATGTATCTCACATAACTCAAAAACGGTAAGCCGTAGAAAATTGAAATTTTATATTTAGGACTGTTATAACATCTAGTTGTGCACCTCCCTTTTTGGTCATTATACAACTACCGGAAGTGGTACTTTACTTGAAGCCTATAATAGATTTTCATGAAAAACTATATTCAAATATAATTTAAAACTTTCCAAATTTGGTATATAAGATTACTATATCAATAGAAATAACATAATAGATTTTGGTTAAAATAGACTAACCGGAAGTGACACATTACATGAAACTGCTAACAGTTATCCTTGAAAAAATGGTATTATTTTAATTTTAGAAATAAATGCTGCAAATAAAAGTTTTAGAGAATTAAATTCTGCGTCTAGCACATTAAGAATTTTTAAATTAGCTTTTTGCATAAACGAGATAACTAAATTTAAATATTATATATTTTTTTCTTTTTAAAAAATTAAGTTTGCTATGGATTAGAATAAAAAATAAAAGATTTACTATCAAATATGTGCAATTAGAAAAATATCTATAGTTTAATACGCGTACAAGGAAGTCATGTGGTGCCCACATCAGATTTTTTATAATACTGAAAACTAATAAATAAATAAATATATTATTACGCCTTTTATCCTATATAGGTTGTGATACTCTTTCATAACAGATCTTGGTAAGTAACATTTAAGTGCGTAAAGTGCAGTTATTGATCTTCAAATCACAGCCCGCAAATATGTTAGTAGAGGGAGAGCCACAGGTGTAATTTGTATGTGATGAATGTTGTTTGTCGACTGCAGGTTCTCAAATCCACAGTACGACTCGATACCACTGAATCAGCTACCCTAAATAGAACAGATTTTAAAGCAATTCTAGCTAAACAAATTCTATTCTACAACTGAATCCTTCAAATCTGATTAAAGTGTTCATATCTTAATTTCATCGGTAAAATTTGAATTATAAACCCGGTTAAAAATTGCATGATTGCATGAAATTAAATAGTATATTTCGTCTAAAATTGGCAATATTTGAAAACAGTTGAAAGTTTTTGTGCATCTACAAACCAAACTTAAATTACATACATAATCTAGGGACGTCCAAGATTTCTATTCAATGTTTCGACGAGCTAAAATTGGTATCAAATTAGTTCTGTGCAACTTTGATTTGGAACACTGTTCTTTAAAATTACTTCTTCTTCTTCCTATGGCATTGCAGCCCAAATCGAGCCTTGGCGTTCCGGAAACACGGTCGTACTGCCAGTATTCGTAGTCGATGCTACCTTATTTAAGGCGTATGTGACTAGCGTATACCGCCCGAGTGTGATAAATACACGTAGCTATATTTTATATTTTTAACGACAAATCACACATTGTCAGCAAGCGGATTCGAATTGACGAAACTTTGTTCGGTGACGTCACAGTATGTTAAGAGATGTGCATTTACACGTTCAGCCACCGCAGCTGCTAAAATAACTTCGGAAACTGAATAAGGTTGGTCAGCAGTATTTTCCAATGTCAAACTTTTCAAATTAGTGTTTATAATCATTCAAAAATTAACAGTATCACTCTTTTTTATTATGTTGTGTAAAATAAATTGAAGAAAAATTATTGTTTCTATTTTAAGTGCAAAGAACTATATAGTTGATTTAATGCGTAAGAATGATATTTTTTAACGAGGCGCTATCCAAGTGAAAAAAGTCTTTCGAATATAAAATATAAATACGAGATATATTCGATGATTGCATCACGTAATCTGATGAAAGTAAGGTATCAATTCACGTAACAGGTAAATAATAACTAATATAATGAAGTTACGTTATTAAATCCAATCAACTTTTAAAAGTTACGCAAAACCCTACAGTCTCTAAATAGATATAAATTTAAAAAAGTTAATATTAATAATAGGATGCCATTAAAATGTTAAGTAAATGGCTATCCACAAATTGTTGAGGATGGAGGCACCTAAGTGATTTTAGGAAATTTTACCATTAATCGTGTATTTAATTATAGATAATTCTGACGAAGAACTAACAAGCTCTATGCATTAATGCCTCCACTATTTATGGAAGCCCGTTAAATCTTAACGTTTCGTTAAACGTCGCTTTATTTAATTATTTCACATAAAATTTACAGTTAACATATATATACGGCCTTATGACGAGCACGAGAATTTAAGTAGAGAAATTAATTTATTTTCATTTATAATAAATGGTTAATAAATTAAATAAAATGTTGTCGCATGTTCTATTATATATTAAATATGTGAAAAATTGGTAATTATTGGCTGAGAATGTGCGTACATTATACATAACGGATAATTTATCTAGTAAGTACTAGTTGCGGCAGTTAATCTATTATATCTGATAGCGCAGCTTGTAATAAACTACAATGTATAACCAATGTCCGTCATATTAATTGTTTTACTTATGTGAAGCCACCTGCATCGCGAAATAGATCTCGCACAAGTATCTCTACAACTCATTTTTACACACACGCAATTAAGATATTTCAGATCAAGACTTTTTGCACTTTTCAGACCAAACCCTCTTTCAATTTTCACCAAATTAAATCTACGCCTGGGCTCTCCCTCCAGTAACATCTTTGAGGGCCGTGATTTGACGGCTGGTAACCGCACATCACGCGAAGAAATATATCACTTACCGAGATCTGCTTCGGCAGTGTGCCACACCCAGTAATGGATAAAAGGCGTGATGATATATTTATTTATTTTATTTAAACCCTCTCTCCTGGTGATATATTTAAATCGAAGAAGCCCAACAAACTTAAGTCTGTTTTTTTAGAGATGAAACTAGTAACATCTTTGTTCATGTTTCGGGCATTTCTGTGCAATTCATTTGTTGTTGCAGCAAGCAAGGAACAGCCAAGGAGAACATTAGCATACATTTGTTGTCGCTAGGTTCGCTAGTGAGCTAATCACGTTTTGCCGATTTGTCTTTTAAATGACTGTAGTTAAAATAGTTTTTTATTGAATATTAAAACGCTAAATGCTAGAAAATTATGTGTACAAGTAAATGAAAATCATCATATTTCCTTAAACTCTGCCTAAGCTTACAATCATTTCAAAATTAGCCTTGTGCTGCCGTTTTAGTCAAGTTTGGCACTAACGTTTTCATATTCATTTTATATCCTTTTTTCAATGGTTTATTTTTGAAAGAAATGATGAAAAATGTTGGTAATAAACATAATTCACAGAAATTCTAGAATTTTCTTTTTCTAATATACCTTTTTTGTTTTGTCTTTCAGATGAGTAATTTCGTAGTTTCAGAAATGAATGAAGATTGATTCCAGAATTGATTTAACCACATTATGAACTAAAATCCAGTTCTAATTTTAATTATAAGTTAAAGTCAGCAAGATTTGAACCTGCGAACTCTTACATTTCACCATAATCATTTTATCAAAGTAAATAATAACAATAAGATCCAAGTGACCCACATGTACAATCCTAAGTTACATATACTGGCGTAACCTTCTATGAAGCTAACACTCTGTGAAAAATACACGTGAATTGTATACTTAACCTGTCATCGTACAACTTAATTTGGATTAACAATTTGTTAGTTACTAATAGTATTCTAAACATCGTTCTTACAACTGGTCCTAAATGAGATTAGAAAACTTTACAATGATGACAAATGTTGGTAAGTATAATATGTAGATAGTAAATAGTTTAGTACTATTTACAAAAAAATCTAGAATTCTCTTTTTCTCGATTGAATTTTTCATATCATAATAACGAAATATCGAAGATATATATTTGTTCTTACTTCGTAGTTTCAGAAACGAGTCAAACTTGATACAAAACATGTATCATTTCAATAACATTATGAACTAAAATTCAGTTCTAATATTAGTTGGTATACGTTAAAGACAGTAAGATTTGAATCCACAAACTCTCGTTCTCTTGCCATCAAAATTTTATTAGAACAAATAATAAGTGATATTGATCGTTTGTTAATTTATTTGTTTGCTACTCTATACAACGGGAACTTAATCCCAATTATAGTATAGCAAGACTACAGTTTGTAGTCGAATCTGTCGCATTTTTTTGATATGAACTGAAGCCAGCGAGATTGGAATGCACGATCTCTTGCTTGGTAGACGTAAGTTATACCCACTAAACATTTATTTCATTTCATAAGCTTGCCATAGCCCAGATTCTAAGCATTAAAATCTCTCCAATCCTCCTGTCAACATCACTATCACCGCCATTGCCAATTCAAAACTCGCTTGACAAACTCATTTTCATTCTCTTCCTGGAACAATAGTTCTTTGTAGATACCGCCACATCCATCTACAACAACACAACAACACTTGCAACTTACAACTTGTCCTAGTCACGCACCGGCTTGTAACCTCTGCCTGCTGTAATTACCAGTTCCGGTGTGGCTGCAGGCACCGCCGAGGAACGAGGTACGAAGAATGCAACAATCAACAATCATGCTGGAAGATGCGCTCCATGTGCAGGAAGTTCAAAGTGCTGACCCCGTACTGCTCACTGTTAGTTGGTGATGATGGAAGTGAACGAAGAAGTTCTACTTCCGAAATATTGCAAGACATGGAGGAAGCGTTGAGTGTAATTGGTTTGAGGTTAGGTAGGTGTCAGCAGCAAGTGTCAGGAATTAAGATAATTAAATAAATTAGGTATACAATATTTTAAGACTTTCAGGCAAAGTTTTAAGTAAATTGTTGAAAACAACAAATCTTTTTATTTGAGAATTATGAAAGTTCTGTTTAGGAAAGCTTAGAAAAGATGCTTGAATCTGTTTCATAGGTTAATGCTATACTATTTATAGTCAGTTGCTCCAAATAAGTAACTGAAAATTCCACGCTATTTTAGTATGCCAAGTCCCAAGTAAGAATTCAGTAGAGAAATACGTATGACGATATCTTTTTACTAATCATTCTAATAAAATCTCTATTTAAATTTACAAAATTATTTAGTACATAGTCACCTGTTATTTTTTAAACGTTTTTATAGCCAATTAAAATTGACAAGTTGTGTGTATACAGTATACATTCAATAATACATTTGCGACAATAATTTTAATTTTGTCCTATCAAAATCGTTGCACAGTAAATAGTTTTTGCACGATCATGTCAGACAGTACAATTCTCTTCCCTCAATTAAAAGCAGAAAGTGATAATTGTCATCCCTAACGAAGAGAGTAATTAGTTTTACTTTTGGGAAGAAAGTAAATCTATATCCAACTGGAAAACAACGGTATGATTTTATATTAATGACATCCAAGTAGCATCTATCAAGAGAATAATAAATCTTATCTAAACTTTTAATTTATATCTGAAAATCTCTCAAGTATTTTATGTAGGTACCTCACTTTCGGCTCGACAAATGAAACAGCACCTTCGGAAAAAATATATCTTTTTTCCTTGAAATACAAATAACTATTTTAATATAATCACTTTTCTACTTAGTTATACAATAATGTATGTCTAATAAGTAGAAAAAAATACTTCCCGGTTTCCTATAGTTGTAGAACTCCGCTGATGCCTCATCCCACAATTGCCATTATCATTTAAGAATATATTACTTTTCTAACTAGTTACACAATTTTTGTGGTAGATGGCTCAGACGAATTAATAATAATAATGTCGGCCTTTGGATTTGAGAACCCAGGTTCGATTCTCACAGTCAACAATCAATTTTCACTACATTAAAATTACCCCTGTGGCTCCCTCTCCACTAACATCTTCGGGGACCGTGATTTTACGGTTGTAACCGTATTTCACGCGAAAAAATATATCATTTACCGAAATCTCTAAGTTAAAATACGTGATGATATATTTATTTAATTTATTTTACACATTTTTTAACCATATCTGAGTGGTTTGGATTCCTCTATAAACTATAGACTCCCTGTAGTGTTCCTGGGATTAAATTCCAATTATGTATAATAGCGAAATAAATTGCAGCTTAATATCAATCATCAAACAGAGAGTAATCATTCCAAATAATTTCGTACCACATAATAAATACACGCAACACTCTCCTATATAAACGTCAATATTTGAATTGTGTCTATGTTCATGTGTCGGTGTGCGGTAATGCAACATCGCCATCAGTTGTTGATGTTGAGTGAATCCTCTTCGAGCGAGTGTGGTGGATATATTCAGGGAGTGGCGATGTGGTTGGTAGCAGGACAAACAAGCAGGGATCGTCTCCAGTACAATGTGAGCACCACTAGGCCAGAGACACACTTGCTGCATCTGACTGGATGAGGAGGATATGGACTATTGTGTTTAACAATGATGGATTGATGCTAGTGGGTTATGTTGTGACATCGAGCTGCATTCACTACTTCAGTAAGTTAAATTAAAGTTGAGAGCTGATTTGGTCGAATTGAAAAACATTTATTTTGTATTTGAATTATTGCCTTAAACAGATATAGTATTTTTATTTTACACCGGAGGGATCGGCATAAAACAATTAAACGTCCCTGTTCCATATAACTACAATGAAATCTATTAGTGTGGCTACCCCAAATCGCTTAACGATGGTCTTCTTCTTCTTCTAATGGCACTACAGCCGAAATCGGACCTGGGCCTACCGGACACACCGAGCCGCAGTTTTTACACTGTCGTACTGTCGGTTTTCGTCAAATGCTACATTATTTAAATCGTATAAGTGACTAGCTTATAGCGCCCAGTATGAGAATTACATGTAATTGCATTTTTTATTTTACGACAAATCACACATTGTCGACAGGCGGATTTGAACTGACGAACCTTGGTTCGAGTGACGTCACAGTATGTTAAGAGATGTGCCTTAACACGCTCGGCACCGCGCCTGTCGATGGTCACAACAGGTAATTTTTTAAGGGTCGTATTCAGTCTAAAATTATTCTTGTTTTTCCTATTATTGACCATTTAAAAATTACTAATTCGGATTAAATTATCCAATTAGCAGTTATCATGCATCTACTTACAATACGAGTTATGTAACCATTCCAAAAAGTATCAACTAAATGTAAAATTGAAACCATACATTGTATCTTAAGAAAATGTTAGTATAGGGAAATAAATGGTAAACCAGTTTTTTTTTCTAATCAAAAGAGCCCGTTAAATGTAAACATTTATGGTGCTAAATTCCATTTGGAAATATTATGAATATCAAAATTTATTTAATTTTATCTATGACATTATAATTTGTTCATTTGTTTCAATCATAGCACGCTGATTCCTATGCGATTTGAATTAAATATAAATTTTTCTCAAAAAAATTGTACCGAACTTTTTATTCGACCACGGTAATTTAGGAATCTCATACTCAATTACTGCCAAGGCATCTAGATTCCAAACAAGAATATTTAACATATTTTGTGACTTGGTAACCATGCTCACGAACACAAAATGCCACTTTTAATATTAATAGTTATTTATGTATCAAGGCTGCGAAATGACCATTTGTGTGCGTTGAAAAAAATCCAGCAGACGAGACAGATTTTTTTTTGAGCACACCCAATAATTTCGCGGTCGAAGTGCACACAAAGTTTTTCACGCAACTGCATTATATTCATTAAAAATCTTCAAAATCTATTATAAATTTAATTTCTAAATGATAGTTGTTATAAATATGAATGTATAACTCTTTACACTGTAACCAAGGAGATGTTTACAAAAAAAAATAACAAGTTGATTATTTATCAGCATTTTGTAATAATGTTTTTAATTAGTTTAGAATAGCTCGCCAATGTCGTTGACAGCCCAGTAATGATTTTTTGTTAGGCAGTTTATAAAAAAAGTTGAATTTCGAAGGCTGAATTATGCGTGTAATGTCAACTTTGTTTGACAGCTGCGTGAAAAAAACAATTCTGCAACATTGCAATTTACTTGTAAATCAAATTGCAACTCACTGTTGGTTACTGTAAGTCAGCCTTTAAGGGGGAACGTCAAGCCTCATCTTCTCTTCATGACTGATTGACATCCAAGTGTCCCGTGCATTTATCGATGTCCTCTTCAAGGTAGCTGCCACTGCCACCCTGACCGCTCTGTCCCAGTCCACTACATTTAGATGCAGACGATGTTCAAACATCGGATCTTTGTTATGCGGCGCAAACCACTTCGCAATAAGAATTCCACACTAAAGATGCTATTAATAGGTTGTTTTTGTTATTGAACATACTTTAGATACTTGCATACCATATTTTATATCCTAATGAATGAATACTAAATTTATTTGGGTTTAAAGTGCCTGTTCGATACGCATTTTTCATGTAAATTGTTTCGATTATTTTCTACCATATAGTATTAGTCACGCATAAAAACCTTTATGCCAAATTATCACATTTAACATAGTTTGTACGCATTTTACAAAATTTTCTTGATACTACCAATACTTAGCATAATGGATAGATATTCGCTCTCTAATAATTACTGTCAAATTAACAACTACATAAGGTGCTGATTACAACGAGAAGCATACATGTAACATAATTTGCAGTTAAATATGATAAAGAAAAGAACTTGTTAAACAAAAAACGTCAACTCAAAAATAGTCTTCCTAAATACCAATCAAAGTGATATTTTTTTATAGAATTGTTTGTCTTTTCCTTGGTAAACTAATTTGCAATTTCATTTCGAAAAACATCACAGAAAATTTTCCGGTACTTCCATTGTGAAATTTGTAAATGATGTTTTGTGTCGTGAAATTCATAAATAGTTATTTGTGTATTAAGAGCGTAAAGTGATTCTTTGTTACTCGAACACGGTAAAGGCGAGAGCTGGAATAGTGTAAGAGGAACAAAGACACTTTACGCTCGTAATACACACATAATTTTTTCTACGATTGCATCTTACAATTATTAAAAAACATATACGTACTGAAAATAAATTCGTTCTGTCAACGGTCAATATGACAAGTTTCTGATTTGTTTGTATCCCTGGTAACTATTGAAATAAGCGCGGATTTAATATCTTTTTCGCGCGTTGCCATTGGAGATGCACAGAAAATATATTTTTTCTACGATTGCTATGAAAAGATGACAATTACGCTCTCATTTGTCATCGTAAAGTTGACGTTTTCTGTGGAACAATCGAAAAATATCTTTTTTGCGCGTCTCCAATGGCAACGCGCGAAAAAGATTATTTCAATAGTTACCAGGGATACAAACAAAACAGAAACTTGTCATATTGACAGTTAACAAAACGAATTTAGTTTTAGACGTATACCTACGTTTTTTAATAACTTTAAGATGCAATCGTAGAAAAAATTATGTGTGTATCACGAGCGTAAAGTGTCTTTGTTCCTCTTGCACTATTGCAGCTCTCGCCTTCGGCTCGCGCTGCAGTTACCGTGCTCGAGTAATAAAGAATCACTTTACGCTCTTAATACACAAATAACTATTTCGATTGTTCCACAGAAAACGTCAACTTTACGATAACGAATGAGAGCGTAATTGTCAACTTTTCATAGCAATCGTAGAAAAAATTAGTTACGACTAACAATTCTCAAATAAGTATCACCTCTTGAGGTTGAATATTTCCTACTCACGTTGGAAGCATGACATCTGATGATAAAATTTGATACAAGTTAAGTTCATGGACAAAATAATGTTACCTTCTTTTGAGAGTTGCATAGAAAAATACTTAGATTGTTTAGATAATTACTGTACCAACAAGAAGTTATTATTAAAGTACTTTCTCGTAAATATAATGTTAATACCTATTATAATATGATTATATTTTGCCACAGGACAGAAAACGAAAATGAAGTAAACCAAGATGAAATCTTGTCTATAGTTAGGTTTATATTTATAGTACTTACAATTTCAAGAATGCGGTGCAATGAATACATTAAATAACAAAGTGCAACATTTCATCATTGTCGGTTAACACCGAGTTTTAAGATTTTTTCTTGCTTATTAAATATAATTACATTTACTGCCTCATTAAAATTACTGTAAATATTAATGGCTGCGTCGTTGTTAGATGAATAATTCATTATCAGGCAGGCTATGGACTGAACAGATGAAGACTGAGTGAGGTAAACATGGCACACACATTCATCCCGAGTTTCAGGTCTGTGACTTTTACTTTCAGCGTAGTCAAGGTAACGAGGTAAGTGAACTGTTTTTCAATAACTTTTAATAAATTCTCATCAGGAGTTTGTCTGTCACGCAGGTAATTGTTAGAGGTGTTATAAATTAATTGATATTCTTGGCGTGGTCGAAGTTTGGGAATTTGATTGATCTGAGAGATCTGGACAGAATTGTTTAATGTTTTTGTAATTATAATACTGTAATGGATTTTTTATCCATTCAAAAGTATATAGGCAGAATCTAAGATATTTTACGCATATTAATTTTAAATATAAATTTTCCATTATTTTTAATCAGTCCCTATTTTTCAGCTTTTAAATTTAAAATAAGATACAATAGACTAGGAGGATTTGATTTAGGTTTAACCATGTATTTTCAATAAAATATTTCAATATTTATTTGTTATTCTACACAGAATAAACTTAATTCCTATTACAAAGCATATAATAGTGTCTAGATAACTAAAGCATATATATTTTTAAAATATAAATAGAAGTTAGAGACATTTGAATGCACGACCTCTTATACTTGTTAGTCGCAAGTTTTATCTACTGGGCTACGATCGCCTGTAATATTAGGCAAACCTCCAGATAAATTTACAATAATAATAATCATCTAAATTTAGTGTTTTCAAATTTATTATTGGGTTAGCTGGCTCAATAGCATCGAGTCGAACTGTGGATTTGAGAACCCGAGTTCTATTTCCACAGTTGATAAACAATTTTCATAATTACTCTTGTGCCAATCCTCGCACCAGTAACATCTTTGAGGGACTGTGATTAAATGGCTGGTAACCGCACTTGATTCGTATAAACATATCACTTACCGAGATCTCCTACGACTGTAGATCACATCCGGTAGTTAGTAAATAGCGTGATTGATATATTTATTTATTTTAGTATTCAAATATATTTAGAGTCTAATCATTTAACTTAAAAAATATGTACTATACATAATATTTTTTCAATTACCTTGTTTTATAAAGATCATCATTTTCCTTAAATCGCATTTGTAGCCCAGTGGATAACCAAGATAAAACATGTTTACTAATTAACAAGCAAATATCGTAGACTTTAATTTATATCAAAAAATACGATTGTGTACGAATGATTCGAGTGTCACTAGAGTAGAATTAAATAAATACATACACACATTTGTCCGACAGTACGGTGGTACGGTAATGTAATTCGAATCTGGAGATCCCGAGTTCGAATCCCACTCAGGCTAATAATTATATGAACTATCAAATTGCGGCTCGGTGAGTCCGGACCCTGGAGGTTGATTCTGTATCTTGCGTGAGCAGTTGCGTGATTAAATTTGCGTTAGTACAATGTATGACGTCACCGATTGTTTTCTGGTGTCGAGCATAGGGAATTCCGTGCTTTACGTTTTCGCGCCAAGTTTAGTGTTGGTAATGGTTTTGAAACTATAACTGTCAGTTGCAATCACATGTCATTGTTTGTCATACGCAAAATGACAAGAAAGTAAAAGACAAACATAATGTTAGAATGAGACAGATAGTGTCACAAGTAAGAAACAGGACCTACGGAGGTCACGCATCTATATTTGCGTGTCTCGCAAGAAGTGACGTCATACCCATTAGTTCTTTAAATGTCCGATAGATGGTTTAGTATATGCATGTGACATATCTGTGTTAGCATGGGTGCCGCAAGTAGTCACGCAAGATACAGAATCAGGCTCCTGGAGGTTGATTCTGTATCTTGCGTGAGCAGTTGCGTGAATACATTTGCGTTAGTACAATGTATGACGTCACCGTTTCTTTTCTGGTGTCGAGCATAGGGAATTCCGTGCTTTATGTTTTCGCGCCAAGTTTAGTGTTGGTAATGGTTTTGAAACTAGAACTGTCAGTTGCAATCACATGTCATTGTTTGTCATACGCAAAATGACAAGAAAGTAAAAGACAAACATAATGTTAGAATGAGACAGGTAGTGTCGCAAGTAAGAAACAGGAGCTACGGAGGTCACGCATCTATATTTGCGTGTCTCGCAAGACGTGACGTCATACTCATTAGTTTTTTAAATGTCCGATAGATGGTTTACTATATGCATGTGACATATCTGTGTTAGTATGGGTGCCGCAAGTAGTCACGCAAGATACAGAATCAACCTCCTGTACTGTAATTAGGATTCAGTTCCTGTTATACAGCGTAACATAAATAAATACCAACTATTGTTGGCCAATAGATTCGAACAACGGAAGAAGAATTGTGTTGAGTAGCAAATAAATAAATAAAAGTATGCAAAGTGACAATTACCATTTGTCATATACAATACAAACATATTAGTACTGATCGTATGTAAACAACTAATTCTTCTTCATATTAACACAAAGCAACAAAGAACAAAGCCAATTTTTCTAGTCAGTTACTCATACCTCGTTGCCACAACAGTCTTAACCAGTACAACAACATGCAGAGTAATGCAACACAATACTCCTAGCACATCTGTTGAGTCCCAACAACAGCACAACACATTGAGCGCATTATTCGCAGAATATCTCATTCTGAGAAGCAAGACGAGATGTTTGGCCGGTTATTGGTTTCATTTGATTTGTAAACAATACCAATGAGTCCGCTATCGTTTGTAATAATATAATGTATCATTGTTTGTAATGAGAGAGATATTAAATGTTATGTGCTGATTATGATATGAATGCTTTTAGATGGACTCATGCTAACAATTCCGTTTAAATTGTTGTTTTATGAGATGCTGGTGGTCATGTGCACAGGTCGTGGTTCACTAGGTTTGTTGTGAAGCTTGTACGTATCACCGGCAAAGTGTGAAATTCTGATAAAATATGAACAGTAGTATTACATCATGCAAATTTTGTCAAAATAGTAATTTGTATAGATAAATAAATAAATAACTATATCATGACGCCTTTTATCCATTACTGGATGTGGCACTCTGCCTAAGCAGATCTCGGTAAGTGATATATTTTTTTCGCGTGAAGTGCGGTTACCAGCCGTCGAATCACGGCCCTCAAAGATATTAATGGAGGGGGAGCCACAGGAGTAGATTTAATTTGGTGAAAATTGTTTGTCGGCTGTGGGGATCGAATTTGTATAGCTAGAGTTGAAAGAAGCTGTTTGCAGACCGAATGTACAGATTTATAGCACGTCCGTAACGAGGGCTGCACCTTGATAAGATTTGCAAAGATATTTTTTTTTCGGAAATAATGATGAATCCATTTTTATTTACTCAAACAAAATTCTTTGTTTGTCGTCACTATTAAAATGTTTCACTTTCTGTCACCAAATGACGTTTGAAAAGCACACGTTTTACAAATCGTAGAAAACAAATATGAAGGTGGTGGCCCCTCATTTGCGATTGCCTAGGGCCCCGCCTAGTGTTAATCCGGCACTGGCAAAGTGCCACACTCCGTATGGTTAAAAGACGTGTTAATATATTTAATTTTTATATTTTTTTTCTTCTATATTTTATTTACTTAAACTAGTCGATTTCAAATGGAATAACAATTTACTCACGTATAGATCAATACTATCGTTTTTATTACCTTCCTTCCAATCGTTTTCGAGAAATTTAATTAAAACTTTGAAATTATTTTCCATTACTATTACTACATAAATCAAAACTTTCAAATTTATTAAAATACTTTAAATCTTTAACTTCAAGAATATGTATAATATATAATATGTTTCATTTATAAAAACAAGAATCCTTTCTATTCTGTCAATCAATCATTATCTGTTTTTGAGCGATAAATTAATGACAATTCTTATTTTTCATGATTATTCTTATCTTACATTTATTTATTTTGTACTTAAATAACAATAGTTGCGCAAAATGCATAAAAATAACAAAAATATCAGTGTACGTTATTAAGTCACAGTTACCGAAACTGTGATAATCTATAAAGTTAATCATGACATATAAAAAGTTACCAATAACATGTCCATCGTTCTATAGATAATGATTTACTTAGAGAATAGCAGGGAGGGATCATATTGTTTCAAAAAAATCAATGGTACGTGCCAATTTAGGATTAAATTATGTGCAAGATTTATCTTAATCTAACATAAAAGCGAATCATACAGATGTAACACTAGCTATGACATCGATTAACATTATTTTTTAATTGTCAGATGTTCCAACATATTTGATCACACTCGGGCGCTATAAGCTAGTCACTTATACGCCTTAAATAATGTAGCATTCCACTACGACAACAGGCAGTACGGCAGTGTAGAAACTGCGGCTCGATGTGTCTGGTAGGCCCAGGCCCGTTTTGGACTGTAGTGCCATCAGAAGAAGAAAAAGTACCTAAAATAAGTGACGCTAGGTAATATAAATTATGCAGTAGTATTAAATCAGTGCTAGCATTTAAATTATATCTGAATTGTGAAACAAAAAGTTTCTGATTTGAAATTAGTTCTATTTGACGTCTTACATAGTCTGACATTTATGAAATATGTATCGGGGAGGCATGGATATAAAAAATAAATCATAGTTAAAAAATAAAACCTTTTCTTTTTCGGTATAAAATTCGACACACGTATTTGACAGCCATAGTAAAATATAGCATTTTGTTTTTAAAAATATTTATGTATTTCCTCTCACATGTCGTCATGTCATAAAGTTCAACTCATAAAATTATTACTTCAATCTACAATGTCTTTGTGAAATATTTAAGTATGTTATGTCTATTTTCAATTTGTCTCAAATTAATCATTTCTTAATGTCATATAATTTTCACTTTTCCGTTATTTCAACATTCGTGTTGTTGGCCATCTCTACACTACCAAGAACCACACCAACAACAACATCATCAACAACATAGCATTATGTCAAGGTTTACGGCTAAATATAACTCTTTATGTTTTTGTGAATCCACAGCAGTGAGCGCTGATCGCTGCCATTTACCAGCGCTATTGCTATATGTCAGCGTAGGCTGTGACGTAAGTTGGATTGACGGTTATATCTGCTTACAATGTGATTTATTGAACTCTAATTAAAGACAAATAAAAAGAAAAGTAGGCGCTGTGTGAAAAAGTTGAATGTGATGAAACGAAAGTACGTGTGATTGAGTTATGTTCCGATGGGGACTGATGAGATGAAACAAACACAAAGCGGTTGAGATTGACAGTATGATAGTTCTTTTGTTGTTACCGGCTACATTAAAGGGCCATATTTCGATATACCTGTCAAAGATTTTTTAGTACTAAAATTAACTGTTTTTAAAGAGCAATTTTTCACGAATTTATTTAGGTACCATATTCATTGAAAATTCAATCAGTCAGTACCGACTAAAATGGTTGACAGCAAATTATCATAGGTAATAAACGAGAGCCTAAAATGTTTCGGCAATTTTCGAATAGTTGTTGATTAGAAACGGTCAGCTGAGTGTCAAAACTAACATAATTAGATCCCAACAGCGGTCTGGAGGAATTTAAGTGTCATTTTTGTCACGAGTTGTCATTTCTACGCAGGAATTTTACCAAATTAATTTAAGATATACACAAAATTTGTCTGCGATCAGAAATGATAATAATGTAATTTTATTGTAATTACCAATGTCAATGGTAACAGACTGCAAAATGCTTCACAAACCGTTACCATTAGCAACGATCTGCAAAAAGTATTAGGCTTCAATTGTATATACATTTCCTGTCACTAATAACATTCAAGAAGCCTACTTTTTTTAACTCTTAGAAAAAATATATTGTTCAATAGTTTTTGTTTCATTTAAAGCTCAATTCTCAAAAGAGTTTTAGTAAATACTGCATTTTAGATTAGTCAAATTAAGCTAAACTATATTCTCAAAAAAGTTCAAATAAACTCTAATATAATTAATTGTGTTACCATTTAGTTTTCGGAAAGTGATTTGAATTAATTTTTTAAAATCTGACTAGAATAAGAGTAACTAATCAAAAATTCAAAATATAGAAATTATAAAAACTGACAATATATAAAATAGTAAGGTTTAATTCTTTTCCAGTAAAAAAAAACAATTATCATAATATTTATTGTACAAGATCAGATTTTAAATAGTTCATGCCGCGCAACTATGTAGTACTGTACACTCAGATACAAACGTAAAGAGCAAAATAAGGACAGTTAGGCAAGTTAGAGTAAGTAATATAGTTTAACTATTGATATTTAATCTAATCTATATTTTAGTAGGTCACCAAATATTTAAAGTTTTCTAGTTAGAAATGTAATTGCACAGTTACAAGGAACTCATCAAATTGAAGAATATACAGTGTTATCCGGAAACATATTCCGTATTTATTAATTCCTCGGGAAACACATATATACATATGTACCTATGCGAGATTTCAAGTAAGCATGGAATATACGACTGCAACATGAAGCGTGAGATTGACAATGCATGCAGCTCTTGCTGTTTGTACTATTTGTTACTTTTCTTTCACTATCGCTATTCTTGTACTATGCTACATCCTATGAACATGCACGAGGGTCTGAGTAGCAAACTAAAGATATTTAGAATTGACTTTTACAATATTTCGTAGGTAAGCAGCAAGATATTCTTTATCATCATTTAAATTGTTCAATTTAATGGATATGCGTAAAAAGTAATTGTGAAATGCAATTCGTACTTTCAGTTTCATATTAGACAAAACTAATACAGAAAAATTATAACTGTCTTAAAAATATAGTTTATATTTTAAATATACCCATACCTCGCTTTACGGCCTAGATACGTTCCATGAAACTTGGCCGCAAAGCGAAAAGCCGTATAAGGAATCAATACAAATTCATACAAATTCAATGGGAAAAAAAGTTTGTTTTGCCGTTATAGCGGAACATTTTAGGCCGTAAATCGAAAACGTGCCTTCATTGAAAAGGGCCGTTATAGCGAAATGCCGTATAAAGAGCGGCCGTATAGCGAAGTATGGGCGTAATACTTAAAACAGACTAAAATTTTTAATGAAAACTTTAAATATTTAGGAAAACAGATATTCAAAATTATGATAAAAATGTGCAAATAAAAAAAATAAAATAAGACAAGGGTCAAATCAAACTATCTGTGAAAGTAGGTACTACAATTTTGCTTGGTACGTTCTACGTTCATGTGTTGCCTAGCGTGATCATTTTACAACTTTTATGCTGGTGTTAATTTGTATTCTCAATTATTGTTGTACTTTCTAGAATTCCTTATATATTGGTTTGACGGGAATTAATTGCACTGTGTTTTAATCGTAAAAATTAATTGTTTGTGATTGTTGGCGATGGATTTTTTTTCTATCAAGACAAAGAGTGATTACAACTCAAGATTTATTTGAAAGATTAAGTTTAAAGAGAGAATTTGAGTACAAGAGAAAACAATTCAAATATTAATTATTATTACATTAGTATTGTTTTTAATTTATTTGCAATTTGCAAACCAGAATTAGAAAATTTATTTCAACACGTATTTTTGACTAAATTATAATACGAGTAGTTGCTGGTAGCTAAAATTTATAAAACTGTAGTTTTGGATGTTACCTTAACCGTTGGTGAAAACTGTGGCAATGATTATGAACTTACCTAAAAAAGGAAGAAAAATACATTAACATATATCGTATTTCATAGATTTTTAAAATATTTTATTATTTGTTTATTAAGGGACAAAAGTGAGACAATTGTTTCCAATGATGCCGGTTCATTTAAATTTAAAAAGCATTTTTGACAGTTTTCTAAATTTATTGAATATATCGTGTATTTATGGATACTTTATTGGACCGGAAAACAATTTTTTTTTCAGCAAATGACTGTTTCATTAAATAAGAAACTGAAACATTTCTTCCCGAAGGTACCGTTTGATTTAATAATTTATAAAGCAGCAAGGAGAAGAATGCCACAAACGAAGTGTACATACATTTTTTTACTACCCTATTAGAAAGTAAAATGTTCAGAAATACATTAGAAATTTAAATAAAATGTATTATTCTCTTCACAGATATCACCTAGTTAAAGTCCCTAGTTTACTAAAATACCATGGTGCTTGAGCCTGTATTGCAACCAAAATGGCGAACAGCTATTTGACAGCTGTATTAATTTTAAAGTTGGCGCTTAAATTTGGAGTCAAAATGATAGAAAATCGTGGCACTATTAAACTAGGAACTGTAACTAATGTCATATTATACCGTTGATTTCTAGTTGCCATGTACATGACTTACTTTCCTTCACTAGAGAAGAAAAATTTGCTTAGAGATGAAAAAAATTAAATTGTTTATTGCAAAAATTAATATTTTATACTATTGAAACTCGTACGTATTTTCTTGAAAAAAGCGAAAGCAAAGTTAAATTACTCTAATTTAATCTAAGTCGTAACTGTAAACTATTTAGCAATGTTTGTGTGCATACAACACACACATGTACTAAATTGTACAGCACAATTTCTTAATGTCAACTCCCAGCTGCTCCACATAGATGTACGATTTCGAAATACGCATCCGTGTACCCGGAGCGATCAAAGCGCCGAGCCCACGAGCGCTCGCACGGTGTTCAGTCCACCCGTAGGCGTGCACACATGTGCGGACATTCCTCCAGCAAAGATTAAATAACCCGTAACTAGATGTAGAGTATATACGGAGCAGAGTATTGCACATGCTAGAGCTGATGTTGATGTTGACAACGCCGACGGACTAACGGGACTGAAGAAACTAATAGCGTTCACTTTTAGTGGAGGATGGAGATGAAAATGAAATCGGAGGATGGAAGAGTAAACAGTTTTAATGATTACCCATTTGGATTTATGAATTACTCAATTTAAGTTACATATTATTTGAAAGGTGTTACTGTGTTTGTATATTTTCTATTTTGAATTAAATATATTACCAATATTTTTTTTGATAATCAATTTATAAGCTTTCCAACCATATTATTGTATGATTTCATACTTATATGAAAAATAAATAAACAGACAAAATTTGTTACAATTTATGTAAGTATCATCCGGAAATATGGTGATGTGATTAGCGTTACAACATTCGAATCTGCAGATCCCAACATCGAAAATATGAAAATAATTTAAAATATACATGTATAAACTACCACACTGCGGCTCGGTGAGATCAAACCCAGTACTATTATTAATTTCCTGTTGTACAAAATAGCATAAAATAAAATAAAAATATACACACATACATAACGTCACGCTATATCCTATCAAATGGAATAGCACGAACCCCTAAAACTTTTGCAGTTATTTGTCAGATTCATTCCACAATTAATACTCACCAAACATTCCTGTCCTGAAGCATCACTTTAGCTTCCCTCACATTTATAATTCCTTTCGTAGACGCAATAACCCACTAATCATATTAATCCATTCATTCTTATGTTGTTCACGCAAATCTCTCATTCCCAATTTCATCAGCATTATTTATATTACTTTTTACAACAGACACTTAATCCCAATAATTATAATATTTGATTTGAACTCACCGAGTCGTAGTGTGTTAGTTCTTTTATATTTTTAGCTTTGAATAGGATTTGAACTCCGGATCTTCAGATTCGAATACCTTAACGCTGATCACACCTCATACACCTATTTTAGCACCCTCTTATTAGACATACCTTTTATATTCCCAAAATCTATATACAATTACATCTAAATCTAGAGTTATGTTGAAATACTCGTAATATAATAATGTTCTTATTTTGTCAAGAAAGTCATCCAAAATTAGTTGAGGAATGGCTTCATAAATGTTAGGAATATTCAAAGTGTCATATAGGTTATATTGGTTTATGTGTTAAGCTTTACCTTATTTCAACCCACATTTTGAATGAATTGAAATATTATAATACAGTCCGAATGTAACGTCATTCTTTCAACTATATTTAATCGCGATAATTCTCATGTATCAAAACGCCATACATAAAAGTTATTTTTGTCATTTGACATTGGATAAACAAGGAAGAGAATAGAGTATCATTCCTTGTGAAAAATGCTTCAAATTATATCCAAAATAAATTACAGTTGCATGAAAGCGAGGCCATGAATTACAAATTTTCTCGCAAATTATTCTATCTATCTATAATAATACCTACATGAAAATGAAAATGTAACTAAAATCTGCGAATTTATGCTCTATACTTTTCGTAAAATGTGAAAATGAAATGTGACAGCTATTTTTTCACATTTATAGTCATCAGTATAAGTACTTTGCTTTTTCAGGTCCTCAGGTGTCCCTCCTCCATTATTCATGATTCTCTGCATCTCTCTTTAACCCAGATATCTTGCTCTCTGTATTTAGTCCTCCTTCACCTGCATTCAATCCTTCTAAAACGTCCCTCAATAAGCAATTCTGCCTCATAACTTGTCCAATTTACTATTATTTCTACTATCGTAAGAATATTTTGAATGCTGAATGTATTAAGTCGTTCAAATGTAGTAAAACACTTCTTCCTTTTCCTATTAAAATTAAATTCAAACTTATGATTTTCGAAGCAACAAACATATTGTTTAAATGTTTAAGCTTGTCTACAAATTTGTCTAATGCCCAAATTTTCATGTTTGTTCAAAAATTTGACTTTTTTTTTAAGTTTGCCTAAATTGTAAAAATTTAAAAAAAACTGATAGACAAAAGAATAGAGAACAATTTTATTCTACAAAATTGTAAAATGTTAACTATTATCATAAAATTTACTGCAATTTTAATAAGAAAACACAGCTCATATTTTACACAAATAGTGTATGCCGCGCGACTCAGTCGCAATGTTGTGCATTACTGACAATACGAGATACTAATTTTTTAATGTATTTCAAGGAGTTGCGGTACAATTTTGGTCCAGTTTTCTCACACTTTCGCGCTTTACGCTTGCAAAATCTTAAATGGTTAGAGTTGACTAAATATACAACCATCTTAAAAGTATAACCATTTGAAAATATTATGACTATAATCCATAATCGTAGAAATATATACATGAAGTGTATTCCTTTAAAAAATTTACGTCTTGAAAGTTGATATCGTGTTTGTTTAATATTTACAACGCCTTATGCAACAAAATATGCAAAATTATACAATATTCTACTTTTTTATTATAAGTACAACTAGGATCATATGAAACATGTCAAGGTAATATTGAATACAAATATAGCAAGATATTGTAGGAAATCATGTTAACAATCCTTCGGGACATTCTCTGTGTTTGTATTCCGTAATGTGGGATATAAATTATATAACAAATGACACCATATGGCTTAATATGTGTAATATTGCTCAGTATAAACATATGTTCGGTTTCATTATGACGCCTTTCTGACAACTGGGAAACCTACGTACGGATTCCAGGCCTGGTCAAATATTGCATACACGGACGTAATTTGAATTTATAATCAGAAAAGCTAGTGCCAACTACGTACTAGGTTTTCATACCAGTGTGTTCTATGTTTTTACCTAATGTAGAAATGTACTCGAAGTAACACTTTGAAGTTTGATTTATGTTGTCATAATTGAAACTTTAGTCTATAGCGATATCGCTATTTTTTATGTAAGTTGAAGTCAGCGAGGTATGAACTCGCGAACTCGTACATATCAGACGAAAGTAATATCTACTCGAGTACAATTACTTATAAAGGGTATTTCAGGTGTAATAGAACATAATTTAACAGCTTATTTCTGAAGTCATATGGTCCTAAACCTTTTGGTTAATAAAATATAAGAGATTAAAATTTTATAAATAATAATTTTTTTGTTCTTAAAAACTACTAAAAGTAGTAACACTAGTGTTATAAATAAATAGCCAAAATCTAGTTACTTATAAAAAAAAATTAAATGAGAGTTGTTTATAGTCTGATAGTCTTATTTACAAATATTTATGTGCATAGTACAATTTTAATTTATCATAATCCCATGTAAGGAAGAAACACCTGAAGAACTCGTAGTAGCTATATTATATTGCCGGACCTGAAAGCATCTCAAAGAGTCCGCAAAACTTAAAAGTTGTTTTAATATTTAACTTTGCATATGTTCCTAAGCCAAGAATAGCATTAAGGGATAAGTATTTTATTGAGTAACTACGGTCGCACCAGACCCCATAAACTTTATCTGTATTTCAATAGTTTTCAAGCAATTTTTTATCTTTTCTAGATATATTTTGTAATCTGTGTAGAGCATACATTTGCCTGGAAACAAGAATTTTTAACAGTAGCATCAATTAGTCTGAGTAGAGGGATTTAAGTAATTTTTCCAAATGATCGCTCGACGTATAACTATTTACTAGTATTTTTGTCTGTAATTATTCTTTTTTTATATTTACTTTATTTTTTCGTTCGAATTCGATTTAATAGCAGATAATTGTATTATAACACTTGCTACCAAAATATTATTTGTAGTATTCTTTTTTTTAATAAAATAAATAAATATATTATCATGCCTTTTATCCATTTTAAAGTATGGAACTCTGCCGAAGTAGATCTCGGTATGTGATATATTTCTTCACGTGAAGTACGGTTACAAGTCAGCAAATCACGGTTCCCAAAGATGTTAGGGAAGGAAAAGCCACAGGGGTAGTTTAACGTGGTGAAAATTGTTTGTCGCCTACACTGCAAATTTTAGGGGTATAAAGAAGGTAGATGCATCACCGTTTGAGCCGATTTATATACTTTTGGGTAGTTTGACGACCGAAGGTAGAAATAAAATTTTATAATGGTAAACTTCTATCTTGGGGTCGTTGCAAATCGCCCAAGCTATCTGCGTGCCTCTATAGCGGTAAATACGCCCGGCCTTAAAATTGTTTCTACCCTTGAGACGATTCAAAGAAGTACATTCTGTGATAAATATCTTAGAATTTATAAATGATTATAGTTTTTTTTTTTTAGAAACCAGCTCATGAATTTTAAACTTATTCATTGATTGTAATATTTATTTAAGAGTTACCATATATTTTGACACCAGCATAATTGATATTATAAATGAAATATTTTACGGGAAATGTGTTATGTCTTAAAATAGTTTATTCTCGAATTATTCTAAGTACATTCTGAGATAAACAGCTTGAAAGAATTTATAATTGATTATTTTATAATGTTTAAAACTACAATATATTGATTATAATAGTTATTTAAGAGTTACCACATATTTTTATACTGACATAATTGTAATTATAAATGAAATAGAAATACACTGCTAAAAGCTTGTGTTAAATAAAATCTGTACCGTTTCATAATTACAAAATAATATATTTTGCGTTACTAGATATTTGTATCTTGCTTGTCTGATATAAAAGCTTACAAATATATTGTTATTGTAAAGTAGAGATTATGCGATTTGATGATAATGAATGTTGAGATTAATCAATTTTAATCAAACTATTTCTACAATATAAACATGCAGTAAGAAAGTGAATGAGATAATCATTCGAAATTTAATTATTGTCGAAATGATAATAAAATAAATGGATATAGTTTTCTTTTTAGTATAATTGTTAATACGAATTTCTTTAAAATTTATGAAATGAATAAACAGATTCTTTAAAATTTCTTCAACATTCGTGTCGTACGAAAACTATAACGGTACAACCCAGAGGCGCCGACTTTTCACAAATTTGTGGGGTATACTCACAAAATGCAATAAAGTTATACATACGTTAACGTCAAAGATCAAAATGTATGGAATGTTGACAATTACTGGCAGTTGTATTAAATTTTAATTATTTTATTTTTAAATTTCATTAGTAACTTTGTGGGGCGCAAATAATATGATTGCACCCCGTAGAAAATATTGCAGGGCGCTCTTGTACTCCGACGTTTCACCGCTAATATAAAACCCCACCACCTTCACTATTTGAAAATGGGGGTTGTAACAACATTCCAAGGTTGAATTTTTGTGTCATTCAATTGTTGACTTTGGTTGCCGATACACAAATATTTGCTTACGCTCATACTGTGTACTAATAGGTAAGTTTAATTTTTTATTTATTAATATTCTGGATATTTATTTATTGTACATCATATATTTTAGTGCCAACAAAATGGAATATTTTAATTGTACTATCAATAATTGCACTAAAACATTTTTGTACTTGCATAATGTTTTAACTCATATGAAATATGTACACTACTCAGATAAAAATATTGTTATAACATGTGGAGTTAATGGATGTAGAAGACAATATTGTTCTATTATTTCTTATAAAGTTCATGTAACAAGAAATCATCAAACTGAACTACATTGTTATAGAAAGCGTATCAGGAGAAATATTTTAAAAAATAGGGAACAGAGTACTTTAACAAATATGCCATATGTTTCAAATTCTAAAATCATTAATGAGGAAATAGAATTTTGTAATGAACTGGTAGAAGAAACTTTTAAAGAGAATAGAGACTTTTTTGAAAATAATGCTAATCTGCTACAAAATTTTGAAAAACAATTAGAATTGCTAAAGTTTGAAATTAGTTATAAGTACTTAATACCAAAATCAGTGTCGGAAAATATATTCAAAAAGTTTCAACATTTATTTAATATATTTTTGAGTGAATTTAAATCTTATGTTATTTCTCTAAATAAATACGATAAATGTAATGAAAAGCACATATCTCAATTTTTGTATAACTCTGAATGCATTATTAACAAAAAATATAATGGGCATTCCAAAATCAATAAATTATGTACAACCTAAAGAAATAGTAATTAATAAGGTAAATAGGAGAAATAAAATAATATCGGAAAATTTTCATTACGTGCCAATACTTAAAACTTTAGAAAACTATTTGAACGATGATTGCGTTTGGACATCTTACAATTCAAAGCAAGTTGGTAATGATTTAATAGACTATAATACAGGCAATTTTTTTAAAATGAGTACATTTTTTAACAATTCACCATCAGCTATTAGATTACATTTTTATACCGATGAATTTGAGGTATGTAATCCTATTGGAAGCCATAAGAAAAAGTATAAAATATGTGCATTTTACTTCATTGTTGGAAATATTCAGCCAGAGTACAAATCATCTTTAAAAAGTATTGTTTCCCACTGTTCTCAGTGCTAATAAAGAACATAGAATGACAAATATAATAATGCCAATAGTAATTGGTGAAGATGAAAATTCAATTATAACCCACATTCAACATATGAAAAATCAAATCAATGGAACACCAGATCTACACATAATATCTGATAGATTAGAAAGAACAAAGGAGCATCGATTTAATATGTATAGAGAGAGCTCTACAAGAGAAATTATTGAAACGTATCCTGCTCTACTGTTGGAAAATCAAGTAAAATTTGTATAAATATATTTAAAAGTTATTTTCGCTCTAATATATCAAAATATTTTTCAGATACCGTTGGATTTCGAGAGATTTTTTCAAATAAAGGCTAAGGATGAGTTACAGAAGCACGAATTAAAAAATTAATAAAAATAGCCGAAAATCGAGGTGCTGTAGAAAAGCTTTCTCTATATTATAAAAATCATATATGGGTTTTTAAATCCACAGGCCGACTGGATACCACTGAGTCACCTACCCCATTTTGTATTTTTTTTGTAACTATTTAATAAAAATTATATAGTTTTTCTTCAAAGCTAGAAATTTTAAATATTGCAAGAATCGTATTATACCATTATAAGAGTAAGAAATGTACATTTTTCATTTCCTCCCTTAAAAATAGAGATATTTTAAAAACGTAAATGATTTTTTAAACAACACTAAATTAATAAATTTTATAGATTTTTATTATACGAGTATGCCTTTACTTAAAAATCAATATATGGGCCGCGAACAATATTTGGAAAATTTAAAGGTGCACGATGACAAAAAGGTTAAGAACCGCTGATATATCATATCTCCATGTAATATGTAATCCATTTAGTGCATATTCCTAAAACAGTATCAGCAAACCCACATCAATACATGACTGTATGAGGCAATACTAGTCGATCGCATTTAGTCACAAGTCCCAACATTTCACATACCATCGCGTACGGCGTCAGCCATGCCATGCCTTGGCGGCTTGGCTCACCACGGAACAATGTAAACCGCGATTTATACTTGTCATTTGCTCTTTGACTCTTTGTCCTAGTGCAAGCACTGCAGCAGCCGCGGTTTGCTATTGTGAGCTATGGGAACCGCGGTGTCATTGAAATGTACTCTGTATTTGGTTGAGTTAATTGTGAGCATTTGTTGCGTATTTGCGTAGCGGAGATTACTTCATTATGACTAACAACGCATTAAGAAAGGTTATCGGACATATGAGCTGTAAAAGATAGTCAACTATTTGTTATTTCTATATTTACTACCATTTTTATAATATGGATAGGTACAATGAATGCTAGTTAAACAAACTTTATTCTTCAAGTTATTTTTTACGAAAATGATAGTGTCGACTGCATTGTGCGGAAGTGTAAGACGACACATCTTTCTTTACTTATTATTATTTTGTTTAATTTGTTTTCTTGTCTTGTATTTTACTGCAATTGTGAGGAATTTATTATCAAAACAAGCGCAGGACGACGCTATCTTCCTTTCTATTTTTTTAAAGATTAGTTTTTAGAGAAGTGGGCGTAAGTGAGTTGAGTTGATTTGAGCAAGTGGAGCGTACGTCTAATGAAAGATGAATGAAAGAGGTGTATAGGAGCGAATGGATGTATGTGATTGAAGGTTTGTTGCGTGATGAAAGATTCTGAGTGTGAGGAATAAATGAGCTTGAATGAAGGGAACGTAAATGTGATTGAAGTAATGATGGTGTGATAGGATAAGAATGTTTTACGAGGAGTCATTCTTTGATAAATCTGATGAGTAGATATTACATGTATGTCTCAAAGATTCATGGTACCTACCCCATTTGAGGGGATACAGCGTGATGTTATGTATGCTAATAGTTATGTTGTTATTATTGAACGTTGCAGTATTGTTCTTTCGTGTTTCTGATAATTCGTACCGAAATTGCTATGCAATTCATCTTAAATTTTTCAAAAACTCATTAAAATAAATTCAGTTTTCCTAATTTTATTCGTTACCAAATGAAAAGTTAAACAAATAGAAAATAAATATTTTTGTACATTGATCGAATGGAGGTTCTTTTTGTTTGTCCTTTATATGCAAAATAAACAAACCTAACAAATCATCAAAAATATATTTAATAATAATAATAAACAGTATAATATATAATTTAGTATTTACTTTTCTGTTTGTAACTGATTTAAAATAATGGGAAACAGGTTTTTACTATTTAAATGTAGCAGAGGAAACAGCCTGTCCTGTTGAGAACCCATATTAAAATAAATCTGTGGTCTCTCACCACTAACATCTTTGTGGACCGTGATTTGACGACTGGTGACCTCACTACACGAGCAAAATACACTTATCGAGATCCATTATTCAGTAATGTGTAAAAATCTTTATGATATATTTATTTGAATTTATAAATGACAGTTCATAGGAATAAAATCTATCAGCATGCTGTTGTTTCCAACGCTACCTGTGTTAATCATGATCATTGATCAACTTGACATTTTATAGTTATTCAGACAATATTAAACTTAATTCCACATATTTTCGGACTTTCAATCCAATTTGATGCGCTGTTTTTAAAGGAAAACCATCAAACATAGTTTGAAATAATTGAATTTTCTATAATTTCTATTTTCTCAAAAAATTGAAGAATTTTCAACTTTGAATTTACTGAATTAACATAACGTGTGTATATATCCTAACGTCAAACATTATTAATTCATTTTGTCAGTAAGGTTTATAAAAATTAAACAATCAATCTGCTGTATCTCTTCATTTGCATAAGTAAAGAACTTAGACAATACAGTGTAACTAAATATGCCTATCATCCATCAAGAACAGTAGAGTTGATTAACAATTACTTGTATGTAGATAATATTATAATATATAATACGCAGCACGAAAATCCAAAATCATTCTAACCTTAGAGCACCAAATACACAGCATACTGTGAACAATTTTGTATTTTACCAACTAATATAGTACGTTGTCCACAATTGAAAATTAGCATACAATGGTCACAAGAGGAACCTGTACCTGACTGGATTGCTTGCCAACGAGTTTAGCTTCTTCTTCTTCTTCTTCAAGTTCTCCCCAACCAAACCACCATTCACAGCAAACTTAATGTTGTTTTTGTAAAGCGATATAATATGCTGCATTCTTCTAGAACTCTGTCATGGATGCCAATGCTTTCAGAGATATTTAGTTATACAATAACCGCAAAATTATATGTTAATTTTAATACACTGGAAGCTTATCCACTCGGGAGTAGTTATATTTTTAGTTAAAGTTGAAGTGATAGATAGAGAGCTTTGAATTCACAAGCTGTGGATAAAGTGAATGGACGGATGTGATTGAAAGTTTGTTGCGTAATGAAAGATTTCGAGTTGTAAGAATAAATGAGCTTATATGGAGGGAACGTGAATGTGGTTGAAGTGAGAATGATGTGTCAGGAAGAGAATGTTTGACGAAGACTGATTCATTTATAAATCTGATGTTCTGGGTACGTTTTACCCCATTTGATGGGATATATATGCTATGTATGTATGTAATGTAACAAAATTTCTCATAATTTCTCTGATTTGTAAGCAAATATGAAACAAGCACATAGAGGGCAACAGCAAAAGCATTTTGCTCTGAGTCTCTCTTTAGCCCTGCATATTGATCTTCTTTCTTCAAATATTCTTTTTCTCCCAGCCTATCGATCTTTCCAATACGTTCTTCAACAACCAATTCTTCCTTATCATACGGTCCAACCAGTTTTTGTTTCACTTCCTAATAGCTACCAAGAACACTTGTTTCTTTCTAACCTGATTCAATTCACCTAGAAATACAAGTGAGTATCTTATATCTCTGAAGGTATAAAACTCATAGTACCAGCAAGGTTCTAAAGTTCTGTTTGTTAGAAAGCGAAAAAATGTTCAAGAAATACTTATTTGAATACTGCTGTACTCTTTGTTGACTTTGTACTTGTAATTGTTGACAAATACCTGAATGAATTAGTCTTTGTTATAAAGTAAGTTATTATTGAGTTTCATTTCAAATAATTTATTGTTATTTTATGTTCGGCGAGTACAATAACTTTGACCTGAATAATATTAATAATGTTTCTTGAATTCTGAGAATAAATCTTATCTCTTTCAAAGTAATTAATACTAAAAATAATTTATATATCCTAACAATGTACATTTTATCGTTAATAAATCATAATTGAATTGTAATTATTACATGTAGTATACAGTTATTTTGATCATAAAGTAGCAATAATTAACAAAATTGATTCGGATATAGAATAATATTTAGACAACATTTTAAAAATAGATATTGTTGAAATTAGGACCGTTTATCAATTTTAGAGAGACAGATAACTTATCTGTCAGATAGTGAAAAGAAATTAATTAGTTAATAAATGACCAGTTAATATAATTTATGCAATGTATGTTGATATTTCTTTGCAATATTTTTCACGTATCACTTGTATGACAAATTAAATGCTATGTGAAATGGCTTGATAATTACGTAATAATTTAGACCATGAGAATGCAGCAATAAAAGAAATACGTTGTTTTTTTTTGGCATATATATATATATATATATATATATATATATATATATATATATATATATATATATATAAATATGTCAGAACTAAACAGAGTGATATCTCAGTGACGTCATTTTCAAGCTATTGAACATGCTCTGTATCTGTCATTATAACATTGATATACATGTTCTTACTATTGTATATGTGATATATTTCTTCGCGTGAAGTGCGGTTACCGAGATCTACTACAGCAGAGTGCCACACCCAGAGATGGGTAAAAGGCGTGATGATATATTTATTTTATTTATTTTATTTATACTATTATACGAGTATATCTTACCATTAGTTTCATCTAAAAAATGGTAAATATTTTTCCGTGTACAGAGTGAACTTTGTAAAACTTTTTTGTCTAAAATTTATTAGTTTAGCTCAGTTCATGCAAAATGATTGCAATTAATTAATTTATAATAAAATAATTGCATTAAACTGCAAAATGCTTCATTATTAAAAATAAAACTTATTTAATTTTATAACATAACCTAGATAATTATGCAATTAAACTCTAAATATCAAAAGAAATTAAATTTCAAATGTCTATCAGTGTTATTTATTCATAATTTATACTCATATTACAATAAGGGTCATTGCACCATTTGTATTAAATATTTGTCTACGTCACTGGTTAGATCAAAGACAACAAAATTACTTATTTATCATTTTTATTTGATATGTTTTGCTGAATTTGTAATTGTTTAACGGTTATGAAAAAACAAAAAAAAATGGAATAAAATTAGCTTTTCATCATTATTTAGAAACAATCATATTTCCGAAGAAATTAAAATATGCTTAAATTGGCCTAACAACATGATAACTTTGATCAAATTTATCCAGAATCGTAGATCATACCTCGAGATTGAGATGGTGACCATGGAAATCTAAACACTGTACAAACTGTGTAAGTGTAAATAAGTAAGTACTAAAAGTTGATCTTGAAATATAATTCTACAAGTAACCATTAAACCGCAACAATTCATTAACACTTGCCAGTGCTTTAGTTGCACAAATTCAGGCACGCGTGAGCGCTCAAATCGCAGCGGCACGTCATAACATTATTCAAATTCACATCAGCTGCTCTATAACGGGCTGGCAACACCACACAGGCTAGGCTAGTGCAGTGTTTCTCAAAGTGTGCTCTGTCATTATTTTTTAACTACAAGTAGAACTTTAATTCACTGCTCAACAAATTTCAACGTTTTTTGTTTTGTTTCAGAGACACCGTATGCAGATATCACTTAGTTTTTAAATATAAAACGAGAACATAAGCTTCTCGGGGTTGGTTCGGGTGTTTTGGCAGTATACACTGCTTGAAAAAAGAAATCGTCATTTTTCGAATTCTGTAATTTTTGTCCAAAAATTATAACTTTAAAAATCAATAATAAGTTTTAACCGAAACTCGAGGGTGTTGTTGGAAAAACTTAATTCCATGGTAATATTGAGTAGTCAGACCACGGACAACACTTCGTCAGTCGTTATTGATTTAAAAAAAATAATTTATGTCATAAAAATGTGTTGGAGACCCCTTCCAAAAATTCTGGAGGAGCCGTGGAACACCTATCCCCTCCCCTGTGCGCACGCCAGAGGGAAATATAGTTTATAACAGTCGTTGCATCCATATTATAATTATATTATAAATGCATGAACGAATAAATCATAATAAATCGATATTTCTATAAAAAAAATATTTTTGCATTTTTCCTCGGGGCATTTTAGGCAGCATTAAATTGCTTTGAGGACCACAAGTTTGACACCCTTAATTTAAATGAAATATAGAAGTGGAGAAAGATGGGAAGACAAACGCAACATGTACATGACAAAGAAGAGGATATATTTACTCGTTATTTCTAAATCAGAAAAATTATTAGCTGATATTACAAGCTAGGATTTAGCGTGTACAAAATCTTAATATATTTAACACAATAGAACTCGTTTTACGAACTGTTATTTCATTTATTGAAATAGTCACTTGTTAATGGTTTGTGTTTTGGTTTGTCTAAAAAGCAAAACTTTGAGAAACACTGGAGTCAAGTCTCCAGTGCAGAGTGCAGAAGAGAAAATATGCAATCTATTCATAGCGGCCACCAGAAATATCTGCCCAATAATCAGAGGTCGTTATACGACGAATATTCGTAGAAACTTTAATTTCAACAAAAGTGTTATTGTTACGGAAAATATCGTAAATTAAATTCAGCCAATGACATTAATGGCCACTCAACGTTGGTTATTCGTTGTTTCCCGAGTATTATTGCACATTCACCAACTAATTTGATCCCAGATTTTATTTTTTGGCTGAAAGTAATGAAACCTTACACTTGTAACAATATAATCTTTAATCTATAAGTAAAACATTTTCGGAAAAAAGTATTTCTAAAACTCAAGCTCATTTCAAAATTATATATTTATATTCTATTTGGCGAGACATTACAGCTAATCTTATTGTTTAACATTTTTATAAATGATAGTACATAATATTTATTTTTTTTAGATCACGTAACAAAAGTATACCGTATGTTTGTTTCGAGATTAATTAGCTAATCAACATCAGAAGTTTTTTATATTATTTAAACATGTCTTCATTTTGAGATGGCTCGGGAATGTGATACGTAAGTATGTCGAATGGAAGATAGGTGAAATTGAGGGTGAAAGGAATTATGAACGTGGTGGGGTGGTCAGAATAGGAACGTATAGTGAAGATTAATTGCGGGATGAACGTGATGAATAAAGACAATCTCAGGATTCTTGATTTTAGATTCGTTGTTTCGTTAGAGTGTTTACCTGTAATTGTGTGAAATTTACTCTCAAAAACAAGCGCTGGCCGACACTCCTTTCCTTTCTTATCTGTTGTTTTGTATACTTCTTACTATAGAGGGCCTAACAGCAATTGTATGAAATTTACTTTCAAATAAGCGCAAGTCGGAACTCCCTTCCTTGCTTATCTTTTTAAATTCGTTATTAGTGGAGTGAGCGTAAGTAAAAGATGAATAAACAAGTATATAAGAGCGAAGAATGAATGTGATTAAAAATTTGTTTCTTGATTAGCGAGTACAGTGCGTCAGGATAAGAATATTGAGCCAAGACTGTTTCTTTTATACCTACATCTGATGAGTGGATGATCTGTGAATATTTCAGGGGTTCGTGCTACCTCATTTTATTGAATATAGCATGATGTTATGTATGTATGTCTTCATTTTGATGTTTTCCTCAGTCAATCAGAATTACAATCAAATAAGTCTTACAACCACACGTAATTTCATACCAAACGAACTATAGTTGAATGTATAATCGATGATTATTTGTTAAATTTCACACTTGTTTGAAACATAAAACTGTTAATAATATTGACTAAACACCTGTATTTGAGAGTTTAAGTATTTTAATTAAAAGGCGAGCTATACTTTCAATTACGCAAAATGTTAATATATTCTAATAATACCTTCTTTCTCAACAAATAAACTTGCTGTAAATCATAAGATTAAGAATGATTTGATTAGGCATAATTAATTAAACTAGCAAAACTAAAAACATAAAAACAATCTTTTATATGCAATTACTAATTAAAATTAATTAGCACCTGACATTAAACATGAATTTAAATATGAAGAAATGTACAGATTTATGCTAGTCGCGACATTTATGATAGTTAAATTCAGTCACACTTCCCACGAATTTAAACAAATTCCTCGCGAACAAGCCTACTGTAGCTATAGTAAACTCGCGAACTAACAGCATATCGCGAAATACATAGATGTTCTCTCTTAACTTAACAAAACAAATACGAAGAATAAAGAAACAAATCAATGTATTTTTAGTTTCTCATCTATTTCTAGGCGTGGCAATCTTTGCACCTGAACACTGATCGTTTTGAAATCATATATTCTTGTTATTGTAAATTGTAAAATATGCTCAGAGTTTTCATTTTAAGTCAATTGCTATCTTGAGAAGTATATGAGCTACGAAGTCGGTTAAATTAACAATCAATTTTTATTTTATAAAACTACTTTAATTAGCGAAACAAGAATTTTTTAGACCAATGGTTCTCAAAATACCACCTGCAACATTCTTATTTTAAATAGGAAAGTATTTTTTAAATATTTGTTTTGTGTGGAAGGGAATTTTATTCTACAAGCGAAATCGCTCAAAAATGCAATCAACTTATCTGCTCTTAACATTAACAATTGTCAGTCAGTTTTTTGATAAAGTTTATAATAAACAAGATAGTCGTCATTTTTGTGTTTGGACATTATCAAACTTTTCGCAGATTACAGAGCATTTCAATATACAATTTATATTATGGGGTAGGTGGCTCAGTGGTATTGAGTCGGCCTGTGGAACTTGAGAACCCTGGTTCGATACCCACAGCTGACAAACAATTTTCACCAATTTAAATCTACCCCTGTGGCTCCCCCACCACTAACATCTTTGAGAACTGTGATTTTACGGCTGATAACCATAATTCATGTGAAGAACAGTAACACGGCAAGTTGCTGGGTTTAGCGGGTGCATAAGATTTAGGGGCAAATACGAAAATTGTATTCACACCGGAGTGGCCTTAAATTGTTTTCAAATTTATTTCAATGTACTTAAAAAATATGTACAATACATAAAATATTATTCAGTTATAACAGCAATAATATCTTGTTTCAAAATGATCAAGGTACTGATGTCAACTTCAGACTCATTTAGTTGTATGATTCACCTGAAACACTCATAAGAAGATAAATAATAAACATTCGCACGAATAAATCCTTGGTGCAATAACCGATATCACATTTTATAATTATACACCCATAAACCTCTTGGGTGGTGAATACTCAGCATGTATGTATAAACACTAAGCTTTCATTAAACCTAACCTAACATTTGTATGCCGTTATAACAGATGAATATTCACGCTAAATGCTTTGATATGTGCAATTTAAACGGACATTATAAATGATTTGAAATATGTAAAGAAAGTAATAGGTGGGCTTCAAGAATGAGAATATAATCTAAAATGATGAATTGTGAAATGCTAGGAATGCATTCGTAGATTTATTTCACATATAGGTAATTACTTTTATGAATGTAGATATCACTGACAATATCGAATCAAACAACTCTTCATATGACATTTTACTTCGATATGCATTTATTTATTTAAATTAAAATATACAATTCTTATGGCCGGTTTCACCAATAAAAGTTGAAACCCCAAACTTGGTTTAAATAAATAAAAGCAAATCGAATGCAAGACAGCAATGTCAATTATTCCATTTGACATGTAATTTTGATTTGCTTTTATTTATTTTAACCAAGTTTAACATTTTTTTTTGTTGGTGAAATCGGCCCTTAGAAAGTTTTTACGAAGATCATGTATCTCCTTGAATATTTGCTTCAAAACCATGTTTTATTGTGTTTATTCATTATGGTTTTGATATTCTTAAGACTAAGATTAAGTCATTCCTACGAATGCCTAGAATTTTTTAAGCTCGTTCGAACCAACAAAACTTAAATTTTATGTCTAACTCAAATAAATAAAAGCAAATCGAAGTAAACTATCATATGAAGACATTTATAGTGCTGTCAACCATTTAATGCGATATTGTCAGTTTATCGTACTTATCACTTTGTTGACCGGTGACGAGCTAACTCGTCTTTTTTATGCACAAAATGTTGTTGATCGATGACGAATTAACTCGTTTCAAATTACAAAATAGTAGCCGGAGACATGGCATAGTTTCTGTGTAAAATTGCCGGTCAACAAAGTGTAAAATTTAAGTTTTTTTTATGTAAACGCCGCATAAGTACACTACAAGATGCAAAATATAACATGAGTTTCAAAGTTAAAATCGGTATAGCCAATTAAATCATCAACAATAAAGTCACACTAATTTTGATCTTTTAACAAGTGTATTACATACTATTTTTCCAATGACAATTTAGCATTTTGCACTACAAGAATTTTTTTCATTTTTAGATCTTTTCTTATTATCTTCAATAACATCGTACTGTTTTAGGAAAAATAAGTCTTTTTTTCTAATTATTAAATATTAACCGTACGAATTAATAAGCAAAAGAAAAATTATGTATACCGTAACTATTTTTATGGCCATTTGAACAGTCAGAATGTAAATTAATATAGTTTAAATAAATAAAAACAAATCGAATATTTCACAGCTCTCAGAAATGTAATTTATTCACATGATATGCGATTTCGCTTTGCTTTTAGATATTTAAACTACGTTTAAAGATTAAATTTTGACAGAGAAATTAATCATTCAACTATAATGTATCAACTTTTACAGTTCTCAATTTCAAAAAACAAATCTTTATAAAATTTAAATTAGCAATATTTTAAATATCACTATAAAACCGAAAATTGTTGCTGTTTATACCAGAAACAGAAACTGAATACAATACAAAGAAAAGGCATTTATAAAACTAGTTTTGGTATCACTTTTACCCAGTAATGAAAAATTGTTATTAATACTATTACCTTTCAATCGATTTAAATTCATCTTTATAATTTTATATACTTGTATAAAACTTTCCTTTCCATGTACAGAAAGAATCTTAGTAAAAGTATAAAATACTGTTGTAAAATGTAAGTATATTAAAAAGAATAATTGCAAAACGGCTCATACATTTGTACAAATTAAAAGTCCATTTAAACAAAAATCAAGATACGTAACTAAATTTATGCAAATGGTTGCCATAAATTCAACCCTTACCTAGTAATTACGCTGCAACTAAACTAGGTCACTGATAAATTACTCAAATAAAAGAAGAAAAAATCTATAAATTACGAACCACCGCAGTGAGAATTTTAACTGTTCAGCAGCCAAGAAAAGAAAAAAAGTAGCAGCTATCTGTTTATCTGCATCCGTTTGGCATGTTCACCCGTCAACGGGATCATACAGATTCGTCCTAACATGATTCGTCCGAAAACAGCTCATTCGGCGATAGATAGGATGTATTTGAACCAAATGTCAAATTGTAAACCAGTTTATGTACCACGAAAAACTTCTTGCAGTATGACTATTAAGTAATTCATTATATGTTTGCTTCTTGATGAATAATACAGTTCATTGCTCACTGCACCAATTAGTAATTTATTACTCACGGATTATGACCAATCATATTGAGATTGCTATGATAACGCTGCGACGGCTGTAAAGAATATTTTATTATTGACAAACACTCCAAGATTACTGACATTCATGGCACATAATTTCTAATAATTTCCAGATAAATAACAGTAGTAATATGGGGTAGGTGGCTCAGTGGTATCGAGTCGGCCTGTGGATCTTAAGAACCCTGGTTCGATCCCCACAGCCGACAAACAATTTTTACCAATTTAAATCTACCCCTATCCACTAATATCTTTGAGGGCCGTGATTTGACGGCTGGTAACCGCACTTCACGCGAAAAATATATCACTTACCGAGATCTGCTTAGGCAGAGTTCCACACCCAGTAATGGGTAAAAGGCGTGATGATATATATATATATATATAATAACAGTAAAAAAAGTATAGTATTGAATTCGCTTGTAATAACTATTATTTATTCGAATAAATTACGCCACTCGAGTGAGGTTCGCAAACTTCATCCTCATTAGTAATTCCTATCATTACATACTCGTTGAATAATATATATATATATATATATATATATATATATATATATATATATAAAACAGTTTTGAATAAATTTCTCACATATTGATTTTATTTATATAGCTGGTTTTAAAAGTCTGCAAAGTATCAAAAAATAGGATAAAATTAGTAGAAGAATGGAACGAATCACCAAGGGAGAGAACATATCATGACCATTAACGAAACCATCAGGAAAGAAGTGCAATGCTCTAGGTTTGGATGAGCTCCAAAAATGAAGTGCACACTGCAGAAACAGACCAAACAAAAACCAGAAATGCCGGCGAAACTGAACCGAAAATAAAGAAGAGCTATCTCACAGACTTTGTTGTTAGTACATTGAATAATTTAATGGTAGAACAAAGATAAAAGATGCAGTTTCTAGAACGATTTTGCAATGTGAGATAAATTTTGGTGATACTCCTGCAAAGTAGGAAGAAAAGTAGGAAACTTCATATCAATTTATGTTATGTTTTATAAAACAGATTTAGCAAACTAAAATTAGTATAGTTTATCAAACTATCGTTTTTTGACCTCGTTTAATTTAAATTAAGATGAAAAATAAAGTGGCGAAAAGTAGTACAAATATTTTTATAAATGAGTGATAGTTCCAATTAAGCGAATAAATTTTTTAAAGTACATGTTATATTGCTATTAAAAGTAAAACCTGCAATTAATAAAATTCAAAACGTCAAATAATATTAACGTTAATAAATAAATTATATACATTTTTATTATTTATTATTTTTCTCTAGAATAATTAAAAAACATTTATAACAACCGGAAAAATAAAGGTTGCAAATAATTATTTAATTATCAATATCCTTATTATTGTTTTTCTAGAAAATATACAGGTAGTTCCATAAAAACTAAGTTATTGCCATTGCCAGTTAACATATGTAGGAATTGAGAATATAAATTTATTACCTTTCAGAAATATTAATTCCTGTTGTGCTGAGTAGCAAATTAAAAAATAAAAATAAGGAAACAATTAAAGTAATTAAATTTATTCCATAACTTTACTAATTCATCAAACAACTCTGCATTAAACACTAAAGTATATTTATAAGTTTGTTCAAGCACGACACAATAACAATTAGGAGGCAGCAGAGGCAATAACAAAAGTGAAATAGAACTCTCACTCATAAAACTCGACTTCCCGTCGTATAGAGAAGAATGATAAACGTTTATTAAACGCTAAAAATCAAACCGATTTACGTTCTGACTAACTTAATTGCCGCCATATTTTAGCATATTGACATATGCTCTCGATTTTTGATACGAAAATGATTCATGTCGTATTAAACGTCAAGTATTTTTTTGTTGAGTTCAACGAATCTAATAGCAGTTATATTTTAAACTTTTTGACGTGTGCTCTAGTTGTTGAAAATCGTGCGAAAGGATTTTGATTCGGTATATTTTTAATGTTTGGATATGATAATTGTAGGATAGGATTTAAATTACTGGATGTCAAGTTGAAATTGATGGACGAATATTAAAATTATATTTTTATGTTTGATATATTGGAGGATTATAGTTTTCTTTTTGTTGGACTGCCGTAGTTTATTGGAAATAAATTTGATTGATTTCTTAGGTGATCTATTTTTTTGTTTGTACATGTCAAAAATGTTATTTATTGTGAAATATAATCCAGATTTCACTTATTAACCAATTTATCAGAGGTATCGAGTCGGACTGTGGATTTAAGAAACCGGGCTCGATTCCTACAGCTGACAAATAATTTTCTTCATATTAAAATTACCTGTCACTCCCCCTTCACTAACATCTTTGGGGGTCGTAATTTGAAATATATCACTAATCAAGATAATAATAGGTAAAAGGGGTGATGATATATTTTATTTGTTTTACGAATTTTTACAGTATTCGTATTTCAAATTTATGTTTAGTACCAATTTAGTTTACTTATTTATTTGTTATTACGCACTACAGGTTTATTGGAATTCTAGTTCAGAAGGGCAAGATCTTAGAGTGGAATTCAAACTACCAAAACATACTAGAATTTTTTGATAAAGACAGGTTGAAATCAGTGAAATTTGAACTCGATAACTTTTGTTTAGGAAGTAAAAGAAATTTACTTAATACTGATATAGCCAGTTGCATCAACTAAACTTACATTTTAAACTTTGTTTAAATAAATAAAAGCATATCGAATGACAGCAATATCAATTATTATATGACATATAACTATAAGCAAATCGTTGCTTTTATTAATACAATAAGAAGAGATTAAAATTTAAACTTTGTTGGTTCAAATGGGTAATAAAAAACCTAGACAAGAATTTCTCTAATAATTTCCCGTGAACTGTTCTCAGCCTATCAAAATGCAAAACACTTGAAAATTTTTTACCGGTAAAATCTCGCTAGAATAAAATTCCATTACCAAGTAAATAAGTTCATATGTTGTAAATTTGACATTTCATGGGAAATTATTTCTCAAATTTTCTTTAGAGAATTTTCCTTCATTTATTTTGAACCAATTATAATGTAAAACATTTGAAAATTCAACCAATAAACATACTGATAACATCCCGTTACTAGTTTAAAATACTGACAATTTGTCACAAAATTCTTTTATTTTTGTTTTATACCATCAGTTTGATATAAATATTATTTTATTTGTCTTGAGAAATTATCTTACCAAATAGCTCACAATCACTTACATTTTCTTTAGATATATTTTTGTTTTCAAGCATTTAATTATTTCTTTTGCTTGGAGCAAAATCACTCTACCAAAATGAAATTAACTATAATCTCTGCGGACTCCAAATTTTACCATGCACTTTGTTGTTGTACTTGTACTAAACAAACAAATTTTATGCAAAATAAAAGTGTATTGATAAAATCAGGAGGTCTAGTGCTATTACGAGTACTTGTGATTAAACTTCCTTTAAGTAGCTCATAGTATTCAAAGTTGTCCTGAAGGTTTAAGGAAGATAAACTATTGTTTATGATAATGTCATTCCACTGGTTCGAATAGAGGGTTATATAGAAGCAGATTTTCTACACACCATATTTTGTTTAATTTAATTTAAGACTCTTGCTATTGAAACGGTGTAGGTGCTTTATGTTCCCGCAAAAGAAAAGAAAATTTCAAGGATTCCATTGTTTGTGCTACCCAACTAGATGGGACATAGCGTGATGTTACAAATATATATGAACAGATATAATTTAAGTCATTGGCATGTAGTATACATTTTACAAAATATAATTTAGAAAAACATTTAACTAATGAATTTAAAAGTCAATGAAATTCTCCCACACTACTATAAAGTAAGAAAAGTATCTGATCAAGCTCCACTCTAAGTGAAGCATGATCCGCCTTGTCTTCAACCAATGACTTACAGTCTGAACCAATCTTAACGTAAGAACTACTATACCTCAGATAATAGTTCATTAGCATAGAACACATTTTCCTAAATATAATTAAGTTAACAAATTTAAAAGCCAAGTCAATATAGTCTCATACTATCATCAAGTAAGAAAAAAATCTGGTCCGGTTGTAGTCTAAGTGAAGCATGATCCGCCTTGTCTTCAACCAATAAGTCAGAACCTAAACCAACCCTAGCCTAACAACCATCATAACTCAGATAATCGATCATTTAATTCCGTCTCCGTGTCCGTCGTAGCGGCGGCGAACTCTAGAGTTCTCATTGTTCCAGTCTGGTGGCTTGGCTGGCACACGTGCAGACGTGCGCCCGTGCCATGGCCAACGCAGACGTGTCTGGTGCCGGGCCTAGTGAAACCGAGAGTGCTGCGTGGCGTGACGGAATGGCTGTTCGTGGAACGACACAACTCGTGTCAGGGGTTTCAAAACTAAGCAATGAGAATGGATTATGCCGAAGAGTTGTGTCACTGCAATACTCATTTTATTTTGCTATTCTTTCGAGAACGTACAGGAAGCCTGCAGATTACAGGGGAGTCTGATCGCTCGGTCGTATTTTCGATATATCACGGGCAAAATATGAAGGCATACAAATTTTGTCAAAAACAAATATAAAAGCTTGCTTGTGTAAAACGCAAGCGAAGGGAGCCTTACCAATATGCGTTGTAATATGAACCAAGTACAATATTTAAATAAATGTACGAAATTCGGAATAATTTAAGCCAAAAACTAATATAATGGCTTCTGAACGCGGACTATGCGTTCTATTGAGTACGGGTTTGTTCATTAGAAGTGCAAGAGAAGGAAGTCTCGCAAAGAATGCCTTTTAATATAAAAATGACTAGTAAAAGATACAATTTTATATTTGAAATTTTGTGCATTGCCTAGATTTTATATTCTACCGGATAATCTATATACGTTCTTGCCTTTGAGACGAAAGTTCTAACTATTAGACTACGACAACCTATATTCATCGCGACGAAACAGTTCCGGACAGAATATATTTTTTGACAAGTATCTTTATTGTTTTTTTGAATCTTAGTCTCCTGTAAAAAATACCGAAACTGGTCATCCATTTTGATGAATCTAATTTAATATATAAAAAACTGAAGTCAGGACGAAATAAACTTTTATTTCTTAATTTCTTTCTAATTATCAACAACTTTGCTGGGTTATTTTTAATATTTTTCTTAATATACCAATTGATAAACAGGAATTGAAACAATAATTTATAATAAAAACTTAATTTAACACAAAACACATAATTACAGAAAATTTATAAAAATCAAGATTTCTTCATTTCGAGAAAATAAATGTATAATTTTGTTCAAAATAAATTTATTAAATGTGAAGTGCGTCTCAAACATTATTCACCAAATATAATTATTTATAAATTTAAGAGCAATAGCGTAATTATTTAACAACTATAAAATGTTTTAGAATGGCTGCTTCAAAAAGTAATTTAACCTGTTGTTGTATATTACCACACGCCATAAGTGACGTAGTACAGCAATAAATTATGTTCTGATCATAAAATTCTTTAGTTATTTACTTGCGCTAAAAATACAGAAATAATTTTTATGGTATTCTCCACGACAATCATGCTCGTACAACTGCGCTATAGTCACTTTTTCTCTCGTTACTAACTGTAACCTTGGAAACAAGATAAACACCTATGTTGTGCATTAATATATCTTAAGGACAATAGATACTACAAGCTTACATTGCTATTATGTAATCATCTGTTACTTGCAATGCTTCATTATTTTATCTTCGCACATACGAAAATTTAAAAATCGACATAGTGATTTATGCATGTGATTTAAGAACTAGAGAATTTTTATACATTATGTTTACTTTACCAAAAGGCACTTCATCATGATCTTAGTTTAAGGACTTACCTGAAATAAAAGAAAAAACAAAATTAGTAAATTGTAATCATTCATAATACATTATTCAAATAAAACAGAAAAATAAATCGTTATTCATAACAGAAAAAGAATTAGTTATTAAATGTGCTGTGAAATAAGCCATAACTCAAGGGTATAAAATATGAAATACACAAAAATATACAAATAAATATTCAAATTTAAGAATATTTTCTATTGTTGAGTGACTAATTTTTCCATTTCAAGATTTGCTAAAGATTATAACAATTTAGGTGTTCCGCGACTAGAATCCAGGTATTTTTATGTTAACATAATGACAGCTTACTGACAGCTTCGTAAAAAGTAATATCTTTTTGTTGGCAGAATTACTCATTTTGGCAATATACTTTTTAAATAGTGGTAATCTATAAAGTATTCAAGAATAATTAGGATTATTTTGAAATCCCTTCGCATATTAGAGTTGTTGATTGTAACGAATTGACGCATCCCATGTCACTTTACAATTCTAACAGCTAAAACATGCACGAAAAATTATGAGTACTTCGCAGAGTATTTGTAGCTCAAGTGGTAGAGCAGTCACCTAGCGTGTGAAAGGTTCTGGATTCAAATCCCGGTGAATGCTCATGATTTTTCAAAAATTATTTCTATATATCTACGATCAGACCAGTGTCTATACATTTATTCCTAAATAATGATCAAGTTGCAGAATAAGAGAGAATATTAGAACATCGACTTTTTCTAATTATTTCCGTAAATCGACTTCAACCATATTAAAGATGAAAGACTCTACGAAAGGTAACCATAACAGAAAAAGATGATAAATTCATATACTAGAAGAACGGATAAAAACGAATACCTTCTAGTTATTAGTGCCACATAAGCTAAATACATTCATGAAATACGTGGACTTGTATCCTTAAAAAGGATTCTCTTGGAAGGATACGAACCCGAAGTCATGAATTATATATAAACAAATGATAATAGAGACCGTTATAGAAGAATGCGAAAGATATTAAATGCAATCGTGACTTGGTTTTTATGCTTGGATAGGTAATGCACTACATGTAAACTGAATTAATTTATCTAATACTCTAGGGACACAATTTATTCTACAACATAGCGCCAGTAAGGTATGCGCTAGAAATAATTGTTTTCATTAAGATTCTTCATCGTAATCTAATAATTATGCCCTCAACACAATCTTCCTGCAGATAATTTTCATAAGAACTTAACAAGTCACACGACGTTTCTACACTATTTCAAAAGAATACTTATTTTGTTTAACAAGGGAAGAAAATTAAATATTTTTTACCGAAGGTGCCAAGCAACTGAGGAAAGAATGACACTTTCTTCATAAGATATATACATAATTTGTTTCACTATCTAGCAAAAAGTAAAATTTTCAGAAGCAAATCAAATGGGGCAGGTGGCTCAGTGGTATCGAGTCGGCTTGTGGATCTTGAAAACCCTGGTTCGATCGCTACAGCCGACAAACAATTTTCATCAAATTAAATCTATCCCTGTGGCTCCCCTTCCACTAACATCTTTGAGAGCCATGATTTGACGGCTGGTAACCGCACTTCACGTGAAGAAATATATCATTTACCGAGATCTGCTTCGGCAGAGTGCCATACTCAGTAATGGATAAAAGGCGTGATGATATATTTATATTTATTTAGTTAAATCAGAAAAATTTGACAAAATGTATTATTCTTTTGACAGATCTAGATGTCACTAATGTTAGATCATACTGTTGTTTTCCATTTGCAATGGCTATGGCTTTACTTGCCTTTTTTAGACACAAAAAATACTTTCTTCCGTAGGGATGGAAAGCACACTTTCTTCTCCCAACTGAGGGAAGAATATTTTATTTTCTGATAGGGTATGGTATCAAATAAAGTTACTTAGAAAATATATTATTTGGATTAAATTTACCACTCTTTTCGAACTAAGAAAACATATCTAAAGTTGAGTAAATAAAGAAAAGTAACAATAAGAAATTAATTATAAAAAGATGCCAGCTGTTACTAATGACGAGCGCTGAAACACCGCAGAGTTTTCAAATTAAAATTTAATTGGTTATGATTTTATGATTCATTTATTAAAAATAAATACCAAATATTATCAATGTAGTCATAAATATCGATCAATATTTTCATATGATTCACAATATTTGTTTCTAACTAACGGCAATTTCTTCACATGGTCTGACGCTTGTATAACATTAAACGCAATTTAAAATTCAAGATTCTAAACTCTCTAGATCAGAGATTAAATGAAGACGGAACTACAACAATGTAAATCGCTCTTAGATTCATCAAGTGTGTCTCACGGTATCCTCAGCAAAAATCATTTCAATTAACAATCTACATCCTTTCCATTTAAGGTTTAATTTAATTCAAACGTTCCTAATAAGTATTGAAAAAATATTACCACGTTACTGTTTATCAATGATATCAGGGGCGCATTCGCCAAGATACCCAAAAGAATATTTTTATCTTTATCCATGAACTAAATTAATATATTAACACACCTTTCGACTTTGTGTTTTCCGCCACACGAATGATTTTCGCGCAAGACTAGGCTCTTTTGATGGTTTTGTATTGGATCTAAAAATACGAGTACTATTGGTAGTAAGTATTTAATCAAGATCTAGTTCCCGTTTTTACCAATGAAACTTTGATTTTAAGTTTGAAATAATAATATCGTCTCAAATGTGTAACAGCATTAACTGCCACATACATATTATTAAACTTGACTTAAACAGAAGTTTTTAAACAAAATAAAATTCATATGAGTTGATGTAGAAAATTAATTATCCACAATTTCTATTTTTATTTTTTCATTTTCATTCATAATCAGAGAAGTAATAATTACAAAATAGTTATTTTTCTGAAGCCGCCCCTGCTTCGTACAACCTTACATAACCGCAACTTTACACATCCCAGTGTGAAATGTTTTTTTCCTAGTGACACAAATCTGTTGAAATCCAGCATTTCAAGCCACTTCTGCGGTTCTACGAACTCTTCCATTTAAACTCACGAATAACCAATACGGGCGTACCGTTTTCCTCGCAAGAAACGTAAACAGACCCGTGCGCAACCCGGTTTAATGAAGGGTCACCAGCCGTGACAAATCGTATCAAAATAACGGTGAGCTCGCCTGCAGGGTATCTAAATCGGGTATTTACCAGAGATACCGCGGTAGTGGTTCGACTGATACCGGGTTACTGATAGCCGGTGACCCTAATGTTTGGTTAAGTGAATTGTGTGGTCGAGGATGGTAATAGTTTTCAATGTAAAATGGTAATTTTGGTTTATCTGGTCTTTGTTTTTCTTAGATTATCGGTTTTTGTTGTTTGTCGGCTATGAATTTTGTTTGGGGTGGTCTTGTTTTGAAGTTGTTATCAAATGTAATTTTTCATTTTGAATATTTATTCATTCATCTAAATGGGAAAAAGAGATGAATGGTTCTATTATTATTATTATTATTATATCAACGATTCTTTAAAACACTAAAAGGTGTCTATTTCAAAGAGATTTTCCGAAATTTTAGTTACATTTTTGTTTCTTTTTCGTTATCTTTTGTGTCATAAGATGATTAATTATAGTTTGTTCAATTAAAATTGGTATACATTTCAGTTCTTTTATCTTTTTATTTGAATCACTTATACTTAAAATAATATAGAGTCGAAGGATAAAATATAAGATATTCTACGAAAACTGTAAAATAGGCAAGTAACATGAGGAATAAGTTGTTTATTAAAACTGCTTCCCTGATTATTTTATAGGAAAGATATGCAAATAAATATTTAAAGTATTAAATTCTGTTTCTAAGGGCTGGGTTTTCCATCTCCAAATAAAGTGTTCAATTACAATCAAAGAAATAAATACAAAAATATTGCTTCTAAATCATAACATAAATGGTAATAATTATACTGAATGACATTTTCTGATGCAATATTTTTCAGTTATCCTGCCGATTAAAAAACTGTATCCAAAGATGGAAAAACCGGTACTAAATAAATCTGGATATTATATGTTACTTTTTTAGTACTGTTAAAATATGTATGTACAGGTCAACATCATATATTTGTATTATACCAATTTTTGACAATTTCAAAAATTATAAATAAAATGAATTGTGCATATTGTTTAGATGTAAATTCTTATTTCTCATGTTATAGACTATAGCACATAATTCGTGGGGCAACCTGTATACCATGTATATGTTATGAAAATGTTGCACGTTACAAAAGATCATATTTAAAATTGGAAAAGTTCTAAAAATCTGTAGTATTACTAGCAACACTTCAATGGAAGAATTAGTATGCAGCTGGGGAATTCTGCATTAATATACAACTTAAAACGGTTACGGCAAAAGCTTCAAATAAAACGATTCTGTAATTATCGTCCCGTCTAGGGTCGTGCATACTGATGGTGCTTCATTTAATGCCAATGGAAATTTACACTTATAATCTCCCTTGGGCATTAATTCTTTCTGAAATTTTCTCCCAGTGCATTCAAATAACACAATAGTGGAACACGAGTGCAGATTACAAATTACGTTGTTGGCATGTACTTGTACTTAGTACATAAACTAAACCCATATAATATAATGTACAGGAGCACTAATAACCTGAATGTTAAGATGTTCAAATTATTGATACGTCTTTGTTAATATTTTTGTAGAGAAATTGTTTAACTGTAAACTCGATCGACTATTGACGATGCTAGAGATGCGATAAGACATCTGGTGACAGAAATTTGAACTTTTGTGTGGAGGCATCTAAAGTGTCAGTTACAAGTGAACATAATGTATTGTATTTATTCTGAATGCCATTCAAAGAAAGTTTAACTATTCATATTTTCCACAAATAAGATAAAAATACTGTGAAAATAATATCACATGTCAATGTCAAACTTATATTTGCTCATTGCAAAGGATAGGAATTTGTTATTTGATGAGAAAAATTATAATTCCAAGTATTTGAGAGTATGCTCCGTTTATATCGATCAGATATTACGGGGTCAACATGATTTTAAAGATATACAATACTCGTAAATACAGTCGTTAATATACAATATCTTCTAAATTATCTTCTAGCTTGTAAATATTCAAATGTATAATGTGGCTGGTACGACAAGCTCTGTTTTTGGGTGTTTTCAGATCACGGTTTTAACATGTTAGAGATAGCTAAAACGCCCAAAATCACAGCTCGTAAAACAGGCAAAAATTGCCATTAACTTTAACTGTTAAAAATAGCAAATTTATTGTAATCTAAGAGCAACTGTATGGCATCGGACAGCTACATGCGAAGCTTCTCGCAGCGCCGCCATTGGTACATTGAGTTGGCAATTTAAGGTACTTAAATCACTCATTGATACCCTCTACTGGAGTTACGAATACCACTTCTTCTTCGCCAACACTTTAATTCATTCCATTTGCTCATTTCATTGTAGGGATTTTTATCTCTCTGCAGAAAGGAGTTGGTATGACGACGTGTAGGAGATTCAGTGGGTGCGAGCGACTTGGACAGGTGGGCCGTGTATTTAGTGAAAGCATGTCAAATGTTTCGCACTCTTATGAAATGATCCCATTAGCCATTAACATGAAACACTTGCAACTGTGCACTGTTAGTTGACTGGCCAGATCTGCTGCTGCTGTTGCAGCTTGCTTTTAAGAAGAAATTTATGTGCTATGCTTTTAGTTATTACTCGTGTTATGTTTCTAGGGGTTTATTTATTTCGGTGACAAATGTTTATGACATACTTTAAACAAGAATAAATAATATATAAGTATCATGTTATGCGTTAACTGCAGTCAGACATGGTTCGTATTAAGATAAACTTGTATAAAGAAGATCTTCGCAAATGATATATGTTAACGTGTGCAATTATAATTAACAAAAGATCAAAATTTTCTCATCCGCCGCCTTGTCCCTTACCCTCCAGGGTAGCTAAATTATATTTTTAGAAAATATATATATGTCAAATTTACGAATAACTTTTCCAATATGTACAGTTTTCAAAACCAACATAATTGGAGCTTTTAATAAAATTTCGTGGCGCTAGTGCCAATAATTTCATACTTCACCGTACTTTTTATAATTTTCGGCTTGTAAAATGATACAATAGTTGGTAGCACATGCTCTGTTTTTGGGTGTTTTAAGAACACGATTTTAACATGTTAGACATAGCTAAAAACCCAAAATACTGCTCTTAAAACAAGAAAAAAAGGAGCTTGTGCTACCAGCCAATGTGCAAACGCAGAATAATTGAAAAATGAAAAACAACTTCGTTTGTAACAGTTTCCATTTACGTACAATATCAATATTGACATATTGATACATTACTGTCATCTAGAAAATATTGCTGTAAAAGCTGACAGTATAGTAATCGCAGACTTTATATAAAATCTTAAATCACTTGAAGACTTATTCTAGCAATTACGTTTAATAAAAAGAAGCAGCTGCTTCACAACATTTTCAAACTGCTACAATCAAACCTTTTTCTATAACAATCCACTCGATCCAAACTAACCAAAATCGCGTGATATCTTTTCTTAACAGCCCATCAAGCTGCACTTTTATATTGCAAGCAATTTGCACAAATTAAGTCGTAGACCACAAGACGAAAACCTAAAACCCCTAACCGCCAATAGTCTTGCATGCGGTAAGCAGTTCCAGTCACCTGGCGTACAACTTACAACCGTCCGGTAACAAGCAAAGTTCTCAGCGAACGAGCAAATAAATACAAATGCACCCTTTGCATGCAGTGGGAACGGACGGATTTAAGCGAGGTAATCTCCATGCAAATGTAGATGAAGAAGAAAGGAATGGCGGATGGAAAAGAAGTAGTGTTGATGGTGCTTTGTGGTAAAGTAGACTATAGGTGAAATGGATTGGAAGATTGAGATTTATTTAGTTGAAGTGGTGAACGATGTAAATGGAATTGTGGTTAGGATGTTCTAATATATTGTAGGATTATTTCGTTTATTCTAACTGCCATAGTACTAGTTGATAAGATAAATAACAAACAGTACAATTCTGTACGATTTATTACGGACAAAACTGCTGAAAAAGTATCAAAATACTCTACACTGAAGGACAAAGTTTGCCTTAATTTATTTTTGTTGTTCCAAGTATAGATGGGAAAAAAGATTTTCAAAAAAAATTGCGAAGAAAAAAAGTTGGTGATTTATGGATACATACATACATAACATCACGCTATATCCCATTAAATGGGGTAGCACGGATCCTTGAAACATTCACAGAACGTCCACTAAAAGATTTAAAAAAATCAGTTCATGTCAACATTTTCATTCTGACACACGATACTCGTTTAAATCACATTAACACTTCCTCCATACGATCTCTTTCCTTCCTCTCAACCAAAAAACATCATCACGCAACAAACCTTCATTCCATCCATCTATTCGCTTCTGTACACCTGTTTCATAAATCTTCACTTACGCCCACTTCTCTAACAATTATTTTATGGATTTATGGATGTGACTACTATTTTAAGTAAGATCTGATCCAAATGGCCAAGCGTCTTAAATTGTCAATATTCTAAGGATAATTATAAGCAATAAATTCTACATGGTACAACAATAAAGTATTTTTCACTTATAACCCTCCTAGAACATTGATTCTTATTCGAATGCATTCCAACAACGGATTAATCTGCACTCGTATTTCACTCGTGCAGCAAATGCACGATAAAAAATTTCCCGGATATAAATTAATGCTCGAGAATAGATTCGGTAAGAAAATCGTTACGACACCAAAACAAAAAGTAAATATAATTTAAGTTTTATAAATAAAATAATATATCATCACGCCTTTTACCCATTACTGGGTATGGCACTCTACTGAAGCAGATCTCGGTAAGTGATTTCTTCGCGTGAAGTTAATTTAAGTTTTATATTTTGCTTAAAATAATCAAGTTATGATAGAATAATATATTCATGGCAACTTGTATTAAGTAAATCAAATTGACAATAAAAACAATTTTAAATGTTAAAGTGACATCTTTAACACGAAAATAATTTCACTTATTAATTTTGGTTAGGTAAATCAAGTAATGAAAATTTCCAAGAAATTTTTATATTACCTGCTTATCATACTTAACACAATGACTGGTAGCACAAGCTCTGTTTTTGGGTGTTTTAAGAGCACGGTTTTAACATGTTAGAGATAGCTAAAAAAACCCAAAAACACTGCTCTTAAAACAGGCGAAAACAGAGCTTGTGCTACCAACCAATATTTCTATTGACAATTAAATATTGTCGTAATATTTCCAGGCAAATTTAAGAATCTTTAGTATTAAAGTATCTTTGTTACAATCGATCATAAAAACACGGCTTTAACATGTTAGAGATAGCTAAAACACCCTAAAACACTGCTCTTAAAACAGGCAAAAACAGAGCTTGTGCTACCAGCCAATATTTCTATTGACAATTAAATATTGTCGTACAATTTCCAGGCAAATTTAAGAATCTATAGTATTAAAGTATCTTTGTTACAATCGATCCTTAGATTCTATCATAATTACTACTACAATACTATTTTAATTCATATAAGGAAAGATCTGAAACCTTACATACACGGCCAAAACCACCATACCACAAACAAAAACAAAACCTCATATACTTCATCTCGTTTCAAATGTTCACTACAATAAAATCTCTGCATATTATAACCGGAACAATATATAGTATCCGAAGTAGGTACGATTCGCGAGTGGGCAGCTTTCAACGAGTGTTTTGAGAAGTCGTTACGCAATACTTGCTCGAATTTGCATAATATGTTGAATGTGCATACAGCACAGACCACTCGATCATATTCCAGCATGCATGTATTTGTGCGTCTGTGTACGGATTCAATGGAGGCAATAGAATTCCGGAGGTGTGTTGTTATTTCAAGTGTTTATGAAATAATTATTTAGTTATTGTTGATTCTGCATTGTTGAGGTTGTTATTCTGTTAGGTTTTGTACACGATAATGATGTGTACTGTATTTTGTTTGATATATAAAGTACCTAGTCAGATGAATGTATGATTGCAAGTATAGTTCAATTCAAATTACTGAACTAATAAACTATAAAGAAAATATGATTGGTATTGATACAACTTAATTAAAATTTTATTAGTTCAGCATTCCCAATACTATTTTATTCGTATATATTAGTAAAATTCTCATTTTCTATATCAAGGTATCACAAGAACTAGGTCGGTTTTCAGGGGCCTCTGGGATCCAAAAAAAAAAACTATGATTTGAAATTTAGTTGAAGCTCGTGATATATGTAATTAGTTTTAAATTTTGAATTTTATTTTGCGTATCTCGTGAAAATTAAGTAAATTATCATTAGACGCAGTTCTTTATTCTGAACATTTTTTAATTACACTTTTGTTCTAAAATTAATAAGGCAGAAATTACTACCATATGAACATTTTACTATTGTATTTTCTATGATCCATAAAAAAGGTAGACAGCTGACATATTTAGTAATAGTATAAAGCTTCAATTACATCATACCGGGTGGAACATCATACCTGTGTACATAGGCGATTAACATGAAAAAACAGTTTTTCTGTGCGCATTGCTCCCCAAATTATTTTAGCCAAAAATACTTCAAATAAATGTTGTAGAGCATAAAATTCTGCATCTAAATCAATAAACAGAATTACATTTATATGCGTTATAACGACAGAAATTAAATAAAAAAATATAAAAAATTACGTTGAAAATATCAAATAGCCATGGAAGTGAAACAAAAATAGATAGATGCTTGACGTTTGACAGATCCTGATTTAACACCTAGCGATTTTTTTATGGGGTCATCTTAAATGTAAAATTTATAAGCAACGCCACCCAAATATTAATTCTTTGAGAGAAGCTATCGTGGATAAGTGCGCATTAATCACAAATAGGCAGCTCGCTAATGTACGACATTCCTTCTACAATAGACTTGGTTATTGCTTGGCTGAAAATGGAATCTATCTATTTTTGTTTCACTTCCATGGCTATTTGATATTTTCAACGTAATTTTTAATATTTTTTTATTTAATTTCTGTCGTTATAACGCATGTAAATGTAATTCTGTTTATTGATTTAGATGCAGAATTTTATGCTCTACAACATTTATTTGAAGCATTTTTGGCTAAAATAATTTGGGGAGCAATGCGCACAGAAAAACTGTTTTTTTCATGTTAATCGCCTATGTACACAGGTATGATGTTCCACCCGGTATATTTTTTCGTGTAGAGTCTAGTTCGAATTTTATTCGAAAAGTTCATAGCCATTCCTAATATAATGCAAACCAGAAATTTTAATTAGAGTTCCGTTCGATTTTCATACTAATTTCAAATATAGAAATATACTTCCAGCTCCATTATTCTATTCGAGTTTTATACTAGATCCAACTACGAATGCGTATAACTGAACGAAATCAGTTTTAGAAACCAGAGCTCATATTCTTCAAATCATGCGAATAAATGCGCATATGAATTATTATTGAAACCATAGCATTTATATTGTCCGTCAGTACGGTGGTGTGGATAGCAATATGGAATTCGAATCCGGAGATCCCTAGTTCGAATCTCACTCAAGATAAAAATTATATGAATTACCATACTGCGGCTCGGTGAGTACAGACTCTGTACTGTAATTGGGATTAAATTCCTGTTGTACAGAGAAACATAAATAAATAAATAAATATTGAATTTTGATTTATGTTTAAAGATTTTAACATTGTTTCTGTGGTTTAATTCAGAATTCTTAAACGAATTTATGAGCATGTATTCAAGAATAGGGCTCCTGTTGTTTATTTTTATATGTAGGTACCTTCATTTTTTGATATTTTGTTTGAAAATTATGTTTTAGTTTGCATTTGGTGTGAGCAATTTATAATTAAAAATATCTTTAAAAAGGAAGATACAAGAAATGATTAAGTCTCTTCTGAAAAGTTGTTATTTTGAACTACTTCGAAAAAGCTCGAAATTACTAGAGTATGAACGATTGCTTCTAAAATAAAGTATTTAAACCGAAGAAAACTCAAGCGAAAATCGAACAAAAAATTTAGTTGACGACTGGTAACCGCACTTCACGCGAATAAATATATCACGTACCGAGATCTGCTTAAGAAGAGTACCACACCCAATAATGAGTAAAAGGCTTGATGATATATTTATTTATAAATTTATCGAGGATCTAGACGAAAAAATCATAATGTTATTCAGGTGAACTATAGTATAGCAGTATTAATTTCGTGAAGCACTCTCCCTTGACCATTCCTCTCTGTCTCTTTCGTTCTCTCGTTCTCTCCAATCATTACTCATTCACATGGGCAATCGAGCACATCTCCACGATATCAGATATCCCTTGAATGGAACCGCCTGAACCACGCCAAACCTAAACCCAGCTGTTTACCTCGCCTTGGTGGCCACTAAAACATCTGCTTAACGGAACAACACACTCGATTGCAGTTCCACGATGTGATGTGATTCATTCGTTTTTTAATTACAGACAAGTGAGCTTATCATTCAATCTAGTAGATTTGAAGTGAACCTGTTGCGATTTACTGATGTGAATTTTAAGTGATGTTTTTTTAAAATTGAGATTGTATCTATTAGGGTTGTGAATCGGTCTGAAAGTTAATATTGTACTTTCTTTATTCAAGAAGATGAAGATTGCGGACTGACCGATTTTATGTAATTGTGCAAAAGTAGGTTGAGACCAAAATATTTTTGCAATTATGACAATCGGTCAGAAGTTAATTGCTGGTTCATAAATAAACAACGGACAATTTGTATTATTGTCCGGAAGATGAAAATATGCGAGATGAGAACTTTCCAATAAAGCAGACTTATATGAGAAAATGAATCAATTTAATGAAAAACAGTTTGTAATCAAGAAATCGATCAGATAATTTCATCCTTATTTGTCATTAAGTTTTATAATAACAGTGATTATTCTGCATAATTCATAAGAAAGGCACATTTTTAAGCTAAAACTAACAAAGTAAAATAAATATCAAGAAAAAGGCACATACATACATAAATAACATCATACTAAATCCCAACCAATAGGGTAGTATGAACTTCTGAAAGATTCACAGAACATCCACTCGTCACGTTTAACAAAGAATCGTCTTAGTCAAACATTCTCATCCCGACACACCATTCGCTTCAACCACATTCACGTTACCTCCATACAAACTCATTTATTCCTCACACTCGGAATCCTTCATTACGCAAGAACTTTTGAATCATATCTATCCATTCGCTTCTATACACCTATTTCATTAATCTTTCAATCGACATATGCTCTCCACATCCAACCATTCGTTTCTATGTACCTATCTTATTTATTTTTCATGCGACGTATGTCCCATACGCTGAAGTCATCTTAAATCACGTTTAAAGAAAGAAAGTGTCGTTCTGCGTTTAATTTTGAAAGTAAATTTCATACAATTATAATTAAATACTCTATAACAAGACCTGAATATGAATCGAAAATATAAGAAAAGGAATGTCGGACTACGCTTGTCTTTACATGTAAATACCTTACAATTGCAGTTAGGGATTCTATTATAAGAATAAAAAATATAAACAGAAGGAAATGAATTTCACACAATTGCAGGTTCAACGTTCAAAACGACATAAGTAAACAACAAATCTAAAATCAGAAAAAATCATAAAATAGTAGAAAATTTTCTAGAAATATTTTAATTAATTTCTCTAATCAGTGTGAATTGGTCTAATATTATCATATACATTTTGGTACTGTAAATGTTTGTCGGATACTTTTGATTTACAAAATAATGATTTCCTATGTAAACCTTCCTTTCCTTTATTTATTTGGGACATATGGTATACTTCGATATCTATTAAATATATAGAGCAGCTGATATATAACCCCATGACGTGTATAATAAATTTTAGACACAGTTGTACCAACCTAAGATAACTGAAACTTCATTTATTGTAATATTGGTTACCACAGCATAATTTGAAAATGATTTTTTTTAGTGTATGAGTAAGAATCAACCGCGAATAATTTAAAATGATTGACCATGAAAAATTAATTTTTATTTCCCAAGACTTCATTTATCTTACATTAAATTCAATGACAATACTCAAATTGAAATAAAAACAGTAAAATAGCAATTATTCTATTAAAATATAGCTATACGGTAATGATTTCATAAAATAATATAAATTGCTATTATAGAAAATTATATAATTAGCACTTACGCTCAAGGCCTGTTGCCTACTGTAAATAAACGGTAACGTAACTACTAATAAAAAGATGGAAATTATATACACGTGCAATACCGGTGTTTTATTGAAAATTATAAACAGCAAGAATTATTATTTATATGGTATGACTTTTATATACTATTGCAACAGTAGTAATTGTCTATACGAGTGTTATCAGAAATAAATAAATATTATTATGCTAAGATAAATAAATACACAGGTACTTCAAAATTATTGCAAAAAAAAATGAAGGGTATATATTATTTGATGTACTAATTACAAAGCAAAAAGCATTTTCAGAAATTCGCAAAAATAATTGCATATTACTTGAAGCAAACATTTTTCGTGTCACTAGACTAATAGGTTAACAGTAATGAATAAAAATTAGTAAACATAAAAACTGATTTTATTTAATTGAAGTTGTATAACAGTTCTTTCAATATTTACTAATAATTATTCATTACCGCACGAAAAATGTTTGCTTAAAATAATGTGCAATTATATTTGCGAATTGCGGAAAAAAATATGCGTTGTATTTGGTACATCAAATATGCTTAATTTTTTTTGCAATAATTTTTAAACATCCTGTATATCAAGCAAATTAGCTTACTAAAGGAGTGACAATTTTGTAATTATATATCTCAGTAAATTACCTAATTTAACTAAGTTATGCACGTAAGAATCACGACAATTACATATTTTAATTAGCGCGATAGAAAAAATTACATTACATATAAAATCTTCAGAAGATCTTGAACTTTTAATATAAGTAGAAAAATATTTTTACAATTATTATTTTAAAAAATTAAATAATTTCAATAAAAACTTTGTACTTCGCACTTTATTAGCACTTCACGGTTTTGCAAAATCGAGAAAGAAATCTTTTATCTTGTCTTGATCATGATCAAACAAACATGAACTGTTATATTTCTTAACTGAGTTATGATTTTAAATTTTGAGTACTTTTACGAAAACAAAAAAAAAATCGCACGAATTGAATAAAATATAATGAGATGTACAATAAGAATGGTGAGATTTATCCTAAAAATGTATATATCATGTATACTAATATGGAAAAATATTAAAGTAGAACTGAGCCTTCTCTAATGTAATAAAATCAATAGTTACATTCAACTAAAAAAAGGAGTTTGAACTATTCATATTACATTATGTCTTCATGTCAAACGTAATAATATTACGCTGCATTAACCTAGTTTCCTAGTTTTTATTTATGTCATATTGATCCGTTGTTGCAACGAAACTACCCCAATAAGAACAGATCACAAAGCACTTTTATTATCCATAAAAAGCTTATTCTGTACAGTTTGCAACACTGTCAAACCACATTTTTATTCAATGAGGTCCCGTTATAATTTTTATTTTAGTCTAGTTGTTGAATCACTAAGGTATTTTCAACAATTCTTTACACATCTGGTATGAAATATATTTGTATCTTTCCGGTGTCAAACATTCTAAACTATTTCAGCATAAATTATATATAACTTTTACCCATTTCTGGATGTGGTACTCTATCATAGCAGAGCTCGGGAAGTGATATATTTGTTCGCGTGATGTGCGGTTACCAGCTGTTAAACCAAGGGTTACAAAGATGTGCGTAGAGGAAGAGCCACAGGGTTAATTTAAATAAGATGAAAATTGTTTGTCGGCTGTAGGAAACGAACCTAGATTCCAACTTTATACCACTCAGTCATCTACCTTATATTTTAGAAGAAAATACTTAAAATAAGACATATATTCTGTATCAGTTTGTTTGGGGTAGATGGCTCAGTGGTATCGAGTCGGCCTGTGGATCTTGAGAACCCTGGTTCGATCCCCACAGCCGACAAACAATTTTCACCAATTTAAAAAATCTACCCCTGTGGCTCCTCCACCACTAATATCTTTGGAGGCCGTGATTTGACGGCTGGTAACCGCACTTCACGCGAAAAAATATATCACTTACCGAGATCTACTTAGGCAGAGTACCACACCCAGTGATGGGTAAAAGGCGTGATGATATATTTATTTTTATTTTTTTTCAGTTTGTGAAATATTTGTTAAATAAACTGTTAAATAGATTCATTCAGAAATCACTTTGCTTTCATCCACATTCATAAGAACTAAATTTTGTATCACTGTTTTTTAAAAATTTTTTCCTTAAAAGCATTTTATAACCTTTGGGATCTGAATTATACAGGGTGTAACTAAATCTGTGTAACAAAATTTAAAAGTATTTAGTATTAGATGCACTGATCATGAATTTTGTTAAAATTCGTAAATGAAAATGAATAGTTTTAGGCCACTGGGTTGATAGCTACTTTCAGTATTACAATATTACACATAAATATTAGATAAAAATAAATTACAAATTAAATAGATATTGTATAATACACAAATGAAGCAAATAATTTTGTTATTTATTCTGTCGGTTAAACTTTAGCAGTAACGTGGTGAAATTTAATTAATTTATTTATAATTAATTACGTTTGTAAATACTGCATAACACATTTTGTTGTTTTTTTTTTCGTATCGGAATGTGACAACCAGGGCTACCAAAAATGTGATTGTTATGAAATCTACGGTTAATTTAATATTTTCCACAAAATCCTTCATGATTCATTCAGGATTAGTTAGTCCAATACTATAAATCCTTAAATTTTGTTATATAGGTTTAATTTTAGTATGAACCATGCTGATAATGAGAATCAAATAATTTTCAAAATATTTGTAGGTAGGTACCTAGTTATAAATTTAGATTAATTGTTCGCATATTTGATAAGCACTCCTGTGTAAAAACAAGGAGACTAATAATTTATGAATAACTATAATGTAAATATAAATTAATTTTTGTTATTTTGTCCAGGTTGTGATTAATGGATTGCTATTGTTTATCATATACATATATTATTTTCACGTGGGTGACACTTTTGCGAACCACACGATGCAAACTTGAAATGCAAGGTTGTCTTATGGCATTTATTTATGAAATTTTTCGAGCAAATAAAAACAAGTTTACCGTAGCAACAGTCATCAGGTAGCGAAAAATAAATATACTTTCAAATTTTTACATAACATTAATTTAGTATGTTATGATAGGTACATATGCGGGTTGATATTTATCCAATTATGACATAACGGTACGATCTCTTCAATTATTAATTACCTACTTTTAAAAATAGAATGGTCAATATTTTAAACTCGCTAATGTGTGTTCTAATCATACATTCAATTATTGTAAGATAAATTAGATAATTTACAACTCAATAAATAGTTATTTGCCTGCAAGCGATTTTAACTTATATTCCGTAATACTTATTAATTTAATTTATATTAATTAATATGTCTATTTAAGGAAACTTGTTGTCATAAAAGATTATTTATAAATCTTAATTCAAATGCATGATTCAAATAATATTATATAGTTTATCATAAAATAAAATACTGAAAAACAAAAATTTGTTGAGTACAAATGGAATAAAAATTTACTGAAATACAGATCTCTATATTTATTAATATTTTGATTTGTTTTTACTTTCCTACCAACCATTCTTAAAAAATCAAATCTAAATTTTGATATTGATATTTTTCATATTATTGTTGTAGTCATAGTGTAGTTAGCATTACGGTATTCGAATTCGAAGAACTGAGTTCGAAATAAAATATATATACATACCACACTGCGGATGGTTAAGTTACGACCCTGTACTCTAATTGGGATTAAGTTCTTGTTGTACAGTGTAGCATAAAATAAAAATATAATAATAAGTAAAATAAAATAAATTTAATGTCTTTCAATTTATTGCAATACTTTCAACCATAATCTTAAAAAATACAATACATAATATATTTCATTTATAAAAAGAACAATATCTTATTTCAAAAGGATTCGTGTTTACACTAAAATATTTAGTTATGGCAATAAAATACCAAATTTTATCTTATTAAAATGAAATTACGACTAGAACATACGAAATTAATTTATTACGTGGCATAATAACTCATTTTATGTATAAAATAAATGATTATAAATAACTAATAACATAGGCTGGTAGCACAAGCTCTGTTTTTGCCTGTTTTAAGAGCAGTGTATTTGGATGTTTTAGCTATCTTTAACATGTTCAAACCTTGCTCTTAGAACACCCAAAAACAGAGCTTGTGCTACCAGCCATAGTTTTTAGTAATACTTCTGTATAATTCTTACTCAAAGATGTTTACAAAAGGTGATTAACTTTTCACATTAGTTCAAACTGTCTCATACATTTATATTTAGTCATAAGTAGAATGACATATAATTCACATTCATAGGTAACCACAAGTGTTTCCGGAAATGCCAATCTAAGATCTAGTAGGCCTGGCACTCTGGCGCTCTAAAAATACCTCCTATCACTTCGGCGTTATTGATGTCTTTCCAGCTAGCAGCGTCTTATATCAACTGCGAAGCTGTTAGCTGTTTCCCAATAAGGCATCTAATGTAATGTTTATCATGAATATAATTAATGGAAAACGCCAAAAATAAAAAGTTACGCTAGGTCAGAGCCAAGCGGGCATATTATGTCTATTAACGACGGTAGTATAAGTCTATGATGCGCGCCAATACAGGGCCGTATTTAGCACAAAAGTTGCGATGTGTAACATCTGAAAATACAATATATTACCTATACAAACATTTTCGAAATGTATTTATTTACTTGTTACTTTGGACAATATGAACTTAAAAACCTAATTACAACATAGATATGCTATAGTTTACAGTGGAATCCGAAACACTCAGATACAGACGTATTTTTTATATAAATTGAAATCAGCGAGATTTGAACGCACGACCTGTTATTTGATATTTAATAATCGCAATATTTTCGTCGATTTTATCTACTGAGATATAATGGGGCCTGTAACCATAGACAAAATGAAAGACACAAATTATAAAATATGTAAATAAAAAATTAATAATAAATTTACTGACATAGTAAATTTAAATTAATTAATAAATTCCGATAAATTGTATTTATTTTATGGCATATATAACATTACAGTCAAAAGTTCGACTGTAACTTGGAAGAAACATTATAATAATGATCTTATGATTATATTGGTATTTTGTGTATTAAATTCCATTATGAATTTCACGTGACATAGGAATGGTTCAGCATTAATTGAGCTAAATCAAGGCATAATATAAAACTCTATTTGTTATCTATACTTCTCTCTTAAAGATTGAAACTGACAAAAGACATATATCACGTGATATAATTTGAGGTTAAGTGTGAAAACAAAACTTACAAATGAAGTTTCGTATCCTTCTTTCCCAGTATGCTCATTTTTCTATAGTTGCTGGCTATTTATACGTCACAGTGACATCACATATTCCTTCTACACATTTTCTTTTTCATGAATAATAAATAATTCATCATACAAATGTCTAATTTTAATCACAGATCCTAGTTTCAAAGTAAGGCACTTTACTGATTTGATATTATGCTCCCCAAAACGCGACAATTAATAATTAATTAATATAAATAATTAAAAAGATATTTGACATAAAATCTGTTCCAGAATCGGCATCATAAAATGTCGCACTTTGCAAAATTTTCTAGATTCGGTCCTGCTCCAACATATAAACTATCGAGATATTACTATGTTTATATGCAACATTTATGGTGATAGTGATACTAATTTCTTACATTGACATTAGTATTTCATGGATCTGCTATAAGGTACTTAATTATGACTCGTGAAATCAAATTGATGTCATTATAAGATTTTCTTTTTTATTGTGAAAATCTGGTTGTGTTAATTTGTAGCAGGAAGTAGATTTAATCAATAGTTTAATGTATTTTAGTAGTTTCTTCTTATTTACAAAATAATTTAACATGTAAACCATAGCAAAATGTATTGCGCAAACTACAGGAAAATATTATTTAACTAGAACCTATAAGATAATTGAAAACTTTGCTGCCTGATAGACATGCCACCTAATTTCAACAAAAAATTATTAGTATAATGCTGCCCTCTCTATATCAAACCACGAACTTCTCAATCACCTTTTTATAATAAAAATGTTTTCAAGTATACTTGGTAAATTTAGTTAGTGAATAAACTCAAGGAATTAAAAATAAATAAATATAAATTTGTATCAATAATTTCTTTACAACCATTAAATATATTACTTCTCTCATTATGTTTGTAATTAAAATATGTTTATGCAACCAACGAAAAAGATTTTTACGAAAGCAAAATTTAAAGAAATCAGATGCCCAGAAAATTAAACTATGTTTTATCTTTATCCAAACTTAAAGTGACCTAAATTACGAAATAGAAAACTAATAAGTTTAATTCAAATATTGACAATTAAGACTGCTTATCTAAATCTACGTTGTAATACATGACTATTAGCAAATATAAAGTTATGTTGAAAGATAAAAATCAAAATATTTACATTTATTCATGTGACACAAAAATCTTACGAATCTTAGCAAGCTGGCTCAAGAAACAAATGAAGCTCATTTGTATTTTAAAACAGAACTCAGTTCACACATGAAAGCGGTTGTTGACATTAAAATAAATTAGTAAACCACTCTGTTACTGTACGGTTTCCAAATATTTATAATAGGTGCCATTAGAACAAAAAAATGTCATTATTTTGGCTTGTATCTAATTAATCAACATGTTTTTTATTACTTGTAGAATTTAAGATGCTAAATAGGTATTTTTATAGACGATACAAAAATTCTTGCCAAAATTTTCTTTTTCCCACCATTCATTTTAACATTTTTTTCATAACTCTATCAAGAAGTAAAATTTTCTTTTCTCAATTGAGAGAAGATAGTGATACTTTTCATCTTTAGTGAAGGAAAGTACAGCCATATCCATGGCAACTGACATTAGTGACATACAGGTAAAATCTATCAAGAGTGTAATAAATCTTAATCAAACTTTTCCCTCTGATGCATTACTTGTACATCTCTCGCTTTTGGCTCTGGAAATGAAACGGAACCTTCGGAAAGAAGTGTCTCACTTTCTTCCCTTGATATACAAATAACTAATATTTATATTATTTAACTTTCGTCGACCATAAATAGTAAGCAAACTTTGATGGCCAATTTATACTGCAAAAATAAATTATACCTTTCATACATATCATTTTAATCCTTATTAATATGGTTTTATAAAAACAATAAGTCATAATTTATTTACTGTTAAAAATATCAATATATTATAATTTGAAAACAATTTTATTATGTTAATTCAAAAACGTATAAAATTTGATTTAAAAAATATAGTAATAAAAGTCTGCCGTAATTATTGTATGTATGTACTACTATATTTATTTATTTATGTTACTCTGTACAACAGGAACTTAATCCCAATTACAGTACAGGGTCCGCTCTCACCGAGCCGCAGTGTGGTAGTTTATATAATTTTTAGCTTGAGTGAAATTCGAACTCGGGATCTCCGGATTCAAATTCCATATTGCTATCCACACCACCGTACTGACGAATCTGGGGTAGGTGGCTCAGTGGTATCGGGTCGGCCTGTGTATTTGAGAACCTGGGTTCAATTCCAACAGCCGACAAAAAATTTTCACCAATTCAAAACTACTCCTGTGACCCCCACCCCGCGAACACCTTTGGAGGCCGTGATTTCACGCGAAGAAATATATCACTTAGCGAGATTTGCTACGACAGAATATCACACCCAGTAATGGATAAAAGGCGTGATGATATATTTATGTTATATATGTGTTCCTACAATTTACCTTTTGCACATGATTTAAATTAATATCCAAAACGGGGTCAACTCGAACTTATTTAGCAAAAAGTGCCTATGAATCTTAAATATAAGTTGATTTTTGAAATTTTGTAACTGAATAATATTTATACGAGGAAATTAAATTTAAAAATTATTACGAAAGTCATGATCTAGGTTTAACAAAGACCTGTTTTCGGCTCAGCGAAAGTTAACTTGAAAACCTGAAATTAAATATGAAAATGCACAACATTAAAAACAACACCTTAAAAAGCACATTCCAACCCTTCAAATTAATAACATCAAATACAAAGTCAAAGACTTGAAACACCGCGATTCTAAAGACAGAAATACCTTCTTATGTTTGCTTGAATGCTTTCTAACCTCAACACTGAAAGAGGAGGAGCAATGATCGTCATTAATCAAAAGCAACACTCAACTGAGTCAGTGCACGTTGTACAGTGTTGTAGGAGTGAGCCTCTTTTCACCAAACAGAGAAAATAGAATCGACGACAAATATTCACATCTTTCGTTGGAATAACTGCAGCTAATTTATAATACTCAACATTACTATAAATTACATGATGAATCAGTGGCGTACAGGGTTATTCATCAATCATTTACAGGGAGATTCATAAAAAAGGAGTTAACTAATTATATTTTTATTCCGAGGTGATATTACTAGAAGTAGAGCTATTTACGAAACAATAATGTATATATCTAAAATAGGAGATAGCCGAGAGACGGTATTCTGAGCACGCCGTAGGACGAGGTACCTATACACATTTTTATTTATACTCCCATTATTGTCATATAACATACTGGTTTCTATGGCGCTAAATAACATCTGAATCACATGTTGACAAGCTGTGACTTCAAACGTTTTAGTCACGAGGTGAAGTTTTCTGCATCTGTCATTGTAACTTAACCTTACTTTTTAAATAATTCATAAAAATGTACATTTTTTTATTGTCTTCATTTGCGATCATAAAAAAGTATAGTATGTGATTCGTTTTATAAACTCTTTAGATGCTCGTTTTTTATACATTCTCTTCGCTTCGCTTAGCTAGTGTAAAAAAATAAACTCTTAACTAAATAGATATTAATAAAATTTGTTACTTAATATACTAGTATCTTACAGTACCGGTTTTCGATATATATAAGAAAATCGGTTTTAGTGACTAAAATCAGCAATTATTCACATGTGACTAAAATTTAGTTTGAACTTATTTCTAACTTTATTGTAGAAAAATTGCTACTATAAGATAAAACGTTGTATATTACACGTGAGTGAAATATCATTATATGGTCGTGAGAATTTGAACAGTTGTGTACAATGATTTATTTCACTCACTTATAACATAATATACTATTATTCAACTGTATTATTTGTATTTAAAAACTTTATTAGTAGAATAAAATCATTATAAAAGCATTACCAGTGTGAAGTATTAAACACACGAGTGCTGTAATATGCTTTAACTCACATTTGTTATACAAAATTTTATCTAAGACTGCTTAAAATTACTTAAAATCCCATTTTTGGTTCAAACATCGGATTTGACACTTTAAAAAATGTATCAAAATGTAATAAATATGTGATCAATATAAATGGTTATCTTTTTGTATTGTTTCATGTTTAAATATTGAAACTTTTTTGTTCATAATTTTTGTAAATAAAAATGCGTTAGGTAATAAGTTTATTACATAACTAGCGCGAATGAATACGAACCATTCATCTATAACTAGCGTGATAATATATTACACTACTCAACTTAAGTAACTGTTAATAAATGATGTAATAAATCGTTATCCAAGTAGTAATAAATAAAAAACTGTTTTTAACCTATTTTGATTGGGTAACCAAGAAAACGGTTTGTCATTTATTTCAAACAAACATTTACTATTTTAGTCCGATAAAGTAGGATTGTACAAAAACAGATTAAGAAAATCTATTTAATATGTATTTTGTTGTATGTTCGATATTACCTATTAGGTAACTAATTATATAATATTCTCAAATTTATTTTTTGCAAATAAAAGTTATTCTGCAATTATTTCTTTATTACATAGTAAGATCTTGTCTGGAAATTATTCTGTGTACGCCCATGCCCATTTTACCGCACTTTACCTATCATACATTTACAAGTTTATTTAAATTACTGGTAATTTGGAAATTTATTTTCCTGCAGTATGATTAACAATTTTTCGGTTACTATATGAAAAACTAAATTGCGTGATTTGTGACTTTATTAAGAGTTTGATAATGATACAGTATCATATACGCAAGTTAATAGTTGTGAATTAAATATATGCTAATTTCGTTTAATTATAAGTAATTGTATTTACGTAGGTTTGCATGTGCGTAACGCGGTTACCTAATACCATCAACAGGGATTTAAATTATAAAGTAGTGGTATTTCTGATAGTTTTTTCTCAAAGTTTTATGGTAGTGATAGAATGGTGTGTTTATAGAGGTATCAATTAGTTTAGCCTAGCGTGTGAAGTACAAGGTCATTGACGTAAAATTTTAATTTGTAACAATTATAAAATACTCATAAAAACAGTAATAATGTTAAATGATTCCAATAATTTGACGTTAAATATGTAAAAAAATTAATGTTTTGTTTCAATTTCTTTTTATTTATTTATATTTTATGATTTCATAACCTAAATTTTTTTAGTATCCAGTAGATATCAAAGCATTAGTAGGGCCCACTTATTAATCCTAGAATAAAGAAACAATTACAGGTACAGAGTTCGGTAGTTCATTTATTTTTAGCTTGAGCGGAATTCGAATTCAGGATATTCTGATTCAAATATCGTAACGCTAACCATACCACCGTATTGCCGAATTATGAACTATCATTTATTAATACGATATTAACTCATTTATCTGATAGATGAGTTATCTGTCATTTTATTGTAGCAAGTATACCAGGTGTCTACTTTTTTTCCAAACATAGGAAATTCAATGTTAAAATTTTGATTTAGCGATATCTCTTTACCTATTAATTTTAGAACAAAATTGTACTGAAGAAAAATGTTCAGAATTAAAAACTGCATCCATAGAGTATAAGTTTGTTATTCAATTGTTTCTTATGTCCGAGTTAGAAGCAAAAGAAAATACACACTTTAAAGCAATTATCAGAGTGCCATGAGAAATTTCCTATGTTCGGAAAAAAAGTAGACACCCGGTATATGGGGGGCCTAAATCAGCAAGATTTGAACCAACAAACTGCTCCCTATGAAATTACGACTCTATACATGATGCGAATACTTGAGCAAAAACAGTTTATAACTATTGTCAATAAATAAGTATATAAATAAATATAAATATTGTGGTAATTTGGAAACCAATAAACAATTAGATTCACATCTTAAATTTGTCACGAGCTTATGCAAATTTTTTATAATTTAAAAATAAATGTTAATATATTTATTATAACATTTATGCACAATTTTAAAACGTAACACATTAAAGATCTAAACTAAAAAGATGGGCAATTTTTAGATTAATTCTAAAATTTAGACAAATGATATACATCCACGATATATTTATTTACATATCAAACTTATACTTATGCTCTATATTTAATTATTTATAGGTTAAAAATATGTTAAAAATTATTTAAAATAAATACTGAATTGATATTTAATGTTTTAGGTTAATTCTTAAAATTATGTACCAGCATAAACATTACCTAATAAAACATAGATAGTAGTTTAGTTCTAAATATAAATGTGAATGATAGATATCGATGTATAACCCAAGCACAAGTGGTTTAAATTACCTCAAGTAATAATATAAATACTTGTACCTGTGTATATTGATTCTTTTATTATCGTGTATCATCCATCTAAAGTGGTTTTTCGGCACCGAAAATAACAAGTTGCTAAAGTTGATTTATGAAACCCAGATCTTGAAAAATGGTGGCTCGGTGATTAATCAAACTCACTTTTTCAAAAACCATAATGTTTTTCTTTACATTTTTTATCGAGAAATAATTTGTCATTGTATTCGCGATAAGAAAAAAGAATAATATTAATAATAACTCATAATGATGTAACAAATAAATTACAGAGTTTATAAATTAATCAGTACGAGGAAGGAATCACTAATTAATTAGTTATTTAGTTAAAATCTTTCTAAAATACATTATTTTAATCATTATCCCGTTACATCGGACGTCCGTATTTTTTCTATAAATTGACGGTTACCTTTCCAATAAAATATTCAAATTATATTATTTTTGTTGTTTATCTTAAGAAACGGATCAAACATTGTTTCTGAGTAGTTAATTATAATTCAAAAGATAAAATAGGTTTTACCTGCAGAGTGAAGATTAATTAAGTTACCTAGTTAATATGTAAACTGGTATAGGGAGGTCAATGAATAACTTTTTCATTCACTGACTAACCGTTTATCACTTCGGCTTAGACCTCAGACTCAAAGCAGATCATTATTGTTTGGGTTGATGATAGAAAATACCCTAGCGTCTACCCTAAAACCCGGGTTAATTGCAAACTGATGATCTATCTCGCTATAATATGAAAGAGTAATAGATATATTACTTTCAAAGTATCTTGAACATTTAACTTCGTACATTTTCACCTGTCAAATGATTTTTATTTGTTTCAGAGAAAAATGTTTTAAATAAAAAAAAATTGTAACTAAATTTAATAATTTTTATTTGGCCGTCTTTCTATATAATTGTTTTTTAATGTCTAATCAAACCATGACTGATTTGTTTTAAAGAAAGATATTTGTTGATAATGACCAGATTTATTAACAAAAAAAGTTTGTTTATTGTTTATTTCTTTATGGTAGTCTGTTAAACATCAACTTAATTCCAATTACAGTACAGGGTCCGGATACAACGAGCCGCAGTGTGTTAGGTTCATATATTTTTTACTTGACTGGGATTCGAACTCGAGATATCCGGATTTAAATGCATACTACCATACTGCAGGATTAATATAATGAAATATATAGCTTTAATTCTACTAATATGTATTCCCGAGTTTAACGGCTTGACTTTGTTTTTATTCTATGAATAATTACGTTTTGGTGCGTCCGATAAAATTTTTAAAATGCAAATAAAGAGAACTTTACAAAAAAAATACATTTCGCTTTATATAATTTTTAGTAAAATATAAATTATATTCTAGTGATGTATCAATTGATTAAATAATATTAAATTTATGAAATACCCTGAAAAAATTATTATTTATGAATACAAAAGTAGTTTCAGAAAGTAATGGAATTGACAATAACAATTGCATATGAAAAATAGCAACTAGATAGGTATTAATTATATAATTGAATTTAAATTATATATTTTACAAAAGAAAAAAAATTAAAACAAACACCAAACAATAATTTTGTTAAAATATTACAAATGTCACACTTAAATATTATAATTTGTCTTCGAGCTAAATTAAATTTAGACAAGTAGTTATTAATTATAATCAGGTAAGTGAGCACGCGATTGTGTAAACGTATAAAATATTCCGTCCAAAATTAGAATTACCAATCAGTAACACTATCAACAAATCAAAATCCAATCATTACTAAAATAAAACACAAACCCCGGAAATTTACATGAAAATGTTGATTAAAATCCGCTCCACTTAAAACCCATAAATCCACACAAAATTAGACTCACCGAATATACATGACTGGAGTGTAACGGAAGTCCAAATAAAACCACCAGAAACTTCAATAAAAACACTATATGTCACAAAATCACAATCACAACACGATAAATCGTTTCCTAACCTTAAAAAGATCTGTCACTTCACAGTTCACACACAGAAGATCAGTCACTAAAAGTAGTTTTAAAGTTATTCACAGTGTTGAGATACGTAACTGCACATCAGGTGAACGTATCTCGTATGTCGCTCTGTACGTGTGCACGACTCAACGACCGGATCGGTAATAACGCGCGCGATGCCGTCGACTGAGCGAGTGTGCGCTGGAGCTGGAAAAACTGAGCTGGCCGGGGTTCGTGGTAGGCGGAATGCTGAACCCGAATGAGTGGAAGCGACCGCAGTCTCCACTACGTCGGATCGCTGGACCAGACGGGTAGACGGACTGTGTCATTGCAACGAATTCTCGAGAGCAAAGATCTCTCTGTATTTATTGGTTTTTGTATATTTTCTATCGCCATTACAAAATACATTCATTATATTATTATGAGGTAGATATCTCAGTGACCTGTAGCCTTAAGAATCCAAGATAGACTCCCGCAGTCAACAAACCTAACTCCATATTAAAATTACCTGTGTGATTTCCTAATCTCTAACATATTTGGAGGTCGTGATTTGTCGACTGGTAATCACACTTCACGAGCAAAATATATCTCTACTACGATAGAATACCACACCCAAAAATGTATAAAAGGTGTGTATTATACAGGCTGTTTCACAACTTAGAGCAAAAAATTAAAGGGTATATTCTGTACGACGTGCTGATCATGAAACAAAAAGATTTTTTTTTTAAATTCGAAAAATTAAGGGTTGTTAACCTAAAACATTTTTTGTAGTACTGCACTGGATTCGCTTTCCTATTAAACACAAACAATGAAGTAGTATCAACTACGAAAGAATAATTACACAATTCAATTATTAGCAGTTATTTATAATAGAATTTTATTTAATTAATAACTTTAACATAATCATCCACCCAGTGGCAGTGGCAACGAAAAATTTTGGACTAAAACATGGAAAATAGTTTTGCGATTTAAAAAAAATTCTTTTTGTTTCATGATCAGCACGTCGTACAGAATATACCCTTTTTTTTTGCTCTAAGTTGTGAAACATCCTGTATATATATTTTTTTATATGTGCGTTAGCCGTTAGATTAGATATAATTAAAATGTTATATAATGGTAGTGGAAAAGTAAATTTTCTCTTAGTGAGTATAACAAAATTATTATCAACTATTAATGTAGACATAAAATATAGGCCAACGCCGGAATTTTAATCTGGGACACAAAACCTGGATATTTGACCCTATTTTTATTACAAATCAAAATTTATAATTAAAGCAGTATTAATAAAATAATGCAAATATTTATTCCAATATGAATGTAGCATATTCATTAACTATATATTTTATTATTGAAAATAAAACTTTAGCGATAATATACGATCTGTTTCTTTTATAATATGTATTATTTACATGCATTGCATACTTATATTTCACTCAAGAAAACAACAAAGTATATGTAGGTATAATAAATATCAATTTCAAAGTTCATAAAATACTTAAAAATCATTTCTGTAATTAGGGTAGTGCACCCTCCAAATTATCGTACAACCACTAACAGTAATTGCTAAAATTTCTATCTATAGTTTTCAGTTTAGAATAAAAATATGTTATCCACTGTGACCCAGGGTCGTATCCAGGGGAAAGGGAGCTGGCCCGGGCTGAACTTAGGTAAAAAAAAATTGAGATGAGGTAAAAATATTCAAACTTGAATAATAAAAAAATATATTAAGATTATACCACCGATTTGGTCAAATTAAAAAGTTAATGTAAGTATTAGTGAAAAAGTAAAATGTAAAAATATGTTTCGATCAACACCCCCGGTTCGCGCAGTATTTGTTTACGTGTGGTAAATTATCACTGGTGAATTTTGTTTGTTGTATTCGTACGGACTACAATCGATCTTGCAAAATCTCTATCAATTGTTCCTTCGTGTCTTGTTGCTCCGGTTTCTCTGATTAGTTGTTTACGTCGTTTTTCTCGTCCTGGTGCGTCTCGACTAGGTATGGCATATATTCAGTATATTCAATTTTGGATTTAATTCAGTTTGCTTTTATTTAATTTAGTCTTAACTTATTTTTGGAAAAATTTACAGCTTTTTACATTTTTTCTGTTGTATTTCTATTTTGTATTTCTATGATTATTATTTTAAATAGTTAAGTACCTTTTTGTTACCAAAGACCAAAGAGTTGTTTTTCGTTATTATATTTATTTATCTTATGTTAATTCTGTTTTCCATTTGTTAATAATTTTTTTCTTAAATATACCATATCTATACATTTTTTAAAAACTCAGTTAAAAAAAGAAATATTATCTCTGGTAGGAAAAAATTGAGGCCTGACAAATATTTCCTTCTGGCTACGGCTCCGATATTTATTTATTGAGTAAGTCAGAGTATTTCAACCGGTGTGCCGCGGCACACTCGTGTACTGCGAGACGTCCGCAGATGTGCGGCAATATATACGTTAAATAACGACTTCATTTTATCGTGGCGTCTACGATAAAAATAACTCTATGTCGCAAATATACTAACTTGCTACAATTGTGTATATTGTATCAATAATGTAGATCAATTTCTATCTAATCATAAATTCTTGATTAAATCCCCATTGGTCTGGAGGTCGGGACAATACTGCTTACTTCTCAGTATACATTTCTATTTAGTGCTTTTACGTATCGAAAGCATTCAGTTCGTACCTATGTTTGTAAATAATTCAAAAATGTAAATATTTGTACGATGGTTGAATAAATATAATATCCTTTTGGTGTGCCGTAGAATTTTAATAATTATTTTATGTGTGCCATGATATTAAAAAGGTTGAAAAACTCTAGTGTAGTAACATATTGTTAGTTCGCAAAAATATTTCATAGCTACTCGTAAATTTAATTTAAAAACACCATAAATCATATAACCTTCATTACCTACAACCTAATTTGAAACTCCAAATTTATTCCTAAACTTCACCCATCCATTCCACCCTAGAAACTCCCTCCGCAATGAGTAAACAACCAATCCTCACACCCTCCGAAAGTAGAACCATGGCTTTCATCCAGAACTACCAGACAACTACTGTCACAATACAACTATATACCCGCTATATGCTATGTTATTCTCCATTCTTCAACTGTTCCACTTGTTAGTTCTGTGATGTCTGTGATCGCATATCGGGTAAGCGAGGAACGAAGAGTTGCGGAGAGTCGGCATGTCTCGGACCCGACGCGCCGGTGAATGAACCACGCACCGAGGAGTGCGGAGTAACAACAAATGTTGTGATGTGTTGTGACGCAGACTGCCATCGGGAGCAACGAATGTTCAAGGAGATATATTATTGATTGAGGTGGAGTGGATGGTATAGGGTAGGTTTTTAATTGTTAAACTTTGTTATAATATATTGGAGATTAATAATTGTCAAGGTGATGACATATCTATACCGGGTATCCACAGAGAGCGTGGCATCCCTGTTAACTTCTGGTTTAAGCGAAAGTGGCATCAACTGTCTTATTTTAAATGGAAATGGAAAATGTAAAATTCTCAATGTAATGATTTTTTCAGTAAAAAAATAATACAAAAAGATTCAAATTAAAACAACAAAAGTTGTCTGTGGTTTTATTCAAAACAATTAAAATGCGTAACTATAATTTCTCTAGCAGTGAACAAGTGGATATGTTATTAATTTATGGGGAATGTAGCAAAAATTCGAAACAGCCATTTTTTAGAAATTTGTTAAGGGGTTAGCCTTAAGATTTTTACGAATTTTAACCATTTATGAATTTTTTGTAATAAAATATTTATCCGTGCGAATTTTTCTTTAAAAATTTGCATACCTATGTATTTTCACGCGAGGAATTCACTGGTGTTCACAGATTTGCATTATCTCTTCAACTTTTGGATATATTGAGAAAAGACAATTTTCAGAAATAGTACAATTTCGATATAAGTTAACTAGCGCACGAGAAATACACTCGTTCAAACCGCATTTCAATATCTCTTTTAGTTTTCGAGATATGCGTTCTCAACTTCAAACAGAATCATGTAGATTTAATGTTTACAAGAATAACTAATACAAGAAAAAGAAATTAATTTTAATTTTCAACACTTATATTGTATGAGAATCAACGAAACAGATGTTGGCTGTAAACACGATTCTCTGAAAAATTATCAGGTCGATTTCATCTTGAAATTAACTTCATTTTTGCTAATTTGGCAAATAATTACTTGTCATTTTTAAAACGAAGAGAAAATAAATGTAATTATAAACACAGTTATAATATAATTTTCTCGTGTATCCTCTGTATGTCAATTTGGTAAAATATACATTTCAATAATATTTTTCTGCTCAAAACATATTTATTTGTTTTTCGTTTATCAGATGTAGACGACGCATCTCTAATATATTAAATAGTATGTTATGCATCAAGGGAGGGAAATAAGGGATAATCGCGCCCTCCCGTGTAGCATATCATACTTTTCGTAACAAGTGCACAAAAATTACTCTTATCGGGACAAATGTCAAATATGGGTTGCGTAACTAGTTACCTAGGAAACGCCGCAAACAGCTAATAATCTTAGTCTCATAACATAATGTTTCTCTCCCTAGGGGAGAAAAGCAGTGTTTCTCTCTCTAAAATTAGGGAATAAGAACGTGTTTCTTGTGCATGTGTTACGAAAGATAATTAAAACCACACCTTACGTACATGCAAATTTCGAGTTCATAATATGTTTATTTAAAGAGAATTAAAGTAATTTGACCTCATGCAAGTTATGCCTACTTGAATTAAAATAAATTCTTCTGCAATATTACAAGCGGTCATCGAATTTCAAGCATGAGTTTATGTCATTCATTCTACTGAAAATGGAATATAAGAGTATACTCGAGAGATTCATTGACCTTCCATTCATGAATTTATCATTTTTAAAGGTGTCTTAAGAATACCACGCGATTCTTTATTCATCAACTTGCTTCAAATAACTCTTTGTTCATATTTTCAGATCAATATCTTCTTAAGAACACTCCACTATTTCGTAACACTGAAAATGATACACTTTGGAATTTTACGAAAATAAGGCTGTTACCCAAAGCACTACAAATACAGCTTACTATATTGATGCACAAAGATATAGTGAAAATAAAAAATCGATGTGTGCCTCATAACAGGATAGGAAAAAGTTAATTTTAATGTTGTTCAATATTTTTGTAATTAAGTGAAACAATGACAATATGTTAAAATGACTGTAAAGCTGGATTCATGCAGCCTTTTAATTTAATAGATAAATGTTTGTAACTCAATATAGACACGTATGCTTCATTCTCATTTAAGTTTTCATTTATCTTTCATTTAATTTATAAAATAATTAAATTTTATCTTTTAAATTAGTGAAATTAGTGCGACCTTATTTATTTATATATACATTTCTTTTGACACAAATATATATAGAGAATAGTCAGGTAGATATTAATAATAATATAAGGTACATGGAACATATCCAATTTAGTCTTATAAAAATTCATTGAATGTAAAAAAAATTTTCTTAATTAAATAATTTTTGAGTGTTTTTTTAAAACTAGCAGGAGTACATTTAGTTTTAATTAATTCTGGCAATTTATTGAAGATATTCAGGCCTATTCTATTTGGAGAGCTTTTAACGATGTTTAATTTGGAAACAGGGATTTTATAATCGTTCTTTTGTCTAGTATTATAACCATGCACATTACTATTTAATTCTAAATTTGTTCTTTTATTGTAAATGTAACAAGCCATTTCAAAGATGTAGAGTCCAGTGAGCGTAAGAATTTTTAAATTAACAAACATTCTCTAATATATGATACAAATTCATATTGTAAAATTGACAATATTTCGATTGACGCATGCGTTCATTTTACATTTATGTTTCTAATATTGTCTATCTGGAAGGTACATGAGAATGAAATGAAAATTTAAATTACATGTAAATGATATTATAAATTCGCCTTAAAATGAGGACAGTTATGAATTATAACGGGCTTCATTTGCATTATTTCCATGACAAGTACTGCCAGTTTAGCAAATTCACTTAAACGTGGTAATAATAAAAATTATGTTTTCACGATCCTATCAAAAAAGAAATTATTCTTGACTTAACTGAGAGAAGAAAGTTATACTTTTCATCCCTAGAGAAGGTCAATTTTTTTTCTCTAGGGAAGGACAGTAAAGCTTTACCCATGGTAACTGCAAAATAATGATACGATTTGACATTAGTGACATCTAAGGGACATCTGTTAAGAGAGTTAGAAATCCTATTTAGATATCTAATTTATTTAAGAAAATTTTACTTTCTGATAGTATAGTAAGAAAAAATATATGCATATTTCGTGAAGAATATGTTGTCTCCAGGTACTTTATATTTTTTGCATTTGGCACGAGAAAAGAAACGACCCCTTCGGGAAGAAATGTTTAACTTTCTTCCTTTCATGTACAAATAACTTTTAGGGACATTTGCTTCAAATAACTGATAACAAAATAGAAAATATTTTAGCAATTATATTTCAAGCGTTATTCTAAAAAATAATGTATGAGTATTTGTTAAAGTTAATTAATTTAAGTTTGAAAATCTGAAGACAAAAATATTTCATTTGCTGATTTTCAAAACAGGAACACATACTGTTAATATGATAATGTATACAAAAAAGCATATCTATTTCATTGTCTTCTGCCAATTATACTACTGATATCTTTTCAATCGTATGAAGTAAATATTCGTATATAATATCACAAGGGACTCAAGTTTTATCAGTAAACTTTTCTTGAAAACATTGTTTACCTAGCAACATCGTGAGAGTCATCTGTTCGAATAAATCACGAGAGCGTAGCTCGAGGGATTTATTCTGAGCAGATGACTCGAAGGATGTTGCTTAAAGGTAAACAATGTTTGAAAGAAAAGTTTACTGATAAAATAAGAGTCGCGAGTGGTATTTGTGAAGAATATTTCTCGAATGATATCTCTATATTTTTGTATTAAATTAAAAATTTATTTTAAATGTGATTCTTTTAATTAGGTAAATATTCTCCAGATACTACCTTGACACTTTTTTGTATTTTCTGATTTCTTATTTTCTATTTCGGTACAAATTCTGACATTTTAGAAAACTGATTGTTTATTTTGAAAATGTGGTGTTTGTGTCTCCTAGGCAACGGCGATTTGTCGGTGACAAATGGTCTTGGGCATTTACCGCGCGACAAACCCCCGTTGGCAAGCAATTTGTTACTGTAATTGTTTATGAAACTATGTAAAATTTGTCAGTATAATTGACATAAGTGAAATAATCAATTAAAACTGAAAGTCCCTGTTCCTTGTTTTCGAAACACCATAAAGTTTAAGTATATCTCGGCCGGATATCCGTGATTGTAATTATTATTGACATGGTAGGTGATAATACACATTTCACGCACTCTGTCTATTGCGCAAATTATATAATAAAATCATTACTAATGCATAAAAAGATAATTATATCAAAGCAGCTAACATTTCTCATTATAAACAATAATTTATTGCCTCCTCGCCTAGCTTTAATTAGTTAATAATTATGGACATTTTTATGAAGTAAGCTTCATAATATTTAATAATTATTAGTTCGAGAAGTTATCTGCACATCTAGATACTTGTTATCTGGAAAGTTGGCAAGATTGTTGGTAAGTTAGTCCGGTTTTGCAGCAAGGCGATAAAGTTTCGAACTTAACTAAGTCGAATAGCTAGGGGAATTCTGTATTCATAGCGGGGATATTAATGGCTTTCTAAAGTTTGAATTTCAGATTTTAACAACAACAAAAATTATTGAATTCATTATCACTTCGGTACGTCTATAGTTCCTTATTCGTAAAGTAATATATCAAAATGGTAGTAACATTAAAGTAAGTAATAAACTTTATGGACATAGATTATTGAAGCTGTAACTAACACATGCATTGTATTGTTTTGTTATTACATAATTTATTCGAATATAACAGCCTGTCAATCTTAAGTTATTTTCATATAGATATTATCCTAATGGAATGGATGAAATATGCAAATTTGCTATTAAAAATTAACTAAAAAATAAATTTAATCCCTAAATAACCTCATTCATAATGCGAAATTAGTAGTTATAGTTAATATTGACAGTCTGGCATGCATAGTAGCGCAAAAGCTTTCATAACAGAAAAATTAGCTTTATTTGGCCCAGGGATAATTTCAATTGTCGCAGAAGTTTGCAAGCTCCAAACTTATTGTTAGTACTAAACTCTTACTACTAAAAAAAATGAACTAATTATATTTGAAAATTATTTTTTCGTTTTTAATCTTATTTAGATCGTGAAAAAATAGTATATTCTACATTATAGACGAAGTCATTAATTACACCAATAATTTTTAAATTGAGAACGACAATAATTAATACTACTCGAAATTTATATTTAGAACGTAGTTTTCATCATGAGTGGGGTAAGACTAAGATTACACAACTTGTAATCAAGTCGATAGTCTAGATTGAAAATTATTTCATATTTTTATTTAAAAGAACTCTAAATGACAAAAATAAAATACGACCCACCTACAAAACAATATAGCAGATAATAACGTAAACTTATATTTTCAGCACGCATTTCTCATTTCTTCTTATCAGTGTTCCAGTTATTGTTCATTATTTCGTTCCACAAAGCCACAAACCAATAATTTTACCCATACGTTCATGTCAAGAAAGTGCTTCTCAAAACAGTGCTGCAAAAATAATCATAATAATTTGGCAGAAGATCTTAAAACATTGAATGAAAAAAAGAATACAGAAAAAGAAACTCAAACAGTTTGTTTATACTTTCAATAAGATAAAACAGAGAGATTTCTCAATTGAAGGACTTAAATTTAAGACTCTCCAATTATATTTTGTTCAAGTAAGCAATTACTTAATTACCTTACAATCGCTAACCCAATAAACCACAACTCTGTTTCTACTCACAGCTGCAAAGTCCAACCACAACCTCAAAAGCATTTGGTCAGTCTGTTAGACAGCATAGAACACACCCTTTGTCCCGTAGCTGTCGTTGTTCTATAACAAACAACACTTTCAACCCCCACGGTATACACCCCATATGGATCAGCAACACTCGACAAGCTGACCATTGCTGTAGGCTACCCTTAGTTGGGATACGGTTCGCGCAGGGAAATGTAGAATACTTTTAAAGATATTTGAGTTTGACTATGACCACAACTTCTAGGTACACACAAGGTCAAAAGAAGTCGAGATATTGTAATTTTAACCATTATAAAATTGTAACTTCATAACAGTTTTTCAAAGAGATATGTCGTCTGTTTTCTAATAATATTAATTCAGTAACTTTTTTAGCTGGAATTATCAAATTTTTATATACACACTTATTTATTTATTTTTTACGGTACTCCACACAAGAGGACCTTTATCTCAATAACAATACAGGGTTCGGATTCACCAAGTAGCAGTATGGTAGTTCATATATTTCTAGGTTAACTACAATTTAAATTTTGACAGCAATATAAATTTCCTATAAGTGATTCGCTGTTATCGTTCTTAAACTATATTTAAAAAATATACTATATTGTGGCTAATAATACCGGTCGTTAAAATATCCTTTTGTCATATATTAATTATTATCCAATGCAAATTGTTTTTTACAACCCTATCATAAAGTAACATTTCTTACCTCAATTGAGAGAAGAAGGTGATATTTTTATCCCTAAGGACAAAAGTACATTTTTCTTCTTTAGGAAAGAAAGTAAAACCATATCCATGGCAACTGGAAAACAACGGTTTGATTTGATATTAGTGACATCTAGATGATATCTGTCAATAGAATAATAAACTTATCTAAATTTGAAATTAATTTCTGTCCTCGGAAAATGAAATGACACCTGCTGGACGAAATGTCTTATTTTCTTCTTTGATATAATAATAACTATTGAAATGCGTAGGATCAATAAAATACAAAATTGCTGCTTGTGTAGAATCGAAATATCTGTGAATTTACTACAGCAGAATGTTCACTGTATTGAGCGCAATTTTGTAGAAAACCAATGACAGGAGAAGCAACAGAGAAGGATAGATGCCCAAGACTTAGCGATAATAAGAGACAGCAATATTTTATGTTGGTTAGGGGTTTGATGTCACTGGGAATTGGAAATAAAGTTTCGCAGTTTTTTGTTTTGTGCGAGGACGATGTGATATGGGTTTGAATTGATGTTGATTGTTTTGTCTGGGGATATTATAAGGGGAATGAAGATCATTTGATAGTTTTTATTACAGTGTTAGGTGGGGGTGTTGAATAAAACAAGTATCGGGAGATAAATGAATTTATAACTTTCCACAATAAATATTTATAAAATGCTTACGGGTAGGTAATATGTTTTTTTAAACATTTTTCTCGCCAAATAGTTAGGAAATTAGTTTTCTCTCTGTAGAGAGGAAAAATAGCAGTAGTACATAGGATATTATTTTATAAAACAATTAAAAATATCTTATAAAATATATAAAAATGTTGTGTCTAACACTAATGAAAAGCCCTTTTGCCAAATAATTGCTTTTTTCTGTAGTTTGTCGAATAACTATAAAAATATCTAAAATTCTAAAATGTATTTTTATTATTGTACAATAGATACTTAATCATGTTTAGAATACAAGGACGCAAGTCGAATTTTATTGTTATAAAATGAATTAAGCGAGATTTGAACCAAAATGAAACGACAATGCGACCATGGTGATATTTGCTCATTATAAATATAACAACAGATTAATAGATTATTATACATCTAGGGGAAGAAGTGCATGATTTTTCACCCTCAGGCTACAAAACACCGAGGGAAAAATAACATTCTCTCCTGAGATATATTAACGTTCACCACGTTTTAGATGAAAAAAGTGATTTTAAATATAATTTATTCATAATTTTTTTGACATATTAATTTTAAAATTATTAGTCTTTGACAAAAAAAAACTTTGATAATAGCGAAAATGTATGCCAACAAGTGTGTTTATATCATATTACATTATATTTCTAAATTGAAATACCAAGAATACAGCATAGAATCCTCGGAAAATCCCAAAAAAATTATGATGCAGCTTCTGCAGCTGTTTTTATTTGTTTCATTGCACTCTATTGTATTTTACATATATTTGACAGCTGTACTGTCAATCTAACAGAAACTCCCAGGAGGAATAATGTGCATATTATTTCCCTAGGTATAAAATGTTTCACTTTTACCTCGATTTTTATATCGTACAAACGGTCAAATACTCTCGATCGAGGAAAAAAATGTAATACAAATATTTTCCTTTCTTTGAAATAATTAATCTATTACTTAGATGAAAAACATAGAATATATAATTATGTGTACCATCTCCACTTCTTCGTATATATTCAATTAATTTCTTATTTTTAAATGTTTTTTCGGTAGTAATATCATGTTTATATCTTTTGTTAAATTGTAAATATTTTAAGGACCTCATCTAATTGTTTAGTAAATTATAATTAAAAATCCCTAGAATCCCACACATTTCTCATAAAGAAGTACCTATCACTCAAATGCATCTCTAACACAATCACTCAATCACAACCCTTTCCCATCCACTTTAATCAACCACCATCTCCAGTACCAACAAATAAAATTATATTTATCACACCCTCAGAGAATTAGTTCCACTAAAGTGGCTTCAAACCGTGAAGAATTGCCTCATCTGCACTATTCAATTCTTACTGCCATGTTAGTTCTCTGATCTGCCGCTGTGTGCCGCCACATATGCCGATCAGCTGCACATTTGCACCCGAGTAATTGTTTCGCACCCTCGTGATGTGAAATCACCCCAAGTGTGAATGCGATCGCTAAATTACTTCGGCTTGTTATCTTTTAATACTTCCCGGTACGCTGTTTCTAACCAAACAGGGTAAAAATAATATTTGGGAGAAGATAATATACAATATTGGAAAGATGGGAGATAGCAGAATGCAGGGAAATTTAATTTTGTGGGGTTTCAATAAGATTATAATTTGTTTTATCATACTTTTTGTATGGTATGTGTGTTACCAGGTAAATAGCTTTATGGCAATGCATTGTACTGTAAAAATGAAAACTCGAGTTCGCTTTTAAAAAAGATAAAATAATTTCTGTGGCTCCATCTTCTTTAATATTTTCGGAACCATGATTTCATGACTGCTAGACTACCAGAAGCAATGGTAAATGATCTGATAATTACGTCATTTATTTTGTTTGTAATAAAAATAAAAATATTCATTTCATTTCCCTCATTTATATTTTCAAGAAAGTAATGTAGTTTTTATACTTTGTGTTCATAATCGCTCCATTATTATACTGAAAATAGTTTAATAATAGAGGTTATTGTTAAACTATTTTTGGCAACTTATTATTTTATAAGATTGGCGCTACTATCCAGCCACAGATTAAATGTCATCGCAAAATAACCTTAAATATTTTAAAATATTATTTTCTTACAATTTGAAAGAATTTTCAATGTTAGATACATATACTCAAGACGAAGGACAAATTAAAACGATATTACAATTTGGTAAACTATTATAACCTAAGGATTTTAATCAGTAAAATACTTATTCTTTCTATTCAGATTTTATATTATAACTACATAATTTGCACGAAAATTACTAAAATACTATTTATACACATGTGACATAAAAAGAAAAGTGTGAAATTTTTAATTAAATTCCCAAAAATAAGTACCCCTTATTTAAAGTGTACATTTTTAGTGCCAATGGCTGGTACTACAAACAGTTATTTGATGTTGTATTAAATAAATTGACTATTGTAGTGTTTATAAATATAATTTAATTATTAATATATTAGAAATAACTATCAAACTATTGGTACTAAAAATGCAAACTTCAAATAAAGAGTACTTATTTTTATAAAAGAATTTAAAAATTACATATTTTTGTTTTCTATTCAATATCTTATAACTATACAACCCATTAAACTTTCGTACATAGATATAGAAACACCTTGTATATATATACCTATACCTTAGAAAACTTTAATTTTGGTTTCCCCAAAAATACGAATAGATTAAAATATGAATTAGGTAGAATTTATCGTTTCTAAATAATTTCTAAAAAATATTTTCAAATAAAAAAAAGATATCCCAGGTTATTTCCACGATATTAAGCTTGGTGAGAATAATATAGTTTGCGAGATCCTAACAACTATCGTATGAGGTATGAGTATATTGCTGTTGCACGAAATGCAATTAATATTTACGAATCGATAAAACAGGTCACACCAAATTAATAGGTTTTCTAAGAAATTGACTACATACAAATTTATATGTGTGTAATTAAAATCGTAAATCAACAAACATAATATTATAAAATCAAATCAAGTCTAAAAAGAAAATTTTAACTTTTTCTAAACTTATAATTCACAAAATTTAACTTTCTTGATTGATTTTAAAACTCAATTAAAATATAATAAAACTACTGTTCAACATGAATTGGCATTCTACCCAAAATAGTTTTGCTCGCGGTCATTGTCTAACATTTATCGCTTGTTTGAAACCGACACAGCTGATAGAAACGCTGATTATGATTCAATTATCTCTCAAGAAACCGGAAGAGCGGACAAGTCTTTCGGAAATGACAAGCTTTGAAATGTTATATTTATAAATGAGTAATATTGTTCATGGTTGAGCGGGTTTTAGAATCTACAAGTAATCTGTGTGGACAGATTTCGTTGACATATCGCAGAACAATGTTTCAACGTCTCTACTAAAGTCTTTTCATCTACTATTAGATTCTAGCGATTGTAATATTGTTTTCTTTACATACATACATAATATTACGTTAGATTACTTAACATTTAATCATTATTGGAGTTTTCTTTATAAAATCAAAAGATTTCAATTCTTTTTTAATAAGCCGAATGGTAATTTTTTAATTTTTTTTTATATTAGTTGGATTTCAGGCTTTAATTGTAATTAAAAAGGTCAAATTAATTATTCATTTTTTAAACCTTTTTTTATTAACCTAAGAAGGCGACGTTTCGGTCAATATTTGAGTCATTATCAAGCAATTTTACTATGAATTAACATTTAACAATTTAAATTTTACAATCAAGGGTAACATAATTGAAGTCATTTGAAAATTAAAAATTAAAAAACTTGTTGAGGTATACACCTCAAGAGTTACATAGTAGGTTAATAAAAAAAGGTTTAAAAAATGAATAATTAATTTTACCTTTTTAATTCCAATTAAAGCCTGAAATCCAACTAATATAAAAAAAAATAAATTCAATCTTTATATTCATTATGGTGTAGATAGCTCAGTGATATCATATCGGAGTTAAATAAGACAAACTTCTCATCACAATAAAATTACCTCTGTGGCTCCTTCCTTTCTAACATCTTTGGGATCATAATTTGACGGCTGGTAACTGTACTTTACATGGCATAATTATATCATATACGAAGATATGCTTTGAGAAAGATCTACGTCCAGTATTGTGTAAAAGGTGTGATGCTCATTGGCATTCTACATTCCATTCATACAAGCTTATTTATACCTTCGACTTGGAATATTTCGATACGTAACAAACTTTCAATCATATTCATCCATTTATTCCTAGGTCATCCACGCAATCTTTCATCTTCAATTTCTTCAATATATAACTGTTCCAGCTATCTTTCATTTGACAAACGTTCCACATGCCCAAACCATCTTAATTGATTTATACCCACTCTTCTCACAACATTCTTCTCAATCTCAGACAAGTCATATATCTACATATAAATTCCAGACATGATATGTTCTTGTATGTCCACATACATCCCGCAAATATTATGATTCTTGATCACAAAGGCGCGTTGGCCGAGCGTGTTAAGGCACATCTCTTAACATACTGTGACGTCACCCGAACCAAGGTTCGTCCGTTCGAATCCGCCTGTCGACAATGTGTGATTTGTCGTAAAATATAAAATACAGTTACATGTATTTATCACACTCAGGCGCTATAAGCTAGTCACTTATACGCCTTAAATAATGTAGCATTTGACTACGAAAATCGACAGTACGGCAGTGTAAAAACTGCGGCTCGGTGTGTCCGGTAGGCCCATGCCCGATTTGGGCTGTAGCGCCACAGATGATGATCATAAATGAGAATAATGGAAACGAAATCCTGATTGTATCGGTAACTGAAATGGTGGTGCTAGTGTTTGACAACGCTATTGCAAATATTATTAAAGTTTTTTCAAATTGAAAATAATATTAACATTTATTTAATATAAGAATTAAGTTATTGACATTAAAGTCTGATCATAGTTGTTGGTTGTAACGAATTGACGCAACCCATATCACTTTAAAATTCTAACAATTAAACATTACACGAAAAAGTACTTCGTCCAGTATTTGTAGCTGAAGTGGTAGAAAAGTCAACTAGCGTATGAAAGGTTTTGGGTTCAAATTCCGACGGATGCTCATGAATTTTCAAAATTATTTCAAATAATAATACAATAATTCACATGCATGTATACAAAAATATATAAAATAAATTTTTTGGAAAACTGTCATATAAAGTTAAAATTTACATGACAACTATCAACACGCGAAATGAGTGTTTTTTGTCTACAGAACGCAACAGACTTTTGCATGCAGGATGCAAAAGTTTTTTGCATTCTGCAATTTTTGGATAGAAGAAAGGCTCACAATTTAATAAACTTAGAAACAATACTTTAATTCTTTAACAAAATTTATATTTAATTTTCCAATTGAGCAATTATTCATATTTATCCCGCTTGAGGAAGCTAACTGGTGTACTGGAATAGTTTCTTGAGAAATGCAATGCGAAATGCAATGCGAATCCCAATAAATCGCAGAAAAAATTGGAACGTTTGTTTGGTTTCTATTGTCAACCAGCTGTCAATTGCTGGTCAGAGAATAACAGATTTGATAGCAATTATATTACATACATTGTTGTCATGGCTGTCACATTAATTTTTCCTAAACATTAAAATTTTCTCATTACATTATTACTAATTTTGGGACATAGTTTTCGAAAAAACGTTGTTTGATACTCGATTGCGAAATGCTTTTGCATTCTCGAATGCAAAAGTAACATTTCGCAATCTAGAATCAAAAATAACTATTTTAAATATAGAAAATTAGTAAATGATAGTAATTGGTTTGTACAGTTTACTACTATATTTAGTTTATTGTATAATTGAAGAAATAAAACCAAAAGAAACTATATTAGATTAAAACAACAATAAAAGTTTGAAGTTTGTAAATTGTATGTGTGTATTTATGTTTATCCTTAAGACAAAGACTAAAATTGTAGTTGAGAATGGTCTGACGTTATTGCGTATGTCAAACATTTCAAGGTTATGACAAACGATAAAAACAGTTACTACGAGTATAAGCTGTGAATCAGGATTAATTGTTTAACAGAAAATTGTCACACTAGATATAATTTTAACAATCGATGTATGTCACATAACACAATTCGCCACTGTGATCATAATTAAAATATTTTAAAATCCAATATAAAAATTATCTAATCGGTATTACGTATTAAAACAATAATTTCTATTTAGCATTATTATTAAGCAATGATGAATAATGAATCATATTAACACGAGTATAATGCCGTTACATTAATTTATTTTTAAAACTTTTTATGGTTAATTTTTGCAGTAATTATCATAAATAAAATCATACAAATCATGTGTACGTAATCAATCATTTTTATTTAGTATATGTTAAAATTTGTGTGGGTGTATTTCTTAGTGTTGGACTTGACAAATTGCGATAAGCCACTGACCTGCGAACCTACACACTGCACAAATTCATAAAAAACTTGCGAACAATTACGACACTATTAATTCAGAAGTACATTGTACAGTTATTATCTTTTATAAAGTATAAATTCATAATTATAGCTTGGATTACTATAATTATTTGCATCTAACAGAACTTCTGTTTTATTACTTAACAGTTATCGAAGGTAGGGTCCTCCTTTTTGGATTCAATTTTAATATTAAATTTATTCAACAATACTTTTTACAACCGTAGGATAACTTGCAGATGTTCTGAAATTCTAATAACAGTTTTTAGGAATTTAATTAATTTCGTTTTTTATGTGTTGGTAGCAAAGTTGATTGCAATGCCATATCATCACAAATCTTTCTAAATAATAACACTCTAATTATGGTTGTTTTTTTTATTTATACCAATACTAGTGTCTCAACTCTTCCCTTAAAATCAAAAACTGTGTCACTGTAGACGAACCCGGTCAATGCCTATATAGGAGTCTCTCGGAACGAAGCTACGCTTAGGCACTGTGACAGAAAAATTCAGTTGATGCCATATTTCGAACACAGGTGACGTGGTGCGGAAGGTCCCTGGTTCGAATCCAGGCGTCATCAGAATTTTTCTGTCATAATATAAATTAACTTTAGTCAAAAACTACAGGTATGATTACCTTTAATAATCACACAACTTAATAATATTAGCTCTTCTTGGAAATTTAATCAATATTTTGAAATCATTTTGCATTTTTATTTTTTCAACGTAGCCCTCTTTAGTCTTCTGGAATATATAATACTCCTTGTAAATGCAGTAAGGTTTATATTGGACATACGGGAAGAGCAATTTCAATAAGACTTAGTGAACATAAGCGCTTCATTCGACTAAATTAACCTGATAAATTTTCGATTGCTCAGCCTGCGATACAATTTCTAACAAAATTAAATTTATTGACACAAAAATTATTGCCAGGTGTAAAAATAAAAATCGTAATCGATCAGAGAATTAATAACAAGAACAACATGAACAACTGTGATGGTTGTGAATTGAATAAAATTTGGTTTCCATTGTTGAAGAACTTATAATTGCTTATTTATTTACTTATTACTTAGTTACTTGTTTATAATTATGTTTTGTTATTTTTTATTGTTCTTGACGAAGGTATTTGTATTTGTACCGAAACGTCGAAATAAATAAATTCACAAACTTCAACCAAAAAATGTTTTATTAATGTTTTCAAATTTACTACAATATTTTTAATCTTTAATTTATTTATTCTCTATTTTGTAACTGAATCATTATCAGTTTTTAAGTCTGTAACTAAAATAATTCTGTAATATCTTTTATTTTCATATATTTTGCTCTTGTAAAAAGCTGCCAGTATTAAAGATATTGCATTTTAACTACACTTTTTACGAAACTGACAATAAGCTGTTTTAATAATTTGTTATTGAATTATGGGAAGAAAAAGTACCTTCTGACAGAATTTAACGTGGGACCTTTGAACACCGATCAAATACTGTTTACCAATTACACACCCATTTAATTTAGATCTGATGTTATTTCAAATTTTGTTATGTGCCAAAGCAAGCTCCGATCCTATAAATCTTTTATGTACTTGAAAAAATACTAATAAAATTATGTTTTATACAGTGTATTTCACAACTTATGGTACTTAATTTACCCTCATGTAGTACTCAACTTACTAATTATGAAACACAAATTTTTTTTCAAAGTTCCCAAAATTAATTGCATTTTACATGAAGTAAACATTTTTCGTGCCACTGATTTCATAGTTATTTTTAATTAATAATTAAATTATAACACTACTAATAGGCATTTATCTGATGTTGTATAATACATAAATGGCCTAGTGTAGTGTTTATAATTTAATTATTAATATATTTAAAATAACTTTCACACCAGTAGTACTAAAATGTTTATTTTATCTAAAGTAAAATTAAATTTGAGAATTTGAAAAAATTCTTTGTGTAATAATCAGTACGGTGAGTACTATATGGGGTTATAATAAATGCCATAAGTTGAGAAACAACCTGTATATCGTTTCAAAAATATAAAATACTAAATTCGGATTAAATTAGTCACATGTTTCACCTTACCACATTCCAATTACATGTATCTAAATTTCATATTTTAGAAATATTTTATAAAAACAGCTATAATAACTATACAACTTTTTTGTCATAGTTTTGTTTAACCCAATTTTCTGTGGTGAACAAGTAAAGATACCGCAAACAACCTTCGTGTTACCAATAAATGAGTTAAATTTAAACAGAACTTCCCCAGGTTAGCATGCAAAAAGCGAGACCTTGACGTATGCTAATTCTAAAGCGTGGCCTATCTACCACAGCGAAGTTCATCTACTATTAAATACAAATATTGCGTGACTATTTCTAATTTTTTTAAATCTCTTTTTTTCATGAGTATTTGACGTAATTACTCCTATCAACCTAAAGTTTTAAACTAAAAGGAATTAAAAAATGTAGATACAGACGTACAGGTTTTTTGTTCGTACTTTATTTGCGAAGAGAACAAATTTAAGAAAGTCTTTAAAAGATATCTAATAAGAGTAGAACTCATTTTTAAAAGTTTTCATTCATTCAATAAATATATCATCACGCCTCTTACCCATCACTGGCCGTGGCACTCTGTCGTAACAGATCTCGGTAAGTGATATATTTCTCGTGGAGTGCGGTTACCGGCCGTCAAATCACGGCCCGCAAAGATGTTAGTGGAGGTGGAACCACAGGGGTAGATTTAATTTGGTGAAAATTGTTTGTCGGCTGTGGGGATTGAACCAGGGTTCTCAAGATTCACAGGCCGACTCGATACCACTAAGCCACTTACCCCATATTATTATTTTATCTTAAAAAATAGTAATTTTTATTTGTATATAAACGTCCTTAAAATTGACATCATTTCGATATGTTGCTGCTCATTTCAGGTTAAATGGAATTTCTGACATTCAAATTCAAATAAATATTTTATACTTCGTCTGTTTTGTAATTTTATAGTATTTATTTCGTCGATTATGTTTTCTTATATAAAAGTTGATTTTATCTAACAATAATATACATACTATTAAATTTCTTCATTCAGAAACATATACTTGCATGTAGGTTCCATAATTAAAAAAGTAAATAAATAAAATTGTCGCAAATATCAACAGGCGAATGTACGTCATAAGAAGCGCCATTGCAGACAATTCTAAATTTTATGAATTTTTCAAAAATTCATATGTTACTTAATATACGATTTTTTTATTCAAAATTAGATACTTGTCCTTCTATTGATGATCTACATAAACTAAAGAAAAAATAATTAAAAAAAAATATATCAGAATACCCCATTCTAATAACAGTACATAGCAACCTAAATATGTCAACATTATGCTGTTCTCAATGCTGTCTAGATTACATTGGTCAAATTTGACATATTTTGTAGAGATTTTAAGAAATTTCACTTTAATTTATTTTTTTAAGTAGGTAACTAAAATTCTTCAAATAAAGATGCAAATAAATGTCTTGTTGATGAAGTTACTCGTAAAAAAAATGGCTTGACTTGAATTTGGAAACCGTAAGTTAGGAACACAAACCACATATATTTTTAAATTGATAAAATTAACCTTTGCAGATGTTTCAATTGCAGCAGTTTCCTGTTTCCATGACAATATCTGCGTCATACCGTGCGATTTACAGCGTTTTTAGATCACGTTGCAAATAACCGTATCTACGTCATGTTGACGTCAGTGAACAATGAACAACGAGACAAAAACTTCACGTAAGTTACGTCGGAGTTTATAATGAACGCTGAAACCAGATCTTTGCAAAATTTAATAACACTAGAATTGCGATGTACATTGTAATCTATTATATCTCTCTTAGTTTAATTGTTAGAAATTAAAAAATACATTTTATGTGACAGATAAACTTGAAACACAGACAAACGACAATTATATTATATTATTCATATTTCATTTTGAATGGTATTAATTCACACTTCGGACTGAATAATTGTAAATATCCAAGCTCTAATTAATGGCCCAGTAATGGTGTTTGTATTGCGGACTCGTCTATAATTAGGCGCTGCCATTTGAATACGTTTATTTCGATATCTTTATCAAATTGTATAATTATAAAGAGAAAAATTGGGAAACCAGCAATACCATTGCAGACGATTCTTGTGTCAAGTCTGTCAGTAAATGAAAGAATCATAGGATCGAGGCTACCTAAGATATATAAGAAAATAGATTTACATGGCGACCATAGCTTAGTTAGTTTAAAACATATAACTGAATTTTATAAGTCCCAAGTTCAAATCCTAGCGGTACTTAAATTTTTCTCTTTATAATTCTATAGGGTAGGTGTCGCAAGTGATATCGAGTCGGCCTGTGGTTCGATCCCCAAAGACGGTAAACAATTTACACCAAATTAAATCTGCCCCCGTAGCTCCAGCTCCACTAACATCTTTGGGCCCATGACATGATGGCTGGTAACCGCATTTCACGAGAAATATATTACTTACCGAGATATGGGTAAAAGGCGTGATGATATATTTATTTATTTTATTTATATAATTCTATATTACTTCATTAATCGTTAAGTATTTACATATAATACTAATTAAATAGATAACACTATATAAATTATACAAAGTATTTGATCTTGATCCTGGTTGGATAACCATAACATCAAAATGAAGACATGTTTATTATATAATTTAAAATCAAACAAAATTTTGAAAGGTTAATCTGTCAACTATCAATTAACAAAATATCAAATGTCAAAATTTAGTTATTGTTCTAAACTAATAGTACTAATTGCTCTATTTATATTTATATATCAATCTTAAAATCCTTTATGCTTATTTGAACATTATTTGTTATTTATAACCATTATACGAAGTATATAAGCAACTTCACAATGATCTGGGTATTATATATGAGCATTCATGATTCATAACACAAGCTCATAATGCTCACTTCGTTCCCACACCGCCACAGTTGATTAATATTTTATACGCGTATTACTATAATCATAATTATTATAAATTCAAGTAAATTTTATATACTTTAGTGACAAATAGAATCATGTATGCACCACGGACGTTACTAAATTATAATAACCTCGGACGATGCCCATCCCTCGGGCTTGATAGTGTCCTCTGTGCATTAACATCTGCCTAACGCCCTAAAATATATAAATTACTAATAAAAATTCATACTTGTCAAATAATTGCAGTAATGTATGCTACAGCTACTAGTACTAGTTGTTAAGACACCATGGTCCTACGCGACCACACTGTTATCTCTTACCAAACGGACTATAGTTCGTACCACTGGTATAGTCTATTTTTCTTCTGATAAGGTTCATGTCATTATCATCCGAAAAAAATAACAAGTACTATATCTACTGTCTTTGTCATGCACATGTGTATGAGAAGGGCAATAGGTATAAAAGTTGTTATTTTTTGTTCGGATGATAATGACGCGAACCTTATCAGAATAAAAATAAACTATAGCGGTTAATCTGTTGCCTTGCTTTCATATTTTATTTTGAATCTTCCAATAGTGACAATGAAAATGAAAATATGTACATTTTCATAATTTCTCTGAATAAATGCAAATTTATGGCGTTTCCAGAATTTTTAATTTTCCTTCAGATGACATCAGAAACAACAACTTCTGTATACAGTACTTGGCACCATGAGCATCTGCGTGGAGGGTTCAAAGTTCATATGTGCCAACCGTTCGCGCACGCGTATATAAAAATGCCGTTTCACGTTCTCTGATTGGAGAAAAATGCAAGGAATATTAACGGTAAAGGCGTATGTTAGTAAGCGTAATGAGGTGTACGGCTTGGCGGCTAGCGTTTCACTCGCGATTTTAATTAATGTGGCATTTAATTTATTTGTGCAATATTCGTTTGGTTTCCGTACTCGCTGAAAGAATTTGTGAAGTTTATGACGCTACGTTTATTAGAAAGGATTTTATGTAAACAAAACGTGGTGATCGGTGATCGTTTGGTGTTTGTTGGCGATCGAGGAATTTGCAACTTGGAACTGTCCTTGCGTATGTTATTTCTCTCGTTTCACTTTTCTTTTCTCGGTAATTATCCTCCTAGCACGATGCCGGTTGTTAGGAAGAAGTACTCGTAAATACGTTTCTTTATATCTTTGAAACATATTGCTGATATATTTTTTGAAATTGTGCAATAATTCATTCAGTAAATATTAGAAACCTTAAAAAATATCAAGTATCTTTATGTGACTTGAAGACGATCAAAATTTATAAACTTCAGGCAGTTTTACGCTAGGAAGTTCTAGTTTATATATGCTGATTTTATTTAAAAATAGGATTATTTAATTGTAAATTTTCTGAATTAAATCTGTATTTAAACATAAGAATTGATGAATAACATATTTATTTTGTTATTCTGCGGAACAGAAACTTCATCCTAATTATAGTACAGAAGGCCTACAGCTTATACAAACGATCACTTACTTGTTAATTAGTAAATATAAGTTTTACTTTGGTTTTAACTACAGGGCTACGATTGTTCTCTGCAGAAATATTTCAATTCCAAAGCTAGGCAAACTTTATCAGTTTTAAGTGGTTCTGAAATTTAAATTGTTCTCTAATCATTTGCGATTTTATCCCTAATCTATATTTGTTTCTTCGTTTGAAATGAATATTTCGAGAAGTGCTTTTCGATCTTGCAGATGAAATATAAGTGCAGGATCTATGAGCAAATATATTAATAAATGACAGTATTTAAAACTTTTGGCATTTTGGTAATGAGATACTCAACATTTTTAAATATGTTTTTATTTTTTAATAAATTCATAGTACTTTCTGCACACTCATACATTCAACAAAACTAAATCAACCAAGAAATAAACAAAACATTCAAATTTATCTATAAAATAACTCTGTAATGTAATGAATAACCCGGTGCAGAGACGCCGACTTATATATTTAAGAAAAAATAAAAACCTATGACTTAGTAATAACATAAACATAAAAATAAATAATATTGAAAGAAAAATTGAACTACTAAAACGTAACGGAAGTTGACCCCTGCCTAGACACACTGACAATTCCATAACATGGCGCGTTATTGCTCCTATTTGATTACAACAATAAAAGATTGCAACAATGAAAAATTACAACAATGGAAGATTATGATTTTAACAATCAAATAATCGGTAAATTTAACATATAAATTTTTATTTTTGCGCAAATTTAATTTATTAATACTACCTTCTTTTAGCGGTATTCTTCTTGCAACTATTTGCTCAGCTCAGTTAATAAGTGAGTTGAGATAAATTAAGTTGAGATGTATCCAAAAAGAACAACATTTTACATATAGAAAGAGTAAAAAGATTAGATACAAAGCCCAATACAAATAATTTACATTTGTTAGCATTATCATGACTTGAGCTATTTATTTTAAATTAGTTTAGGTTGTTTTAGTTACGATTTTAGAATATGCTATCATATACATTTATAATCTAATAATATGACAGTTCTTCTCAAAAACACTACTCGTTTCGCTGAACTGAGTGGCTTAGATCATGTCGAGTTTATTTCGAGGGTGTTGCAGCATCGGCAAGAGGGGATGTGAGTTCTCTTAGTTCATCTTAGCTCAATTATAATAAAAAAAACAAAAATTTATAGAGTTTATCTGAAGTAAGCTGAGACGAACGGAGATTTTCACCAAAAATAATATAACTATTATATGTAGTTTCACAGCAATATTGTAGCTTAAATGATGAAACCTTTTCGAATGTATTTATTATTTATACTAAAATTTATAAAATTCATTAAAATATGTTCCTCCCGTTTTTTTAGCGTGCGTTTATTCCTATGTACCCTACGTTTTGATGCCCATGAATTTAGGCGCAATGTTATAAGACCTTAGAGATTTAGGTTTGAACTTTATATAAAAAAGTCTTTAATTAAATACAAATGGTTACTTTTAAAATTTTGTGTGCCGTGATTAGGTATAATATCATAAATATTAAATCGAAATCCCAAAATTGGTGAGAACCATATCCAACTAAAAGCATCTGGGGGAAACTTCGCCAATAGAAAATTTGTCGCTAATTTATAGCCTATAGAAATAATTTTTCCTAGATCCACTATCTCCAATCACTATATTCAATAATAAATCGCGGCATCGGACTTAATCGTGCGAAGATAAAATGCACAACTGCGTACGCGTAATGGCTTTTACCGCACTTGCAGTGTTGCGAACCGCACAATTGTGTTCTAGAAATTGCTTATTATGTGCCTACATGGCGATAAGTTTCAAATGGCAGAGCAAAAATTCATATCTAATTATTTTCAATTATAGTAATAAATTTATTTAATATAGACAGTTGTTTTGTTTGTTTGGTAAATGTTGGTAATTAATAGGTCATTGTTTAAGACTGTTGTACGAGAAATACGTTTTCTACGTTGTTAATAAATTTGTCGTAATAATAACAACAAATTGTAATAAATTTGACATCATCTAGCACTAACATTTCACAAAAGGATTACCATCTTGTTTCTTAGAATCAAACTAATATTTGTACAATTCAGTGCAAAACTTAACTTATCATAACGCTTTATGATTTTGAAAATATGATGTTTTGATGTTTATTATTTTTTCTAAGTAAATAAAGTAAATCATATCTCGTATTCAGAATAATTAATTTACATACTTATTTTGTTCAGAATGTATGAACAAGAAAGAAGCATCACTAAAACTTTAACAATTGATCTTTAATTTGAAAGACTGGTGAAAAGTATTATATTGTTGAAATTGAGGGTGAGAGAGATTCTGAGTGGGAGAAAGAAAACGATCTTATATGAAAGAAATTATTAATGTAAATAAATAAAATAAATATATCATCACGCCTTTTACTCATTACTGGGTGTGGCACTCTGCCGTAGCAGATCTCGGCAGGTGATATATTTCTTCGCGTAAAGTGCGTTTACCAGCCGTCAAATCACGGCCCCCAAAGATGTTAGTGGAGGAGGTGCGAAAGGGGTAGATTTAATTTGGTGAAAATTGTTTGTCGGCTGTGGGAATTGAACCAGGGTTCTCAAGATCCACAGCCCGACTCGATACCACTGAGCCACCTACCCCATAAACTATTAATGTAATTGTAGCAAAAGTAATGTGCAAAGATATAAAAAAGTTTGGCGAAGCTGAATTGCAGGATTAATCAAATCATATAAATAAATGTTCATAAATATTTCAAGGGTTTATGCTGCACCATTTTATGGGACATATAGTGTTGTTATATACTAGGAGTTTATTTTAACATGAAATATGGGAATTGCAATATGCATGGTTAGGAGTTTAACAGCAATGTATCTGAGCGTTTATTTTAAAATGAAACACAGGTTGTCAAATTAACATTTGTATTAATTAGTGTCGCATTATTATTATTATTAACGATTTGCCATCTATAAATAATATATGCAGTTGAAAAAATGTTCAAATATTTAATTTAATAAACCGAACGATGGAGAAATAGAATGGCTTGCTGAGACGTAGCACCCCTGATTTTCTTTAATGGAGATTTAAAAAATCTAAAGTTCTCATTGGTAACATTTTAAGTTTCGAAGAATTAAAAATTTATATTGAAAACGTGTCCGGAAGTATTATAGTAACCTAAATATCTTATGTTATGAATGAGTTTTATAATCTACCAGGACATTGTTTGGCAGAGAATTAAAAAAATCCTTGTAATTATTATTTATTTGTATTTCTTATAACCGTCCAATACAATATTTCAATCAAAATATTTTACTTCTTATGTTTCATTTTAAACTGAACGAACCTATCAAATTTGTAACCATGGATATGGCAAATTTCATGTTTCACATTAAAATATATTCACTATACAGGGTGTTTCAGGACTAATGTAACAAACTTTAACAGCTTATTCCTGAGGTCATTTTGAGCCAAAAATGTCATATGAACATAGGTCCTATTCCTTCTAGTTACCAAAATACAAGAGGTTGAAGTTCTATAAATAACACGACATTTTCAAATTTTCGTAATCAAGATACTTTCGGAAAACAAAAATGCGCGCAAATAGGGGATGGGAAAGTTGGCTTCTATTTGGATATCTGTCTTGGTATTCTCTGGACGCATAACGAGCATTACCATTACATAATCCATAAATAACAATCATATCTACATATTCAGCAGTACTATAACCATCCATTATGAAACAATAATACAATCGAAAGTACAACAATTTTAATTAAGACAAATAAGGTATGACTTTTCAATAAAATTCTTGTTTTCCGAAAGTATCTTGATTACAAAAATTTTAAAATGTCGTGTTATTTATAGAACTTCAACTCTTGTATTTTGGTAACTAGAAGGAATAGAACCTATGTTTATATGACATTTTCTGCTCAAAATGACCTTAGGAATAAGCTGTTAAAGTTTGTTACACTTGTCCTGAAACACCCTGTATGTATTTATACTTATTTCGTGTTATTTAAGTTTAATTTTATTTTATTTCTCGGTTGCTAAATGCATTAATTTCATTTATTTTGATTGTTGATGTAAGACAATACAAGTACAAAATATTTTTGTAACAAATATTTTTGCTATGTCCTTGTTTTCTGAAACAACACAGGATTGTTTTCAGTGCAATCAAAAGTCAAGAGGGAACGTATTTCAAATATGAAATATTGATCTCTGATTATTTACACAATGCACGAATTTTTCATACTTGTGGGAATTTAAAATCAATTTTTTTGATTATTGTTCTACTATTGATTTTACTCAGAATATTAATATTTACTTAGTTTAAAGAACAAATATTAATCTATATATATGTATGTCAATTTGAAAATTTCGACGCCCATACGCCAAGATATTTATGAGTTTATTTCCAAGTTTAAACATATTCAATTGATAAAACAGACTATACAATACATCGACAAATAGAGTAATCAGACAACTCAATTTGAAATAGTTATGCTGTATAACATTGCATATTATTGCGTTACTTAGCAAGTTTCGCGAAACATAAACCTTTATGAATTTCGGTCACATACAAATGAATCGTATGTATAGATATTAATAAACATACAAGTTATTTTATTTTTTTGACATTTCCTCCGGCAATTGGTAACATTATTTATAACAATTGTACATTTAATATTTATTATAACAAATAATCTATTTAATGTAGCTGATTGATTCATTATATTGTCTTAATATATACAATTCGAGATTCGAAAATCAACTGAATCTACGGACTCGTGTTTTCTAGGCTCATCTCGTCCTCGTAACTGTATATTCGGTTATTTTCGAAGTTCTTGTTGTATACCTACTGATTAGCCACTAAAATAATTTTTAGTTTCAATATTAAATCCGTTTATTATTTATATAAATAAGTCATAGTTATGGCAAAACGATCTCATCATTTATGCAGCATTTATTATTTACAACTTCAAACTTATAAATTTTAATCATTAATTAATTAATTTTAATTTTTACCATTTTTTTAAATACTTTTTTTTAATATTATTTACAAATATATTTTGACATTTTTAATATACAGGATGTTATATTTTAATAGACCCAGCAAATATCTCGCTTATTTATCAACTTAGCAATTTCTTTCATATAACATAATTTATACAGCAACATGTAAGCTAGTTGATGACGGATGTACATTCATGATATCATTTCCGGTTTCTTAGTAATTAATATCAACTTTGAAATTTCAAATGGAACATACTATATTTTTTTACAAATTTGAAAAGTGCATCAAATTTGCTTTACAAGCATTTAAATAATCCATATGTTATATTATTAAAAAGTAAAATAGCGGGCACTTTATTATACACCTAATCGGAAAGAGAATAGTGAGCCATGACTGTGGCTTGAAATAAAACAATGAACTAAAACAATTTTATTTATTATTAGTAAACGAAATAATATTTTTTTTGTCATAATAATACAGAAAATAAGAATAGAGAACACTTAATAACAACAAAATGATTTTATAACAAATACTCAAAATGACTCCCAGCCTCTTCAATTCATTTTCTCCCGATATGACTACTTGATTTTTGTATGGGGCTACGTGAAAGATTTTGTTTGTAATGAAACAGTAAACACATTAAACGAACTGAACAATAAAAATGAAGCAGCAATTGAATCTTTATCTGCTGACCAAATAGAAAGGGCTACTTATTCTGTTTCAAAACATTGTGCATAAGGCATGAAGAGACTGGGAGCCATTTTGGATATTTTTTATAAAATCATTTTGTTCTTATTAAGTGTTCCTTACTCTTATTTTCTGTATTATTATGACAAAAAAATATTATAATAATAAATAAAATTGTTTTAATTAATTTTTTTTATTTCAAGCCACAGTCATGGCTCACTATTCTCTTTCCGATTAGGTGTATAATAAAGTGCCCGCCATTTTAATTTTTAATAATATAACATATGGATTATTTTACATGATTGTAAAGCAAATTTGATGCAGTTTTCAAATTTGTACAAAAATATAGTATGTTCCATTTGAAATTTCAAAGTTGATATTAATTACTAATAAACCGGAAATGATATCATGAATGTACATCCGTCATCAACTAGCTTATATGTTGCTGTATAAATCATGTTATATGAAAGAAATTGCTAAGTTGATATATAAGCGAGATATTTGCTGGGTCTATTAAAATATAACACCCTGCATATTTAATCATAATATTAAAAAAAAATTTCTATCATTATTAATATTTTTCTATGAATGTTATTAATTCATTATTATTATTGTAAGGATTTTATATTTTCTATTAATTATTTATTATTGTTAATTTATTTCATTATAATAGAGTCCTGAAGAAGGCTAAAGTGTTAGCCGAAACATAGACTGAATAATAAAAAATAAAAATTAACTGAAATCTAAAAAAGTCTGTTTTTTTCACATTTTATAAACAGTCGAATTAAAAAATTTATATCGTCTTTTAAATAACTATCATCATCTTCTGAAAACCAAAATAAAAGCAAGATTAGCAAACTTAAATTTTAATGTTTTGTATGAATCTGTCAGATCAATAGTAAAGGTTACTAGACACAGTTTTAGAGGAACGGTGTTTCCGAAAAACTCTAACAAAAAGAATTAAAATTTGTACCAAATTCATTATTCGACTCTAACGAAGATCTCTAAAAATAACCAACCAAATAAAGAACAAAATAAGCAATGGTAAACAAATAAGAAAAAGATGCAAGATGTTTCTATGGTTACTAGAGACATTATGTAAGTTAAAGACGCGTTCGGAATTGGACTTATTATCTTCATAAAAATCAATCACCCATGGAATCCTAATTTCCTAGCTTCAATTGTCCAGCATACATAACAAAACAATAACAGAAACAATCGAGTCGTAGTCAGGCAGTTTCACTTTCGCACAAGTTATGATACATAAACCAACAACTAACGGACATCAACATCAACTTTCGGTGCCCGATAGCTTCGCCTGAGTCAACTGCAGGCCGTCGCCGTCCGTAATGTGAGATGCACGTTTCTAGATTTTGATTATTTTTATTGTGCAACAGGAAGTTGAATCACTCAAGCATGTAAATTCGTATATGCACAGTTGTACACCGTTATTATTTATATGGAAATGGTTGGTAAAATGTTTAGCGAGTTTAGATGTAGGTTCTTTATTAGGTTCGCTGGAAATATCAAGCAAAGATTATGTTTGAATTATGTTTGTAATCTGATTATTTCGTTTTGGAGTTGGCTCGTTATATTGTTTGCTTCGTTTGATGTTGATTTTTTTTTGTAATGGACTATATAGGGGAATATTGTAGGTTATATCATAATAAAAACTATTTGTTTTATGTTTAACTAGTTAAATATGTACAGATATAGTTGATCTAGAGTTCATTTGGAGAAATTGTATTTAAATTCCTCTATAAACACTAATCGTTGCTATTGGGAAAATTTTTCGGTTGCTATTAATTTCATGCAAATATATTCTCTTTGCAGCTTGCACAATATATCTAAGACAATTGTAAATTGCTGGATACTTTAAAATAGACAACCGGTTCATGGAGGACTCTTGTTACTGTAGTTTATTAGTAAAATAGTTAATTCAGGCATAAATTCTTGGATTGGAGGTTGAATTTTGAATTAAAATATTTTTTCTATTCCCATTATTAAAATGTCAATTAACGTATTGTGGTACTGACTGCGAAATGGTGCAAAATAACATCTTAATCATATGTTGACAATATGTGCCTTCAATCGTTTTTGTCACGGCGTGAAATTAACAAATGACATATTAAACACAACCTGAAGTTAGCGTCCTGCATCTATGTCATTGGAACTTAACCTTACTTTTTAAATAATTAAGAAAAATTTACATTACTTTGTTGTATTAATTAGCGGTCGTAGAAAAAATATAGTGTGTGACTCGTTCTTCATGCTCGATTGCACAAATAAAATTTAAATTTTAGGTCTGACTTAAATAAATAAAAGCAAATCGAAGTAAAATATCATATGAAGACATTTACATTGCTGTCAAACATTTGATGCGATCTTATCAGTTTATATTAAACTAAAAATTAAAGTTTCGTTGATGCAAACGGGCATTTGATACTCGTTTTATTATACTCGTAACTAAAGGGACTTTCGACTTACTTTCACTCTAGGAAGATACTATCCTACCAATTAGTTTATTTTTCGGTGTTTAAGTTATGTTTTAATTTAATTCATAATAATTATGTTGTTTCACTCAAATTTTGTTGAGTTGTTAAACTTGAAAATGATTACGTCGTCACCAAAAAATCTATTATAATTATACTATATTAAAGCCATCATGTCAACCAATAACTCTGGATAAATATTTTACTTTTACTTCAACATTAAAGGAATATATTTATAAAACTTGTTACATATTATTATTTTTTTCATAAAATATGTCTCTGTATTTAACTTTATCGAAATCTAAGTTAGAGTTGAATGTTTATATTTACCAAGTCCGAAACCCTACACTCGTACAATGTTTAACTGTGCAACTGCATGTTCACTCATTACTAAACCAGGAATGTGTGCATGGAACGACTATTTTACTGTGCTACTAAGGGGGCGTATTTCATTTTACTAATTAATTAAATAGTGTAATTTTCAACTTTCTTAGATATATTTTGTAAACTGCGAAGAGAATATATTTGCGTGAAATTAATAGCAAACGAAAAAAAAGTATAGCAGCATCAATTAGTAATTTGCTGATAAACTGAATGCTGGATCAACTATAGAATTGTTTAAAACTTAATTTAACATTTTAATTTGTTGCTAAACTGAGAATAAGATAAGTTGCATTATTATTGTTACGTATGTGCAAAGGAATCTGTAATTAATGTCGGTATTAATTATTATGTGAAGCTCTTGTAAGGATATAAAATTAATTTAAACATTAAAAATTGACATTAATGGACAGTTATAATTTTAAATTATTTTTATCAGCAAATAGAACTACTCTTGTACGTTATGTCAATATAGCTACTTGTGTACTTAGTACGAAAAGTGACAGTTTGTTGCACGAATGAAGAAATTGAAAATATCTACGATTTCACAATGGAGGCAAACAGTACTGCAATAACTGGTCTTTAGGGCTAGTTGTACGAATCATGCTTACCGTACTATTATTAAGACAAGTTACATATACAGTTTACATGTATTTTTAACAGGTTGTTAGCTTGACAGAAGGCTGCATGACTATAAGTATTGTACAACTAACCCTTAGTAGAATTTGTACAAGTATTTTATTCTTTATAAAATGACAGATAAGGATAATGTCAAAAATATGAGTAACAAAACTTGAATTGTCATCGAATAGCAAGGACTTTCGATTTCCGCCGTTCAGTTTTCAAACTTAGTAAATCACAGCCGCGTTGTTCTTTGTCGGTAATGAATCATTAATGACTTTCTAGTTCTTAATGAAGCTTCCGCATAAATGACTTATTGTTTGTCAGTTGTATTTCAGTTTGTGCGAAGGAAAATTTTGCATGCTATTCGCTTGATTAAATGGAATTACTTCAAATTTTAAGAATCATACGTTGACGTACATGTACATAATATTATGTAACAACAACTTGTTACTTGTATTTACAATAATAAGTAAACGGATTTTCTGTTGAGAAGTTTTGAAAATGAATAAATTAATTGGGATAAAATTAACCTATATCATATATCACTTTTCGAAAGTTAATGAAAAGCAATAAATTGATGATTTTATATTCGAGTTTAAAACTAAAATAATTGGATAGCAAAATATGTGTTGAAGCCTGGAGCTTAATTTCAACTACTTTTTTGTGACCATCCGTGGACAAAAAATGCTAGATTTTATCGTTTATTTATTTCATAAATATATAAACGGATTCATTACTAATAACAACAGTACAATTATTTTTCTAATGTACCAAGTTTCTATATACAAGTTAATTTACATTTTTAATTAATGCAGCAATAGCTGCATACGAGTATTTCGGTGAAACACGGTTTTTATTGTCTAGTGCAGTTGTCCCTAAATGAAACCAACGCAGGATTTCTCCAATTAAAATAATATAATAGCTTTAATTTAACACAACATTATTATAATAATTCTTAATATTTCGTTTTACAAATATTTCTAATAAAATAATAATTTCAATCTGGGAAAAGTGGCTCAGTAGTAAAATCGAGTCAGTTTGTGAATTTGAGGGTTTGATTTCCACAACCGACAAAACAATTTTCAATGTGAAAATAACTTAAAAAATGTGAACGTTAAATTTCCTATAGGGAATCTTATTTGTGTTACTGGAAACATTGAAATTATCTCTGTGGTTCTGGCTTCCCCTCCACTAACATCTCTGGGAGCCGTTATTTGACGGCTGGTAATTGTACTTCACGCACATAAATATATAATTTATCGAGATCTGCTACGGCGGAATACCATACCCAGTAATGAGTAAAAGCATGAGGATTTATATATATATATATATATATATATAAAAGTCCAATTAAGTACGAGCTGTATATATAGCTTTATGTATTTTTTAAAAATATGTTAATGTGAAAAAATAAGTCTCTCAAAGAATGCTTTGTTGTTGCTTTTATTTAATAATACTTTTTCTTATTATTAAACTGTCAAGAAGGTGAAAATAATGTTCATATTATCTAAAAATTTAGAAGAATCGCGAAGAAGTTAAAGAAATTGAATTAAATTCAAAGGAATTAATTAATTAGGTATAAGATGTTGACAGGAGTAAAATTTTCCAATTTTAGCGTAGTAGTCCAATAAAGTCCTTTTTTATGAACATTAAACTGTATCATAAATCAAGTAATGATGGTGCAGTCGAATATAAAGATTACAAGTTTACAATTATTAAAAATAAACGTTATATTCGTACTTGTCTAGTTCTAAGAGTCCGCAGACTGCATCATAAACATGTTTTTATACAGGCAAAAATTATAGTCAGTTTCTATTTTCGTTTTAATTTAAAATTCAAATATGTAACTCTATCTCAGTAGAATGTCTAAGGCTCTCCTAAGGCATTGGGCCTAGGAATGAGATGACATACCTTACATACCCCTATTTACACCACTTAGTCACTGAAAAATGTTAAAAAATGCATCCACATAATTTAAACTAACTTTATACAACTCATCTATGGTAGTAAATAAAACAATAACCTAATTAAAAATAACTGCAACATCAAATAATTCGGACAACATTTACCAAAACCGATGAAATCCAGATAAGCAGCACACATGCATAGTTCTTTAGCCATGATTACACTTGTGTAGCCAACATTAGAATATTAATTCCCTGCGACGCAGATCAGCAACTGAACAGTTTGCCAGTGTTCGCCGTTCGATTGTTATCGACCTGCTGTTCGACTGTTCCAGTTCGCTACACTTCGCCTCTGTATCAATCTTAATCTGCGTCGTCCGTCAAACCTGTGATACAGTTTCACCGCCACAACAACGTACGTAACAATTACTAGAGTATAAATTAGCTAAGATTATATGAGACGGATTGATTGAATCATATGTGAGATGGGAGAAATAATAATAGATCTATGAATTGATGAATTGAAAACGGATTGGTAGAGTACAGAAGCATTAAGGCATTGATTTGTAGTCGAACAAATTTCGGAATGGAATTCGATTTCCAGCATTTTTCTCTAACATGTAGCTCTTACCAAGCAAGAGTTCACTCGCTGTCTTCAACTTCAAAAGGTATGAATACATCTGTATCTGAGTGAATTGGAATCAACTCTATTCATAAGCTACTGTATTATGGATTAAGTTCCAAATGTTCTTCCCTTAAATGAGACAAAAAGATATTGTTTTCTCCCCCAGGAAAGAAAGTAAATTTGTATTTCCTATGAAAGAAAGGTAAAGCCTTATCCATGGCAAATATAAAATAAAGCTATTTTATTTTTATTTTATGCTACTCTGTACAACAGAAGTCTAATCCCAATTAAAGAATAGGTTTCCGACTCACTCAACCATATATTTTTAACTTGAGTGGGATTCGAACTCGGGATCTCCGGATTCGAATACAGTAATGCTACACATACCAGCGTATAACCGTACTGGTATTATTTTGCATTAATTATACCAAGGTGACATCTGTCAGGAGAGTAAATTATGTTTTTTACCCATTACTGTGTGTGGCACAGATTTCGGTGATATATTTGTTCATTGAAATTACGTTAATTTTCAAATTTAATTTCTGCAGTTATGAAGTAGTCAAAATGAATTTTGTTTATTGATTCGGATGTAGAATTGTATGCTTTACAACATTTATTTGAAACATTGTTTCCTAAAATAATTAGGGAAGCAATGCGCACGGAAAAACTGATTTGCCATGTTAAACGCCTGTTTCACTTTTCGTGTTACACCCGGTATATATATATATATATATAATTAATAATTTCTACATCTTAATTCGTATATAAACAATATTATTTTCATTCAATCGGAACTTTCATTCGTAATCCTAAATTCCCGCTGTCAATTAGTACTTTATAGACAGACGCAGACGCTTCCTACGAGATAAAATCAACAGTATCACTAAATCACAGCGGCACTATCCAACACTATACTAACGCTAACAGATATTCGTCCAGTTCAGCGTAGCATTAGCATTTTGATATCACGCGAGGAGGACGCGACCAGCGAATAAATCTCTGTAATTTGTTCGTATTTCTCCGACTCACGAATTTGAGCAATATCATATTTCACACCTTTTGCTAATACAAAAGACGCCGAAACTTGCCTTGGAAATTTGACCCAGTGTCTTCATAACTTCAGTGATGACAGTGCGGGATTTCTTCTTGGTTTTCTCTTTCAAAGAGATACAGTGCTGGATTTCAACGATATTTATTTCATCTTCGTATTATTTATATTTTAAGAGACACACATTTCAAAAAATGCTGAGTAAGTTTTTTTTTTCTAGGACCAGTAAAAAAGTAGGCTTTTCAGACTGTTGCTACTGAGAACAAGGTACTTTATTGCAGAGCAGTTTTGAAACTGAATACTTTTAAAAATGGAGAAAAATTAATTAAAATGTCTGAATTATTTTGGCATATATGTATAAAGTGTGATGATTAATGTGTTGTTACTATAAAAATCATTGCAAATTTTTATTATCTGCAATGATTAATGTATTATTACCATAAAAATAATTTCAAAATTTATCTTTACCGCCCATGGACAGCTAATTACTCATTACATCTATGTTTTTGCCGAATGACATTAAAAATGGGCTTTTGTTGACAAATGATAGTGTGCGAAGTGCTACTTTTATAGTCCAGGCTGTATACGTGGTGCTATGGAAAACAACAAATTTTACATTTGATATAATTTAATATGGAGTAGATGGCCCAGTGGTATCGAGTCAGCCTGTGGATTTGAGAACCTGGATTCAATTCCCACAACCGATAAACAATTTTTACCACGGTAACACTATCACTGTGACTTAGAAGACCGTAATTTGACGACTGGTAACCACACTTCACATGCATAAATATATCACTTACCGAGATCTGTTCCGGTAGAGTGCCACATCCAGTAATGAATAAATGGCGTGATTTTATATTTATTTATTTATTTTGTTTTATTTAATAAAGATAATCAGAACCGCATACCGCCTCTTTAATCTCGGTGGGGGGGTTAACATTCCTTCGTTCCTATATATGGTAAATTTAAATAATTCACAACATTCACAAAAAGTAAACTGATATTTATGAAATAATATTTGTCAGATTTGTTTGTTTGGGGCAGGTGGCTCAGTAATATCGTGTCGGGCTGTGGGTTTAAGAATTCCCACAGCCGGCAAATAAACTGTAAAGGCTTGATTTGACGGCTGGTAATTACACTTCACACGCGTGTATATATATATATATATATATATATATATATATTATATATAATAGGTAATAGCATGATGATATATTTATTTTTTTTAAGTAAATTTTTACCTTGAACTACGTTTGCTTCTAAATATTTAAATCGGGGATTCGAATCGAACTGAAACCATAATGAACCTTTAACTTTTTAATGAACCAGTAATAACGAAATTGATAAAATGAGAACCGCATTGAACGGTAAATCGTGTGTTGATATATATGTTTTTAACAAGCAGCCGCTTAATAAATGCATAGCAACGTAATGGCTACGATGATATCGACACTTAAATCTATTGAAAATAATCACAAAATTAATTCCAAACAACCGACAAAACATTTATATCTTCACCGCGCCAAAATAGCAGATTTTAATGTCTTGGATGATTCATGAAACTCTAGCCGTGACAGGAAATCTGTAACTTTTTTTTGCCTAGTTAAACAAATAACTATTGCAGACCACATATTTTTAAAACGTTATTTGTATTGTTTTCCTAGCTACTTACATTAAATATTTTTGTTAATTACAATAAAAAATAAATTAATCTAAATTTCCGATAATTGATTTTTTTTGTTCACTTCCAGTTGATTGTATCTTTGCAGATGTAGCATCAAAAATTGGTAAACAATAACTACTGTCCTTACTCTGTACCACATTTTTGTAAAAAAATCTGAATTGCTCAGATTATGAATAACTTTTGAAAATCAATTAACAATCTAGTCAATATACATCTCTTGATTTACGTGTAAACATAGTTAGTGATATCTAATATAACTGCAAATATTATACCTACAGTTTGAGTGGATAACGGGCAAGTCCACCGCTGTATAAAATAAGCCCCGTAGCACTTTCCTTATTTATTATCACGTCAAATTCATGCGATTTAACAAACACAGCGATAGTTCTGTTCACAGTGGAAAAAACCTACCTTTAATAGGATGTCGCTCTATTGCCTGCTGCAGAGCCATGCCGCCACTATTTTTTATTACAGGAATCGCAGTTGCCATTGCCAATTTCTCTATTCTACTGTCATTTTCTAACTGGTCGTGATAATTCATCGAACACTAGTGTCTAACGTCTTCATGGTGAATGTGATTTATTTTTATTAATTGACAGAACTCACTACTCAGGGTTATGACATTGCAGGCTTCATATTTGGAATTGATTCGTTTACTTTCGTTTGATTGTTTTGATATTTGTATTGATGAGATTTTTATTATTGACTTATTCATATTATTAATTATGTTATATGCTATTCGGTATATAATTGGTTCTTGAAAAATTACGTAATTTTGAATGGAATTTTATTTATGAATATAATAGAATTTAATCTGTTTTGAGGTAGAAATTAATTTTTAATTGTAGTCTATAAATCTTTTAATCTGATTTCAAAAATAACGGGGCAACTATAGCAAATTGGTCAGCACACTTGTTTTATAAAAGGTCATCAGGTGTTTCAAATCTAATATAAAAAAATAACTGTCTCTAATTTAATCGAAGTAAATGTTGTATTCTATGTTGCCCTGTAATTAAGGGTTTTACTTACGCAAATTACTAGTTTTCAAATACATATTTAAAAATATAAATTAATGTCAAATTAATGAATATACAGGTACCCCATGTAAATTAGATATAAGTTGTCACATAACTATACCAATTTAGAGATGCTTTTGTTTTTTGAATAGTGGAAAAAGCGAATTGAATTACAAAAAGAAAAAACTGGGATATCACCAGAATTTCAACCTGAGACCTATGATCTCTGGCCATATGATTTAAACCAACCAAGCTACGATCGCTATGTGATTCAAATGTGTTTTTATTTCAATTTTCTTTGTATTTTGTTTAGTGCCATAGGCAGCTTCGATCCCATGATCCTAAGATTTGATTCGAGAGTCGTCTGCAGTGATACTGTTATTTAAGGAGAATATTTACCAAATTATATTTAATTAGTATTTTAAATAAATACTTAATAATAGATGAAATCAATTTTAACTATGAAGATAACAAATTTGGATACCGATAGGAACTATGTTTTCCAGGCTATGGTTACCATTTGATTCAAATCTAATATTATTCTAATGAGACTGATAATAATTAGAATATTTACCAATTTAATTTTAATTAGTATTTTAAGTAAATTGATTTATATAAAGAAAAATCCTGGCAGTATACCAATATTTCTCTTTAAATTGAATTTGATTTCAATAATTGTTAAATATTTATTTGAAATATTATTTACATTGGAAATATCAAAAATAATTTTAATTCAAAAATAATAAAGCCTTATTAACACAAGAGAATTAAAATAACTTTTCAGTTGCTCATTTTTGAAATACGTAATGAAGTTACATTTTTTATGGAATGAATTGTTGAAAATTACATATTTAAAAAAAAAAAAACAAAAAAATCCTTAAACTGGTTTACTACAGTGCCAACTTTTATGTAATTTAAACAAAGTTGTAATTCTTATAAATCTGGAGATCCCAGTGGTGGCCGTCGTATAGGAGATACTATGTATATAAAAATAAAGTGGAATAAGATTGTATTCAATTACATGTAAACATTTTTTAGTATTCAGTAACATAATATTTAACAAAAAAATATGTAAATGTTAAATCAACCAGAAGTTCATTTTGACTATAATTGGAATTAATATCCTTAAATAAACAAATAAAGAAAAATAATTTAAATCACTGAACTACAAAATAATTCGTTCTTTCAAATATACAATTGAGCTGACAGGCAAATTTACTTATTGAATAGAGCATAACAAATAAAGAAACCAAAAATTTCTTGATTACAAGGCTTACTAATTACTTAAAATGAAAGCAAAAATACTTGAAAAAACATAAAGAAACGACAACATTAGTTTCACTTTTTAATAAAGCAGTTTTCATCCAGCAGGGGGCGAATTCTCGACTCAAACTAACCTCTAATTGCACCATTCATTCCGCTTATAGAGTTCATTGGCTCGTTTTTATTTCGCCGGCTTTGCAAGACACAAAGACACAAGTCTAGCGAAAATACGCACTTCTCTCAGAGAAAGTAATTTTTGGATAAATGATAATGCTTTTTACATAAGATATAATGATATAATTTCATTGTGTTTATAGAGAATAATTCTTGTAAAGGCGATTTAAATGATTATTTGATGATAATATAATGATCCGTCAAAGAAAGTGAATGTGAATATGAGTAATTTTAAAAATGTGTAAATATAAGTTCGCTATTAATATAATGTTATTTTATTACATCTGTAAACTAAAAAATGTAGAAATGATATATTATTTACACTGTTGCTTTTGGCAAGAAACTCGTATGTACTTGGATATGTTATTATTATTATGAATTTCAATTGTTAATGCTACATGCATATTTCCGGATTTCTAATAAATGTAATAAATACCTAAATAGTTATTATACATATTAAAGTAGTTTTTACCAATTACTTTATAATCCAATAGTTTTAATCGGTTCTAAATTAATGATTTCATCGAGACATTAAAAATTATCGTTTACAACATTTATCATTCAATATGTTTGAATTTCGTATTTATAAGTAGATTAATATAATAGATTAGCTGAAAATACTATTTGTAGTTCCAATTTTAACTCCGCTTTTAATTCAGTAAAATAATATGGTATGAAGTATTAAGGAGAAACAAATAAAATATAATATACCGTAAAAAGCACTAGCTATAACTTTAAATTATATCTACCCCTGTGGCGCCCCATCCACTAACATCATTAGGGGCCGTGATTTGACAGCTTTTAACCGTACTTCACGCGAAGAAATATATCACTTACTGAGATCTGCTTCGGCAGTGTGCCACAAACAATAATTGGTAAAAGGCGCGATGATATATTTATTTATTTTGATAACTTAAAATTAAACTTATACTTTTTTAAAATAGTCTAAATTTATTCCTTCTTTTGAATCTTGTTATATATATATATATATACATATATAATTTTATTTGGCATAAATTTTTTTTGTAGTAGGTTGTTGTTATCGTTGCTCTTGTCATTGTATACATTTTTTTTTATTTAAAAATTACATTTATCTAGTTATCATTCGGTGAGATCTTAACAGTTTATCTTGTTGAGCTACTTATCTTGACACTTATACACAATTAAAATATTTTCTCTGAATTTTTCCTAAATATGTAGCTAACTTAGGAATTTACAATAAATTTCTAAAACAGAGAAACTACATTTGTGTACCTATTTTCACCTACGAACCACAAAATCACACCAATAAACTTGCGATTTATGTATACATACGAGACTTAAGTCAATTCTCATGTAGGTACCTATCCAAAGGTTTGGGATGACATGGCATCTAAGTGCTAGTTATAGTTTTAGAAAAGCCTGGTTTTACGAATAATTAGATAGCTAAAGATTTAGAATATATGAGTAGTATTAATAAATGTACAACATTTTAAATATCAAATCTGACCAGTGGGTAAACTTTTACTACGTCGAATTTAAATTGAGGAATATTTTTACGAATTTAGGTGATGAATTCAATTCTCTACAACTTTTACTTCTTTATAAAGTTAAAAGTTTCTGGTCGTTGTCCAACGAAATATATATTTTTAATTTTTTTCTAATGTAGCAAGTATTTTAAAGTCTTACCAATTGAAAGTAATTATGATGGATACATATTCTTATATCAATATCTATATTATGAAATGACAACTGGAAATAATCGAAGTGAATCTACGAGTAGCGTCAGCCGTTTCTGCATGTTCTTTGCTATGGCACATCAGTATCACAGCCGCTTTGACTATCACGGTTTCATTCTTTTATTAATAGTAAATCGTGTCGAACGCTATCATACAAATTATTTATCTGCACTGACAGACAGTCGGCAATCTGTAATTTGATCGAATATTTTGAATGCTGTGTGGTGCTTTCACCGTTGTACGCCGCACTTACATACATACACATGGACGCCGCAGAGGAGGATGCAGTCTGTACCTTCATAGATAGCTAGATTCAACCTGCTTTGATACTCATTTTAAAAACGGAAAATAGAAGCTATAGAGATGTAAACAGAATAGAAAAGATAATAGAGAAATGAATATGGTTTTCCAAAATATATGAAAGATATACAATTTTAACAAACATTATAGAAAAGTACAATCAGTCAGAAAAATCGATTTAAATTTCCAATAAAATCATTTTAGATACAATTCTGAAACTGGTTGAAATTAGAACGAGAAATCCTTTTAAACATATTATAAAAATTAAATTATTTGCAATATTTGTCAAATAAAAGTAAATATATACTTACATTCCCTAAACATTTATCAAGTCAACAAGTAATCATTCTTCGCTAGAAATTTCTAGCTCCAGGGGCGTTCCAACCCAGGGTTCTTGGGGTTCCCAGAACCCGGGCGCCAGCATAAAAGGGCGGCAGACGGCAAAAAGTTAAAATAAATATGAGTATATTAAAAGAACACAAATACTGCGTCTTAATATTATTTGTAAAATAAATAAAGTAATTAAATGAATACCAAATGTAGGTACCTACTATCGTACTAAGGCCTTTAATTACAAAAGATCGCGAAGTAATGTGATTAATGTTTGAAATATAAAGTTAACTGTCAAGATTTCTTAATATTCACAACAAATCTTGATGGTTATAGTGACAGCTTCTGTTTCTATGACAAAGCTGTCACAAAAAATCATATTTAGTAGGCGATTTTCTCGAAATATTTTTATTAATTTCTCTAATTTGTGGCATTAAAATGAAGTAATCTGTATGAAATAATGTGTGTGGATAGGTCTAGTATGGTCATGTGCAATATTATACCATAATTTTTTACCGGACACTTTTTATTTACAAAAACCTTTTTTCCCATGTTATTTCCCGATGCCAACCTTTAGGTGGAACGCGCGGTATAGTTATGAGTATTTAAGTATTTTTATTGTAAATTTAATTTACATGTATTGATATGTTATTTTGTTATTTGTATAATTGTTTGTGCTATTATGTGCAATTGTAAAATGTAAACTATATAGTTTTAATTAGGTTTAGGTATATTAGAATGTACCTATGTAATGAACTAATTTCTTTTAGTTTTTTTTTGTATTTTTAATTAATTTTATGAGAAACTATATAATAAAATATTTATTTAAAAAATATTTATTTTGCTAGACAAACAATGTTCTATTATTCTACGCTAAGGTGAATAACATATTATTTGTCATGAGTTTGCTTATTGCTCTAAATCTACACGCAAGTTTCGCATAGTACGGCGTGTCGGCTTACTGCCTTACTCTTTCTGTATCGTAGAGCATAAAATTCCACGTAGTTTGAGTACCATATCGCATTTTTGTGCTCCTCGGGGCGCCACATTCTGCTTCAGAACCCAGGCGCCAAGTACCCCAGATACGCCCCTGTCTAGCTCCACACATCAGGTTTGCTTCACGCACATTCATAATTCCTTTTATACAAAATCGTTTATTCCTCAGACTCAAAATCTTTCATTCACGTAACAAATTTTCAATTACAATAACCATTCATTTATTTCTAGGTCGTCCACACAATCTTTCACCCACAATTTCACAAACATATACCTTTTACACCAATCTTTCATTCAACATATGTTCCATATGCCTAAACTATCTCATCAGACTTATACCCATTCTTCATACAACATTATTCTCAATCGCATAATGCTCATACACCAGTTTCCAAACACATCTTGCAAATACTTCTTTTCCACAACAGTTACACGCCGTTCATATTTGCTCATTCACACGTAATATTCACTACCATACATCAAAGTAGGCACTAACACACCATTATATATACTTAATCGAGCATCTCTGAATATATTCACGTTTCGTGCATTGGCTATCGCAGGAAAAGAACTAGTAATAAGTTTAAATTTAACTATAATGTCATTCTGTTTTGATATAGTAATGTTATATCCCAAATTTTATAAACGTTTCGTTAGTTACGAAAGTATAAAAAACGAGTATCTAAAGTGTTTATAAATCGAGTCACATACTATAATTTTTCTACGATCGCAAATTAAGACAACAAAAATATGTAAAGTTTTATGAATTATTTAAAAAGTAAGCTTAACTTCACTGTATTTAATATGTTTGTTGTTATATTCAAGCCGTGACTAAAACTTTCGAAGTCACAGCTTGTCAACATGTAATTAAGATGTTATTTAGCGTCATGGGAACAAATACGTTAAATAACATTGTAATAACGGGAGTAAAAAAAGATAAGTAATATCAATTATTTTAATCCCGTATAAAAATGTAGTTTGTATATTTCAAATTGAATACATTTTATGAGTCTGTCGATCAGAAACCAAACAATAAAAGTTCTGCAACTAAAGTCAACACCAACTCTCTGTGATGTTTGAGTCCGTTCTCCAGGCAGTGGCTGGCTGGGAGCCTGCGCCCGCTTGGGTGCAGTTAGGCTGGAACGGTAAGTCTAAGTAAACTGTCGGTTGTCATCACCCGCATATGAAGAACGAGCGACGGCGATGGAGGCGGCGAAGGCGATGGGATTATAAATTTTGCGTGACCTCTTGTTGAGCTGTTTGCTATACACGGAAGCTGGGAAATTGTAAGTCATGAAGCTATGAAGGTATTCAAATGAAAAATATTGTGCTTCAGCTTATAAGGAGGTTGGATATTTTAGATGAAACTGATAGAACATTCTGAAGACTTTTAAAAACTATTTGTTTTATACAAGAGTGATTCCAAAAATAATGGCATTAATTTGTTTTCATTTAGGAAAATAAATGGAAATAGCAGAAATATTAACCTGCTTGCTGAAGTTCAGTCTATGAAATTGGATACTAGCCTCTCAGGGTGTCAGGTAAAATAACTGCCATATTTTTGGACTCAAGAATTAGCTATCTGATATATTTTGAATAGCTGTGGAAGACACCAAAATTGAATTATACTACGAAATTAAGGAATACGAGAGCCATCATTGGCCTCTCGGAGACTATAAGAGCTACAACTTAAATTGGACAACATTCTCATACTACAGGCCAATTTTACGATGTTTTTGTTTGTCCAAAAAATGCGTAGGTTATTAGATATAAGTGAAAATGAAATGAAAATAATTGAATTTTAAAAATAGTAGAGATAGAAAGAAAAGTATCAAATTAAAATTTTAGATACTAAAGCCTTATTGCCAATGGAAAATTAAAATTGTTATCATATTAAATATTTCAATTGGTTACTATTCTCTTTAAATAACAGTGTCACTAAAGACGACTCTTGTGTCATGGCATCGGGGTGCCTGACACATTGCAAAAATAGAAGCAAAAATTGTAATTAAATCAGATTTGAATCACAGGCGACCGTACCTTAGTTGCTTTTAGTTTTCTCTTTATAATATAATTTGAAATAATTATTAGTTTAATGCATATTATAATGTTTTAAAATATTGATGTGTCAAAAATTTTAACATGTCTTACAGGCATTTTTAATTCTAATTCAAAATTTTCGTTTAGTTATAACAAAGTTTTTACGTCCGGAAGTAAAAAATATAATTTGTTTCTTTTTTATGTTGTTTATTGAATGAATCATTTAATATAAAAGCAAATTAATAAAACTGACAATAGAAGGATATAAAAATAACATAGAATAAAAAATTCGAAGGTTACAATTCTATAATAACATATACGCCCTAGAGAATTATCAAATCAGACTGATTAAAAGAGCGAGAAATTATTCCTAATTATTATTAAAACGTTCAACTTAATAATATCCTGAACTGGGCGTAGAAAAGGTTAAATACCATTCTAGAACTCAATTAAATTGATTAAAAACACAACGCATGCATAATTCACACAATTATTCCAGATCGCCAGATCGGCTCCGGGAAAACATAAATTAACGAACAATTAGTTGAATTTTCCTGCAGTGTAACATGTAATCATTCACGTTCATTGTCACGATCATATCAAATACATCACGGTAAAGTTAATCAACAATAACGTGTCAATTTGTCGCTGTTGGCAAATTGCTAACAGTGTATGGAAGTAAGGTTATGTCGCTATTTTTATACTTGTCAGCAGCGCTTAGTTAATTGAATAATATGTGGTGAATGCTTGTCAACCAATCATGTTCAGAATTTGATGGTGTGTAAATGAAATGGGTTTTCTCCACGCAGTAGGCTTGTTAAATGAGAATGTGGATGTATGCATTTGATACATACGCATGCAGTGGCGGGTTATACTACTTTCTAGGGCCTTATTTAGCTAATAAAATACAGTTTACCATATCATTTTATTTTTAAAATATTCATAGGAAATATTATTTTCAGTTGATTAGTTCCACATAAACACAACAACTAATTGGTAAATTGCATTTTTTTGTTGTCATAAGTTCTTAAATTAATGAGGTTGTTTATAGTCTCAACTCAAATCATTTAAGATTCTGCAAATGTAAACGACTTGTTAAAAATTATACCTCTACACCTTAAAATATATTCAAAATATATTACCAGTTTTGCAAAACTCGTACATAAATACGCATTATATTACTCCTTATTTCTGCAGCTGGTTGCATATTACAGTTACATATTCTATAGTAAGAATAAATAAATAAATATATCATCAATCCTTTTACCCAATACTGGGCGTAACATTCTGCCATAGCAGATCTTGATTTTTTTTTTGCGCGTGAAGCGTAGTTACCTGCCATTAATTCACGGTCCCAAAGATGTTAGTGGAGGAGAAGTCACAGGGGTAATTTTAAAGTGGCGAAAACTGTCGGCTGTGGGAATCGAACCGAGTTCTTAAATTCACAGGCCGACTATTGTAAGAACTAGAAATTAATCAAAAAGGTAAGAAAGGCAAGGAGTGTCGTCCTAATATAAAAATAAATAAATAAATATATCATCACGCCTTTTACTCATTACTGGGTATGGCTTTCTGCCGTAAGTAGATCTCGGTAAGTGATATATTAGCTCACGGCCTCCAAAAATGTTAGTAGAGGGGAGGCCACAGGGGTAGATTTAAATTGGTGAACATTGTTTGTCGGCTGTGGGAATCGAACCAGGGTTCTCAAGATCCACAGGCCGACTCGGTACCACTGAGCCACCTACCCTATAGGGTAGGTCGTCCTAATAATTACATTAATTTAACTAAAGAATTGTAAATATAGAGTAAAAATTGGAATATATCGGATATGAATTACATAGTTACTATAGCTCAACTGGTTAAAGTTGCGGTTAGAGCATTTAAGCGGAATTCGAAGGACCCAGGTTCAAATTCTGGTGGTATCCCAATATTTACTCTATAATAAAATTGTCATCTATCAAATGATTCAACTAGAGAGCTATCGCATCTAGTATAGCATTTAATATTAATTAAATAATATCTTTATATTAGTATTAGGTATGTTAGAAAACTAACTCTTTTTTTAGTAATTCTTCATATAATTCTTGGAATTTGATATTATCTTAAATGACAACCTATTATTTTTATGAGAATAAAAATATCCAAAGCTATCAGTTTCTTATTAATGATATGAATTATAACCTGCGTAATTTCGTGTATGACCATGTACGTTTTTAACTATGAGTAGGTAGTGAATCATCCTTTTCTTTTGTGTAGGAGATGGAAAACAATTTCCGAATGATTATTAAAACCTACATAAACTGCTCTTTTATTTACATCCCAAACCGGGGATTGTAAATCATCGGATCCATAGAATTTATAATGGTCAAAATCACACACCAACTCTCATTTCTTATTTAGTTTTTATGCTAATTTATACTCGTAAGTTGTGCGGAATATGAAAGAGAACCCTATTAGATTGGTGAGAAATTTTAAATATGCCATATTTGGATAAAGACAAATTCTAAACATTTTCAGTTATATTTTTAGCGACATTTTTTGTTTATTGCATGAATATTGCTGTTACTGTATATTATTTTTTGTCTGCTGTCTACTCTCTAAATCTTAAATTTGTTTATGAGTATTTTAAAATTAATATGAGGATAAATATGGTTACAATGACATGCTGCATTATAGAAAAATATAATACGAGTATAAAAAATTTAATATCAGCGCATTAAAAATAATCATGGATAATAAAAAATGTACATATATATATATATATATATATATATATATATATCCATAACATCACGCTATATTCCATTAAATGGGGTATCACAAGCAAATGAAATAATCACTAATCAGATTCATCCTAGGATCAATCTTCGCTAAACTATTTCTCCTATTTTACTACACCATTTTACTCCACTCTAATTTTTAATTTTTATTTTTTTTTATGGGGTAGGTGGCTCAGTGGTATCGAGTCGGCCTGTGGATCTTGAGAACCCTGGTTCGATCCCCAAATCCGACAAACAATTTTCGCCAATTTAAAAAATCTACCCCTGTGGCTCCTCCACCACTAATATCTTTGGAGGCCGTGATTTGACGGCTGGTAACCGCACTTCACGCGAAAAAATATATCACTTACCGAGATCTGCTTAGGCAGAGTGCCACACCCAGTGATGGGTAAAAGGCGTGATGATATATTTATTTATTTTATTTAATTTTTAATTCCTATCATAAAAGCTCATTTATTCCTTTCGGTCAAGCAATATTCATCCAATTATTTCCAGGCCCTAGATGCAATCTATCACCCTTAATTTCAACTACATTCACATGTTTTACCAATTATATTTATTTATTTATTTATATAAGTTTGACAAATATAATTATTAGTAGAGGTTACATGACGTTTAGCTGCGTTGTTATAGCAACTTAAATGTGTTTGTAAATAATAAATTATTGTCATAACAATGTCGATGTGATTGACCACAACCCATGAGTAATGTACTACATTATCTATCAAGAAACGCATATATAATGAATGGTAATGGTCGTAGAAAATAGTATATTATTCAACAAACGTTTCATAATTACCATAACATGCAAGTCGAATACTATACTTTTTCCGTGACTATTCAATAAGAACAAGTACATTTAGCTCGTAGATTGAGGAAAATACATTTTTGAGGTTATATGATAAATATCAAGCTTTAGGTGTTGCGGACACTCACTAGATGACAATACTATTCAACTCAGTGAGCTGCGTTCTGTTTCATTATTAAACATTTTTTTCATTATTCTGTACCTTTGAATAATGAACAATCTTATATTTCCAGAAACATACATATAATTAATGTATTACTTAATGGTCGCAGAAAAAATAAATTTTTATTTTCCGTGTTTTCTTGCAACGCGCCGCCACTGGTTTGGATCTCAGAATAATTTAATTAGCTTTCAGTTATGTACGCAGGGAACGAAGGGCAAATCATACAGGTGTTCATTCAGTAAACACCAGACGTTTAACAATTACAAGTGTTGAAACACTGCAACGTTGATTAAAATATTGATTATTGTAAACTTAAAAATATCTATCTCTCGTTTCACGCTCTGTTCCCGTTAGTCAAATGTTACATTAGATACGATAATTGAATAAATTTGCGTTCCGCGTAGGAGTCTATTTTGCAAGAAATGGAAATTGTGTTTCCTTTCATTCGTCAAGTTAATCTAGTGAATAAATGTTTTAATCTTTTAATACCGTGCATATTTACATATCTTCTTGTCATGGTTTCTCTTAATAATTTATCAATTACATCAATGATTTCACATTTAAATATATTGGCATATTTGTGTTTGATAGATTGCTACATTATTTGTTAGTAAAAAATGACTGAAAGTATTTACTGTGATGTACCGATGAAATTGATCTCGCAATGCAATTTTACGGATTAATTGAAAGTAATGTTGTTCAGATAGTAGAGGTACGGTATGCTATACTAAATATTTATAGGCGGAAATAGAAATTACCTCTTCGTAATATGCGTGATACATCGTATTAATCAGTTACAAATACCACGTTATATGTATTTCTTTAAGCTTTTTTAAAAAATAATTCTTCTTATTATCAATGTAGACCAGAAGACGACCTCATAAAGGATTGAAACGTCGTCAAATTAAATATAGTTATTTAATCAAATCAAGTAAGTAAGGGTAGGTGGCTCAGTGGTATCAAGTCGGCCTGTGAATCTTAAGAACCCTGGTTCGATCGCCACAGCCGACAAACAATTTTCACCAATTTAAATCCTACCCCTGTGACTCTTCCACCACTAACATCTTTGGGGGGCGTGATTTGACGGTTGGTAACCGCACTTCGCGCGAAAAATATATCACTTATCGAGACCTGCTCCGACACAGTGCCATACCCAGTAATGGGTAAAAAGCGTGATGATATATTTATTTATTTATTTAAGTAAGTTGCTCATTTTTCATATTTCATAAATTTCTCAAACTTATTATTGCACATATTTTTGAAATTTAAATTTAAAAAATTCTTACAATTTGAAATAAAAAATTTAATTTAATTTATTAATGGGAAATACATTTAAAATACTTATACAGGGTGAGTCTGGGAAGACGCCCCCCCCCCCTTTAACTTTTTTATTATGAGTAATAGAAAAAAATGGTTCATATGAAAGTAATTTGTTTTAAGTTGTTTTTGTTACTGAATTTGTTGCTTTAGTTTGTTAAGTTGTATAACACTGTTACATTTTGTTTATTTTCACATAGCCACCTATAATATTTGTATAAAAATTATTTCTAGTATTTCTCAATTTTCTTATTTTTCTCGAATTTTTTCAGATACATTAATAAAAACTAATACACCGTTGAAAAGAGAAAAAAATGGCGGTTTTTATTTTAGTAAAATAATTATAGGTTGCTATATAAAAAATAAAAGTTGATAGTCGTATCTTGTAAACCTGACTTTATAAAAAATATCTGCATCTGCCATCAAATAGTATATTTAAAATAATAAAACTTTCATATGAACCATTTTTTTCTATTACTCATAATAAAAAAGTTAAAGGGGGGGGCGTCTTCCCAGACTCACCCTGTATATATTTTTTAAATCATTAAATCAAGTATCTATTTTTAACCCAATAAATTATGAATACAAAAATTGCTAGTATGTTATTTTAGTTTTCTATTTCAATTGAAACTCTATGTACATTTTTTTCTAATTAGCTATATAGGTATGTAGGTAGTAAATCACTTAAACCAACATGACACAATTAGGTTACGCTCAATTAAACTATTTCAAAAATATACGTGTATTTCAATCAACCTGCTAATCTGCATTACTCTTGCAACATGCACGCATATATTTTTTTGCAAAGTACGAATACAATTGCGAAACTTATTAGTTAATCTCCCATATCTCAATTTTAATATAAAAATAATAATAATTCTCATGATATAGTTACAAAATAAATGAAACTTATATTTCTGTTAATTATGGACAGTGCAAAATTTTGACGGTGTTCAAAACATTACAACCTATTTTTTCATTTAAGATATTAGATGCAACAATAAAATTTAAACAGATAACAAAAATGAAAAGAAAACATGGAATAAGATTATATTTAAATTACATGGTGATCGTAGCTTCATTGGTTTAAAGCATATGACAAGAGTTCATAGCTCCCAGGTTCAAATCCTGACAGTATCCCAATTTTTCGGTTTATAATTCAATTTAAAATTCAAAAAGATACAATTTATTTCACTTCTTTTTAGGGCCCATATTTTGATCTATTAACAAACTTTAACAAACATATTTTGATCTGCAATTTTTTAATAAATAAAATAAATAAATATCATCACGCCTTTTACCCATTACTGGGTGTGGCACATTGCCTAAGCAGATCTCGGTAAGTGATATATTTCTTCGCGTGAAGTGCGGTTACCAGCCGTCAAATCACGGCCCCCAAAGATATTAGTGGAGGGGGAGCCACAGGGGTAGATTTAAATTAGTGAAAATTGTTTGTCGGCTGTGGGGATCGAACCAGGGTTCTCAAGATCCACAGGCCGACTTGATACCACTGAGCCACCTATCCTATTTGATGGATAAATTAATTAGAAAATTTAAATATTGGCGTTAACTCTTAGATTTATGTTTTTCATTTAATAGTTGTCTAAAGTGTGCGATTTCACTATTTGTTAGTAAGAGTTTTAAAGATAGATAACAGATCTATTTAAACAATTGTAATGACAAAATTATGTCATAAATCTATAAATTTATAGATCTGAAATCTGTAAATAATGAACAAAAATAAATCAATATTTGTTGATAAATAAAAACTATTTTGGAAAGTCACAAATTTTGTTGCGATTTTGTTCAACATTTAGAGATTTACGAATCTATTACACTTATAGATTTATATAGAATTCTACCATTTGTTTTGATGCAAAAAAACTAAATTTAAGTTTTACACAATTTCCGAAGCGTAAATCCGTAAATCGTATCATCACATGACTGCAAAAAACTTTAAGAGCTAAGAACAAAACATACTTAAGTTTTGGCAACTTTTTCTAAGATAAGAAAAACTTGAAGAAGTAGTAGGTATATATGAATGTTCATTTTGAGTGTTATTGTGCAGACTGTACATATTTCACGTTAATGATAATTACCAAGTAGTCGTTAATTAGATTCTTCTACACTTAGAATTCAGAATACAACAAAGTCTAACCAGCCTCAGTAAATAAAATATGACTCTTCATGTCAAACAATGTACGAGAATGCTTTGATATTAACTTCTTTTGCACAATAATGCAACTGCCATCAATCTAGCAACTGTTGAACTGTTACCTGTTCCCCACAAATGAAGACCGAAGCACGAAGCACGAAACACCGTGAAGAACCCCTGAGTGGTTCGCATTGTACGCGGTTATGTGGTTGCAATTCATCAAACTCGACTTGAAGTTTGCATCTTAACACTTATGGGATTCTTCCGCGTGAGAGCATGCTGATATATTGGCTGGATGCTGAATGTACTCACCTGAAAGCAGAAGATAATGTATGAATCGTCAACAATCATAAATATGGAATGTTGAAATATTAAGTTATGATATATGTCGATTGTTTATGGGAGTGGTTGGTGTGAATGCAATTTTACAGTTGTATGCTTCGAGATATTGACTGAAATCTTTAAATCAGAAGTAAATTATGATTCGAGACGGTTGAAGTAGAAGAACTATGTGATTTCATAAATCGGAAAACAAGAATGTTGGTGATTATATTATAGTTTACAAACAGTATCATATTACATTCTCAGCTTATCTGACTGCTACTAGGTGTTCATTTTAAATCCCCAATAAAAAAATTATCGTAGAGTTATTGACTACGTTTACATCGCAGATCTATTTAGATTTAAACTTTATATTGCACCTGAACCAAATAACTAACAAAGTGTAAACAATTTGTAGTGACCTAACTTTGGTTTAGGTTTACTTTTCAATTACTACCTAAATTACTATGCGACCCAAGTGTATTTACATATGATGTAATCAAGCCTGTGGTGGCTTATTCGTATATACAGAACGTCTCAAAGTTATTTCAAAAAAATGTAAAGGTATGTATTATTTGATGGACTGAGTACAAGATAAAATAGTTATTTTTGTGTTAAGTGCGCGAAATGAATGTTGTTTGTTGCCCGTAATAATATCACTTTTAGTCGAAACCTGAGGTCGAGACGAAAAAGTCATTAGAACGCCCCCAAAAACAAGAATTTCATCCACTAAATACCAACATTTTTTCTACACTGCCAAAAAGAATAATACAATAATTATTGACTTACTTTTATTCAAGTAAATTGAAGGAAAACAATAAAAAATAATATGAATTTGGTACTACTGATGTGTGAAAAAAAATTGGGAGCGTTCGCGAAATACTCATTTTGAGCACTAGGATGCGAAATAGAGCGCAAAATATTAATATTCATTGCACACTAAGGTGCAAAAAATGCATAAAATACGCATTGTCATGATAATGTAATTGATGAAAAAATCAGGTACTTTGCTTATTGTGATTAGTGAAAAAATGTGAACATTTGTAGAAAAAGATGTTTTTCTACAACTGTCAAAAAATGTTATTTTTTTTACTAATATCAATACGCGAAGTACATTATTATTTACAAAATGAGTATCTTGCGCACGCTCCCAAATTATTTGTTGCCAGGTTACATTAGTTACAACACATCAATAGAATCAAATTAATATTATTGTTGATTGTTTTCCTTCAATTTACTTAAATAAATCAATAATAATTATTGTATTATTTTTTATTTACAGTTGTACAAAAAATGTTGCTTGTATTTCGTGGGAAAAGTTCTTGACTTTTTTGTCTCGACCAGCGGTCTCGACTAAAAGCAACATTGTCACGCGCAACAAAAATACACTCATTTTGCGCACATAATACAAAAATAACTATTTTCAATATTTACAAAAATAATTGTACTTCACTTGATGCAAATATTTTTCGTGCCATTGTACTGATAGGTTACAGTGATGAATAAAAGCATTGAATATATAAACTTTTAGTGTTTGTATATTCAATGACAAAACTAAGTAAACGTATAGATTTACATAGAATTCCATCATTAATCAAGTATAACTTAAGTAAAAAAGTTTAATCAAATTGTTGACAGTAGTATTCATTTTATTTAATTTAAATGATATTAAATATTTGATAAATTGCGATATAACTAATCAGTGTTAAGTGATCGCTGAATCAGTGATTGAGAAATGAAAAAAAAGTCAATAATTATACAACATTTAATAAACTCTCTTTATTTATTTATCCTCCTACCATTCTTCACACAAATTAAATCGAACCGGTTATTGAATATATCCTTAATCGGTTAATTGGTAAGTCAGTTTGATTTACATTAATATCAATAAAACAACTTGAACAGGAAAACTAAATAACGTTAATTACACTAGTCTTTAGCATCATCATTTACAGGCAGCGTGAAGTCGGAATCATATGTAGCCACTCGTCATTTTCTTAATAACGTCATTTTATTAACGCTTCGCTTAATCCGCTGACGTAATTTGCATCGGCGTGACCTTCATAGCAGGAAAGAAGTATATATAGGTCAAGAGTACGTAAGAGTTAGATAATCTGAGGTGATATGAAAATTAATATGCACTGGAGTCAGAGTGGCGCTAGGAGCGGTGACGGAAACGATTTGGTTTGTAACGCAGGCAGGCAATAAGGTCACGGAAATTACAATGGCCAAAATTTTTATATACTATTTTCATTTTAAACTGGAGGGATCGGCATAAAACGATTAAACATCCCTGTTCCATATAACTTCAATGAAATCTATTAGTGCGGCTACCACAAATCGTTTAACGATGGTCACAACAGGTAAATTTTTAAGGGTCGTATTCAATCTAAAATTATGCTTGTTTTTTCCTATGGTTGACCATTTAAAATTTACTAATTCCGATTAAATTATCCAATTAGCAGTTATGTTACTCAATAAGAAGATTAAATATACTGTACTGAATCAGACTGAGTAATGTAGGTAAATGTTTAGATTATGTTTCTATATAACATTTATAATATATTATACTTGTATCGTATGAATAAGGAAATATACTTATTTAAAGATTGTAATTTTTTTTTACTATACACGTACCGGTGAATGGGGCTGTACAACCCTATGCGAACCTTGTGACACCAGTTATAACGGGTCATATTTTGAATTCCTTTGTAAACGTAATTGCGGTGCATTTAATCGTTTTATGCCGATCCCTCCAGTTTAAAATGAAAATAGTATACGAGTGCGACAGAAAATTCCTTTTTATAAACTTATTTAGTGTATGAAAAAAAGGTATTTATTCTAAAGCATGCGAAAAGTATTTACTTTCCGCTTTAGAGTAAAATAATATATTAAAGAACGAGTTTTATAAGACATGTTTTTTTTTGCACGCGTCCAAGTTTAAAAACAAACCGCAGGCGAGTTTTCTAAAGAACAAGTGCGATAGGTCTTATAAAATGAGTTATTTATACTATTTTTTCTATTTTGCGTTTTTTATAAATTAAATTTAAAGAAATGCGATATTTTATACCCAGTCAATTTTGGGCAATTTGTATATGAAATGTTGTGGTTGGTAACTGTTATTGACATTTATGCAATTGTTCACATTTTGAGGTTATATTGAAATTTTGATGTTCTCAGCTTGATAGCCTCAGTATGTCTGCTACTACCAACCGTCTAAAACAAAATGTTGCGTATCGTAACAAACGCTCTTTCGATACCCAACTGAGTTTCGTAATGACTGCCTAATGAACGCAAGATATAAAAAGTACATTTTTTTTTGAAAGGATATGTCATTATAGTCATGGATACATGCTATTTTTATTTGGAGGACAAATAGCTCTCTCATTGTCACAAATTTCTATACTTTAGGTCTTCATTTTGAAGTTTTGAACAGTAAATCAAACTCAAAATAAAATACGATCTACACAACGTTACGGATGTTAAGTGTTTAATGGCCAGTTGGATAACAAACCTTTAATTTTAAACTCAGTTTAAATACTCGTAAATAAAATTATATCAAATGTTTGACAGCAATATCAGTTATTCAGTAATACTTTAATTTACTTTGATTAATTTAAACCAAGTTTAAAATTTAAGCTTTGTTGGTGCAACTAAACAAAAATAGTATTAGGAAAAATATTTCAAAAAATGCAATTATTTCACTGGTTAACTTTTATTGACAATTTATAAAACGAGAAAATACATGGCAGTAATTTATATTCTAGTAAGCTTCCATTTTGTATATAAACAATATTTTTAGTGACTTCTTGTATTTTTTGCTGTTTTTATGTTGTGTCTTTGTATATTGGCATTATAAACTAGACAACTAGAGTGATTTAAATGGAATATTATCTCAGTTTTAGATGGCGCCTACACATGCTAATATAATACAATGCCGCATCTGAAATTCATTACATATGCATTGCATTTTCATGACACAAGGCAATTATCATTACATCGCTTACCTCATATATTTATAAATAGAACCATAAAAGACATTCCAAGACTAAACTACATACAAGAACGACACAAAATGCTTCAAATAGTCTCGTTTCCCAGGGTGAAAATTATACTAGGTGTACAAAATCTGTGTAACAAAATTTAAGGGTGTATTGGACGCACTAACCATGAATCAAAAAGAATTCTAATAAAAATAGCAAAATTATTTTAATAACATTTTGAGTACCACTGATTATCATATTCCGATACGAAAAAAGGAAACAAAATATGTCATGCAGTGTTCATAAACGTAATTAATTATAATGAAATTAATAAAATCTCGCTATGTTACTGTCAAAGATTAACTAACAGAATAAATAACAAAATTATTTGACTCATTTCTGTGTTACACAATAACTATTTAATTTGTAATTATTTATTATCTAATGTTTATGTTTATGTTTAATGGTCAAAACTATTCATTTGTTTAGATCCATTTTCTATTTACGAATTTCAACAAAATTCCTTTTGATTCATGATCAGAAAAGCCCGGATTTTTAGGCAATTGCCTAGATTCAAATTTTAATATACTTCAGGCAATTTAGTTTTTCTATACATAGGTAACATATTTACGTGTAATGGAAGGTTTTTTTTCGTGTCTTAGAGCCTATTTTTCCTATATTTTGGTTTTTGGGCCTATTTTACCTTATACAGCCTATTCTGCCTATTTTTGTTGCATCTTTCAACTTTTATTGAGCAGACAAAGTTTATCAGCGCCACCAATCATCTATTTCGTTGACTAATTCAACACTTGACAAAGTGTTTCAACCTAACCTATAATATTTAAAGTACTTACTTTGTCTTTAATCAAAATCAAAATTTGATGTGGCAATTCAATTGTGCCTTTGCCATTATAAGAACGCCCCTGTCACATTTTGTGATGTCGAACGAAGTTTTTAGCTTACAAGTAAATTCTGACTGACCGAAGACAGTCCCTTTACGAAAATTCCATTGAACAATTGCTTATAATATTTTGTGAATCAAAGTATACTACATAATTTGAATTTGTATAATAGTTAATTAAATCTGAACCTTAAATTATTATTTTATTATTATTTTTCAGATTGCGTTAATTTTTGTTTAAAATGATTATTTTTTTCTAATGAATAGAAGATACGAGTACCAATATTAGAAAAAGAATTTGCTTATTTTTTTTTTTAAAGAAATTATTTATATATAGGCTGCCTAAAATCCCGCCTATTTTAGAGTAATTACCAGCCTACATGCCTGCTTATTTAGGTGTTTTTAAGTGCCTAAATATCCGGGCTTTAATGATCCGTGCGTCCAATACTATATAACCTTAAATTTTGTTACAGGTTTAGTTACACCCTGTATAGTCCCAAAATATTTATAATTTAAAATAACTTCTTGTTAAATTATTTTCACTATTTTAAGTACCAATAAATCAAGCAACGAATTAAAATAAATATAATGTTAGTAAACTGCTTTGTGAATTTATAAATATTTATTATTGGCTATCATAATGTCAAATATGAAATTCATTTGATAGTCTACATTTCTGACAGATGACGTATGCCTCCAACGTAGAAAGTGAATCTGTTTTAGAAAAATATGAATTAAATGCAAACAAATCCTGAGACATACCTGAAGCAATTGCCTTTGCAGGCATGTCAAGTATATCAAATAAATCTTTGTCTAATTTAAACAGACATCTCAATACGATCCCAGAAACACTTGTAAACCTTTTTATAACAAATTTAAATAAAAAGCGAAGAACGAAGGTAGCTACCGAGAGAAGAACACACAAGAAATATCTGCCAGCATGAGGTAACGCTACTTAAAATTCAAATACTTCAAACGTCTTTGAATAATCAAGTGTTCATCATAATCTTGCGGCATGAAATCGAAAGTGGTGTTAAAATCAAGTTGTGTAATGGCTGCCATGACAAAAAATGCAGGTAAAGTAGTATGAGTTATTGTACTACTTATGGCGTGCATTAAATTTTATCGCTGTGATGTATAAAGGGCTTCTACTTTTCTAATATCGTAAACGCCATGTTGTCATATTGAAACTGCATGTGTACGTATTTAAATAGGAACAAAAGACAGAAACAGAAACTATTCTTATGATGGAAATTAAGTAAGTTTAAAAAGTAATATTGTATTTATTTACATCTGAACATTATTTGTTTTGTATGTAAGTATACCTTATTACATACATATGCTTTGTCTCGTCAAATAGGGTAGCACTTAAAATATTCACTACTGAATACATACATACATAACGCTATATCCCATAAAATACGGGTAGCAAGAACCCTTGAAATATTCACAGAAAATGCAGTCATCAGATTTATCAAGAATCAGGATTCGTTCGCCATTCTCCTCCAGACACTTGCTTTACCACTTTCACATTCCCTTCATAAAAGCTCATTTATTCCTCACACATAAATCACATCTATCCATTCGGTCCTATTTTGCTATTTGCTCTAGTGGTCAATTATCCTGACCGGTGGAATATAATAAGAACTAATGGTCAGTTATTAAACCTATCTTGTTAGTAACAGTGGTTAAAAGTCATGTGTATAAAATCTCGTTTATATTTCAAATAATTTAAATTTCAACAAATTTAAAAACATGTAGTAATAATAATTTCGTCTGCAAGGATTGCCAGTTCAATAATAATAGTAGTTCAATAATAATAGTAGTTCAATATTGAAATATAATATCTGTCATCCGATGATAAACGATATTGATTCCTTTTGCATTTTATTGTCAAGTGGATCAATGTGAATAATGATTATTTGCACCGCCAGAAATTAAATTTTAAACTTGGCTTAAATAAGTAAAAGTAAATCGAATGTTTGACATCAATGTCAAAGTTTAACTTTTGGCAGTGGTCATTAAAGTGAAATTGTTATATAGAATGTATTTTATTTTATTCTTGTTGGCTGACGAATACGTTAAAATGAAGATATTTGCATAGCATACAAAATTTGTGACAGTGCTAACTGTTCTACAAATAAATATGACGTTCAATTTATTTACACGTTATAAAATGTTTCATAGGTCCATTTTATAAAACTTTAAAATATTACCTATCAAAATGTGAATCAATAAAATTGGTACAGCACTGTCATTGTCACAAGTTTTTCTTCTTCTGATGGCACTATAGCCCAAATCGGGCCTGGGCCTACCGGACACACCGAGCCGCAGTTTTTACACTGCCGTGACTAGTTTATAGCGTCCGAGTGTGAGAAATACATGTAACTGTATTTTATATTTTACGACAAATCACACATTGTCGACAGGCGGATTCGAACTGACGAACCTTGGTTCGGGTGACGTCACAGTATGTTAAGATGTGGGGTAGATGGCTCCGTGGTATCGAGTCGGCCTGTGGATCTTGAGAACCCTGGTTCGATCCCCACAGCCGACAAACAATTTTCACCAATTTAAATCTACCCCTGTGGCTCCCCCTCCACTAATATCTTTGGGGGCCGTGATGTGACGGCTGGTAACCGTACTTCACGCGAAAAATATATCATTTACCGAGATCTGCCTAGGAAGAGTGCCACACCCAGTAATGGGTAAAAGGCGTGATGATATATTTATTTACCCCTGTGGCTCCCTCTCCACTAATATCTTTGAGGGCCGTGATTTGACGGCTGGTAACCGCATTTTACGCGACAAAATATATCACTTACCGAGATCTGCTTAGGCAGAGTGCCACACCCAGTAATGGATAAAAGGCGTGATGATATATTTATTTATTTATTTTATTTTATATATTTATTTATTTATTTAAAATATTACCTATCAAAATGTGAATCAATAAAATTGGTACAGCACTGTCATTATTACAAGTTTTTATGCTATATAAATATGACTTCATTTCGATATGGTTTCCCAATCAGAATTAAAATAAAATATGTCCTATATACAACCACACTGTAATCTCTCTCCGAACGGACTATAGCCTCGGTCGAGTTCTTTTCTGTATAAATGTATCATTCTTCCGTACAAAATATTCTGCACGGCATTTTGATGGCATCCCTCCCCAATACCCGCCCCCTATGATCAACAAACAAAAGACAAACAATACCGTCTCTACAGGACACCGTAGACCATCTCACCAACCCATTCGTATCGTCTGTCCTATGTCTGCTCTGTCTCTTGGCGGTGTGTTCATCCACTCTCGACTCTGTACATTCGTTCTCTCGTTCGGGGAATCTGCCTAATGAGACCCCGCCGCCGCCGCCGCTGGGCCCGTCATTGCTCCGCGGACCACCCGCCATCACGGGAATATTAAACGTGCTCTGGGAATTCGCTTGAGACGTAGCGTGACCATGTCGTGTTTGTGTTGTTTATTTTATTGCTGGGAAGTGGAACGGTGTGAGATTTGGGTGGTGTAGTTAAGATGTTTGGGTTTTTTGTTTGTTTGGTGAAGGCACGAAGGGGTGAATTTATGATAGGGTAGTGTCATTTGATAAATTTAATATAAGTGGAAAGGATTTTGGGGCTGTAGAACGCCTGTAGATACCGAAAAACTTGCCAGCGAGACAATAAATAATAATACTAAATATTTCTCTCACTTAAATATGCAAGGACCGAAAAGATGAAAATTATCTGTTCGTGTATAATATACAGTGACTAGTGGCGATTCATGAAGCACGTCGCCATATTTTTACTAAAGTTAACATAGGCCGTATAGGAAATTGAAATACATTTACTTGATTAATAATTTATTCATTAAATAAATTATAATATAATTTGCCTAAAATATATATACAAAATTAATTTTCTGTTTATTACCACATGACATGAGAATGGCCAGATAGAGTTTAATGTATTATTAAGGGTAGCTTAAAGTATGTCTGATATAAAATATAGAACATAATCTGTTTGAACGATTTCATTGAAATTAAGAAGATTATTTTGCCTTTATTTACTTTAAGTTGTAGAAAGAAAACCTATTTCATAAACTACGGAACCTGTAATACAATTCGCAATAGTTTTAAATATAAGGACGATATAAGTGAGGACCAAATGAGCGAGGATGAAATGAGACGACACCCTGTGGTTCAGACAGATGATAGAGGCTGTCTACCAATTATAGTTTTCTGTTGGTTGTGTTGTATAATTTGATAATTTTGTTAATTTAATTTTGGATGAAGACCACAGGGTTTGTTACATACATGCTAATTGAGTAATTGCCTTAATTATATAAATTAAAAGTACAATTATAGGAACCACAACATATTTCCAAAATGGTACCTATAATGAAATTCATGCGCTAGTATTTTCTTAAAGCTGCTTTAGTCTGACTTGTATTTTTCAAAAACAAACAAATAACAAAAACTACATAAATTGTTTTAAAAGCTACAAAATTTCAAATATTGAAAGAATCATATTTTACCATTATCAGAGTAAAAGATGAACTTTTATATAATACAATTAAAATAATTACTTTTGTAACAGCCAATAATAAATAAATAAATACGAAAGGTCTGAATCTCTGAATTTCCTCTCGCTTCTAAGCAATTAATTCTAAATCAAAAGAAATTGTAAATAAAAATTGAATACAATAATGAATATTATATCAAAGGATGTATATTATAAAATGCAATTATTGTAATTGAATTAATAAATCAATTTCAAGATTTGACAATGAAATAAATAACGTCGCACTTCAATAATATATCCACGTGTTGACATAAATGATTATTTATTTTAAGCTGCATTACATAATAGTTTATCCTGTCCACAATAAAACATTCTAAATTGTATTTTAACACCTCTGCAATTAAATCTATGAAAACCTTGAATCTCTTACTTTTCCGCACTTAAGTCTAGATGTTGCGAAATCATTTTGCTATATTCACACAACACATCAAGATCTAAATGCATATATTCGTAATGTTGTATTCATTCCGCTATAAAAAATAACAACGGATATGTAAACAGAGACATAAAACTATAATATAAATAAATAAAGAGTTAGTGAATGTATAATAACAAATAAAAAAATATTTATAACAAATTAACAACTATACTTGACCTATATCATGTAATCCTATTCCTTTCTAGACAAATTAAGACAATTCAGTATTACGTATAGTTTACGTATGTTTACTTAACTACATTGATCTGTAATCACTAATAATTATTATAGGTAATCATTTAATATATCTAGAATAGACTCAAATATACGTATTAATTATAATAATGCCATTTGTACTTTATTTGTGTGAATTTAATTTTAATAAGGTACTATCTAGCAGTAAAAGTAAATTTTCAATTTTTATTTCCTACAACACTGAAAATATGGATAATTAAATATTTAAAAAAAATCTTGTATGTGTTTCGAGCGCAAATGTACATTAACGATATACACGACAATAACCTCTCAATCGATAATGTACCATTTTGCGCTTTTAATACACAAATAGCTATTATTCCCTAGGAATGAAAAGTATTAAAATTGAAGGAAGCAAATTTTACTCTCTGACAGGGTCGTGAAAACAAAATTTAAATGGTTTAAACAAGGCAAATAATTTATTCATTATTCATCAAGTTTAGTGTTTCAGACATTTTACCTATGTCAAACAAAACAGCAACGACAAAACATCAAAGTCATCAAGCTGAAGTTGTTAGATTTGCGGTTGCAGGACTCCCTACGGAGTGTCTCAAGGATTTTGGGACGGTCCAATGTCTATAAAACATCAGTCATCAGGAGGCTCTGGGGACGACGATATTCAGTCCTGTACAATATCCATCAAGTATCACTACTTTTTTTTGTCTGAGTTCTACCTTCCAGGAAATTATTTTTTATGGTAAAAGTGCCACCATTTATGTTTCTTTAGTGTTTCTAATAAAAATAAAATTGTATATTGTCTAACATTGTTTTGTAACTCAATGAAATAAATTTTCAATACCTATGAAATCAATTTATGGTGAAAGTTCTGTAATAATTTATTTAATTCCATTTTTGGTACAGCTTTTAATTATTTAAAATTGAATTCTAAAAAGCTTAGCCCATATATTTAAAATTACAATAATTTTTAATATGCAATAAAGAGGAAATAATATTATATTGTCTTCTATCTTCAAAATTTGTATTGTAATATGTTATTATATAAAATGTAAAACACAATTTTTGTTTGAAAAATGAGGCAATAACCTTGACGTCGCCTCACCGTCTAAAAGTTTTTAAATAATAGTGATAGAAATCATAACTTTTACTTGAAGCATTTTTCTCTGAAATGCTAATTTAGAAATGTTTGATAGCGGAAGATAAACGATGGCAATGGGAGGTTTCACGCTAAATATTTCTAGATGGGAGAAATGTACCAGTTTATTATATTTTGAAATTAACAATACGTAACTTGACACTGCCGGCAAGAGAGCAGATATTAATTTTTCGGTGATTCTAAAAATATGGGCACGGTCTGTCACTAATCACATATATTTGAAATAAAATAGTTTATTTACAAGTGCACAAGTCACTAAATGCAATAAATAGAAAATTATCGAATACAAGTGATGTTAGTTACCGTGTCTAGAATTCAGAATTAAAACACATTTATTCAAATGTATTTTTTATTTAAATACTCGTACATATTCATAAGAACAACTCTAACAAGAATCTAGTTAAAGTGAAACGTAACGTTTCTCACTAAATATTCCATAACCTTCTTAACTATTAACTAACCAGAGAAATTCATTTAGGCTAGAGTAAATAATCACCTGACTTCATTATCCACCTACTTCTAGGAGTTCATTTAAGTTTACAGGTTTAGGTACCTACCACATTACAACGAAACGAACAAGGTAAATATTTCTCTTCATGTTTGCTCTGTCAACAGCTACACATGTCAGACATGCGTTCATTTAGAACCGAGACATTTTTTCTGTGAGGTTAGGTTTTCTCTTAGAGCGGTATGCATCGTTGAAAAGAGTGTTACATTGTTAAACATGTAAACATTGTGTGGTTAGGAATTACGTTACAAATCAACTTAGTACTCATGTGATGTTTTTACTGAGTTTGCGCAAGGATTTTATAGGTTATAATATTATGTTCTTTGCTGATAATAAGGTATATTTTACACACTTTTATTAGTACCAATATTTTATATTTTTAACCTATTGGTTTAGTATAAATTTAATTAGAAACAGGGTTACTAGACGACCTGATTTGTGCGGGATTGTACCGCTGTGAATTTGTCCCGTATCCAGCTGAAGTATGGAAATACTTAGCTGTCCCGAAAAAGTCCAATATAGTAGTGGTGCTTAGCAATAATCTTGTTTTAGTTGTGCAGTATTGTGTTCACTGTTGAACAACTTTTATAGAGCTTAATATCTTCTTTACTTTGACATTTTTTTTCTTAGATTTTTTTTTTTATAGATATACATTATTCAGACTACATATGTTTGACTTCAATTCAATGATACTAGTTAATTAAGTATGGTATTCAAATTTTATTTCTAATATCTAATCAAGTATCATATGTTCAATATTCCTCTCATATGTAATATCTTCTTCTCATAAAAGTTTGTTTTTTATCTTCTTCTTTCTTTTAGTCCTAAATTCGGAATGTTTATTAAAATTACGAATGTTTAGTGTTTTCAAACCGTGGCGATTTTAATTTGCAAAGCCAATACTAATAACAAGCAATTATTGTATTTGTAATAACAAATTTGATTGAATTTAACCAGAAAAAATATTCAAATCTCGTCCCGTTTATTAGCTTTAGAAATATGACATCCCTGATTAGAATATTGTCAAAAAGTTCTCATTTACGTAAACAATTTCCGGCCACCAATTTCATGTTTTGTGTCGAATATTATTTTAGTTTACGTTTGTGACGGCTACTAAAAACATATTAACATAATATAGGACGTATTCTATAACTGACTATCAATTTTTAATGCCTATTAAAAATTGTCTGCAACAATAATAGATGATACTAAAGAAAAACAGAAAATTATACTTGGTATATATGATTTCTTTGGTTAAAATTTGTAACGGGCGTTAAAGTTAAAGGATATGCCCAAACGTCCGATAAAATTGTTTAAATACAAAGTCTTTAATATGACGAAAATGTCCTGTATTTATAGGTGTTTAATTACTAAAATTTGCATGAAACGAATTAATAATTAATTTTTTTAAATAAAATTGTCAAGATATGATGAAAGTGATTACAACAATTTTACTATAAATAAACAAAAAAAGAAATATATGAAGCATGATTACACAGCCTCCGAACCAGAAAGTCAAGTGCAATTTATGATCAATAACATTTATTTATTGCTGTATTCACGAGAATATCTTAATAACCGTCTATAAATCACGAGCTACGATTATCACTATAATTGAACGCCAAATTTAATAGTTTACTTAATCGAATGTAAGTGAAAGTAATGCAAAAAGCGAAAAAGCGTCGTAAAATTCCTGAAATACCACGTATGGTTAACCAACCATGCTAACAATTACATCTAAATTAATAAATATTAGATTATTAGATACCCACCCAGTTTTCAGATGGTCTTATCTTATTTTAATGTTTATGAGCATCGTAAACAAGAGCATATACACTGAGGTAGTTATTTCGTTGTGCAGTAAGTACCTGTACGTTTATTTTGTAATCCAAATAACGTGGGAATAAAGTCATACAATCTTTTTACTTTTTGATGACTTTTCTTACATGCTACACATACTATTTTCATAAATAATTTTTTTTCACTCACTTCAATATGACATCTTATTTCAACTTTTTTAATAATAAAGGAACGCTATTTACATATTTTTTAATCGAAATATTGGACCATTTTTAAGATTTTTTATCATGAAATCTTAATGGGGTAGGTGGCTCAGTGGTATCGAGTCGACCTGTGGATCTTGAGAATCCTGGTTCGATCCCCCCAGCCGACAAACAATTTTCACCAATTTAAATCTACCCCTGTGGCTCCCCCTCCACTAATATCTTTGGGGGTCGTGATTTGACGAAAAAAAATATCACTTACCGAGATCTGCTACGGTAGAGTGCCACACTCAGTAATGGGTAAACTGCGTGATGATATATTTATTTTATTTATTTATTTATCATGAAATCTTTTATAGTTACAAAGTTTACATTGATCAATACGAAATCTAAAACGAAATTGTTGAATTGTATTAAAAATGGTCAATGTGAAAGGATAAATTCCAGGAAATAGAATCAATACATTAGGTGACATTATTTAGAGATAACTGTTCCGATTTGTAACAGATCGGCGATCAGAAAAAATTGACGAATACCTTTCAACAAAATCAGGTTTTTATTAATTGCATTAGTCATAGAAACTAATTTAAATTCTTCTATTTATTTGCATGTGTCAATTATTTTCACGTTACCTGTGATGACTTGACAGATAAAAAAACAAAAATAGATTTTGACATTCGTGCCGAGCTATTTGTTACCTATATATGACAGAAATTTATTTTTAGAGGTTACATCATTTCTTAAGACAAATATCATAATTGTATTCAGTACAAATATGTAACTACAAGTTTGAGAATTGTCACATTTTGATTGATCATGAGGAATATTTGTTTCATAATGCTTTGTTCCTTGAAACCAACACATAGTATTGGTTTACTTCCTGTTTATGTTCGTATTGAATACATTCTATTTTTAATATATACGTGGGTACGCTATGCGTTAAATTGCAAATTAAATGATAATTTAGCGACTGTTCACTTGTTATTATTATATTTTGTTAATAATAATTTGTTTATCAAGGGAAGAAAGAGTGAGAGTTCTTCTGGAAGGTACCGTTTTATTTTCCGAATCAAAGGCTAGGAATATAAAGCAGCTGACGGAAGAATGACACTTTCTTCACAAAATATAGGTATTTTGTAGGGCCCTATCAGAAAAGAAATTAAAAATTTAAAAGTGAAATCGTTTAGAAATTGATAATTTATTTTTAAAATCACATATCAATTGTGAAAAAAGTAAAAATATGTAAAAACGTAAATACTACAATTTCATTGGATTAATTTTCTTTTTTTTCACTACTCAGTAGTATCGAGTCGACCTGTGGATTAGAGAACCCGTGTTCGTTTCCCATAGCAGACAAACAATTTTCACCACGTTAAAAATATCCTTGTGACTCCCGTTCTGCTAACATCTTTGGGAAGCATGATTTGACGGCTGCTAACCACATTTTAGGCGAAGAAATATATCATTTACCGAGATCTACTACGGCAGATTGCCACATCCAGTAAAGAATAAAAGGCGTGATGGTATATTTATTTTATTTTTTGCTGTTATTTAATTACTATTACTCGAAACAAATAAAATAACATTGTGTCAGATTGACAATTTAAAACAAAAAAAAATATGTAAAATTAACAGCTAATTTACTTGTGAGGGAATTTTACCCCAGTAGTAATAATTTATTTTAGAAATCGTGTAAAAAATAGTGAAAAACGTAAAAATAGTGTAAAAAAGTAAATAGTATCGAGTCGGCTTGTGGATTTGAAAACCCGTGCTCGATTCCTAATTTTACTTTTTGACAGGGCTGTGAAAAAAGTATTTAATGTTACTCTCTTAGAATGGAGTTGTTGCAATAAAACAAGAATGTACTTCATTTTTGTATATGTTGTATTCAAATGTAAAAAAGTAAAAAAAATGATTAAATAATCTTAAATCGATAGATAGATGCAATTATAAAAACTAATGTAGCAAAAATTGACAATAATGTATGAAACTATTGTATTTTTTATGTAGGTATATTATCATCTTAAATTTCTTAAAATTGTGTTTAGTATTTATTAGTGTTGTATCCTAAGATCTAAAGTGTTAGGTCATTTCTTCCTTCATTCATTTATAATAATTCATAATCAGCATTTAATTCAATATCGCATTTGCAACACGTTGCCTTAACGACCAGCGTAACCGCAATTGTTATTCTGCATTCCACTTGCCAAGCACAGGTAATAATTTACAATTTAAACATAACACAATATTAATAAGTTTATTATTAAAGTTACAGTTACAGAATAATTTAAACTGTTGGTTAGTTAGTAATAAAGTGATATTGAAAGAATGTTCAGTTCATACACAAGAAAAACATTGTTAAATATATCAGATCTTACATACAAAACATCCATTGTGGGTATGAATGAATACGACGCCATTTTATAATGATATAGGTCATAGGAAAATATGTCATGGTTTTAAAGTTATTTATAGCTTTGTTTAAATCGTATGAGAACATAATTACTGATTAATTAGTTCAGTGTTAAACGTAAAAGAAATGATTTGATAATAGATTGTTAACGTGGGAAAGGTTAAACTGATCGTATATTGGTTTCTGACAGAATAATGATTTGAATTTTTAAGAAAAGTTATTAAATTTATCTGATTTATGTAGCTAATGTTTATTAGAGCATGGTTTATTATTAATTTCTAGTATTCAATAAAACGCACGTGATTAAGATGAACAACAAGTCAATGTTTTAGGAGCTAGTAATTTAGTATTGTTAAATTAAAAATTACTTACAAACATGATAAAATTTATAACAAATGAGTATGTTTGCACGTACGACAAAAATTTACTTTAATTTGATTTTGAAAAAATGATTTATGACAAGTCAATTTAAATGTATTTTTCTACCTCCCATGCGTTAACTAAATATCTCGTGTTAAAAGTTTTCTTAATGCACTCATTGGTTTGTCATAGGCTTCTCACTCTTTCAATAAGGTGATAATTTTAGGATTAAATGCCTAAATAACTAGTTTGTTTTAGTAAATCATTTAAAAATGTGTAAAAAATTTAATACAATTCTGGTGTGCAGTAGAATTTTAGTAATTAGTGTAAGGTTGAAAAACTCTGTTGTAAAGAAAAGAAAATACAAAATAAAAGGTAATATTAACGCATCTTCAATCTTACTCATAACAATTACATTTTGAAATTATATGTTTAAATTTGACAAATGAAGAATTCCAAAACAGCTTGATGTACACAATACTGAACTAAACCCTTTTAGATTGTGGGAAAAATGTAACCATGAACTTAAATTCAATCCATCTTTCCACTTAACATTTACAACACTTTCATACTCAACTTTATTATGATAAACAAATAACCTTCGAAACCATTTACTCTATAAATTAATTCATGCAGCCACATCAGTCCAACAATCACGATTCCAAACGTAAAAATGATTTACGAGTATGAAATCCGTGGAGCGTCCAGAGGTCCCGCGGTCCACCATCCCGAGGTAGAGACATAATTACAATAATAATGCACGTGTCTGCAGATAATGCAGAGCCGAGAGTCGGTTCACGGTCTCGTAACGAGATGCGAGATCGGAGATCGACTAGCGTAACGAGCGAGGCGGTATTGTTGATATTAATAATGTTAACTGCATGCGTTAGTGGTTAGTGCTGCTATCTAACAATTGGCCTTGAATCAAGATGCTAATGTTAGGGATTGTTTTGTTAGAATGGTAAGACTGTTTGGAATTATCTTGCTGAAGTTTAATGTGGTTTTGATTCAAAATATATTGTATAAATGAAGCTTATTATGGATTGTAGTGAACAACGTAATCAACATGAAGTTCAGAAAATATGTGATCTTAGTAGAAATGAGACAATTCTTCTCGAAGGTGGCGTTTCATTTTCCGAACCGAAGGCGTGGATACAAAGCCCGAGAGAGAAGGATAAGTACAAATATATTTTTTTTTAGTACTCTATCTGAAAATAAAATTTTCAGAAATCAATTAGAAATTTAAATAAGATTTATTATTCTTTTGACAGGTGCAAAATCATATGGTTGTTTTCCAGTTACTATAGTTACAAAAAGAAAAAAAATGTTACTTTCCTAGGAATAAAGGAATAATTTTCTCTTTCAATAGAAGGAAGAAAATTTTACTTGCTGTATGGTCTTGAAAAATAGTCATTTATGTACCAAAACGGTAGATGAAGGTCGAAGATTTTGTTACCTATGACTTTTAAATTCACGTAACACTAGTACAAAATATACAATTTTGTTTCTACTAACAGCGAATAATATATCAATTAATGTTTTGTTACCAAAACAATAATTTATTTATTCATTCGAACAGGCAATCGCCCAAAAATACAATATGAGCAATAATGTAGAATTTTTATTATTTGTATTATAATAATAACAAATTTTACTTTACTGTCCACAGGAGGTAAAAGACTCATTACATCCCTGTTACCAAGAATGTAATGATATATTTACTGTTCTGATAGTAAAAAAAATATGTTAAAATATATATATATATATATATATATATATATATATAGTTTTTATCTGTATAGCAATCATGGTTCTATTAACTCTCATTATAAATATTTTTTTATTTTTTAACAAAAGGTGCTTTAAATCAGTTATAAAAAAATATTTTATAATGTTTCTTATCTTTAGATATATTTTAGAGATTTTTCTTAGATTTTTACGAACGAATTAGTCGTAATCAACACAATTTCAATTATAGATTTAACATAAATATTAATGAATATTTGAAGGCATAAACAACATAAACGGATGGTCCAAAATCGATTAAAATATTTGCTTATTAAGTCCGAATGGGAAGCGCAGTTAAGATTCTATAATAGATGATTCGGTTATTCCTTTTGGCGTTTTAAACACATAAAGACGTCATACTGAGCTTTTGTTCAGATTGGTTTTCTAACACACTTTCTGGCCAGTTCAACGTTATATTTTCTGTCTGTTGTGTAAATGTTGTTATACTCAAATTGCCACTTAAAATATAGGTTTCTGTTTCAAGAATGCCATCTGCATGTTATTTGTTACTTGTTACTGTGTGTAATAAACTTTATAACTATTAGTTAGAGATGATATTTTTTTCCATATTCCAACTGTTGCATAAGATTATATGATTTATTCATGAAAGCAAAATATGAATCCATCAGTTTCTTAATTTCATCCACAATTTTGTAAATATAAGACTAGGAATCATTATGCGTTTAATTGGATCTGCAGTTAACACCAGAAAACTAATCTTTTTGAAACAAGATATTATCCTTTGTTATTATAAATAAAATATACAGAGTGATTTTATACTCCGAGGAAAAAATTAAGTGTGTATATTATATGATGTACTGATTATAGAACTAATAATGTTTTCTTTAAATTCGTAAAATTGAGGGTACTTTATCTACAGTAAAGATTTTTAGAGCCACTGCTTTAATAGTTATTTCTAATTCAGGGTTATTAACAAATTATGGCATTTATTTTAACCCCATATAGTACTCAATGTACTGATTAGGAAAAAGAAATATTTTTTCAAAATTCGCAAAATTAATTGCACTTTACATAAAATAAACGTTTTTTGTACCCTGGTTTGAGAATTTTTTCTAATATATTAATAATTAAATTACAATTATAAACACTACAATAGTGCATTTATTCATTATACAACATCAGATAAATGCCTCCACTAATATCTTTGGGGGCCGTGATTTAACGGCTGGTAATCGCACTTCATGAAAAAATATATCATTTACCGAGATCTGCTTAGGCAGAGTGTCACAGCCAGTAATGGGTAAAAGGCGTGACGATATATTGATTTTATTTATTGAGAAATAACTCTCAAATTAGTGAACTAAAAATGTTTACTTTATGTAAAGTGCAATTAATTTCACGAATTTTATAAAAATTCTTTCTGTTTCATAATCAGTACATCAGTAAGTTGTGAAACACCTGTATATTAATAATTGTAAATACAACAATACGCAATGTATTTACTAGAGATGGGCGAATATCAAATTTCTCGAATTCGAATATCGAATGATGTCTTTTTCATTATTTGAATGAAATTGTTAAGATAAAATAAAATTAAAAGTACAAACAAAAAAGAAAAAGACGAAAACTTCAAATTTAAGGGGAAACGTACGGGCTGATGTTGGCGAAAAACAAATTTGAAGTATGGTACGTCTTCATGGTTTTGAAACAAAATATCTTTGTTATTAATAACTTCAAAGTATTGTAATAGCTTTAAGTTTATGTACAAATGATAAATAAAAACATAGTCAAAAATTGAGGTCAACATATAGCGCGATATTCGAGGTATTCGAATGTTCGCTATACTGACGTTAATATTCGAAAATCTCGAATATCGAATAATGTCAATATTCGCGGCATTCGACTATTCATGGATGATATTCGCCCATCTCTAGTATTTACTATACTATATCAGATTGTCTGAACTTCGCCATTGAGAAATAAAAAGCATTTTATTATTATTATTATTAATGACTGTTTGTAATGTCGGCCAGTAGTACTAAAAATGTACATTTCCAGAAATAACAATAATATATATTTTGAAAAAAGATTAGTGTTCAGGTTTCATCTACAGACCCAATTATGCGCATAATTCATTGTATTGTGAAATCATTAATATTCCCTGGGAAAAATCTATAAACAAAGAATGAAATAAAGTTGTCAATATGCAAATGCGGCAAAAATCAATCACACCTTTGTAACACAAACACCAAAATTAAATATCAAAGCTATAATTAATAGTAGCTAATAACCAATTCCATCGGTCGTATCCTCTGCGCATAATACATAATAAATATTCATATGTTCCGTTCCTAATAAATACAAATTGAAAATTATAGCACCTGACAAACATCGAAGACTGACATGATTAACTAATAATTTATTGCTTGCATTTTATATGTAGCACGCAGCTTAAATCGTCTGACACAGTAGTACACATTGCAGCTAGAGAAATATGCGTTAAAAGTCTCGTAATAGCAATTATTTATAATCTTCCGCCTTGCTGGTGTTACGTAGTTAGATCGCCAGTGTGAAAGGATATTATATGGAAGAAAGGTTCCTTTTAATTATAATTAGTGTCAATCGAAACGAGTGAAAAATTGTGATAACGTTACTCTGTACTTATTGCTCTTGTACTGTTTATTATAAATTGAATTTTGATGCGGAGAATAAATTTCAGTAATATTTTATTTGTGCTGTTGAACGGTACCCTGATTAGTGCATAATAAAGTGTTGATTACTTCATTAATAAACTGTCTTTTGAGGTAAATCGAGTGATCGACTCATGCTCTGATTTCTTACTTATTTACCACTAAGAGTGCCTGAATGAACTAACAGTACGGCCACTGGTTAATTTCTACTTATGTTACTGTCTGTACAGATATTAAATCAGGGTGGCGATTCAAGTAATATTAATAAATTCCCTGACTTTTCCCTGACTAAGTAAAAAAATTCCCTGACTTCTAGAATATTGACTTATTTATGAATTTATGGTTACATTTCATATATTATATCATATATTGTAATATAATTGTTTTTTTTATTAGATTTATAGTAAAAGCAAAATCAATTTGTCTTTCTAAACAGGCAAAGACACAATCTTAAATATTGCATACAGAAAAAACATAGCGCGGTAGAAACGTTAGACAAAACAAAACAGTTTTCAATTAGTAAACATCCTTCGGTTATATTTTCATAGATGGCGGTTCTCACTCTTAAGAAGCAATAAAGGGTATTTGTTGCCAATAAAGGTATACTATCTATCTAATAAAGGGTATTCTGCCAATAAAATCTAAAAATAACTAAATATATTTTGAAATAAAAGTTTGTAGTTATTTTTCTAAAATTAAATTAAAAAATTTAAAGAACAAAAAACTTTTTTCCCTGACATGGAATAAAATTCCCTGATTTTTCCTGACTTTTCCAGAAATATAAAATTCCCTGACTTTTCCCGGTTTTCCCGGTTTTCCAGGCTAGTCGCCACCCTGTAAATATATCTGACAGTGATTGACAATGACAAGTAATTTGTCAAAAAGAAAAATTACATATAAAACGTAAATGCCAGTTTGCAGTGTTATATTTAATTAAAAGTGTACCATGTTTAACAAATTATCAAAAATACTTTATACAAAATTATGTGTTCTAAAACGTGTTAAAAGGAATTTATTACTTTTTAATGAAGAAACAGTTCAATTCTTTATTGACGTGGAATGTATTTTTAGAACATCTTTAGATGAAATCTTAAGAAAGATTTGAATATAGTTTGTTACCATAAAATCTTCTTGTATTGCGCTAGTTATATAAAAAACTGCCACAATTTAAAAGAAATCATTGTAAAAAGATTCGTTGTATTTCAATTTAAAATTGTGAATAAGAAAATTAAAATAAATCAGTACAATAACAAATCAATGCCGGGTACGAAATAAAGTTTTTATAAAAACTGTAAAGTTTATTTCAAAATGTTACTAATCCATAAATAAATATATGGTGCAACTGAATGAATGAATGCATAGAAAACTGAAAACATGAAAAAATATAATTACGTATGTATCAATGGTTTATACTATTCGTATATTTGAGCATATTTTTATACAGAAGTTTTCATGACATCATTTTAATAGTAATATAATTTCTTCACAAGTAATTCGTACATAATTTTATATTAGTATTTTTTACTGTAATAATTGAGAGCATTATTTTATCGAAATAGTGAATCAGGAAAACAAAAGCTATTACGATTTGGACATTTTGTCCGTACTGTTACTTCATTCGGTTACTACCAATTTGTTTTGTTTTCTAGACTAGGAAACTAAAGGGGTAAGGATTAGCTGAAGACGGTATTTCTGTTAAATCCTGATAAAAATATATAACATTCCTAAGCGAGATTTGAACCAACAATCCTCGGTATATAATGGTCAAATATCCGCTGTGCTGACCACTGGACTAGTTTTATTTATCACTTTAAGCCCGATTTTTTTGTAAAGTTGTAGCTTTGAATTAGCTAATCTTATTCTAATCCGATTTTAAAAAGTTGATCAAAATCATTTTCAGAAAACCAGATAGTAATAAGATAATATTAGAGTTCGATAAAACTTTTTTTTTAAATATATAGTTTAACTTAATTTGTCTAATCCAAAATTTAGTATTACCTGAAATTCTTTTGAAAATTGGACTCATAAGTTCAAGGAAATCGCCTACAGTATAATCGATGGAAAGTGAAGCCCAAAAAATATGAGAACTAAAGTATAATTTCGTATGAACCTTTATAATAGTAATTTGTTTCATAATGAAAGAAAGTGAGATATTTCTTTCCGAAGGTGCCGTTTCATTTTCAGAGCAGAAGGTGGGAGGTATAAGGTATCTGAGAGAAGAATGATACTTAAATTAAAAATATAGACATTCTTTTGACAGAGGTCGCTTGGATGTCACTAATGTTACTTAAAGCTTGTAGTGGAGTCAAAACGGCGAAGAGTTATATTAATTTTAAATCTGGCAATTCGAAGCTAAAATGGTGGCAAAATATAACGTTGTATTGCAGTTGATATAGATATGACTTGACATTTCTTTCATCGCTAGCTACGAAAAGTATCACTTTCTTCCATGAATTGTAGAAAGAAAACTTCACTTTCTGAAGAGGCTTTGCTTCCTGTTGAATTATCACAAGTAACAGCACAAGATGGACCAAACTGAATGCTGCACTTGGCCGATAGAGACGCTTTTTCCGAAAATAATTTAAATAATATTTGCTTTGTAGGAAATGCGTAGTATTTGATTCTTTTACAGTAACTGTCAAAAAATTCAATGAAACAACTGAAATTTTTATATAAGATATTGATAAATATTTTGCCGATCACCAAAATCGTCGAAAAGAGAAAACATTTATTTCCCATTTTCACTTGGAAACCAGCGCGAATTTTGGTAATCTCCATAGAAACAACAATTGTTATTGTGACTGTCAATTTTGTGTAAATTACTAGCTGTCAAACTACTTTAATAATTGTTTCTAATTTGTGGATTTAAAATGAAATAATCTATATAAATAAGATGTAGTCTAGAGTTATAAACATTTTGGTACCATAATAATTTGCCGGATATTTTTGATTTCTCATGTTATATTCCTATGCTAAAATTTTCTTGGAACATACTGTATATTAAGTATGGAACCATATTTCTGTTTTTTCATCAGTATTAAGTTGTAGACACATTAGATGAGTCTTTATTCGTGACCCAGGATATTCACATCACATAACATGAGTCTCAAACATGTCACAGTCATAACCAGTAGCAAAAAACATTCGCGACATTTCTACGCATTCATTCGGACACGATGTCGATACAAATCGAAAACAGGTTCGATTTTAACAATTAAAATATCTTTCTGTCAATTCTGACATGGTTGTGATCGAATTACAAGAAATTAGAACAAAGTTAATAGAATATTACAGACCAGTTTTCCTGGCAACTTTCATTGTTACGTACGATTTGTCTTAATCTACACGCTGTGAGAATGTGCGTTTGCCGGCCGGCACAACATTCAGTGGCGGACGAATTCATACCTTTTTAATTTTAATTATAATTAAACAAATACGTCATCGTCATGAACCATTTCTGAGATTAGGAATTTAGCATTTGCTAATAATCACTATAGTTTTGTCAGAAGTGAGAAATTATGATGTGGTTGTATGGAACGTATTTGATCTTGATTCTGATAACAATAAAATAAATATATATTTACATAGCATAAAAAGACATAGTTAGTTGTTTTTTATAACAAATATTTTATCACGATAATTTTAGAGAAATAGAGAATACAATTCGATTGTCAGAAGTAATAATTATTTGAGAATTGTTAGTCTTTCCATGCCAACATCATCTGAAAATTTCACGAGACGAAGATGAAGAAAGACTATTTTTGGTTACGTTTTTATATAACAAATTTAATTTTTAATCGTAACTATAGCAACTAGATGAAAATCATGCTATATGCATGCTCCTTGTAGTAATCAGCATCTTATTCGTTAATTTGACGGTAATAAAATAATATTATTGGCTAATACTCTATGGTAGAAAATAGTCATCACAACACGTAACAAGAAGTCATGGTCATAACTGTACAAATGCCAAAAATTAATTCAAAAATAGTAGTTACTAGTGGTAGGTATAATATAAAGAAATACTATCATTTTTATTTAGTAAACAGTCTAAAAAATTAAATTGAAACAATTATTACATTCATCTCGTCTTTGAGAACTCTAGCAACGCCACTGGGCAATCTGAAGCCACAGATTGGTCTTCAGTGACGTTCTTGCAGGCGATGCTCAGATGTTTTGAATCTAGCACGCGACCTGTTTTTGTTTGACCTTGAATTACACACACTAATCATAAGCAGTAAGATGATGTTACACGAAATTTATAATCGCCGTGCGGATTCATCTTCGCATGCAGACACACCCAGGTTAATTAGTGAGTGTCTATGCTTCATTGCACTCTATACCTGACATCACTGACAGGACATTGAATTAACTTTTCATTATTTATTTCGCATTAAGTATGATGATATAATTTTAGAATACAATTAATTATGCAAAGATAAGATGTATATGTATAATGTAGTAGAATGAATTTGAAAACATATTTTTTCATAACTCTGACAAAAAGTAAAATTATCTTTCTTCATTTGAGAGAAGAAAGTTATACTTTTCTCCCTAGGGAAGAATAGCTATTTTTCTAAGAACAGTAAAGTTTTCGAACGTCAATTAGTAACAGAAATTGAACAAATGAATTTTTATTAATTACAACTAAAAATATTGTGCACACTCGCTACGCTCGTGCTACAATCTCTAGCCTAAGTTCACAAACAGCTACTTTCAAACTTTGGTAAACAAATAAATATTGTGTACCCATAGCAGAAAGTAGTTTTATTGCTACTCGCGTATAGAGATTGTTGATCGAGATTCAGCCGAGAGGAACAACCATGCAAGAGCGACAAAGACACTCTACGCTTAATTTTTATACGATAATTTAGAAACGCTTGAAAATGAATTTATGAATCATTATTGACAGTTTTTCTCTTTGGAAATTGGATTGAAAATGTTAACAATTTTCATCTAACCAGAAATACGATGATTTACTTGATCAGAAAAACTTATTTTCTGCACGAGTGTAATAATTAATGCTTTTGACATATGCAAGTAGGTGCCAAATATCTACTTTCCATACGTGATATAAATAAATATATCATCACGCCTTTTACTCATTACTGGGTGCGGCACTCTGCCGTAGCAGATCTCGGTAAGTGATATATTTATTTGCGTGAAGTGCGGTTACCAGCCGTAAAATAACGGCCTCCAAAGCTGTTAGTGGAGGGGGAGCCACTTAATTTGGTGAATATTGTTTGTCGGTTGTGTGAATTGAACCAGGGTTCTCAAGATCCACAGGCCGACTCGATACCACTGATATAAATACAGAAAATCCTACTTTCCGTCTTGGTTGTACAAAACGCAATTTCTTCTTCTTACGGGAAGAAAGGTAAAGCCATAATTATGGCAACTGGGAAACAACGGTAAGATTTGAAATTAGTGACATTCAGATGACATCAGTCAAGAGAATAAATAAATTTGTAATATATTTCTAAACATTTTTCTTTTTCATAGAGTAGTGGAAAAATCATTTGTAAGGATTGTAAAAGTGTAATTCTGTCCTCAGGTGCTTTTTATCCTTTGCCTTCAGCTCGGGAAAGGAAACGGCATGTTCGAGAAGATATGCGTCATACTATTTTCATTTTAAACTGGAGGGATCGGCATAAAACGATTAAACGTCCCTGTCCCATATAACTACAATAAAATCTATTAGTGCGGCTACCACAAATCGCTTAACGATGGTCACAACAGGTAATTTTTTAAGAGTCGTATTCAGCCTAAAATTATTCTTGTTTTTTCCTATGATTGACCATTTAAAAATACCGGCGAATGGGGCTGTACAACCCTGTGCGAACCTTGTGAAACGAGTTATACTTATAACGGGTTATATTTTGAGTTCTTTTGTAAACGTAATTCCGGTGCATTTAATCGTTTTATGCCGATCCCTCCAGTTTAAAATGAAAATAATAATATACTTTCTTGCCTTGATATGCAAATAACTATTGCTTCTCAAATTGAATAAAAATTATATTAAATTTAAAATAAAAGCAATGACTAACCATATTAGGAAATGTCTATGATCCGTATTTCGTGCAACATCCTGTGTATAAACAGTCTATTGAAAACCATTCAAGAGTATGTAAAAGCATTTAGTTGATACACATATCATGTTTCCAATATATCGGTTATTAGATCCACCTACTTCTCACCAAAACTGATACAAGCAAAACTGAATAAACCTTTTAATAACATCTTTATTTTGTTCATTAAAATATTCTAACAAAAAATTAATTATTGAAAAACACTTTTATATTAACACCCTATCCTGTTCGATACTCATCAGAAAACTTATTCTACCTATTAATTAAATTAACCGCTTAATGTATCTCAAAATACGTGCCTCGTACTAAATTTAACTTGACTTTTATTTTCCAAAAATCAAAAGTATGTTAGAAATAAAAATTAATAACATACTCGTTGCATTTTCTCTTCATTTACTCAGCACTATAACTCACTTACGGAAATTCGGTAATTGGTAGGTTTGGTAGCGTGTTTGTTCGCGGCACAGTGCTCTGATTCGAATTAGTAAATAGAGCCATTAAGCGTAGCTCGTAATGCAATGTACGAATGGCAGTGCGTGTTTAGTAAACGGACAGTCACTACCAAATTCAACTTATTTAATTAGGTTTATTACAGTTCAGTCTCGTGAGTTTTTGTCGTTTAATTGTAATCGTATGCATTTAAGATATTAAATATTTGTAGTTTTTATAAAATAAATACTCGTATACAAAAACCACAATTACTAGACAGATATATTGAGGATATATGTGCTGTCAAGCCCGTTAATTTTAGACCTCTTACAATGTGTCTTGAAAGGGACACATCACACTGACTAAATTAATTACAGTGGTGATATATGATGTACGCTGACATATTTGTTTTTAATGGTTCCTGCCACTTTTGTTACGAGTGATTCTAAATAGTTTAAAAAAAATATAATTTGACGATATATGTTAATTTTAGAAACGCCCCGAGGAAAATTACAAAAAAATATTGCTTTCTATAATTAAACAGAAATATCAACTTATTATGATTTATTCGTTTTCATACAACTATAATTATGATATGAATACAACGACTGCTATAAACTATATTTCTATCACAATTTCAGTTGAACAAATGTTACAATTGCACTGAAAAATTCAAGTTTAAATTTATTTAGATTGAGTAGTACAAATATTACTGCGATTAAAGTAATACTCATTATATGCGCCTATGCAACTATTTAATTTACCTGCAGTGATTTTCACAAACATAAATATATTACTTACTGAGATGTACTACAGCAGAGTGCCACTGCCAGTAATGGTTAAAAACCATGATATATTTTTTTGTGAATTTGTTGTTGAACCGGTTCAAAATTCAAAATTTTTAAATTTATTTCTATATAGTTCATAGCACGAGAAATACACTCGTTCAATCCGCATTTCAATATCTCTTTTAGTTTTAGAGTTATATCGATTTTTGACTTTTTTAAAAACTCAACTTTGAGAGCCCATATCTCGAAAACTAAAAGAGATATTGAAATGCGGATTGAACGAGTGTATTTCTCGTACGGTAGTTAACTTATACTGATTTTTTTTTTTCAAAATATTCTTTTCTCAATATATCCAAGAAGAGATAAATCTGTGAACACCAGTGAATTCCTCGCGTGAAAATACATAGATATGCAAATTTTTACAGCAAAATTCAAACGGATAAATTTTTTATTACAAAAAATTTTGTTTGATTTTAAATCATTCTTATTAATTTTTTCTTTACATTTCATGCATAATAGTACAACTATGTTTTATGTTCAAATGTTACTGTACTTTAAGGCTGCGTTCGAAACGAAGCGCCGCCGTGTTATAGCTGTCTAATATGCAACTATTACCTCTTATAATCATTTTTATCTAATAGATGTCTCTGATTTGAAATATTGGTGTGTGTTTTGGATAAATTTACATTGTAGCATTTTACCGGAGCGCAACGAGTATACACGAATTCTGTTTGGTGAAATACAGTTTCGCGGATCGCGACTATGTAGTGGGGATTTTGTTACAGGAGAACGAATAAAGATTTGATGAATTATGCTATACTGAGAAAGTATTTTGCTCATTTACAGGGGCGGATCCAGGGGGCATGGACTTTTTTTTAAATGTTGGCCCTAATACATAATAATTATGTCATTATTTACGATAATTCAATTTGTTAAACAAATTAAATAGAAAAAGGGCACGACAACTAAAAAAAAATATAAAATTTAATATCTTTTGAAAAAAAAATGTATTATATACCTCGATATGTAATAATTAGTTTTTCTTTTGTTTTTTATAAATAAAACACACAAATAAAAATATATAAATATATATATATATATATATATATATATATACCGGGTGTAACACGAAAAGTGAAACAGGCGTTTAACATGGCAAATCAGTTTTTCCGTGCGCGTTGCTTCCCTAATTATTTTAGGAAAAAATGTTTCAAATAAATGTTGTAAAGCATAAAATTCTACACCCGAATCAATAAACAAAATTCATTTTGACTACTTCATAACTGCAGAAATTGAATTTAAAAATTCGCGTAATTTAAATTTAATAGTAATAGCCATGGAATTAATAACAAGAGATGAACCAATGCGTAACGTCGTATACGTTAAATTATTAGTATTTATTTTGACAAACTGTGATATTAAATCAATATTAGGGTTTATTATTATCAAAAATGAATAATTATTCAGATGAAGAAAAGTTGCAAATAATTAAATGGCATTATTCTGGCCATAGTTTACGACTAATTCGTGACTATATTAGCGCTATTTGGCAGCATCATGATATTCCTAGTACGGCAACTATTCAGAGGTTTATAGTGAAGTTTGAAAAGACAGGAACACTAAATTTCAAGAAAGAAATAAATGAAAGAATTTATAACAATGAAGAAAATATTCCTGCTTTAATAGAACTGGAGCCAACAATGAGTGTGCGGGAAATTTCCAGAGAACTAAATATAAAAAGATACCAGAATTTAGAAGAACTTAAAAATGTTATATTACAAGAATGCCAGAAAATAAATAATCGACAATTAAGGAATGCTCGAGAAAGCTTTTACAACAGATTAGGTTATTGTTTAGCTCAAAACGGTGGACTATTTGAACATTTAACAATTTAAGAATATTTAGTTTGTTGATGTTTTTATTGAATTTAATTTATGTTACATTAATTAATTTGTTAAATATTTAATAACAACCTACCTTAAATATTTTATCGAGTTTATTATTTTATTATTCTTAAATAATAAATCTAAAAAATATTTTGCCTTATTATTATTAAATTTTTATATAGAAAATAAATATTTAGTACGTAAAAATGATTTTGACAGTTACGCATTTGTTCATCTCTTGTTTTTAATTCCATGGCTATTACTATTAAATTTAAATTATGCGAATTTTAAAATTTAATTTCTGCAGTTATGAAGTAGTCAAAATGAATTTTGATTGATTCGGATGTAGAATTTTATGCTTTAGAACATTTATTTGAAACATTTTTTCCTAAAATAATTAGGGAAGCAATGCGCACGGAAAAACTGATTTGCCATGTTAAACGCCTATGTTTCACTTTTCGTGTTACACCCGGTATATATATATATATATCATCACGCCTTTTACCCATCACTGGGTGTGGCACTCTGCCTAAGCAGATCTCGGTAAGTGATATATTTTTTCGCGTGAAGTGCGGTTACCAGCCGTCAAATCACGGCCTCCAAAGATATTAGTGGTGGAGGAGCCACAGGGGTAGATTTTAAATTGGTGAAAATTGTTTGTCGGCTGTGGGGATCGAACCAGGGTTCTCAAGATCCACAGGCCGACTCGATACATATATATATATATATATATATATATATATATATATATATATATATATATATATATATATATATATATATATATATAATATAATCTTGCAAAATTTACTACAATTGCATAATAGTTGCAATAAATACAAATTATTTTATTATTTCCTGTGTTGATTACGTAAACTTTTTTACAATATTTAAAATTAGAACTAATAAAATATACTTAGCAACTGATATTTTCTATTTTTTTTTATTGTCATCGTCTATTGTAATTAGATAATAATAACGGGCGTTAAAAATTAATAGAGTCATGGACGTATTCTGTAACATATTAAAATTTTAACCAATAAAAATGATTGTATCAAATAAAATTTAAATTATTTGTGCATTGGTTAAAATACACGCATCAGTTACAAAATACATTCATAAGTAATTTTAAAAGAAAACCTACATTCAACTGCATTATCGACATGGTTTTGAATTCGGAAGTGCTGACATCTGTTCAAAATAGCGTGAACTATTTTTCATACAACAAACTACCTAAAATCTACTCAGCATATATAATTTTTGTTCAACATTTTCTGACTGAATATTGAAATATAGATGTTAAAATTATGATATTTATATATTTAAATATGGTATCCATGTCCTAAGTATAATATAATTGTAATTTAATATGTTATTTAAAATTTAGAAACAATATATAATTAACTAAGAAAAATATTTATTAGCGAATATACTAGTGCCCTGTAACAAAAAATAATCTTTTCATTACAGTTTATTTCATATTCATAAGTGTTCTAGTAATTGAATAATTGTTGAACAAAAATTCACGATTTTTACTATGCAACCATCTATACATGAACGCAGCCTTAAATTGTGCACATTAAATCAGTAAGAAGATGCAGTATTGCCATCTAGCGGTCAATTTTTACAGTGAGTAACTCTGGTCGACAACCACTGAACCATTTTGTCTAATAACTGTAACAAAAACTTTATCCATTGATTTGATTATTATTCATGTTCTTAATCCAATATTCTTATTTTTCTTTTTAAGCTATTATGTAGGAAAACAATTACTATTTTCCCGTCTGAAGAAAAATTAGACAAGTAAATTTTATTGTAATGATTCTTGCAATTTCTTCTTCCAAAAGAAAAATAAGTAAAATAATATAACCCAATAAATTACCCAAAGAATACCATAGTTAACCGTCCTACCCTTTCACCAACTTATTGCATAGAATCACGAAATTGCACATGCTATAAATCTCCCTCATTTTAAATTCAGAGAGACGATATTAAAAAGTAGTTACACAGTTCATCATACGCGACCTATATCCTTCATAGGGGAAACAGGGGAGATAATGGCAGGCAGGGCAGGTAATTCCGGCTGTCTGTTCGCATCCGGAACATGCAACGTGAAGGAAGGCACCACATGGTACCTGCACGTGGTGGGGGAAGTATCAGAGACGTACAGGGAGGACAATACCCCCGACATCGATCTAGAGTGGTAAGTGGAGTCAGCCTGGCTGATATGAATCAAGGAACAGGGTTGGATTTTAAGTTTGGTGGTTTTGTGGTTTTTTTTTAGAAGTGGAGAGATGCTGCTGGATACACGAAGGCTGTTAACGGTTTTGAATGAAATTCAAAATAAATAAATTATTATCCCGCGTGATGGTAGCGCGGGTTGATGGCTTGATTCACGACCATAAGGTCGTAGGTTCGGGTCCCGCCCGTGGCGGCCATACAAAAAAACATATCGGCATATGACCTGAGTAGTTGGTCCGAAATATAAATTAAAAAAGAAATTATTAAAAATTATTTTTGAAGAGATTTTAAACGGTAGTAGACGAAATCTTGTGTGCAAAAGTAGGAAAAGTATATTTTCGTAATGAAAAATTTCTCATCAAATACGGAAAAATGTTACTTTTCTTTACTGCACAAATAGATATTTTTCAAATATAAATAAGTTGTGCACTTCGAACAGCGGGCGTCCTTATCGTTCTTGCAATTAACTTAAATTTATTATTTTAGCAAAATTGATGAAACTAATATAAAATAACAATATTTTCTACTTGTAGACATTAATTTTATAATATTGTTATTTTTTATTTTATTGATTTAATCCTGGTTCGATCCCCACAGCCGACAAACAATTTTCACCAATTTAAAAAATCTACCCGTGTGGCTCCTCCACCACTAATATCTTTGGAGACCGCGATTTGACGGCTGGTAACCGCACTTCACGCGAAAAAATATATCACTTACCGAGATCTGCTTAGGCAGAGTGCCACACCCAGTGATGGGTAAAAGGCGTGATGATGATGATATTGATTTAATTTATAAATGATATACCCTGTTTCAAATATTCTTTTGATATAGTTGCTTACAAATATGTCGTAACTAATATCTTTATGTATTAAAAGAAGGCTGGGCAAATAAAATAAAAAATTAAATTTTAATTAGATGACTATACACGTTTAGTGATGCAACGAATAGTAAATCTGCCGAATACCAAATATTAGGCGGAACCGTGTGCGGAATAGCCGAATATTCGGCGAATATTCTGCACATTTTTGGCGTCAAATGATAAACCGGTGGGGATTGGCGGAGCGAAATTGCGCTCCTCCCCCTTCAGCGAATCCCTTGCAAATGACATGTTGTGTCTAGTTCGTTTGCACATCAGTGCAGTTCAAGCTTATTGTAAAATTAAATGTATATCACATTCTGATAATCCATATACATGGTGGGCAACCAATAAAAATCTATTCCCGCATTATCTAGCAAAATTTGCTAGAATTTATCTTTCTTCCCCAGGGAGCAGTGTTTATTCAGAGAGACTTTTCTCACTTTGCCACTTTTAAATTTTAATTATAATTAACCTTTTATTAGTTATTGATAATATTATTTATTATTATTATTAGTAATTGACATTATTTATTATATTCTTATTTTTTAGTTATTGACAGTATTTGTGATTTTATTTGTATTTCTATTATACTGATTGAATAAATATTTACATAATAAATAAAATATACATGTGTTTTTTTATATATAAATTAATAAATTGAATGCAACCGCTGTTCATGTTTTAGATGTGTTATGTCAAACTATTCGGTATTCGGCCGAATAGGAAACTACTATTCGGTATTCGGCCGAATAGTGAAACAGCTGCCGAATAGGCAGAATACCGAATAGTTGCCTAATATTCGTTGCAACTCTAGTAATAATGAAACATAGCCTCTTAATAATAATTCTTTACATTATGGTATTAATTCCCTTCATTATTAACTCAATAACTAATTCTGATTTACTTTATTTCAGTAATAAACATAAAAAAGTACTATAAATTTTTTGCTCTCATAATTTTAACTATTGCATAAAATTTTTACACAGCAAGTAACCTAATAAAACTTCAGTATTAAAGTCATTCAGCTAGATTTAATTTACTAAAAGGCTAGTCCGCCTCTGAGTAAAACTCCAATTTAGCGGGCAGCTCTTCTTTATATGAAGCATTCGGGTTTTATAGGTTGAAAAGCACTAAACTTTGGCGATATAAGCGCTAGTAACACCGGAGAATCCGGAAACCAGACAAATACTTGTTCCGGGGACTGAAACAAATTGTTCCGGGTTCAGAAACCAAACATAAATGTAGAAATGTGTTTGTTGTTCTCTCACAACTTACAGTGGATTGGTTGGGGAAAGTGATAACAGATGGGGATAGTTTGATGAAAATATCAGCAGATTCTATAATTAGTAGTGCTTGAATCAAAGATAAAAATTTAACAGCGACAAAGAAAATGTCGAAAAATACAATTTGACCATTATGAAACTTTGTCATTATTATGTCATCTACGTTTTTACATATTTATATGTTTACCGATAAGATATTCTTTCTTAATTTCTGATTCGTTTTCTAATCTTACAGTAGTGTATCTAACTGCAATTGTGAGGAATTCACTTTAAAAAATAAGCGCAGCCGAACGCTTACTTCCTTTCTTACCTTTTAAATTCCTTGTTATATTCGTTGTTGCAGGAGTGAGTGTGAATTATTTGAGATATTTTAAGCATGTGAAATGTACATCGAATGAAAAATTCCAAATGTGATGAATAAATGTATTAAATGAACTACGAAAATGGTTGAAGCGAGAATGGGATGTTAGCATGAGAATGTTTGACAAGGACTGATTGATTTGTTGAATTTGATGAGTGAATTGGTAGAAAAACCAAACATTCCTCTTTGTTAAAATAGCAATTATCAAAACATATTTAAGACGGATAACTCTGACAACTAATACAAATTTTAAAATGTCAGAATAATTTTCAAATATTTCTAAATTTCATTTTATTTTTGACCGATCTTGAAAAAATCAAATAAGCCTTGGGGTCAGTACGATCGATATCAGATGTATTGGAGATTTCGACTTTGTCTCAATATCAAAAATCATTCCCTTTATTACTTACATATCTATTCTGTATTATTAAAGAAAATTTAGTTTTTGTTATTTATTTGTTTTCTCAATAAAACAAGTTACTTAATTTATTTTTCGCGCCACCGTCCGGCATTAGCAGTATTACATAACTAAAAATCGTCCGGAAACCATGTGTTACCGGCCGAGGCCGGCAAAAATTAGTCACTTTTTATGGTTATATGTTGGCATCACTAGTATATAGCGAACTCCTGAACGTACGAAATGTCAAAATATTGCATTGGCGTAAACATATTATGATAAAATATTCATAGTTGACTATTTTCAATACAAGAAAACAGCATATTTATACATATTTTAAACAAAATTGTAAGTAATTATAATTGAATTAGCAATGTAAAATCCAAATAAAATATATTGACTTTTAGGTTATAATACTGGAATGACAAGTCGTGAAATAGACAAAGAAATGAATTATGTTTTATGTTTATTAAATAAAGTGTACAGTATAATTAAACTTATTGAAGTTGTAACTTGATGAACAATAAATAATTAATTAAAATTAAAAGTACAGTTCTGACAATTAGATGATACCAACATAAAAAAATTCCCTGACATTTAGAATGTGAGTAATAAATTAACCCTTTGCCTAAAAACTTATAGAGGATACCAATAACAACAACACTATATTAGTTACAAGTGCATGCATGTAATGTAAAAATGTCGCAATTACGGCGACAGCGGAATGCAAAGGGTTAAACTTTTTTATTAAATTTACAAAAACGTCGGCGTGAAAAATCTTGTGTATTACACGTCCAGAAACTATTTTGCGAGTGCTCGTATTTAAAGGCCTCGCCTGCAGCTCGTCCTTTCAAAATATACTCGCACTCGCAAAATAGCAGTTTCTGGACTAATGATACAAATAACTAGTTTGTATTGAATATAATTTTCCTAAGGCTTTGAAAAAGATATCACCAAACACTTGTGTAAATATAATATGAAAGTTTACTAAATTACTTTTAAGACAAATGCTTAAAAATAATTATAGAAAATCTCGTTTTTATTTATTTGACACAGTTTGATACTGGCAGAGGTCACAATTATAGAATAGAATTGTCAATTGCTAGGTTAAATTGATGACGTAACAAGCATTAAAAATTATTGCATATTTATTTGTTGCAATCAAAACTTTATTGAATTCTGATTATTCTAGGTGCAGTATTTTTAAATTAATAAAACACTTTTTACCGTAAATGCACATACCAATCGCCAAATAATAGCAAACAGTTATAGAAAAGTTAAAAGTGAACTACATAAATGCAGCGGAAATTATTCAGTTCAAACACTATTAGCTAGCAAATTTAGAAAATTAGCCATGGTTCCTTATAAGGCTCAACTTTCTTAATAGGTGCTTTAAAATAGAATAATTAAAAACAAAAAATTATTAGAAATTTAGAACTGATTTTCATTAATAATTAAAAAATTATTTGGGTTTAAAGTTTTTGATATTGATATTTTAGGAATTACTTTTAGATCAAATTTCGTATTAGTTTATGAATCGCTTAAAATATCAATAAAAATTCAATGAATTAAAAATATAAATGCCGTCATACAACTTTTTTAGCTTCATTCATCTTGATAAAGATATCAATCAAATAACAAACAATAAATTACGAGTTGTAAGTGAAAACTGTTCACACAAAACAATAATACCAATAATAAATAGCCAATCATCGTTATCAATAGCAGCATTGTGTTTAATTTTACACATAGCAACAGCAAGAGCTTCAAATCTACCAGTCATACCGACACACATTTCATTTCTTCAAACGAACTACTACAAAATTGTTTCATTGTGCCTCAAACTTTTTTTGTGCCACGAAAAATAAACAAGGTAAAAGTTTAAATATTGTTAAGAAATTATTTATGAAACAAACAAAAAATAATCTAGATTTTCAACGAAAGAGAATTGCAAAGAGGAAATTAATTTGCGACTATTTATTGTACTGTTAATCGATTTTTTTTGTTGGTTTGTTATTTGCGATTCTTTTTAACGGTGTATCAAGGTTAGCTACTGAAACTAAAATTTAATAATTATACTGTTATGAGAGTTTGTCGAAATAAAATTCTTTTGTGGACCACCCAATTAAATGCGAATAAAAAATTCAATATTTCATCGCCCATTATTCCTTTCAATGATTATTCAGACTAGAAATAATTATTATTTTGATTCATTGTTAATCTGATTAATACAACTCACTCAAATATCAAGGCCAGTGAAAATATGATCATTTTCATTTTTACCTCCTATCAAATAACTAGAAGTAGATTTTTTTAGTATTTCATACTTGTACACTCTATGAAAGTGCGTTTGGTACCTATATGAAAAAAAAAAGAATTACTTCAATCTTGTTTATCAAATTATGTATGATAACATCATATCCTAAATTTGATTTATACTATAGGTATGTCAAGAGATCATTCTTTTTACTAGAGTGCAGATTGTTAAACATAAACATAACTAAGATTATATTACTCTTAATATGCACTAAAAATTGTATTCATAATACCTCAATTTTTAATAATTATTATAATCAAGTTGAAAACTATTGTACGAGAGTTTAATTTAGTTTACTAGACCTATCATGCCCATTTGCATTTGTTTAACATAAACTGACAACATCGCATCAAATGTTTGACAGCAATATGTCATCATATGATATTATACTTAGATTTGCTTTTATTTGAATTTAAATATAAAACATAAGTTTCGTTGGTGCAAACAAGCATCAAAACTACAAAAGTCGAATCAAAATGTATGACAGAATAAGAAACGTTTTTGTCATACAAAAGTTATATTATTTATTTATTTATGTTACGCTGTACAACAGGAATTTAATCCCAATTACAGTACAGGATCTGCACTCACCGAGCCGCAGTGTGATAGTTTATATAATTTTTAGCTTGAGTGCAATTCGAATTCCGTAATGCTACCCACACCACCGTACTGACGGCATGTTTAAAAAAAATTGACAGAAAATGTGACAATTTCTGACATAAAAGTCCTCCGTTGTGAAATGAAATTGATTAGATTTTCCAATACTACGTACTTTAACCAATTTATGTCGGGCATAGAAATATTGCTGAGTATATAAAAAAAATTCAAATATAAAAATTGTAAGCTTCAAATCTTAATGATAATTAAATATGATACTAAAGAATATAAATCTATCTAAGAGTAGTTTAAGGAGAAATTGAAATATCTCCCTAAATTTAATAACAACACACATGTTACAAATTTGAAATTTAATTAATTCAATTATGAATGACAGTTTGAAAGTTGTGTGATGGCAATTTCAGTGAGGACCACCCGCACGGAAATCAACAAATTTCACCATGACATATCAATAAATTATCTTCTATTAAACAACCAATTATAAATCATCGAAATTACACGAACAACACATATTTGTAAACTCATGACTCATTATTGTTCTATAAAAGTCAACTCAATTATAAGCAAATGAAACTGAAATGAAAACTCCTTCTAGAGAAATTTGGTCAGGAATATAATTGCTCAAATTAATATTATTTAATTGATACAATACTTGGTAGCACAACAATGCAATATTTTTAATTAGAATTGAAAATTTACTTTATTTTATTTTTCAATATTTTGGAAGTCAAATATTATTTTTTTTATTACCTTGATCCTAACTTTTTTTGAAAAACTTAATAAATTATTATATTATGCTATAATTTGTCCAACAGTACAGTGATACGGTTAGCGTTACGATATTCAAATACAAAGATACCAAGTTCGAATCCACTCTAGCTAAAAATATATTAACTACCACATTGCGGCTCAGTGAGTAGAATTAATAAGTAAATTAATTCAATGCTTTCAAATGTAACTTTTAACTTAAAAAATATACAAGAACTTAATTTGTTTAATTTATAATCAAAATATTAGTATCCAGGTGCCACTCCGGACCATATTAGACTTTAATACAAATTTTCCATACTGAATTATTTTGTGATACTTTTCCATGGAAATTCGGTACAGGAAAATTAACAAGTACCATGTAGAAGTTAGGAAAAGTCTACAATTATTATCCTTTTCATAATTTAGACCATGCTATCGTCATAATATTTCACAAGTTTGTTTTATTATTTAAAAGTAATAAATAATTAATTATATGTCTTATAAATAGTTGATGAATAGATGGCATATGAATTATGTTGTCGTAAATCTTTAACATATCAACGAAGTTAATTTTAATAATAGTGAAAGGCCTAGCAACTTACTAAAATGTAAATTATTTCATACAAATAATTTCTGAGTATCTGCTTAGCATAAATCCAAGTTTTATTTCTTGACCTGGTTTGATACATATTAGTAAGATATTTTTATATTTCCTTTTCATTCACAATTTCTGTTTCTACTCATATAGTTATTTTTGGTATCACATAAACCTCTTTAATTCTATATTTGTTTTATAGACACTTATGCAGAAATTGTAAATTTTGTGGACGATAATTCCACGTAAAGCGTAGTTTTAATCGATCAATTTTTTATTTACAAGAACTTGGTTGCTTGGAAACAAGTGATGAGAGCAACTGATAAAAAAAAAGGAGGGTCACAAATTTTTAGAAGCTCGGCAACTATTAGAGATATGGTACTGTCTATGAAAGTCCTATGTATAATATCGAATAAGCGCAAATCAATTCCCAGATCAATAAGTTAACACGTTGACTGCCACGGCAATTTTCAGAATTCCGGTCTAAAAAGCCAATTTCATTTAATCATTTTATATTATTAAAAACTCTAATTATATTACATAGTAATCATCAAAAAGCATAGAAAATTTTACTTCTTGATTTTGAATAAATTTTTTATAATTATATTTTCTGTTTATTTATTAATAAAATTTCTGTTTATGTAGCCAGCATTGATTTTTTGTTTTCTTCCCAGAAGCCATCTATCCATATTAGCACTGATATGTTACGAGTTTAATCTACGAGTTATCTCGTAGTTGGCAGTCAACGTGTTAAGTAAACCAATAAATTTTTATTACAAGTTAAATTCATAGCGACGTTTCTAAAACAAATTAAATACGTTTCTCTAAAGCATAAAATATAAATACATCTTCTTCCACCACAAAACAATAATAAGATTCTTCCCAATCTTATATAGAACAATACCCGTTTCTTTAAAACTTCTTGTTCACTCACACTTAGTTTTCACTCCTTTCCTCAACTCATGCATGCACCCTCCCTACAGGGTTGGCTCTAAGTTTTATGCTCAAAAAGGGTAATATAGTATTGACGAATATATGACAGATGCAAACTTCTAAACAAATCTCTAGTATTCTCTCACTCACACACTTAAAAAATTTTGACTGTAGGAGTTTCTTGTCTTATCTTATATATTTTTAATATGTACTTACGTATGTTTTGACGAACTGTGCATGTATTTGCGTACCAGTAAATAAATATTATTATTATTATTATTAAGGTGACCCAAAACGGTTACAGTATTTGTATATCCCGAATTGAAAGATTCAAGGGATGAATGATAATTTTTTCACGAAATATACATATAATCAGAAGGTAAAATTCTGCCAAACAAACGATTAAAAGTGTGTAATTCGCAAGACAAAAAGGGTCGAACAAAATACGAATCGTTACACTTCAGTTAATATTTTTTCTTAGGTACCCAATCCGAAAAAAATGACTTTACAGTTTGTTCATCTAATATGTTATCTGAAACATAACTTTTGTTATGTAAATTTTTTTATTTAAAAAAGTGTAAATTAATCAGTATTATTTAGTAATAGTTTAAATAATTTTTCCACCTCCATACTATGTAAATCACAAATTGTTTACCTTATCTCAGGTCACCAATGGCGGGTAAATATGAAAACGTGAGACGATATGAAAATTTGCGGGTTTTACCATTCATGCGTACGATACATCAAATAGATTAAATTAGAAACAAATTAATTACAAATGTAACTACAAAACAATTTGACGAAGTGTAATTATTTGTTAAAATTCGAGTAAATATAAAAGTGACTTAAAATTATTTATTTATTATAAAAATTATTTTCAAAATTAAAAATAAAATAAATATAAATATATCATCACGCCTTTTACCCATTACTGGGTGTGGAACTCAGCCTACGCAGATCTCGGTAAGTGATATATTTCTTCGCGTGAAATGCGGTTACCAGCCGTCAAATCACGGCCCCCACAGATATTAGTGAAGAGGAGCCACAGGGGTAGATTTAAATTGGTTAAAATTGTTTGAAAATTAACATTTGAAATTTGAGGTTACATGTGAAAAAGTACGTAAGTACTATGTTATCTTTGATTATATTTTGTTACTTGTTGCCATGGTTTCAGTTGTGAACGGGACAGCGACGCATTTTCATATTTATTACGGTTGTATTCTACATGAAAATTAACTCTTTTTATATAATACGTGTTTCTTATGGATGCGAAAAAAAATCTTGCGTCGTTTGTTGCCCTGGCTTACTTTGTTCATTCATGTATCTAAAAACTTCGGGATGTAATATGGCTATATCTTTTCTTATGACACAATAGTCTATTAGTACGGTGATGTGGATAGCGATACGGAATTCGAATCCGGAGATCCCGAGTTCGAATCACACTCAAGCTAAAAATTATATAAACTATCACACTGCGGCTCGGTGAGTGCGAACCCTGTACTGTAATTGGGGTTAAATTCCTGTTGTACAGCGTAACATAAATAAATATAATATTCGAATTTAGCACGTAATTTTCCTTGAATTTTGGTTTTAATGCGTAATGTTTTGAGTTTTTCTCCAGTGCATAGAGTAAGCCTTGCCCGCCCTGCGTATTCTCAACGGAACGACCTATAGCTTGCATCACTCAACCCCGCAATTTTCCAAACAGGACGCATCTGAATTATGGCCTCTTTGCATGGCAAACTGTTTCGTTTAGTATTGATTGCTCACACATATTTGGTTAACCTCTCCTACACTGTAATTATACCGAGTCGTGATCATGGTTGTATTTATTACACTCGCAGTGCCGAGAAGTAACTGGTGTTTATTTCTATGAATTATCACGTCAGTGGTATATCAGTTTACGGACTTTCTTTTCGCGAACGGTTGTCTGTTGCTCGAGAACGGATAAGAGCGATTTTAGTGCGATAAATCTAAGAGATGAAGATCTTACACGCAGATTTTAGGTTGAAGATTTGAATATTAACGTTGATGTAGTTATTAGTTGCTATGAAGGTGATAATTTGGATGGGTTTGTTTATTTTTTGTTTGTTTTGATTGTAGGTATTCATCTTGTGATAGGGATCTGGATTTTGATCGTGTGTTAAAGTGGAATGTAAATCGCGATCATACTACAAAAATGTTTGTTTTCTTTTTCTTATATTGAAAAGAATGAACTGAAAAATTACTTTTTCGTGCCGCTGTTCAGAAACACTAGTTTTGCATAACTCAAAATCATCAACAAACAGCCTGGTTACAGCCTAGGCTGGCAAAAACTAGGGATTTTGGTACAGTTAGCATTGGTATCAATTTCATGTGTTGAGTGCTTGGAGATTAGAGATTTTTACTAATTTTAGAGCTATATTGTAAACTCAAATATAAGTAATTATAATTTGCAGTTGCTTTGTACAACCAGTAAAAATATATATACGAGTAGTGGATTTTTCTGGCAATAAATTATTAATAATATTATCGGTGACTTCTTTAATATGTGTTGCGAGTAATTACAATTTTTTAATAAAAATAACAAATTAATTGTTCATTTTTATTTAACTCTCGTATTCTTGTTTACAAATGTCCCGATGTCAACATAAACAATTGCCTAATATTTAATATTTTGAATGGAAAATATTTCTTTATGTTATTTTCCAACTTAGTCGTGAAAAAAAAGTGTTGTTCCTATTTAAGATATTTTCCCAATAACACCCTTTAGCACGGCCCTCTTATTACAAATATTCAATTTTTATTTTTTTGTACGTAAGTATGAAAAAGGTTTGCAATAGTTGCTCTAATATTACCAATACAGTAAAGAAAAATATAAAAATCCATTTAAATTTCTACCTTTTTGTATGAACAGTTTCACACTTTGCCAAATATAACTTATTATAACCGCTACGTCACAAGTCTCCATCAAATCAAATTTCCCACCGATATGAATTTCAATCTCCACAGGGGTAGCTCCACCACCATCAGCTCTCGCAACAAAAACCAGTTAAACGACATTTAAATTGAAAGCATCAGGGTGACCACACTGCGCACGTGGTGATTACTCCGACCAGAGTAGAGCGAGTAGAAGTGAGTTTGTCAAAAGTTAATCTGCGCTACACGCTCGATGTTCGCTCTATTGGGACTTAATTAAATCTCTTGTGGGTAGGAGAGCAAACCACAGCGACTAGCGAATTTGTGAAATCGGTTGGGTATAGTATGGGGTATGTTTTGTGGTATAATATGACGTGGAAAACATGGTTTGGCTGGAAATATTACGAATTGTATTAGATATATAGAGTATTTTGGTTTAGAAATGAGAATAGAAAAATATGTAGGAAAACAATGAAAATAAATTGGTAATATATTTAGTTCTGTGTTTTTTTTATTTATTTGTGCCTTATTTAAATATTTAGGAGCGTTTAATAGCGTAACAAAAAGTTTGTCAATTTTTAGTTTTCACCCTTAATCGCTTGTTCATACTAGTGGTCAATGTTTTACGAGGGTTGCCTTTTTTATATTTCGGGATTGGAGAACAAAAACAAATATTTATCATCGAAAATAACTTTATTGTTTTTCAAAATATCCGATCCGATTTTCAAAGCACTTTACCCACTTTGATTGAGATATCTCCAAAACATACATTTTGAACGCATCAACCGCTTCTTCAGGTGTTGAAAAACATTGACATCGCAAATTATTTTTGATGTTCGGGAATAAAAAGAAGTCATTGGGTGCTAAATCAGGACTTTACGGTTAATGACTCATCAAATCGACGTTTTGAGCGCTCAAAAAGTCACTTGTTCGAGCCGATGTGTGAGAGCTCGCATTGTCGTGGTGAAGAATAATCCGTCCTCGGCGGTTGGTTTTCCTTATTTCCCTGAAGACTTGTGGCAAACAAATGGTTGTGTACCATTCAGAATTGACCGTTCTAAGTTGCACTAATTGCACATGTCCAGTTTAAAAAAATAAAATAATTTTTTATTTATTTAAAAAAAAGAATGAAATTGTTGGCAGATAAATGGAAACATTCAAAATATTTTCTAGTCTAAGTCATGAATATTAGATAGATTGGTTGAGTAACTTATGTTATAAGGCGGTTACTTTTACTCCTCTTACAGTGTGTATGTGTGTGTTGACGAATATTGCACTAGAGCCGTGCTTCTTAACCACGGATCCGCGGACTCCTACGGATCTTAAAGGATCCACGAAACTTAAAAGGTATCCCAAGTTTTAACTGTAACTACCTACTAGTATTTTTGTCTGTAATTATGATTTTTTAATATATTATTTTGTCTTTTTCGTTCGAATTCAATTTAATAGCAAATACTTATAGGAAGTAAACCTGACCTGTGGAATATAATGGGTAACTACAGTATGTTACTTAAGCTCTCTGAAGTACCCGCGGTGAAATTCTATTTTGAAAACACTTGTATATATAATATATTATTATTTCAATTAAAAAATGATATTGCCACAACATGCAGTTCAGTTCAGACGAATTTAGTTTCAACTGATAAATTTCCATAAAAAGGCAATGACGTTATAAAACTTTGCGTGCACTATACTTCATATATAAAACATCCATTAGCAATTTCCACAAATACAATTGATTTCCCAAACCTTAATTATGATTACTAAATCACGAATAAATTTTTATGACAAACCCTTCGTGTCACCCTGCTCCTATCACAGGCAATTGCAATCATGGGACATACGACCATTTGCCAGTCCACGTTTAATGTTAAAACTTCCTATATCAGAACACGTAAGATTTTAAAAAGCATTTCCTGAGCCCTGAGCGACTTTTAAGGCCGAAGCAGACGCCACACCGCCTGGGTAGAATACTGTGTGCGGTATTATTATAATGAGCTTCTTAAAAGGATGCATAGTAATTGTAAGCGTCGTTGCATGTTAAATGTCACTTGGGCAACGTGAACGTTTTGCCAAGTTGCCATTTGGCCTGATGGCGCTGATAGGTAAAAGTGGTACAGATCGCGAAATGCAGAACGAGACCGTATTTGAAGAGTTCTCACAATTGTCTGCGTGCGGTGTGTTCTAGGATATCATTATGCTTATTAATGATATATTTTAAATGTTATTTGTTTCATGTAAGAATATGTAATTAGCTTAATGCATAGTTTTGAGATTCGGCAAATGTGGATGAAATAGCACACAGTATAAGAACAAGAACTACATTTCACAAAATCTTGAGAAGTGAATTAGTTACTAACATTATTGTAATTCCATTATAAAGGGTATTCATAGTACACCTAATCCTAATGAATGAACACAAATTTATTAAGATGTGTGTAAAAGTCGTAATGATTAAAACGAGGAAACAATAAGATAATACACATTTGTATACTTGTATTTCAGACTTTAGGCAAAAGAAAAGTTGAAAATATAAATTCTCCATTGATTATGATCATTTTCAAGCCACTGTTTTAATTTGAATATTTGATGTATTTACTGTAATAACTTGAAAATGGCCAAAACCATTGATAGGAACGAGATATGATAAATAGATAATCAACATTTACAATTTTTTACCTAAAACCTGAAATCCAATTAAAAAATTCTGTATTTAAAAAATTCAATGAATTTCTAATAACATGATCCTCGCGAAAACCATCTAAGTTTGTTATCAAGTTTGTAACAATATAATTAAGTACAATTAAATTAAATTTATTTCTAAGTGTTTCATTTAAAAATAGAATAGTAATATTATTTAATAAATTAATGAGAGTTTTAATTTATCTTAAGGATTATTTTTTAGAAAAATATGCAGCTCTAACAAATGACTTTAATCATTTCTCAAATTTTATTATAACAAACTAAATTTAGTTTTAAGGTACTACTAGTAAGTAAAATTTCCATCCCTCAATTAAAAGAAGAGAGTGGTACTTTACATCCTTTGGCAAGAAGATAAAGCTATATGTATGAAAAATAACGATATGATTTGACGTTAATGACAGTCAAGTGACATCTACCAAGAGAATAATGAATCTCACCTAAATTCTAATTTAATTTTTAAAAAATTATTTTTTGGTAGGACAATTAAAAATTATATGTATACCTTGTGAAGCAAGTGTCATTCTTCCTTCAGGTGCTTTATATATTTAAGAAATGGCTACTTTGGGAAGAAACGTCTCACTTTCTTCCTTTAATATGAAAATAACTATTTTAGCAATTTGCAGTTGTGTATATCAATTTCAAGCATAACTGATTTCTAGTGGAAATTTTTATTTTAAAATTTAATAGTTCTATAACTTTAATGTTTTCTATGTTTTAGGACACATGTATGTGATGCACAAACAACTATTAATTATATATCACATATGAGTTGTTGCTCATGGCTATAATCTCTAAACTATGTACGTTTACGAATTTTTAAGATTAAATCTTTTTCAGAGTTTGGATATAATCTAATGTAATTTAAACATATAAGTACACTAACCTTTTCTACATGCTCCTTGACTTCCTGGATCAGCTGCGCAGCCGGGATGCAGAACTCCTGTTCGAAACGCGTCAGGTTTCCGAGATACTCGCACACTAGGAGATCTCGAGCCTGTCGCACCAGAACGGGTCGAGTGTTGGCGTAGTTGGGGTACAGCGGACCCATGAGGCGGTCCACCAAGCTGGCCACATCACCTTTGCACTGTAACATGACAAAAAATAGTTGTATTAGTTAACATTCAAAGTAAATGACAGATTAAAAGAATAACTTAGGGATAAATAAATAGGTGTTGAAGGTTTGTTGAGAAAATTAAAGATTTTAAATGGGAGAAATATGTGAGTTTGTACGAATACAATATAAAATGAATCACATGCGTAGATGAAAAGAAAGTAGCTTGTCAAAGTAGGAATGTTTGGGGAAGATCAATTGCGAAATGAATTTAATATATAAATATATTATCACGCCTTTTACTCATTACTGGGTGTGGCACTCTACTGTAGCAGATCTTGGTAAGTGATATATTTCTTCATGTGAAGTGGGGTTACCAGCCTTCAATTTACGCCTTTCAAAGATGTCAGTGGAGGGAAAACCACAGGGGTAGTTTTAACATGGTGAAAATTGTTTGTCGACTGTGGGAATCGAACCCGGTTTCTCAATTCCACAGGACGACTCAATACCACTGAGCTACCTACCCCATTATATTATTCATATATTGTATTTTTATTTCACTAATTTAGATTTATATCTCCATACAGGCTAACTAAGATAATTCCCCACCTGATCTTGTCAAAATATTTCAATGAAATACGAGTATTGGAGTATGCTAGTCAGATGGCCAGAACCATAATTCTGCCATATTGGATTCACTTTCGCTTAACGATAGAATAGTATTGTTTAGGAAATCACTTTATTTTATTTTCCATATATTTATTTAAACAATAATTAGGTCTATATAACAATAATTATTTATAAATGAATTTTATAACCGTATCAATAATGATAAAATATCTATAGCATATCAACAAATCTTATAAGAAATGAAGACATAAGAAATTCAACTCTCTTAGGAAAGTTGTTGCTTTGATTAAGCTGTTATATTGTATGATATTAGTGATATGCATAACTATGTTGACTGCTGTCAAAAATTGAGACCAATCTAGATTATCACTATTATAATGTACCGATGTATTAACTGTTATCGCACAAATATTGCTATCATTATTGTACCTATGTAATATAAATGATTCATAGTTATTTGTTACATAATAATACGTATTAGTGTCAAATTTAATGTTTAAATATACACTAATCTTTGAGTATATTGCAAACTCTCTCTTAGTTTAGTTTTACATGCAAATAATCCCGAGGTAATAACATTTACTATGTTATTTAATATGTGTTCTTAAATCTATATCATATCGCTAACAATAAATGAGTTTGAGCATATATATATACTAGTAGATAAATTAATTATTTCTGATTCAATAAATATCATATTGGAATTCTGTCGACAAATACAAATCTGTCTTAATATTTGACTGCAACCTTACCATATACATAAACACTTCGTCTACGATTTACAAAACATAAAATTATAAACTAATCATGTAAATAAATATACAAAAAATGTTAAAATTTGCATAGGTTGAATAAATTTAATAACACACTTTAACGACTCGATATTTCACTGCAACAGCCAGCACTAAACTGAACTTGAATTTGTTTAGGCGCCGAGTTAATTATTTTCGTCGTTTTAACTTGTTCATTCCTGAATTTGTTGAATAAAATGCTATGGTCCGATTTATTTATTAATCGGTTGTTAAGCAAATGTTAACTTAAAATTATTAATTAGCTAAAAGATGATTTTTAGATTAATTGAAATAAAATTTAAATACAATAGATCAGTGGGTATCAAACTTTTTGCAAACTATAATCCCCTTTGAAAACCACAGCAATACATTCAAGCATTTTGAATGAATGATAATTAAATCATAGGCATCGCTATTCAAGAAAACAGTGCAATAGTACCAAACAATTCAACGCAAAATTCATCATTCCAGTAAGTTTTTGCTAGACAACTAAATATATACCACGCGAATCCTTATTTTGGACAAATCGTTGCTAAATAACGCGAAATAGCAGTATGGGTAATACTTTAATTTCATAGTGTATCGTATTTCCATATTTATAGGAAAGATTTCAGTCCGGAAAGTGAGACTTTACAGAACTGGTACTGTAATAAATATTACGGTACTGTTATCGTGAAGTTGCTAGAAAACAAACAGTTTTTGACTTTTAATTTAATTTTAAGATGTCACTTTTGTATGCTTGTCGTTACTACACACAGTTTCATATCTCATGGTTACTGTAAGCAACGTGAAATATGAATATCATAATTTTATGGTTTATTACGTAGTTAGAATACAAATTTTAGATAGCATAGTGTACAGCTCGCGTAAAATGTTAATTTCTAATACATATGAATTGCAGCAATTCTGTCTGGCTAATGGCTACGAACTTTAATACTCTTGCGAAATGAATACTATTCCATGCTTGTTGTACAAAATTTATTCCGACCTAGGTCGAAAAAGAAACACTTATAAATAGTAATGGGCATTTACCGGTTAATTATAATTATGATAATAAACAGTTTAATTAAACTGTTAAGTACAATTTATAATTTACCATCGTTAATGGGTTCGATTTCCACAGGCGACAAACAATTTTCATCACGTTAAAACTACCCTTGTCACACCCTTCCACTAACATAATTGGGGGCTGGGAAGAAATATATCACTTGCCAAGATCTGCTACAGCAGAGTGCCGCACCCAGTAATGGGTAGAAGGCGTGATTAAATATTTATTTTTATTTTAGTTTGTTAATCATGCATTTTTTATTAGATTCGCGAAAATCTTAATCAATCTTTTATTCATTATATTCATTATATTTAGCAAATTATTTATCAACAACACAAATATGTATTTACTAAAAATGAATACAAAATTAGAACAACTATAATAATTTATTTTCCTAAATAAATAAAAATAAGAATTATAACACACATAAAAGCTGCAATGTTAACAAAATATACAACTTGTTTCGTGTAAAAACAGCGAAGTACTTTTCATTTTTTTAATTTTGTTTACAACTTTAAAATGGCGAGAAAAATAAAATTAATTATTAATGCTAATTATGCTAATTATCATTTCGTCTAATTATTCTTGCTCATCACTATTTATAAATGAACAATGAAATTAGTATTACTTTTTGAATAATTTGATGAAATAAAAAAATTATACGTAACAAGTAGGAAAGTATATACTCCAGACTTTTGTGGTTTTAGGACTCGAATAACGATTCTCACAACTGACACCATCAGCTGGAAATATCGCTTGTCCTAATAGTTACTATTACATTTTTCTTTTCCCTTACTCACATTAAAGAATCAACAACAATTCAATTTAAAAGTAAACTCAATTTAACATCCACAGTTTCCCACAAGTAAATCAACCACAAACCATAAATAACCAAAATTCAAAACTCATCTTCCTCTTTTGTCCCTTACAAAACATCACCAATAACCGCGCACACATTCAAATTAAATATTTAACCATTTAATCCACCACAAAAATTTATTACATAAAAATAAACAGCAACCATATAATAAATAACCATTAACCATTTACGTATTTAATAAGTGTTATTGTCATCGGTCTCTAGTGTCATGCTGTTTGATTTATCTATTTACATACTTGTGAATGCGATAGGGGTGTTCATCAGTGGCACACGTTAGGGGAAGAGTTGTGGTGAATTTTTACTACCCTAGCTTCCGGGCGGTGAAATAAAAAAATAAAATTATTTTCAAAGACAACAAAATAGTCTTTATTATAGAATGAATATATTTACTTGTGTCAAGCTGACAAACAAATTAAAGCACTAATGTAAAATGACATTATGCAAAGTTAGTACTTCATTAGTACTTTTAGAGTCCAGAATATATCTCACAAATATTATAATGTGATCGGTAATAATTTATTTATAGTTATTTGGGTAACTATGCAAAAAATTAACAGATTTACTGCCGAGGCTATGAATCTAATCAATGGAGTATACCTGCATGTTAGTTGTCAATAAAATCACACTTTAATGCCAATCGGAAAAAAATTCTATATTATTTATTTAAATAATACCGTCATTATGTATCTAAATCTATATACATACAACTATTCATATTACACTAGTGTAATATCATAAATCATATTTCACAGTATATTTTGAACTAAATGCAATCAAATATTTTCTCATGTTTCAAACATGTGGTTTGTCGTATGTTGATCCATGGCAGATATAAGTAAGAAAACAGTGTTAACAACTTAATGAATACATTCTTTTTAGGGGTTTCTCTTAAGTTAAGAGAAACCCCTAAAAAGGGATTTTGCAATAAAACTAAGGGTTTTTTTTAAGTATAAGGACATTATGTAATCTTTATATCCTATTATATAAAGGACTATAAATGTTTATTTTAGTTTTAAGTAGTATTTAGATGTTCGACAGATACATATTAATTTTACTTACTTTTTATATCAACTGTAAAAAATAATTTCCCTAAATATGAAAAGTATCACTTTCTTCTCAGAACTGAACAAAGAAAATTTTACTAACAGGATTGTGGAAAAAAATTACTAAGTAGTTAACAATTCGTGGCCTTTAATACATGTACAAAATTATAGTAGATATGACAATATACATAATATTCTATTTATTTTTTCTAGTTGCACACCAAGCTTTGTGCGAAAGATGTTAGAAAGTAAAACTCTTAAATTAAAAATAGTATACAAACACTTATTTTATTTGTTCATCCCCAAACCAGCAAGTCACGAAGCAACATATTACTCAACGAAAACCCAACAATTCCAACATAAAATAAAACAATTACACATATCATCCTCGACATCGAGACACCCAGCGTGGCAGAACGCACCCCGTTCATTCAATATTCATGGGAACACATTCAGAACATACATATCACACTGTGCTGTGCACACATCATACGTCGTGCCACCATACGCACAGAGTTACCCTAGAGGATAGCCAGCCGACAATGACAGTGCACCCCTATGCCAGGTTGGGTGTCAGTAACCCTTTCAAGGAGTGGGTAAATGCGAAGTGCTGTTTTGTGGCCAGATTGTTACTCTAGGTGAATTTGTCAAATATTAGCTACAAGCTTTTGTTATTGTCGAAACTATATATGTCTTGCACCATAAATAAATTTACTGTCAAGTGATTTTTGAGTGGCGCGTTTACGAATAGACGCACTGAGCGTATGTCTATGGCCTCAAAGTAAAATATTTGCAAACATCGAGTACCTATAAAAATATGATATTTTACTACAACTGTCAAAAAATTTTCATTTTTTTCACTAATATCAATACGCGAAGTACGTGATTTTTTCATCATTTACATTACCATGACAATGCGTATTTTGCGCATTAGTGCGCAAAATGAGTATCAGGTTTCATTAGTTACAACACATCAATAGTATCAAATTAATATTATTGTTGATTATTTTCCTTCAATTTACTTAAATAAATCAATAATTATTGTATTATTCTTTATTTATAGTTGTAGAAAAAATGTTGTTTGTATTTCGTTTTTATACACAATTGAATTGTGAAACCAGGCCCCAAAGTCATATGCCTAGGGTCTTAAGTAATATGAACGCGCTACTGGTTTCACATATCAATTTAATATAATAAGGTAATATTTGAACAAACAACTTGTTTTTCAATACTCCCTCTGAAATTTATGAAGCTACAAGTAAGGTAACAAAATTTACTATTTAAACAAAATAATTTTAATAGCGGCCGTGAAGTAAAAGCGGCCGTAAAGTAGTGTTTGATTGATGTAAAAAAAGAAACACTTTAAGGCTGTCAATGAACACGCAAAACAATTATATTTATATCAGCCGCCTAGAAAATAATATTTTATATGTACACCAAAGAAAACACTTCTCTCACGAGATATGCCAGTTTTAGAAACGAATACTTATTTTCATGAATAATATAAAATTTTAAATAAGTACATAAAACGAATGAAATTTGTTTTATTTTTTCTTTCTTCAGTAACCGAGAATAAAATATTCTTAATACACTTTTTCTCTTATCCTTATTTTTGTAACGAGATAAAAAGCTCATTTACTTATCGGTTTTAGCAACGACACAGCGAACTGCAAGGTATTGTTTCTGTTACGAATTTAATACCATAGAACTGCCTGTTTTTTCAAAAGTGGAAGGCGTTGTTATTTCTTTTCAAAGCATAAGTAAATTGAACTATTTTTCTGTTGGAAAAATGTACTCCAAAATAAATATTATATGTTACAGTAAATCATAATGAAGGATAAACTATGCGTATGTGAAGTAAACACAGATGCCCAAGTCGTATTCATTGAGCATGGCCAGCAGGGATCAACGCCCTATATAAATATGTAAATCAGATTATGTCCAAGTCAAAGTGATATAGAGCAGTGGATCGCGCGTCGCCGTAAGTTGTCGCGCGTCATGTGTACTGCTTGTCTAAGCACATAATAAAATAAATCCAAGCTGTATTTTAAAATTTAAACCTCTCCTATTTTATATCTACTGCCGATAGATACACATACAGGTTATCTCATACTGTATTAATGATTTCATATATTTTATTTATTATCATTGCAATAAACATTCGAATTCGAGTCCCACTCAAGTTAAAGTTGAATTACCACACTGCAGTTTGGTGAGTCGGGATCATTCGAATTACGCTCTTCTTATACCGAGTATCATAAATAAATGCGCAAATAAACTAAAATTTCAAGTAATATCTAAAAGTATTTTTAAATACAATCTATGTAAATTTTTACGTTTATATTTTACAACGTTTTATAAAATAATGTTAGCATAACTGACAGCAATGATATGCTTTTGAAGGTTATGTCAAAATAGTGAGCGTAATCGAGTCAAGCTCAGCGGGGATTTCATCCGCCATCTTACCTGTTTCTTTTCCGTAACATATGTATGATTTGTAAAATAAATGAATTACAGTTTTTAATTTATATTTATATTGTATTTAATACAGTGACAGTGGTTTTAATATATAGTTTCATTTCTAAGTTTCTTTCTCGTTTATGTGACAGCATAGACAAGCTGCGCCATATTTAAATGCGCGCAAAAGTTTAAAATTTCATGTGGTTGAACAGTTCTGCAAACGGCAACAAATTGATCTGTACTGACCATGCATGAATACACCATACTTATTTTCTTTTATTGCAATTGCATACAAATGGAGTAAATATATAAACTGTCAAAAAAATTTCATTTTGTTTCACTAATATCAATACGCGAAGTACGTGATTTTGACAACGCGTATTTTGCGCATTATTTTGCACCCTAGTGCGCAAAATGAGCCAAGGTTCGTCAGTTCGAATCCGCCTATCGACAATGTGTGATTTGTCGTAAAATATAAAATACAGTTACATGTATTTATCATACTCGGGCGCTATAAGCTAGTCACTTATACGCCTTAAATAATGTAGCATTGGACTACGAAGACCGGCAGTACGACAGTGTAAAAACTGCGGCTCGGTGAGTCCGGTAGGCCCAGGCCCGATTTGGGCTGTAGTGCCAGCAGAAGTGCGCAAAATGAGTATCTTGCGCACGCTCCCAAATGATTTGTTGTCAGGTTTCATTAGTTACAACACATCAATAGTATCAAATTCATATTATTGTTGATTGCTTTCCTTCAATTTACTTAAATAAATCAATAATTATTGTATTATTCTTTATTTACAGTTGTACAAAAAATGTTGTTTGTATTTCGTGGGCAAAATTCTTGTTTTTTGGCGCGTTCAAATGCCTTTTATTGTCTTGACCTGCGGTCTCGACCAAAAGTCGCAGAAAAAACACTCATTTTGCGCACTTATTACGAAAATAACTAATTGCCAACAAAACTATACTGACGAGTGTAAACAGTATCACGTGATAGGTAACAGCGTGAAATCCTAATCAGTGCAGGAATACAAGTATACAGTTGCACCCTCCTTAACATATATTTTTTTACTTACTAATAAACAATAATATACAAATTTTATTTATTTTACGCAAACTTGATATTTTTAGATGCAAATTCGTAACAATTTATAAAATAATGTTTAACAACACTCACATCTTGCCAAATTTTTGGATGCGACACTGATTATAACTATGAGAAGCGTTCTCGTGATATGCCAGGCTTCAAGATGGTGGACAAATACATGCAGTCACAAAACAGTAGCAGTAATGATACTATTAATGCCATCTCTACTTTTAATCTTCAACTAGAAGAATACCTCCAATTAAATCTTTACTAAATGTAGTAAATAGTACATTTCAAGTAAAAATCTTGTAAAAAGTACATAAATAATGAATCATTGTGTAACTGCGTTCAACAAGCTATCGTATCGGCATAATCTGGATCTAAATCTTCTCTGGAAACAGTACACGATACCATATACACACAGTCCCGTTAGGGAACACATGTGAATACCTCTACGTCGGAGCGGAACCGCTAGCATTTTATGGGAACAATATGATAATACCGGACCATTGTTTTACAGAAATTAAATCATTCTAATCATGCTGATATACCCTTATGGGGTAGAACGACTGACCCAGAGAACTAGATTCGCGTTTAGGGTTTTGTAATGCATGCCAATGCGTTGATTTGTGATGTTGTTCAATCTCGCATGGTATTGTTTCAATGTAGGTAGGGTGTATATCTTCCTTTGTTTGGATTTGATGCTGATTAAGATTAGGATTAAAGATTTATTGTGTAATTAGTGATTATTTCAATTGCTTTTCAGAATATTTAACAACTACTAGTACAGTCATATTTCTGTAAGGAGAAGATTCAAATCATTCCAATTATTTAGCATTTATCTTTCATTTAACAATATTCTCTAAAAATAACAAAATAAAGAATTGAAAATATAGTTACTCATATTGTGATCAATATTAACTAGAATTTATTGAAAATAACAAAAAATAATTTCTCCATGATCTTAATCGAAAGTAGGCTTTTCTTTCCTCGGATTGATAGTTGCCTGTTCTCTCCCTAAGATTAGGATCCTGTTTTATCAATTACACTAATTTTACTTATAAATAAATAAATAAATAAATATATCTTCTCGCCTTTTACCTATTACCGGGTGTGGCACTCTGCGCTAGCAGATCTCGGTAAGTGATATATTTAACTTATTATATTTTAATCATTTTTAATTAGATTTCAGGTTTTAATTAGAGATAAAAAAGTAAATTTAAATATTTATTTTAATTCATTTTTTCATTCTCGATGACAGCGATGTTTTGGCACAATTATTCAGGCCATTTTCAAGCAAAATGAGTAATAATTAATATTTAACAAATAAATTTCACAATTGAAAAAACATTTTTCGAAAGTCAGAAAAAATAAAACATATTTGAGGTGTAAGCCTCAAGAGTAATATTGTAACTGAAGATACCGTAATCGAGAATAAAAAAATCTGATGTGGATAGCACATGACTTCCTTGTACGCGTATTAAACTACAGATATTTTTTTAATTGCACATATTTGACATTAAATCTTTTATTTTTTGTTCTAATCCATAGCAAACTTAATTTTTTTTTTAAATCAAAAAATATATAATATTTAAATTTAGATATCTCGTTTATGCAAAAAGCTAATTTAAAAATTCTTAATGTGCTAGACGCAGAATTTAATTTTCTAAAACTTTTATTTGCAGCATTTATTTCTAAAATTAAAATAATACTATTTTTTCCAAGGAAAACTGTTAGCAGCTTCATGTAATGTGCCACTTCCGGTTAGTCTATTTTAACCAAAATCTATTATATTATTTCCATTGATATAGTAGTCTTATATATCAAATTTGGAAAGATTTAAATTATATTTGAATATAGTTTTTCATGAAAATCTATTATAGGTTTCAAGTAAAGTACCACTTCCGGTAGTTGTATAATGACCAAAAAGGGAGGTGCACAACTAGATGTTATAACAGTCCTAAATATAAAGTTTTAATTTTCTACGGCTTACCGTTTTTGAGTTATGCGAGATACATACTTACGTACAGACGGCACGACGAAATTAGTCAAAATGGATTCAGGGAAGACCAAAATACCTATTTCCGTTGAAATATGAGAACCGAAAATTTTCGCGATTACAATACTTCCTTTACTTCGTACAAGGAAGTAAAAAGGAATTAAAATGAATATTTAAATTATACTTTTTTATCTGTAATTAAAACCTGAAATCCAACTAAAAATTATTAAAATTATATCAATCGGCTTATTAAAAAGAACTAAAATCTTTTATTTATTTTGTACCTTACGTGTAGTTACGTTTGTTTTGTAGTAACTAGGTACTTTTCAGTTCCCATTCAGTATAGCATTCAAGACATTTTTGAATAGTATATATTCAATTTATTATTTCTAAAATTGTATTACCGATTGTCATATCTAAATTATTGTATTATGTACTTATTCATTTTCTTGCTTTCAAGAAATTATTTATTTATTTATACTTATAATTAATGTTTGTTTTTTTGTTATTTCAAAGTCTTGTTTATTACATATAATTAAAAATTTGTAAATTAGTTAGATGGAAGAACAACCTTTGGCTGAACCTCACCATTGACTTTTAATAAATATAGTTTTTATTTATTTATTTACTATGTGCAAAGAAGAATCACTTTTCGTACTGAAACTGAGTACACAAGAACTCACTTTTGAGCGGAGATATCCATGGTAACTTGGACACAACGATATTATTTGATATTAATGGTACAAGAGAAAAATAAATCTAATTTAAATTTCTAATTTATTTCGGGAACTTTTAAATTCTAATACGCAAGTGAAAAAAATTATACGAGTATATGTATATGTGAAAAAGAATCTCATTCTTCTATCAACTGCTTTATATGTATATGAAACGGCACTTTTCGAAAAAAAATCACACTTTCTTTCCTTGTATATAAATTACTATTTGGTATCCATAGAAAATGCAACGTGTCCATAATTTGCATTTATCTCCTTTTCGCATTGCAGTAGTTTTCCTCCCAGAAAATATATTTTGATTACATACAAAATTTTTAACAAATGTCTAAATCAATTATGATAAGAACCTCCAACCGCATTTCCCGACATAAATCATCATTGAAACCAAATCCAATTTCTTTACAAAGTCACCCCGGACAATAAATTCAAATTCGCATATTTTAACCTATAAATTCTCCATAAATAAGTAGGAACAACCGAGTCTACTCCTCTCAATTTCTTCCCGAGTTGATTGCAAGCGGCACAACGCAATAAAGCTCGAAGTGGGGCAGACAAACGGGGCGTTATCCCTCTGCCCCCTATAATACGACATGAGTTACGCCGCTGGATCATCAGAGAGCGACTTCCGTTTAACCAATATTACACCCGAAACGTAATCCTATACACCCCATGTGAGCTGTTTGTATTACGGAAGAAAGTTTTGGTCAACTGTGGGAACAGAGAAAATTTGAAATTGGAGGAGATGAATTCGTTTTCTTTTGAAAGAGGGATGTTCTGTTTTGATTTAATTATTAAGGGATTCTTTTTAAGTAGTGGAAATGTATATTGAAATTGTATCTTTCATGAGATTAAAATGCAATATAATGATGAGTAATACACAGAAAGAAACATGGAAATCGTTGCTTCTGTTTTCCGGAATGTAATACAGCAACAGAAAAATCAGATTTGAATATATTTTGTTATAAGTCTAATTGAATCAGTGGCGGATTTAGGAGGGGCACACTCCTCGAAATAAAAATGTTTTCGGTAAATTTTATACCAAACGTAATCTATAAATCTATGAAAGTTTATAGAAACCATTTATATTAATAGATGCATATTTGGAAACCAGTATATTTTATCCAAATATTATAATATTATTTCAACTGCTTTCATGCTTTCTTGTAACATGTTCAGTTGAATGCTCTTTTTCGACATTAAGATTGTTGAAACTATATTTACGTTCTACAAAGTTATAGGAAGGGTTGTCAGAATTAACTTTATTGTATATTCCCCGTGATATCAATTTAGACCCGTGGAAGTTATCAATAATTATGCATTATTAAATTTATGAAGAATGCAACGAGGAGATACTTAACTAAAGATGTGCAATGCGACTAGCTTTTATTTCTAACAGCATATTATTTTTTTTATGTTTTTTTTTGTTGAAACTTAAAATTTTGTAATGTTTTTATATATTTATTTTATAATAAATACTTACGAGTATGATAATAGCTATTAACATACCTAGGAATGTTATGAGTAAAGGCCGGATATTTAGGCACTTAAAAACACCCAAATAAGCAGGCATATAGGCCGGTAATTACTCTAAAATAGGCGGGATTTTAGGCAGCCTAAATGTAAATAATTTGTGTTAAAAAAAAAACGAATCCTTTTTCTAATATTGGTACTCGTATCTACTCTTCGTTAGAAAAAAATAATCATTTTAAACAAAAATTAACACAATCTGAAAAATAATAATCTAGGGTTCTCATTTTATTAACTATTATGCAAATTCAAATTATGTAGTATACTTTAATTTACAAAATATTACTAGCAATTGCTCTATGAAATTTTCGGAAAGGGACTGTCTTCGGTCTGTCAGAACTTGCTTGTAAGTTGAAAACTTCGTTCGACATCACAAAATGTGACAGGAGCGTTCTTATATTTAGCCATATTGTCTAAAGTTACATCAGCTCCATTGATTAATGGCAAAGACACAATTGAATTGCCACGTAAAATTTTGACTAAAAAAAAAACGTGTTTTCTTTCGGCATTTTAAATTCAGACACAAAAACTTGATTAAAGTAAGTACTTTAAATATTATAGGTTAGGTTGAAACACTTTGTCGAGTGCTGAATTAGTCAACGAAGTAGATGATAAACCTTGTCTGCTCAATAAAAGTTAGAATAGGCTACAAAAATAGGCAAAATAGGCTGTATAAGGTAAAATAGGCACAATAACCAAAATATAGAAAAAATAGGCTCTAAGGCACGAAAAAAAAACCTTTCATTACCGTAAAATGGGGCGAAACCGATCATTTTAAAGGATTTTTCACAAAAATTGTCTAGTAGTGGAGCGTATAAAAATCTGAAAAAAATAATATATAACCTTTCAACCTTTGTTCGAATTTTAAGATAGATGAAAAATTTTTAAACATCGGGTATATATTTTTTTTTATATATCATATAGTGATCGGATTCGCCCCGTTAGTTGGGGTGAATCCAATCACCTACTTTTTGCCTCATAGATCGGATTTGTAAAGTGATAGGGTGAACCCGATTACAATTTATAGTTTTAAAAAAAATTTTGTACATCTGTTACAAAAAATAAACGCTCAAAACAGACAAAAAACAGGAAATGATTATATGATATGATATAATACAATTGAAAATAAACTAAATTATTCTATTTGTAATAAATAAATAATAATTCTTTAGAGAGATCAATATTAAGAAACTATATATCAATTTTTACATAAAAATAGTAATATTATTACTCTACATCATAATCATTTACTTGTTGAAAGACATATCTTCCTCGCCTTATATCTCTCCCAGTCACTTTTCTACAAATATGATCTTTTCCAATTTCTTGAATGTCGGGAATGTTTGGGAAAACAAAATAATTATCCTTGGAATTTACGTTTTTTCTCAAAAAATTTATTTTGTACATGCCATTGGCAATAATTTCTTCTACTCTCCCTATATAATATCGGAAACGCTTGTTTGTAGGAAATTTTGCCAAAACGAAATCATTAACCAGATATATGTTTTCATCGTTCGATTGAACTTTATCATTTTCTTCAACATTGTTTCCATCTATTTCTGTAGTTATGTTAGTTGAGTTTTCTACGTCACTTTCTTCATTTGAATCATTTTCATCCGATGAAGAACTCAATGACTCGCTATCATCTCCCAATATATCCTTGACTACAATACCGGCACCTGGAGGTACGTTAAGTCGTTTTCCTCTGGATCTTTTAATGTTTTCGCTCATTCTAACAGTAAGATTTTTATTACGACTTAAAAATGATTGTAACCAATCACGACCTGGGCGATTATCTTTGAATCTTTTTTCAACCCTACCAGAAAAATTTAAATATGCTTGTACAATGTTGCGTACATCAGTGCCCTTCAGAGAGAATCCCCAGTTATCACATGTTAATAAACCTAACACCAATCGTTTTTCTTGTTCGTTACTCAATGCTGGCTGTCCACCTATTTTATGTTTATACTTTTTGTTAATAGCATCATGCAATGTAGTATACGGTACACCATAATTTTCTGACGCCTTTCTAATGCTGCAAAATCCAGATTTTACCTCCCGAATCGCATTTTGCAAGTACACTAGATTGTACTTCATTTTAGCTGTGGGTCCGCACTTCTTTTTATATGTTCGCGGCATGATCGGTTTCACCTTGAATAATATAATCTTAAATATTTATCCCCAAATGATGTTTATAATTAAAAAAAATTCAAACAAAAATTATACCATAGATTACTGAATAATTAAGCGACATAATAAACTTATAAAAACATATTTCGTACTAATTGATTCGGCTGCACAGTAGTTTGTTTACAAGGTTTAAAAAATATATAAATTTTAATGCGTAATAAAGAAATTTTTATTACGAAACTTACTATATGTATCCCTTATTCTAGTACTCTCGATAACTGCTTCATAACTGACTAACATAAACAAGTGCGCTCGCGGTCAGTACCCCCACCCCTTTCTGCCGTAGAACGGGATTTCACAGGAATACTACGTATGATCGGTTTTGCCCCGCTATCTCGGTTTAGCCCCATTTTACGGTACACGTAAACATATTACCTATGTATAGAAAAACGAAATTGCCTGAAATATATTAAAATTTGAATCTAGGCAATTGCCTAAAAATCCGGGCTTTAGTTATGAGTATCATTACCGCTGCAGATGTCAGTTTTTAAGACATCTAAGGCCTGTTATGATTCATAACATCCATGGTTTGTTCAATAGTTTACCGGTTTTAAAATACATTAACGTCATTAATAAATATTATTTTTTCATCATTTTAGAAGGTGAACAAGTTAGTCTGTGGTCTGTAAGTTTTTATTTAATGTCATGGTTACAATTGTTTTGTATCATATTTATAAATATTTTTTTATTTACACATCAACGTGGTCAACTCTAATTTCAAAGACTGTACAATTAATATATATATATATATATATTATGATAAGTAGGAGAAGTAATCTTTGTATTATTGTTGTTGAGTTCCGTTTGTATTAATAGTGTTACATATATTATCATTGTGTTTTATTTTAATTTTCTTTACAGTTTTGACAAGTCAGTACGGTAATATTAACGTACAGAATACAGTTATTACTTACTTACCAGCCTACTTTTGTGCATGTAAACATAGGTTTAATATCCTGAATCAAAAAACTCTAGATCCGCCCCTGAGTTGACATATATAAGACAGAAGATATTATTATTAATTTTGACGTTAAATGTTGTAACATGAGACAGTTTATTAAAATACCAACAAATAACAGTTATCTTGAAATGAATAATCTGTTTCATTTATCTTATATTAAAATTCTTAAGGCAATTTTCGTCATTTAAATTTGCCATGTAAGTGGTAGATTGGAGACAAGCTGCTAGAACAAATAGGTTCTGTACTCAAGTCATAAATTTGTCTGTGAATTATGCTGTGCTGGAAAATTTGTAGTGTAAAGCAGAGTAGAATTCTGAAAAATATGAACAAGATTAACTAGTATATAACATTTGTCTTTATTAAGTTTCCCAATTAAATTTAATGAAGAAAATATGAGCAATGATCTAAGTGTCGTTGTCTACATTCTACAAAAATTCGTTCAGAATTATAAATTTAGTGGTGGCACAAAATACGAGTTGAAAGAAAGATAAACGGACAAAATAATAACTTAGAGTTAGAAGTTAGGTACTTACAAATATAAAGTACCTATATTAAAAAATAATTATCATGAAAACGTGGATTAAGATAACACATGAGTTGGATATAAAGTTGGCACCTGAATACTGATGTTTTTGAAACAAGATATTATTATTATAAATAAAACATATTATCTGTTGTACATATTTTTTAGGTGGCTCAGCGGTATCGAGTCGGCCTGTGGATCTTGAGAACCCTGGTTCGATCCCCACAGCCGACAAACAATTTTCACCATTTTAAAAAATCTACCCCTGTGGCTCTTTCCCCTCCCCCCACTAATATCTTTGAGGGCCGTGATTTGACGACTGGTAACCGCACTTCACGCGACAAAATATATCACTTACCGAGATCTGCTTAGGCAGAGTGACACACCCAGTAATGGGTAAAAGGCGTGATGATATATTTATTTATTTATTTTTTTATATTTTTTAAGTTAACAGTTCAAAGTATTGTAGTAAAAATTTATTTTTCTCTCGAATATTATTTGTTGTTTATTAAACAACTCCATAACGATCGAGGCATTATATGCAAGCATTATGATTTATAACGCCTGCTCAGTTCACGTAACGCTACAATTAATTAATATTTTATACGCATTACTATAATCATAATTATTATAAATTAAAACTAATTCTATATATTTTAGTTGAAAAATAGAATTATGTATACACCACGGACGTTATGAAATAATAATGATGTTGGGCGTCATCCATACTGTCACGTTCAGTGCATTATCATCTACCTAACTACCTTATGCCTATGGCACACTGGTCGAAGAGCGTCGAAGAGCTCTTCGATGAAACATCAGAACGCACCCGTCATCGACGAAAATTAGAGGCTCCTCTATTTCCATCGAAGAGCCCATCGATGAAACGAACGTATATCATTTCACTCGTATCTTTTCTGTCTCATTTCACGTTAGCATATTTTTGAAATTTAGTTTTTCTTTCTCAACTTTAGAAGCTTTTATTGTTTGTCAATGAAGGGTGCGTTCTGTTGTTGTCATTTTATTTCAATTCCTCAGAAGATGTTTGAGAGAAAGGTATTTTTTTAAAGTCAGTATATCTATAAATATACTGAAAATAATAAATTAAAAAATGTGCTTATTTGCAGAATCTAAATAATAGAAGGATTCTTAATTATCATATGCTGACTGATTTAATAACAATACAAGTATTTATAACTATTTTTGTAAATAACTATTCAACTGTAATAACCCTTTTATTAATCTCTAAACCCTGTTACACATTGAAAATAACTGCTTGCCTTATGTTCCACAAACATGAGTTTTTACATAATTTACCCTTACATTGAACAACCACCCTCTGATATAAGATATACTATTCTGCCATACTACTACGTGGATAATAGTTCCACAACACAAAATAGCTCGCTTACGTTGTTACGTTTCCACCGAAGCGTAGAAAACACTCCCCTTGCTATATCTTCGTGCATTTATGTGCGTATGAATGTGTGTATGTATGCGTGTGTCATTTGTTTGTACATGGCACGCTCTAGTATAGCACGCTACGCTGCTACGCTGCTCGCCGAACCGTGTCATTTGGTTAAATGCTGGCAAATCGGTGGAAACTGTTTCATTATGTTATGTGAACCGCCCTGTATTTATTGTTACATATGTGTGTGCCTAGCACGCGTATGTCGCTATGAGTGATGTGTGGAATTAAATTATGTTAATTATAAGGGAGGTTTGTTTATTTTTTGATATTTGAGGACGATTAAAGACATGAATTATTATTGGGTTAATGTTGAATTATATTTTTAAACTTTTTTAGCATATAAAGAAAGCAACTAAGACTAAAATTGTAAATAGATGATTATCTTTATTGGAAAGATAAGAAGAATTACTTTTATTGAAGTATTTTACGTTAATAGTTATTAAACAATTAAGTACCGGTTGAGAAAGATTTTGGCGATCGAAACTAAGTTGAGATCTCTAATACATTCGATACTGGTAAGACACATATTAACTGTAAAGCTTATTATATTTTTTTTATTCAATTGACGCAATAATTAAAATAAAACTTAAAGATTTAATTTTAATTTTTTTGTTAAGCCGCAGAATTGTTAAATATAGGAGCAAAAGTGTTTACACAAATATCTATAAATATATCATCACGCATTTTATCTATTACTTGATATGACAGTTCCCCGCAACAGATCGCGGTAGGTGATATATTTCGTTGCGTGAAGTGCGGTTACCAGCCGTCAAATCACTGCCCTCAAAGATGTTAGTGAAGGGAAAGTCACAGGGGTAGTATTAACGTGGTGAAAATTGTTTTTCGCCTGTGGGAATCGAACCCGGGTTCTCAATTCCACTGGTCGACTCGATACCACTGAGCCACCTACCCTATTAAAGATGTAAATAAATAAAATAATATATACTCCCTCTTGTTTCGATTCTACCTTTGACTTTGGTGGAGACACTATTGGTTTAAATTATTGTTAATTATTTTAAAATGTTGAAATTAAATATTGTAACTCATTGTTCTTTTTAACATTTGTTAAATTATTATTAATGACTTGAAAATAGGGCCGATCCCAAGTCCTGAAACGTCGTCGTATTCTATGTATTAAATACATTAAAATGTACTTAATTACAAAGCCAAGTTATCCAAACAAGAAGCAGTACATATTATTTTATCTATTTACATTTTTACTCTGCAATTTAAAATATTTGAAAATTGTTCTGACATAAACAAATAAAATAGTTTTAATATAATATTAATAAAATTAGTAATATGTAAACATAACTTAATAATTTTCAATTTTTCGCAGTAATTTAGGACGTTGTTATAGCTTCTGTCATAAGTGGTCATCTGATATATTATTTTATTATAAAATAAACAATTGTATTAAGACAATTCTACTCTACATTATTAAAAACAAGTAATATCGATCTTTTCACTACAACTCCAAATATCTAAAAAAAAATATACACCACACTAACTTTATATTCATCCATTATCAACATCATCCTCCTCATTTCTATTCACTACCCAGCTCCAGAACTAAATCTACCGGATATCCTCCACTCTGCATTGGGTACATTATGTTTTCTTTCCCGTACCGCGCCTTAATTTATGAATCGGCCGACTGAACTGAACAAAGTAAATAAACGTATCCGCTCATAGAGACAAAACAGCGCAGAGCGCAGCTACCCTGATGCAGCCTTAGAAAATTTGATGCAATTGTAGTTGGAGATTCGACACGAGTTCTGGGTTGTTTATGCTCTTTGTGATGTTGCTGTTGTTGATGAATTATTGTGATTGGAAAGAATAGAAAAATTGGCAAATTTGTTATGGATGTTGCTAGCAATTCCAATTAAACTGATTAGGGTTATTGTAATTACATATTTTATTACAAATTTCAGTCGCTTAAGAAAGAGAGAATTTCACGCTGGGACATAAATTTTCTTTTTTCAATTTCACGTGCGTATCTTTCAAAATGATAATAGTATCCAAACTTGGTTAAAATTGGTTGAAAACTGCAGAATTGCCAAAATTATTTTGTCGCCTAAAGTTGGCAATATTTAGAAACATTTGAAACGTTTCGGTCATCTACAGGCCAAATTTGACCTGTGACAAAAAATTGCTACAAATCAATTTACAGATCAAACTTGACTTGTTAAAAAAATAATTCAAATCGGCTGAAAATTCAAAGAGTTTGAAAGACAAAAAAGCGAGCAATCGATAACAGACGATTAACAACCAATAACCGAATAAACAACATATAAAACATATACATATATACGTCTTCACTACAGTAGAATTCATCATCTAGGAAGTCTATCCAAAATTTATATATATACAGGGTGTATGAGAACTTCAGGATAAAAATTAAATAGCAGATACTACATGATATACTGATCAAAAATCTATAAGTTTTTTAAATTCGCAAAATTTACATGAAGCAAGCATTTATAGTACCACTGGTTTGACAATAATTTCTAATATACTAATAATAAATTACAATTATAAACACAACAAAAATCATTTTATTCATCATACATCAGACAAATGCCTATTTTAGTGCTTACAATTAAATTATTAATATATTAAAAATGACTCTCAAATCAGTGGCACCAAAAATGTGTACTTCATATGAAAAGCAATTATTTTCCAAATTAATATAAAATTGATTCGTGGTCTGTATATCAGGTAGTATCTGCCATTTAATTTTTATCTTGAAAAATAGAATTTTTTCGATAATATTTACAGGAATTGTACCGATCACTTAAGCACTTAAGCTCATCTCTTTGAGAGTTGATGAAATAAAAAAAGCGTAATAAAATACCTATAAGCCATGTTAACCTTTTTCCAAGTTTTAATTTTGTATGAAAGTTGAATTTATAAATAAGAATATATAAAAATAGTTAGTTTCTTCGAACTTCAATTACTATCACAATGTTTCTTTGATTAAAATGTACTTAGATGCAACACAATCATGGTAGGCAGAATTAAATTTTAAATTAATATATTGTAAATAGAAAGAAAAAGTTGTATTAGAATGTTAATAAAATTAAATTGTTATATAGATATCTAGCTATTAATTACTAACAGTTTTCTCTTCATTTATTTTAGAAAATTCTTAGTATCATATTTCTTTTTCTATTAAAATATAATTTATTTTCACCCACTGATAGTTAAGTTAGAAACTTTACTGTCTTTATGTTCAATCGTTTAGTGTACTTTATTATTATATGTATACCTTTGAAATCGTTTTTATTTAAACTGAATACAGATAGTGCATAATTGCGAATATTATATGCTACTTAATTACAATGTTGTTGATTTTATGTTCAGCAGATTCAGAAGAAACATTAATAGGTAATTATATCTTCATACTCTATTCTATAGATACTAAGTAAAATTTATAGTATCGAATCGGACTGTGGATTTGCGAATCTAAGTTCAATTCCTTTAGCTGACAAACAAGTATCATCACATTCAAATATCCTCATGTGATCATTGAAAGCCGTGATCTGACGGCTGGTAATCGCACATCATGCGTATACATATATCACTTACCGAGATCTGCTGCTGCACCCATTAATGGATAAAATAACTTGATGATATATTTATATATTTGATTAAACCTCTATTTTAGCAGAATTGCAAAAATGAATTTATTTTGTCGTCTAAAGTTGGCAATAGTTAAAAACAATTGAAACGTTTCGGTCATCTACAGACCAAATTTGACCTGTGACGAAAAATTGCTACAAATCAATTTACAGGTCAAACTTGACAAAATAGTTCAAATCGGTTGAAAATTGAAGGAGTTTAAAAGGCAAAAAAGCGAGCAATTGATAACAGACGATTAACAACCGATGACCGAATGAACAACATACATACATACGTCTTAACTACAGTAGAATTCATCATCTAGGAAGTATGTCCAAAATTTCTATGTATACAGGGTGTATGACAACTTCAGGATAAAAATTAAATAGCAGATACTACATGATATACTGATCAAGAATCTATAAAATTCGCAAAATTTACATGAAACAAGCATTTATAGTAGATCTGACGGTTGGTAATCGCACGTCATGCGTATACATATATCACTTACCGAGATCTGCTGCTCCACCCATAAATGGATAAAATAACTTGATGATATATTTATATATTTGATTAAACATCTATTTTAGCAGCATTTCTAAGGTTGTTATGAAGCCAGTCATCTGTCTCGCGTTACCACAATAAATTAAAAACAATTATTTTTAGATTTGTTTTCCCAAAAGTATATAATTCCCTATATGTTATACACCATTAACTACTCAAAACGACATCGTAGCATCTATCCTAATCCTGTTTTCTAATTCTTGGTTCGCACACAGCCCTAACTGCTCCCCAAGGATCGAAGCAGGCGTGCACCATGCAACGTTGCAGCATGCAGCGAGATAAGCATCAACATCAGTCGTTTGGCAATTGTCTGAAAGATAGCGCCATTGTGCTGTAATTCACTTACATGCACGCTAATCACGACTATTATGTGAGTAGTGATGTGATGTGTATGGTAGTTAATTGTGTCTTGCTAGCTTTGTAATCTCTGTTCTAATTCGTAGATGAATAGGGATAATTGTTGCGAAACTTTTAATTATGTAGTATTATAATCATTGTTATTGTGTATGTGTAATGTTGTAATGTATGATGAATTATTAAAATGGGAAGGACAATTTACGAGTAAAAATGTTTTATAAAAATTTAATCAGATTTGAGTGTCCATCAAATGTTAAGTATTTACTAAAAATACTAATTAAATATCGTTTGTTTTTTTTATTAAAGTATATATTAATAATAATCTACTCATATATTTTTTGTTACAAACAGCAAAAATTGTTTTTCACGCCCCTGTGATAAAGTTTGTTCCCTTAAGTTAAAGAGGAAAGTAATAATTATGCAATTTTTAATTCTCATTTGTCGTTAACTACAATTTAAATTTTGACAGCAATGTTAATTATCCAGAAGAAATTCGCTATTGTCTTTCTTAAACTACATTTAAGAAATAATTGTGCTTGATAATACCGACCATTAGGATGGAATGTAAAGCCATATCCATGGCAAATATATCAGTATGATTTGATATTAGTAACATCCAGGAGACGTATGGAAGAAGAAGGCGGACACGTGGAAATGTTATAAAATATTTGTAGTTGTTTTATAAAATTTAATACACTTGTTTCTTGTCTCTTAGGCAATTTTTATTTCGTATTGGGTTATTTAAAAAAATGGCATCAAATTGTGCCAGAAAAAAAAGTATGTTTGAAATGAATCAGGTAATTATCTATCATAATTAACAATGAAAAATGTCATCGATTATTCAATTTAAAATAAGTAAATAAATATATCATCACGCCTTTTACCCATTACTGAGTGTGGCACTCCGCCTAAGCAGATCTTGGTAAGTGATATATTCTTTTTGCGTGAAGTGCGGTTAGATAGACTTTTTAAAATGAAATAAACGTAAATGGTTCAAATATAATTATTTTAGTGGTCGGTGAAAGCCATGTTGTTTAAATGTTACAATAATCAATAAGACTCAATATAATAAATTTGAAATTAATTATCTGTCACAATTGACAAATTATCTGTTCTAATTGACAACAAAAAATGTCACCGATTGAAGTAAGCACAGATATCTTTGTTTTTCATGGAACGATTTGAAGCCATTATTTTGAATCAGCTTTATGTTTGACCATCGTTTTCAGAAATTCATTTAGCGTATGATTACAAACATTGCCTCCACTTAGAATTTTTGTCAATCATTCTTATTTTGAATATTTTACTCTTATCAACAAATTAAGAAAATGTTATTATTGAATATCCGGTATGTGATAATTATTATTACATGATTAGGTTTTAAGAAAAGCAAACCGTTTTTTATTTAAATAAAAATAAATAAATATATCATCACGCCTTTTACCCATTACTGGGTGTGGCACTCTGCCGTAAGCAGATCTCGGTAAGTGATATATTTCTTCGTGTGAAGTGCGGTTACCAGTCGTCAAATCACGGCCTCCAAAGATGTTAGGGGGAGCCACAGGGGTAGATTTAAATTGATGAAAATTGTTTGTCGACTGTGCGGATCGAACCAGGATTCTCAAGATTCATAGGCCGATTCGTACAGTTTTTTATTTGATCACTAAAAAACTTTTTTCCATATGTTAACACTTTCTTCAAACAAAATTGTTGCAACTGCGAGCTGACCTAATAATCTATTATTGTTTTCATTGTTTAAAACACACTTCATGACAATATTATTTTGTTTCTTTAAATAATCGTGCAAATTAGTTTTGGCTTGCTAATTTCATCATTCAAATAAACTGGCAACTAAGAGTAATTCGAAAATAAGTCAATATAAGTTTGTACCCTTTGAATATTAACTTCACTTCCAATATATTTTCTACGCGTCTTTACAACTTGTCTAATATTTATCACTTTCAACCACAAACATCGAAACCTCCAGCTCAATAAATAACAAACTAATTCACTTGACTTTGCTTTCTACCGTTCGGTGCGGGTTTTGTAAACTTTTACTCAGGCCATTGTTCTCTGTATGAGTGTAAGCCACGCACTCTAGAGTCTCTAGACAGATTCTAGTGAAGCCGAGAGTGAGTGCTTTCTGATTTCGGCGTGAGGTGGTCACTGGCTTCGGTCAGGCGGTCTGATGTCTGCCAGCACTGACCTCGAACCGCAGTGGAGTTCAAGGTGCACGCATGGGCGGAGGGTGAACCATTCAGGAGGAGGGAACGAAGGAAGAAGAAATGAAACCAATGACTGGAGGAAATGAAGAGTGATTGGATGGTAATGTGATTGACAAGGTATTGTTGCAGTTTTAAATGTTTTATTGCAGGATGACTTGGTTGGAATTCGTGAAAGGGAGGAATGTGTACAGTGCGATAAAGGGGCATGTCCTCCGGCCAAAAGATGAACTCACTTGGTATTTCATGTAAAATTTAAATATAAATGTAGCCGCTGTTTGAATCCGAAGACAATGAGATTGAATCAGGGATCAGTTAAGGGTAATTAGTATCCTCGCCATATTTTTCGCAAAAATCATATATAATTTCATCATAACTTACATTTTACAAAATGGACAAGGCATTAAGACGTTGTTGGTTCATGATCGATTGAAAATTGTTTTTAATCCTTGACAATTTTTAAAATGATCTTTCAGATGACGTATTACTTGCAAATTTCCAGTGGAGATTCAGTTTTGTTCTCTAAATGCGCTCTTAAATGAATGCATTCATAAATGAATGAAGCATTTATTTTTTTCCGGAAATATGTATGAACTTTTCCTCTTCTTTAATTAATGTATCATTTTCAAAATTTATTAGAATCAATTACTATTTTTTGCCGACTCCAAAAGACTGTCGCCCTAGGCAGATGTCTTTCTTGCCTAATAGATAAATCGGCCCTGGATCGAATCCCACTCGAGCTAAAAATAGCTACAACACTGCGGCTCGGTGAGTCCGGAACCTGTACTATAATTGGGATTACGTTCTTGTTGTACATATCAATGTTTTTAATATTACTGTTGACTTGCTATGATTTTCTATGAGATATGATTCTAGGAAAGAATTTATACCAAGCATAGGTTTCAAAATTTATCTATAGCAGCCACCTATTTCGGATATCATTTCCTAGAAATACCATACTGCCCTCCAGCTTGGAATATAGTGTTTATTTTGAGATCTGGAGACAACAATGGAGTTCGTATCCTTAGCAAGACAAAATTAATTAATTCTATTTTACTTAATTCATATTTTGTTTTGCATTAGTTCATTTAATGAAAAAAGATTAGTAATGCTATATTCTATTTGCCACTTGGTTCACTAAAATGAGTAAATATAACCTTATTATATCCTGTCATGATTCAACAAACATCAAATCCCATGGTAACATGATCACATGATTGGTATTGGGTGAAAATAGGTCGTGTAATATAATAGTAACTTTATATATTTATAGTTAGATACGTAATGAAGGTATTAATTAATAGTTGTAGATTATTTATATTTATTCTGTTATCTCTATTTTACTTTTATATACTATTAATTTTTAACCACACTTTTTACGAAGCTGTTAGTAAACTGTTATTTTATTATTTTTATAATAACCACTAAGTATACTGTAAGTAAAATAAATGAAAATAATATTAAAAATACCAAGTTGACTTATTCTGGTTACGGAACACCGAAATTATGTATTCATCAAATATAAAAAAAATGTCATGATTGGGGGTAATATTTGACATACAATATCGATTTACTATTATTCATTTAAACTAAAATTAAAGTTTGAATTTTGTTGCTACAACTGGCCATTAAAAACTTATTTGCAGCTAAAGAATGTAAGCAATCAATATGAATTTTCTTTATGGTTTTCCTAATTACCTATAATTTTTTGAGTGTACCGTACGCCTCTGGCATCGTATATGTTTCACACATAAACCGTCTATGACGTAAACATCGCGTGCGCCATTTATGTGCATCGTAATCCCAACCTGAATACTAAGCCCAGCACACCAGCTCAACGAACGGCAACGGCGATGGTGTACTAAATTTTACGTCGCCCATGGTCATTGTTAAATGAAATGCACTTTACATCAATATAAATTTTACTAGATGCTAACTTCGACAGTATAATGTCGAACGACTTGTTCTGGAGTTTAAGTAGACAAGTGCAGATAATCTCGCTTAGTTATGCATCCTTTATGAGACGTATACGTCTGAGGCAAGGTCTGTGGCTGGGTGTAAGTGTATATTGAGTACTTCAATATGCAATAACACGGACAAAATTGCTTTTATTTTTCGTTTCCGTTTAGTTCCTTCATCACAAAGATATATAGATAATTATAATTTTACGTTGTAGTAGGTAGTATTAAATCATTTCTTGTTCTGCAGAAGCTGCTTACAAAAATACTGAATTAATTTATTATATTTGGAAGAAGGATTTCTGTCCGGGATTTAACATTTTAATTATCTGCTACTCAGCCAGTGGCGTAGTTACAGAGGGCTGGAAGGGCGGTCTACCCCGGATAACACCATTCTCGGGGTGACACCAATTCATAATTTCTAATTAAATTTATATAACTTGAAAAATGTATTTCAAAATTACGTATATGTTATGTTTATATCTAATAAATGCACCTTTATAAAAGTCTATACCAATCATGTATATTCTCTTTGTTCATGAAATTGGTGCCGAATCAAAATACGCGACCTGCAAAACTAAATAGTTACTTGAATTATAAAGGAATAGTGTTTATTCGAGGTTTTATCTTGACTTTTGTTTTGTTTTTCATCAAAGGTATTACTGGTCCTAAATGTATTAAAAGTATGCTGTCTGTTGTTACTATGAAATATTACTCGTTGAAATGTGAGTTTTCACTAATTGCCACCAAAAGAACAATTTCGTTATATATTTTCAAGTTAATAAAAAAAAGTAGATATCATTGCATGAATGACAAAAATAATTTATTAAAATAATGAGAAACCAGATTTGAAATTGCATTTTTTTGCAATAGAGTACAGCATGCACACACATAATGATCTAGTCTACTGTGTTGTGTAGTTTATGCCGCGTTTAGAATTTGAACTTTTAATGTGAAACGTCTGAAAACTCTTTTTGTAAAGATATGTACATTTTCTGGCAAGAGCTTGAGTAAAAGTCACTGCAGTAATAGTAAAAAACACAACTTCGGTAATTGCTTACTTTTAGATTATTCAGTTTCTATAGTATTTATATAGTAAACAAATTGGAATAAATTTTCATTTCTATGTTAATTTATTTATGAGTATCTTTTTTCTTATTTTTATATTCTGCGCCCCCTGTTTGAGATGTTTCTATAAGGGTTAGATACTAGAGTAACACTCGACTGAATCGTATCTTGACCATTAATATTTGTATTCAATAAAAATTATTATTTATGTAAAACATAAAAACAAAATGAATTACGTTCGTTTCTATAAAGTAATTGTGAAACTATTAGACATAGCGTATACAAAATTTGTTTGATTCAAATAAGCTTAATTCTAACATTCTTTGTTCTATTAATATAGAGAAAATAAAAGAAGACAAATCAATACGGCAAAAGAAAAGATCAAAAGACACGCCTTAAGTCTCGTCTTCGTGGAAACAGCAAAAGAAGTATCACGTGTATCCAGGGGTAACCAAGATGATACACCCTTGTTGCGTTGTTTACTTTATTCTGTTTTCTGATAACCTGGTATCTATACCGGTAGCTTTGATAATAAAGCCAAATTTATCTTCAGAAACTTTTATCTCTTTGTACCTTGTTAAACTACACTAAGATGCTTTTTTGTTCTCTCTGTTGCTACTTTATAAAATATTTTTACTTATTTTCATTTAAAAGAATTACTAAGCCGGTCAAAATGTTGAAGTATTTAAAATATTAATTAAAATGAAGTTCAAATAAACATATTTTAATTTTTAAATAGTAATACTAATAGCAATAATTTTAGTTATTTATGAATCTAACTTTCAATTTTCTTCTGTGCAAATGGACATAATTTATTAAAAATACAATTGTCATAGAAACCAGCTGTCTATTAAAACAATGCATGCATGAAAGTAAAACTTGGAAGAAAGTGAAGAGAACAATAAATAATAACGAAACTTTTCTGCAGCGGGACAAAACTTCACGAAAACACTTACAGATTTTCTAATCGTGGGACCTTTATTTTGTATATTTCACGTGAAATAAATCATCAACAGATAACGCGATAAGCATCTGTGTCCGCGAAGCCTCTAATCTAAATAGCTTTCTTTGCCTCACAGATTCCAATCCGGAAATATATGGCAGATGAACTTGAAAGTAAAAACAATAGGAACGATGATCGAAGGAACGAACGAACAATATGCGCAGTTATTAATTCGCCAGGGAACGTATCGTGGGCTAAGAGACAAGATTAGTGTTTCAATAACTTGCCTCCGAGCACTCACGAGTTCGTTGATGTTTGCCGTTTTGAGTTTTGCAATTTATAGCGTTGCTCTGAATGCATAATATTCCGATGGATTGCAAATTGTGCTCTTGATTAAGATTTAATCTACTTGTGCTTATTTAAGGATCGTTAAGAAATTGTTCGTTTAGATACTCATTTTACCTACATCTATGTTTTGTTAATTTAGTTGCACATAGGTACTTAAAAATGGGATGCTGAAAATATTTATACAGTTGTTTGGATATTTCCAATTGTAATATTTAAGAAAAAGCGCATTTAAGTATTGAACAATTTAATATACAGAGTGTTTTACAACTTATACCATTTATTTAAACCCCATATAGTACTAAATGTATTGATTATAAAACAGTTTTTTTTTTCAGATTAAAAAAAAAATTAAGTAAACATTTTTTGTGTCACTGTACTGACAGATTCCAGTAATGAATAAAAATAGTAAACATTAAACATTGAAAGAAATGTTACACAACTTCAATTAAATTAAATAAATTTTAATGTTTTAATCTTTATTCCATATTGTAATCTATCAATGCAGTGGTACAAAAAGTGTCTACTTGAAGTAATGTGCAATTATTTTTGCGAATTATGAAAAAAATCTTTGTTTCAATTGTGAAATCCTGTATATAAAAAGACTTTGCTTCAATTTTATTAAAATTATAATTAATTCATATTCTAAATATTAAAGTGTTAAACAAACTTTACGTACAGATACACCAACAGGAAATAAATCCTCGTCCGCTTCGATCGAATGGAGTTTGTTTTTTGTTTACTCATTATTTGAAAAAATGAGCAAATCGAAGAAAATCTCCAAATGATACCCAATATGAAGAAACTGTATAACATATAATTTAGCCTTTTTCTGTTTATAACTGATTTAAAATCAATGGTAAAGAAGGAGGATTGAAGTAGTATCAAATATTTTTCTAACCTCCTCTGAGGTTTTATTAACCATCAAAAGAATTATTAAATGAACGAATCGCAGTTCAATGTTAAAATTCTTTAAAAGGTTAAATCAAGTAGTGAATTCATTATTTTCAGTACAATTTTCAATGCCTTTTCGAAGCAGTGTCGTTCAATGTGTCATATTTGAAAGAATGGCTGCAGAAAGAAGCATGCAGCTGTTGTAATTTCGTGAGAAAGACTTTTTCTGTTCTGACTGATGAAACATAAGAACCAAAATATGTTGACTATTAGAATTGAATTGAATTATGTCATACATTTTTGATCACGTAAGTCAATCCGTCAAACGTTTCTACTGTAGTACAATATTACTTAAGTCTTTTCAAGCCAAGTAAAATGTGTTAACTCCAAACCTAATTATTCATTTACTAAGTAACTGTATCACAAAAATACCTACAAGTTGTAATATAAGCGTGCTTAAAAAGGAACTGACATAAATAGTTCGCATAGAACAAGATAGCAAGCAGTCCTACCACATGTAGCATTTGTTCCACGTAGTGTAATTCCCTTCTTGCCACACTAATGTCATCGCAAATCTACGTGTAGTGCTAAATTGATTTTTATTTTCACTTTTCCGATATGATATATTGACTATCGACATCTCATGTACGTGCTTGTAAGTCTTGGAATTATTTATGGACTGATACGATTTATATTTCATACGCGGTCTGGTCAGGTCGATTTGCGCTGGAATTTTTATTGGCTGCTGGACTTGTTTGTTTGTTTGTATGTTTATTGTGCGAATTGTGATCGGTGGTCTTGTTAACAGGCTGGAGTGTTGTACTACTGGCCTGAGTCGCCCTTTGCAATTTTTGTGTTCTCATTCTGAGTTCTTGCTAACTTGTTTTGTGTGGGTGGCATTATTTTATTTTGAAGCGCAAGTGATTTGAATGTGTAATTTTGTAGTTTTGTATTTATGTTTGTTAAACTGTACCGTGAGTGTTATGTCCGGGAAGGGATTTGACAAATAGTTATTTGTATACAAAGAAAGTAAGACATTTCTTACTAAAAAACGGTAAACTGTAGAAAATTGAAATTTTGTATTTAGGACTGTTATAACATCTAGTTGTGCACCTCCCGTTTTGGTCATAATATAACTTCCGAAAGTGGTACTTTACTTGAAGCCTATAATACATTTTAATGAAAAACTATATTCAAATATAATCCAAATCTTTTCAAATTTGGTATAAGACTATTATATCAATGGAAATAACATAATAGGTTTTGGTTAAAATAGACTAACCAGAAGTGATACGTTATATGAAGCTGCTAACAGTTTTTCTTGAAAAAAATGTTATTATTTTGATTTTAGAAATAAATGTTGCAAATAAAAGTTTTACAGAAATAAATTCTGCATCTAGCACATTAAGAATTTTTAAATTAGCCTTTTGTATAAGCGAGTTATCTAAATTTAAAAATTATATATTTCTTGTTTCTTGTAATTAAGTTTGCTATGGATTAGAACAAAAAATAGGAAAAAATAAAAAAATTAATGTCAATGTGAAATTACGTCAAATATGTGTAATAAAAAAATGTAGGTATAGTATAATACGCGTACAAGGAAGTCATGTGGTGTCCACATCAGATTATTTTATAGATGTCACTAAAGCAAATCACACAAATGTTTTCTATACCATGGAAATGGCTTTCTTTTTTCTCAACTGAGGAAAGAAAATTTTATATTCTGACAAGGTCGTGAGAAAAATATGTTTTATTTTTATTTTGTTGTAACATGGAAAATCAGTTTTTCCGACACTATTGTTCATCAATTAATTTTAGAAAAAAAATCACTTCAAATTAAAGTGGTTAAGATTTAAATTCTTCGTCTAAATCAGCTTTATTTTCAAGAATGTTTTGCCTCTGAAATGAATAACATGAATAATTAAAATTTGAATAAAATAGTAGCTACTTTTGCTTTTTTATTACGTTTATGATTTAATAATCATAAATTCAAGAATTATGAGAATTTTTAAAAATAAAATACTACAATGTCAATAAATCTTTTAAGATTTACTGCCAACTTTATAAACGACAAATTAATTATTAATTCATAATATGGAGAATAATATAGATTCTAATAGTAATAATCTTTTATAATATATTTAGGCTCTAGGAACAATTAAAAACGTGCATTGTAATAGTATAATATATCAACTACAAAAAACGTGTCAATCTGTACATAAAAGGACATATCAGCACAAGTACAATTGTAAACTGTTGAACCAGATACATAGTGGTGCATCAAAACATGTACAGAACACAGAACATAAAATGGATTTTGGCAATGTAAAATAACTAAACTCAGAAGAAAATAAATATAAACGTCTTCTATTAGAATCATTGTACATAAATAAAAAATCCTAATTTAAATTATATGATCGATTTTGGTGCCACCGTTCATTTTGCGCAACCTGTCATCGATACGCTGAACACCTCACACCTGATGATGACTTCATAAGTTGACATGGAGGATGAAATTCTGTGAAACTCAGACAAGTGTTTGTTTTAATATTTTATTTTTACACATCTGTCCATTCAGCGCCTATGGTCTCTAGAAGATGCAGAAAAATCATTTCTGACAATAATTTTACTATTTAGCACATACTATTTTATTATGTTGACTATCTGTACTATGTACATTATTGTTTTTCAGGTGAATTACTAATCGTCAAATCACGGCCCCAAAAGATGTCATTGCATGAGGAGCTTCAAGGGTAATATTAATGTGGTGAAAACTGTTTCTCGATTGTAGGAATCGAATCCGGGTTCTTAAATATATAGTCCGACACGATATCACTGAGCCATCTACTTCATAAATTTGTTAATTTAAATACATGCACTATAGAAGTAAATTAATTCTGTCCTTTATAAAATCGGACATTACATTTTTATTTTGTTCCAAATTTATGATTACCTATTATAAAAAAATTAGTAACATTTAAACCTAAATAAATATATTGAACTTTTTGTCTTGACAGATTTGGGCAATTATTTCTTTTATTTCTCATAGTAATCTGTAAATATTCAGATATGTTTAATTTTATTTTTCGTGTACTTGCATGAATAAAACATATATTAATTACAATCAGTTTCTAATTCTGAACATATTTTTAATTTACAATTTGTTTCTATAATTATTGGGGCATAAATAAACAAAATATGAAAATTGTATCGTTGCCTTTCTTACAACATAACACAAATAAAGTAGGCATCCGGTAAGCAGTTCCAACATTATTTAAGAGAAATAAATTCTAGGCATCATTCTCATATTTCAGCGTAAGGTATGCTGCACAACTTAGCCGTATACAAGTAGCACCTACTAAAATATTTCAAAATTATCATAATCACATCTACACGTATTAATTTTCCATAAAATAAATTCAAACATACCACTGGCAAACATTAATAATCTTCACTAGAATAACTTGCTATTATAGCAACCATATTACCATAATCCATGCGTCCATCTGTTGAGTGACGACACGAGTACCAGCTCGACAAATGACGATCATTAAAATAGTAAATCGGGTAATTAAACTAGGAAATAATTGGAATGGGGCTCTGAGGTGGCCGAGGAATGAACATAAGCAAGGCGATGCTCAGTTTCTCTGTGGCGCGGCGGTGTGGCAGTGTTTGTATATATAGAGATGATACTCATCTCATCAGCTGTGGACGGACTTGGAGAAAGCCGTGCATATTAGGAAATGTTTATTTGGTTAATGCTTGCACTGCTTCGAGCGAATGCCTTCGATTTATTAATTGACTAATTGATTCAAGAATGAAACAAAGCGGTTTTTGTGTCATGGATTAAATTGATAAACCAAGGAATTTGGTTCACATTAAAGCTAAATTTGCGACTTCTAATAATGAGATTTGAAGTAATCTTAAGTTTCGGAAACAAAGAAATTTAAGGGTCCCTAACTAAAAAGTATCGAATCATTCATTTTAGAAAAATTTAAGTAACTGTGATACAACTGGCCTTTAAGGAAGTATAAAAAAGTGAATCTATTTAAGTTAAACTTAACAATTGATGAAATCAAATTGAATTATACAGCGAATTGTAATATTGCCAGAATTTCAACCTGGAAACTCTGAATTCCGGACAAATGCTCTAAACAAACTGACCTATAGTCGCCATATAATTTAACATCAGTGAGTTAGTATGACATATAATCTAAAGTGGTTGATATCATATTTATATAAAGTCTTCTAAAATTATGTAATCTTCAATCGGCTGTATCGGTTTCTGTTTAAGGTATTTTTCTTTTTTAATAAAAATAGAGATCCTATAATTAGATATATCCATTCTAACTCACTGTGACTCCCCTTTCAATAACATCTTTGGGGACCGTGATTTTACGGTTGGTAATTAACGCGCATAAATATATAATTTACTGAGATCTGCTATGAGAAACTGCCACACCCAATAATAGATTTTTTTTTTACTTCCTTGTACGAAGTAAAGGAAGTATTGTAATCGCAAAAATTTTCGATTCTCAGATTTCAATGGAAATAGGTATTTTGGCCCTCCCTGAATCCATTTTGACTAATTTCGTCGTGCCGTCTGTAAGTACGTATCTCGCATAACTCAAAAACGGTAAGCCGTAGAAAATTGAAACTTTATATTTAGGACTGTTATAACATCTAGTTGTACACCTCCCTTTTTGGTCATTATACAACTACCGGAAGTGGTACTTTACTTGAAGCCTATAATAGATTTTCATGAAAAACTATATTCAAATATAATTTAAAACTTTCCAAATTTGGTATATAAGACTACTATATCAATGGAAATAACATAATAGATTTTGGTTAAAATAGACTAACCGGAAGTGAAGCTGCTAACAGTTTTCCTTGAAAAAAATGGTATTATTTTAATTTTAGAAAGGAATGCTGCAAATAAAAGTTTTAGAGAATTAAATTCTGCGTCTAGCACATGAAGAATTTTTAAATTAGCTTTTTGCATAAACGAGATATCTAAATTTAAATATTATATATTTTTTGATTTTTTTTTAAATTAAGTTTGCTATGGATTAGAACAAAAAATAAAATATTTAATGTCAAATATGTGCAATTAAAAAAATATCTATAGTTTAATACGTGTACAAGGAAGTCATGTGGTGTCCACATCAGATATTTTATTTAACTCACTGTTTAAAACTGATTTCATTTCGCAAGTTTTCTCTCTATTTTTGTTATGTGTCAAAGGCAGCTTCAGTTCCAATATTCTTGTAATGTCATTGCAGACAATTCTTGTGTCAAGTCTTTCAATATACGAAAAGATCATAGGCTCGAGACTGCCTTTGACACAACAAAAATAAAGAAAAAAATTGAAATAACGTCAGATTTGAATTACATGTCAACCATAGCATTGACTTGGGACATTTGACAGAAGTTCAATGATGTCAGGTTCAAATCCCAAATTTTTTTCCTTATAATTCAAAAGGGAATCAACCTCAAGTTTGCTAATATTTTGAAAAAATATTTAGGTAATAAATCTAAATTTTCTGTATGCTGTATACACCTATTACTTATTATTATATAAATGCGCGTGAAGTGTAGGTACCAGTTGTAAAATCACGGCCCCCAAACATGTTAGAGAAGGAGCCATAGAGGTAATTTTAATGTGAAAATTGTTTGGCATATATTAAATATATTTAAGAATTTCATATTGTATATTATGCTCCAGATAAAAGAACGATTAATCTAAGTCATCATCAGAAAGTATTCTGCTTTAGCGGGTCGTCAGATATCCCTCCATCATCCTTTACAGTCCTCTACTTCCGTTTCATCGAAGTCAACTGGCTCAAATTTTCATAACCTATTTTCGTTCCATCCATTCCAAAACAAATAGTGATTATGAAAAATTGGTGGTTATATTTCATAGGACAAGCATATTGTGTATATAATGAGAGTTGAGCTCATTTTTAAACGTAAAATATAATAACAGGCCACTAACCTAGAAACAATATGTGCCGGTATTTTAATGTATTGTCAATATATGCAAACTGCTTTTATTTGCCCAGGGGACTTCGCTTTATTACATTATTATGAAGAGAAATTTATCCAGTTACATTACATCGATGTGATGATTCATAATTAAATAATAGTTTGAAATCTTTACAGATAGTAATATAAATTTAAAATGGAATTTATTATTACATGGCCTGAATAGAAATAAAATCGGTTTAGAAACTGCAAAAATGTCGAAAAAAAGAAAAGGTAAATTATACCAACAACATTTTTTCGGAATGTGCTACATAATGTAGGCTTAATCTATTCTGAAAAAAATATATGTCTAATGCCTACTATCAAATTCTATCTCAAAATTCCAGATTTTTATATTTATTTACAACATTTTATCAATAATTGTGAGGCATCTCTTCACATTATTGAATGTGATATTCTATTATAGCAGATCTCGGTATATTATATATTTATGCGCGGGAGATGTAATTATCAACCGTCAAATCATGCACTCCCCGTCCAAAGACCAACAATTTTAATGTGATGAAAATTATTTGTCAGTTTTGAGAATCGAACCCTAGTTCTCAAATCCACAATACCACTAGATACCAATGAGACAGCTACCCCATTAAAAATAAGATTTATTATTTTTATCACATATATCCTTTCTTAAAATCCCTAGATTACTAAAATTTAAGCGCCAAATTTAAAATTAAAGCTGCTGCATAATAACTGTTCATCATTTTGGCACCAACACAGGCGTCAGCATCGTGGTACTTTAGTAATCTAGTGATTTTAACTAATGTCAAATCTGACAGTTATTTTCTAGTTGCCATAGCTATGTCTTTAATAACATTCCTTAAAAAGAAAAATTTGCTTTTTTTCTCTAGGCATCAAAAGTACTCTTTTTCATTTTTCATTGAGGGAAGAAAAAAGTTATAGCCGGGTAAGAAGGTAAAAAATGCCCCCACATATAATTACGGAAAAGTTAAATACCAATTCACAGTACTATTTAAAAAAATATTTTGAGTCCATCTGCAGAATCCCCCGGTTTCCAATCCCTCTTAAAATTCAAAAATTAATTTTTCTTCACGACATACACCAACATAATGTTGCTAAAAATGACTTTGATATTCAAAAACTTTTTTTAATTTTACAAAAAAAATCACAACTTTAATTTTTGGGTGCCAATTTCATATAAAAATCACGTTTAAATTATGTAACTCATGATTTCACAAGGTTCTAATAGCAGTAACGCCTTGAATACTCAATTATAGCACTCAAAAAGCTCTATAATTGGGCAAAATTCCAGTCTGATCGAATTGGTGCAAGATGTTCAAAAAGAATTAAAACTTTATTTTACTGATTTGATTTAAGGGCTACAGATAAGAATTTTTCAAGGCGTCACTGCTATTAGAACTTTAAGTTTCATAATTGAAACGTGATTTTTGATATGAAATTTTAGCTCTAAAATTAAAAAGTTTTTTTTTTAAATTCAAACAAAATTTGTGGCAAGATTATGTCATGAAGAAGAATACACAAAAAAAATGTTTTTAAGAATCCAGAAGGATTCTGCAAATTCCTAGACTCAAACTTCTTCGTTTGCATTCCTCCCCGGTTATAGTCTTTATTTTAAGAAATGTCTTAAATGAATATAAATAGTATCGAATCGAATGCTTATTAACAATGTAATTAGTTCCATGACAACTTATTTTATTTATTTAAACCAAGCTTAAAATTTATGTTTTGTAGATGCAACTGCATTAGTATCCGAAAATGAGCAAATTTACAGCCAGTCATACCTAGATATTTCAGTAACGAACATTGCAATCTGAATATTTCATAGTTGGAGGGAGAAAATAATCAATAAATTTCCTTCAGTTTATGACCACAACATCGTGTAAATTTATTGAAACATCGAACCTTCTGGGGTCAGCAGTCCTAATAATTTTCTCATAATATCTAACATACTTACACGTAAAAATCCGCCTTACACGGAATCTATTGTCCGGATAAGTACTATTTCATTACATTTCCATATTTTGCACGGTTCGCAAAACAATGTTTTGTACAAAATCGTGCTTAGCGCATACAGCACAGCGTAGTTCTCAGCTCAGATTGTCTCTGAGAATTTCTCTTAGTGTCCGTTCCGTAATTTACGATTGCAAAGCAGGTCACTGCGATTTATGCATAATCGAGCTTATCTCACTTGTTGTGGATGTGTGTTATGCCAGGTCCTCACGCAGTTCACAATTATGCACGCGAATTGGAATTACTGAAGCTGGAAATAGACGAGGAACTTTTGACATACAGTAACTATATATTTATTTACCTAATTCCATAAAGCAATATCAATATTGCAATATTAATAAGCTTGTCATAATGAGAACTATTATTGATACAAGTGCTGTAACGAATTTCGACAGTAAAATTTGATTGATCAGTACAAGTGACTTTAATTCACTTACATATGGAAATTAAAATGATTAAAATACGTACGTTTTTTCCTCGAAATTCCACAAAGATATTTATTTATGGGACAGGTGCCTCAGTGGTATCGAGTTTGACTGTGATTTTGAGAATCCAGGTTCGATTCCCACAACCAACAAACTATTTTCACTACATTAAAATTACCCCTGTGGCTTCGTCCAAAAATAAATCTCTTATCAAGAACTGTTACGGTCGAGTACTACATACATTAAAGGGTAAAAGGCATGATAGATATATATATATATATATATATATATATATATATATATACATATGTAGATCCAAAAGATTTTGTTCTTTTTAATAAGCCTAATAATATAATTTTATAATTGTTAATTGGATTACAGTATTTAGCGAACAAAAAGAAATTTTAATTAATTTAAATTTTCATTTTTAAAAATTATATTATTTATTCAACCGATAAAAATGCATTAAAAAACCTTTAAAGTTACATGGCACAATTATATTTAAAAAAACTTACTTTATAAAGTCAGAAATTTTTTAAGAATAAAACATCGCTGAGGTGTACACCTCGAGTCAAAACTTATATTTATTAATTTTTACATTTGAGAAGCATAAAAGATTTTTGAACTTGACATATTTTGATATGTAATGACTGAACAAAGTATGAAACCATTATAAATTCTTTAGCTCATCTCAATATCATCTCAACACATCTAAACATTTTGAAATCGAAGTCATCTTGCGTGTAACTTTTCACCGAACAAAAAGCAAGCTAAATGTCAGCATGCATCATCTCTAGTCAGCGATCGGTTCGATGTATCTATCTCCTCAAGCATTAATTGCTTACACATTTCTCTGCCATGATATGACACATTTCATCTGCACATCCATGCGGTGGGTGTGTTCATTTGCCAATGATTTCAAAACAACAACATGCCTTTTAATTGATAACATCTCCATGTATCCAAAGCCGGAACAAAATAGTTTTTTTATTGGGACATCATAGGAACTAACGCATTGCTATAAGTATAATTGCTTAACAATTTTTCATTACATATACTTTTTGGGATTAGACATGTGAATGTTTAAAGATTATTATTTTTTACTGACCAATCATATAAAATTAAACATGTAAGTATTAAACTAACTCGATGTTTATTTTGAATTAAAATGATCTGTAGACTTTACCAGAAAAAAATAAGTTGGAATTACATTTGAGGATTCCACTAATTTGTTATTAGTCCTAATCCTAGAGCCATTACATCTACAAATTAAATTTAAAATTAAACGAAGTATTTAAATTTTAAATAAGTTTTATTTATATTTATATACGTATATTGTTTCATAAATACAAAGATAAGCATAATTATTGGCCTAAAAAATACTTTATTTAAATTCCAGCTGGAAATTAATTTTTACTTATTTTTGACGCATTAAAATTCTACAAAAATATTTTACTTATTATATGGTTTCTCGTCGAAATAAGACGAAATTTTCACAATATTTGACAGCAAATAACTTCGCTTTTCTTTTATTTATTTCAACTCAGTTTAAAATTCAACTTATAGAGTTGTAACTAGCTCTTAGAGAATAAACAAACAGCAAATGCTTAGAGATCTTGTCTAATAACAGAAAAAGTAATACACAATTTAACATATTTTACCTGGTTTTCAAATCAAAATCAAATGAAATTCATTTGTACTCTGGTTATTATCTTGTAATCTTGAATATTTGAATTTGCTTTAATTTTAAAGTATAAGGTCGTTGTTGTGCCTTGGTTCCATTATGTATGTTAGACACCTCAACATGGAAACTTTCTCACAATGTTGGAGTAAAGAATGGAAATTAGTGACACAGTGGTAGAGAAACAATATTGATTGGATGTACCGATTACGCATGGAAAGTTTTAAATGCGTTGAGATATTTAATTGTAGGTTTGAGCTCATGCGAGTCGTTTGAATTCGATTGAGATACAGATCTTAAACAGGTTATATTTTTTGTTACAATACTTTTTTGGTTCCTACTAAACAATGATTTTAATGTTTGAATTTAACTATAACAACTAGTTAAATAAATGTTTGAAATCGGCCTACTTACTTGAAAATGATACCTACTGTGTGTATTAATAATGAGTATTTATTAATTAACTAGAATTAATTATATTACACTTCTTTTCTGATGACATGACTTCCGACACCATTCTCGATTGTCAATTGAACAGATGAAAAGTATTAATCATCTCTTGTTGTGGCGGTGTAAAGTCTCGTCTGATTCAGATATGAAATTAAGAATTCAGTTTTTTATTTTTTAAGATCACTGATTTCACGACTTGGATCAAAGTAACGTGTAATTAATAAGAATGCTCGTCAATTCGTCTCACAGTTTGTTTCGACTGCTTACGGCTGCTGTTGAATTCTTTCATTTTTTATATCAAAAATACAAAAAATTGAGAATCTAAAACTTTAGCAGCCTGATTCACTAAAATATGTAAGTCCAGTAGATTAAACTTAATTAATTACCAACCTAGAGATCATGAGTTCAAATCTTGTTGACTAATTTAAAAAAAATACGGTGTGCCTGAGTGGTTTGAATAAATTAAATTAATTTTAGATTATTTACAAATGTTATTGTAATCAGATATTAAAAAATTAACTTAAATCACATTCTAAAAACAAAATGTAAATAGAATTAGATTAGGGTTTATTTAAATATTAATTTGGTTTAGCTTAATTTGACTAAACCAAAATTCAGAATTGGTGAAATATTTTCGAAAATCGGACTTAAATAAGCTTCGTGAAATATATTGGAATATGTCGATCCCCATAACTGAGAACTTTATACAGGGCTACATAAAAAACTGTCTAGTCAACAGGGTATAAAATGTAACAGAGCAAACAAAATCAATGTTTCGGTTCGTGAAATTAAGTATATATTGTTCCGGGTCTTAAAATTATGGTCGAATGATTGTTCCAGTTTGTGATATTATTAAAAATAGAAATAAATATATCATCACGCCTCTTAATTTTTATTAAGTGTGGCACTCCATCGTAGCAGATGTCGCTAAGTGATATATTTCTTTGCGTGAAATGCGGTTGCCAATCGTCAAATCACGCCCTCCAAAGATGTTAGTAAAGGTGGAGTCATAGGGGTAGTTTTACCATATTGAAAATGGTTTGTCGACTGTGGAAATCGAACTCGGGTTCTCAAATCTACAGGTCGACTCAAACCACTGAGCCATCTACCTGAACTAAATGTTTTTCTATAATTAACAAAACAGTTGAGCGCAGCTGCTGCTCTACGGGAAACCAGCTAATAATTGTATTGCATATGGCGCGCTTACTCATCTCACAGTTAACTAGATTTACTGTTTCTGTGACTAGCCGTCATTACACGCACACGCACTACACGCAGATCGCATGCGTGTTCAACATTGCAACTGCTGAAGCTGATTTAAGAAGCGCTGCATTGCGCCTGACCAGGAGATGTTTATAAGAGGAAATTAGTATTTTTCTGTGTTTCCGTAAATGGACTTAATTATAAATAGAAATAAGAAATGCATGTGAACCTGGTACTCGTAGGTATCATGTATATGGGCATCTGTTATTTATCGTAATTGGGCCGATATACTGTTATATTTATTGGACATATTGGGAAAGTATTTGTTTTGTAATTGAATATGGGGTGTATCATATGTCGCAAAGGAATTAAAGTTACTTATGGGGACGTTATCGTGATCTAGCAGTACTTACAACCGTGTATAGAATTCAGTTCCTAAACTTGGAAAAAATTATTAGGGAAATGAAAAGTATTAAAATTACTTATTAAAATTAAAATATCAGTTAAGATGGTTTGGGAATATGGAAATTATATCGAATGAAAGATTGGTGTAATATAATACTGAAATAAAGTATAATTTACCGACAAGCTAAATGTAATAGCGTTACCGAAATAGTCGGACAAGAGCGAATTAATAAATAGATAATTAACTTACGAGTCTGTAAAAATGAAACATAAATAAAATATGAAATGATAAAAATTACTGAACTATTTACAAATTAATATTAAATTTAACTAGATTGTATATGATGGCAATCAACAATAATGTATGAATAAAAAATATTACTGCTAAAGTTACTACATTACTAATTAAAAATTGATCATGACAGACTTCATCTTGCACGCTAAAGAGACGACTTGTCTCAACCAATACCAAACTACCACTCACTAATTTTTGTTGTTTTCTACTCGATATGTTGGCAAAGAGTAAGAGGGTGGAATCGTTATATTGATTCAGGATAACCGCTCCTTGTACGAGTTTACATAATAAAAATCCATATGGTTGCAAGGGAAAAGTATAAAGATCAAATTTATTTTAGTGGTCTGAAATAGATTTGACGTACAACTAGTAATTTACCCCGATATGTAATCACATAATGTCTCACAATAGTGCAACAATTCAGAGAAACCATAAACTTGATAAATAATGATCTAAGGAATACAGAAATAATTAAAAACATATCCACTATTAGATTTGATAAACAAAACTGTCGAGTCAACTTTTAAAAAGATACTTAAGATAACAATTCATTAGTCTCTCAAAGTTGAGTTGTATACCAAACACCATAAAAGAAACTCTTAACAACACATCACTATCCATACAAAATGTACTAAACTACTTAAAAGACACAAACTACATAAACAAAATATAGATTAAACAAAACAAAATAACCATGTAAAACAATAGAAACTGTAAATTATAATGTATAGTCCTAATAGCCTAGATGCTGAAGGACTTTAACTAAATTAAAAAAGAAGTTGAGTTGATTGTGAAGTCTGAATTATACAAATCCGAATTCAGAATTGTTTAATTTTGTTAGTCTATCTTGGTGAAATTTCGTAGACAATGTAGAAGTAAATGAATACTTTTATATACTATTGAAAAATCACCATGCTGTGCTTGGGTATCCACAATAAACCTGTACGCTATATGATTGTTTTCACTACCGGATCAGAAGGTAGAATTTTAAGATACAAAATAAAATAAACATAACATTGCGCCTGTTACCTAGGGGATATTTTAATGAGGAGTGAAATTTGTGGGCTGCGGTAAACTCGGGTTATCAAATCTTCAGATATAAATTAGAAATTTAAATAAGATTTATAGACTCTACAGTTATTTATAGATCAAAGGAAGAAAGTGAGACATTTCTTCCGGAAGGTGCCGCTTCATTTCTTGAGCCGAAGGCGAAGGATATAAAGCAACTGAGGAAAAAAACATTTTACACATAATTTTTTCACTTTATAGGTATTTATGGTAACTAAGTAAATGAATAATTACAGTGTCTACCCCTGTACAATTTTACAGACTCATAGAAGAGACATGTAAAATATTACAAGGCTCATAAAAAAAAAACTAATTAAAAGTTATTATTTGCAGCATCTACATTATTTTGTATATTTTCTTAAACTTAAAAAATTCTGTTTCAAAAACTTCGTCGGGCATTAAATCCATTATTATAAATTATTTATTTCTAGAATTCATGAAACTGTTCACACTGACAGTAGTTGTTTTTTCATCACAATGATCACAACGGTACGACTACGCCTAGATATAAATTGCCCTGATGCCAACAACATTTGATTTCAAAATGTAATGTATCATTTCAGAAAACTAACAAAAAATAATAATAAAAATACCAGTGAAGGTGGAAATAAAACTTTGTACGTGGCACGCTTGCAATTAATTTTTACTGAGCTCAGTGGATCATAGAGGCCCGACCCTTCGTCGTACGACCTACAAAGTTTCCAGTTCGCCCGTAAAAATTAATTTACTACGCTGGCCACGTATTTTTCCTATTCTCTTATTGGGTTTTCTTACCTGTTTGACAATGTCTCATAAAATGAAATAAAAATAAGATCAAATTATACCGTTACTTTCAAGTTGTCATGGGTATGGTACAATTTTGCTACCCTAGGGTAGAAAAATTAACTTTCTTCCTTAAGAATGTAAAGTGCCACTTCTTTCCCTTTATTGAGGAAAGAAAATTTTACTTGACAGGGCCGTGAAAATATACTTTTATCAAATACAACGTTTAACGATATGAACAATAGAATAAAATGTAAAAATTACAATGTGTCCTGTATATATTTGAAATGAAGAGACAAATTTGTTTATATCTTTTGTACAATGATTTAAAAACCATTTATTACCGAACAAATTTTCCAATATCAGATATCATATCATCAATCAGTAATTTCTCTTTCGAACTCATCTTTCTCTAATTTATAATAAAAACTCATCGCTATTGCTATTGTCCTCGTTTAATGAAAAATACGCTGCAATGGGATAATTTCACTTTCCAAACTTGCATTTGTGTGGCTAAATAACAATGAAGTTATTCAAATCGAACGAATACTATGTAACATGATACTTTATCCATTAACATCACAAATTTACATTTGTAATATGAGTTTAGTAATTAACATTAACAATAACAATTAGTTCCTACGCAATTCGTTGCGACATAGGTAAGGTTTCTCTTCGGATATGGAATAGAAATATTTTGTATAAATTCCATCGCTAACAAAATAACAAATATGCTTGCTAATTAAAATATGCTTAATGTATAATTCTATGGAGGTGCTGATAGAATTAACTTTTTTATATTCACTTATTTATGCACTAAGCTACACCAACAGATATCTCATTAGATTTTCTTTTTAATTTTAATACATGCTCATCAATTAGTAAAATCAGTTATTACGAGATTTTAGAGAGTAAAATTTCGTCGACGCCAGAATTTAAATCCGGAACTATTTGATTTTAGCATAGCTAGAATATTGTCACTCATTTTGCTCTGGATTTTTATTATTCCGATATAATATTGAAAGTATTGTGTTGGTGATTTTTACTGAACTCAAAACAAGAACATAGTCACAAAAATGTCGGTCTTTTTATCTGTGTATCTGTTAATGGACTATATACAACTAGTGGTAACACAACTTTATTGATGGGTCTTTTAAAGTTTTTATGTTTATTTCGTAAATTGTTAATCATAATTAAAGCCCGGATTTTTAGGCAATTGCCTAGATTCAAATTTTAATATACTTCAGGCAATTTCGTTTTTCTATACATAGGTAATATGTTTACGTGTAATGGAAAGTTTTTTTTTCGTGCCTTAGAGCCTATTTTTTTCTATATTTTGGTTATTGGGCCTATTTTTCCTTATACAGCCTATTTTGCCTATTTTTGTTGCCTATTCTAACTTTTATTGAGCAGACAAGGTTTATCATCTACTTCGTTGACTAATTCAGCACTCGACAAAGTGTTTCAACCTAACCTATAATATTTAAAGTATTTACTTTAATCAAGTTTTTGTGTGTGAATTTAAAATGCCGAAAGAAAAAACGTTTTTTAGTCAAAATTTTACGTGGCAATTCAATTGTCTTTGCCATTAATCAATGAAGCTGAGGTAACTTTAGACGATATGGCTAAATATAAGAACGCCCCTGTCACATTTTGTGATGTCGAACGAAGTTTTCAACTTACAAGCAAGTTCTGACAGACCGAAGACAGTCCCTTTCCGAAAATTTCATAGAGCAATTGCTCGTAATATTTTGTGAATTAAAGTATACTACATAATTTGAATTTGCAAAATAGTTAATAAAATGAGAACCCTACATTATTATTTTTCAGATTGCGTTAATTTTTGTTTAACATGATTATGTTTTTCTAACGAAAAGTAGATACGAGTACCAATATTAGAAAAATGATTCGTTTATTTTTTTTAAAACAAATTATTTACATTTAAGCTGCCTAAAATCCCGCCTATTTTAGAGTAATTAGCGGCCTATATGCCTGCTTATTTGGGGGTTTTTAAGAGCCTAAATGTCCGGGCTTTAATCATAATATACATAATAACTAAAATGGAACTTAATTATATTTTGTTTGAAACATTTTTCGAAATTATTATTAATTCATTTGTTGAATAGTAAAATTTTGATAATTTTGGAAGTCGCCGTAGTTCAATTATTTAAATCGTAATATGAAATGACTTTTATTTGACTGTCAAAAATTACATTTAAGTATTTGTAATTTTTTTTATTCAAAATGTGTCGAGTTTGGCATCAAATTAAAGACCTCAGGCAGAGAATTCCAGTGTAAAAAATCTAAAATAATATTCCAATGCTGCGTTAGATACTATGAAGAATTGGATTGATGCCATTCTTGTACCTGAGTGCTGGAGTGTAGTGCTTAGCAAACACAAGGTCTCTGACTTCAATCTAAGCGTGACTCGAATTTTTCTGCCATATATTTAACTTCAAATTCAAACGATTGTCAAATGTTTTTCCAAAATTTGTTCAAATTAGACCATGGTTAGTACCAAATTAATGCTCTAGGGCCTAGACTTCTAAAAATATAAGCAGTGACATTTTAAATTAATATTCTAGTAATTGTTTTTTTTTAAGTTATGCAAATTAAACCGAGATTATCTAATTTTATGGTCGGAAAAGTACAACAGATTTTTTTAAACTTATTAAATCAATTATCATTTCAGAGGGAAAAATTTTAACGTCAGAATTTGAACTGGAAGTCTCGGATTGTTATTTATTTTTCTCTTAATTATTTGTTATATCTCAAAGACAACCTCGATTGTATGACTCCTCATAAATTTGACTTGGCGATCGTCTGTGATGTCATTGTTATATAAAAAGACTATTATCAATTGAAATTTTCTTATTTCTGCAACTTGCTACATGCAATTTATCTCTGCTGGTCTACGATTGCCTCTAAATAGCCTAAAGGATACATTAATAAAATCAATTTAACACAGCCAATAAACCTGTCTATTATAAATCGTGCGTAAGAACAAAAGCAATAACGAACTTACTCGTAGTTCACACAATCCATAAGCCACACCGGAATAATTCCATCTTTCGTCCTGCACTCTACAGTGCACTATGTGACACTAACCCAGAGTTCTAGTTGCGGTGGCAGCCACTGGCGGCGCTGTTGGTGCAGGGCACAGGTCACTAGGATCGCACAGTCACACACCCGACATCGCCACATCACCCGGCGTGGCTAACGGCACTAATGCACTTTCACCTTTGACTGCTAGTGACAGAGCCGCATACTTTATACGGTGTAAAGCAAGCCTCGTTAAATGTAACTAAAATAATTACGCACCTAGATGGGTAGATTTATGGGTGGTATGTATTGTTGTTGGGTGCGACGCCCACGGTTTTGGAAAATGAAACTGATTTGAAAGATATTTATGGTTGGTGCCTAGAGCAATACTATTGATTAACATTTTTACGGATATTTTTTACTCATACGCATTCATGAAATATTTCAATCTTCTAACAAAAATGCTAATACGTTTTATAAATTTAACTGTTAAACAAATAAAATGAATCACATCGAAATCTTATTATTTTTAGAATTTAGATTTAAGAAAATTTGGGTTAAAATAGAAGAGTTTTTTTTAAATAGACCATAGATATTAAAACAGATTTTATGTATTTGCCATTATTTTCTTATTTTTATGGTATTGTTGTATAGCTTAAGTTATTATTGTTATTTGAAATTATGAAAATTATATTAACTGTCATTTTTTATGTGTTAATTTTTTTATTTGTTAGACGCATAAATTTATTAGAAAAATAAAATAAATATATCATTACGCCTTTCATCCATTACTGGGTGTGGCACTCTCCCATAGCAGATCTTAGCAAGTGATATATTTTTTCACGTGAAGTGCGGTTACCAGTCGTCAAATCACGGTCCCCAAAGATGTTAGTGGAGGGGGAGCTACAGGGGTAGATTTAATTTGGTGAAAATTGTTTATCGGTTGTGGAGATCGAATCAGGGTTCTCGAGATCCACAGGCAGACTCGCTACCACTGAGCCACCTACCCCATGTTATGGGGATACTTTATATTAAGGGAAGAAAGTGAGATATTTCTGCCCGAAGATATCGTCATTTCCCGAGCTGTATGTGAGATTGTACATAAAGCGTCTGAAGGAAGAATGATATTTTCTTTACGAGGAATACATGTATGTTTTTAGGTCTCTACCAGAAAGAAAAATTTTTAGAAATAAATTAGAAATTTAGATGTGATTTATTATTCTCTTGACAGATGTCACTTGGATGGAACTCATATCAAATTATAACGTTCTTTTCCAAAACCATGAATTTGGCTTTATTTTCCTTTCTGTGTATATAAGAACTATATCGTCGTACTGTCAATTTGAGAACTCAAATTAAATTCCCACAGCCGACAAATTTATTTTCACCACATTAAATTGCAGTTCTCCCTCCGGTAACATCTTTGAAGGTTTATTTTGTCCTAAACTGGCGGACGATGGCGTTATTTACCATATCTACATAGTGACTTCAATTAATATCAAATAATATCATTTCGATCCATTTCAATATATCCCGTCCTGAAAAATACTACTATAAATTAAATCATATGTGTTCTATTATATCATGGATATGGAGTTACTTTCCTACCTTAAAGAAGAAAAATCTGCTAATAAAAATGCAAGTAAAATAAAATAATTTGACTATCAGTACCACAGGTCCAATTAAAGTGCCAGAAGAACATCATAGCTCAACACTGGCGTTAACTTTTTTTATAACATTAGATAGCACTTATTTTTATATTATTATCATGTGGACCCGGTCTGTGAATTTGAAAACTCGGGTTCGATTCCCACAGCCGAGAAACAATTTTCACCAAATTAAAACTACATCTGTGGCTTTCTCTCCTCTTTTGGGAAGCGTAATTTGACGGCTAGTAACCGCACTTCACGCGTATAAATAGATCACTTATCGAGATCTGCCTCGGCAGGATGCCACACCCAGTAATGGGTAAAAGGCGCGATGATATATTTATATCTCAAATAATGTAAAACTTCTTATATAAAAAAAAAATTATCAGATCATTGTTGCACCTTTTTTTTCAATAATGTTTTTACAGTGTAGAAATAATGACTTTATTTATATTGAAAACTTAAAAAAAATACTGTAATACAATTTCTATCATCCAATTTCTAAAAAAAAATCTAAATTAAACTAAAATATAATCTTGAAGCTGTTTAAATCCTGAAGTTATCCTACTCCATTTTGTTTTCAAAACCTGGTTTAGATTAATTTTTTAATGTCGGTTTAGAGAGAATAAGGTTAACTAATCCATAATTCAGAATTAGAAAAACCTTTTTTGAGTATCAGGATATATCATTTTTCTGTAGTATATGATTGTTTGATAATCCATATTGTAAATAATTAAATACCGCAGAACCTGTTCTAATAATTTAATTTATCTAAGTATTTACGAGAATATGCATGTATACGGTGCCACCTACAAAGTTTCTCAGTAATGCTAATTGAATTATAACAACGTTACTTAGCATTTAGTCCTGAAATCAAGGTCTAGAACACGAATTTATAATAGTAACCTTCAGACTAACTAATGTATAACACAACACGGAATTATGTGCATCAAAAATGAATGAATAATGCGATTTAAAATGATTTCTACCCGTTTCACTTCCATGTTAGGAGATCAGAAGCCGGTGACGGCGCCGACATGAACTCTAAAATATGTTGCATAAGTGTATATGTTTATGTTATTCATGTATTCTCTTCAACCTGGTTTCGTCTTGGAAACTAGTTTCCTGATCTTGAATAATATGTTGGCATAATGAGACTAATTGAAATGTTTAGTGCTTATAACTCATATGATTCTGAAAGCTGACTGTTAATTTAAATAATGTTAGAATTTAAAAATATAACAAGAATGTTAATTAATTAAAGACAAAATTATAATTTTTATAATTTCTAGCAAACTGACGGTTTTCTAACAGGATATAATTTTATCTAATTTGTTTGTGTATTAATTATACGAGTTAAGAATATTTTCATATATAATATAACAAGTAGTATGAAAATTGCTGAAAATATTTTGACATAAATTATGAGTTGTTATGGAAATGGAAACATAACGAGTGGGAAGCACGAGTTGTGTTTCCATTTCCATAACAACGAATGTATATTTATGTCAAAATATTATCTGTCAATTTTCATACTACGAGTTGTATTCGGCTTGAGAATTTACCAAACAAGAGTTAATTAACAAGAATAGTTAGGTATTTATTTGCACAATATTAATTAGGTATTACAGTGTTGACAGATTTGTTCAATTGACGTTTATGAAAATATTGAAAATATCATTTATTTTATTCGTAACCAAGGATATTAATAACAGTGGTATTTCCGATGAAATTTCACTAGTGATGAATTTACGACGAAATGTACATTTCATTGGTTCATTTTCAAACAAATTCGTGATCCTATTGGTTGACAGTGACGTGTGGTGAATTCTCAATTAAATATTACGAGTATATTTAATTGTACATTTTTTTTTAAATAATAGTTCTTTGTAAACCAAGGGAAGAATGCTAGTTTCTAACAAGGTATACATATAATTATATCACTACATAATTAGAAAGTAAAATTTTCAGATTTCAGATTTATTATTCTCTTGATAGATATCACAAATCAAGTGAATTTTAAAGTTAAAAATAACAGTTTTATTTTTCATAAAACAAATTATCACTAACGACATTTATACCGTACTGTAGAATTAAATTTACAAAATACATTTTAACTGATTTAATGAAGTAATGAAATTGCCTTTTTGCTATGATTTTTAAGAAATTATTATTATAACATTTAGAAAAATAAGTTTCGATTTTTTCAAACTATTCCTTATACCTGTTAAATTTGGTCAATCAATAACAGTTTCATGGAATCTCATTTCTTGATAAATAAATTCAGCACATTAACTATTATTCTATTTTTTTATCATATGTTCATGAAAAATAATACCTTGTTTAAGAAACTATTACAGCAGATTTGACAGATTCTATTAAAATTATATATACTCGTATGTCTATGAATTATAATTGTTTATTATTACGTAAATCATTTAGACAATCACAAATGTCACGATATGCAATTTAAATAAATAAATAAATAAATATATTATCACGCTTGTACCCATTACTGGGTGTGGCACTCTGTGATATATTTCTTCACGTGAAATGCGGTTACCAGCCGTCAAATCACAACCCCCAAAAATATTAGTGGAAGGGGAGACACAGGGGTAGATTTAATATGGTGAAAACTGTTTATCTGCTGTGGGAATCGAATTTGACAAATTTAATTTCCAAAGTGTCGATCCTGTGATATATATCACCTGGATGTCACTGATGTCAAATCATACAATTGTTTTCTAGTTGATATGGATATGGCTTTACTTTTCTTCCATAGGACAAAAAAGTGTCACTTTCTTCTTTTAATTTAGGGAAGAAAATTTTACTTTCAGGTTCACGAAAAACACAAAAAATATAAATAACAATTTGTTACGAATATACAAATTTTCCTACGAAACAAAAGAAGTAATTTGCGAGATATTTGAAAGTATAGTATTTTTTTTTGAAAACTTGTTTTTGTCTGTTTCTGTATTATCGTATTTATGTTGTCGACAGTAAAATATTCCATTTTGCATCAAATAAGAATTCCAAATATTTGTAGAATAACAGATTGTAAGAAATAAATAAAAAAAGGTTGAGGTTATTACAATACACAAAGATGATCTTGAATTCTTAACATTCTTTTCAACGACAATCGCGAAAGTGAACTCCATGACGTGATTTTCAAATTATGTTGAAATTGAATTTTAAATATTAAATTCTTGGAAGCACCATGTATCTACGAGTACTTTATGCAAAATTTTCTATTATTTTCAGATCCAATTTCACAGACGTTGATTTTTTATTAAATGGATTTTATTACCAAATGTATAATAATAAATTCATATTAAAATTAATCTCGAAATAGTTATACTATTTTTGTTTTACTTTGCGTTATTTATTTCATCCAAATTTAACATTTAACAAAAATATCTAACTACAATCTAAGGATTTATATGACATGTGTTAACGCTGTCGAATAAATTTTGGCTTTTCAATTTTAAGTTCAGAAGAATATACTTGAAAAAAACAATTATTAATCGTGAAATTTTTTAGACACGAGAAATTTTCATACTTTTTTACCGCACATGTGTATAACGACTAATTTACAAATATGTAGTTATAATATAAAATCTGAAAAGTAACAAGTTGATTTAAATTCTTATCATTTAAAAAATGGTAATTTTATGGGGTTTTGTTAATAATAATATTACGAAATAATTATCTGGCGTTGTAAACACTTACAAGTGATTATAAAAGTGTATTTTAAAATATTTGAGATTATCATTTGACATTTTACGTGTAGCAGCGTAATAGTTCCAAACTTACAAAATAAAAAGTTACCAAAAACGGTTTAACAATAACGTCTATTATTAAACTATTTTCAGTATAATAATAGACCGATTGTGAACGCAAAGTATAAAAACAATATTAGATAATTATTTCGGATAACATTTCAAAAATTAAGAATGTTGTTCAAATGAATTTTATAAAAAAAAATTGTTGCTGTATTGCAAAGAGTAAAATGATTCCAAATTATTAAATTCAATGCTTTAAAAAAATTTTACAAGAACTTTATGAAACTCTTTCAACATTTATACCACAAAATTTATTACATTCAATGCATGGTGGTACAATAGTTGTACCACATATTCAAATAATAAATATCTGATGTGGACACCACATGACGTCTTTGTACGCGTATTAAACTATAGATATTTTTTTAATTGCACATATTTGACATAAAATCTTTTATTTTTTGTTCTAATCCAAAGCATACTTAATTTGTTTTAAAATAAAAAAATATATAATATTTAAATTCTTAATGTGCTAGACGCAGAATTTAATTCTCTAAAACTTTTATTTGCAGCATTTATTTCTAAAATAAAAATAATACAATTTTTTTCAAAGAAAACTGTTAGCAGCTTCATGTAATGTGCCACTTCCGGTTAGTCTATTTTAACCAAACACTATTATGTTATTTCCATTGAAATACATACCAAATTTGGAAATTTTTAAATTATATTTGAATATAGTTTTTCATGAAAATCTATCATAGGCTTCAAGTAAAGTACCACTTCCGGTAGTTGTATAATGACCAAAAACGGAGGTGCACAACTAGATGTTATAACAGTCCTAAATATAAAGTTTCAATTTTCTACGGCTTACCGTTTTTGAGTTATGCGAGATACGTACGTACGTACATACAGACGGCTCGACGAAATTAGTCAAAATGGATTCAGGGAGGGCCAAAATACCTATTTCCGTTGAAATCTGAGAACCGAAAATTTTCGCGATTACAATACTTCCTTTAGAGGAAGTAAAAAATAAATGTTTTATACCATTATTTATAGAAAAAAATGTTTGTGCCGGTAAAACATTTATTTTCACAAAATTTTCGTGCTTGAAAAAGTTAATGTACGTTTATGTGCTCGGTGATTTGGCCGTCAGGTATAATAGTTAACTATACATTATACAAGTTAAAATCCTACCTCATTTTCGTTCTTCTGACATCCCGCCGCATTTTCTTCTTGCGATTCTTCCACCACATCTTGTTCAGACACCAAGGTGGGCAAAGAATCCGTTAACGTCTCCTCCTTTTCTTCTACTCTTCCAACATCTGCTATTTCTTCATAAATGTCACTACACACATCATTCTCTATGGCACTATTATCAACTAAGGTCTCTTCCGATACATTCACATCTTTATTATGAACATAATTTGGTCCAACTTTTTCAAAAATCTCATTGTCACTAAAAACACACTCACTATAATAATTTTCACCTAATTGTTCTTCAAGTTCATCTTCATTTTCTACGTACCAATAGGCACAGTTAGATTGTTCCGCAGTTCGTTCGCCATCTTGTTTTTGAGATGATGACGAAGCACTACCAGCGATGACGTTTTTACACTTTTTGAGATAGTTTTTGACGCGTTTGGTTTTGCTTTGGCGCTCTTCGCTGTGACGTGTAAGCTCATCTGGTTTAATGTCGTCTATTTGAACCTGAGATTCTTGATTGTCTTCTATGGTTTTCCAGGAAGAATCCTCGAAGGCACGCACGTGGCGTCCCGTGGGAGTTACCTGAAAAAATAATATTTATATTAGTTAAAGAGTACATTCACAATAAGCGAAAATTGCATTTTAAAAATAAATAAATATGTCTCCAAAGATGTTAGTAGTGGAGAGCCACAGGGGTAGATAAAATTTTATTTCGGTAAAATATGAATTATTTCAATGGCCTTCGTTTTACATTCTCATGTAGTTGTTTTAAGTTTAAAATTAAATAATTTCGACACATTCAGGTCATTTCTCAAAAAAGTTTTGGCCTGTCCAGAATTTTAGATTGGCTTACTCAATTTAAATTTTTAAAACAAAATAGAACAAAATTATATTAGCGTTTATTTAAAATATTTTCAATATGTGATTTAACTTAATTGGACTAACCCAAAATTCAAGTTTATCTAAAAGTCTTTTAAATATCGAGTTATTAATACTGATTAAAATTCATCTATACTTTGTGAACAATCGATGATTCACATACATGAATAATAACATTCAAATATTAATTTATTTTATTCGTAAAAAAAAAGTCCCTAAACCCAAACTTTTTGGATTAAAAAAGTCTACTTGTTCTGTGAAAACAAAAACATACACTTCTGCAATAAAACAATTGTTTCAAACTTTTTTAATCAAGAAATGTATAGATTAAAATATATATAAAAAAAAATATCATCACGCCTTTTACCCATTACGGGTACGACATTCTGCCGTAGAAGATTTTGATAGGTAATATATTTATGCGCTTAAAGTGCAGATTCACAAATCCGTAGTTCGACTCGATTTCACTGAGCCACCTACCCCATACTAAAACAATATTTCCTATAAATGTCAATTCGAGTTTTCTTTGTGCACGTCCTTGCAATATGCAGATATAATAAACTGACTTGGCATTTTCCATTAGTATATTGTGTATTCCAAGGCTTTGTTTCTATATTAAATGTAAAAAAAAATTCGATATATATAACTGCGGATATAACATAATAAAATAAATTTAATGGCGTATTATTTGTATTTCTCACGCACATTTAATCGACAACATTCTACATGTAATATAATATTGCACTTGATTTATATTATTATAAATAAATGTTTATTGGATAAAGTAGTTTTGCTACAGTTTTTTTTCTTATTCCTTATGTTTCTTTAGATTTATAATTTAGTAAATCATTAATATTTGCGAAAACATGCATGTTTATACCTCCCACCAAATAAACGAGGAGTCTGCGTCTAATCTATTACCTCATTGTTATTACAAAATTTATATGTTTTACATTTATAGCATATTACCATTTCAAATTATAATACACATTAAATATATCATTTTATATTCAGACATAGAATCATGCTAGATTCCATCAAAAGAGGTAGCACAAATTCTTGAAGTATTTATTAGATTCATCCCAAATTAATCTTCACCAAATATTTTTATCCTTGTATACCACTTTGGATTTATTCACATGTTACACAACTTCGTTTATGTTCGCATTTGAAATGTTTAATACTCACAATAAATCTTTTATCCATTTATTCCTAGATTGCCAACGCAATTCCTCATCCCCAACATACACTTATTTTCTATCAAACATTCATTCGATTTATGTTCCACATGCCCAAAATATCCCAACTTAAACAGGCCTAGTTTATAATTAAATAATTGTTTAATTTTTGTAAACAAAATGGCGATATAAAAAAAAGTATTTTAATTCAGTTAGTACTATATAGAGGTAAATGCTTCAAGTATAAATTGGAATTTATTTTATTTGACATATTTAACATAAATCATATTTTTGACATGATAGTTTTTCTCAAATAAAATGCAACGTGCAAGTAAAATGTTATTATAATATTAATTATTTTTGTTCGTATAAAATTTCTTAAATATTTGATTTGTCATTTCTGTGAAATCGAATGGTTATAACACAGACAATACTAGTTTGTATGTGGTATAACCATTCGAATCTACAAAAGTAACAAATTAAGTATTTAAGAAATTTTAGGAAAAATGAGATATCTTATCTATGAGAAAGTGATAATTTAAAAGATCAAAATAAAAGATTTTGTAAATACAGTGGCTTATTTAAAAGTTTTGTAATATATTTTTATAGTTTTAAAATATACTAATGACGTATCTGTTCAACTTGAAACACAGATTTAGTTTTTTAAACCTTGTTTTAGACACGGGGAACAAATTAATTTCATATTTAAACCCAACTTTAAACTTCGCTTAGTCTTAAACCGAAGTGGTACACCTGGGCGTTAGGTTTTTTATGATCCTCGGCTGCCCCTTGTGATTCAAACAAAACATTCGACATTAAAACATCACTTACCTTACTTACTCTAGGTACATAAATATTACCGAATGTAGTATTTGATTAAAATAGATATATTCGTCATTTTCAAGGTAATAAATATAAATCAAAGTTTATTCACTAGCCAACAATTCCCTTTTTTTTTATCCGATGTCAAACTGGCAAAAGTGACATTTCTATATACGGCATCTTTATATATAAAGTGGATTTATCATACATTTACTGGATGTTTAAAAATTATTGTAAAAAAAAGAAAGACATATATTATTTGATGTACTGTACAGTAAAATAAAAATTAGTAGTATTCAAATTAATTGAAGTTATGTACGAGTAATAATTGATTAAATGTTAAATGTTTATTAATTTTTATTTATTACTGCAAACTATCAGTCTAGTGACACGGACAATATTTGCTTCAAGTAATATGGATTATTTTAGCGATTTCCGAAAAAAACTAATTTCGTTGTAATCAATACATCATAGTTATTTACATTGCAAGCCTGTTATCTGTGTGAGCCTGTAAATTTCAGTTAACGGTCGAGCATTGTACAATGTTTTATGTGCATTTGAATCGCAATATATGTATATTTAATCAAATTAATTGCAATAGTATAACGTAGTAACTAAAATGTTCAATCAAGGTAACTTCGAAAATCTGACAGATTTTGTTTAATCAAAAAATATTGAAGTGTCAAACGTTTAAAATTAGGTATGTTGTCATGATAACCAATGTCAACAGCCCGTTATAAATTTTACACGGGCTAGCATGTTGTCTCGTAACCCCTAGAGACAGAGTTAAGTAAACAGTTCATTACGATTCAAATGTACGTAAAATAATATATACCCTTACATTTTTTGGAATAATTTTAAAACGTTTTGTATAATAAACTTTTCTTTAGCACATAGAAAATAAGATAAAAATATCGGAAAATTGTTATACTTGAGAAAACGTAACTCTGGTAAGTAACTGTATTCACACATTAAAATTGGAATTTATACTAGTTTTGTAAAACGTTTGTAAAATAAAAACAATTTAACTGTTTGTGTACAGGTAAAACTCAACAAATAATGTAATAAATCTTGATAAGGTCATGTAAGGTCGTTATTTATTCAAGCGAGAAATTTATAAAACATCATATTCACCACTTATGTTACACTTAACAAAACAAGATAAGTTGGATACGTATTAGCAACAGCCTATTATTGTTTCTGCTGTTAACAAGGAAAAGTCAACAAGAAAACTAGCTCTGTCGATAATGCAGGTGTACTACATTGAAAGGTACTGTTACATTAATCAATATTATTGTTTGTATTGCACATTCCGCCACTTGCAAGTACTTCTGCAAATACAATTATTGTGTGAGAAAGAAAAATTAAATTATCGATGCAAAATGAATTGTTTATAAACATAGAACAATTGAGGCCAAGCGAGAATAGAACAATAACTTACTGTAAACAGTGTTAAACAAAAATAAATATGCATGTGGTGTTTATTTGCAAGAACATGTAAACATATTAATAATCATAAAAATCTGTTAGGTTATCATAAATCCGTATATTGGTGTTAATTATTGTCCCAGTTTTTGCAACGGTGGCTGTATATTATTCATTTATTGTTATTACTTAGGTTTGCACTTCTATGTACAATATTTCTGAAAAACACTGCAATGTTTTCTGCTTCTGTTTCTGGTCTTTATAAACAAAACAAAAATCATTTTATTTATTTTTTTCTACGATTTCATCTTAAGTTATGAAAAACGTATGCATACTGAAAATAAATTCGTTTTGTCAGTTTTATTTATATCCTTGGAAACTATTGAAGTAAGCGCGTATTTATTATCTTTTTCGCGCTTTTCCATTTTTCGATTGTTCCACAGAAAACGTCAATTTTTCGATGACAAATGACAGCGTAATTGCCAACTTTTCATAGCAACCTTAAAAATAATATTTTTCAACAGTTCATTTAAAAAAAGGCTGTAGTGATATTTACAAAAATCATTATGATTTTTCATATTTGTTTTATAATAACAAAAAGTACGATTTTCTTTTTAAATTCAAAATAATTATAATAAAAAGTCTTTCTTTCTATATTCAAAAAGATTTGAGCCCTCATAATTCTTTTCCTAAATAGTAATATAAATAATAATCATATTATTGTCCCGCGTGATGGTCGCGCGGGTTGAGGGCCTGACTCGCAACCCTAAGGTCGTGGGTTCGGGTCCCGCCCGTGGCGACCATACAAAGGACATATCGGCATATGACCTTAGTAGTTGGTCCGATATATAAATTTAAAAAAAATAATAATTATAATATTGTCCCGCGTGGTGGCCGCGCGGGTTGAGGATCTGATTGACGACCATAAGGTCGTGGGTTCGGGTCCCGCCCGTGGCGGCCATACAAAGGATATATCGGCATATGACCTAACAAGTTGGTCCGATATATAAATAAAAAAATAATAATCATAATAATATTTAATGTTAACATACGCAATAAGAAAAAGTAAATATGTAGATGCAGAATTGTAAAGAAGCCAAAGATGTCCTAGGATAAAGTGTTGTGAGAAATCCTGGTACATATTTTTAAATTTAAAAATTCCCCTTTTCTGTAGGTGTCTAGGTCAATTGACTTCTAATCCTTTTCCTTTCTGACACATTTCTCAACAAACCAAACCAAGAATCAGTTTCATTTTCGTCTCCATCTGTCAGTTAAGGAAGTCTTTAAATCGTTGTACTTTTGCACATAATTGAGCACGCTGAACGTTGAAATGGAACCGAAAAAATCGTGCAAATGCAAGTGGAGATAAGATAAATAAAGGTTAATGATATGCCCCGGGCTGCTGTGCTGAACAGCGATAGCGACAACGAGTAAGACACGGCCAGTGCTGCTCTCGAACGGATTTATTAGTTGGCTCTAGTTGTGCTGTAAACGCCCACGAGTCCACGAGGAAATTGCCAAGAAAATGACCTGGTGTTCTCACGGTTTATTCTGCTTAATTTTCTCTGGATTGCAAATGGTTGGGTCACTCTTTTTCGTTAAATGTTAATAAGATTACACACTGTCTCTTTATTCATTTTACCTTCTTTCAAACTATCAGAGATTTTAGCTTTGGACATAGAATATTAGTAAAAATAGGTACGTATTTTACTTGTTCAACCAGTTTTATAAATTAAGTTTTATCTAAACGAACTCTAATTAACAATTTAAATATACATAGAGCCAATTCGAATTTTCGTTAGGATTATATTTTTAATACGTCTCAAGAAAACAATGTTTGTTCCTTTGTTGTTATATTCAAATTTATGGCTACATTCCACTTAACGATAAATCAACCGATTTATTGGTCAGCCCGTAACCTCTAATTTAACGGCACGTGCAAAACAGAAAAATCGATTTATTTACGAAAATAAATTGATGAAAAAGAACATATATCATCACGCCTTTTACCCATTAATGGGTGTGGGACTCTGCCTAAGCTGATCTTGGTAAGTGATATATTTTTTCGCGTGAAGTGCGGTTACCAGCCGTCAAATCACGCCCCCCAAAGATATTTGGAGGGAGAGCCACAGAGGTACATTTAAATTGGTGAAAATTGATTGTCGGCTGTGGGGATCGAACCAGAGATCCCAAGATCCACAGCCTGACTCGATACCACTGAGCCACTACCCCATACAAGTTTAAAGGATGTAATATTTTAATAGAACCAGCAAATATCTTGCTAAACAATTATTTCATATAACAATTTATACAGCAACATGTAAGTTAATTGATAACGGATGTACGTTCATGATATCATTTCCGCTTTACTAGTAATTAATATAAGCTTTGAAATTTCAAATAAAACATACTATATTATTTTATAAATTACGTATAAGTACATTAAATTTTGCTTTACAATTCTATATCATACATATGTTACATTTAAAAAAATATATAATGACGAGCACTTTAATTACGTCCTAATCGGAAGAAAACTAGTGAGCTATCAATGTGCGTCGAAATATAACAAAGAACTAAGACAATAGTAACTATTATTGTCCCGAGAAACGCGCGTTGCTGTTGACTCAAAGATCTAAAACGCAGGATCAGGGCGTAATGGCGGCATATGACCTTAGCAGTTGGTCCGCCAGGAAGCCAGAAGGAGAAAGGAAAAAAAGTAACTATTATTATTTATCGAAATAATAATACAGAAAATAAAATTAAGAAACATTTAATAACAATTTAGCATTTATTATGAGTTGACGTCTTAGTGGTATCGAGTTGGACATGTTGGTTTAACAACCCGGGTTCAATTCCTACAGCCAACAAACAACTTTCGTCACATTAAAGTTACCCCTGTGGCTTCCCCACAACTAATATCTTTAAGGACTGGTAATCACAGTTTGCGTGCAAAAATATATCACTTACCGAGATCTGTAACGGCAACGTGCCACACCTAGTAATGGGTAAAAGGTAAAAATGATTTTATAAATATTCAAAATTACTCCCAGCCTCATCAATACACTCAACACCAAACTTTTGCTCGCCTGTTTCTGAACGATTTCGATGAATACAAAACTAATATTACAAGACAAACATAGCAGGCAATTCTATAGCTTATAAAACAGTCGTAAGAAGCTTTATTGAACACACTATTGCAATATGTTATGTAGCCTTCACACTAACAATGAAAATTAACTAGATCTTAAAAATAACATAACAGTACGTACCTATACGGTATAAACCATTATCTATAAATTAATTTAATTCTACAATACCTATTATACCAGCCGCAAAAAATTAAAATAAGTCATGATTTAAATTTGTTTCTTGATTGGTTGTTAATAGATCTAATAAATTGTAGCAATGGTTACTCATTATTTATTACTTCATCTAGACATATACTATATTATCTAAACAAGGATAAAGTAAGCATTCACATTCTTCAGAATTATTTATTGACTGTATTTATTCATTTTTTTTATCGACTTTCCAAAAACGCTATTTAATATTAAAAATATTTTGAGTTAATTAAATATTTAACTTTGCCGCATTCGGTATATCACAAACACGTAAAATCTAATACAAATTAGATAGTAATTATATAGTCGGAATTTTCAGGAATGACGATGATTACATTTCCATAATAATTAGCGAAATAGAGGATTATATTTTAAGGTTATACGTTAAAACCATCAGAATACAAATACATCACTGTTATTTTAGAATAAATCACCACTTGCATTTTGACTTTTATGTTATCGTTTATAAAAAAAATAAAAAAATAAATATATCATCACGCCTTTTACCCATTACTGGGCGTGGCACTCTGCCGAAGCAGATCTCGGTAAGTGATATATTTCTTCGCGTGAAGTGCGGTTACCAGCCGTTAAATCACAGCCCCCAAAGATATTAGTGGAAGGGAAGCCACACGGGTAGATTTAAATTGGTAAAAATTGTTTGTCGGCTGTGGGGATCGAACCAGGGTTCTCAAGATCCACAGGCCGAGTCGATACCACTGAGTCACCTACCCCATCGTTTATAAAAACGTCCATAAAAGTTATATTTTATTTATTGAAATCAAAATTGCAAAGTAATTTAAAGATTTAAAATATATTATTAGTAAATTTTTTTTTAATAATTCATTTTTATTATATTAGAGAGGAAAATATATTACTATATCTTATTATTTTTCGAGGAGAAATTTTAATTTTCTAACTTATGTCAGTAACACGACTAACTACGTGTTTTAATATTCGAGTTCTCAAAAATATATTAAAAGTACTTTAAAAGACGAAGACTATATCATCCTCAAAAATATTTTCGAAATGTTAAAAAAGTAGCAAGATCCAAAGCCAATAGTGAATACGATTTCCCTATAAATAATAATTAAGTGTGGTAATTAAAAAAGTAATTTATACATCTTCGCCCACGTAGATAATGAGTTAGCGGCAGAGAGCACTCTTCAGAAAGAGTGGAGTTGCCAGCAGCATCAGCAGCGACTGCGGCTGGCTCGTTTGTGATATATCGACATGCGATGGAGCTTTTCACCGGCTCCTCCTGTTTAATTATACAACTTCTGTACGACACGAAAATATTTGAATTTAATTTATTGGAGGCAATAAAACATAGATGCATCGTTGGTGAAATTGGTGAATGAAGTCGAAAAAGTTATTTGAAAATCAAGAGAAGTGAGACATTTATTCCCGAGGGTGTCATGCCATTTTCCGAACAAAAAGCAAGAGACCGAATTCAGCACTCGTCCTTAGCTTAAATATCACTGGTATGACAGTTTTTTGCTATATTCTTTGTATTCCAATTTAAAACTATAATGAAAGTTAATATATCCAAATTTTCACTTTTGTCAAAGAATTTTCTTATTTTGTCAAAGACTACTAATAAGTTTAAAATTAATAAATGTAAAAAAAATTAATAAACTATATTTTATAATTACTTTTTTTGTTTTTATTCTTACTTAGATCGTGAAAAACATAGTATACACACCTCAAAAAAATCATGTATTTCTCTCCCTAGATGAAAGGTATTTTCTTCAAATCGAGGAAAATATTTTTTTTCTGAAAGGGTCGCAAAAATAGTTGTATATTAACGGAAGAATCGCATTTTTTTCAAGAGGTATATATTTAATTTTTTGCTACGTTTAGATTTAGAAATAAAATAGAACTTTGGTTAAATTTATTATTTTACTAAGAAATATATGATATATTTATCTATTCAATTACCGAGTTCTGCTTAGGCAGAGTACCACACCCAGTAATGAGTAAAAGGCGTGATGATTAAAGCCCGGATTTTTAGGCAATTGCCTAGATTCAAATGTTAATATACTTCAGGCAATTTCGTTTTTCTATACATAGGTAATATGTTTACATGTAATGGAAGGTTTTTTTTTCGTGCCTTAGAGCCTATTTTTCCCATATTTAGGTTTTTGTGCCTATATTACCTTATACAGCCTATTTTGCCTATTTTTGTTGCCTATTTCAACTTTTATTGAGCAGACAAAGTTTATCGCGGCCATCTATCATCTATATCGTTGACTAATTCAACACTCGGCAAAGTGTTTCAACCTAACCTATAATATTTACAAATTTCATTAAGCAATTGCTCGTAATATTTTGTGAATCAAAGTATACTACATAGTTTGAATTTGTATAATAGTTAATTAAATCTGAACCCTAAATTATTATTTTATTATTATTTTTCAGATTGCGTTAAATTTTGTTTAAAATTATTATTTTTTCTGATGAAGAGTAGATACGAGTACCAATATTAGACAAATAATTAGTTTATATATTTTTTTAAAGAAACTATTTATATATAGGCTGCCTAAAATCCCGCCTATTTTAGAGTAATTACCAGCCTATATGCCTGCTTATTTAGGTGTTTCTAAGTGCCTAAATATCCGGGCTTTAGTCATAAGTATGGCTTTATTTACCAATCTTAGGAAAGAAAATATATTTACTTCTCTAGGAATGAAAAATATTATTTTGTTTTCTTTATTAGGGGAATAAAATATTCAATTGTGATTGGGTAGTGAAAAATAGTTATTATATTATAATAATATAGGCCAAGAAAGTGTGACATTTCTTCTCGAAAGTATCATTTCATTTCCCAAAACGAGAGATATAAAGCTACTGAAAGTAGAATGATACTTTTTTTGCACATATAATAATTATTTTCACTACTTCCTCGAAAGTAATATTTTTAGAAATCAATTTAAAATTTAGATGAAATTTATTATTCTTTTGAAATATATCTTTCATGACAAATCAAAATGTTATTTTCCAGTTACCATGGATATGAATTGCCTTACTTTCCTTCCTTAGGAAGGAGTAAATTTTTCCTCACTAGGAATAAAAAGAGTTACTTTCTGTTTGCCGTGAAAAAAAATTAGTATTTAAAAATGGTATTTAATGAAGTTTTATTTATATAATAATAAAAAACAAGTTTAAAATAATAAAATATAGTAGAAGTGCAGGAAGATGTGACATAAGCGAGACATGTACATGTAAAAGAAAGAATTAACTTGGTATTTCTTAATTCGAACAGTTAAATTAAAAATAAACTGTAAATGAGAAATGTGTAAAAATACCCTTGAAAAATATTTTCATCTTTCCATTATAAGAAGTAGGTTAAAATAGTACCTAGACCTAGAGCCTCTGGTAAAATCTGGTCCTGTTACGCCACCCAGATTGAAGGTGTTTGTCCGGGCGTGGGCGTCACACCAATACACTTCCTGAACGTGTTAGCCCTGAGGCACAGATATGATTTCACCTAATGCATCATTGTACGTTAGTTAGAGATGGGTCTGAAGCGTTAGTGTTATAGATTTAGTGGTGTACGTTTTAATTAGACCGGTGGCGTGTATCAAAGACATTGGGATGTGTAAGTGTAAAGAATAAAGCGTGGGGTTCCTTGGAATGTACTTGTAGTTTGGGCTGGAGATGATTTGTTGAGATGGAGAATGAGATAGGTTTGATGAGAGGATCAGATGCCGGCGAGGAGATATTTTGTGGGTTACTGTTATTTTATGTTTTCATTATTTTGATTAGTCGTTCAAATCCCGAAAAACAATGTTTCATTTTCTAATTAAAGTTAATATTGCTCGTTTGCACCAACGAAACTTGAATAAATAAAAGTAAATCCAAGTAAAATATCATATAATGACATTTATATAGCTGTCAAGCTTTTCACGCAATATTGTCAGTCTAGGTTTACCTTAAAATTTAAGTTTTGTCAGCACAAGCGGGCATCAGAAACTTTAAATGTTTGTAACAAAAAAATATTGTCCAATATTTAAGTTTTCCTCCAGCTTTTTACCTAGTTATATATATAAATGATTGACGCTTACTGTTTTGGTCCAGCGGTTTTTACACTTATCGAACCTCAAGTGGTTTAAGATGTCTATGGATCTTAAATAAGGAAACAAATAAAATACAATTTTCAAACGTTTATTTCGTTCGGCATAAAATGTAATTATCAAAATGTTGTCTGGTTTGTAAAGTAATTAAAAATAAATACAAATAAATATATCATCACACCTTTTACTCATAGCCAATCTGCTGTAGGGGATCTCAGTAAATTATATATTTTTTTGCAATTACCAGCTGTTAAAGGTGTTAATAGAGGAAGATCCACAAAGTTAAATTAAACGTGGTGAAAATAAGTTTATCGACTTTGGGAATCGAATTTGAGTTGTCAAACCCACTGTCTAACACGTGGCCACTAAACGATTTCCCTCATAAAAAGAACGATACATTTTTACAAAGTCTAAATACTATCCCAACATATTGAAGGTATATCAATTTCTGTTGTCATCAAGAAATAACAAACTAGCACAATTCCAATATTTATCAGTCATATTCTGTTTCCGTTACATATCTATCTTATCATTTCAAAAGTTTCACTTCGAATGAGGAAACAATCCACAATACCTATTCCCATAAAACATAAACCGTCTATTCTCAATTAAAAATCAGAACTCAACAGTCAGAGTCAGAAATTTCTCTACCGAATCCTAAGCATCAGATAGCTATACTTCATAGAGCATTGTGCAACAACGCCATACAAGGCCAGTTGGCATCGTGTTGTTGTTACTGTTGAGAATGGAAAATGTTAGTGTTATACATCTCCATGTTTCCGCCGTGGAGTCTCGGTAACTTGATCCTATCTGCGATCGACACAATGCTTAATCGATTGAGACGTCAACCAGCTCCGAAGGATTCGTTAGATGGAGAATTGCTACATATTTCGTAGAATTTTTCGTTAGGTTGCTTCAGTGGTATTTGTTACACCTACTGGTGAACATTTATTGAGCAATTTTATTTGAAAGTCTATGAATAAAATTTATACTACAAAATTGCTTCAGCAATCGTGTTTTATACAGGCTGTTTCTAAACTCAATGTCCAAACTTTAAGGGTATTTGTTAAATGATATACTGATAATAGAATGGAAAGAATTAAAAGTAATTGCAGTTTACCCAGTCAGAGTAAACATTTTTAGTACCACTGTTTTGATGGTTATTGCTAATATATTAATAATTAAAAAATAACTGTTAATATTACAATACTCAATTAATACATCAGATAAATAACTATTTATACTTTAATTGTTAATATAGCAGAAATAATAATTTAACTAATGATACTAAAAATGTTAACTGTAGGTAAACGAAACATAATTTTACAAATTAAATATATATTTGATGAACAAGAGTAGAAAAGATGCTTTCTTCTCTATTCGGACTTGAAATCCACCTATGGATAAATGTGGTATGTACAGTAAAAGTAATATTTTATCAATTTGAATCAAAATATTAAGATAACTAAAGTATATTACTATTTAATAATAATTTTCATTTATAACCTCTCTGGACCATTGATTATTTTTTTTTTAGTGTATTCGAACAACGTATTAATCTGTACGAATAGAACATGTGTGCAGATTACGTTGTTGGAATGCACGATACAAAATTACCGAGATAATTTGATAAGAAAATCGTAACGAAATCAACACAACACAGTAAAAATAATTTAAGTTTTATATTTAGCTTAAAATAATCAAGTTATGATAAAATAATATATTCATGACAACTTGTACCAAGTAAATAAAATTGACAATAAAAACAATTTTTAATGTTAAACTAACAATTTTAACACGAAAAATTTCAAGTTATTAATTTTACTTAAGTAATTCAAGTAATGAAAATTTTTAAAAAAAATTAATACCATGGAATCATATTTAATACAATGATTATATCGGCTGTTAATTATTGTTTCTACAAAATAATTAATTCTAAATTAAACAAAAATTGTAAAATAACATCTATGTACGAGAAATACTATTATAATTATTTTATAGAAAAGAAAAATTAATTATTCTCTCTCTTTCGTAAATTACAATTTTCTGTGTATATTGTGAATAAAACAATTATGGCTCTATGTAATCATATAATATACGTATGGGGTAGGTGGCTCAGTGGTATAGAGACGGCCTGTGGATCTTGAGAACCCTGGTTCGATCCCCACAGCCGACAAACAATTTTCACCAATTTAAACCTACCCCTGTGGCTCCCTCTCCACTAATATCTTTGAGGGCCGCCATTTGACGACTGGTAACCGCACTTAACGCGTAAAAATATATCACTTACCGAGATCTGCTTAGGCAGAGTGCCACACCCAGTAATGGGTAAAAGGCGTGATGATATATTTATTTATATAATATACGTATACTCTTTAAGTTTGATCATTAAGTTTAGCAACAGCCTATATATGTAACCAGTAGAGTATAAAATCCAAGTCATATATACATTTCATAGGTGCAAAATTCAAAAAAAAAAACAAAATTATATTATTTATCTGCTTTTTTATATTAACACGCATTCTTAGCAAGACTCGCATTTCTAAAAAAAACACATTCTAAACACATAGAACACATTCTTCCATCACACAAGCCGTTATATACAAAGTTAGCTCAAATTATACTGAAGTTTAATTAAATATTCAACGTGATCTGGGCAAAGTTCGCTTCGTTTGCATTTTAGGCATACAAACTTTAAGGCTGTGGAATGCTCTCTCTATACACGTCAGCATACATGTAATATTTTGCAAATGTTATATAAACATATAAGTTTCGAATATATGCTCAAAAAATTAAAATATTTTTTTTAATCTTATCTGCTCAATTTTCAACATAAAAGTAGTGTGTTTTTGTTTTTTATTTGACTAACTGTTGATAAATTATTCAACAGCAATATCCTTGAATGCAAATAGGAATGCATAATATATATTAATACTCGTATGACGATATGATATAATCAATATAGATCAATTATTAAACAAAACGCTGACTTCAAAGACAATTGAATACGTTCAAATAATTTGTCAGCTCTTTGTAACAGTAAATAATACAATAAATCACAAATAAACATATAATTAATATGAAATAAATATTTAAAAATAAATCAACCGACAATCTATAAGTGAATGTATACTGTCAACCAAATGTATATATGTGTTTGTTTGATAAAATTTGAATTATTAATGATTGTAATTACGTAAACACAAAATATGTACCCTCCCACACATTAAAATAAAGGTGAATTATTGCACCATAGTGTATTTCAATATTGAACTAATTATGAATGACATATAACCCACACAAACAGTATAAAATTAGAAAATAATTATTAAGTATTTAAATAATTACTGTCATATACTATTTGAAATAACATATTAACATAAAATTAATTATTGGTAGGTACTGTAATATCGGATAATTCTGCATTTTAATTTTCGACATGTTATAAAACTTTGATTTGAAATTTCAATAACCCAGTTTTTAAAATGTTTAACGTGTTTATAACAATACTTGTATTATTAATTTTGCTTCCTGCATTAATGAAGTAGAGACATATAGATCGAAGAAGAAAATAAAAGTGATTCTAAAAAATTAGGGCGCTGCAATCGAGAAAATCCGTATTTTGCTAAATACAGAATTATGAAAACAATAACAGCATTTTTACAACAGACTACGGTTCCAAGAACAGAAGCACGGCAAGTTGCTGAGTTTAGCGGGTACATAAGATTTAGGGGCAAATACGAAAATTGTATTCACTCCGGAGCGGTCTTAATGCTTAACATCTAGTGATAAAACTTCTGAACCTTGAAACAGAATCGTCATTCTGTCTACTATACATTGTATAATCCGAACAGCCACCTTTTATACCAGCGTTTCTTAACCTTTTTATCACCGCGGACCCCAAATTTTCTAAATATTTTTCGCGGTCTCTCACTTTCTAATAAAATTACAAATTCTTATATTGATTTTTAAATAAGGACTGATATAATAAAGACCATAATTAAATAAATTTAATGAAATTTAAGACAGTTTACATTTTTTAAATATCTCTATTTTTAAGGGAGAAAATAACTATATAATTTTTATTATATAACTATAAAAAAACTTTAAAAAATATTTCGCTAGCAAGTGTTAAAATACAATTAATTGAATCGAATTCGAACGAAAAACAAAATAAGATATAAAATAAAATATAAACAAATAATAATTACAGACAAATATTAGTATGTAGAGTCATAGTTAAAACCTGAGATAACTTTAAAATTTCGTTTACCCTTTGATATCCTTTCAGGGACCCCCGGTTAAGAATAACTGTTCTATACTACACTGTGATTTGAACGCTAATATTATTTGACATATAATAAACAGTAGCTATTAATTCTAACTGCTAATCGTAATTGGTAATTGGAGAATGTGAAACGCAATTAGTAAAATTGATATATGATACAAATTTTCTTAAAATTCGTAGACCCGGAAACCTCCATTAAGACGAGCAGTGTTCATTGTTAAATATCCACAAGTGCTAATGTGAACCAGACGAACTTTAATAATCAATTATACATTTCAGCTCTACTAGAACTATAAACATAAGCTCCCACCCAAGAAGTACGGAAAACCATAATGATGATTTATTTACTTAACGTATTTTGAGGGTCACTGCAGTCTTAAACAATCACCGTGAGAAATACTCAAGTACAAATCAGTACCGAGCGAGTACACAACACAGAACCTCACAACCTCAACTTCACTCAGCCCAGAGCCAAAACAATTGTCACGCTTTGTTTCTATTCACAACATTGTGCACTTTCTTTAGATTATTAGGAGAAAAGTTATAAATTCTTTGTGGAAACCACCGCCTTACAACCGAAACCAATGGAAATGGTTTAGAAGAGTCACGGTTATACGTGGAAGAGCAGCAACAGGGATTGTTGGCTGTTGGTTGCTCGCACGGCAGCTGCAGTGAGTGACTTGGTGCTAATGTCGTGATGGATTGTTGTAGGAAGTGTTGACAGCAGATGTACTGACATGTGTGTTATGTTATGCAGTCACTTATGTGGTTTATGTTACATAGTGGGGCTTAATAGCGGAGGTACGCACTGGAATATATTATTGATGTGTGATCATTCATGATTATATTCTAATTTTATAAGAATCTAACGGGATGAAAGCTCTGCACAATAATCACAAATGAAGTAGTACGAACCTTTGACACATTCACTAAATGCTTATTCTTTAGATTCATCCTACAATTAATCTTTGCCAAACATAATCACTTTCGCATCATCTAAATTTGTTTTATACAAGTTTGTTTATTCCTCTCACTTGAAATCTATCTATCGTTCATGCAACTTTTTTTTATTCTTAGATCATTCACTTAATCTCTCATTCTTTATTTTACCAACATACATATAATATTTAGTAAATAAAAAATCTCAAATCTCAGAATAAAGCTGACTTGACTATTATGTAGAAGGCTCTTTGCAGACCGTTGATATTTACAACTGGGGCTCTTAATGATTTGTAACACACTCTGTATTAAAATTTAATCGAATTTTCGTGTAAAAAAAATTTAATTTGTATAATTTATTTTCCATATTAAAGATGTTAATGTTTTTTATTCAACTTTGTGACCTAAACTTTAATTTTATATGTCACATCGTTGAGAAGGAAATATTTCAGGCTATCCATTCAAATAAAATCAAGAATATCTTACCAATTAAAAAAATATAACTTTAAATATTCCCCCGCCACATCCTCCTAATAATTTTATTTTACCAATACTATACCTATACCGGGAGTTTTTTTTATCAGTAAACATAGGGATATGTCATTACCATAGTTACAGTTAAAAAGTTTGACAGCAATGCATTAGAGCGTTTATTTTAAAACGAAACATAGGGAAAATAACATTGCTATAATCTATAGTTGTCAAAGTAATAAAACTGTCCTCTTTCAAAATCAGACCGGGTTAATAGGGGATCAAATAGTGGGGCGTTTTTATATAAATGAAAATTTAAATGGGGAAAATTATTTAGAGTTGTTGAAATATTGAGGAAGTGTGGTTCCAACAAAATGTACGAAATTATCTGCACCGGATATTCTCCCAACGATGGATAGGACGAGGTGCAGAAGAGAAGTGGTATGCAAGGTCACCAGATCTTGCGCCAAACGATTTATTTCTTTGGGGCCACTTAAAAAGTACATTTTATAATGGTGGTAGAATGAGTGTAGAACAATTAAAACGTAGAATTAGTGTTACATTGGATGGGATTCCTCCAGAGCAAATAAATAATGCTATAAATTTATTTTATAATCGTTTAGGCTATTGTTTACAGGTAAATGGGGTAATTTTGAATAGTTATTGAATTAAAATTCCTATTTAAACTAAATAAAATTTTCTTTTTTGATAGTTGTGATTTGACAACTGGTTACTGTACTTCACGGCTTAAAATGTATAGTTTATTAAGATCTTGCAGAACTGCCATGTTCATGAATGACCAAAATTTTGACATATATAAACATGCAGATGTGAATTCCTGGTTGAACCAGTTCAAAAAGTCAAAATTTTTTATTATATGGTTCTATATAGTTCAGAGCACGAGAAATGCACTCGTTCAAACCGCGTTTCAATAACTTGTACCGGTATTTTGAAATTTTTTTTTGAAATTTTCTTTTGTCGATATTTCAAAAAATTGAAGAGATAATGTAAATATGAAAACACCAGTGAATTCCTCGCGTGAAAATACATAGGTGTGCAAATTTTCAGAAGAAAATACGGCTTAAAAAGAAGTCAAAAATCGCTGTAACTCAAAAGCTAAAAAAGATATGAAGATGCGCCTTGCGCCATTCGATTTCTCGTGGTCTGAATTATATAGAACCACGTTTTAATAATTTTCAATTTTTGACCTGGTTCAACCCAAAATTCTTATTATTTGTATGTACGAGTTCTTAAACGAAGAATTTGCGAACAAACCTCTACACAAAAGAACTTTTGGATTGTTTTGAGGTTCTAAATTTATACCTAACGTTTAGTTAATGTAATTTAAAGTAATTCAAATTCATTTAATTTGTTTAAACTTAAAATGTTTCTTTTAGACTATAGACTATTACACTTCAATGCATTGCTGAAAATATTATTTTCCCTATGTTTACTTTTAAAATAAACGCTCTAATGTATTGCTGTCAAACTTTTTAACTGTAACTATGGTAATGATATATACCTATGTTTACTGATAAGAAAAACTCCCAGTATAAGCCTGTGTATTTATTTTATCTCGAAAGCAAAACTGATTAGTTGCTTTTAAAACTCATCCTGTATAAGAGAGGAGGCAATATGGGGTTACTAACTATTGCTAACTTTTTTATTTGAAAGATATAGAGACGGTTACATGGGCAAACTAGTGAAATTTTTTCCGACTAATTTAATTATGTAAAATTCACAACAATTATAGACCAAATGAGCGAGTTTTATAACAAAAAATAACATATTTTTTTTAATAGTTTGCCTTAATTAAATTATTGTTTTCAATATTGTAGTTTGTTATAAACATTGTTATTTTGGTATTAACTCACTTGTTTGATATTCAATTGTTTTTAACTGTACACCATTAAATTTGTCCAGTAAATTTGCACTACTTAGCTTATTTACCTGTCTCGTTATCTCTTCAACAACAAAAACTTGCAATGGTGGGCTTCTAGTGGTAGATACCCCGTCTTATAATCTCTAAAGAAATTGTGCGATTGTTCTTTCAAAATTTTAAATCTCCTCCCCTAATAGAAGTTGCCAAGTATGTCATTGTTCCAGACGGCAAATGTATTTTTTTAAATTTTGTTTGTATTTTTTCCTAATTACCTACTTTCAAAATTTTTATGAATTATGAATAAAAAAAGATTGATTTAAATTTTCGATCGTATACAAATTATTATGTATAACTCAAGTTGACAGTTTGCATAATCTGATTAGTTGCGGTCCTCGCCATGCTCGTGCTACAATCTTTGTTCTCTGTCCGCAAACAAACAGCTACTTCCAACCCTTGGTAAATAAATAAGTATTGTGCAAATATATTTAGTCCGTAAGACAAGTTGTCCATAGTCTTACATCTATTATTAAGTAGGATCTGTATATTCAACTTTACTCATCATTTTCAGAAATAAATAACACATATAATATGACGAACTATGACATAAAAATATTATAACGTAAAAAAGAATCATTTCAACACAAAATTTAATAATAAACCAAGCCACAGCATCCAATTTGCGCGATGATAGGTCTGTCATTTCATATCTTGCTAGCAATTTAGCAGCAGAAAAGGCATTTCCTTCCCTTTGATGTTTATAAATTACGTCGTATATATTTCCTCGCCAGAGTCACATGTCAAAGAATAAGGTAGGTACGTCACTACTGACGTTTAATAAGCCAGACAATTCGTTCTTCCTCATTTCTTTTCTTCTTTATATTGATATTTTACATGATAAGCATTATATTTTACAAATAACGTATTCGCTCCAGTAGAGAATTTCTTTATTTTTTATAACTCAAAATATTTGTATTTTCTTGCAGACATCAAAAAAATATTCCTATATCATTCACGTATTTACTCACTCTAATTTCACCAACGTTTACTAGTCTTTCGTTCATTATACATTCACATGGTCGAACTATCTCAATTGATATTACTATACTTATTTTTCTAAAAAATTAAAAGATTGATTTATAATAATAAACTTTCAATTTATAGTTACAACAATTGACGCTAAATCCAATTATAGAAATTTTAGTCAATTTTTTTTCAAAATAAAATTAAAGTGATATATATAGTTATTACTATAAAAACCGAATTATCAAATTCTAAAAAGATAAACTTGCTGGTTCAGTTAGGTTAGGATAAATTGTCAAACGAGAGAGATGAATATAAAAAGATGACATGATGTAAATTTCAGGTGCGTAAATGCCAAAGATTTTAACAAATCAGTCAAAGGTATCCATTAAAAAAAGTAGCATAGTTATTATCATTCCCAAATAAAAATTAAAGATTGTATTGTTCGTTTTAAAATATAAACAAAAGATATTTTTCTAGCATAAAATATATTTCTTTGTTTGTTCTGTTCTGTTAGAGATACATGACGGGCCCTAGAGCCAATCCTGGTTTATTTACATTCTGCTATAGAATGTTCAAAGATACTCCGTTATGGCTTTAACTTACTAAGCCTGTGTTGAACCGCACAGAGTAAGAGATTCTACCTGTTGGCGCTCAGGGTAGGATTGCAAAATATTTAAATTCGGAAATCTCTAATCTCTGTGCGGATTACGTATTTCAGATTTACTTTAAATAATAATGAATTCGCAAAATTGTAACATTTTTTTTTCTTCATTATCAATAATAATATTTGTACAAAATTCTCTGTTTCATTATTATAATATATATAAAAATTAAATTAAATTAGGAAATACTGAATACATACCTGTCCTTGCACCCCTATAAATCAAGCTTAAATCCCTAACAATAGACTCGCTGAGAGGGCCATAACGGAGTATCTTTGAACATAGTATAAGTATTAAATAGTAATTATTCAATATCCGAACAGAATCGACAGGCCGGACCATGCACCCTAGACATAAAGACAATACACTACACTCCGCCCAGTTTCTGGCAAGAGCTGGACTGACCTGCTTATACCCTTAAATAAAAGACATAGTGCAATGCAAATCAGCCGACGCCACGATACACAAAAGTAAAATGTCAAAGTAAAATCAGTGTTGGGTGACTTTTTTAACGTGGGATTCTACCACACTTTGTTGCTTCTTTCCAAAATGCAGTTAAAGTTTAGTACTGACTTACTAGTAGTTGAGTTGCTTTCCCAATTCCTGTTAGCATAAAATAGATTTCTTTGTCAAATAAAATATTTACCACTTTTGATGTTTTGATAAACAGCTCAATCTCTTAACCATCTTTATTGTCCTAATGTTTGTAAACCAGTTAAGATTCATATCAAACTTTGAAACTTAAATTTCGGCGAAATATCAATAATGCAAAGTTTATAGCGTGCGTAAGCTTCTGAACCTGTGTGAATGTTGATGAATAATTCATTAATTAATCAAGATCCATCGCCGAGCTGATTTACATCACGACCTTTGCGGAGCCTCACGTGTACTCAGTCGAATACAGAGGGAAGTGTTACGAAAACGATCCATCCCTGTGCTTGTGTTGGAACTGCGAATTTGGCGAATTTCCATAAACACTTAAGGGTGATGTTGATGACAGGAGAATTTAAGGATTTTTAATGTTTGTTCCGCAGTTTGGAACGGATTATTTTATGCACATTTTAATGAGAATTAAATAGAATTTATATACGAGGAATAATACTTATAATTAGGGTTGTGCATTTGACCAGTCAAATATTTTTCGGTCAATTGACCGACTATTTGACCGGTCAATTGACCAAGAAACATTTAATAAAAATCACAATTAAAATTGTAATTTATTTATATAGTACTGTTTACTACATCCAATATTACTGAAATTGAAAAACCAACAACAAATAATAAACAAAACCACATCAAATTCAAAATAAAGGGAAAAATAAAGTAAAAGACGTAATGAAATAAAATAATATGTATTTATTTTATTTGTAAAGTAAAGTTAGCAAATTCTCCAGAACCCAGAATACCAAACTAGATATATTCATGTAATAATAGTAAGTAGCTATTTCTATTGAACAACAGATGTCACGGCGGTTCCATTTAGATTATTTGACCGTATTATTTGGCTGTCAAATATTTTTGGTCAATTGACCACGGCACAACCCTACTTATAATATCCAATATTATTTAATCATGTTTTATTCATGTTTCATGTATGATTTTTTTCATTTTTCATATCTGAATTATTAATATATGAAAATCTTTTACTACGGTAATTAAAGGTACTAAGTGGTATGATGACCAACTAGGAGATTTTGGGTTCAATGTATTTTTTCGGGTTAGTTATACAAACTATTTTTTATTTGCAAAATACGGTCTATATTATTTGACGTACTGATTACAATGCAAAAAAAATGTTTCTGAAACTCGCAAAAATAATTGTACATTATTCGAAACAAATATTTTTCATACCACTAAACTGTTAGGTTATAGTAATGAATAAACATTAGAATAGATTAAACATAGAAAGAATTGTTACAAAACTTTAATAAAATAAAATAAATTTTAATATTTAATAATTTTCATTCATTACTGTAACCTATTAGTTCAATGACACGAAAAATGTTTGGCTCAAGTAATGTCGAATTATTTTAGGGAATTCAGAATTTCTTTTTGTATTGTATATTTTGTCGGATTAATTCATATTTTTATTAAATAAAGTATTTAACTATCGTTTTTATTTTTTAATTATTTTTATCGAAATGATTTCCAAGGCAGTAAATTATGTTCCGAAAGGCGGTAAGTAAATGAAAATTAAACATTCCGTCATGATAATATATCAACTATCGAAACACCTTTAACAATGACAAGTCGGACAACTAATATTATATTATATAACAAGTTTTATAAACGTCTCTTAATTACGAGTCACATACTATACTTTTTCTAGGCAAATTAAATCAAAAAATGTATGATTTATTTAAAAAGTAAGGTTGAGTTACAATAACAAATGTCTGAAGCTAACTTCAACCCGTGCTTAATATCTCACGTCGTGATTAAAACATTTGAAGCCACGGCTTGTCAAAATGTAAATAGATGTTATTTGGGGCCATGCAAACCAGTACGTAAAAGGACATTGTAGAAACGCGTGTAGAAAAACACTTTTAAGTGACAAATATTTCTAAATTTTAGTTTCGTTATTGCGTCGAAAAACGTAATAAATATTGCGGTCAGTTAGTGTTCTGCCGGTAGCGGATGTATTATTAACCAGTAGGAAACATATTACTAACATAGTTAAATATACAGAATGATTCATATTCAAAAATAAATTTTCAATAATTTGTTTATAAGAATTGTAAACGGTTCAGTTTATATGATTATAATTTCAATATTTTTGTATAGATTGGCAATCCTATTTATATATTAATTTAATTGGAAATAGAAAATTATTAGTCGAAAATCTTGATGAAATGGCTGCAATTCTCGGTTAATTTTATGTAGCATTCAAAATAATTTAGTTCAGAATATTGATAGCACTCAAATGAAAACAGTTCTCTGCTAATAATAAAAAAATAAAACAATGGCCGCATTACCAAAACACTATCTCCAATCGTTTGCGAATCTCGTTCTCGACCTAAGCCAACTTTGCGATCGCGGCGGCAGTGATTGGACCCAAAGACAGACAGACAAATGCCGATCGTCGTAGCGTCACGAATCAAACAAACGATTGACTTGGAACTTTCCTTTTTAACGATTTACGCAAATAACGTTCCCGGAGGCAGTTTGTGCCAGTGCCCGGTATCGATGCCGGACGAACTAACTGTCGTTATCGTTATTATTGACTGAACATAATGTACTCTGCTGGATAAAATTGTTGGCGAAGCTAAATTCTTACACCTAAATATAGTAATATAATTACAGCAAGGAACAGAAGATTCTTATCAATAATATACAATTTTAAATAAATAATGATGAAGAAACACGTTCTTATTCCCTAATTTTAGAGGGAGAAACACTGCTTTTCTCCCCTAGGGAGAGAAACATTCTATTTCCATAGGTACCATATTTCTCTCCCTAGAGCGGGAATAATCGCTTTGTTTCCCTCCCTTGATGCATAACATACTATTTTTGCAACCAGGAATACTTGACTGTTTCTAAGATACCAAAACCAGAACAGAAGTATAACATTTATCCCTAGGGAAATAATGTGCACCTTATTCTTCTAGGGAATTTATAATGATTTGACAGTTGTCAAATATATGTCAAATACAATAGAGTACAATGAAACAAATAAAAACCTAACAACAGCTGCAGAAGCTTTATCAACAATGTCTTGGGATTCTTCCGATTGTTCTTCGCTGTATTCCAATTTAAATATATAATGTATTTTGACATAAAGAAATTTGTTTATATAAAATTTTGCTATTCTCAAAATTGTTTTTGTCCAAAGACTGCTAATATATAAAATAAATAAATATATCATCACGCCTTTTACCCATTACTGGGCGTAGCACTCTGCCTAAGCAGATCTCGGTAAGTGATATTTTTTCGCGTAAAGTGCGGTTACTAGCCGTCAAATCACGGCCCCAAAAGATATTAGTGGAGGGAGATCCACAGGGGTAGATTTAAATTGGTGAAAATTGTTTGTCGGCTGTGGGAATCGAACCAAGGTTCTCAAGTTCCACAAGCCGACTCGATACCACTGATCCACCTACCTCATATATTAATAAATTAAATTTATTAAATACATTTTTCATTTTTAATAGTATAAACGCCTCGAGAGAGAATGTTGTTTTTCTTCGGTATTTGCCCTCTGGCTACAAATTACACCTCATGAAAAATCATTTATTTCTCTCCCTAGATATATAATATACTATAATTTTTCTTTCTTTAACAATAGTAGTAAAATAATCTTGACAACAGAATGACAATACACTTATTTCTTATTTTATTTCTGTATACAAATTTTTTGCTACAAAAGCCGACTTTTAAAAATAATCTTTTATATTTCGTTAGGAATTTCAGTTTCATTTTATTTAAAGATATTCAATATCATCTAATTAGCTTCATATTAGACACAATTCCAACGCAATAACAAATTAAATATGGTCTTGTTTTCCCGAGATATATTTAAAATATAAAAAAACAGAAATAAAATGATCAGCATATACAAATTCGTATAGATCATCATTTTTCTGTCCTCATTTTATAAATAACAAAATGAATATTCCTTTGGCCATTTATCTTTTTTTTAATTATTTATCCCCGATATTATTGCCATTTATTTTGATAACCACTGTCCGGAAATAAATTCTATCAATTATTTCGAACAGTTCGCAAATAAAAAATACAATTTCCTGCGATCGAAGAAACAGCTGCCCATGCGCAATAATTTTACTATAATTGTTGTGATAGAAAAATAAATTAGAGTTGTGGCGATTTATACCAGCCATTATTGTAATTGAAATACAATTCTATCACTGTTGTTAGGTAGGTTCGCACACTCAGATACTGGGTTAAAAGTGCGCAAAAATACTCTCTGGAATTTAGGTTAGAATCTAGAATCTAGTTGCGATTTATTAACAAAAAATGTGTTACTTATGCCAGTTGTTTCTCGTACATAAACGAACACTTTTTCATCACAAATTACAAAACTTATAATTAGTAATTTTGTGTTGTCTTAAATTATTTAGCAATCTATATTGTTTATTTTGATTACTAGACCTTCTATCAAATTCAAAATTATAATTAGTTGCATTTAAAACTGAATAACTGCTTTAAAAACAAACAAAATACACAAATATTTGAAATAAATGAATACATTTATTATATAGTTTAAATTTTTGGGCCCAGTTTTATAAACGAGATAAAAGTAAATACATTTTAATTCGTTAAATACATAAATATATCATCACGCCATTTACCTATTACCAAAGAGCATAAATTAAATAAAATAATTAATGTATGCTCTTTGCTATTACTAGATATGGCACTCTGTCTTAGCAGATCTTGGTAAATGATATATTAATACGCATAAAGTACCAGCCATCAAATCGCGGCCCTCAAAGATGTTATTGAAGGGGAGCCACAAGAGTAATTTTAATTTGGTAAAAAAATGTGATTTTAGTATAAAGAAGTGTGAGTGTTTGTGATAGAATGTTTAATTCTAATTTGCTTTCACTTCCTGCAAATGTCACTCATCAATATTTAATTTGTCACAAGATTTGTTTTTTTTTCAATTTAATTTTCTATTTATATTCTTATATTTTTATTTCCAATTTCTTTTAATTACATTCTAACTGCAGGGTAACAGGTACAAATATATTTCCTATTATTACGTTCTCATTACACAATACAAATATGTAATCAGAAAAATAGAAATCGATAAAAGTAAAATCAAATGTTAAAAACAAAAGGTGATTGATTTTCTATCGGCTGTTATAATAATAATGAAATATAAATCACTGCAATGAATGATAAATATTTATAAACATGGGCGTGCGTAAAAGAAATTGAAGGGGCGTGAAGGAAAAGTTTCTAACGCAGAAGGAGAGGTCCCAGACATTTACTTCCTTGACGGATTGACAATACTAGAAAAAAAGTGTTTGCAAATGTTGCAAAATTGATGCGCATTAATATAAGAGAAAGAAACAATTCTGTCAATCACGAGAACTATTGCAATATATAAATTGCTAATTTTTAAGGTGCGTGCACATATCGTAATTAGTAATATCTCTAAAGTATGAAATAATAGAGACTTTAATTTAACAAAAGTTATTAAGAAGTTCCAAAGACTATAACAAAAATATTAATTATTTAATTTATAAATTAATTATATTTATAAATTTAGTGATATCAGTAAATTTTTATTTTATTTGTATTTGACATTTTTCAGTCATGCACCTTAATAATAGTTAACAATAATTCACGGTACTTATACATATATGTCATGTATATAAAACATGCATATAAATTAAATGTAAATAACAAACACTTACATTTGATTTGCAACACAAAGAAACGTCCTACCTTCTTGAAACACACAACACTACTGAATTATATTCGAAATATTTTTGTTTAAACCTGATAGAACCAATTAATGACAGAACAGAACCGAGCATACTATGCCTGCAAGTTTTATTAATTGCTTCAAGTAATTTTATATGTATAATTTTTATATAATAAAAATGATAATTTCACTAACATCTTTGGAGGGCGTGATTTGACGGCTAGTAGCAATACTTCACACGCAAAATGAATTAAAATTAAATTTAAAAAAAACATATTGACATTCATATATTCAAGCATTTTAAAAATATATTGATCAAAAATGATATAAATGTAAATTCTGCTGTCAAACCGCTTTAAATTATTGTAGAAATAATATGAATTTTTTTATAAATATCCTGCATGTTATAGTTAATTATATTTTCTGTCAAACTTTTGTAAATTGTTTTAGAACGAAAAATGGTTTAAGTAGATTTGATAGCGGAAATAATATAAACTTTATTTAAAAGTTCAATGCGTAAGTACTTTTAAAAAATCCTATAAATTTATATATAAATATATTTTCTACTGTCATACTTTTCTAAATTATTTTAGAAATAAATATAGTTTAAGAAGATTTGACAGTCAAAATAATATGAATAATTTTTAATGTCCAACTCGTCAAGAAGAAATAAAAATGCTGTACTTGTAAATTGGTAAATAGTGATTGTAGTTAACTCATTATTTTTCAATAAGTACCATAACAAATTACATAACCATCAAAACCAAAACTACCATAAAAAACATTTTCAATTTTCCTAAACTCTTTCGCCACCTAATCGAAAAATAAGCGTTCACCGCTATGATAAAGCAATTTTCAATACACGTGGCGTCCAATAACAAAACACGCATCTACTTTACCACACTACAAGAGTTGAACAGTTGAAGTATTGATGAGACAAGGAGACGTATGTTCACACAGAAACACATAAGTCAGTGTTACACACATGCAATGCGCGTAACGTTGCAAAGTAACGTGATTACGATAAAATATGGCAAGCGATGTAGGTGAAACGTGACTTGGAACGTGAATTCTGAACGTGACTATGCGTAAGGAATTGCAGGATATTGTGAATTTAAAGTTATTAGATTTATTTATTGGAAAAATTCGAAGAGCCCTTCCATATAAAATGTTAAATATTGCAGTAGTAACAAAAACTAAAATATCATGTCAAATGGGAAGATAATGATTTATTTATTTTGACACTCTCCTCATCAGAAATTTACTTCCAATAATTGAATCTAAACAAAGGCGTTCCCGCTGAAAAAAATAGTCGCTCTAAGAGAGTACTGAATTCAAATAGCCTAATTTAATAACACTAAATAAATTTCAATTGCAAAAAAAATCTAGGAATTTATTTGACATGTAGTAAAACCTACCGACTAAATTTTGACGTTCTACTGAAAATTCCACTGTAAATTCAGAAAAATATACTTCATATAAAACAATTTGTAATATGAGAAATTTTTACATATTTGTTTTTACTTCCTTGTACGAAGTAAAGGAAGTATTGTAATCGCGAAAATTTTCGGTTTTCAGATTTCAACGGAAATAGGTGTTTTGGCCCTCCCTGAATCCATTTTGACTAATTTCGTCATGCCGTCTGTACGTACGTACGTACGTATCTCGCATAACTCAAAAACGGTAAGCCGTAGAAAATTGAAACTTTATATTTAGGACTGTTATAACATCTAGTTGTGCACCTCCCTTTTTGGTCATTATACAACTACCGGAAGTGGTACTTTACTTGAAGCCTATAATAGATTTTCATGAAAAACTATATTCAAATATAATTTAAAACTTTCCAAATTTGGTATATAAAACTACTATATCAATGGAAATAACATAATAGATTTTGGTTAAAATAGACTAACCGGAAGTGGCACATTACATGAAGCTGCTAACAGTTTTCCTTGAAAAAAATGGTATTATTTTAATTTTAGAAATGAATGCTGCAAATAAAAGTTTTAGAGAATTAAATTCTGCGTCTAGCACATTAAGAATTTTTAAATTAGCTTTTTGCATAAACGAGATATCTAAATTAAAATATTATATATTTTTTGATTTTTTTAAAAATTAAGTTTGCTATGGATTAGAACAAAAAATAAAAGATTTAATGTCAAATATGTGCAATTAAAAAAATATCTATAGTTTAATACGTGTACAAGGAAGTCATGTGGTGTCCACATCAGATATTCTTCACATGTGTATAGATAGTAATTTAATCATTTTCGTGCAATTTAGCAGTTGTTAAATGAAATCTGAAAATAAAAATATTGATATTTTGAAGATTTCAATTCTTATGTTATAGCTTACTAAATTGAAATATTGTTTGAAATTGACATTCTTATAAGGTTTTCGTAATAATAAGATATGAAATAATTATCTCATGTTGGAAATACTTTCAAATTGTAATGAAAGAACATTTTAAAATATTTGAGGTTAACATGTGGAAATGACATTTAACGTGTGGCTACGTCAATAGTACCAATTTTACAAAATAAAAAGTTATCAAAAATAGATTATTAAACTCTTTTCAGTATTATAATAGATTAATTGTGAACGCAAAGTATAAGAACTAAATTTTTTATTTCAAATTAAAAGTATAGAATTTTTCAAAATATTCAATTCAATTTTTCATTATTTATTAGCAAAAAAGAAACTAAAGTAGTATAAATGATGATTTTTATAATAAAAATTAATGAATAAAGATTTTCAAAATAACAATAAACATGTACGACTATATTATATAATATATACTTCGGTTGGCTTTTGAGGCTTCTTTAGCTTCGGAGGCCCTACATCATTGATATGTACAGCTGATACAGCAGTTCCTACGTTCTATATACAGTAGTATTGTTCTATCCTATTTCTAATATACTAAAACAATGTTAAAACTAATCAAAAATTTGTTGATATGATTTCACAACTGTAACATTAAATTCCATTCCCATAACGACATTTAATTTTGGCAATATATCTAATTTTAAAATTATGATAATAAAATCTGTGCTAATATTAGCGCCCTAGTTACAAATCCGTAGTACTAATTTCCAATTCAAAAGATTAAAATTACAATGCTCCAGTTTCAAAACTAACATTATACCAATGCAACGACAAGAATTATCGTGAACCAGACTCTGTAAAGTAGTCAAATCATCGGTTATTTGTACACGGAAAGTTTGAATTCCGTTTAGGACTTATTAATTTTTTTATTTATTACTCTGCTTAGGCAGAGTGCCACACCCAGTGATGGGTAAAAGGCGTGATGATATATTTATTTATTTATTTATTTATTTACAAGAACTTAATCCCAATTATAGGAGGCCAATAGCTTGTAGTCAAATATGAATCACTCAGACAGTCGTATTTTTTTTATATAACTTGAAATGTTGCCTACGTTATTTACAAGGAATATCATGTTTCCAAGTACAAGTGGAGGAACAAACGTTGTAATATTTTGCTGCAAGCGCCGGTATTTCTGACGATTTTTGTGATCGGAACGACATTTATCAAGTTTTCTTCCGTTGTTCAAGTTAATTTTTTGGCAATTACAGTAAAAGAAAACAAATACTTCATAGAATAATTATGTAAATAGTGTGTCACAAAATAATATATCGTAAATTACTCGTATTTTCGAAAAAAACGCCTTTTCGACCAAGTTTTGCACTCAGCATTCTCCTATATTTGTTTTGTGACATTCCAGGAATGAATTGTACCATTACCTCTGTTATATATAAAGCTTGAAATGTCAGGTAAAATGCAGTGCCTGTTTGACAGTACGAGAACTTCACAAATAAAAAATCCCTAAAAACAGTTGTACAAAATCGATATTTTTGGCATTATTTTTGACAAAAACGGTATTATAAAATTGGCTGTATATATGCATTATAAGAAAATGTAATAATTATAGGATTAGGCAGAAGAAATAAATATCTTCTCTGACCAGAGATCACTAAAAAAATTAAAACAATTAAAATAAAAAATATCTTACAAATTACAAATATTCAAAATATAGTTAGAGAAAGTCAGTGTATATCAAAATCCGCGAAATAAATCTGAACTCTGAAGCCATCCGCTGTTTTATTTCTGTATCCTGGACACAACCCCGACACCGCTATCCATTACCGTTTGGCGCCCGAGCAATCCACGCCAAACTCCTTTTGTCCGACCAAACATCGTCACATCTCTTATCAAGAAACTTTAAGGAGGTAATAATAATTTGCAATTTAGAATATAAAACTTTAGCATGTTCAAATCAACGTGCACATATGTTAAGTACAAAGTTGTGAATGTGTTTAGTTTAATGTCGTGCTACATTACTCTGCTTCAATTATCATCATGAAGCACGATTTGTTGTTCCTGGGGACCTTGTGATGTATGCATACATACACATAACGTACGGTGAGAGCTACCAGCACGTGTATAATTAACGGCGCCATTACTAAACTAATTTTTCTAAAGTTATTTATGAGCTTCTGCTTGGTTCAGTACCAATGAGCGGCTCATTATTTTTGTTACAATGATTACAAATAATATTTCTAAATTTAGATATAAAACTAAAAAGTAATATTGTTATTATACTAATAATAATTTTCCAATAAAATAAACAATACTGAACAGTTTTCAATTATATACTGATATAAAATGCGAATTTGTAGGAATATATATTTATTTATGTAGTAATAAATAGTTGTTTTAATTTTCATAAAGAATTTCTGGAATTCTTATTACCTTGTACTTTTTTCAGTGTCTATTATATTTTTCTATCAGAAGAGCAGAAAATAATAATTTACCGCTCTTGTACATAATAGTTATTTACGTAACAAGACCTGAAAGTGACACTTTGGAAACTTGTGAGTACAATATTTTTTGCGGTCATCAATTCCAAATTATTTTTGATTTGACACAGGAATGAAAAATATTTGTGCAAACTAGATAAACATCATGAAAATATTCATTATCTGATCTTTTTTTGCAATGTAGGGATTTTAAAGATTTTACCGATTCTTCTGTTCGTACTTTTCGGCCTGGATTGGTAAAAATAAATTTTTCGATCTAAAAAGTAAACAGAAAGGACAAATTTTTTTGGAGAGTCGCGGAAAAGATGAATTTTTCTGATAGGGTTTGCGAATATGTTATTATAGTCAAGAAAAAGTCAACGTTTTTTAGAAAATTACAAAATAAACAAAACTCAAAAATTATTTTGAAATTAATATTCAAGGAATTTTAATTAATCGTAGAAAAAATATTTATTCTTCGATTGCTATGAAAAGTTGACAATTAAATGCGTACTTATTTTAATAGTTACCAGGGATACAAACAAAACAGAAACTTGTCACATTGACATTTGACAGAACGAATTTATTTTTAGTATGTATACGTTTTTTAATAAATTTCAGATGCAATTATGTGTGTATCACAAACGTAAAATATCTTTGTTCCTCTTACACTATTGCAGCTCTCGCCTTCGGCTCGCGCTGCAATTACAGTGTTCGAGTAGTAGTAGTAGTAATTTGGGTTAGGTGGCTCAGTGGTATCGAGTCGGCCTGTGGATCTTGAGAACACTGGTTCGATCCCCACAGCTGACAAACAATTTTCAACAATTTAAATCTACCCCTGTGGCTCCCCCTCCACTAATATCTTTGGGGGCCGTGATTTAACGGCTGGTAACCGCACTGCACGCGATGAAATATATCACTTACCGAGATCTGCTTAGGCAGAGTGCCACACCCAGTGATGGGTAAAAGGCGTGATGATATATTTATTTATTTATTTATTTGTCATTCTTCTCTGGGATGCTTTATATCCGTCGTCTTCGGCACGGAAAATAAAACGCCATCTTCGAGAAGAACTGGCTTACTTATCCCTTGATACATAAATAAGTACTTAAATAATTTTGCAAGATAAAATAAGACAACGTTCTTACCGCTAAACTAGTTTCTGCTTTAGGCACCCAAATAATTATTGTTTTTATGCAATCAAGGTTTGAAAATAACTCTAATCACGTTGCTTTAAAAATGCTGAGTTAATTCAATGAAAGTAACTCACATGCCGACACATCCCACAGTATATTACCATACCTTCTCTGTAACATAAATTTCAGTATGACGAAGCAGAAGGAAGAAAACATATTATCATCCAAGAACTTCCTTGAATGTGCTAGTGTTTCTAACTTATCAATTATTCTGTTTGGTAGTTTGCATGTATTATCGATTGCTCCGTCTCTTCAGTACCGTTCTCAATTTCCTTCTCTGTCAGCGCCCTCTCAGTTTTCTCATTTTTCCGCCAAGATATTATTAATTTTGAATGAGAGCAGATGACGTAATGTTGATTGATGTCGGTCGGTATTATAGGAGATTCCTATCGTTTCTTACATGCCTCAGCTTCAGACTAGGGAGAAATATACGAAGTTTAAGCGAATTGTGAATTTCTCCCTGCTGGCTTGATTGAAATTGTGAAGGTTTGAATATCGAGTTACTACGTTTTGAATTACATTATTATGGTGAAATTATTATACGCGGTATCAGTGGAGGAATCTAGTTATTTCCGTAAATTAATAAATTTGCATTATTATTATTAATTAAAGTGTCGACAACGTAATGTCTTACAGACTCAATATTACAAAAATGTACAACAATATAGTAAATATTTACAAATAAAAAACAGGTTTACCAAAACCACAAGAAAACAACCACATTGGTGTAATTTAATATCTGTATTAAAAGCGCAAAATGGTACATTGTCGATTCAGAGGTTATTGCTGCGCAACGTAGGAGCCCGCATTCTCTCGAATTCGGCAATTTACATTTGCGTTGGAAACACACACAAGATGTTTTCTACAGGCGTCACAATAATTTTGTTCTTCATTAATTTTAATAATAATAATAAACGTTTTATTTTTGGAATAACTTGGGAATATTCAACCGAGGATGTTCTTAGATATAACCGCTTTACAAAAGAATATAATATATAATATTTAATGGCAAGAAACATAACAAATAATTGTGTATTTAAAAATGGAAGTGAAACAGCAATTAATTGGGTAATTAGGTAATTATGCACCATAATGACAACAAAAAATAGATGATAATGGTAGAATACAAAATATCATATACTTTAGTCAGTGCTCTGAATTTATTTATCCAACAGTATCGTAAATGTTTGTTTTTACATGATAAATCTGAACAGTTGAAGAGATCAAGCGAAGATATCATTATATGTATTACACGCACTATAAGTGAATGATGATTTGTATCGCGCTGCTGAGTATTTTAGAATGTGTAGCAAATATTTAGAGCGAGTATTTACCATGTGTATATCATGTCGAGGAATTAGTTTAATGTAATTTTCATATTAAGAATATAATTTTACTAGTTTTCAGCGGTACAGAATAGAAAATAAAAATCTAATTTAGAGTTAAAAATTCGGAGAGGGAACCTTTTTTCTTTTTTGTTGCGCATAAGCGGTAAAATTATATTTTACGTTGACAAATATAAGCGCAAATTATTATTTTAACATTTAAAAAATTTGTATTTGTCAAAGTTGGAAATTTTATTTAATTTTTATTTAATTATGTATCCCGATCGGTAAATAAATATTAACTGATCAGTAATTTGTAAATCTAACTTATTGCCTTACTGTTAAAATTGCTTATCAAATCTTATTACTTGTGTATTAAAAATTCCGATTGAGAAAATAAAAATGACAATGGTTCTTAAATGTAATACGTACTTTTCATCATTTGCATTTTTGTTTTGTTGTTGTTTGTTTTTTGACATAAAAATTACAGTAAGAATGTATCGATATTGACAGGAAATTCCGAGAATAACTGACCTAAAATTCGGGTATTGAAATTATAGTATTGCTACGGAAGTTGTTATTTATTATACTCGTATTACTTTGGCTAGTAGCATTTGATAGGGATATTTTCGTTTCATTTTTTCCGAAAAGCGACTATTCGTATTAGCTAAATTTATTAAGAGATAATACGAAAAAGATTTAATTATAAATCCCTTTGGCAGCTTTTAAAAACAATATAGAAAATTAAATGTTTGACTTAAATTAATAGAGGACACAATCAAATAAAGTTTCCGAAACTTTCTAATTAAACACCTAACTTATTACACAAAGTTACATACGAAGACAATCAAATTCTAAGTTTCTTAATCGCACAAGTTGTGTCTAAAATGTAACTCTGTGGTTTATGAACCACTATAACCACCGACATAACCTCGCCCTATAGCACTCTAACCATCAACCACACTCTGACATTATACAACACGCTAAGCTACCGGCTACATGCCAGGCCATCATCAAATCGTGCCATAAAAAAAAACGTATGTTTGAAATTAATTAGGTAAATATCTGTCATAAATGACTACGAAAAAAATTCACCGAGTGTGATAAACTCAAACATGTCTATAATATCTATCTTTATTTTTCATGGCACAATTTGATGCCATTTTATTGAATCACCTATATAATATAACCCCCACATATATTCAAGTTTCCAACTACAGTCTCTTCCTAATAAGAAGCTAATATCAATGTCCGTATTTCAACTAAATGTCACAGTTTTTATTTATATTACAAAATTCTAAACTAAAGTTAAAAGTACCATGTACAAATTTCATTGAAAAATGAAAGTCGCTATAAATGAAAATGAAGCGAAAGTAATATGCCAGGACTGGAATTCCTCGTGAAGATTGATTGTGAGTTAATGGATTTGATGATTAGACGCATATATGTACAAGTGAAAGAAGAGTTCGTAATTGTAATACCGTAAATAGCTCCGTGGCAATGCATCAAACTGTGAACATGGATTAAATTATCAAAACCCAAATTTGATTTTTTCGCTTCACTTAACCTACTTGACGGATTGTGAGTCGATATATCATTTATTTATTTATTTAAAAAGTGAGTACCACTTTTAGAAATTAATAAAATGGCATGATAAATTTATTTTATTTATTTTTTGATATTACGCAGATTTTATTCGTGTAATAGTTGTAATGGAAAAGAAACAAACAGTATAATATGTATGGTTAACTTAAAAGAAAAAGTTATAGTATTGAATTTTATAATTTCTTTATTAATCGGATAAAGATTGCAGCGCCAGCGCCATATTTAACTAAAATTTCCAACTAGATTCTTTTGCCTCGAAGACTTCGGGTTTTACAGGTTTCAAATTAGTTACTCATTCTTAGGGGTTAAATAACATAAATAGGTTCTAAACATAATTAAGCTTACAGGACGTTTGAAATAGAAAAGATAACTTTTAAGAATCTAATATTAAAAATCTGATGTGGACACCACATGATTTCCTTGTACACGTATTAAACTACAGATATATTTTTAATTGCGCATATTTGCCATTAAATCTTTTATTTTTTGTTCTAATCCATAGCAAACTTAATTTAAAAAAAATATATATATAATTTTTAAATTTAGATATCTCGCTTATGCAAAAGGCTAATTAAAAAATTCTTAATGTGCTAGGCGCAGAATTTAATTCTCTAAAACTTTTATTTGCAGCATTTATTTCTAAAATTAAAATAATACCATTTTTTTCAAGGAAAACTGTTAGCAGCTTCATGTAATGTTCCACTTGCGGTTAGTCTATTTTAACCAAAATCTATTATGTTATTTCCATTGATATAGTAGACTTATATACCAAATTTGGAAAGTTTTAAATTATATTTGAATATAGTTTTTCATGAAAATCTATTATAGGCTTCAAGTAAAGTACCACTTCCGGTAGTTGTATAATGACCAAAAAGGGAGGTGCACAACTAGATGTTATAACAGTCCTAAATATAAAGTTTCAATTTTCTACGGCTTACCGTTTTTGAGTTATGCGAGATACGTACGTACGTACGTACAGACGGCACGACGAAATTAGTCAAAATGGATTCAGGGAGGGCCAAAATACCTATTTCCGAAAATTTTCGCGATTACAATACTTCCTTTACTTCGTACGAGGAAGTAAAAATTGCAAACAATGTAGCTTTAAGAATCAAACTCGGTCCTCAAATACAAAGAGCGTTTTCACTAAGTTATCATCTACCAATGAGAGAAATTGAATAATTTAACAAAACTGATACCAAGTAATATGAAAGTTAGACTCGTGATTTATTTTTGAAATATCTTCGGATAAACAATATTTCAAAGTTGGCAATACTTCATAGAACTATAAAACAACAGATGTTACATCATAAAATAAATAATAAATTCCAAAACCATTAACTAATTTTGTTTTAACGTTAACTGAAACAAACAATACACAGCTTCATAGCTATGTCCAGCAGCTCAACATTAAACCCGAAGCTTTCCCAAAGATTAAACCTATCATCATATCGTTGTAAGCCACTGCCTCACCAACATCAACTGCCATCCTACCGAGAGAACGTTCCTACGGACGAAGAGCGAAAAAGGAAACACAATTACGGGTATGAGCTACGGTAATTACACTCCGAAACGTGAATGACTTGGCTGAATTCGCCCGTGTGCCATGCCGTGTGGTTGTTATGTTTTGTGTGGGCTATCACTGTTCACTGACTGCTGATTTGGATGCTCTCTTCGTTGAGAGATGCGATGTTTGTTGTACGAATGTAGGAAGTTGTGGAATTAGATTTTTTATAAACGTTTTTATGAGATGATGGAATTATTTTTGGTAATGATAGCTATAAAATGATAATAGGATGAATAGTATGTTACTGGTTTGGCGATGCGAATCCTTATTGATGTAATTGAAGTAATTATGTGCTGTAAACTATTTTAGTTTTATAATAGAAATTCTAAAGTTAAACACGAATTCAAATAATAAAACGAAATATCATAAAAAGCATTTACAAAAAATTTCAGATATCCCGAGATCTCGATTTCGAATCCCACTCAAGTTAAAAATATATGAACTATCTAAACTACGGCTCGGAGAGTTGGGACACTGTACTGAAATTAGGATTAAGTTCCTGGTAAATTGTTATTTGAAAAACAAGATAATAAAGGTGGCTTAGTGGTATCGAGTCGGCCTGTGGATCTTGAGAACCCTGGTTCGATCCCCACAGTCGACAAACAATTTTCACCAAATTAAATCTACCAACATTTTTGGGGACGTGATTTGACGGCTGGTAACCGCACTTCACGCGGAAAAAATATATCACTTAACGAAATCTGCTAAAGCGGAGTGCCCAGGCAGGAAATATGTTATTTTCCTGACTAAGCATGCAAAGCAAAGCTTTCCTGAGACTTAAATGTTTATTTTCTTGTCAGTTTCAGATAAAATACTTTTTTCCTTGGATAAAAAGTGTCACTTTCTTCCCTCAATTAAGACAAGCAAAATGTTACTTTCTGACAGGGTTGTGAAAAAAATAATTGTAATATTAACATGAAGTTAAATTAAATCGTAGTATTCCTACTACTTAATGGACTCTTTTAATTTAAAGAGAGAGAGAAAAAATAAATCTCTGTTAACTATACAATTATTTATAATAAGATAATCAGTTGAGAAGTTTTTTACAAAATTAATTTCACAAATAAAATTCTAGTTTTAAAAATACTTTTTAACGAAACTATTATAAAAGTATGTTAAAAAGATTATTTTTTATTTCAAATGAATTCAGTTCAATATTTAATTAGTACTCATAACAAGATCTTCCGAAAGTTTTGAACCATCTTTATATTAATTAGGTTTTATAATAATTATATATCAAATTTAGATGTAGCAACTTGATTGGAATACAGACTACAAGCATCGACGTACAATCAAATTTCATCATTTCAATTTAGACTTTACGTTGCATAACTTGAACTTGACCTTTTAAATACTACCACACATTTCCTTTTTAATGCTACTACAATCTTTCAAAACTCATAACACATAAAACAAATAATAAAAAAATCATTACATTAACTTGTAACTACGATAATATCTGGCTCTCTTCAATCAACCCATTCAACTTAGTTATTACCTACTGCTCTGATATCAACTTATATTATGTGTGTATTCCAAATTAAAAACTGTCCATCAGCGATCGTATATGCGTTCCAAACCGCTCAATACACACATAGACTACGCTTACACGAAAGTCTCAAATATAAAATATAATTTTGTGAGACTTAGCCAAGTGTTTAGTTTATATTTTATTAAACCTAGTTTCACCAAGTGTATGGATGACAATTAATTTTGTCTTTGTTGTCTCAAATATAATTTGACTTGACTTTTAAACAGCAAAGTTCGTGAAGCATTTGCAAACTTTGTAAAAATATTTATTGTTATTAACTATTTACTATTTCTTGAGCTCCACTGTCAAAGCTTAGTGAAACACTTATAGCCTGTATTTTAATATCCTAATAAAGTTCATAATAATCTTAAAACATTTTCATAATATGAACTATGATTTCAATGCGATAATTTTTGTTTGTTTACATAGATAAAATTATTAGGAAATTTGTTGAGCCTTATTCACAGCTCTTAAAATGGTTTTTTATTTTATCGATTGAAATGTTTGATATACGAAACTTTTAAACTTTGATTAAATTAATAAAAGCAAAGTAAAGTTGCATATCATATGGAATAATTGACCATGCTGCCAAATATTCAATAAATAATAAATAAATATATCATCACGCCTTTTACCCATTACTGGGTGTGGCACTCTACCGGAGCAGATCTCGGTAAGTAATATATTTTTTCGCGTGAAGTGCGGTTACCTGCAGTCAAATCACGGCCCCCAAAGATGTTAGTGAAGGGGAAGCCACAGGGGTAGATTTAATTTGGTGAAAATTGTTTGTCGGCTGTGGCTTTTATTTACTTAAACCAAGATTAAAATTCAAGTCCCGTTGCATAAACATAAACATAAAAGTTAGCAAATTGCAAAGTTTTGTCTTTGTTTTATCACTGTTTTAATATAAAGTAGTTTATTTTGGCTTTATTTTTTCAAATATCTATTAAACTAAAAATAGCGACAAACTATACAAACCAATTACTACCGTTTACTAATATTCCACATTGAAAAATTATTATCCTATATAATTATTTTGCATATTGATCATGAAGTTCGTCTTTTTAACGAAATATTTTTTAGAAAGTTATACTTTTTCAACTATTTTAAAAATCGTGAAAAAAAATAATACTACAATTTTTAATTTATTTCATCTCCTTAGAAGAATAATGTGCATATTATTTCCCTAGGTATAAAATCTTTTATTTCTGTGCCGATTTTTGTATCATATCAAGTACTCCCAGTCATGTTTTCACAATTCAAGTGAGAGTTTACAGAAACAAAATCTGAGAACATTTTGCAGATTCCAACGCTACTTAAATTGCTCATTATTATTGGTTAATTTTGACGTATTTAGTAGGCTTCAGTCAACATATTTCAAAGTCCTCTTTACAAAGATAAAATCAAGTCAAATTCCTTTTGGCGTACTTGTAAACGTAGTTATAAATGTATTATTCAAGTTGGTAATCATTCGTCGAACAATTAGAAGAAAACTAATTAAAAATGATAAAAGACCCGAATGGCCTCCAAGTGTCATCCCATCTCCCATCTCCCATCCCTGTAGAGAACTTTCATCGTGAAGGTCGGAAACTTGAATTGAATATAAATTACCTTAGAAAGTTCTGATTGGATGATGCTTCGTCGCCGAAATTGATCGGTAATTATAGATTAATAACTTACGTTGGGCAATCATGCCGCAGAGTTTGGTTACATAATACATTCATGCACTAAGGGGAGTTCAGTAATTATCCTGTTTTGTACGTATACATTTCTAGTAATTCTAATAATTAAACTTTGTTTAAGATTGATATGAAGATAATATTGAACTTCTGCTGACTTTCTGCAGGTGTACAGTGCTGTATGGTTGCAGATTTTTGTAAGAATCACACGCCTTTGGCCTTTCTATTCATTATTAATATTTCTGATAGGTTTCACATAAATAATTCCTTCTGTTGGAACACATGTCAAATTTTTACAAATGTAAAATATCTACTCCTACTACTACTTCTACAATTGAAAATATATATATATATATATATATATATATATATATATATATATATATATATATATATATATATATATATTTACTGATTATTTTGTTATTTTATGAGGTAGGTGACTTAATGTTATCGAGTCTAATTATTAATTTGAGAAACCGGGTTTGATTCTGACAATCGACAAACAATTTTCACCACTTTAAATTACCCCGGTTCGTCGTCCGCCACTAACATAATTTGAAGCCGTGAGTTGACGGTCGGTAACCGCACTTCACGTATATAAATATATCACTTACCGATATCTGCTTAGGCAGAGTGCCACACCCAGTAATGGATAAAAGGGGTGATGATATATTTATATATTTTATTTAAATACCGAATGGACTGTTTGATTAAAATTATGATCTTTATTATTCATTATTACTAAGATAATATCAGTAATTTTTGTTCGCTATATTCACAAAATAATTGATGTAATATTTTTGGTGCCAAATAGAGCCAGTCCGTCCCAATTAATATTATTATGTTAAAACCGGTCTCCAGTTTTAAAACATTTCTGCTATAACTGAATAAAAAATAACAATGTATTTTAAAAAGTAAAATAATTATAACTCAAATTCCTGAACATGTGTGCTCCACTGTTAAATCGTCCGCATAATCAGATAAAGTTTACGATCTTAATCTTCATCGTAAACTTACAAATATGTTTATATTTAATGTAGCAGGTAATACACTCGACAGGTTTACATTAAATGATGCTCACTAACACTGCCATTAACTCCGGATAAATTTAAATTAGGGAAAAGAATCCGTCTCATTAACTCGTAATTTTATACATCTGGTCTGGATTCCCATGCAGCCGCTGCCGCCTTGCATCAAATTACATCATGGCTTAATTCAATTAAACTTTAAGTTTTAATAATATGGATAAGTGTTGGTTAATGGTCTTGATACTAATAATAGCTATTTAGTAGTGGTTAATATTGTTTAAGATGTTTTTATAACTATCATTATGTGGTAAAAGTGTGTCGAAACGGATATAAAATTAATGAAAATTGGAGTATTTTATATTGTATACACGTGGTAAGGTCATTTTAATGCTATTTCCAATATTTATGTAGCTATGCGTATTTAGAAAATGAAATAAAAAATTGCATATCATCACACAGACGCCATTTTAATATGGCATATCTCATTAGATAATATATTTCTACCAAAGCTCCCAAAGATTTAGCATAAAAAAAATCGTAGCAGAAAATTTAAATCTGTTGTCAGTTGTAGAAAATGAACACAAATATAAATATATCATCACGCCTTTTACCCATTACTGAGTGTGGCACTCTGCCAAAGTAGATCTCGGTAAGTGATATTTTTCTTTGCGTGAAGTGAGGTTCTCAGCCGTCAAATGACGGCTCCGAAAGACGGTAATGGAGGGGGGGCCATAGGGGTAGATTTAATTTGGTGAAAATTGTTTGTCGGCTGTGGGGATTGAACCAGGGTTCTTAAAATCCACAGGCCAACTCGATACCACTGAGCCACCTATCCCATGACCACATTTACGTGCGGCAATACACTAGTGTGGTTACCGTTATGGCATTCGTATCCGAAGATCCCGAGTCTGAATGTCACTTAAGCTAAAAATATATGAAATGCCACACTGCGGCTCGGTGAATTCGGACCATGTACTGTAATTGGGATTAAATTCCTGTAGCATAAATAAATAAAATATTATTAATCTCAAAATCAAATAAATATGATAATTATTAGTGGAATATAGGTATAAATTAAAAGATCCTATTAAATATAAAAACTAAATAAACTATTAATTATTTTAGTATCATCTGTCACTTGGAATATGTGAAATGCAATATTGAATAATGTAAGCCAACCTTGTCCAGACCAAGTTAAATATTTAAATAAATGTATTAATTTCGGGATAAAATTTAATATAACGATTTGTCTGTTAGAAGTGCGAATGACGTGAGCTTCGATAAATTTACGTTCTAATATAAAAATAGCTGATAAAATAATACCATTTTTGTATTTGGAATTTTGTATATGTCTGAATTTTGTAATTTAATTAGTTTTGTAAGTAAATAGAATTGATGAATTTAATTTGAATATGAACTTTAGTTATACATTTTAAACCAACTAAGCTACAGTGGCCATGTGTTTCAAATTTGATTTAAATTTAATATTTTTCTCTATTTTGTTATGTCATAGTTAGCTCAAATCCCATAACTCTTTCATATACTGCCAAGAGAGTTGTCTGTAGTGACATTGTTATTTAAGGAAAATATTTACTAATTAAAATTTAATTAGTGTTTCAATAAATATTTAACAATTGATAAATTCAAATTGAATTATAAAGAGAAAAATTAGGATATCAACAGGATTTGAACCTTGGACCTATGAACTCCTGAGACATGCTTTAAACCAACTAAGCTATAGTCGTCATGTAATTTAAATCTGATTCTATTATAATTTCCCTCTCTATTTTGTTGAGTCTACTAGGGAGGCTCGATCCTGGCGGTATCCCAATTTTTCTCTTTATAATTCATTCTGAATTTTATACTTTGCCAGTAACATCTACAATCGAAATCAAATTCATATCAATAACAGTAACTTTGGTAGTTCCAGTTCATAAAATACGAAATTTTTTCCAATTCAATTTTTTTACGACAGTGGATGCTTCATTTTTAATTTGAGTAAAAGTACAGGAAGTGGGGAAAGTAATTAACTGTCTGTTGCATAAAAAGTTTTTAAAATTAGCTATAGGAAGTACAATGTCATCTGACAGGAATTATAATTTAAATAAAATCAATACTTTGTAACTTAAAAATAAAATCAATAATAGTAACTTTCATGCAACTATCAAATAAAGTTGACATTTACTCGTACAATTTAACTCGCTATATTTAACTTTTTGTAACCATCCCGACAAAAATTCATTATTGAACTGTCAGCTACTTTGACGGGTTGTTCTAAACCAATCATAAACATGATTACAAAATACCGATAATAATTACACTAATTGTTATTTTTTATGCAAATGCCTCCTTGATTATACATTCACATTTATAATAAACATAATTTTAAAATAAAAGATTCTTAAAGTGTTTTAATGAACATAATAGCAGTAGAGTGTAAAATTTTGTGTGTACCTCGGCCGGCAGAATATAGTCTGCCTCGGCCGCCTAACATTTTTTCGACGTACACAAAACAATCACGAATAATTGTTGTATCCCTAGACCATTAAATGACTTTTTGGCAAATCGAAGACTAGTAAAAAAAAAAATGTATCACATTTATCATCTCTTGAAACTCTTCTAACCTATCATACCTATTTCACAATTCTCACAACGAAACTCGAACCAGATTCAATTACAAATAACAATAAACGTTTCCATACTTCTCCGAACTGAAGCAATTATCAGATTAGCACTAAACAAAGGGCAGTAATGGAACAACTCAGCCTCATAGTCACAACACAGACTCAAACTCGGATGACTAGCGAAGTAAGACGAGAGAGAGCAACAAGAACATCTACACCTGCACTGAACACAGAGCATCCTCCGTGTAGTAGTGTCTGTGTATACTGCACGAGCAGCGAAGATGCGCTGATGATAAAGCGACGTTAATTAAGAGGCGCCAAATTCATTTACACAACAATCGCTTGTGACACTTCACTTGTTCGCCGACAAACAGATGCTGCAATGCATTCAATTCAGTACCCAACCTTGCAAACCTCCATGTATAATACATGAATGAGTATTGGTTAGTGTAGAAGATTGGAGTTTTAATTTTATGGAAGGATGGAAAATGTAATAGATAAGAAAGCTGCATTTACAGAAAATAAGATAGAAATAACATCTACTGAGACAGTTGCAAAATCTTTCATTACGGTAGTATGATTAGAATTCAAAGTTCCCGAGTGCGAATCCTATTCAAGCCAAATAATATATGAACTAACACACTGCGAATCAGTGAGTCTGAATCCTGTACTGTAATTGGGATTAAACTTTTGTTGTACAATGTAGCATAAATAAATAAATAAACATGATATAAATATGATGAATAAGGACAAGTGTATGATTCTTGATTTTAGATTCATTGGTTAGATTTTTCGAGTGTTTACCTACAATTGTGTGGTGTTCACCTTCAAAAACAAGCGCAGAGGGATGCTCCCTTCCTTTCTTATCTTTTTGATTCATTTTCTGGTTTTACTATAGAGTGTCCAACTGCAATTGTGTGGAATTCAGTTTCAAAAACAAGCGCAGGAAGATACTCACTTCCTCCCTCATCTTTTTTTACTTCATTTTCAGTTTTTATTATACAGTGTGTAACTGCAATTGTGTTAAATGTATTTTTAAACAAGCGCAGGTGATGCTGCCTTCATTTCTTATAGATTCGTTGTTAGAAATGTGGGCGTAAGTGAAGATTTACGAAACAGGTGTACAGGAGTGAATGGATGGATGTTTGTTGCGTGATGATGGATTTTGGTTGTGAGAAAAGAAAGAGTTCGTATGGCGGAAGTGTTAATGTGGTCGAAACAAGTATCGTGTGTCAGGATGAGAATGTTGACGGGTTCGTGCTACCCCATTTAATGGGATATAGCGTGATGTTATGTATGTATGTATGAGTGTAAATACGAAGTCGGTTAAATTAGCAACCAATGTCTATTTTGCTCAAGAATTTGTTTCTTATTTGAAATAGGAACCTATTTTTAAATTGACTTATTCAATTCAGTATTTTTTTCTGAATTCACGAATACAAAGTTCAGTATCCTTACATTACAAACTTTTTGAAAAAGTGCATATTAAATTGGCATTAATTTAATTCAAATCGCACAGATATCAGCGTGCTATGAAAGAAACAAATAAACAAATTATAATATGTCATAGAATTAAACTGTTAAATAAATTTTGATAAGTATTCATGTGTTCTTTATATAGCACACTCCACATTGACTCCTATCAGATTTGAATTAAATTAATGTCAATTTAATAATATGAGGGTATTGAACTTTGTATTCGTTGAATTCAGAATAAAATTCACTTTCGCACAACAAATCAGTTCTCATTTAAAACTTTGTGAACCACTGGTCTAAGAAAATTATTGTTTTCCTCATTGAAATTGTTTGATAATTTAACAGACTTCGTAATTCCTACATTGCCCGAGATAGTAATAGTGTACCTATATAAATGGACATCAATATTATAGTAAGTAGTCTTTTGGTGAAATATGTCTCATCTTGAAAAGTAGAAACTTAACTTTTTGGGAAATAAATAATATTGGAATATATAAAAACTTTAATCTAGTATTAAAGTAGGATCCGACAATTAATGCAGACTTCAGGAACTTTTAACTAAATATATATATATTTTAAAATTAAATTAAAAAACACTAGGTTAGTTTCAAATAATGTAAAGTTTATTTTACAATACGTATTTCGGTCGACTAGACCATCATCAGGTGAACAAGATATATCTTGTTCACCTGATGATGGTACGTATTGTAAAATAAACTTTACATTATTTGAAACTAACCTAGTGTTTTTTAATTTAATTTTATTATAAAATGTTTCTACGAGAACCGACAGTTAAATTTATCGAATTTATATATTTATTTAATAAATAGGACGTTATTAAACTAATTTTCAGCTTGTACATAAATAAAATTATACAAACAATTTTTACCACATTAATATAACCACTATGGCTCACTTACTACTAACATATTTGGAGGTCGTGACTTTACGGCTGGTAAAACTACTTCACGCGCAAAATATATCACTTACCAAGATCTGCTGCGACATAATTCCCCACCCAATAATGGGTGAAAGGCGTGATGATATATTTATTTTATTTAAACATGCTCAGTTTGGATACTAGTCTAAAAAGTAAAAATTAGAAAACACGTGGTTATAAAATTAAGAAAGGACAGGCTTTCCTAAACAATACATAGAAATATAATTATAGCAGCAAAAATTATAAAATAGTAAACTCATTTTAGAACAACCTAAACAGGAACACACAAAAAATGTGTAAGGACTTGAATTTATCGGGTGTAGAGAGAAAATCAAGAACGAACAAAGTCCCGCCTAAATATTAAAACCTACATTTCAAGAAGAGACTAATTTTATTTAAAAAATATGAAATAATATGTACTGAATCAAACCAAGAGAGCTAAATTAATGAAAAAAAAAAGATTTTAATATAGATATTACTATTACCATTTTATTTATGTACATTCACGCCTTTTACCCATTACTGAGTGTGGCACTCTGCCGAAGCAGATCTCGTTAAGTGATATATTTTTTCGCATAAAATGCAGTTAACAGCCATCAAATCACGGCCCCCAAAGATATTAGTGGAGGGGGAGCCACAGCGGTAGATTTAAATTGGTGAAAATTGTTTGTCGGCTGTGGGGATCGAACCAGGGTTCTCAAGATCCACAGGCCGACTCGATACCACTGAGCCACCTATCCCATTTATTAAGAGGAAGAAAAAAGATAGTCAACAGTCAGAGCACTTGCTCTAACCTAAATTTGAAAATTATTAATGTAATATTTCCACAAACTAATTAACAAACCCAACTTGGTCAAACTTGAACCAAGTATCAACATGACATAATACTCAAACTTTACCACTTAACAAAGTCATTCAACTCCTAAACTAAACAACTATACCACTATTTCCTAGCCTTAGGCCCTACACATGTCCCCATTCTCGCATACCCTTACCCATACACATACAAGGACGTCCCTTCATTCAGCCTTCTTGCTCTTGCTTGAGGTTAAACGTGGAACGCGGTTCACGTGCGATCGATTGATTGAAGTCGCGTTTAGAGGCACGTAGAACGCGTGGAATTCCTGTGATGACGCCGCTAATAGATCGCTAGTAGAAGCGTGAGTGGGAGACAGACGAGGATTTTAATGAATAGCTTCTGGTTGGAGTTTAATCAATTGTCACTTTGAATCTGTTTAAAAATTAAATCGAGCGGTTGTATCGTGAAATGACAACTTTAATTTGTTCATCATAAATAACTCTAATTGTGATTTTAAATTATTGCAAAAAACTTTAAGGGTATAAAGCGTGTTCGATAAATATTTATTTATTTATTTATTTATGTACGCTGTACAACAGGAACTTAATCCCAATTACAGTACAGGATCCGCACTCACCGAGCCGCAGTGTAATAGTTTTATATAATTTTTAGCTTGAGTGAGAGCCGAACTCGGGATCTCCGGATTCAAATTCCGTATCGCTATCCTCACCACCGTACTGACTGAACCATATTTGAGGAATAAATAAATAAATATATCATCACGCCTTTTACCCATTACTGGATGTGGCACTCTACCGAAGTAGATCTCGGTAAGTGATATATTTCTTCGCGTTAAGTGCGGTTACCAGCCGTCAAGTCACGACCCCCAAAGATATTAGTGAAGGGAGAGCCACAGGGGTAGATTTAAATTGGTGAAAATTGTTTGTCGACTGTGGGGATTGTACCAGGGTTCTCAAGATCCACAGGCCGACTCGATACCACTGAGCCACCTACCCCATATAAATAAATATATATACGCTTTATTCTTTCATCTATATATCGAAATCTTAGATAAAATTTAAAGGAAATTTTGAAAAAATAATTCCTTTAGGATGAAGCAAGTTTAGCTAAATCGGCAAAACATAGTCCCCTCCAACAGAAGAGCATTTTATATAATGGACAAACCTTTTAACCGTTCCTCAGTTTCAGATGAAATTTACAACCCTCAGGCTTTATAAATAAATACTCACTCTCCAAAACATGCTTCAACTCTTTATTCATTCATCCATTCATTCAACGAATAAAGCAACATACATTTATCTGAGAGAATGTATAAACTGATTCAAAAGTATGAAGTTTTCAATTTGTTATTTTTTAAAATTACATCTATCTTTTCCTATATTTTTACCGGTATAATACTCCGCAAATTTTATTGTAATAATTGTATTCCATTTTCCACTTAACTCACTTAAATATATAAGTTTAAATAAATCCACATGATTAATTGAAACTAACAAACTGATTGACATAAAGAGGTAGATTACTTCAAACTGCGTCTTAGTTTGTAAATTTAGTAATAGTATAAATGAATGATTAAAATAAATGCAATAATAAATAGTAAATGCAATAAATCTAATGACGAGTAGTAAGCTTTTTCCGAAAATATAATAACTTCAATTACATATACAGAAATGTGAGTATTCGGGTAAAGCTTGACAAAGATAACAGCAAAAAAATAGGTAAAGTAAAATGATATAAGATTGTTATCCTCTATTTAGGATTATAATATTTATCGTTTTAGTAACAATACAGGTGCCTCTAATACAAATACTATATTTCGGAAATATATGAAAAAATGTACTTTTTATTTAAACTACTCGTATCTATAATTTTCCAGCATTCATAGATAAAATTCAAATAATTTTTTTCTAGACTCATTAAAAAGTAGGCTTCTAAAATATCATTTGGTAATAGAAAGTGAATAATTGCACACTTAGGCTCTTTGCAAACTGTTCCTCTAGGCACCGGATTCTTTGCAGACCACAAATGTAAAAAAAAACTTTTATTAATTATAGGTACAAATTTATTAATTTATTTATATATTATGTACTCCTCTGGTTGAAAGTATCTAGTTGCAGCCCTCGCTACACTAGTGCTACAATCTCTAGCCTCGGTCCATAAACAGCTACTTTCAACTCTTGGTACACAAATAACTATAAACAATTATCACTTTAGGGGCAAATCGATCAAAAGTTACTAGCTCACTAGCAAACTTAGCGAATATAAAAGTGTTCCCTTGAAAGTTATATCAAGTTGTACAACATAATAAATAAATGTTGTTCTTGTCCCGCGTGTTGGCCGCGCGGGTTGAGGGCCTGACTCACGACCATAAAGTCGTGGGTTCGGGTCCCGCCCGTGGTGGCCATACAAAGGAAATATCGGCATATGACCTGAGTAGTTGGTCCGATATATAAAATTAAAAAAAAAATGTTGTTCAAACTTTTTCGTTTATATGTTCTACAATCTTTAAATCTTTTCCGCCACCTCTAACACAAAAACATAAATCTTGCATATCCACAAAATCCAGCTTTTCACCCTCTTTCTCTTTTCCCCATCCCTCTCCTCTCCAAAAAACGCCACGAATACACGAAACAAGCGAAGCCCTTCAGTTGGCGCCGTCATCGTGCGATCGATGCTCGCTGTTCATAACGCAACTGTCAATTCCCACGACAACGTCAGCGTCAGCATCAATGGCATTCGCCAGCTACAATGAGCTACATCGGCACCGGGCTCTGTACTCACTAGATTGTCTGTTGCTAGAGCTGAGCTAACTGCATTAGAGGTTTGTCAGGCTATGGAGATGATTGATCTCATAGAGTGGAGTGTATGGTTGGGTAGGAACTGATGTTCTGAGACTTCAAGGTGGATGCGGGTGAAAGCAGAGTAATTGAGATTAAGAGGATAATCCTGATAAAATTTTGACAGGTTTCTTTAGTACCTACCAATTTATGACAATATACTAATAATTGTTAAGATGATACAATTTTTGAACTAAATTATATGAAAGAAATAATATTTATTTTATGTTTGATTAAATTGTAATAATTATAGAATATGGTAAAACAGTTTTCTGCATTTAGAAGTATTGAAACTAAATTTTTTAATGTTATTTTGATCGGGGCCTAAAATGTACCGGACCAAATTACGACGTTCTTCCGGTTCGTGAAATTGAGGTAAATATTGTTGCGGTTCGTGAAATTATTAAAATGATTGTTCATCTTTTTATTGACAGAATCTTTTTTTATTGGATATCTAAAATGTATATTTCTGTTTAAAAATAAATTTGCTTATTAAATTAAAAATAATATATTATGCAACAAGTTTATAATAGCCATTATACACGAGTTGCATACGCTATTTTTTGTACGACCAAATCTAAAGTCCAAAATGACTCAAATAAATGTCACCCTTGAATGTAAAAAAACTATTTTATTGAGAATGTCATGGAAACCATAGCAACAGTCAATGCTGTGCGGTTATTAGTCAATAATCTGTATTGTAATAAAAAAATCTGTGTCATAATGAATGTCATACAAGTATTGATAATACATATTTAATTAGGAAATTAAAGTATGAGCGTAGAAGAAATCATTTTCTGAGGCATGTTGTTTTTTTAAAAGTGAAGTGGCGTTTTGGTACTTGAATTTTCCATTTCTAACCTGGATTTTTATAAAATGAATAATTATGTGCCAAAACATGTTTAATTTATAATTTTATAAAATAGCAGTTTCTATTCATTTTACTTGAAGCATTATATATGTATAATTTAATCACGTTTAACTATAAGAAATATACTCACACTTTAGATGGCATTGTCAAGATCTTACAAAAATTCCATAGAAGTTTATTGTTTGTAATTCAAAAATATATTATTTTGTACTACGAGTATATAAACGAATTTTGAAACTAACCAAGTGTTTATCTTTCAAATTTTTATATTATTTTCAATACAGACAGTATCTCAAAGGATGCAATAATTTTCATGTACTAAACATAAATTCACGAGTTCAAATCTAGCTGATTTCAATTTATATACTGTAGGTACTATAAATTGGGATTAAGTACCTATTGCGCATAGAATCAAAAGAAAAAATTAAAGTTATTTTTTAGTTTATCTCGGTAACTATTTAAATACAATAATCAAATGAAAACCAACCTTATTTGATACAGAAAAATAAAAATAATACAAAAATAAACAATATTAAAAATAAAATGATGACTACAAATATTTATTTTTTTCTTTTAGACTTGATTAAAACTTCTATTCCTTAATACATATTTCTTGTAGTATGCACTAACCTTGAAGTTTGAAAAAGAAAATGTTTAGTGCACATGGGTACTGAATAAGCCTATAATTATCAATTTCGTGAGAAGACTTACGAAAAACAATGCATTATAATTACTTTGATTAGATTAAAGTTACCGACAATCATTAAACATCTAGCATATTGACAGCTATTTAAACTGACAGCTACATATTAAATATTCTTTTCTTTTTGTTTAACGTTTTGTTACTTAATAATAATTCGATTACTTACATGACTATTAATTATTACATATTTAAGTGTCATAACCACCAATCATCTTCACCTAGAAAAAATTCTGCTGTGTTACGACATATTTTAAATAATATTAACATTTGATTTCTGAAACTAAACGCAACCGAAGAAAATGTCTCCGGGCTACAAAATGAACCAACTTATTATTTTCTATAAAATGTTTATTCATGTATTTTTTTTTAAACAAATAACTATGTACTTATAGTAGTTATATAAGTTCAGTACTCTTGGTTTTGGTTTATAAATATTATTTAGAAAACAAATTATGAAAAAGTATTAAAATAAAAAATTTAATTATTAGGGATCTGAAATAAATATTGTTCATTTATATTTTAAGTTTCGTAGTGAAAAATATGTTCAACAAAAGTTAAAATTACAATGTAGAAAACAAAAAACATAAAGTTTGCTATTTTTATTGTGTCACTGAATAACAAAATAACAAAAATTGGCAGCCAAGGATGAAAATTGTTAAACGTAAAAAGTTATTCTGGATAACAAACTGTGGAAAATGGAACAAAAACACCTGGCGCTTACAATTTTTATCTTGTCAATAAATGCATATTCATAACGGAATAAATTAAAAATAATATTTATTCTGTGTACAGTCTGGAATTTTAATTAAAATAATGAATTCACAAAATATTTACAGATCACGTACTATTCCAGCAACAGAAGAAATATACGTGGTTTATTAAATATTGTTAATAATAAATAATATATTTAATAATAATTTAATTCTAGCACTCACAAATGCCCAAAATTTTATATAATTATACACAAAATTTATGAATTACATCATTTTTATTCAAATACACAAGAGCTTTTTATTTTTCCTGATAAATTTATGTTTATCATCAAACCTAGCAATTTGACATGGAAAACTTTAGAAGAAGTGATTTTTATTTGAAAAGAGGTTTTTGAATTAAATTACTATCAGATTTAATTGTCAAACTGAAATTTATCTGAAGAAAATAAAATGCTAGAGTGTAATTCGACATTAAAATAAAATAATTCAAATGACATTATTGCATATCTGATTGTTAAGAGAAAGAGAAATTACGTTTTATTAGTTGCAAAAGTTACCTTTTTTTGTAAGGTAGGTGGCTCAGTGGTATCAGGTAGATTTGAGAACCTAGGTTCGATTCCCATACCCGACAAATAATTTTCACCGCATTAAAACTACATCTGTGGCTCCCCTTCCACTAACATATTTGACAGCTGGTTATCATCGAGATCAGCTACGAATAATGGGTAAAAAGCAAAGTGAGATAGTTGTTTTTTTTTGGTTTACGGTTTAGTTTGTATTGAAGTAAAATTATTTCATTAAAATTATCTGAGTAAAATTTTTGAAGGCTAAGATTTGACAGATAGTAACTTCGTGCGCAAAACTATATCAATTACTAAGATCTGCAGTAATAATTACAAAACGTGCTCGACATATTTAATTTGTTATTTATACTTGCCCAATTACTTGTAAATAGAATTCAATTAAAATACTTAGAGTGTAAGTATTTATTAAAATATCAAAAAGGGAACCTTCTTACAGAAGTTAATATATGTTATTATTAATAAAAATTATCAGCATTTGAAGCCGCCAACAGTTGCTAATAAAAGATCATATTACTCACACGTATACATACATTCTTTCAAGATGAAATTTATTTTTCCATACAAATTTTATGTCGCGTTTAAAAACCTATTTATAAGCATCGTTGAAATTTACTGATATTGTCAGTATAAATTACCATATAAAACTACAAAATATCTGAAGACAAAAATAAATCTCAGTTTTATATCCCCAAATATTTTTTTGAAACCACGCAAAAAAATCATAAACTTAGAACAAAAAATATCAGTAAATGGCAGTACAACAAGGGTGGTGATTTATGTTATGTTTCCCTATAGCACGAGTACAGTCAGTTCATAACCCTCGCAATGAGGCTAAGTGATAAACAACATAGTCCTGTGTCATTAGGCGTGGTCAGGATTAGATTGATTCTTCCTCCGGGAACAAGAGATAGATAGAAACAGTTCTGTAAATGAGATAATGCAATGTTGGGTTATTATACTTCTGAATCTGCTGCGTTGTTGTTGATGGCAAGTGTGTGCTTTTTGTAGAGGTTTCTGTATTCATTAGTTAATGATATTATATAGTGTGTTTCAGTGTTAGGGTGAAAAAAAAAGAAACTTATTAAAGCTAAATTAACAGAATAGAATATAATCAATATTACTAGCCATTACTTATTACTAATTTTTTTTTCGATAAATGTTACAGCACATCGCGAGTGAACTGGCAAAACCTCCTATCGTTAATTTTTAAGCAAAATGAGTTATAGGTTATATGTTAGTTTAATTTGAATATCTTTGCGCATGCACCAACAAAGTCTCCTAAGTTCTAAAAAATTATTTTACTAGTTAATTAGCACTTTCAAAATATCTCCTACTTGAATCTTGAATCTATCTTATTACATGTCATACGAATGTCAATGTGTGTTGCGGAGTGCTCGTGTTTCTTTTAATTTACAAGGTGGATTGCTGTTAAAAAGGTAATTAAATTATTAATGATATAAAGTAATATTATTATTTGCGATCGTGTTGGGATATACTGTAGTTTTTTAGTTCCTAATTTATAATTTCCTGTGTTTCTTTCTTGATATTTCAGACAGGAGGAATTCCTGCCGTGTACAAACTGAAGATAGGAGATTTTGAAAATGTACTGTTTTTTTTTCATATTGTATAATGTATAATTTTTTGGATAGGAGATATTGTTAGATCACACGCGATATGCAAATCTATAAATATTTTAAAGTTTAAAGAAAACATCTATATTAACAGATTCTATCGAAATATTATTTCAAATGTTTGGGTGCAGTTTAGAAAAGCCAGTTGATAATGCATTTTTGTCGGGCTGTTTAAAAATAAGTTGAATATCGCGCGCTGAATTGTGCGCCTAAATGTCAACTTTGTTTGATACATATTTACGTTCTAGTATGTCAGGAAAGATTCTCCGGACTAACTTAATTCTATATTCATTGATTTAATTCTAGACTTCGCGGAAATTAACATAATTTTACATTGTTAAATCCACGAAGAATTCAATTACCAGATATTTAGGATGCTTGTAGCTTTTCTTTCTAATTGTATTTTTATTTTGTTTCTTGTAAATTTTCTTTTTGTTATATTCTATTTGTATTGTTTCTAATTATTTACTTTATTATAAATGATATTCATTATTTTATATTTGATAAATATATATAATCTGAATTTATAGAGCTGTCGTGTTCAAGACTGGTAAGAAGACAGTTTATTTGTTTATGCCATTATATCAGATACGTTTACAAGTACGTCATTGAATTTATTTGTGGTACTTACGCAATTCAATTTGTTTCTGTCATTTACATGTTTTATTTGTAAAGAAAACAACAAAGGATTTCGTTTGCTGTTGCCATGGCTTCAAAATGATGTATTTTCTACGTTATTTTACATGGCGTATAATTTAATTTACAAACTCAATTAAAATTAAATCAAATAACATGTAATAATTCAAAATTTGATCATTTAATATGAGAAAAAGGTGTAAATAATATTTTATTTTTCTTTTATCTGATCGTAAATCTTTGATAAGTTTATATTCCAACAAACATTCTGCGAAATAAGAAACTGAATACAAACTACGTGTTTAAGACAATACTGTTACCTACTCTATTTCTAATTAAAGTTGTTAGTTGTTCCAGAACTTTAGCGTTCCGCGAATGAATATTTAAGAGGAACTTTAATAGACTTGCTCAACTATTCGTACTAGCATAGCAGTATGATTTAGGTACATTATTATACTAGCGCTACCGCAATAATTAAACAGATGATGATTTAAAAGAATTCCACTTGCAAAGTATAATGAGTCTAGAAAAAATTTACCCTTATTGGAAATGAATCTTTCATTCAATCACATTAAATAAATTAATATTGAAATTATATTTCGTCCAAATCCAGACCAATTTAATTAAAAAGTCGCGACAATAAAAGTAGAGAAATTTGGTTAAAGTCAAATTATTAATTATCAAGCCAATTGTCATGAAGGAAACATAAATTTTGTCTGAGAAAAACTGAACCTTAACTGGCATATTTTGAGTTAATTTACCGAATGAAGTATTTTATTAAAATTATGATACCTATTATATTTACTGTTTCAAAGACCATGAAGATAAATAAAAGTTGATCCTATTACAAATAATTCTCTTCTCTGTTTATACAAAGTAAAACTAACAAAAGTGACACTTATATATGAAGTTTTCATACATGTAAATAAATAAAAATTAATAAATATACTAAGGCACACTGCCGTAGCAGATCTCGATAAGTGATAAATCACAACCCTCAAAGATGTTAATTATTTGTATATTAAGAGAAGAAAGTGAATTATTTATTCCAGGAGGTACCGATTTATTGCCCACGCCGAAAACTAGGGATATAACGCATCTGAAGAAAGAATGACAATATACATATATAATTTTTCATTACCTTATCAGAAAGCAATTTTTTTTTACTTAAATTTTATTTTCTTGACAGGTGTTACCTGGATGTCACTAATGCCCAATAGTACCGTTGTTTTCCTGTTGCCATAGATATGGCTTTACTTTTCTTTCCTCGAGAAGAAAACTTTAGCATATAATAAGTAAAATTATTTATTAAATGACTTTAGTTTCTTTGCTGAGAAAAAGAATATTTGTAGGTATATCCCAAATATGCTATTTCATTTATTTTCACGGCCATATCAGGAAGTAAAATATCCTTCCTTCAGTTACCAAAAGAAAGTACTACATTTCATCTCTAAAAAAAAAATTCGTCCTTAGGGATGAACTGTATCTCAATTGAGGGAAGAAAATGTTACTTCTTGGCCGGGTTGTAAAAAATAGTGGTAAATCTGCAGGAGAGCCACTTCACCTTCGATTTCGATGAAACTTTGCCAAAAGTTTCCTCTCAGCGAGCAGAATATAGGAAAAATACTAACAATTGGCGGTCGAAATTATTTGACCATGAAATCGAAAAAAAACACCAATAACCATGCCGAACTTAGTACAGAACGCATTTTTATGATAAAAGAAATAAATGAGAGGAAACTTTTCACAAATTTTCAGCGAAATCGAAGGTAAAGTAGCTCTCCTGCAGGTTTACCAAAATAGTGTTTATTTTTTTAAGGAAAAAAGTCGTAACAGAGTAATATAGCATTATTAGTTAATTTTTAATTAATACAAAATTAAACGATCATAAAATATTAGTTTGAAAACAATTTATCACTTGTGGCGTGACCCGCACTGTAAAAATCAGGTTAATGCAGGAATTCAACAATTTCCTATTTCCATGACGATAAAAATAACCTCAAATCAATATTTCCTTACAGTTACAACACAATGCAGAATGTGCTACTTCTCATTTAAATCGGAAACACATTAACCCTGACCTGCCACATTCCTACCCTTTCCACATACTTACAACAAAAGACAAGCAATTTCAATATGACATGAAAGATGTCAAATACTCGTACTGTCATCTGTCAAACACTTATAGGTTATGTAAGTTTATTTATTAAGTGTGCGTTTCTCTGTACAAAGAAGTGAATATTTCATGGAATGAGTAATTCTGTACAGCTTATTGCGAACAAGGTCACATTACAGGGAGGTCCATTGATTTTGTGATTGAAGTGTTGATAATATACCGCAGTCTAGCCGTTTCTGTAGTTAATGTTAGTCATACCGTAATATGTCGAACGGTGGTTAAGGTTTTTATTTTTCTGTGTCATTATGCGTAAAGCATGCGGGGCACACGCAAGGGTTGTTTTTCTATTTGCAAAGCAAATAAGGCATGCGATTTTATCAACTGCTGTTTTATAATGTTAACAAAATACAGGCCGAGTTTTTTCTTTTTTGGGCCTACTATTGAGATTTCAAAAATCATAAAAGATACAACGTCGTTTTATTTATCAAAGTATGTAATAATATTTTCAGTTACAATTTTAATTATATTAGTTAATTTTTTCAAAATAATAATAATACAGTGCAATCGCCGAGTGAAAAATATGTCTGAATTATAATTTCACCTAAATCTATATAACAAATCTGATATGGACACCACAAGACTTCCTTGTACGCGTATTAAACTATAGATATTTTTTTAATTGCACATATTTGACATTAAATTTTGAATTTTTTTCTTTTTTTTTGTTCTAATCCATAGCAAACTTAATTTAAAAATATCTGATGTGGACACCACATGACTTCCTTGTACACGTATTAAACTATAGATATTTTTTTAATTGCACATATTTGACATTAAATCTTTTATTTTTTGTTCTAATCCATAGCAAACTTAATTTTTAAAAAAATCAAAAAATATATAATATTTAACTTTAGATATCTCGTTTATGCAAAAAGCTAATTTAAAAATTCTTAATGTGCTAGACGCAGAATTTAATTCTCTAAAACTTTTATTTGCAGCATACATTTCTAAAATTAAAATAATACCATTTTTTTCAAGGAAATCTGTTAGCAGCTTCATGTAATGTGCCACTTCCGGTTAGTCTATTTTAACCAAAATCTATTATGTTATTTCCATTGATATGGTAGTCTTATATACCAAATTTGGACAGTTTTGGATTATATTTTGATATAGTTTTTCAATATATTATAGGCTCCAAGTATGGTACTTTACTTTCCGGAAGTTATATAATGACCAAAAAAGGAGGTGCACAACTAGATGTTATAACAGTCATAATTATAAAATTTTAACTTTCTACGGCTTACCGTTTTTGAGTTATGCGAGATACATTACGTACGTACAGACGGCACGACGAAATTAGTCAAAATGGATTCAGGGATGGCCAAAATGCGTATTTCCGCTGAAATCTGAGAACCGAAAATTTTCGCGATTACAATACTTCCTTTACTTCGTGCAACTTTTCTTAATTTTTTTTATTCTTTCCTTCGTCTTAACATTTTCTCCCTCTTTATATTCATCTTTCTCTCTAAGAATTTTTATTCTCTTTTTGTTGTTAAAATTTTCTAGCTTTTTATTCATCTGCTTGTCGTTTTTCAGAAATGTATTTCTTCATTCTACCCTTCTTTTGCCTGTTTGATTGTTTCTTTCCCATCCTTTAATTATTCAATGAATACAACGAAAGGTGCACAACTAAATGTTGCTAATGCAATGACATTGACATTTAATTTTTTATTTTTTTCTTATTTTTTGTTCTAATCCATAGCAAACTTAATTTTTCTTAAAAATAAATATATAATTTTTAAATTTAGATATCTCGCGTATACAAAAGGCTAATTTAATAATTCTTAATGTGCTAGACGCAGAATTTAATTCTCTAAAACTTTTATTTGCATCATTTATTTATAAAATTTAAATAATATCATTTTTTTCAAGGAAAACTGTTAGCAGCTTCATGTAATGTGCCACTTCCGGTTAGTCTATTTTAACCAAAATCTATTATGTTATTTCCATTGATATAGTAGTCTTATATACCAAATTTGGAAAGTTTTAAATTATATTTGAATATAGTTTTTCATGAAAATCTATTATAGGCTTCAAGTAAAGTACCACTTCCGGTAGTTGTATAATGACCAAAAAGGGAGGTGCACAACTAGATGTTATAACAGTCCTAAATATAAAGTTTCAATTTTCTACGGTTTACCGTTTTTGAGTTATGCGAAATACGTACGTACGTACGTACGTACAGACGGCATGACGAAATTAGTCAAAATGGATTCAGGGAGGGCCAAAACACCTATTTCCGTTGAAATCTGAGAACCGAAAATTTTCGCGATTACAATACTTCCTTTACTTCGTACAAGGAAGTAAAAACAAAAACTATGTAATTTTTACTTCCTTGTACGAAGTAAAGGAAGTATTGTAATCGCGAAAATTTTCGGTTCTCAGATTTCAACGGAAATAGGTGTTTTGGCCCTCCCTGAATCCATTTTGACTAATTTCGTCATGCCGTCTGTACGTACGTACGTATCTCGCATAACTCAAAAACGGTGAACCGTAGAAAATTGAAACTTTATATTTAGGACTGTTATAATATCTAGTTGTGCACCTCCCTTTTTGGTAATTATACAACTACCGGAAGTGGTACTTTACTTGAAGCCTATAATAGATTTTCATGAAAAACTATATTCAAATATAATTTAAAACTTTCCAAATTTGGTATATAAGACTACTATATCAATGGAAATAACATAATAGATTTTGGTTAAAATAGACTAACCGAAAGTGGCACATTACATGAAGCTGCTAACAGTTTTCCTTGAAAAAAATGGTATTATTTTAATTTTAGAAAGGAATGCTGCAAATAAAAGTTTTAGAGAATTAAATTCTGCGTCTAGCACATTAAGAATTTTTAAATTAGCTTTTTGCATAAACGAGATATCTAAATTTAAATATTATATATTTTTTGATTTTTTTGTAAATTAAGTTTGCTATGGATTAGAACAAAAAATAAAAGATTTAATGTCAAATATGTGTAATTAAAAAAATATCTATAGTTTAATACGTGTACAAGGAAGTCATGTGGTGTCCACATCAGATATTTAAATTTACATCTCTCGCTTATACAAAAGTCTAATTTAATCATTCTTAATGTGCTAGACGCAGAATTTAATTCTCTAAACCTTTTATTTGCAGCATTTATTTCTAAAATCAGAATAATTCCATTTTTTTAAGAAAAACTGTTAACAGCTTCATGTAATCTATCACTTCCGGTTAGTCCATTTTAACCAAAATCTATTATGTTATTTCCATTGACATAATAGTCTAATATACCAAATTTGAAAAGTTTTGAATTATATTTTAATATAGTTTTTCATTAAAATCTATTAAAGGCTTCAAGTAAAGTACCACTTCCGGAAGTTATATAATGACTAAAAAGGCAGGTGAACAACTAGATGTTATAACAGTTCTAAATACAAAATTTTAACTTTCTACGGCTTACCGTTTATACGAGATACATACGTACATACGTACGTACAAACAGACGTCACGACGAAATTAGTCAAAATGGATTCAGGGATGGCCAAAATGCGTATTTCCGCTGAAATCTGAGAACCGAAAATTTTCGCGATTACAATACTTCCATTACTTTGTACAAGGAAGTAAAAACGGCAAACTTTTTTATGAACTGTCATTTGAATTTGAAAACCTATCATCCATATCTTATAAGTCAATTATAATCAAAGAAGTAAATACTAAATTGTTTGTTTCCCTGTTTCTGAATATCAGATATATTTTAGGAGTTTTCGAAGATTTGTTCACTTTGCAAATAAAATACAAACATAAAAATCAAACTTCATATACTCAAAGCGCTCTAAATTTAAATTTCTGCTGGTCTATTTGTAGATGTAATACAATTTAATATTTTTTCATGATACTGTCAGAAAGTATAATTTTCTTTTCTCAAGAGTTTTTGTTCTTTTCTAGGAAACTGGAAAACAACAGTATAATTTGATACATCCAAGTGAAATCTGTAAATAGAAAATAGTAAACCTCATCTAAATTCTTAATTTATTTCTGAAAAATGTACTTTCCAATAGGGTAGTGCAAAAATTATATGTCTTCTTCTCGAAAAAAATATCAGTCTTCTCTCAGATGCTTTATATCTGTCGTCTTCGGCTGGAGGCATGTAACGACACCTTCGGGAAGAAATGTGTCTCACTCTCTTTGCCAACAAATAACTAAAGTATATCCTTTATCAACTTTTCTGCAAATAGAAATAAATTGTTCAACTGTACCAATAACTCACGCAGTCACATGTGTACGCATTACAAAACAAAAGCCGGCGATCAGTTACTTGTCTTTCTCGACATACATCAGTGTCAAATGGGTTGCTGACTCGATACCGATTTCATCATTCGAACTCATTGATGTTCGCAGATAAAAAATACTTATTGCTCACACAGTTTTGTAATTGTAGCTTTGTTAAATGTTTTACCCATTGTGAAACTGTAAATGGAGTAATTTACGGTTCACTAGATCTTAAATTATTGTGTCAATGATTGCTTGATAATTTTGTCAAGAAATTGGTTGGCCTTGTATGATAAATAATAAATGTGTGATTATTATATAATGACTAAAAAGGCAGGTGAACAACTAGATGTTATAACAGTTCTAAATACAAAATTTTAACTTTCTACGGCTTACCGTTTATACGAGATACATACGTACATACGTACGTACAAACAGACGTCACGACGAAATTAGTCAAAATGGATTCAGGGATGGCCAAAATGCGTATTTCCGCTGAAATCTGAGAACCGAAAATTTTCGCGATTACAATACTTCCATTACTTTGTACAAGGAAGTAAAAACGGCAAACTTTTTTATGAACTGTCATTTGAATTTGAAAACCTATCATCCATATCTTATAAGTCAATTATAATCAAAGAAGTAAATACTAAATTGTTTGTTTCCCTGTTTCTGAATATCAGATATATTTTAGGAGTTTTCGAAGATTTGTTCACTTTGCAAATAAAATACAAACATAAAAATCAAACTTCATATACTCAAAGCGCTCTAAATTTAAATTTCTGCTGGTCTATTTGTAGATGTAATACAATTTAATATTTTTTCATGATACTGTCAGAAAGTATAATTTTCTTTTCTCAAGAGTTTTTGTTCTTTTCTAGGAAACTGGAAAACAACAGTATAATTTGATACATCCAAGTGAAATCTGTAAATAGAAAATAGTAAACCTCATCTAAATTCTTAATTTATTTCTGAAAAATGTACTTTCCAATAGGGTAGTGCAAAAATTATATGTCTTCTTCTCGAAAAAAATATCAGTCTTCTCTCAGATGCTTTATATCTGTCGTCTTCGGCTGGAGGCATGTAACGACACCTTCGGGAAGAAATGTGTCTCACTCTCTTTGCCAACAAATAACTAAAGTATATCCTTTATCAACTTTTCTGCAAATAGAAATAAATTGTTCAACTGTACCAATAACTCACGCAGTCACATGTGTACGCATTACAAAACAAAAGCCGGCGATCAGTTACTTGTCTTTCTCGACATACATCAGTGTCAAATGGGTTGCTGACTCGATACCGATTTCATCATTCGAACTCATTGATGTTCGCAGATAAAAAATACTTATTGCTCACACAGTTTTGTAATTGTAGCTTTGTTAAATGTTTTACCCATTGTGAAACTGTAAATGGAGTAATTTACGGTTCACTAGATCTTAAATTATTGTGTCAATGATTGCTTGATAATTTTGTCAAGAAATTGGTTGGCCTTGTATGATTGTTACTTTTCTAAAATAATAAATGTGTGATTATTATCATTTGCCATTAACGTACCGGACTGTAGAAGTGAGAATTTGAGTTCGATTCGCACAGCTACAATTAATTTTTACCACACAAAAATTTGTACAGGGTGTTTCACAACTTATGGCACTTATTTTAACCCCATAGAATTGTTTTTTAATTGCACTTTAAATGAAGTAAACATTTTAGTGTCAATGGTTTGAGAGGTACTTCTAATATATTAATAATTATATTATAATTATAACACTACTAATAGCCTTTTATTTGATGTTGTATTATGAATGAATAGACTATTGTAGTAGTTATAATTATAATTTAATTATGAATATATTAGAAATAACCTTCAAATTAGTGGCACTAAAAATTTATATTTGATGTAAAGTGCAATTAATTTTGTGAATTTTGAAAACAATATTTCTGTTTCATAATCTGTACGTTGAGTACTATATGATGTTTAAATAAGTGCCATAAGTTGTGAAACATCCTGTATATAACCAATTACTGTAGCAGAATGTCACAAATAGAAATGACAACATACTGTAATGTTTTTTATTACGATCCTCTTAGAAAGGAACATTTTCTTCCTTCAATAGAGAGAAAAATGCCATAATTTTTATCAATAGAGAAAAGTAAATACTTGTCGAACTAGGGAGGAAAATGATATTTTTCCACTCGATTGAGTCATTCGAACGAGAGTGGAAAAAGCGCTTTCCTGTCGTGTTCGGCACAACATTTTTTTCACAACTTGCTGCGAACAAGATTTATTAGAACTTTAAATACATTCAAAGGAAAAATCTAGTATGTATAATAATAGTATATTATGAAAAACACCGACAGAAAAATAGCATTATATCCCGAAGTGTATACATCATTTTTTCACGACCTAACAAAAAATAAATAAATATATCATCACGCCTTTTACCCATCACTGGGTGTGAGCACTCTCCCTTCTAACAATAAGTAAGATAAAAAACTAAAAAAATAATTTGAAAATATATTTTATTCATATATCTTTGACATTTATTAATTTGAAAAAATATAAAATTCTTTTTATGTCAAATTATATTATATTTCTAAAACTGAATACTAAGAATACTGCGAAAAACACTGAAGAATCCCAAGACATTGACATTGATGCAGCTTCTGCAGTTGTTCTTAGGTTTTTATATGTTTCATTGTACTATATTGTATTTTACATATATTTGACAGCTGTACTATCAAAATAATATAAACTTCTTAGACGAATAATGTGCAGATTATTTACCTACGAATATTTTTTTGCTTCTGTCCCAATTTTTGTATCATAGACCGGTCAAATATTGACTCAAAAGTATATATATATATATTTTAAAGAATTTAAAATAATAATTGTCCATAAAATATTGCTTTTTAGTATTTTTATTTGTAAATTACATCCACGGAACACTTTCCTCTCTAGAAGAAATAAACTAATTTTCCTCACTATTTCGGGAAATGAAATTTGAGTTTTCTGCGCTATGAAAATAAAGTCATATCACTAGACCAGGTAACAAAAGAATATATGTTATTTTATTATTTATCTTATTTATTTTTGAAAATTTGATCTTCTGATACGGTCATGAAAAAAATAATGTATGTATTGGTATACCTCGTGAAAACAAATATTGCCAGATATTTTATATCCATCGGAAAATGAAACGACACCTTTCGAAAAAATGTCTCACTTTCTTTCTATACAAATAACTATTTTTTTTTTAATTTTCAGCACTTTTATGTCATGTATTACTGCTGTTTTCGCAATATAGTGCAAAGTGCAATCTAATATTAATAAAAATATTGTTTCCTTATGAGTTATCATATAATCTACTCCAATTAAAAAATGATAAAGATCGATTATAATCAAAATGTTAAATTTTATCAAAAATTAACATGCTAAATAATCATAAAAATTTCACATCATAATGACGCATAATATGTTTTGAAATTGTTCATAAATAATCGTAAATAAAAGTGATTTGGATTAAGTTTTTAAAATCGAACTAGAATAAGATTACCTAATCCAAAATTCAGGCTTAGCTACAACATTTTCAAAAATGGTCTATTAAATACCAAAGTTTCTTAAATTTACTTAAGAAATATTTAAATATTCTCTAAAGCATTTATTTCTAAAATCAAAATATTTTTTTTCAAGAAATACTGTTAGCAGCTTCATGTAACGTATCACTTTCGGTTAATCCATTTTATCCAAAATCTGTTATGTTATTTCCATTGAAATTGTAGTGTTATATACCAAATTTGAAAAGTATTGGATTATATTTTAATATAGTTTTTCCTTAAAATCTATTATAGGCTTCAAGTAAAGTACCACTTCCGGAAGTTATATAATGACCAAAAAGGGAGGTGCACAACTAGATGGTATAGCAGTCCTAAATACAAAATTTCAACTTTCTACGGCTTACCGTTTTTGCGTTATGCGAGATACATACGTACGTACGGATGTACGTACAGACGTCACGACGAAATTAGTCAAAATGTATTCAGGAATGGTCAAAATGGGTATTTCCACTGAAATCTGAGAACCGAAAATTTTCGCGATTACAATACTTTCTTAACTTAAATAAATAAATAAAAATACAATAAATAAAACGTAATAAAATTTCATATGAAGATGTTTACATTGCTGTGATGTTGTAGTTGTCAAACTTAAAATTTGATAGTGGCCAATGCTAACCTTACCCAGTCTCTAGTTTTTACCAGTTTGGGTGTCAATGAAGATTTAAATATGCAACCATAACACGTATGTGTAAGAATTAAATTATTATTTAATTAAATTTTATTAATAGATTCCCAACAATTCCAAATAAAAATGTTATTATCAAATAATATCGCATTCCATTAGAAAATACTGATTACTGAGAAGAGCATTAAACTGTTAACTTATCAAATTATAAAATCCAGGCTAATTTTTTTTTTCAATTAAGTATGTCAACAATAATTATTAATTTATAGATTATTATAATTAGAATATTTATGGGTAGGTAACTCAGTGGTATCGAGTCGTCCTGTGGGATTAAGAATCCGGGTTCGATTCCCACAGCCGACAAACAGTTTTCATGAAATTAAATTTATCCCTGTGGCTCCCCCTCCACTAACGTCTATGATTTGACGACTGGTAACTGTACTTCGAAGAAATATATGACTTACCGAAATCTGCTACGACAGAGATCCACATCCAGTAATAGGTAAAAGGCATGATGATATATTTATTTTATTTATTTATAATTAAATTTCAGGCTTTAGGTAAAAGAAAAATTGTAGACGTTAATTTTGCATTTATTATACGACCTTTCGGCCAAAGGATTATGGCTATTTTCAAGCAATTTCAGTAAATACAACAAATATTTAAATTAATACTTTTTTATTTTTTAAATATATATCGGACCAACTACAAAGATCATATGCGGATATGTCCTTTGTATGGCGGCCATCACGCGGGACAATACATGTTTCAATAAAATATATATTTTTAAAATAAAAAAAACTTTTTAAAAAATGATGTTTTCGATTAAATATTTGTTTGTTTACTGCAATTGCTTGAAAATGGCCATAACTATTAGCCGAAACGTCATATAATAAATGGAAAATTAACAGTTGCCTAAAGCTAGAAATCTAATTATACAAATCTGTGAAATTTCAAAAAAGTTCCAAAATCTGTGAAATATCCAAAAAGTTCAAAAGAATTGATAATAATTATTAATTATCATTTATTTTCCTCATGTAAAAAAAAAATGATATTCAAATTACTATGTTATCTTATCACTGTAGTATCAATTACTACTAATCTCTCTCTCTCTCTACTTTCCTGTTGACGTCATTTTACTATAAAGTTCATATACAGTTCGTTGCAGTTCCTTGATAGAAGATAAAACATTCAATTTCTTCAATGTTACTTTATACTATTTTTGGTGTTTTTCTATTTATTGTGTCGTCCTATAGTTGTGGGCCATGCAAGTGCAAAAATATACAAGAAAATATGAAAATTGCTGTATGCAGCCACACGGAGGAAAAGTTACACAATATATCGGGTGATATAGATCCAGATATCGATGGATTATATTTTACAGGTAATTTTTATTTGGTAATTTAACCCAAAACTAGAAATTTAACTTTTTGGCAGTTTGGTATCGGATAATAGAGAAAATACAACTTTTTTTATGATTTTATGTCTTGTGCCCGTTTGCATCAATAAAACTTTATTTTAATTTTTAAAAACAATTAAATTTGACAAACTGACAATACAATACAAATGTTTCATATTAATGTAAATGTTTTTATATAAAATAAATATATCATAACGCCTTTTACCCATTACTGGGTGTATCACTCTGCCGTAGCAAATCTCGGTAAGTGATACATTTTCTTCTCGTGAAATGCGGTTGTCAGTCGTCATATGACAGCCCCCAAAGATATTAGTGGAGGGGAAGCCACAAAGGTGAATGAAAATTGAGTGCCGGCTGTTTTTACATATTTTATTTCGATTTGCTTTCATTTATTGAAGTCAGACTAAAATTTAAGATTCGTTGGTGGAAAAAGGGCATTATGGCTGTTACTTAAATTTTATGTTTTTCTTAAATGAACAATATCGTATCGAATTTAAACAGAAGCGCGTACGAAATATCTTTGTATCGCGATTACGGATTTGGCATTTTAAACAACCATCGATTACGTATTGTTCACCTGACCAAGGCATGGTGTTTATTAGCAAACTTTATCGCCTGCCCAAGCGAATGTGTCTTTCCGTTCCACTACGCTACGGCATGGCCAGTGGTCTTGGGTAATGTAGGACTCCATTTTGCCACATTCTGTATGTCTAGATTGAAATAAGTTTTTTTGATTTTACAAAGTTAAATTATTTAAGATAGAATACGTTTATCAATGCTGAAATTAAAGTACGTGGCTCTGTAATATCGAGTCAAACTGTTGATTTGCGAACCCAGGTTCGATTTCCACAACCGACAAACAAATTTCAACACATTAAAAATACCCCTGTGGCTCCCCGCCCACTAATATCTGCGGGGGACGTGATTTGATTGGTGGTAACCGCACTTCACGCGCTTAAATATATCATTTGCCAATATTTTCTACGGGAAATGCCACACCCAATAATAGATAAAAGGCGTGCTGATATATTTTCTTTTTATATTAAAGTAACAAAAAAGTGATAATATATCAATAATTAAATGTTATTTATATAATTATTATCGCAACACCGATAAATCCCTTAGTATATTATGGAAGTTTAAATGTTGGTTAATATTTGAAACAATTTATTGCATGTACGCAAATTAGATTGTTCAAGATCTTGTTCAATATATTGTGTAATGTAAAACGAGCTTTATATAGTTTTATAGATATTAAATAAATAATTATTTTCAGGTCAATATCTTACAAAATTGGAGAGCAGTACCTTCATTGCTTATAACAAATTACAAACATTGTTATTGGGACTGAATATGATTTATGAAATAGAAAAACATGCCTTCCAAAATTTATCCAACTTATTGATACTAGATTTGTCGTATAATAAATTATATCGCTTACCATCAGATATTTTTTCTGACACACCAAAAATAACGAGCATTCAGTTAAACAACAATGAGTTATTATATCTACCAACAAATTTATTTTCAAATCTTAAATATTTAATATCAATTAACATTCAAAAAAACAAACTAGTTTCTATTCAAGAAAATTGTTTTATAAATCTACCAGCACTCTACAAAGTTGATTTAAGTTCGAATAATCTAAGAAGTCTGAATTGGAATGTAATGGGTTATTCTAATAGTTTATCCTACTTTGATCTACAAGATAATCCGTGGAAATGTGATAAATATAGAACAGCTCTTCAAAACTATTTCATATTGAAAAGGGAATTTATTGATTCATCTATTTGTAACAAGCCACCTCAAAAAAAAGGTACGTTATTTGTAGATTTTGTCGACTGGTTGATTTTTAATTTTTTAGTTTATATCTTCTGAAATATGTGTAAACAAATACAAACAAATGATACAGATGACAGACAGTGTTGTTAATTATGTTCTATTGTTTTCCATTGCGATTATTTAATTACTTATTAATAAAAAATGGTTTTACAGATGCAGGAACTAATAAATTTATTATTTGTTATTGTAACATTATTTTAAATTTTTAATGTTAGTTTTCTCAAAATAATTTATTTATATCATCGAAATTAGAAGAAAAGTTTTTATCTAATAAACTAAATAAATATTTAAGTTACCTTTTTTGTTTTATCGTTCAAAAACCAGTGGTTGAATAAAGTGTTTGTTTACTGATAAATTAGTACGTTATTACTTATCACTTTAAATATATACTATTTTACTATAAAATTATTAGTTCGCCCAAAAAGCACTGCTTGTTTTAAAAGAAACACCTTGTATATCTATAAGAGCATATTTATTGAAACATTATTTTGCAGCTCTTCTTCAGAATCCTAACTTTTGGTTGCTCATGGCAATAATTACTATAGGAATATTCTTTGCAATACTAATAAAATATATACTTTGCAAACGTACTGAAAAAGAATTGAACCATATAAAGCAAGTAAGTAATAGTATTTGAACAATTTTATAAACGTGTCTTTAATTCCAATTTTGTTAACGAATCGATGCGAGTCTATAGAAAATAAGTATCTAACAACTTTATAAAACGAGTCATATAATATATTTCTTCTACGATCGGGAATTAACACAACAACAAAATGTAAAGTTTATGAATTATTTAAAAAGTTAAGTTAAGTTACAATGACAGACAATATACAGAGCCATCTTCACCTCGTGCTTAATACATCAAGCCGTGACTAAAACTTTGAAGCCACAGCTTGTCAACATGTGATTAAAATGTTATGGAAACCAGTACGTTAAATGACATAACTAATTTTGCAATGTACAGATTACATAATTAATATTTATAATTTTATTTAGTTTCTATCGTATCCATTTAATACTTTTTTAAACAAAACATTGACTTGCATCTATGGTAACCATTACATTTGTCTTCGTATCGTAACTCCTTTCAAAAATTGATTTTATTAATTTATTTACCTCGGTATTAATTTGTATTTTTTTTTAGAAAATGGAGCAGGTTGAAATGGTTCCTTTGGATCTAAATTCAGTAGATTAAAATGTGGATGTTGCAGTAATATGAGCCAATACTTGTACAAGTACAAAAATACAGAACAATGACAGCATTGGACACGGACAATATACAACTGTTCATCACTTATTTCATTTTAGTAGATGTGCATAAAAAGCATTTGAAGTAACTGTTCCAGTTACATTTTTTATATCTATTATAATATCAATATTGAATTTGGAATAACACTAATTTGTAAAACAGAAAAATTATGAATAAAATTTATTATTTACAAATCATAAAAGTTTTTTGCTGTATTCAAATTATATATATATATATATATATATATATATATATATATATATATATATATATATATATATGCGAAATACATTTCTTATTTTATTATTATAGTTAAGCTTTCTATTTTAATATTTAGTCACCTGTTTTTGTTGTATTAATAGGTATAAGATACTTATTAAAAATATATTGATAAACTTGAAGACAATATTCTTTTTAATCTCGTATATTGCTTATTCTGACCATTGAAAAAAATAAATAGATATTATTAAAGCGTTGTTACATGAATGAATTATTCCAAGTGAAGGGAAAAGAATGGAATGAAAGGAATTATGATTGCGGATGTTTCAAAATAAAAGTTGTATGTTACAAAAGACATGATTGCTCGTATGTCACTCTGCTTAACATTCTAGCAATATTATTTCATGAAACTCATTGTGGTTTGTATTTTATATATTGTTATTTGAATTCTCATGTTTGTATCTTTTATAAAATGATATTACCTTCTTATGTAGGTCTAAAGAGGGTAATAAAATTTCCAAAAGTTAACGAATTTTCTGTAGAGGTTTATTTATTTTTCATATTCCGACAAAACTTTATATGAACTATCACACTGCGGCTCGGTGAGTGCGGACCCTGTACTGTAATTGGGATTAAATTACTGTTGTATGGTGTAACATAAATAAAGAAATAAATAAATAAATAAAACTTCCATTCTTTCAAATCACTGGACACAATTCCTCCATTCATTAAAATTGCAAGATGAATTTAAAGAATAATAACAGTGATGGTCAGATGCAGCAACAAAAAATTAAATTTGGTTTCAATTAATAAAAGCAAATCAAAGTTATATCTCATATGAAATAAAATAATTGATAATGCTGACAAACATTCAATATGTTTTTACTTATTTAAATTAAGTTTAAAATTTAATAAAAAATTAAAATAAATACTTGTGAAAGTTTCACAAAATTTTGTTGTTGTTTTTATTTCAAATTTAAGTTTTTTTGGTGCAGCAGGCCATGAATGTTTCAAGAATTTGGCGAAACAATCTCAGTCGATAGAAATATATATTTTATTTACCTTTCTGTTCCGTCGTATCATATTTATCCAAAATGTAGAAATACAAAAAATAGTTCATCAAAGATCCATTCGGTTTAAATATCACGGGTGTCACATAACACACAATAATTCGGACTTATCATCGACTAAACAACAAGTCTTACACACTACACGCACTTCCATCACTTCCTCGCACACCTGACCCAAATTCCTCTTCGCGCACTGATCGATAGCAATCCCAAGTTACCCTTTACTCTACCCTACACTAGGATATTTCGCACACGTGTCATTGTTAGCCCACGGATGATGCGATGCAAGCATCGAAATGCATGAAGACGGCGATAGATTTAGGCGGGAATGGTTCAAGGCGTCGGGCGTGGTGATGGAGCGCCAGTCGGGTAAATACTGACGCTAGGACTTGCGTCGCGACGCTAGATGGTAACGCGCGCGCGTGTGCAGTGGTACTAAACAGGTTGCTGTGATTGATGGAGTGATTGTGGATCTGGTCGCGTGTATGAGATAAGAGTTGGCTATGTGACAATTGGTTACAATGAAAACGATGTTAGGTCCAATGTCATTAAAATAAATGTACAAAAACAGCATAATATAATTGAATTATTATTTTTCTGTTTTCACCATTTAAAAACCAGTTGAAAGAAACAATACCTATATATATTTTGCAGTTCTCTACGCTAAAGTTAGTCATTTTCATTTGTAATATTTCACATAATTGACACAACCTGGAGATTCAAAAGTGAAACAAACATATAATAAGAGCCACAAAATATATTTTACTTATTTGTTTATTTATTAAATACACTGCCCAACAGGCAAAGCCCAATTACAGGACAGGAATATAATTGAACATAAAAACGATATCAAAAGAATATACAGGAAAAAAAACAATAATATTTGATATGAATGTATACAAAATAATACTAATAGTATAGAAGCATAAATATGAAAAATCAATAATGAAGAATGACACGGAGAGATAAATAGAGTTAGATTAATATACAAAAACTATTCATTATTATGAGCATCAATGAAATGTATGATACCATTTACAATTTACTTTTAAAAAATATGTATATCATCGCGTTTTTATCTATTACTGAGTGTGGTACTCCGCCGTAGCAGATTTTGGTAAGTGAAATATTTATAAGCGTGAATTGTAGTACCTAGCCGTCAAATTACGGCCCCAAATGATGATAGTGGAGAAGGAGCCACAAAGGTAATTTTAAAGTGATGACAATTGTTTGTCGGCTGTGGGAATTTAATCTGCATTCTCAAATTCACAGTCTAAGTCGATACCACTGAGTCATCGATACCCTACTATTTACTTTTAGAATTTTCAAAAAAAATATTTTCATAGAATAATAATAACTTCACAGAAAGAAATATATCACTTACCGAGATCTGCTTCGGTAGATTGCCGCACCCAGTAATGGGTAACAGGCGTGATGATATATATTTTCATAGTTCCTAGAAACAAAATCCCGCAACATTTTCCTGTTCCTAACATCACCTAGGTACTCATTATCATTCATCAAATTTGACATATAACATGTGAAAGAACAACTTCAACATTTAGTGAACATACAACATTCGACTGAATTATCCTGATAAATCTTCGATTGCTTAACATGCAATACAACCTCTGTACAAAATTAAATTTGAAGATATAAAAATCGTTGCCAGACCTAAATATATAAATGGTAGATTGATCAAAGAAGCTAGTGAAATTTACAAGAACAAGAACAACATTAAAAACTATAATGGTTGTGAATTAAATAAAACTTGGTTTCCGTTAATCAAGAATTTATAATTGCTTGTTTATTTGTTATTTAGTAACTAGTTTATAGTTACGTTTTATTATTTATTATTTTTTCCTGACGAAGATACACATTGAGTGTACCGAAACGTCAAATTAAATAAATTTACAAAACTAAAAACCGTTTAATTAACTTCGACATATTTTATAAAGGATCATAATGAAATTATACATTACACTTATTACCTAAAGGCCTAACTCTAATAAGAATTTGTATTTTACATATTACATTATTTAGGTACTGCAGCAAAAAAGCATTAATTATAAGATTTATTTTTGGTTTCCCAATTTGACGTAATTAGATTGACCACATATCAAACTTAATAAATAAATAAATATATCATCACGCCTTTTACCCATTACTGGGTGTGGCACTCTGCCTAAGCAGATCTCGGTAAGTGATATATTTTTTCTCGTGAAGTGCGATTACCAGCCGTCAAATCACGGCCTCCAAAGATATTAGTGGAGGGGAAGCCACAGGGGTAAATTGTTTGTCGGCTGTGGCGATCGAACCAGGGTTCTAGAGATCTACAGGCCGACTCAAACTTAATAATAACCTTATCTTCATTTTTCTTAAATCTAGTCTACACAGTTCGAAAGATACATTTTCACTGAATCTAGTGTCCAATAAAATAATTACTAAATAATTTTAAAATACTGATTGACTGGTTGAAATATAAACGAACAAACAAAAATTAACTAAAACATGAAAAACTAATACATTGAAAATGATTTAAAAAGAAATGTCATCATTGGTGTATTCAGTGATAAAAACACCCGTAGTAAATTGAAATTTTTTGCTAAGCTTTAGATCACTGTGGCTTGCTTTTTGCTCTTCCCCTTAGTAACCGGAAATGGCTCATTGTGATTTGTCTTATTTCTTGTGTTCGAAAGCTTAAAGTCGCGCCCTAGGAAATGACACAGAACGCGAAACAGGAAATAAAAAGTTTTCAAAGTATAATCTTAGAAGTTGCAGAACCTTTAAAATGAGAAAAAGTAGAAAGGAAAAACTGAATAAAAAGCTTCCAATATTTATTCAAATTATTATTCTCAACAAAGTTATCATTTATGACAAGTCAACGATAATGCAAAAAATCTCTAATTAGGTATTGAAGTAGATAGGAATAGAAATAGTAGTATACTTTTATAATTAATATGAAATTACGGTGGTGTGGATAGCGGAATTAGAGTCCGGAGATCCCGAGTTCGAATTATATAAAAACTACCACACTGCGACTTTGTGAGTGCGGACCCTGTACTGTAATTGGGACTAAATTCCTGTTGTACAGCGTAACATAAATAAATAAATTGAGAAGAATGTTATTGGAAAAGCAGGCATGTGTTATGTGAGATAGAAGTTTGAAGCGTAAATGAAAGATAAGGCGAGCTTGTATCAGGGTGAAACTGAAGTGGTATGTCAGGATAGGAATATTTGGAGAAGATAAATTACAGGATGAATCTAATAAATAAATATTCAATGTTTCAAGAGTTTGTGCTACTCCATTTGATACAACATAGATATTATGTGTACTAAAACAATTTTCTAAATCTAATCAAAACTTCAGAAAATACTTTATCTCATACATATGAAGTGCAAAATCCTGTCACTTCACTCTTTTCACAATCCACCATCATTTATATTCTCCATAGCAAATAACACAACCCTTCTCACAGCTACAACCACTCTTCATCTCACCCATACTACATAAATTCTCGCTCGTCTCGCTAAAATTTAAATTTATTCGCGAGCATTTTTCCAAACATTGGGCTGTTTGTACTGAAGCTTAAATAAACGGAGAGTCAGGATAAAGTTTACCCTCGCTGCGCTGAGCGTGGTTAATATTATGTAATATCCTAGGGGAAACAGACAAGTCACTTGGACTGCGACTGCGATAACGAACGAGGAACTATCAGCGGATATAGGTTGCTGGAGATGGAGCTGCATCGATTGATTGGTAGTATGAATGCAGTTATTGGTTTAGTTGTTAAACAATAACAATTTGTTAGTAGGACTCAAGTAAGTATTGTGATCTTGGGAGATAGGCAAGAGATTTATTGGAAAGAAATGCTTAGATTAATATATATATATATATATATATATATATATATCATAACGCCTTTTACTCATTTCTGAGTGTGACAATCTGCCGAAAACAGATCTCGGTAAGTAATATATTTATGCGCGTGAAGTGTGGTTAACAACTGCCAAATCACGGCGCTTAAAGATGTAAGCCAAAGGGGTAATTTAAATGTGGTGAAAACAGTATTCCACACGATATTATAATGTGTAAAAATATCTGCAGTCACAAAAAAAAACTAAAAGAATTTCTTGTGCAAAACTGTTTTTATACTATTGACGAATTTTTGTACCGTTCTTAATTTTATTACTTGCCTATGTATGCCGCAATCAACCTTCGCTAAACATTCCTATTTTTTTTTAACTTAACATAACCATCCAGCTATTCCTAAAGACCCTAGATCGTCTACGTAATCTCTCACCTTCAATTTTACCAATATGCACCAATATTTCATTCGAAATATGATACGCATTAAGATTAAAGTAAATGATATTTTTATAAAACTTTTATGGGGTAGGTGGCTCAGTGGTATCGAGTCGGCCTGTGGATCTTGAGAACCCTGGTTCGATCCCCACAGCCGACACCAATTTAAATCTACCCCTGTGGCTCCCCCTTCACTAATATCTGTGGGAGCCTTGATTTGACGGCTGGTAACCGCACTTCACGCGAAGAAATATATCACTTACCGAGATCTGCTCCGGCAGAGTCCTTACCCAGTAATGAGTAAAAGGCGTTATGATATATATATTTTTAGAAAACTGAAAAAAAAATTGTTCCGATTGACATTAAAAGTGAGCCTTTGTTGACAATTGACAAGCTGTAAAGGGCTACTTTTACAGCCTAAGCTATAAAGGTGAGCTATGGAAAAACAACAAATTTGATATAAATAATTTAATTTAATAAATGAGTGAGGTTAACATTCCTTCGACATTTTCCATTATATATTGTAAATTTACTATACTCGTAGATATACTCACAAAAATCAGTATAACATTTATTAAATTATAAACGTCATATTTGATTTTTCCTAGCAATTTCCCAACAAATGAAAACAACACGATAACTATGATGATACTGATAACATTGAAAATAATCAATAAAATTATATAAATTTTAAATAATCGGCAAAACAAATAAATATTCAATACTACAAAAAAAAAAGATTTACTGCCTTAAATAGATTCATGAATACAGCAGTAAATCTGTTATTTTTTGCTTGGTTAAGTATCTTTTTTTTCACTAATATTACCATGCAAAGTCGGTCATTTTTACATCGTTTACGTTCCTATGACAACTTGTACTTACTTACCATTCGCTGCTATGGACTACATAATGTTACTGATCTTTTTTGACAGTTGTAGCAAAAATAATTACATTGATTTTTACATAAGTATGCACCTCTATGCGAAATATACTTAGCGTATTTCAATAATTATTTACCAAGCCTTGTCAAACTAACTTTTTCTCATACTACGCTAAACAAGCATTTCGAACACTTATACATAAACAACTATTTCCTTTCGGCCATATTGAAATCACATCCCCTAAAATAAACTCAATATCCTGCACCATTTCCATCAAAATCAATTTACGTACAAGTTGTCAGTTTAATTTCAAGTCTCTGGCTTTGCACAGATACAACATCAAAGCATGGGGACGCTCTACGCACCTATATTTGCTCATGACACTCATTTAAATTGTAAAATACTTAATAAGTTCCCAGGGGCTCTGCCTTTGCCGAGGGCCCCATGCGAGCGCAGAGTGGAGTTGTTTCGAGAGCTTCTATGCTTGATCGCTTCATGCCGAGTGTTGTGTTTATACTACAGGCATGGAGTTATAATTGGTTCTAGGGAAATGCTGTGTTATCTTGGTTAGGTATTAAGGGAATTTAGATTTGTTCCTATATTAAGGATACTATTTAAAATTTATTATATTTTAAACTACAGATTAATTAATATAACTTATTAGTTGAGTACGTTTAGCTGTGAATTATTAAACAGTAATGAGTGCAGTTACTGAAAACTTTTTCAACATTTGATATTATAGATTAATTTTTTTTTGTAACAAAATAAAATTTAATAACATCCTTTTTTTAATGCCAGTTTCTTTAGATTTTAGTGTTATATTCGAGATATAAAACATACAATTTAGCTAAGTTTAAATAAAAAAAGTAAAAAGAATCAGGAAATAATTAATTTATACGAGTACTTTGTGTTGATTTTTAAAATAAGTTTTTAAAAATACTTAGAAAATGAGAGAATTTACGATTAGCATTCGATGCAAACATATATTATTAACATTCTCATTGTCAATAGTATCATTCCGGGTTTTAAACATGAATCCCGGGAGTCAGGATTATATAAAACAGCTTCTTTCCCGGGATTCCCGGGAAAGCTCGGGAATGACTTACAACTTAACAGCAATAAATATTTCCAACAGATATGGTTTGTTTTAATATATTTTTTATTAAAATATAATCTGAAGTTTTGCAAAACAATATAATTACCTATTGTAGAAAATAATAATAAGTTAGTTGGATATTCAGTTTCAATCATATTTAACCAATTTTAAACCTTACTGAGATCTTCATGGCTGAGTGATCAAAAACTCCAACCTTAGTAAGGTCTAAACGTTGGTTTGAGTAAGTACCAGTATTATTATGACAGAACTAACTTATTTTTCCTACATCAAATTTACATTCATTTAATCTCTTTACATTATAATTATTATTTGTTTATATTTGTTAATTTAATTTTTTTTTATTATTTATAAAAGTCAGTTATACAGGGTGTTTCTATACCTTTGCATGAATCTTTAATGACATATATAATTTGATATACAGATTATAGAACAAAAAGAATTTTTTTGAAATTCGCACAAATTAGAGTATTTCATTCCTAGCGAACATTTGTCACTGGTTTAATAGCATCGGGCGTGTAATGTGTGTTTGATACAATGTACTGCATTTTGTATAGCTGCAGGAGGACATAATTTTGAACAAAATTTGTAGCAATAAGTTGTTGCAGTTTATTCTGATGTCAAATTAAAAAAAATTATATCCTCATTTTTGTTTTTTTTTCTTGACCTACCTAAACAATCTAAACATTCACTAGTTACTGAAAACTACAGAATATCTTTAATTTGATTAGTTTTGTTTACTTTATTTCATTAGTAACATAATTATAAATAATTCAATGTACTATTAAACACTAAAATGTTCGCCAGGAACGAAATACACAATTTTTTTGCGAATTTCAAAAAAAATCTTTTTGTTCTATAATCAGTATATCAAATTATATATGTATGTCATTAAAGTTTCGTGCAGAGGTATAGAAATACCCTGTATAGTCAAAAGAAATGAAAACGGAAACAATAAGTAGGTAATAAAACATCAACAAGAACATCATCCTTTGTCACATAAAAAGTTTCCTGTTTTTCCTTTAATGTGAAGCTTTATCCTTGATCCTTGCTTATTACAAGAAGCTCTTTCGCCAAACAAGTTAAAAACTTTTTATTTAGATAAGAAAATCTTGACTATTCTCTGTGCGAATATAAACACAACTTCCTTGAGAGAGACGAGCAAATTATCTTAATAAAGGACAAAGGACCAAACAGTTTTTGTCGCCAATAAACGTTTATTGCAGGGTCAGAGTTCAGAGAACTTCTCCGGAAACAAACAAACAAAAAGCAAGTTTATGAGAGGTTTAGATTACTTCGATAAAATTTGCAAATTAATTGTGAAAGATTACAGCGTGTTATCTTTGTAGACACTCATGATATAATATTTTAAAATATTCGTATTTGTTATTATTTTTTTCACGACTGATACCGACTGTGATACAAAAATTCTGACAAAAGTAAAAATTTTATCCCTAAGGAAATAATGTGCACATTATTCCTCTAGGAAGTTTATATAATTTTAATATTGCAGCTGTGAAATATATGTAAAATACAATGAAATAAATAAAAACCTAAGAACCAACTGCAAAAGATGCATAAACAATTTTTTGGGATGTTTCCCAGGGTTCTTCGCTCATTCTTGGTATTTTAATTTAGAAATATAATGTAATTTTACATAATATACTTATGTTTATGTCAAGAAATATGATTAAATTATATTTGAAAAAGGTTTATTTTTTGTTTATAATTTTATATATGTCGTGAAAAAAATAGTATATTCAACTCGGGGGAGAATGCTATTTTTTTCCTCAGTGTTTTGTAAATAACAATCTTATGAAAAATCATGTATATCTCTCCGTATATGTATAATATACTATTATTTCGCTGCACAACAGAAAGTTAATCAAAACTAAAAAGAATAGAATCTACAACTTAAAATGAAATTCAAACCACAACAAGGCAGCTGAATTCTTGCTTGTAAGATAAAAGGTTGTAAAATCAACTCAAATCATCTATGATTTTGTAACTTGAAAGGGTGAAGTAGTTAGAAGGTTGAACCAAAATTGTACCTATACTACTTGAAAGACATTCAAAATTAATATCGCCAGTATTGCACATTACATAAATAAGCACTAAGTTGCTCTTTATTTCTGCAACTGAATGTACATGGGGCTGAGCCCATTGCGATTGTTTCGTGTAAAATTAGCTTTGTTTTCCTATTAAAATAGCAATAAATATTGTGATAATTATTAACTGTTTATAATTTTCTGGTAGAAAATGTATCACTATTCTTTTGTCTAATACCAGTTTTTTAAATTTGTTTTATATTTGAGCTATAAAACATACAATTTAGGTACATTTTAAAAGAAAAAATTGTGGACAAAACTTTAAAAAGTAGCATTAGACAAAGTTGTAAATAATCTTTATCTATTGAATGATATTTTTTATTCATCTAAAATCATAAGTTTGAAGTTAATTTTAATAGAAAAGCTAAATAGTGTTTTTCGGAATTCAGACGGCTAGTTATCATCAGCCTTAAAATCAGTGAAGTTTAAAGTCGCGGAAGCTAATGTGTTATTTTATAAACAGAAATTGTGGCATTGTTATTTCTGTATCATTTTATCAAGTGTTAAACAAGTAATTTGAATGCATATTTTCAAAGTTCGACAAATCTCAATTTTCTACTTTGTCAATTTTCTCCACGGCCAGTTCCGGGAAAGGAATCGAAACACTTGATTTTTATTATCTCTCTTCGCTGCACAAGTCTTGTTTATTTGCAGTCATGCGTTTAAATTTGTTCGTTCATTCTGTGCTGCTTTCCTTATTGAACTGCATTTGATGTAAGCTAGAATTGTCTTTCTGCACGACACGTAATGAAGTTGTGATTCTTTCAATATTTCCTTCTATCGATTTGTTTCCAATATACTTCCGATATAATTTTGCAAAAAAACATTTTTATACTATTCTTACTTTTTCAGTACCACTGGAATATATGTAATCATTCTGTCATTTTAATTGTATTCCAATTGCCATTTGAAACATTTATATAACTTCCAATGAAACAATAGTAATATTGCCAAAACTCAAAAGAAAAATCGCAATTCTTCTGCGAATAGCGGTGCGAGCTTCAAAAGAAATGTAATGTGTGTTTAAGTGTTCTTGTACGCCGGAGAAAATATCAAATAAAAAGGTAGATATAAAAATATGATATAATGAAAGGTTTCATATTTGATATTTATCATCGAATAACCATCCAAATTCAAACCCAATCATCTATTTCAAGGACATTGTACCTCGTCAAAACAATCACCCATCCTACCAATCACCAAATATAACAAGCATCTACATTAATCAGCCACAACATCAGCAACAGAACAGCATCAGCATCAGCACCAACGACAGCGCAGCAGTTACAAATAAAAACAAATCTAAACACAAAAACGTCGGTGAAACACGCGCCTCAAAGGGTTGCTGCATCATCGCATCACCTCGTCGGTGCAGCGGCCAACTACGACAACCAACACTGGGCCGGCAGGTGAAAGAGAAAGTTGAAAACACGGGCAGTAGACAAGTCAGTGTGCACGTATAGCCTTGAAAGTAAAATGAATCAGGAGAATAGCAAGAGATGAAGAAGAGTTATTGGTGGTCATCATCTAGGAAATGTAGATAAAGGTGACTTGAACAAAGTGAGACATGAATTCTAGTTGACATTTTTGACGAGCAAGCTGAGAAGATATTTTTTACCTTAATTACTATTAGTTACTACATGACCCTTGAAGTTTACATCTACCTAAATTATTTAATGTCAAAATAATATAAATTTTATTTTAATTAAAAACATTTAACTTGAACAAATTATACGAGTACACTACAAGGTAAACACTTTATTCTTCATACCTTAAACCTGAGTTTTCAATGAATAAAATGTATTCGTTATTCTAAAATATCTGATGTGGACACCACATGACTTCCTTGTACACGTATTAAACTATAGATATTTTTTTAATTGCACATATTTGACATTAAATCTTTTATTTTTTGTTCTAATCCATAGCAAACTTAATTTAAAAAAAAATCAAAAAATATATAATATTTAAATTTAGATATCTCGTTTATGCAAAAAGCTAATTTAAAAATTCTTAATGTGCTAGACGCAGAATTTAATTCTCTAAAACTTTTATTTGCAGCATTCCTTTCTAAAATTAAAATAATACCATTTTTTTCAAGGAAAACTGTTAGCAGCTTCATGTAATGTGCCACTTCCGGTTAGTCTATTTTAACCAAAATCTATTATGTTATTTCCATTGATATAGTAGTCTTATATACCAAATTTGGAAAGTTTTAAATTATATTTGAATATAGTTTTTCATGAAAATCTATTATAGGCTTCAAGTAAAGTACCACTTCCGGTAGTTGTATAATAACCAAAAAGGGAGGTGCACAACTAGATGTTATAACAGTCCTAAATATAAAGTTTCAATTTTCTACGGCTTACCGTTTTTGAGTTATGCGAGATACGTACGTACAGACGGCATGACGAAATTAGTCAAAATGGATTCAGGGAGGGCCAAAACACCTATTTCCGTTGAAATCTGAGAACCGAAAATTTTCGCGATTACAATACTTCCTTTACTTCGTACAAGGAAGTAAAAATTGAAAAATAAATAGTCAAAATGCAGCAAAATTGACGTTTCGATAGCACTAAGGCGTTCTTCAGGGTGTTCACAGAACAACCAATAAATTCAGTAGATATTAAGGTGAATCATGAATTTAAATAGGTTTTAACTTGGCACTTGAATACTGATATTACTGTTATTATAAATGAAACAAATATATGTATTATCAATAATTATAAAGATAAAGATGGAAAGTATTGTAATAAATTTGAATGTCTTTAATTGATTAGCAATAAATAATGAGAAGTGACAAATTTAGTATAATTATAAATAAAATGTTCTACCACCTTAAAATTCCATGTAAATATAAACGATTTCGACTTAAAAAATAATAAAAATGCGTCAAAAATTATTTTTTCAAGATATTTATATATTTGATTATGGTTGAATTTATAAATATAATGAATTATTTTTATTACCTTACTCCCAACCGTTTTTGAAAATTGAAATCAAGATTTTGAATCTATTTCCCATTATTTTTTACACAAATATACAGGATGTTGCTATATCTCTGCACGAAACTTGAATGACATATATAATTTGATAAACTAGTTATAGAACAAGATTTTTTTTGAAATTCGTAAAAATTAGGGTATTTCATTCTTATCAAACATTTCAGTGCCACTGATTTAATAGTCATTTAATTAAAAAAAAATAAGGCATTACACCAGGTGCCTACATAATACCTAAAAAAATAAATTATTTGTAGGCAGTGTTTATACTTTAATTTCATTAGTAACATAATTACAAATAATTAAATGTACTATTAAACTAGTGTCACTAAAAATGTTCGCTAGGATTGAAATACCCTAATATTTGAGAATTTCAAAAAAAATATTTTTGTTCTATAATCAGTATATCAAATTATATATGTCATTAAAGTTTCGTGCAGAGGTATAGACACACCCTGTATAGTTCAATCTTTAATTTCATAAATACAAAAATAAAATAAAAATATCATCACGTCTTTTACTCATTACCATAACCCTAGCAGATCTCGATAATTTTAATATGTTGTCGGCTGTGGGAATCGAACTCGGGTTCTTAATTCCACTTCAATGCTATTGAGCTATCTACGCCATAAAAAATATATACAATATATTATATGTTTTATTTATAATAACTACATTACGAGTATTTTGTTTCAAAAAAATTAGTATAAAAGTATCAACTTTAAACCTAATTAGAGGTAATTAACCTTAATTGTTAAAAATCGACGTTACAGAATCTTTCCACCAAATATTCTACTCTTATATTCAGATAAAGAAACCTCAATTATACGCTTTAGTAGTTTACAAAAGTAGCTGTATTTGTATTTTAGCAGTCACTTATAAATAAATATATCACGCCTTTTACCCATTACTGAGTGTGGCACTCTGCCTAATCAGATCTTGGTAAGTGATATATTTTTTCGCGTGAAGTGCGGTTACCACCCGTCAAATCACGTCCCCCAAATATATAAGTGGAGAGGGAGCCACAGCGGTAGATTTAAATTGGTGCAAATTGTATGTCGACTGTGGGAATCGAACCAGGGTTCTCAAGATTCACAGGTCGACTCGATACCACTGAGCCACTTACCCCATATCACATATCTTCAAAATAAATTAATATTGCATCAAGTTCATCAACATTTCTTCCTAAAATACAATACAGCTTAGACATAATACTATATCTATGACATATTTATGTGCATTGCATGAATGACCATCAAGTCAAAATATTTGAGATAAGCTACACAATGTCACAATTAAAATAGCTAAAATTCCTCCTTAACGTATTTTAAATGCTACAGTAAACAATTAATTATCCATGATATTCCATTATCTAAGTATTACATCATTGTAATACTCGAGAGTCATCTCTTTGACTCTTAGCCCGACGATTTACAAGTTAAAAATAATATATTTCTTTTATCCATATGTGTATTCCATTAAAAATGTCTGCAATAATACAGAACGGTACTTATGTTGGCAATATTCCGTGAAATTTTAGCACAGCAATTAACAAACACATTTGTCATAATGCTTGACATTCAAAATAATTTTAAAAATTCCCCTCTGTTGATTAATGTGTAGGTGTAGTTTAAACCTGAATTTACGAAGCAAAGGAAATCGAATTAAATTTTGCAAATGTACATGTCACCAAATTAACTTGCAAACTTTTAAATTGCACATTCAATTTTGTAATATGAGGGTGGAACCGAATTCCAAAAGTTAAGCTTCAATTTTTTACGTTCGCGTATTCATTTTGGGGAGAGTTGGCAACACGAGTCACTTTTAATTGGACAACTCGCCATGTTGTTCCAAACAAGGATTGTAAAAATTTATATAATAATTTAATTAAACAAAAAGTTTCTACCAAACTTATTTAATAACATACAAAATGAACAAATATAAGAAAATTTCTAAAAGAAAATACTCGTAGCTTTGTTCGAACAAGCAAACAGAAATTAATTGTACTATTTATCTGCGCATGCTTTGGATTATAATTTGTCCAATTAGTTTAATTGTGCTGCTAGAGCAGTAACGTAATATTTTAAATTAAAAATGGTAAAATTTCGGCATAAGTTAACTAGCGCACGAGAAATACATTCGTTCAAACTGCATTTCAATATCTGTTGTAGTTTTCGAGATATGAGCTCTCAAAGTTGAGTTTAAAAAAAGTTAAAAATCTAAATAACTCAAAATTAAGAGAGATATTGAAATGCGGATTGAACGAGAGTATTTCTCGTGCTTTGAACTATATAGAAACATATTTTTAAAAATTTCAAATTTTGAACCGGTTCAACCAAAAATTCACAAAAAAAAATATATCATGGCAGTGGCATTCTGCTGAGTAAGTAATATATTTATGATTGACATTTTTAAACAAATTTGACTGAGAAAAAGTTTTATGTTTTCATATACAAATTGTATATTGAAAAGCTCTGTAATCTGTGAAAAATTTGATAATGTCCAAACACAAAAATGACTATCTTGTTTATTATAAGCACACACTTGACTTGACTTGACATTTCATTGGTTTTAAGAAAAGTCAAAAATAATCCTAATAATAAATTATATTAGAAAGGTATGTACTGGTATACTTAATGGATAACACTCCATAGACTGTCTATACCAGCAGTTCTTAATCTTTTCGTCATCGCGGATTTCCAAATTTGCCAAATATTTTTCGCAGCCTCCCAGTTTCTACTGAAATTACAAATACGAGTAATATATTGATTTTTGAATAAGGACTGATATAATAAAGAACTTATATATATATAAATTTATTAATGTTTAAAAGTGTTTTTAAAATATTTACTTTGAAAGGAGAAAATGAAAAAAGTTCATTACTTACTCTGATAATGGAAAAATATAATCCTTGCAATATTTGAAATTTTAAGCTTTGAAAACAACTAAATAATTTTTATTATATAAGATGAAAAATAAGTAAAAAATATTGATATTATCTTCTGAAATAATCATTTAATCTAAATAATTAAAAAAAAAACATTTTGAGGATTTATAATTGCAGATATTTTGACAAAATCAGATATTTTTTTATCAATAGACATTTTTTTAAATGGTATGCTATAATATTTTTTATTTCATTCGAAAGAGAAATATTTTTCTCTATACAAATACATCAAAAAATAATAATACTTTATTTGAAAAAAAAAAACAATTTTACAGATTTTACCGGCAATTGATTTCTAATAAACAAAAATATGATTAAAATATCATGGCAAGAATGTCAGCCATCTCTATGATTTTTGTTTATTTTATAACTAGTATATCTACGGCAACTAAAATCTATTTACAGTAAATATCTGTAAAATTGCATTTATTCAACACGGTTTTCTCAATTAATTTCAAATTAAGGTGTTCATAAAAAAATAATTATACACAAAACTACTAGTAGGTAGTTATAATTAAAATTTGAGATAACTTTTAAATTTTGCAGATCCTTTGAGATCATTTCATATAACCCTAAGGGTCCGCGGATCCCCGATTAAGAATCACTGGTCTATACTGTACTATAAACAGCTTAATTTGTTTTACATTTGAGAACATAATGTACACACATTACCCAAAATGTACTACAAGATCTACAATTTGTACAAACAAATTTATACATCTTTTTGTCATCATATATCACTGAAGAACAAATAAACACACTTCCTATCTTGTTTACATATACATTACAATGCAATTTTTGACATCTTTCCATTTATAACCTAACTTTTGTACCTACATTCGTCAACCGAACAATTTACACCACTGCCATCTCTCGTTAAATACTCTCACAAACCATAAAGTGGGCCAATGGTAAACCATAACATGTAAGAGTAAAGTGTTCTAGTGCTAGTGTTTCTATGTCCATGGCGCACCATTTCACTTGTGTGAAATACATAGGCGCCGTCAAACATTTTGTCAGGGATGATACAAACATAAAAACTATATTGCAATTTCAGGAAACCAATTAGGTACATAACATACAGAACACTATATAGTATACTCAAAAATTATATACAAAACAACAAATACGATATGAATTCTATAGTCTAATAGTATCTTTAATTTCTTCATACAAATTTTGTTGTAATATCATTGTAATCAGTACATTGTTGTAATTCATATTGTTAATATCAGTAGGTACAATGTTGATATTAATACATTGTAGATACCAATATATTTCTAAAAACAACACACTGTTACAATCAATACATTCTTATAGTCAATATTGTTGTACTCAATACATTATTATAATCGACACAATGTTGTAATTAAGACATTGTCGTAATTAACACATTGTTGTAATCAATACATTGTTGTAATCAACACAATGCTGCAATTAATATATTGTTGTAATCACCTTAATGTTGTAGTTAATATATTGTTTGTCTCGTATTGTTGTAATCAATAACTATATTATTGTAATCATTACATTGCTGTAATAAATACATTGTTGTAATTAGTACATTGTTGTAATTAACACATTGTTGTAATCAATACATCGCTCTAATCAATATTCGTACATTATTGTAATCAATACTCATACATTATTGTAATCAATAGATTGTTATAATCCATACATTGTTGTTATCTATATAATATTGTAATAATTATATTGTTGCAATCACCTTAATGTTGTAATCAATATATTGGTTGTTACCAGTTTTATTGTAATCAATGGATTGTTGTTATCAGTATATTGTTGTTATAAATATATTGTTGTATTAAATGCAATTTTTGTGAGAAATACATTGTTGCAATCAAGACATTGTTGTACTGAATGCATTGTTCTACTCAATACATTGTTATAGTCCATATTTTGTTTGTAGAGCTGCCTTTAAATTATAATTAAATAATGTCAGTCCAATCACAAAAGTTATACTTTTGACAAATGTCTATATAAGCATTTTATTCACCACGCCGAATTAATTTTAATTATTTTATGACAGACTGACTTTACTAAATAATTATTTACAATAATATATAAAAAATAACTGCAATATTAACTATGGTACAGTTTTGTTGATAAGTGAATTTAATTATATTGACACTAAATGTAATGTAAATAAGGTTTTATAATTAACATACTCATACTAGAAAAAATATATCACTTACCGAGATCTGCTTAGGCAGAGTGCCACACCCAGTAATGGGTACAAGGCGTGATGATGATGATATATATATATACTAGAAATTGTAATCAACAAATATTTCATGATCTAACATAGTGCAGCAGTACATTCATACCCTTGCATTTTACTGTCGACGCCCATGGTGAAATGTTGGAGTTTTTCTTTTTGTTCTGTTTGAGTTTAAAGCTTTTACTATTCTTGATTTAGAGTCAGTCTAACAGTGTCGCTGTACAATTAAAATGCATGATGGATTTATTGCCTGTTTTTCCTGATTTTGACTTTAGGAAGTAATTTTGGCTAACATATATGTAACCGGATGTAGCTATAAATTTTACTGTGATATATTGCACAATTTAATTTATATCTTCCTAATAGTAAATGATCCATAAATATACCTTATTTCACTTGATTTTGCGGTTATGGGAAAGGCAAGATAGATAAATAATTAATTTTTATTTTAGACATTTATTTTCTTTGAAATTCTAGAGGACAGATGGCGCAAATGGACAGATGTTTCGGAAAAATTATGAGCACAACAATTAAAATAATCCTCACACCCTAACCATTTTTCATCAATCGATTCTGTTTGATATTATTTCTGATCAGGGGTACCATCAATAGTTCATGCCAAACTTTAAATAGTTATTTGTGTATTAAGAGCGTAAAGTAATCCTTTGTTACTCGAACACGGTAATTGCAGCGCGAGCAGAAGGCGAGAGCTGCAATAGTGCAAGAGGAACAAAGATACTTTACGCTCGTGATACACACATAATTTTGTCTACGATTGCATCTTTAAATTATTACAAAACGTATGGGTACTGAAAATTAATTTGTTCTGTTAGCTGCCAATATGACAAGTTTCTGTTTTGTTTGTATCCCTGGTAACTATTGAAATAAGGGCGCATTTAATATCTTTTTCGCGCGTTGCCATTGGAGACGCGAAAAAAAGATATTTTTTTATTCCACAGAAAAAGTCAACTTTACGATGACAAATGAGAATATAATTGTCAACTTTTCATAGCAATGGTAGGAAAATAAATATATATATAGACAGGAACAGTAAAACGCAAGAAACATAAGATTGGAAATATTATCAAAGAATTTTCTTCTACCAAAACAGAAAAAACCAATTCTAATACTCTGTTTCTCAATTCGCTTTAGATAGTTATAGATTATTCAGTTTTCCAATAGGTAGCAGAATTTTTTAACCTGAGACACAAATCCCTTGACATAAGAAAAATTGCGGCCAGAATGGAACCTGTTAAATTTTTCATACTTCATACGAAATAATTGAAACAATATTCTCGATATCTCCGTTGTTTTTTAGAACGAAGAAACACTCTGACAAAACCCATTTACCTACTTTATAACAACGTTATTCTTGTTATTTTTAGTTTCAAGTTTTATATAAAAACAAAAATTATAGGAGAAGAAAAAAAGATTTTAAATCAAATTCGACAATATAAATTGCTTGAAAGGAACTACAGTCTCAGTGACATAATTTTTTACCACGTCTGATTTTTTTTTCATCAATATTTACGACCAACAAAATTTAATGATTTCCGACAGATGTTCCACAACAAACATCCCAATTACAATATTCTAAATCGCATAACAGTAACACAAACTCTTGTAATATTTCCAACATAATAACATGAATGTAGTAGGAGGACAAATTTGATATATGCTTAGCGGAACAATAAATTTACACTACAAAAAATTTGAGTAAAAAATGTACATTCTTCGGAGCTAAACAAGGAATAAATCCAATTCGTTTAAGGTCAAAATGCCGCCAAGAGGAAAAAATAAAATAATTTATTATGCAACGACATTTCATCTACAGCTACAGGGTGCAATGAATCGGCATACGTTTTGTTAACGTTTGCAGGACCGTACCTAGGGATGTTAGAGACCATTTTTCCGTTGAAATTAAGTTTTGTTGAGCGGAACAATGTTTGTTGTGAACAAAGTTCTGTAGCACTCTTGAAAAGTGGACAAACATACAATTCTTTACCTAATTCCGTTGTGAAAACTCATTCAAGAATTCTTTACATAGCTAGTTACGTAATAAATGTTGACAGTTTGAACTCAAAAATGTTTACAAATAACGGACAAATCTATTTATTAAAATCTTTAGGATTTATATACATTCAATATTTTTTCTGGTATTAAACAGTTCACGGCCAAATTAGCAGATTCTTCGATATCAGAAGGAAGGTCTGTCTCGGATTCAGAACTCATTTTCAATTTAAACATTTTATTCATTTATTTTCACGGCAACGCTTTGGTAAATTGATTTATTGATTTTGAAATATACTGAGCTGTCATAAACCTAGAATTTTATGTATTTTAAAAATTATTTTAGCGGATTTAGATAAAATTTTGCACGTAATACGTTATGAAGACGTGATATTGTTTGACAAACATAATATTTGCCAAAACGAGCGAAGCGAGTTTTACAAATTATGTGAATCGTTTTCATAACAGGTTACGTAAAGAACTATTATGAGTAGTATAAAAGGACATTTTATCTTTTCTCTAAAGTTTCTTTTATTCAAATTACATACATGCAAAAAATATAATAAAAATATGAAAAAAAAAACATTAATTACAATAAAAAAAGTTAAATGTTCGTTAATGCCGGTTTATTTACATTTAATTTTATTTATACTTGAGGAAAATGGGTTAGGGTTTTGTTTACTTAAAAAGTATGCCAAGAACTCGTGCAATATTTAAATAAATGCATGAAATTTTAAATAATTTGAACGAAAATCGAATATTACGGTTTGTGTGTATAGCGAATTTATTTGTTAGAACTTCAAGCGAAGCGAATGCATACAATTTTTGTATTTGAAATTTTATACATTATATACTTTTTTGTATTTGAAATATTGGAACTGATTTTTATTAACTTTAAAAATAAAGATTTTTTTCATATATAATGACAATAATATTTTGCTGCAAGAAGATCAGTATTTAGGTGTCAACTTCAGATCCAATTAGGCGTACGAATCACCTTAATCCCAATTACAGTACAGGGGAGTTACAGCTTACAGTGGAATCCGAACCACCCAACTTAATTGTATTGGTTCGTACGAGTATATCAACCGAATTCTTGATGAATATATGCAAGACGACATTTGTAGGTTTTACACAGCATAACTTTAGTGTTAGATCCAACCCTGTCACTTCTTAACGTTATGGTTTAACCGACTGACCCATTTGATCTTCGACCCAAGGTTAAATCGCTTTGAGGTCTTTCGCTTTATAATTTCGTTATTTTTATTGAAGATGACCTGTGTATTGGTATTGTATTGTTATTTAATAATGTGTATTAGTATTAAATGTATTTGTGTACGTTGTAATGGTTGTTAAAACTGTTGGAGATGATTGGAAGATATTAACTTGTAATGATGTAATATTTATGGCTATCAGTTATTGATTTGATTGATGTGAGTTGAGGAAATTCCGTCAGAAACATAATTTGTTTATGATACGGTATTATTATTTTTACTTGTTTTATCTAGGTACGTAGGTACTTCAAGAAAACATAGTTTTTGAAATATATATATTAGTTCGGTCAATGATAAGCATGGTTGTAAAGGAAGTAAAGGAAGAAACGACAATTCTATGTTTTTTTTAATTATTATTATTTAGCAAATTACCACTAATTCCATCTGTTTTTGTCTAAATGAACTAAATGTTACAACATTTTGAGTACTGCAGAATTCAACTTTCAAAATACATTTAAGTTTATTTAAATAATTCAAGCTAAATTATCTAATTTCAATATGTTTTACACTTTCATGAAATCACAATTCTTGAATTGAATTGAATTCAACACATTACCTAATATTTTACTTTATTTATAGATCGTACGTTCATTAAAAATAATACCTTTTTAAAAAAATAATTATATCAGATTTGAAAACTTGTGTCAAAATTATATTATAATGATGAATGATGAATATTAACTGTATTCCATTTGCCACTTGGTTCATTTAAATTAGTTCTGATAAATTAGAGAATATGACTAAATACTGATTAATACCCGTTTTTTTCATCTTCCGATAAAGTTCCCAATAACAGTCAACGAAATAAATAAAAAAATATCACTTTGAATTCACAGAACAAGTAGTAATATTTATACTGAATACTATTTTCTAATTTATCCTGCCAATAATTATTGGGAACTTTCTCCAGAAATTAAAAAACAGGCTTTAAATGAGCTAAACTAAACATAAACTATAGCCGAATTAATAAATGTTGTATTGGAAATAATGTGAGAAAAGCAAACCAGTAAAATAAATAAGTGATCTGTTTCAGTAAGTGTAAGCTGGATCTAATTCATGTGGCAAACGGAATACGCCTGTAATGAATATCAATAGTCGCATTATTTTTGCTAACCACCTCGCTTCACCTCCTCTCAAGTGAGTTGAGTTTGAAATGAGTTAAACTTTTGACAAGCAAAAGAACAACAACTTTTATTGATTAGAAGAGTTTTTATCATCGGCAAAAGAACTACTTGTTTAAAAATCTCTAAACTATCTTCTTAACTTAAATAAATAAATATATCATCACGCCTTTTACCCATTACTGGGCGTGGAACTCTGCCTCAGCAAATCTCGGTAAGTGATATATTTTTTCGCGTGAAGTGCGGTTACCAGTCGTCAAATCACGGCCCCCAAAGATATTAGTGGAGGGAGAGCCACAGGGGTGCATTTAAATTTGTGAAAATTGTTTGTCGGCTGTGGGGATCGAACAGGGTTCTCAAGATCCACATGCCGACTTCTTAACTTGTAAATAATAAAGTAATAAATGTCCATATCATGTATGCAATCATTAAATAATTGATTAAAGAAAATAAATTAATATATTATTATATGTAAGTAGACATTAAAACATTTAACCCTACTCTTCAACTGAGATTAAAAACTCAACAAACACAACCTCTATGAAGTGATGTAGCATCGACAAGGGTAGAACAATTCGTCTCACTTGGAAACAGACAAAATAAATGAGGCAACTGAGGTGAGTCGAGACGATCCGAGTGTCATTTATGATAAATAACTCAACCTATCTATAGTATGTTCAAAGATACTCCGTTATGGCTTAACTTACTAAGCCTGTGTTGAACCGCACACAGTAAGAGATTCTACCTGTTGGCGCTCAGGGTAGGATTGCAAAATATTTAAATTCGGAAATCTCTAATCTCTGTGCGGATTACGTATTTCAGATTTACTTGAAATAATAATGAATTCGCAAAATTAAAGCGGTATTATTACATATTAGGGAAAATAAGATAACAAAGGCATACTTACTGAGTAGGTATATAATTACATATCTATAGCAGTGTAATATTTTGTATTTATTGTTATGTATGACACTAGTGTTTATTTGCATTATGTAACTAAATGACGAATTGTTATACAATGATACTTTCATGTAACATTTTTTTTTGCCTATAAATCAAGCTTAAATCCCTAACAATAGACCCGCTGAGAGGGCCATAACGGAGTATCTTTGAACATAGTATATCTGTCCAGGAACCATATATCGAGCATAATACAAAATAAAATAAAAACACCACCCGCTAACCCAGGAAACGTCACACCCACTCATTTCGCAACCCCTGGCGCCATTCTTTGCTTTATATCTACAATGTGTCACGTATTTAGGTCACGTACATGATACACCACACTGTGATACACAGTCACACTACATCACCGTCGCCGCTGTTGGAATAATGAGCTGACCCTTCACGACATTGCGACCAGCACAGGTCGACACTCCGACACTCAACAGCTTCGAGGAATCCAATCGATTCTAATGGAATTGTGTCACTACAACAAGAGCTATTTTAGATATGCGAGTTGTGCTTTGTTTCACGCGAAGTGTATGAAAAAAAGAAAAATATATTTAGTTGGTTACACGTAATTAAGGCAGATTAAATTGTTAATTAATTAATTTATTTATTTACTTATGATACGCTGTACAACAGGAATTTAATTCCAATTACAGTACAGGGTCCGCACTCACCGAGCCGTAGTGTGATAGTTTATATAATTTTTAGCTTGAGTAGGATTCGAACTCGAGATCTCCGGATTCGAATTCCGTATCGCTATCCACACCACCGTACTGGCGGACAAATTTAGTCATATTTACTAATAGTGCAATGTACCTACATATAAGGACGAGTAAAAAGGAATATTGAAATAAGTTTTAAAGAATGAAGGTCGTTCAAGAATTTTTGAAAACCAGAAAGGAAGCAGGAAAAAAATTAAGAAATTAGGGATTCTCGCGTTAGGTCGGCGTCCCCTAATATAATTAAATGAGACTGGGCTAGACGTCATCTTAGGGCAGCTGGTTTATTTACCAGCGTCACCGGAGCTATAATTATCGTAATAATGAAGTCGACGTCTCCTCTTGAAATATTCCAGAAGATTGTAGCAGCATCAGCAAAGCCAATGACGAATACAAGCTTGTTGCTAGCAACATCAGTGTGAGAAAATAATTATTCAGATAAATTAGTCAAGAGAAGACGATATGAGATTAGACTAGACTAGACTAGACTAGGACTCCAATTCTGTAACACAAATTGCTAGGTATAGCAATTGCTAAGACCTTGATCAACAATGTTTCCTAGGAAGGTTACATTAAAAGATTATGGTAGTACTCACTATATTTCGCTATTTTTATTTCAAAATAGAAATCTAGGTTAGATTTGACGATTAGACTAATCTAGATTAGATAGGACCAGACTATATGAGACTAGACTAAACTATACGAGACTAGACTACACTAAACTAAACGAGACTAGACTACACGAGAAAAGACGATACAAGATGAGGCGAAATTAGACTCTACATCATCAGAGCAGCTGGTTTTCCTAGCAGCGTCATCGAAGCTATAATCATCGAGAGTGACCAAATCAACGTCTTCCCTTAAAACATCCCAGAAGATTTTAGCAGCATCGATAAAACCAATGGCAATTACCAAACCGAGCTCGCAACATCAGAATAAAAATGATTTATCTAATTTGTTTTGATAAATTATTTATTTTATTGACAACAATACCTCAATATGTATCTGTTCTACTAAAACCAGATATAATATTGTTACAAGATACAAGAATCAACATACAATAAATGGTACAAACATATAATAACAGTAGGGATCCCGGAGTACTTATTAGAAGAAAACAATTGTATAAGATTAATGGCAAGATTTCGCTGCGGGAACGAAGAAAAAGCCAACAAGTACTGGCTTCCGTTAGAAGAAAGAATGTGCAGATTATGTGGAAGAGAAGCAGAGACAATTGAACATTGTACTGTAGAGAACTGAATAGAGAGCATAGAAGCGAGGTAGTTTTGTTAGACGAGAAAGGAGCAGGAAAGGACTGGATGAGAAAGGTTGACATCATAAGGACGGAGGCGGAGAAAATGAGATATAATTACCTGTAAACCCAAAATTAGCTATAAATGTAAATGTAGATAGATTCAAAACCATGTAGGTATGAATAAAATAAATACAATACAATACAATATTGTTACAAACTTGGGAAACTTAATAAAAAATCATTGTATGTTTCTATGACTTTATACGACAATAATTCAGTTTCAAACAATGATGTTGAAACTTTATTTGTAAAAATACTAATAATTATCTCATTCCGCATGAGGTTTTGCAAGTGTAAAGAACGAGATAGCGAGAATGTTCGACCAAACCAAAACTGAATACCTTCTTCTTAAAATTATAAAATATTATTTTAAATTGATTTATATGCTTAACTATTTAAATAAATATATCATCACTTCTCTTACCCATCGCTGGGTGTAGCACTCTGCCGAAGCAGATCTCGGTAAGTGATATATTTTTTCGCGTGAAATGCGGTTACCAGCCGTTAAATCACGGTCCCCAAAGATATTAGTGGAGGAGGAGCCACAGGGGTAGATTTTAAATTGGTGAAAATTGTTTGTCGGCTGTGGGTATCGAATCAGGGTTCTCAAGATCCACAGGCCGACTCGATACCACTGAGCCACCTACCCTATTACCTATATATGTTACCTAACTCTACCAACCTTACATGTTAAATATTTTTAATTTCATTACTATTTATTTCCGCTTTTATTTTTCATTGTTTTTCCATTAACCCACCCACCGTTATAAAATTACAACTCAATAATTTCAACTTCACCACGAGTTCAAGAAACGAACCACACCCAACTTTAAAATCAAAACATATAAACGTCCTTTAAACACGCGACAGGTAACTGAACTAGAACTCACATTCACTTCCATCTCAACTAAGTATCACATAAACATCAAAAGTGATCCATCTGATGCACATACGTTCCTGGAACCTGCACGGAGAACCAAGTGATCCGTGACTGATACGGATCAGTTTAGTCGGATATTATTTGTATATTTTGAAAATTTGAATATGAACTTTTTGTATAGAAAAGTAGTTCATGATTTTATTTATTTATTTATTTATTTATTTATTTATTTATTTATTATTCAACAGGAAAAGATTCCCAATAACAGAATAATATTACAAAATTACAGAATAAGAGTACAAAACAGATAAATAATACAGAATATAATGTACAATACTATATAATACGCACTGTATACGTATGCTTGTATGATGAATGTACCGAGACTCAAATGACCGAGTTGTCGAAGAGTCTTTAATCTTAATAAAAAAAAAAAAAAATAAAACTAATTACAAAAAATATTACAAGCATTTTGTGAAAGATTTGGCGGTATGTGCTTGATTAAGTTCGTGACTAAAATTTTGGCTATTTGAATATTGTTTGTTCTATGCCTACGTGATACCTACTATAAACTTTTTGCAGTTATTATAGTTATATTTAATACATGAATATAATCACAAATCATTCTAAAAATAAAAATTATATATTGGAGTCATGGTTATTTGACAGGTAGAAACTTTTTGTGTCAATTTCGACAGTTACACGGAGAAAAATGTATTGTTAAAAGTGTATTGCTAGAATTCGTTTATTTACCATTACTAAACTATAATTATCATATTTATAACATGTTTACTATAGTTGCAATGCACATAATAGAGATACATACTCAGATTTTGCTGAAAAGATATAAATATCATAATAACACTGTATTGCAATACAGTTTATTTAATAAATTACCATATGTAGTAGAACAATTTTTATATTCATAGTAAATATATGAGTTACTACAGTAGTGTATAACTATGATTTAAATAAGTTGTTACTATTCTACCAAATAAATATATTTACTATTAATAAATTATTTACAACTTTTTTAAATAAATCAGTATTGTAGCTATAAATAATTTAGTTAGCTATCCGTTATTTAGCAAAAATTATAGTTATCCGATTAGATTTAGAATATTCATAATTATACATTTTTCTCCGTGATAAGAATTTAATTAATCTAATTGGATGTGATAACATCTTTCTTTACCTAAATTAATTACGTGGTAATAAACAATAAATATAATTACATCGGCTTTAGTTTTTATAATGAATTTTTGTTATGATTATTATAATATAATTTTGACAGAATCTGTTTCAGAATTTGATGTAATAATTTCTTGAAGAAGGAATAATTTTCTATGAACATATTGGGTAATTTTTACAAGTTACTGAGCCTCTCTGTCTAGTAGCAGTACTTTAAGTCAACATTGTATATTCTTTATATCTAGTGCACCAAAGTTATGCCGCATTAAATTTATAATTAGTGTTTTCGTAACACTTGCACAAGAAACACGTTCTTATTCCCTAATTTTAGAGAGAAAAACACTGCTTTTCTCCTCTGGGGAGAGAAACATAATGTTTCTCTCCCTTAGTAGGATGTTTCTCTCCCTAGGTAGCATGTTTCTCTCCCTAGGTAGCATGTTTCTTTCCCTAGAGACTACGATTATTAGCTGTTTGCGGCGTTTCCTAGGTAACTAGTTACGCAACCCATATTTGACATTTGTCCCGATAAGACAGTAATTTTTGTGCATTTGTTACGAAAAGTATAATATGCTTCACGGGAGAGAGCGATTATCCCTTGAGTGAAGTTAGCAAACCTCGACCTACGCTTGAACCTTCGGCCCTCGCTTACGTCTCGGTTTGCCAACTCCACACACGAGAATAATCGATTGTTTCCCTCCCTTGATGCATAACATACTATTTTAATTTGTTATTTTGGAATATTGGCCAAAGCAGCAAGCTACCTCCTAACACCTCATTCTAATAAATACATCGCAAACATCCGCACTCAGGACATGAATCGAATCCAAGACCTAATAGGCCCTGTTTCATGTAACTCTGTCAATTAATTGCGCGAAAATGTTGAATTAGAATAAAAAAATGTATCTAAGAAATGACAAAATTTTTGACAGTTCAATATTTTAAAACGTTATAATTTCTATAGTACATATTAATAATTATTTGTTAGACATGGCTGGTAGCACAAGCTCTGTTTTTGTCTGTTTTAAGAGCAGTGTTTTTGGGTGTTTTAGCTATCTCTAACATGTTAAACACCCAAAATACAAAGCTTGTGCTATCAACCATTGTTTTATCGTTGCTAATAAATATTTTAATGCTGATATTAACTATGTAATTATAACATAAAAATCTGAAAATATATCAAATGTAATGTCAGTAGAAATTGTTTACTTTTAACATGCTGTTAACTGCCAATATAGATAACATTGCTATATGTAACCGAACACTAGAGTGTACATTAATCACACATAGGTTGCATTGATCACTAGATTGGATTATTATTGCAATGTACATTCATTACAGATTAGATTAGTTTTTCATAATTTCCTACATTATCTATACATAAATAATTCAAGACAGTTTAAATGATTACATGATTATTAATGAAATAATTACCAAAACGTTGATATCTGATTGGATGACGTCAAGCCGATCAAAATGAAAGAAATGGACTTACCTGAAAAATTAAAAAAAAAACAATTAAATAAGGAATTAAACAAATCACACTCCAGTTTACTAGTAATATAATATTTTTACGTAAATATCCAGAACTGTTAAAAATTATAAAATTTCGAATAGAAAAAGTTTATAGAAAAAATAGATATATACGCTGCCATCTATGAATTCATTGTGAAAGTAAAAGAGAATTTGCACCTGGAGCCATCTACGAGTGGATTGCATGAACGACTTTCTCCGTAACATACAGTTTACTATTTTTAGTTTCTACACTAAACCGAACTACAAAATTAATAAACTTTGTTAAAAATATAAATTTTAAACTTTGATAAATGAATACATAGAATGTCTATATATATTTAGATATTTACACAATACATATTACAGTTTATCTGCTAACTAAAAAAAAACAAACAAAAAACTTTAGATTAACAAGAATGAATGACAAATATTTATTGTTTAAATTCAAGGTAAATGGAAAATGAAAATAAATATGATGCACACAAGCAAATATACCTATGTGGAATTATAGCCACTCATTCTGCAATAACAATTAAAAATAAATTAAAATAACATAAATATGGAAACCGCGATGAACATACAAAGAATATTTAAATTATTAATTATATACAACTTTATGTTTTGTAATAAAATACAGAATATCTTATAAACCTATTGTGTTAGCTGCAGTCCAAAGCTGAGTACACTTTTACGAGGACGCAAATTCTTTGTTAATGTTTTTTTACAACAGATTACAGTACAGAATGATCCAATTTATAGTTATTTTTGTATTAAGTACGCAAAATGAGTGTTTTTTGTTGGGCGTGAACATATTACTTTTAGTCAAGACCGCAGGTCGAGACCAAAAAAGTCATTCGAACGAGCCAAATAACAAGAATTTTGCCCACGAAATACAAACAACATTTTTTCTACAACTGTAAATATAGAATAATTGATTTATTTCAGTAAATTGAAGGGCAACAATAATATTAATTTGATACTACTGATGTGTTGTAAGTTGTAACTAATGAAACCTGACAACAAATAATTTGGGAGCGTGCGCGAGGTACTTATTTTGCGCTGTAGGGTGCAAAATAATGCGCAAAATGCGCGGTGTCATTGTAATGTAAATGATGAAAAAATCACATACTTCGCGTATTGATATTAGTGAAAAAAATGAACATTTTTTGACAGTAGTAGAAAAAAGTAATTTTACTTAGTTCATAATCGAAAATGTTGATAAGTCTAAATCCATAAATAATTATTATCGACAATACTTTATTAACTTTCTTAGATTGTGCTCTGTTGTGTTTTTGTTTATTGATAAGATATAAAAACGGTAGTAATACACTTAAAATAATAATTAGTTTCCTGTGCAACGTGTAGCTTCTTTTAATTATTTAATTAAGTTCAAGTTAAACAGGTCGAAAGTAGATCATTGTTGATTGGAAAATTATCAGCACGTCATTTGGTCTGTATAAAAACTTCGATAAAAACCATTTTCATGCTGAATTTTATTTGAATTCTTAGAATCCAATACCGAGAATTTTATATCTTATAATACCTTTATTATAAGCAGAAAATTTATTTTATATTGTGTTTCGAAAATATTTTATTTCTTATTATTTTCTTACCTATATTAACACCACTTAAATATCTAATTTATTTTCATATATAAATAAATTAAAATTTAAATACCTTGTGTGAAACAGCATATAATACTGTTTCATATTTTCACATTATTATGACTAATATTCCGTTGCACTTGCAGAAAGAGAACCGATAATATTTTACAGCCTGATTCTCAAAAAAGTTTTAACTATTCTAAATTTTCTATTAACTAATATTATTTTAGTCAAGTTTAAAAAATTAATACAAATCATTTTCCGAAATCCAAACGGTAACAAGATTATATTAGAATTTATTAAAATATATTTTGAGAATATGGTTTAGTTTAATTTGACTAATCTAAAATTCAGGATAAGCTAAAACTAAAATTTGACTGTTAAAGTACAATGGTTTCTTGTAACATTATTGTTTGAAAATCATATTTTAAGTAAGTATTAAATGCGTTCCTACATTTTGAATTAAAGTAGACAATAACCGTAATTTTTTAAGCACGATGTAAATATTTGAATTATTAGAAAACAGAAATTAGAAATAATATTTCTTCATAGTTGTCATTAAAATTACAATGTGATGTAAATTAATTTGAGAACGGACAGGGCATGAACAATTAGCTCATGATCCCAAAAACTAACGATCCACCTCAGCAAATTAATTAGTGCTAACACAGCCGTGTGGATAATATTTGCTTCTCGTACAAAGCAAGAGGTCCTGCGTTCAAATCTCGCTCACTTCGACTCACATCCAAAAAATACAATTGTTTCTTAGTGATTCGGATTCTATTTTAAACTGTAAGTCCCATGTACTGTAATTGAAATTATTTAGATTCCTGTTAAGCAGAGTAACATATAAAAAACTGCAGTTTATTTATTTATTTATATTACTTTGTACAACAGGAACTTAACCCCAATTACAGTACAGAGTCCAAATGCACTAAGCCGCAGTGTGGTAGTTAATATATTTATATAGAATGAGACTCGAACTCAGGATCTTCTGATTCAAATACCGTAACACTACCCACACAATATATCTCCCAGATAGTTTAAAAAAATTTACAATGCTTGCATATCAGCTAAATAAAAACCTTGCAATTAAAATTTAAAATATTTCAAACAAGAGAAAGATAAAATCGCAAAGTAAAAAATAAAACTATACATATTATGATGATTTCCCCAAACAATAAAACACATACAGAATCGCTATTTAAACATGCGTTTTCCCACGGCGACCAGACGGGTGTCTTGTTGAATAAAGAACAAACAATAAACATAAAAGAAATAAAAACTGAAACGGAAGAAGAGTTTAACGTAAGTGAAGGCGTGCGAAGCTTGCGTGATGCACGGCCACTGGAACTTGTAACGTGTGGCGTGGCCTAATCTAATGAAATGTTACTTCCAGAAGAAAGTGTACTGTTATTATATTAATAGATATATGTATAGTCATATTAATAGGAGTATCACAGTCATATTGTTGTGGCTCAGTGGTATCAAGTCGGCCTGTGGATCTTGAGAATCCTGGTTCGATTCCCACAGCCGACTAACAATTTTCAACAAATTAAATCTATCCCTGTGGCTCCCCTACACTAATATCTTTGGGGTCGTGATTTGACGGCTGGTAACCGCACTTCACGCGAAAAAATATATCAATTACCGAGATCTGCTTAGGCAGAGTCCCATACCCAGTAATGGGTAAAAGGCGTGATGATATATTTATTTATTTATAGTTTGTGGAATAATTATGAATAATGTGTATAGATAAATATTATAAATAACTAGAATAATGAAAACAGAAATAAATATACTCGTATGTATGTTATCGTGCTGTTCGGTTCATTTGATGATTTCAAACAATTAAATGTCTGAATGACACATGTCTCAACATCTGCAGAGAACTATAATTATAGTTACATATCAAACTAGTGCATTATAATTTAAAATAATTTAAAATAAATTAGTATTTTAAGTAAATCCGTTAATGTTCTTCCTTATTGGAATATTATAATTTTTTCCCACTGATTTTGATCCACCTGTTGACAAATTTATAAATAAGTTGGAAAAATAATCTTCTATAATACTCGTAAGAAAAGATCTTTAGATTTTTTTCAAACAAAAGATTACGCTTCGAGTTACAACAAGAAAATGCTGAGTCGATTATGGGTAATTTGTCAGTTCAAAATTTTTTATATTCTTGATCCCAAAAGGAAGTGTGTTGAGTTGCAATATTTTCATTTTATACTGTAACTTAATAATTGATAAAATTAAATATAACAAACAACATTCTGTCAAATACTTGGACATTGAAATTTTACATTGAAAAATTAAACGCCAAATTATTTGACAGAAAACTGAATTTGTTTGTTTTTGTTTTAATTCCTAATACATATTATTAAAATGTAATTTTGTAAATTTTCATAATTAATTTCTAGCGGTACAAAACATGAGAAACGAAATTAGTTTATTGATTTAGATACAAAATTTTAATTTCAACAACTTTTGTTTCAAGTATTTTTCTCGAAAATAAACTGGGAAGCAATCCGCACGGAGAAACTGTTTTTCTATGTTAAATCCCTACGACCCGCTTTTCGTAACACATTCGGTATAAAATGAACAATTTTAAATAAATATATAAATTTGACAGTTGAAATATCATACAATTGTTTGTAAAAATGTTTCAATTCCATGGATATCCACGTAATGCACCAGTATTTATAAAAATATAAAATTTAATCTCATTACTGAATTATGAGGAGAATTACATTTTTCAAAACATTTATTTGAATCATCTTTGTCTAAAATAATTTGACATCTCTTGCGCAGGAAAAAATAATTTTCCATATTAAACTTTTTAAAAAAATTAACACCCTATAGTTTTTTGTTACACTTTATCACCAATAACAATTTTATGTTAGTTCTACTTATAACTAGTTTGCAGGAAATGATAAACATTCCTTAAACGTGATTGTTGTAAATTAAATATAAATACACTTGTGTCGTTGTCATGTGTTAATTTAGCACGTGGCATTTGTTTCGTATATCCTGTTCAACATTTCTAAAGAAAAATGGTACACGTGTGACATTCCTAGATTTAACTTCTAGCCACATAAAATGTACTCGAAGTATTTTAAGCATTTCCCCAGTTTTAGATATTTTAAAAATCCATGTTTATTTGATACTCTGCACAACAGGAACTCGTAGCAGATCTCGGTAAGTGATATATTCCTTCACGTTACGTGGGTTTACTAGGCGTCAAATCACGATCCCCAAACATGTTAATGTTGGAGGAGCCACAAAGGTAGTTTTAACGTGTGAAAATTGTTTGTAAATATAATATTAAAAATCTTTTTATTCGATTATCTAAAATATAAATTAACATATTTTTTTTTTATTTATATATCGGACCAACTACTAAGGCCATATGCCGATATGTCCTTTGCATGGTCGTCACGGGCGGGACCAGAACCCACGACCTTATGGTTGTGAATCAGGCCCTAAACCCGCGCGACCATCACGCGGGACAACATATTTTTATTAATTATTTTATTTTAAAAGTATTATTTTCCTTTCTAAGTTTCTCACATGGTTTTTCGCTCTGACGCCTTCCATCTTCAAGAGATATAAAGTTTCCGTTAGGAAGTTGAAATTGTTTACAACTGCATCGTAGTTTCACTTGATATTATCAGAACAAGACTCGCATAATAAACAACTTCTGGATTTAGAAACATGATCTTCTTTCTACATAAATTACTAATTTCCATTTATTATTTCCTTAGATACCTGGAGAAATTGTTTAATTAAGACAAAGTAAAACACGATTTGCTTTGGTAGCAAATTCTGCTCAAAGATTTATTGTGAGACCAACAGTCATCATTGCATGAACATTTCTATATTTGTATATATCCTCGACTTAAAATGAAAGCCAATAAAATAATTCAATTCAGTGTAAAATATGTATTGAGAGAAGAACAACATTATACAGGATGTTCCACGAAATCTACGCCGCAGGCGAATAACATTTTTAGCTACCATTACTTCCTTTATTACAGCAAAAAGTTTCAAATACAAGTTGTAGAGAAATAAATTCTGCATCAGTTACATATAAGATTTTACTTATTTAAATATTAAAGTCATTCAAGTAATAATTACTTTTGGTAAGTATTATGATTATTTATTTTTTAATAATATAATATCCCGTACTTAGTAAACCACTGCCTACTGCAAATAAATACTCATTCATTCATGCAGAAACAATTGCCTCCATTCATGTAACGCTTTTCACTTTCGGATATTTAATTTAGCTAATCAGTAGTAAAGTGTTCAGTGTATGCAAAATGGATTTTTAATAACAGATATTAATGGCTAATATCGATATTCGCAAACTGATAGTTTCCCTCAGGTTTCGCTTCCTGTGTAAATTTCCCTAATGCTTCCAACGATGGGCGTTGGTTTGCATGAGGTGGTCTATTATTTACACCAGTGGAACTCAAACAATCACGATGCTACATTAACCAAGACATTTTCACTAATAAAAATGTTACTCCTTGTCAATATATTTGAATAATTTCATTTTTAAATATTTTTAACATAACAATTTTAATTAATTATACAAAAAATAGTTATATTCTTTACAAATTTTGGATGATTTGTGGTGGCTCAGTGGTATCGAGTCGGCCTGTGGATCTTGAGAACCGTGGTTCGATCCCCACAGCCGACAAACAATTTTCACCAATTTAAAATCTACCCCTGCGGCTCCCCCTTCATTAATACCATTGGGGGCCGTGATTTGACGGCTGGTAACCTTACTTCACGCGAAAAAATATATCACTTACCGAGATCTGCTTAGGCACAGTGCCGCACCCTGTAATGGGTAAAAGGCGTGATGATATATATATATATATATATATATATATATATATATATATATATATATATATATATATATATTTCAGTGGTCAAAATTTCTTGAAATTAATAATGATTATATAAAAATATAAGAATCTCTTACTAAGATCTGCTACGGTCGAATACCACACTCAATAATGGCTAAGAGCCGTAATGATATATTTATTTTGTGACTAGCTAATATTTTTATATAAATTCATCTTCTTCTTCTTTCTCAGACTCCTTGTGCTCTTGAGGGTATATCGCATTTCGTTTATGTGTATTCTAGTTGAACCTACTTCTTCCATTCTTTTCTGTTTCCTGTCAGCTTTTTCTGTTTTATCTCTTTTATCTTCGATTTTCTTAATATTATCGATCTATTTTCTTCACGGTCTTCCCTTGTTTTTCTTATCTATACCTGCTTCCATTACGTTTCTGGTTATTCTATCCTGTCTCATTCTCATAATGTGCTCATATTAATTGAGAACAAAATAAATTTTATGATGCACGTTTTTTAAGGTTCCGAGTGAAGTAAAAAAAATAAAAGAAAGAAAAGAATGAATGATTGTTTCCTGTATCTAAATTCGATCCGCGGTGTAGAAACTGGGAACTAATTTGTAGGTATAATTAAGTAATTAATAATAGCTAAATACACCAGATAATTGTTTAAACATAATTACTATATTTCATTGATAACTTTATAAATAAATAAAGGTTTCGAATTACATGTATCAAAAACAAAATGTTGCTGTGAAAATAAAAGAGATATTATGTTAGTATTTTAATTTTTAAGTTCATTTCAAAAGAGACTGGTTCCTGTTACCAATTGAAATGAAAGTAATAATTATTTTATGGACTACAAAAATTAAATTAATATTAAATTACTGTACTTCCGTTATTATACACGATCGTAGTGACATGCTGAATTCCGGGATAGATAAACACATACTCCGTGGAGTGGAAAATAATAATTAATAACTTAATAGTAGACCATGATTTTGCTATTTAAGTAATTGAAATATTTAACAAAATAATTAGATTATAACAACACGACAAGACTAAAAGAAATTCTTTATAATTTATCAAATATTATTTTCTTTGGATATTAAACAAATATACATAGCTCCATTTTTTGTATTACTTCGGAAAATTGAAAAATTCTTAACTAAAACAAATTTTATTTTAAAGTAAATAGATTATATTTATTCATACATTCGTATTTACCTAATACGAGATATATAAAGTAATTTATAGTAATCTCATAATATTAGGTGAAGTAATACAATTCACTCTATTTAATTATTCTTTTATTTATAATGAAACATTGCAGATGATAGAAATAGAGAGTAAAGTTCAGAATATACATATAATAAATTTGCGAACAATGAAACATATTTAGAACAACGATATTTCACTTTTATTCAACTTTCTCTACGGTTAATTATATCCAATTAATTAATTAAATCATATATAATAGCTTCACATATAGTTGTACCAAGTAAGACTGTCTTCGTTTAAAAATAAACAAATACATATCTCGCTTATATATTAATTTGGCGACATAGGGAATATAACAGCCATTTTCATTTTTTAATTTTCCATTCTTGTTTGTAATGCTCTTAACGTCTAAGTTTCGTACTATTTTATTTTTCACAATCCTGTCAAAAAGTATGTTTGCCTTCTGTTAAAATATACTTTTCATCCCTAGGAACGAAAATACATGACAACAGAAAAATAACAGTATAATTTGACATAAGTAACATCTGTCAAAAAAAAAAATCTTATCTGAATTTCTAATTTATTTCTGCAAATTTTTTAGGAAGTAAGCATAGAAATATAATTCGATAACGTAATAGTAATTTACTTTATAAGTCCGGTAAATCAATTTCTATAAATAAATAAATATGTCATCAGGCCATTTACCCATTACTGGGTGTGGCACTTTCCGTAGCAGATCTCAGTAAGTGATATATTTCTTAGCGTGAAGTCAACTCACGGCACCCAAATATGTTAGTGGAGGGGAAGCTTCTGGGGTAGATTTAATTTGGTGCAAATCAATCTCTATGGTACAAGTAAGATATTTCCATACAAAGCGATAAAGTAGGTATAGGAAAAAAATTATTAATGGACTGATGGATGATTTACAATGTTCAAATTCATACTGTCAGGGAGAGGCTTTCGCCCATAAATGGGATTTATAAGCTTATATTATTATTATTATTATTTCATACTGTATCACATTTAATTATTAAACATTATTTTCATATTCCAACCTTAAAAATGACATTTTAATATAATTAAAATTTTATGTCAAAACTTATTTGTTATCTAGCAACTTCACGATAACAGTAGGTACAGTCATATTTATTACAATTCCAATATTGTAAAGTCTCACTTTCTGGATTGAAATCGTTACTGTAAACATAGAAATACGATACAGTATGAAATAAATAAATAAATAATCACGCCTTTACCCGTTACTGGGTGTGGCACTCTGCCGTAGCAGATCTCGGTAGGTGAAATATTTTTTCGCGTGAAATGCGGTTACCAGCCGTCAAATCACGGCCTCCAAAGATGTTAGTGGAGGGGAAGTCACAGGGGTAGATTTAAATTGGTGAAAATTGTTTGTCGGCTGTGGGCATCGAACCAGGGTTCTCAAGATCCACAGGCCAACTCGATACCACTGAGCCACCTACCCCATATGAAATATATATAGCAAAAAACAGCAGTTTTTCCAGCTAAACGATATATATATATAAAACTACAAATAAGTATGGAATCTAAATTAAGCATGCACCAAATAAATCTACTAGTCTACTTTGTAAATCTCCATTTTGACTACCGCTGTTCATCTAGCACAAAGCCGTCGTGATTCGGAGTATCGCAGTTCAGTGTCGGCACGTTGGGTCATCTACAAATCTAGGTGTGCCATACTCCTTGGCCGACACTGTTTCGTGCCGAAACAATAGCGAATTGCATGACGCCTGACTTTGAGCAATGGGCAATGACTGCTGCACGCTGCACGGATATAACACACATGAACAATATGTCCAACACATGTGTTGTATATGAGTATGTCAGCGTCATCTCGTATTATTGCAAAATGTTTATTATAGCTTGTAATGTGAGACTTTGGTTTATTGCTTGAAATAAATCATTCATTTTCATTTTATGTGTAGGTAAGGTTGTGAAATGCAAGTTTATGCACTAAAAAGGTAAATGGTAAATAGGATTCTACAGAAAATTTGTAGAAAGAATTTATTAGATATTTAAATACTCTGTAGTAGAACTTATATTTTAAACTTAGTTTAATAAATAAATATTTTTCTGTCTTTCTGTCTTTAGAATCGCAGTGTTTCAAGTCTTTGACTTTGTATTTGATGTTATTAATTTGAAGGGTTGGAATGTGCTTTTTAAGGTGTTGTCTTTAATATTGTGCATTTTCATATTTAATTTCAGGTTTTCAAGTTAACTTTCGCTGAGCCGAAAACAGGTCTTTGTTAATCCTAGATCATGATTTTGTGGAATAACTTTCGTAATCATTTTTTTAATTTAATTTCCTCCTATACATATTATTCAGTTGCAAAATTTCAAAAATCAACTTATGTTTGAGATTTATAGGCACTTTTTGCTAAATAAGTTCGAGTTGGCCCCGTTTTGGGTATTAATTTAAATCATGTGCAAAGGTAAATTGTAAGGACACATACATAACATAAATATATAAATATATCATCATGCCTTATACCATTACTGGGTGTGGCACCTTGCTGTGGCAGATCCACAGGGGTAGGTTTAATCTAGTGTAAATAATTTGTCGCCTGTTGAAATCGAATCCAGATTCTTAAAACCACAAGTTAACTCGATACCATTGAGCCATCTATCCCATAAACATATAAAAACAAATAATTGTGACAACAAAACTTGATTAATAAATTCTATAGAATAGAACTGGAATAGCAATACAAATTATTTTGGAAAAGAAATTTAATCAGTATATTTATAGCTTGCATATATATGGAATAAAATGGCGTCATTATTCACAGTTCCGATTCTTTATTGATGTAATTGTTGTTTGAAAAGAAAGCGATATGGATACGAGAATAATAATTGGGATTACAATATTTAATAACCGCACTTCATTTACATAAATATATCACTGATCAAAATTTGCTAAAATAGAGTATCACACCCAGTAAAGGGTATTTTATATAATTTTTCATTCCTGTGGTACTTTATTCCAATTTCTGTTCTATACAATCAATAAATCAGGGTTAAGGAATCTAGTTCAAGTATATTTATTGCATAACAACTAATTTTTCCATATTAAAATTATCTTTGTGGATTTCTGTGCACCAATATCTTTAGATTGTGAGACGCAATTCGACAGCTAATAACTACACTTCACTCTAATGGCGTTATGATATATTTTATTTATTTAAAATGCTTGATACAACTCTTGAAAATACACAACAGATTTCTTCAATGACAACAATAATCTGAATTATACAATATTAGCAATTCAGGGTGAACTCTATGAAACAAATTCCTTGAGAAATAAAATGACATATTCATGTATTTAAATTTTTCACGCAGGTCAACAAAGAACAAAGAATCTTTGTAAATATAATACAATTTCTGGTATAATTATAATTCTCCGATGACAAAAAAATAATACGACTGCCACCCTTTTCATTGTTTCCTTTTCCTATTCATCACTAGCCAAGAAAATGTTAAAAGATTAATTCATATGTTTATACAGGTTGTTTCAAAAATATACCGACAAACTTCCAAGAGTTGTAGATGACATTAAAACAATCACGGTTTAACAGCAGAGCAAGAAAAATAAATTTTTAAAGAAAATTATTTTGAGATCTAGCTGCAACTAAAAAACAATTGACATATATCAATTGAATTGTTGTAAATAAATCCTCTCAATATTTCCCTTTGGGATTTTGTGAAGTCTTTGGTATACGAAACTCCAAGTATTTGGGAAAGAACATATTCTAGGGAGAGTGCTTGTGCACAGCTACAAACTATTAAGTTAATATTCCGCAGGATCCGTGAATCCATGAACCGACGGTGCAATCTTTGTATTCAAGCGAATGGTGGTCATTTTGAACAACTACTGTAAATGCAAATAATTTACTTACCAATAAAATCTCCCAAAACAAATGTCTATTTGTTGCTGTACTGTTAAATTTTGTTCGAGTGTTTAGCATGGAATCTTTGTTAGCAACATACTCTACAAGATCAATAATAGCGAAATCAATCTATAAAAATTGTAGCATCCAAGTTATATTATACTACCATATGGACGTAGAGTTCTCCACGTTTAGTTAAGTGATTAAAGTAAACAGAATGTCATTTGTTCAAAATCATAAACAGTAAAGGTTTTATAATACTGTTTAGAGGTGTTTCTGATGCTGTGTGAAAGGTAATGGCACACTCTGTTTTAAATCACGTGATTTATTTGGGGTAGCTGGCTCAGTGGTATCGAGACGGCCTATGGATTTCGATTCCCACAACCGACAAACAATTTTCACCACATAAAAACTATCTTTATAACTAACCCTCTATTAATATCTTTGGAGGCATGATTTTACGACTGGTAACAGCACTTCACGCGAAGAAATATATCACTTACCGATATCTGCTAAGACAGAGTGCCACACCCAGTAATAGGTAAAAGGCGTGATGATATATTTATTTGAAAATATAATTTAACAATAAATTATTACTATTATTTCTTAATTCATAATGTTTATGGAACAAAAATTACAGATATATAATATTATTTATAGATACAGAAATCTTGCAATTAAAATAAATAACGCCTTTAACAACAAGTACGTAAAACTTAAAAAAAATTAATAACCGTACCGACTGAAAATCACCACTGCCTACATCATCGTCTATGTACTATCAACTGCATTCTTACTTATAAAAAAAGGTACAAACACAAATAATTAATCATCTTTTTCCGCGACTTTTTCAATATCTTTTTCATGTAAATACATAACTTTGTATTATACTTCATGTACATAACAATATCGACGTCAATATTATATAATGATCTACAGGTTTTTTAATTTCATTGCAACCTACATATTGTAGCTCCGGAGTGAATACAATTTTCGTATTTGCCCCTAAATCTTATGCACCCGCTAACCCCAGCAACTTGCCGTGTTACTGTTTTTGGAACCGAGGTCTGCTGGCAGAGGGTGTATTTATTAGGGATTGTATTTTTTTTTAAATGCTCTTATTGTGTATTCAAATATTCGTTGTATTATCTTCGACTTCCGAAATATTTAACCCAGATGATACGAGTTTCACAGACATTTAAGTTTTAGACGAATTTGCACGTTATTTTGTATTTATTATCTATTCTTAAAATATTTATTAGATTAGAAACAACAACAATTAAAATAAATGAACTGTACTTAGCATTAATATAAATAACCCAAATTATTTATAGTACAGAAATGAGAAATTGCTTTGCTTATATAAATATTAAGGAATAACATCATATATTTGACGGCTGGTAACTGCAATTCACAAGCATAAATATATTACTTACTGAGATCGACAACGATAGAGTGCTACTGCCAGAATGGGTGAAGGCATGCTTATTTTTTGTTAATTTTTTGTTGAAGCGGTTCAAAAATCGAATTTTTAAAAATAATGTTTCTATATAATTCAGAGCACGAGAAATACACTCGTTCAAACCGCATTTTAATATCTCTTTTACTTTTTGAGTTATTTAGATTTTTGACTTTTTTAAAAACTCGACTTTGAGAGCCGATATCTCGAAAACTAAGAGATATTGAGATGCGGTTTGAACGAGTGTATTTCTCGTGCGCTACTGAACTTATACGTGCGTACTTCTGAACTAACACATACACACCATGGTTGACACTTAGTAGTTACAGGAGACGTTTTCACCAATATACATAATGGGATCCACAGATAGTTCGTTCCTCTAAAGCCTTCATATTATTGCATGAAAAAATACAAAATAATACTTTATTTTGGGAAGAAATAATGATTCCGAAACTAGTACATTTTTATCAAAATTCTTTTATTATTTTATTGCTTATTGCAAGCTTAATATAAAAATGAATTACCGCTTACAGAAAGTACGAATCAACAGCCTACAGAAAGTACGAATCAACATAATAAAACAACTAAATTATTTCTTGTGAAAACATGTATTAATATACTGACTTGATTAACATAATCGCTTATTTTATTACTCTAACTTGTGACAGTAACAAGAAAATAATGTCATGTCCATTTAATGTCTTTAGATATCACGGAGACATTACGGTGTGAACTGCAGATGACAGCATATCTACCTAATTTCGTTGTTTTCTCTGCAACGCTGAAACCGTTTCCATTTTAATGTTACATACCACAGAATTAAGATTTCTCAAAGCAAGTGAAGCCATAGACCTGCCAGAGCCAACTGTGGACATATTTCAACGATGCTATGTTGATTTTAATTAGTTCACAATGCTGTTCTTTCCGCTTTCATTCTGAATTGTGAATTACATTTAAGCTTACTGTAAATTGAGCTTTAAAATGTACGAGTAGCAGATCATATACAACTTTTACTATTGTTAGAAGTTTCACAGAAAAAACGAGAAGGTATATTATTGTTGAACTGTCACCGAGTATTAATCATAGAATGGCAGTTTCTAGTATTTATTCCACTGCCGATCAAGTAAATGACATTTACTCTTCTGGTTGGAAGAAAATAAGTAACAAAATAATTATTGTTTTTTATGTAATTTCATCTGTCAACAATTGTTCCAAATGCAACTACGATTCAAATTATAATAAAATGATTTTAGAACGACGTGGTTTTTATTTATTGTTTATAACATTAGTGGGTAGTGAAACAAATTATGTACTTTTAGATGGAACGTAAGAGATTTATATTCACTCGCCTGTTGCGGCATGAGCTTACTTACTTCTCTTGTAAAGTAATATACTGTTTTTGCACGAAAATAAGTTATGTTTACAAATCACTGATAGATAAGTAAGTACTTTATCAATCAGGAGGCAGTAAGTGCATAAAAATTAAATATTCCTACACGTTATCATAGCAACTCTGACAAATAACATTTTTTTAAATGTCAAAATAATTTTCAAATATTTATAAATTATAATTTTGTTATTGCATCGATAGTGCAATGGGGTAGGTGGCTCAGTGGTATCGAGTCGGTCTGTGGATCTTGAGAACCCTGGTTCAGTCCCCACAGCCGACAAACAATTTTCACCAATTTAAATCTACCTCTGTGACTCCCCCTCCACTAATATCTTTGGGATCCGTGATTTGACAGCTGGTAACCGCACTTCTCGCGAAAAAAAAACCCACTTACCGAGATCTGCTTAGGCAGAGTGCCATACCCAGTAATAGGTAAAAGGCGTGATGATATATTTATTTATTTATTTTATTTATCGATAGTGCAAAAAGATAATAAACATTGCGGTCAGTAAGTGTCCTACTGGTATCGGATATATTAAAGATTTCAACTTCATCTCGATTTCCAATATCATCTTCAGCCGATAGGATGCACTTATTGCCCTTAATACATAAATAACTATGGACATTGTTGTGAAATGTTTGGCATATGTCGCTACGAGTAACCATTCATATTTATTGTTTTTGTCATTGCTATATTCTTTGTCGGTACAAAATTTACAAACTTTCGACATACCAACGGAAAACGAGGCCCAAAAAACATGTGAACTAAAGTGTAACATCACGTGAAGCTCTAAAAAATATGTCAAATTTGACAAATGAGAATGAGTAACTTAGGTAGCATGAGAAATAGTAAAATATCACATTGTTTCTTTAATCTGTCATTTGAATTGTGGAAACATGTCTTCTATTGCTTTTAATTTAGTTATAAACAGAAAAATAAGTAGTAAATTGCATGTTACACTGTTTCATAATATTTAGATATCATTTTAAAGGTTATCTTAAGATATATTCATTTTATAAATAAATTACGAACAAAAAGAAATATCCATTCGATCGAAGATTAATAGTCTTTATTATTTTTGGATCAATTGTTGTTAAAGACGTCCTAAATTTATTGACTAAAGAAAAAAATATAATTAACTTTCAATCATAAACTCCCTATGAATAAAAATCAAATAAGTATAACAAATTTATTTGAAATTCATAATTCGTTCAATGATTATTAAAGAGGCGAAAAGTTTGGGGCTCCTTTGTCTAACCCTTACACCAGAAGAAATTTGCATATAAATAGGTAACAAAATATAGTGAAGAGATAATATAATGCATAAAGAATAGACCTATGTAAATTTTTAATTTAAAAGACTTAATTTATTATCATTTATGTGGTATGTGGTAGGTGGCTCAGTGGAATCGAGTCGGCCTGTAGATTTTCACTATATTCAAATTATCCCTGTGGTTCCTCCTCCACTAACATCTTTGAGAGTCGTGATTTGACGACTGGTAAATGCACTTAACGAGCGTTAATACATCACTTATTGAGATTTGATACGGCAGAGTGCCACGCCCAGTAATGGATAAAAGACGTGATGATTTTATTTATTTTAAATTTGAAATAACTTCTATTTGTAAATAACGCCGATTATATTTTTTAAAATTTACGTCGGTGGGTCGACACTTAAACTTCACTATTGATTTATTTGAAGTAAATCATTTAGTTTCTGTAATTTATATTTAACAAAAAATCAACAACGTATTTAGTTTATTGTGTTGGTTTGGTTTTAAAAACGGCGTAATTGTCCAGCCTATTTTATATTCTTTATATACTCGTAGGTATTCTTTTCGAATGCGAAAACTAATAAAATATAATCGCAAGTTACTACTCGTACTTTAAATAGACAATGACTCAGAAGACAAATGACACTGTGACACTGAAGTTTATTATTTAATGTTTAAAGAAGAAATTTACACTTACTTAGGTATCTCCTTATTTAAGTTAATATTAGTTTTATAAAACAGTTTCACTTTGTTTCACAAGACTACTGCAACATTTATTCACTTCATTTTATTGTAGGTATAAATTATCTGTTATTTTTGCATGATGCAAAAAAGAAAAATCCCACACATAAAATTGCCGACGTAACCAAACGATTAATTTTCTTTTGTTTTACTTTTTAAACAGGTAGGTACTAACCTACCTACCTACTAACTATTAACTATTCTATGGCAATATAACATAACATAATTATACTATTCTTTATTCTGTAATATGAATATGAAACAGTCTATCAGCTCAGGTATGAATATTGAAGTATTTATTTATAATGACTTTAGACAGACTCAAATATATTTCTAATAACTATTCAATATACACATTACTTATTTTAATGGGTCTCTATTGTTAAGTGTTTAATTTAAAAATTATAGAAGCTATGAGAGTAGTGAAAACTCTTTGTACTATAAGTTCTTGATGGTTAGTTGCACAAACGAAACTTAAACTTTAAACTTAGTTCAAATAAATAAAAACATATCAAATGTTACAACAATATTAATTATTCTTGATGACACGTACCTTCCATTTGCTTTTATTGATTAATTAAAGTTTTGTTGGCTATGAGAGGTTATATCATCTTTGATAGCTATTAGGTACGACAATCCGCGAAATTAAACTTATTTATAAATAGCTCGACAAAAATTCATTATCGGGCTGTCAGTTGCTTTGGCGGGCTGTTTTAAACCTAACATAAACATGATTACAAAATGTCGCCGATAAATAAACAACTTGTTATTTTTTCTGAAACTTGTCTTTACCTGAACTTCTTGTTGATAGCAAATATTGTATATAGGTACGTTAAGATTTGATACGAATTATCAAGTAAATAATGGTACTTGCCGAGTTGTTACACTTTAGCATTCATAAAGTAGATACCACTAATAACGAAATACAGTTCATATTCGTTTACACGTATTTTTAAAAGTCACTTGAATAAGTCAAATCAGATTTATTCTATACTTATGGATGGATGTTTGTTGCGTAATGATGAATTTTGGTTGTGAGGAAGAAAAGAGTTCGTATGGAGAAAGTGTTAATGTGGTCGAAATGAGTATCGTGTGTCAGAATGAGAATGGTAATGTTAACTGATGCTTTATGAATGTTTCAGGAGTTCGTGCTGCCCCATTTAATGGGATATAGTATGATGTTATGTATGTATGTTAAAGACAATAAGTGATTCCTACTGGTTAAACAAGATCGAGAACTTCAATACATCCAATAGTAGGACACTTACTGATCGCAAGGCATATTTCGTTTACACGATCAGTGCATTAATTTAATTAAAAATTAAAATATTTCAAAATTTAAAAATCTTTAGTTATTTTTAAAATATGTTTTGGTAATTGTAGTGTTTTTATTTACTTACTGAACAGCAATTTGTAAAGATAACTTACTGCCTTGAAAACTTTATCGGTAAACATTTTTTTTAAAAGTGTACAAAAAAGAACGTTAATCGATACGGCAGTAAACATCACCTTTTGAGAGTTAAAATCAAATCAAACTATATCATTTAAATACTAATTGTAATATTGGAATTTATATGTATAAAAAAAAATAGTCATCTGGTATATCAATCGTGCTTATAATAAACCACAATTTTTACTAACAGAATTTATTTATGGGGTAGGTGGCTCAGTGGTATCGAGTCGGCCTGTGGGTCTTGAGAACCCTGGTTCGATCCCCACAGTCGACAAACAATTTTCACCAAATTAAATCTACCCTTGTGGCACCC